>OX422207.1:145915639-147165639 GCA_949130495.1 Sambucus nigra
TGCTATGTAGCAAAGAAATGGGCATATCTTGCTTAAGGAAACATGAAATGATATGTCTTCTTTTGTATTGGGAACCCAATATGTTAAGGATGAAACTACTAAGAAGAAATTAAAATATATTTGGCCTATAATTTAGGTATGGTAAATATCTGACCATGAAGTTAGATTGGACTTCATTTACGATATATGATTTGAATAGGATTATATGATGCTTGTGAATTGGGTTAAGTTTAAATTATTCTTTGAATTGTTAATATCCTTATGATGATACTAATATTTTAAGAATCTATATGTGAAGGGGAAGAATAACCGGTTGCACAAGTGTCAGACAAAGGTCAGGGAAAAACACATGAAGTGGCCAAGGTGAGTGTACTCACTGGAAAGAGATGTATTATACATGGTTATGGATATGATTTGAATATCACTCATGGGTAAGATTTATTACACATGGTTATGGATACGATCTTAATATCACTCACTGGTAAGATATATTATACATTGTTATGGATATGATCTGAATATCACTTTTTGGTAAGATGTATTATACATGGTTACGGATATGATCAGTATAATATTGAATATGAATTTGTTCATTTCGGTTTATCGAAATGGGAGGTTACTCCCCGACCCAGAATGGGGTATATTTGTCTATTAAAGACAAGGGGTTACTTATCGACCAGGAATGGGGGAGAATTGTCTATTGCAGACAGGATATGTGAATCATGATTCGGATAAGTTGGTCATTCTTTATGAATGAGCCGGATAAGTATATAATTGGTCATTCTTTATGAATGAGCCGGATAACTATATAATTGCTAATTACTTCTGAATGGGCCAGATTAGTATGCATATATCATCACGAGGATATGATTTATTGCATTTAATTTTATGCAATAATGTAATAGTGATGCATTTGCTGACCTATTTTTCTCATGGTTCCTGTGTTTATGTTTTTCAGATATTGTGATATCACTGCCAAATCTAGGATGTCGGTGGGATTAGCAATGGATGCATAAAACCATGATTTTGGTCAAATGTAAATGGGGTCATTTAAGGCCACTTATCTCTTCAGTAATTTTGAATAATCATAATTACCTTAAAGTTGTCGAAAATTTTAGTTTTAATTGTTAATGTTAATAACAAGAAAAGGATACTCGAGTTTATGGTTACTTAAGGTAATTATGATTCGACTCACTTTAACTTTCAAACTTAGTTATAAGTAACTCTGTTGGGGTGTGTTAATGTGATTGATTCAGACTATTATAATTGAATGGATGGTTTGGCTAATGTATTTATTTTTCGCATGTTGTTATAGTAATGCAAAATAATATTTTGTACCAGCTTAATTTAACATACGTGGTCACTAATTTAAAAAAGTATTCGACGGTGATGCTAAGAATGAACCAAATGAGATTCTTGTTTATTTTGATAAATGACTGCTCACCTGAGGTTAAAGTAAACACGGTGTCACATTGACCTTGGTCAAACGGGGCTCGAAAGTGCTCGGTGACCCTTCAGAGTAAAACGGATCATTCGTCCGTACTGTAAGACTGATTTGTACATGAGGCGGACCGTTGAAAAGGGTATTCAGATCCCTTCAAAGATTCATTCAGTCTTGTGCAAGTTGATGAGTTAACGGGAGTTAAATGGAGTCCGGGAGTGTCCGGTGGCCTTCGGATCAGTTTTTAGGAGAAAATGTTTCATTCGTCTGAACTGTAAGGCTGATTCGCGCACGGGAAGGACCGCTAGAAAGGGAATTCAGATCCCTTTGAAGATTCATTGAGTTTTCACACAAATGAGAAAGTCGACCGGAGTCAAACAGGGACCGGTGGCACCCGATGGCCTCTAGATCGGTACTCAGAGTATGAACTAGGGTTTTATGGTGAAGGCGGAAGTGCTAGGGACCTAAGGAGATGCTTAGGGGGTCCTAGAATGTGGTGTCTATAGGAACATACGCGCGGTATACTTTTCTTTCTTTAACTAGGTCTTGTCAACTCGATTTTTCTAGTAAAGAATTTAATAAGGCATCATCTAGCACATCTAATATCAATTAAATTATTACAAAAGTTGTACTCTTTTTTCTTCACGTTATTTTTTTTCTCACCAGATTTTTTCTTTATAAGGTTTCAATGAGGCAACAGCCATTGAATGGTGGATATGTTGTACACTAAGGGGGAGTATTATAAATAATTTATATATCATGGATGTTAACTTATATTCCTTACAAAATGTGTCTCTTGGATAGTCTCATCGTGTACTATAGATGAGGGTAATCCCATGACTGTTGAGTTATATTGAAATGAAAAGTCCCCCCACCCCTAAATTATCTCCGTATTTTCACAACAAAAATATGATTTTAACATGTTTTATCATCCTAGAGTAGATTCTAACCAGACCTTTGAACATAACTTGCACTTGCGAATTCCACAACTAATAATGAATCCAAATTAAAAGTAATTGAATTGCACACAAACTATTTTTTTGTCCAAGTTTTTTAGCTTTAAGAAAACATTATATTGATAGATTAACATATAAAGTATGAGTTTAAAAAAACTCAAATCAACCAGAATAAAAGGTTACAACATCTCCAATGAGTATATAAACAACCCTTTTAGATAAACGTACCCATTATGCGGAAAAAATATATGTTTATTTTGAAGTGCCGAAACGAGTATTATAGTCCCATGAAGGAGAGTGGAAGGGAGTATATAGTATGCTACGTTTTAATCTAAAGACATGATAAAAAAATATTGAAGTACTAAAAAACATTATATGTGATTAGAGTTTTTATTGCTATTTTAGTCCGTGTGACATTTGAATTGTGTTCGTGCATAATTTTTTTACATGAACCCTTGTCATGCTTATGTTAAAAGTATGACTCAATCGCGTTATTCGTGATTTGTGGTTTTATTTGTTTGATATTGTGTCTAATCAAATATGAATATTATGATTCATCTTATTTGTGTTTTCAATGACTTGTTTACCACCACTAATGCTCACTATATCATGAATTGTCTCTTTATTTTCGTTCCAAAATAACAAATTACTCTAGTGTTCTTATTTTACATGTTTAATTTGAATAAAATTGATAATTCTTAGTAATAATCATCAATATCTATTAAACAAGATTTATATATAACATTAAAAATTGTAAGAAAAATATAATATATACTCTCTTTACACGTGTATCCACATTATCAGACAACATTTAAAATCCAACTTTAAAAGGTGATATTGGAATGAAAGTTGCGATGATTTTATACATTAGATTTAACATATACTTATTACTGCAAAATCATAGCCCTAAGATTCAAAATAATCCATATTATATATGAATATGAATTCATGAAAGGTGAGGGTAAATATTTATTTTATTTGGATTCGAGTCCCATGTTTGGATCCAGCCAACCTTTACCCCTTTTCCGTTTTCTTTGGTTCCGATTTCCGGACCAATTTGCGTCTTGGCTGACTAGCTTTTTAACGTTCTCCTAGAACGGCATGTGGTCTACTATACCCATAAAATAATAGGTAATAGGCAAAGCTGTATCTATGTTTATAATTCATAGTTTACTACTAGCATTTCAAATATAAAATTTGAAAGATGAATACTACTGATTAGCTGAGGACAGCCCACATTCGTTTATATTGTATATGCTTCCACGTTCGCATCATTCTTGGTTCACAAATAACGCGGGGTTGGTTAGGATTTTGTGAGACCATTCCCAGCGTTTAGATACTTGCATAATTAGTTGTTGATATGTGCATGTATATTTATTATCAATTGAGTATTAAATGTGTCAGGTATGTATTGCACTACAGCAGGAGTTACACATGATCCAATATACGTAAATTACATGTGGTATATGCTAAGGGCGTAGGTGTTGGATTAATTTCTATTTTGTGAAAATCATCACACAAACAGGAACATTTATATTAAATTATCAAGACATAAAAATATTGAAATTGCGAAAGCGTACATGAATCCATAACGAGAAAAGTAAAATATCCGAGTCTGAGGTCTTATGATCTTCCAGATCAACACGTTTATTTTATTCCTAAATTTCTCTCTAACAATGGGAATCAGAAGAAGAGAGATGTGTGATCTCGGGACCATGACTCCTATTTATAAGACAATCGTATTTTTTCATATTTCATATATTTCTATTTTAACCCATCACAAAAATAGAAATTACGCTTGTCTCTACACATTAAACCCACACTTTAACAATACATTATTAAGGTCCCAAAATTTAAATTAATCACTTTAATTGGCCTAACTTTATTTGATAGCCTATAATTCATATTTATTTCATATAAACACCCATTTATTAAATTGCACTATAACAGTCTCCCACTTGGGCTATATATGTAACTTTATAAACTTGAATTATACTCTATGAGCTCATGAATTTTTTGCTATCAAAACTTTATGCATCTTAACAATCTTTTCCATTAATTGCACCAATATAGAATCAAAGCGATCGTCATTACATATTTCGTAAGTAGACCCATCAATGATCACATATATCAATGCAACTAATGACAAAGATCAGGTGTGGATGTGTAGCATGAAAATTTCATGCAATGTGATCTTAACATGCCTATTTCCAGTCGGTCTTCCTTAAACCTTAGTGAGATCAAACCATATAAAATCAGAGTGAATATAAACTGAATACTTTCTTGTAGTAAATAACCATAAAATCAATAATAAATGTGTTTATGAAAGCATCTAAAATACAAACTCTCACTAAATCGAAATATCCTGAAAAGATTCTACACCCATATAAGCAGTGTGCTCAAGAAAGACCTTGGGTGGTATCCCTTAGTCAGCGGATCCGCAATCATGGAGTTTGTTCCGATGTGCTCTATAGACATAAGTCCATTCTGAACTCTTTCTTTTACAACTAGGAACTTGATGTCTATAAACTTTGACTTTGTACAAATCATGTTGTTATTGGAATACAGTACTGTTGATTTATTATCATAAAATAACTTAAGTGGTCTTTCAATGACATCCACAATACATAGCCTTGTGATAAAATTTCATAACCATATTCCATGATTGGACGCCTGGCATCCAGCAAAATCGGAGTCAGAATATCTGACGATCTCTAACTGATCTGACATCCGATAGAGGAGCATGTAGTCTTTTGTTCTCTGTAAGTACCTCATGACTCGCTTGGATTCTATCCATTGATCCTTTCCAGGATTTCTTAAATGTATGCCCAACATGCCAACATTGTACACAATATCTGGACGCGTACATAGTTGAGCATACATAAGACTTCCTACTGCGGGGGCATAAGGAATCTTTTGCATCTATCAAAATCAAAATCATTCTTGGGACATTGACCGAGACTACAAAAACATCTCCTTTAGCTACAGGGGTGTCACCTGATTTACAATCATGCATGTCAAACATTTTAAGAACTTTCTCGATATAGCTCTTTTGTAATAAACCGAGTGTATATGCTTACTACCACTGAACTTGTGGTATATACAATCACCAACCAGATTCATCTCAAAACCAAACGAGATGATAACTTGATGAAACTTGTAATACCATTGATGAGAAGCTTGCTTAAACCCATAAATGGATTTCTTTAATTTGGAAGTCGTCTTCTTTACATCCCTTGACACATAGTTTTTTGGTTGCACTATATATATTGTTTCATTAATGTCACCATCGAGAAACGCAATCTTGACATCCATCTGATGAAGCTCAAGGTCAAAGTGCACAAGAAGTGTCATTATTGTCCTAAAAGAGTCTTTCGATGAAACCGGAGATAAAGTCTCTTTATAATCTATGCCTTTTTTTGTGTAAAGATTTTAGCGGCAAGTCGGGCTTTGTATCTCTACACATCACCTTTCGAATTCCTCTTGGTTTTAAATATCAATTTGCAATCAATGGGTTTCGCACCTTCAGGTAATGGGACAACATCCCAAACGTCATTTTCCTTCATGGACTTTATCTCCTCATTCATGGCATTAATCCGCTCTTGAAATTTATAACTTTTCATGGTTTGACGGAAGGTGATTGGATCATCTTCCACTGCACCAATGTCAAACTCATGTTCTTAGAGAAATACAATGTAATAATCTGGCACAACGCTTCTCATTTCTCTAGTGGATTTCATTAATGGCATAGGTTCTGGAGGTAGTAGAGTTTGTTCTTCTGAAATGGAAAGTTCTTGGATATTGTTTTGATCAGGATTTGCTTCACAATGTCAGGAATAGGATCCTGATCAATATTAATAATAGTTGTGGGAATATCAACATATTCCTCTTCAAAACCAAAATCCCTAACCTTATCCCCCAGCAAACTCAACATCCTCAAAGAACTGGGTATTTCCCATCTCAAAAGTTGATTTAGTAGTAGGATCATAGAATCTATAACCCTTAGGTCTTTTAGAGTATCCAATAAAATAGCAACTAACTGTTCTTGAATCTAGTTTATTTTCATGTGGCCCATAAGTCCTTGCTTTATTTGGACATCGCCAAATATGAAGGTGCATCAAACTAGGCTTCTTGCCTATCCAAAGTTCAAAAGGGGTTTTAACAGTTGCTTTAGTTGGTACTCTGTTAAGGATATACACTATAGTCTTTAATACTTCACCCCATAGTACATCTGGTAAGTTAGAGTAACTAATCATACTCCTTACCATGTCTTTAAGCATTATATTTCCCCTTTCAATAACACCATTCATGCTTGGAGAAGATGTCATGGTGTACTGTGAGACGATATCGCATTCCTTTAGGAATTTAGCAAATGGTCCTGGGCGTTGTTCACCTGAACCGTCATATCTACCGTAGTATTCACCACCACGATCAGATCTGATGCTTTTAATCCTTTTGCTGAGTTGATTTTTAACTTCAGCCCTAAATGATTTGAACACATCCAGATATTGGGACTTTTATGGATGAGATCAAGGTAGCCATAACGTGAAAAATCGTCTATGAATGTGATAAAATATTGTTCAGCGTTCGATGAAATCGTAAGGAATGACCCATAAATATCTGTATGTATCAATTCTAAGACGTTTGCAGCTCTATTGGCACCAAATATCCTTATGTTTGTCTGTTTTCCCTTTATGTAATTTTTATAAATTTTAAAATCTGAAAAATCAAGGGAATCGAAAATCCCATCTGACACAAGTCTTTCAATTCCCCTTTAGGAGATGTGACCTAATCTCTTATGCCATAATGATGAGGAATTATCATTAGTTAATTTCCTTTTGACACCTCGAGTACTTAATTGCAAGGTTTCATAAAATGAAGCAATCGTATCAAGTATATTAAGGTTATCCACATAAGATAAAAAAATAAGTACCAACCAAATTTGAATTATGAAGAAGACTAAATTTATTATTCCAAAAGAACAAGTATAATTAAATTTGTCAAATAGAGGAATGGAAACCAAATTTTATCTAAATGATTGTACAATAAATGTCTCATTCAAATCTAAATAAGTAACAGACTTTAATAATAACCTAAATATCCCAATTGATTTAACTTCAACCTTCTTGCCATCGCCCAAAAAAATGTATCTTTCACCATCATTTGGTTTTCGGCAGCTCAGCAACCCGGCATAGACACACTAATATGAGTGGTTGGACCAAAATTTATCCACCAAGTGTGTTTAGGTACCGAAGTCAAATTAATCTCAGAATAAACTAGATTAAGAAGTGTACATTTCCTTACATGCCAAGCATGATAGCTGGTACATTGCTTATTTCTATGTCTCGCAACTCCACAGAAGAAAAAACCATCTACATTTTTTTTATGTTGTTTCTTTTGATATAGAACAAATGCAGCTTCTTTATCCTTCTTTCTTTTCTTCCTTTTATCCTTGGAAGTACTAGCCAAATGAGCATTTTATGTCTTTTCTTGCTTCAGTCTATCCTCTTCTTGCACACAATGTGAGATGAGCTCATTAATAGACCAAGTCTCCTTTTGTCACTTGTAGCTCACCTTAAATTGACTGAATTGTGTGAGAAGAGATATCAAAACCAAATGCACAAGCAAATCATCAGTGGGATCAAGCTTAAGTGCTCTTAATTTTGATGCGAGATGAGACATTTCCATCATGTACTCCCTAATGTTCCCATTACCTGTATATTTCATTGAGATGAGACTTGCCAAAAATGTACTTGTTTTAGCCTTTTCATTCTTGGAAAATCTATTCTTAATTTATTATGGGAACTTTTTGGCTGTCTTTATCGTTTTCGATATTGTGCCCCCTAATGCTTCTGGAATGACCTTATTTATGATCATCAAACACATGTGATTTGATTTATTCCACCTTTAAATGTCTTTTTTGTCATCAAAGGAACTTTTATCCATAAGAGGTGCAAGAGAACGAACCCTTAACGCAAGATCCAGATCCATGGCGTCGAGAACTATATGGAGGTTCTCTTGCCATAACTTAATGTTTGTACCATTAAGCATAGGAATATAATTAATATTGGCAGCAATGTTAAAAGCAGAACTGATAGCTGAATCCAGAGAACAATAACCAAATAAAACTAGCTCATATAAGTCTTAAAACAAAAATAAATTCAAATGAAGGCAAATCCCATGTTAAGATATCGGACACTCTATTAATATTTTATCTTTGGACAAAATATTAACTTGTAAGTGATATCTTGGTGTAGTAAGAAAACATTGATAATAAGAACATATCGAACAATAATTCTTCCTTTGGGCCGATTTATTATTCGTATGTAAAAAACCAAATAATTATCACACGCTTATTATTAAAGGTGCACATGCTATTTCGTTAAAAATTAATCTTCCTTTGGGCCGATTAATATTCACATAAATTACATGAACATAATCTTTTTATATTTCGAAATAAAAGTTAATTTTTTGAACAAAAGAGGTCATTGTGACCAACATTTGAATTTAAATTTGTATGGTATTACAAGCATGAAAGTAATATTCAACTTGAAAGGTCATGGGTTCAAAACCCCTTACGCTCTAGACTTGAAAGGTCATGGAGACTAGAAAGGTCACGGAGGCTTGAAAGGTTATGGGTTCAAAACCCCTTCGGCTCCAGACTTGAAAGGTCATGGGTTCAAAACCTCTTGGGCTCCTTCATAATTTCGGTCATTTAAAAGGCTTAAATATGAAACACCAAGAGTCGAACCTTTAACCTTCCACTACCATCAATCAACCTTTTTTTCTTAATTTTTAAAAAATCATATAAAATCAACCGCTAGTCCAAATTTCATGAATTTTATATCATTGGAATCGTAATAAAACGAAGAATATTTTTATGCCAAAAAAATTTCAGAAATATTGAACTTTTCAAAAAAACTATTTCAGCCCAAAATTAATATCAATACCTTCCTAATATGTTCTCAACAATTCAACATGAAATAGCTTTGATACCACATGTTGAATTAATTTTTATTTTGTGAAAACCATCACACAAATACGAACATTCATATTGAATTATCAAGAAATAAAAATATTGAATATGCAAAAGAGTACCTGAATCCATAACGAGAAAAGTAAAATATCTGAGTCTGAGGTCTTATGATCTTTCAGATTAACACGTTTATTTTATGCCTGAATTTCTCTCTAACAATGGGAATCAGAAGAAGAGAGACGTGTGATCTGGGGACCATGACCCCTATTTGTAAGATAATCGTGTCTTTTCATATTTCATATATTTTTATTTTAAACTATCATAAAAATAGAAATTATGCTTGTCTCTACACATTAAACCCACACTTTAATAATACACTATTAAGGCCCCAAAATTTAAATTAATCACTTTAATTGGCCTAACTTTATTTGATAGCCTATAATTCATTTTTATTTCATGTATACGCCAATATATTAAATTTTACTCTAACAGTGGACAGTAAGACTAGCATTACTCATTCATTGTAAACGAGCAAATATAAATAGCATGGTACTGGTGCAAGGTAAATTTATCCCTATACGGCCTTTGAGGTTAAACTTTGTGAAACCCACGTCTTGAGACTTCCCAAAACTCATTGTCCTTCTAAATTTGAAACTTAACTTCACTTTTCGTAGGGAATAAGGAGCGGTAATTCACTTTTCATAGGAAATGAGGATTGACAATTCGTGACTAATCTGGCAAAACAAAATCGTGACTAATTTAGTAACAGAATTTTCCATTGGTTTCTTTCTTGTCCACATATTTTTCCTACCAAACATTGAGGGGGCAGCCGACCTCCTCCCCCTAGGCCCAATGTGGGCCCGTTTCTTATCAGGTTGAAGCCAGAAATTCGTCGGAGGGGTAAGTTGTTATTATGACGACCTTATAATAAATTGGTCATACACGTAATTTGGGATGAAATATTTTTAATTGCACCTATTTGGGGTTGAATTGTGTTTTACTATTTTAGTTGATAATTATATAATTATGGCGTGAGCACTTATTTACAATTTTAAATAATCATTTTTTTTGTGTTATGTTACAAAGTTGGAAAAAGGTTGAAAGATGATTCATTTTTATCATAAGTTGGAAAATGAGTAAAAATATGAGACTGGCTTGATCTTACTTTCAATATTTTTCATGAAATTATTTATTTATTTATTTGGGGGGGGTGAAAATGATAAAACTATTTGTGAAGAGTGCGCTTGCGTTCAAATAAGGAAGTTATTTAATTAAACACAGTTTTTACCACTCAAGTCCTAAACATGCATATATATGTAATTAAATACGATGATGAAACATGCAAGAACACATATATGAGGAAAAATCCCCCAAAGGGGCAAAACCTTTTATTTTCACAATAATTTTGTAAGAGTACGGCTTACACAGATTACAATGAAAATATATGACACAGAAATATCCTCGGTTGTCAGTTCTGTTGTCGGCGGCTGGAACAATCCCTTTCTAGTAGGGCAATAGTGAAGAAGAGAGAGGCTTCCTCACAAATTACTCCAGGTGAGTAAATGATCCTCTTGAAGGTTTAAAGATTCACACACATATATGGGAATGTTTTTGTGAATCAAAAAGATTTAGAAAACCTTAAAAAGTGAAGTCTTATTCTGGGCTATTTTCGCAGAATTTTGAGATTGCAGAAAGACTTAAAAAAACGTGTAGAAGGAGATCAGATATTTATACAAAAATCAAGGCGGTGGCTCGTTCGAACGAGATAGCCATGTCGCTCGAACGAAGGACATAAGTCGTTCGAACGATATCGCGCGACATGCCTATCTCGCGCGAACGACTTTCAAAGTCATTTGAGCAATCTCGTCGATCGAGGCAATTCGCTTCTACACTTAGAAAAATTCTGCTTTTGATAAAAAATAAAACCAGACTTCAAAAATAATTTTCAAAAATATTTCCCAAATATTTATGCAAATATTTGAAGCTCCAACAAAACATATTACTGATAGAGCGTAGTGGAGTAGTGGGAGTGAGCTGAGCAGCACGTTGCATGTAGCATGATGCACGTGAAGAAAGTGGATGCATTGAATTCGGATAAAGGCCGTCGAGGATGATCGTGTTGACGTGACGAATGTAGCGGTATCATACATATGAACTGTGATCTAGGAGAAAACATAAATTTCCTAAAATCTACCCCGGAAATTTATAAAATTATGTCCTTACAAATCTCCCCCTATGTCTATGTCGGTACATACATAAAAATCCGAATTATGCAATCAAATGACATACAAGATAATATTCCCATTAAACCCTCAAACTGAGTATACTAAATGACATGTCTTTCAAAACTTCAGCTCTCCGGTACCTTCCAAAGCTTTTCTCATCAGGGTGTGTAATGAAATAATGAGCAATGATGTACCTACACACATGAGATAAAGCAAATACCCGTGACAAGCAAAAGATTGAAATATAATGATATGCAAAAATTGATGATCAATTAAGATTAAGCAAATCATTCATGCAGCAACCAGACACCAAAACAATTCTCCCCCATAATTCTTCTCCCCCTTTTTATGATGTCCCCAAATAGACAAATATGAGAAGAAGAAATTAATGCATATGGAGAATAACACAAGGAAATAAACTGCTATTTTTGTATTTTTCAAAAAATTCCATACATAGTTTACAATAAAGAATCACACCATGAAAGAACACAAAAACAACCAAGTCAATGATAACGAAAATGAAGGGGTGTGATCAAATTCGATAGGAAAATCAATGCATACAAACATGACATATGTGCACTATGAATATCGGATACTCCTAACAAATGAACTCAAAGTCTTCCTTTGGTGTAAAAAGGTGGTAATATGAGATATTGACTCAATCAAATCAACAAATCAAAGCTCAAAGTGATTTCCACACCAATAACGTCCAAAACTATTTCATGCTTTTTCAGGATTTTCAAGGAAGTGCAAACCCGTTTATATTCTCCAACCAAACTCCCTCAGATTTTAATTTTGAATAGAGGCTTACTAAATTCTCAAACTTTGGAGAATTGATGGTGAAACCTAATCGCCCATATTTGGCATGAATTGTTTTTTATTGCCTTTACATTTTTTCGGGGCCCTTTTAACCTCTTCAGACCTCGGATAATAAAATTCCTCCATTTTTTAGGTCCTTTTGAACGGTGGCTTTTGCGCAAAGAATAGATAATTACCTTTCGCAGCCCCTCCCTGTTCTTAAACAAACAGTCAGTCTCACAAAAAAATGGTTTTTACATGCATTCCAATCTTGTCAAGTTTTATCGCATATTGTTAGTTGTATAGACAGAATTGAGATGGAAACACTCAAGCCAACATGTGATAGACAAGTACAATAATCAAATAAAGCCGTGCATGTGTGCAATAAAGGAGATAGGAGTCAAACATGGAGACAAGATATCACGAATCACATCTCAAAGACTCCAAGTAGTGTAAAGCACATGGATGAAATGATGTAGCATCTTAAATCTCTATCAAACAGTCACATGAAAAGATGGAATGAAATTGTGACTTGGGTATCTTAAATGTTCATCCATAAAAGGTGCCTAAAAATACAAAAATCTTTTTGGGCTTTTCTAAAATTTTTATATAAAAAAATCTTTTTGGATTTTTCAAAAGAATAAATAAATAACTGTATAACAAAGCAAAAGTTCATATAAAACAAACTAGCAATAGGAAGCATATGATTTTATCATGAAAAAGCATCATATCCTAGACATAAGCCAACCCCTCAGTCAACTGTGCAAATCCCTAAAGACTTCCTCAGACTCTCAAATCTAAGGGCATCTAAAGGTTTCGTGAAACTATCGGCTAACTGACGGTCGGTGGGAACAAAACTCAGGGATACGACTTTCTCCTCAACTAACTGACGTATAAAGTGCTCAAGTATCCTGATGTGCTTTGTGCACGAATGCTGGACTGGATTACGGGATATGTGTATCGCGCTCGTGTTATCACAGGAAATGTCCATGGTGTCCTGTGAAATCCCATAATCCTCCAGCATTTGCTTCATCCACAAGAGTTGCATGCAACAACTCCTGGCGGCTATGTACTCAGCCTCCGCAGTGGACAAAGAGATGGAATTTTGCTTCTTGCTCAGCCAGGAGATAAGAGCAGAACCAAAATAGAAACACCCACCAGAAGTGCTCCTATAACCATCTACATCCCCGACCCAATCGGCATCTGAATAGGCGAACAAACGGTCATCAGTATCAAAGGAATACCAAATACCGTATGAGAGAGTCCCACTCACGTATTTAATAATATGTTTTAGAGCAAGTAAATGTGACTCTTTCGGGAACGCCTGATATCGCACACTGACTCTAACACTAAAGGCTATGTCGGGACGACTGGCAGTCAAATAGAGAAGACTACCTACAATACTCCGATATAAGGTTTGCTCTACGTCCTTGCCTGAAGTGTCCTTACTAAGCTTGGTAGTGGTACTCATAGGTGTACGTGCATGCTTAGCGGAGTCTAACCCAAATTTCTTCACTAGGTCTCTAGCATACTTGGATAGGGATATGAACATCCCATCCTCTAGCTGACGAACCTGGAGACCAAGGAAGAAAGTAACCTCACCAACCATGCTCATCTCAAACTCACTTTTCATCTCTTCTTTAAAGTGATGAGCATGTTGAGAGAACGTGGATCCAAATACTATGTCGTCCACATAGACCTGGGCAACCAAAATTGCACCGTCATCTCTCCTGACGAACAACATAATATCAACTCCCCCTCTCTTGAAGCCACGGGCTAAGAGATAGGAAGTAAGCCTCTCGTACCAAGCGCGGGGTTCTTGCTTCAAACCATATAAGGCTTTCCTTAGATATTAGACGTGCTTCGGGTGCTGGGGGTCTTCAAACCCTTTTGGTTGTTCCACGTAAACCTCCTCCTGTAGAATGTCATTCAGAAAGGCACTCTTGACATCCATCTGATATAACTTGAAAAGCAGATGACATGCGATGGCAAGTAGTAGACGGACGGACTCAAGCCTCGCAACAGGAGAAAATGTCTCCCCAAAGTCTACACCTTTTATCTGTGTGTAACCTTGAACGACCAACCTAGCCTTGTTTCTGATTATGGTACCATTTTCATCCATTTTATTCTTAAAGATCCATCTGGTACCTATCACATTTGCCTCACTAGGTTGGGGGACAAGTTCCCAGACATTATTCTTTTTAAACTGAAGCAACTCATCCTGCATATAAGATATTCAGTGTTCATCCTTGAGTGCTTCTTTATGATTTTTGGGCTCGACTTTGGACGTGTAGTAAAAATGGCTGACAACGTTCTCAAGTTGAGCGTGAGTCTTGACCCCTAGAGTGGGATCACCAACAATGGCTGAAGGGTCATGACTTTTGTGAACCCAAGCGGGTGTGTCCCCTAACACAGGAGTAGGGTCCACAGAGTGTGGGTGAGGTACAAGTAAATCACTACTAGAAATATCCTCATCCTCACGCTGAAGCTTAGAGTCAATAAATGTCGAAGGTTCGTCATCTTGCATGGTGACGTTTATTGACTCCATAACCTTAGAGCTCTTCAGGTTGAAAACTTGGTACGCTCTACTATTCGATGAATATCCCAGCAGTATTCCCTCGTCGCTTTGGGAGTCAAACTTTCCTAATTACTCTCTATCCCGTAGGATGTAGCATTTACTCCCAAAAACACGGAAATATGCAAGGTTGGGCTTCTTGCCAGTCCACAACTCATAAGGAGTCTGAAGTGTGTGTGGACGCAGATAAACCCTATTCATCGTGTGGCATGTAGTAGACACTACCTCCGCCTAAAATCTCCTAGAAACTTTACGACCTAGAAGCATAGATCTAGCCACTTCCTGGATCGTTCTATTCTTTCTCTCAACAATCCCATTTTGCTGAGGAGTCTTCACAACAGAAAACTCATGTTTGATTCCAAGGCTATCATAATAAGAATCTACCTTTGCTTCCTTAAATTCAGTGCCGTTTTCACTACGTATCCTATTAATAGTGACTCCGTGTTGATTTTGCAGGACACGGCACTTGGTCATTAAAAACTCTACAGCATCGGATTTCTCTCTCAGAAAACCTATGATGGAATATCTGGAGAAATTATCCACCATCACGAGGATATACCTCTTACCACCCAGACTCTTGGTACAAGTGGGACCCATAAGATCCATGTGTATAAGCTCAAGAACACGAGAGGTGGTAATGGAATGCAACTTCCTATGGGGACTAAAAATTTGTTTTCCAAACCGACAAGGTCCACAAACCGTCGAAGTTGGCCTTCCAATAGATGGTAAGCCACGTACTAGGTCCTTTTTAGGTAAGCGAGTTAGATCTCTAATATTTATGTGACCTAGACGTTGGTGCCACAGATCCATAGGAGTGATCGTGGCGTTGTTGCAGATAAGTGAGGATGTGGGCTCAGTCCCATAGCAGTTATCCTTTGTCCTCACCCCTTGCACTAAAAGTTTACCGGCTTGATTATGGACCTTACAAGCGTCCCGGTCAAACTTTACGGCAAATTCAGCATCGCACAGCTAGCTAATGCTGAGAAGGTTTGCTTTCAAACCTTTGACGTACAAAACATTTTCTAGCTTAGGAAATCAAGGTAACTCGCTAGTACCACGTCCTATAATGCTAGACTTGCTCCCATCTCCAAAGGTGACTCTGCCATCCTGATAATCCTCAAGAGATATAAAAAATGAGGCATCACCTGTCATATGTCTGGAGCACCCACTGTCAAAATACCACTGTGAGGTATTATGTGCTTTGAGAGCGACATAAACAAAAAAGGCCTTTTTATCTTTCTTAGGAACCCAAGAAGTGGTGACCTTTTGTTTGCCTTTGTTGTTGTTGTTTTTAGCTGGAATGCGAGAAGCATTCACTGACGGCAAAGACATCCGTCGGAATTCCTCCATCAAACACTGAGACGTGGCAGCTAACAACTCAACTCGCTCTCTCAGACTGGTAAAATCATCAGTATGCTGAGGTGGAGCAGTAGTACGTCGTTTCCGACCCATACTATAGAAAAACTCCCTGAGGTGGCCTTTTCTTTTACAATAAGTACAAAAGAACACAGTCAAAGGCGGACCTTGGTTTGCTTTTCTTGATCGAACTCTCCTTCGAGGTTTTTGACGATGGCCATAAGGAGTCGTAGTAAACTCAGGAACTGGTCCGGGTGCAATTTGGGATGTGGAGGAACCATCATAACCTATTCCCTGCCTATCACCAAAACCTAAAGCGGGGCCGAGGAGCATCTTTTCCATTTTCCCGGATATGTCCTCGATTTGTACCTTGACTTCCCGTGCTCTCTCCAGATCATGAGTAAGCTGGGCAACAAGGGCTTCAAGTTTCTTTCGAGTCTCCATGGAGGAATGAAGCTCACTCGTAAGACTAGCCACTTATTTAATCAAGTCCCCTATCTCTTTCTCAAAACGACTCTCTCTCTCTCTCTCTCTAAACAGACTTTCTTTCTCAACACAAGAAGACTCTCTCTCTCTCAGGGTGGTGCAGGTGGAGGACTCTCTCTTTCGCACTTTTCTTAAATCTTCCTCTAAGCCGGTGATCTTAAGAACTAACGCTTTGTTACACTTTTTAGTTTTAAATGACTCAGAATATAACTCAGCGTAGGCGCGTTGAATATCACTCTCGCTCTCACTTGTGTCATCCTCCCCCTCACTCACATCGCTCTCACTGTCGAGGTGTCCCTGTGATGCATCATCCTCATTATCGTGAAGAGAACTAGAAGTGCTCACATGACTAGCCATGAATGCGGTGAAGTTACACTCATGCGGTGACTCGACTCCAGAATCCACCAACTCGACCTCACTGTCATCACTAGGGATGTGTTTCGGCCGGATCGGATCGGAAAATGACCTTTCGAAAAAAAATTCAATTTTTTCGGAAATAAAATATTTGTTCCAATTTTTTCGAAAAATCAAAAAAGTTTCCGAATTCGGAAAAATCGGAAAATTGGAAAAAATTCGGAAAAATTCGGAAATTCAAAAAATATACTAAAAATTCAGAAATTTTGGAAATTCCAAATTTTCAAAAAAATGAATATAGGATTTTCGATTACTCGAAATTCTCATTTTAAAGAAATCGAAAAAAAAATTTAACCCAACATGTATATATATAAGGATTTAACCATTTTCTTCATTTGTGTGGAGGATAGAAGGATATTCTCCTTTTATAGATAACTTTTTTGAATCTATCTTCCTCTCCTAACCGATGTGGGACACATGAGAATGTTTAAAAAAATTAGAAAAATTGGAAAATATTTCAGAAAAAATCAAAAATAATTCGAAAAAATCGGATCGGCATAGTTTCGGAAAAATCAAAAAATCGGAAATTCAGAATTATTTTCAATTTTCGATCCGATTTTTTTCGAAAAAATCGGAAATTGGAAAATCAGAAATCGAAAACCTTATATACGTTCCAAAATCAGAAAATATCGGATCGAATATCGGAAAAATCGAAATGTTCGGTGTTGATACCAAAATTAATATGCTGATGTGGACAAATAATACGAAGACACGTGTCAATCTACGTGGCACGATAGCAGCGAGGAAGTTCATTTCCCGACCAACCATGCTTCTTTCCGAGCAACGAGGATATACCGAGGAACTCTAGCGCACCGAGGAACTCTAGAGCACCGAGGTACTCTAGTTCTCCGAGGAACTCCTGATCAGCGAACAGCTATGGCGGTCCGAGCTGCACCTCGGTCGTATCATTAATTGCCAGATAATCAACAGTTCAGATATTCATTGAATGCTTATATTCTTGACGCGCACGCTGCATTAAATGTATTACCTTTTCACATGTATATCATTTAATGTATCGAACCTTTCATGTACAGCCTCAAGGCTATAAATACCTTGTATCAAACCCATTCAAAGGGATCGGAATTTCTTGAGAGAACTTGTAATCAAGAATTCTGCAAACACTCAGCAATAACATAACAGTGGACGTAGGCTTTATTCCTAGCCGAACCACTTTAAAAATCTTTGTCTTATTTATTTATCTGTGATTGAATAATTAGAGCAATCTAGTTTTTTACATCAACAGATTGGCGCCGTCTGTGGGAAACGACTGTTACTATCGTTTTTCGCAAAAATCATTTGTTATCAATGGCAGATAATCCAGAATCCAGTAATCGAAATGCTGGAAATACTGGAAATCCTCCAAATCCATCTGCAACTTCAGATCTGGCTGGAATTATGACAAATCTGGCTCAAGGACAAACCGACATGCAAGAATCTATGAGGCAACTCATTCAAACTCTTCAAGGCGGTG
The DNA here is from genome assembly GCA_949130495.1 of Sambucus nigra. NCBI lineage: Eukaryota > Viridiplantae > Streptophyta > Magnoliopsida > Dipsacales > Adoxaceae > Sambucus > Sambucus nigra. The sequence continues at coordinate 145,934,338 of OX422207.1, forward strand.
CACCTACCTATTCAGGACAACGGAGTGATCATGGGCAATCACGATCCAGACGTACTACGTCATATCGCCATGGGGAGTCTAATGATTATTCTTATCAACCTGGGCGAACTTCATCGATACGGGCTACGGATACAAATCAACCTATATCTCTCTCTCCGGAGAGAACCAGCGCTTTGGAAAGATTAAGCAGGGCGTCTCCTTTCAGTCGATTAGGACCAAGGAGGAATATGAGTCCACCTAGAGCTCCATCGAGAAGTTTTCGGCCACCATCAGGTTTGAGAGAAGGATCAGCACAATCACGACCAACTACTCGTCGAGATAAATCTCAGGAAGCTACGTCAGAACAATCAGTTGCTCGGACTAAGCGGCCTGAGGAAGGAAATGAAGCATGGAAAGGTTCCATTCAGCGGTTGGAGGATAGACTGGGCGAAATGGCTAAGGCAAGAAACCCCTTACAGAGAACTTTTGTTCAAGGGACACCTTTTGTGCAAGCCATTGTGGATTTTCCTACACCATCGAAATTCAAAGCACCTGTGGTGACCCCCAAGTATGATGGAAAGACAGATCCTGTACTTCATATAGAACAATACCAAGCTGCCGTCGACATATATGCCGTCCCCGACGAGATGAGGTGTAGAGCATTCTCGGGAACTCTTACCGGATCTGCACAGATATGGTATAACAATCTTCCTCGGGGTAAGATTTCAACTTTTATTCAATTAGCCGAGTTGTTCATTGGGAATTTTTGTTTTGGGGCGAAGCCGATAAAGCGAGTAGCACATTTGTTAAGTGTTAGACAAAAATCAGGTGAAAGTACTAGAGACTACATAACTCGTTTTAATAACGAGAAGTTGGAAGTCGTAGATTACGAAGAAAAGACAGCAATCACTGCTTTGATGAGTGGTTTGCTGCCTAATAAGCTGTACTACACCTTGGCCAAAGATCCACCTAAAACTATGTCCGAGTTGATGGCAAAAGCAGCCAAAATTATGAATGCCGAGGAGGCTATGGCTGCGAAGAAGAATGTGGATAAAGAAGTAAAAGTGGAGGTCGACAAGTCTAAGAAGAAAGATCAAAAAGGTAATGGTGATGACAAACATTACAGGAATAATAGGACAACATTGGAAGTCCTAAAGAAGTACGATAATTATACCCCATTGAAAATGGGTATTAATCATGTTTTGGAAGAAATCAAGAACAGCGAGAAAATCAAGTGGCCAGAGAAACTGAAGACAAATCCCGATCTGAGGAATAAGGCCAAATATTGCGAGTTTCACAAAGATCATGGCCATATGACCAAAAATTGCATAGCCCTTCAGAACGAGATTGAAACACTCATCCGAAGAGGAAAGCTGTCAAAGTATGTAGATCGTAGAGGTGAAAGGAAGAATGATGACAGAACTAGAGAGAGATCTAGATCTCCTCGTCGTGCAGAGGAGAAAAAGAAGAGGGATCATGAAGATGATCCAGATGATGACCCTAATCTTCCCAAGAAGCCAAGGCAGCCTGAACGAGAGGTATTTTCCATTCGTTTTGGGTCATTTGATTGTAATGTTATTACAGGAGGAGATGCAGGAGGAGGAGACCTTACTGCAGAAAGAAAAGCTTACCTCGGAGAGGCTCAAGCTTGTTCATATATTCAGCGAATAAACCTGGCCGAGGATGAGCGTCCGAGGAAGGTAAACAAAGAGAAGCTAGTGATTGGTTTTTCAAAAAATGACCTGGCAGGTGTTCTTTACCCTCATGATGATCCTTTGGTGATCAAAATGAGGATGAAGGATGTGGTCATTTCAAGGGTGTTAGTAGACAATGGTAGTTCGGCAGACATCATGTATTATTCATGCTTTGATAGCTTGAATTTAAAATTATCTCAATTGGAACCTTATCACAGACCCCTTCTGGGTTTTGCTGGCGAGAAAGTTTTTCCACTTGGGACGATCAAGTTGGATATACTCATTGGAACTTGGCCTGCTTGTCGAACAGAAAGAATACGCTTCTTTGTGATGGATAAGAATGTGCAGTCAGCCTACAACATCATCATGGGAAGAGTTGGATTGAAGAAGTTCGAGGCAGTTCCATCTACAGTACATCAGTGTTTGAAATTCCCAACGAATTTTCGAGTTGGAATTATGAAAGGTGATCAAAAAGTAGCTCGGGAATGCTATTATTCGTCTGCCGAGCAAGAGGAACTTGAAGAGTCAAGGAAAAAGACTACTACTTACCAAGTGGAGGAAGGTACAGAAATTGAAACTCTTGACCCTAGAGATGAATCTCAACTCGTAAAAGGGCAGGTGGTGGAATCTACAGAAAATGTTATTCTGGACGACGAGCATCCTGAACGAGTAACCCAGATAGGATCGTCGTTGGATGTTTCAATAAAATAGGAGTTGATAACTTTCTTGAGAAACAGGAAGAATACTTTTGCTTGGAATCATGAAGACATGCCAGGAATAGATCCAAACTTCTTATGTCATGAGCTCAATGTGAATAAGGAGATCAAGCCTGTGAAGCAGAGAAGAAGAGTGTTTAGTCCCTAGAAGAACCAGGCCATACAAGAGGAGGTCGAGAAACTCCAGAAAGCCCAATTCATTGAAGATGTGAAATATCCAGATTGGTTGGCGAATGTGGTGATGGTAAAGAAGAAGAACAACAAATGGAGAATGTGTGTTGATTTCACTGATCTTAACAAGGCATGCCCAAAAGATCACTTTCCATTGCCCAGAATTGATCAACTAGTGGATGCTACCTCGGGACATGAGCTACTCAGCTTTATGGATGCATATTCTGACTACAATCAGATCAAAATGAAGCCTGAAGACAGGGAAAGTACTTCTTTTATTACCCCAAGGGGAACTTATTGTTATAATGTTATGCCTTTTGGTTTAAAAAATGCAGGTGCAACATATCAGCGGCTGATGAACAAGGTTTTTGCCGAACAAATTAGTTGCAATATGGAAGTCTATGTCGACGACATGCTCACCAAAAGCAAGAGAGCTACTGATCATCTAGTTGACTTAGGCCAGACCTTTGATCAACTGGATAAATACCAAATGAAGCTCAACCCGACGAAGTGTACCTTTGGAGTACGAGAAGGAATGTTTCTCGGATACATCGTTAATCAACGAGGTATTGAGGCAAATCCAGAAAAGATCAAAGCTCTTTTAGGGCTGCGATCCCCAACGACGAGGAAAGAAGTACAGAGTCTTACAGGACGAGTTGCAGCGCTCAACAGATTTGTATCCCGAGCAACTGATAAGTGCCTCCCATTCTTCAAAACACTGCGAAAAAGTTTTGAGTGGACTGACGAATGTGAAAAGGCTTTTCAAGACTTGAAGAAATATTTGGGAGCACCACCATTGTTGTCTAGGCCAATAACTGGAGAGAAGCTGTACTTATATTTGGCAGTATCAGAAAATGCAGTTAGTTCAGCATTGATCAGATTGGAGAATGGAGTCCAGAAACCTATCTATTACACAAGTAAAGCTTTCCGAGGTGCAGAAATCAGATACCCAAAGCTAGAAAAATTAGCATTGGCATTAATTGAAGCAAGTAGAAGAATGAGGCCATACTTCCAAGCCCATACAATCATTGTGTATACCGACATGCCATTAAGACAAGCCCTTCACAAGCCAGAAAAGTCAGGAAGATTGATGTATTGGGCAATAGAACTCGGTGAATATGACATTGTGTATGAACCCAGATCATCATTGAAGGGGCAAGCTGTAGCAGATTTTATAGCAGAGTTCACATACCCTGATACCCCCGAGGAATAAAAGGTACTTGCTGACCTACCTGTGGACGATACAGGATCAACAGACACAGATGCAGACCAACCAAGGTTGGTAAAGGGACTTGTGGATGTAGAAAAATCATCATACCCAGACCAACTACGGTTGGTAAAAGGGCGCGAACAGCTGACCGACGAGGAACGAAGGATACCCGGGGATGATGAAACAAAACAGCAGATATTTTACCGAGGAACTCTGACGGACAAGAAATTTGAAGACGAGGTACCTACATGGAAATTATATGTAGATGGATCATCGTGCACAGCTGGTTGTGGAGCAGGAATTGTTTTAAACACCCCAGATGATATTGACATGGAGTATGCCTTGAGATTCCAATTCAAAGCCTCCAATAATGAGGCTGAGTATGAGGCTATGATAGCAGGTTTTCATTTGGCGAAAGTTATGGAGGCACGGCAAATAATTGTTTTCAGTGATTCTCAATTAATTGTGAATCAAATGATGGGAGTATATGCAGTTAAGGGAGAATTAATGGTGAAGTACCATGCAAAGGCGATGGAGTTATTGGCAGAATTTGATGCTATTCAATTGGTGAGAATACCGAGGATGGAGAATGCTAGAGCAGACGCATTGGCCCGATTAGCGTCAGCTACGCGCACCGAGCTGCGAAGAACGATACCAATTGAAGTATTAGAAAATCGGAGTATAGAGGATGATCTGATGGTAAATATAATTACCCTCGATTTGGGACCATCTTGGATGGATCCTATCAGGGCATACAGTGAAGAAGGAGAATTACCGGAGGACAAACTAGCTGCCAAGAAATTGAAGTATAAAGTTGCTCGATATGTGTTAACTAATGGTGTTTTCTATAGACGAGGAATTATGGCAGGTTTACAGAGATGTGTGCATCCATCAGAAGTCAAAGAATTGATTGAAGAAATCCATGAAGGATCTTGTGGAGCTCATGTAGCAGGTCGGACACTTTTGCAAAGGGTAATGACACAGGGATATTACTGGCCGACGATGAGGGCTGATTGTATAGCCTATGCTAAGAAGTGTGACAAGTGCCAACGTTTTTCCTCCATCCGAAGAACTCCACAAGCACTGTTGACACCCATAACTTCACCTTTGCCATTTGCCATGTGGGGGGTTGATCTGGTTGGACCACTGCCGATGACCCGAGGAAGGTTCAAGTATCTCGTCGTGGCAGTAGATTATTTTACTAAGTGGGTGGAAGCTGAACCACTAATTGATATGACGTATGAGAAGGTATATCAGTTCATTTGGAAGAACATCATTTGTCGATATGGTCTCCCCCATGCTTTCATCACAGACCATGGAACACAATTCGATAATGAAGAATTTGCTGCCTATTATCATCAGTCGAACATTTTGAAGTATCATTCAGCACCAGGCCATCCCCAAAGCAATGGACAGACTGAGGTGACAAACACATTACTAAATGGTTTGAAGAAGAGATTAAGTGAAGCTAAAGCAAACTGGATCAATGAGCTCCAATCAGTACTATGGGCTTACCGAACAACTCCCCGAGCAACAACTGGAGAATCACCATATATGTTAGCATTTGGAAGTGAAGTTGTGATACCTGCCGAGTTGGGTCTCCCAACGCATAGAGTACTGAATTTCAACTCCCCAGTCAGCGATTTGATGAGAAGACTGGATTTGGATATGCTCGAGGAGGTTAGAGAAGAGGCAGCCATTAGGAATGCTGCTTACCAACAACGTACAGCTCTATTCTACAACAAAAAGGTGAAGAAATGTGACTTAAAAGAAGGGGATTATGTGCTAAAGAAAGTCATTCAGAAGCAAAATAAGTTGGAAGCAAACTGGCATGGACCTTACCGAGTTACAGAGGTTGTTCGTCCAGGAACTTACAGAATAGCAACTCTAGAAGGAGAAGAATTTAAGAATGCGTGGAATGCTGAACACCTACGCAAGTATTATCAGTAATGTAAAATGTAAAGCTTTTCCTTCAGTATGAATAAAACGAGGATGTTTCACCATTTTCTTTCTGTTGCAAGTTTTTCGGGGAATACTAGTGTAATACACTACGCAAAATGCTCTAAGGAGCCAAAAAGTGCTCTAAGGAGCCAAATGCTCTAAGGAGCCAAAAAATGCTCTAAGGAGCCAAATGCTCTAAGGAGCCAATCGCTCTAAGGAGCCAAAAAATACTACTTTGGTTAGGAGGCGCTCTAAGGAGCCAACAGCTCTAAGGAGCCAAAAAGTACTCCTTTGGTTAGGAGGCGCTCTAAGGAGCCAAAAAATACTCCTTTGGTTAGGAAAAACAAAATATTCCAAAATACACCAAGTATAGTTGGTCGGGGATAAAGACCCACTAACTGTAGTTGGTCGACGAGGACAAATTATTGACCTTAGTTGGTCGGACACATTTTTATATTTGAAATTGAACCAAGTATGGCTGGTCAGGGATGAAAATCCATCAACTGTAGTTGGTCGACAAACATTATTTATCCACCTTGGTTGGTTGGAAACAGTTTGAGCATTTTTATACTCATTACTTTATTATTAAGTGATCGAGAAACGTTACCAATACTTGTAACTTTTTATTAAGTTGCTCAATGAACAATATTATTGTTATCTTGTTAACAGAGACATATGCATAAGTGTAAAGTGTTTGATAAACACGAGATAATACCAATACAGATTTACAAACAAAAATGAAGTCTTTCATTAAGAATTCAGAATAAATTACAAGTTACATGAATGTACTAACTGTTACATTGAAAACCTATTCTATTGGTTTCTTTCCTTTATTTTTTGAAACAGGCTCCTCGCCAGCAGGAGGATCCTCTAGGCAAAGAGGAGAATTAATGAAATTAACATCCCTGAGCATTCTAACGTTCATCACAGAAGGTGTATCCAAGAGATGCTCAGGACGAGACAATACAACCTGAGAATGAAGGCTATAATCACCAAGGTACTTTGAAATCAAGCTACGAGGAATGGAACGAGCTGGGATCCATGCCATATCCAATTTGAAAGGTGGTACAGGCAAGTCTAATAATGATGGGGCATGATAATCCCATAAATAATGCCCTTGCTCCAATTTTAACACACCCAGTGCGTTCAACCATCCTTGCTTGTAACCTTCATTGTTGGCATGTTCAATACGAGCATCCAGATGAACAAGAGCTTCATTATATCCTGCCATCCAGAATTCCCTGGGCTGCTTGTGAAATTGAAAGGTTAATCTATCCAACTGTTCGAGAAGATTTTTGGCAAAAAGATCCTTGGTATCAAGAGCAGATTTCGTTGCAGTAAGTTGATCTTCCAACGATAGATTTTTCTTGGACATTTCTGACAGAGCACGATCCTTAGCATTCAATTGAAATGCTTGAGTTTCCAAAGTGGACTGAGTACGAGCCTCTTCAACATTGCGACTAAGAACTCTTGATCGGCTCCGAGAAGCGACTGGAGAACTTTGCTCCTCGGCAACATTTTGAGCAGCTCTTCCTCGCCCCCGAGAACCTCTTCCTCGTCCACGAGCAGTCCCAGAAACAGCAGATCTTCTTAAATCATCCAGCTCTTGCCTTAATTTGGCATTTTCGACCTCTAAGAAAGAGAAACCTTCATCAGTAATGGGCACTAGAGCAGCGGAAGATGACGCTGCAGATTCATATTGAGCCAATTTTTTCTGTAAATTATTATTTTCTTGTTCCAGGATCTCGGCAATCTGCCTGCAAGCTTCAACTTCACCTTTTAGGGTCCTTTCCCTAATATCATATCCAGCAATGATCTTCTTATGGCCTGTTTCAGAAGAAAGTTGTTGGTATCTATTTTCATAATCTTTGTGTAACAAAGCCATTGATTCATTGTGCTGACCTTGGAGATCCTCTATGGAACCATGAAGTTCCTCGATCAATTCGTAGTATGCCACATTATTGGCCACAGATCTATCAAGTAAATCTTTCAGGTACCGGTAAGTCTCAACAGCTTGTTCTGAGGCATCGTGACCAAGAATGTCAACAATCTCTGATACACTTAGGTCTGTATGACCAGCTTTATAATAGCCATTGCATTGTCGCATCAATTCAGTATCAGGAGCAGATATCAATTCCATTCTGGCCAAAAACTAATAAAGAAGAGGAAGCAGGAGTTAATAAATGAAAGCAGACAGAGTATCAACAAAGAAGAGAAACGAAGATGTATTTTATTAGATCATCAAAAAGTTACATTGTTCGATTACAAGTAAGGAAATATAGAAATGATACCGAACAACTTCACACCTTTTCCTTGTTCCCCAAGATTTTCTCGGGAGGCTGGGACGAGGAGCTCGGTTGCTCGGTGGTAACAACGGTTTGATCAGCAGGAATCTTCTCGGCAGGAGGAGGCATGGAAGAAATATCCTCGTTGACAGAGGGTTGAGAAGCAGAGACTGGGTCACCCGTAGCCATAGAAGATTCATCTGAGACAGGCTCATCTTCTTCTTCTTCTTCCACAATTACTGGAGGAGGACCAGGGAGGTGTTGTTGGAATAGCTCAGAATCATCTTGGACCTTCAACTCTTGTAGAGCAGCTACCCAGCCATCGTGGAAGTATTTCAACTTCCCATATTGGACTTGGGATGTCATTGTAGCAATCCCCTTATCCCATCCTTTCTCCCAACCAGCACTGAAATGTTTCTTGATTGCGACCTTTCTCCTCAACTTCTCCGAGGAGAGCTTCACATCCAATTCCTCTTTTTTGACCTTGATATCTCGCAGGGTAGATAATTCTTCCTCTGCCTTTTTCAGCTGGCCATCATATTCTTGATGTTTAACCTCTAAACCTTTTACTTTCTCCTCCAAATTCTTGGAGGTTTCGGCCATTTTTACCTTCTCAGCTTCAGCCACAGCTAATTTCTTCTCCCAAACAGCTTTTTCGTCAACATACTGTTGACGAGATTCCTTTAAAGACTGGGTCAAACCCAACAGAGCATCCTCTACACCTGACGAGGAGCTTGAAGCTTTAATAGCTTCATCCTTCTTCACAATGTTATTAAAACAGTTCACCAACTGAAAGATGAGAAAAATAGTAAAGTCAATACAAAATGCAAGTATTCAGAGAAAGAAAGAAAAACCAGAAGTATGAGAAATTTACTGAAGCAAGGTGACGAGCAGCTAAGGATGTCAGCATATCCCTAGGAATTCTTTCATCAATACCATGGACCTCGGGTACGACCGAGCTCATTGCAGAACTTGGAAGAATGATGTTTGGAACATCAGTACCACCAGCAGGTAGAGAGGGGGCAGTTTCAGCCGGAGTAACTGAGGATGATTTCCTCAATCTCCTCAACGGGAGTTCAGAACTTTCAACCAAAGAAGTCTTGGTCGGAGAGATTGTAATTACATTTACAGGAGCATTTTTCTTGCTCGGAACCACTGGGGGCTTCTCGGTAGCCTTAGAAGACCCAGCATCCACTTTCTTAGTCCCCTCTGGGACATCGGCTTTGTTTTTCTTGGCCCCAGCAGCAGAAGTAACATCATCAAAGAGAGCAGGAGGAGCTCTTTTCTTACCCATCCTTTGACTTAAAGGAAGATGAGAATCTGAAGATGAACCTTCTGGAGTTGAAGCTGGTTCAACAGGGCGAGCAGTATAAGAGGTTGTGTAACTCTTATACTGTAGCAGATATGAGGCAGACCTAATGTGTTCGTCTGCAATATTCTTGTGCAAACCCCAGATAAGTTTCAGATGCTTGATATTAACCTCTGATTCTTTTGGAGTTCTTCTTTTGCTATCAACTGCAAATAAATACATAATGAGATATCAGTCATACGTTTTGTCAAACATGATGAAAGCATAATTTCATAAGTAAAATAAAATGAAAAATAAACCTATCCCATTGCCATATGGGGGACATCTGGGACCGTTGTATACTTCATTTCCAGCTAAAGGGGCATATTGCCAATTTTTTATAACCAACCCATGTTCAAAATAATCTCTATTTGAGTCAGGGAGGTTAACTACAAGAGCCCTATTCAGAAACCTAGTTTTTAAATAATAAATATTATCTAGAGTGGCCCACTTATAGCAATAAATAATCTCAGGGATCCCAATACGATTCCCATGAGTTAGATTTAATTTGTGTACCCCATTAATTATTCTCCATGAATTGGGGGCTATTTTTGCAGGGACAAGATCAAAATATTGACAAAACTCAAGACACAATGGATTTGGTGGAAAGGAAAAACCACATTCAGCAATAAAAAGACTGGGGAACCAATGTCCCTCAGGCAATCGGAAGTAATCTAAAGGCTCAGAAAGAACCTCTAGAGTTACCCATGAAGGAATGGAAAAATCAGAACGAAATTTCTCAACAGACTCCACAATATAAACCATACTGAATAAAAGAGTAGAAAGGAAAAAGATCTTATAGGAAGAAAGGAGGTCTGCTGACAACTAACGAAGGAAAAGATGACCGCACAAGAGAGAAGGAGAGAATAGAAAGCTTGAAGGCAGAAAATTGGAAAACGTAGAAGACGATATGATTACCCAAGAAGTTTAAATACTTTGCATCGAGAAGCGGCGAAAGAAATGATTACCAAAAAGAAACTACTGAACTTCCGGCGGCGAAAAGGACAAAAACTGCACGGAGATCGAAGCGCTTATAAAAAATTCAAAAAAGGGCGGAAGCTACGAAATGAGAAGGAAATTTGAACACGATGTTCCTGAAACCCAGGAAAAGTCATTTAATATTGCCATATACCGAGAAAGAATGTTCCATACTCCTCAAAGTTCGAAATATGAAACATTGGGAGCTTCTGTTGATACCAAAATTAATATGCTGATGTGGACGAATAATACGAAGACACGTGTCAATCTACGTGGCACGATAGCAGCGAGGAAGTTCATTTCCCGACCAACCATGCTTCTTTCCGAGCAACGAGGATATACCGAGGAACTCTAGCGCACCGAGGAACTCTAGCGCACCGAGGAACTCTAGTTCTCCGAGGAACTCCTGATCAGCGAACAGCTATGGCGGTCCGAGCTGCACCTCGGTCGTATCATTAATTGCCAGATAATCAACAGTTCAGATATTCATTGAATGCTTATATTCTTGACGCGCACGCTGCATTAAATGTATTACCCTTTCACATGTATATCATTTAATGTATCGAACCTTTCATGTATAGCCTCAAGGCTATAAATACCTTGTATCAAACCCATTCAAAGGGATCGGAATTTCTTGAGAGAACTTGTAATCAAGAATTCTGCAAACACTCAGCAATAACATAACAGTGGACGTAGGCTTTATTCCTAGCCGAACCACTTTAAAAATCTTTGTCTTATTTATTTATCTGTGATTGAATAATTAGAGCAATCTAGTTTTTTACATCAACATTCGGAAAAAAACATAGCCCTAGTCGTCACTAAGGGTAGCATTAAGGACAGCTTTGCCCTTTTCTCTGTTCAGCCTAGTAGCACACTCAAAATCTCTATGACCCCAACCGTCGCACTCAAAGCATCTCTCACTTTCTTTCTTAGGAGGATCTTTAAAGTCTTTTTCAATTTTCTTTTCAAACTTATTTTTCTCAAAATTCTTTTTATTTTTAAAATTACCATTTTTCTTGAATTTGAGAATCCTCTTGAAATTTTTTGCAAAAAGAGTCAAATCATCTAAATCAAAATCACACTCAGAATCAGACGAATCTTTCTCTCTTTTCTAGTTGACTCTCCCCTCTTTCTAGCCGACCCCTCACTCTTTCTCTCTTGGGCATTAAGTGCAATTCCCTTATCTTTAGACCTAGCAGTTTTAGGGAACATATAAATTTCATATGTTTGCAAGTCTCCTACAAGTTCTTCCAATTTTAGCGTATTTAAATTACCCATAGAATTTAGCACAGTGACTTTAGGGATAAAACGCTTAGGCAAAGAACGAAGAATCTTTTTTACAACTCTAGCATTAGGAATATGTTCACCAAGATTAAAGCTAGTATTAACAATGTCAGAAAGCCTAGCATAAAAATCATCAAAACATTCAGTCTCATGCATGATGATGGTTTCAAATTGAGTTGTCAAATTTTGCAATTTAGACTCTTTCACAGCATTAGTTCCTTCATGGGTGAGTTGTAAAACATCCCAAGCCTCTTTTGACGTGGTGCACATCATTATGCGTTTGAACTCATCAGGTGTGACAGACCCAGAAATAGCACTTAGACCCTTAGAATTGAATGATGACCATTTAAATTCTTCTTCAGTCCAAGAAGTGACAGGTTTTAAATATATCACATTATCAACAGTCACGGAGGGAGGAGTCCACCCTCTTTCAACCAAAATCCAGACACGTTCATCAATGGCTTTTAATGCAGATCTCATGCGGGCTTTTCAATATGCATAGTTTGTCGCGTCAAAAACTGGCATTTTATTATATAACTTCTCCATTATGAACACACTCGTTTTCAAAAGTCAATTTTTCAGAAAGTTGATGTCTTAGAAAAATTTTGTGGAAAATTACACGGTAAATTTGTGTAACTGGCTTTGATACCAATTTGTGAAGAGTGCGCTTGCGTTCAAATAAGGAAGTTATTTAATTAAACACAGTTTTTACCACTCAAGTCCTAAACATGCATCTATATGTGATTAAATACGATGATGAAACATGCAAGAACACATATATGAGGAAAAATCCCCCAAAGGGGCAAAACCTTTTATTTTCACAATAATTTTGTAGGAGTACGGCTTACACGGATTACAATGAAAATATATGACACAGAAATACCCTCGGGTGTCGTTTCTATTGTCGGCGGCTGGAACAATCCCTTTCCAGTAGGGCAGCAGTGAAGAAGAGAGCGGCTTCCTCACAAATTACTCCAGATGAGTAAATAATCCTCTTGAAGGTTTAAAGATTCACACACATATATGGGAATGGTTTTGTGAATCAAAAAGGTTTAGAAAACCTTAAAAAGTGAAGTCTTATTCTGGGCTGTTTTCGCATAATTTTGAGATTGCAGAAAGACTTAAAAAACGTGTAGAAGGAGATCAGATATTTATACAAAAATCGAGGCGGTGGCTCGTTCGAACGAGATAGTCATGTCGCTCGAACGAAGGACAGAAGTCGTTCAAACGATATCGTGCGACATGCCTATCTCGCGCGAATGACTTTCAAAGTCGTTTGAGCGATCTCGTCGATCGAGGCAATTCGCTTCTACACTTAGAAAAATTCTGCTTTTGATAAAAAATAAAACCAGACTTCAAAAATAATTTTCAAAAACATTTCCCAAATATTTATGCAAATATTTAAAGCTCCAACCAAACATATTACTTATAGAGCGTAGTGGAGTAGTGGGAGTGAGCTGAGCAGCACGTTGCATGTAGCATGATGATCGTGAAGAAAGTGGAAGCATTGAATTCGGATAAAGGCCGTCGAGGATGATCGTATTGATGTGTCGAATGTAGCGGTATCAGACATATGAACTGTGATCTAGGAGAAAACAGAAATTTCCTAAAATCTACCCCGGACATTTATAAAATTATGTCCTTACACTATTGAGTACTTTATATATCTTTAATTATTTTTTACGTAGAGAGTATTTTAAATCAAACACTGGAGAATAAAAATAAAATGATTATTTTCATGGAAAAAGTGACGTCAATCAAACGGGACATTAATTTCAAATGTATGGAAGATAGTTGTACCACTTCAATTTTCATGGCCTAAATATTTTATCCTTTTAAATGGGCAGTTGAATGATGGAAAATAGCTTGCCAAATTTTCAGGATTTTTAATTTATATACCTAGAGCCAAAATTGGTTGTCAAATCGCTGACATTGTTGGAAAAAAAGGTGTATAGACATTAAAGTTTCAAAGAAAATTTTATGCATTCATTATTGCATTATTAAAATATTGATACATACAAACATGTACACCGATACGATCTTAAATTCATATAGAGAAGTAGTAGTGAAGAGAAGCCAAAACATGAAATTGACTCGGAATACCAATCTCGATTTCATGTTTGTCAAAAACCATTAAGATCAATAACTAAATCAATTCTAAATTTTTAACCCATTGACATTTTTCTCCAATACCCATGTCTCAAAATCAAGTGTATCGTTTTGGGGTGGGCTAAAATGTTCTGAATTAGGTGCTAAGTTAGTAAGAAAATGACTAGGAATTTTTATTTTTTGGGGGGCTACAGCCCTAATTCGCCCAATCTTACATCATCCTCTTAAGGAATTATACGTTTGTGCTTACACGAATGAACATACGATACAAGTGTCATATATAATATTTCAATAATACTAATAATAAATATGTGAAGCCCATGTTGGGCATAATTCACTTCATCTTCCTGTATAGTCTCTTCATGCATTACCACAACCAAGTAAATTAATATGGTCTATCCCCGATTTTTCCCCACCATCAAGGACATAATAGAACTCTTACGCAACACACTTATAACACATAGAGTTTACCATTTGACATTGATTTATTATCAAGGTTTCTCAAATCCTTCTTTGTTTCCTTCTCTATTTTGTTCTTTCCATCCTATCCTACCTAAAGCAAGTATTATCTTGTCTAGTTTTATATCTTATATTTAGTTAGATTGATGAGACAATCCACTTATATAGTAACTAACTTGAACAATTCACACACACACACACATATAACCATACATCCATCTATTGTTGGGTAATTCACCTAGTGGAAGACATGCATCAATGCACGTATATTACTGGAAGAGGAATATGCAATCATATTTTCAAGAAAAATAATAATCTAATACAATATAATAAAATTGAGTGATTTTGACATTTTTTATTGGACCACTTATGGAAACATTTAAAACCCTATACTTTTATTAATCTAATTTATCTCGGTCCTTTCATTTATATATCTCTTTCTCTCTTCATTCATTTATATATTTCTCCACTTTTATTTCTCTCACTTATCTCTCTCCTTTCATTTATATGGCATGTTTCTTTCCATTCATTTATTTATCTCATTTTATGTCAAACAATTATTTTTCCTCCATTGCTTTTAATTAATGTTGAATTTTTAAAGATATTTTATTCATATCTTTTCAAATCATTTCATTTAAAACCGTTCGCACGTCGCGCAGGACTGAGTACTAGTAATTATTTAATTGTCTCTAGCTAATACGATGCGCTTTATTTAGTTTTAAATTGAAGGTGCTGACTAAATACCTTTAAGATTATTTGTATAATAGGGCTTAGTAATTATGCAAAATTAGGTTTCAATTTTACATATCTACACTTTAGAATCTATTTTCACTCTTTGTAATGTTTTTAAGAAGAAAAAAAAAGTCCCAGAATGGTAAATGAACTCTGAAGTGTAAATAGGCCAAGCTTTAATCTACGAACTAAAGCTAAACATAACTACAGAATCCCAAAATGGAAATAACCCAAACCTTTAAGTTAAAAATCTATTTATACAAATCATTAGAATAACTTTTACACTATCAGCTAATTTACCAAATGTTGATGTAAAAAATTAGATCATATCTAATTATTTAATCACAGATAAAATAAATGAGACAAAGAAATTTTAAAGTGGTTCAGCCTTATAGGAATGGCCTACGTCCACTGTTATGTTATTGCTGACTGTTTGGGAATTCTTGATTACAAGATTTATCAAGAAATTTCGATCCCCTTACAATGAGGATTGTACAATGTATTTATAGTCTTGAGGCTGTAATGTGAAAGGGTAATACATTCAATGTTGTACATGTGAAAGGGTAATACATTCAATGCCCCTTAAGTGTATACATCTGAATGATAAGCATTTAATGAACAGTCAAACTGTTGGTTATCCTGCTATTAATGTTTTGTTCGAGGTGCAGCTCGGACCGCCTAAGCTGCTCGGTACTCAAAAGTTCCTCGTAGAGTTCTTGTTGGTCGGAGCGTCTGAGTTCCTCGGGGAAGCGGTGTTCCTCGTTGCAGTATGGTTCCTCGGAGCGTCTGAGTTCCTCGGAAGTGTTTTTTGTTGCCACGTAGATTGCCACGTGTCTTATTGTGATTAATCCATGTCAGCAGGTTAAATTTGGTATCAACAGAAGCCCCTAATGTTTCATAGTTCGAAATTTGAGAAGTGTGGAACATTCCTTCTCGGAATATGGCAGTTTTAAATGGTCCTCCTGATTTTTAGGAGTGTTTCCTTTGTATTTATTTTTGCTTCCAAATCGTAGAATCAAGCTTTTTTGAATTTTTATAACCGCCTCGATCTCCGCGTACTTTTTGTCCTTCTAGCCGTCGGTAGCGTAATCGTTTCTTTTTGTAATCATTAACTTTACCGTTTCCCAAGATAAGGTATTCAAGCGTCACAGAAAATCCCATCGTCTTCTACTTTTTCAAATTTGTATCTTCGAGTTTTCCTTGTTGAATCTCTTGATAAGTTTCGTTCTGATTTTTCTATTCCTTCATGGGTTGTTCTGGAGGAACTTTCTGAACCTTTCGATTATTTCCATTTGGCTGAGGGACATTGGTTCCCCAGTCTCTTTGTTGCTGAGTGTGGATTTTCTTTTCCTCCAAACCCTCTATGTCTGGAATTCTGTCAATACTTTGACGTTGTTCCTGCAAGAATAGCCCCCAATACATGGAGAATAGTTAATGGGGTTCATAGACTAAATCAAATTCATGGAACTCGCATAGGAATTCTAGAAATCATGTTTTGTTATAGATGGGCTGTTGGTGATAATACTTTTTATTTAAAAACTAGATTTTTAAATAGGGCTTTAGTGGTCAATCTCCCGGATGCCAATAGGGACTATTTTGAGCACGGGGTTGTTATAAAAAATTGCAACATGCTCCTTTATCTGGAGATGAAGTGTATCAGGGTCCCAGATGCCCTCCCTATGGCAATGGGATAGGTTATTTTTATTTCATTTTATTTATTTTCAAAATTATGCTTCTTCTATGTTTGATAAAATGTGCCACTGATATTTTAATTTTGATTTATTTGCAGTTGATAGCAAAAGAAAATCCCCAAAAGAGGCAGACGTTAATATAAGGCATTTAAAACTTATCTGGAGTTTGCATCAGACTGTTGCCGACGAGCATATTAGGTCAGCCTCGTATTTGCTGCAGTACAAGAGTTACACCTCCTCTTTCACTGCTTGTCCGGTGATAAGCGACGCAGAGCCAATACCAGCCTCTACAAGTTCTTCGCCTGAGTCACACATTCCTTTGAGTGAAAGGATGAAGAAAAGAAGACCTCTCACCCTTTTTGAGAAACCTGCCTCTGCTGCTGGAGAGGCAAAAAGAAGTAAACATGATGTCCCAGAAGGGACAAAGAAAATTGATGCAGCCCCTCCGGCTGCTCCTGTGAAGGTTGCCGATAAGCCCCCAGTGGCCCCAAGAAAGAATGATGCTCCAAAATAAGTGATTGTCATATCACCGACCAAGAGTTCATCCTTGGTCGAAACTATTCCTGTTCCCCCGAGGAAGCTGAAGAAGAGCTCCTCGGTCAATTTGGCTGAAACCATCTCTCAGCCCCCAACTTCTGGAACTGGTGTTCCTACTTTTGTTCCCCCGAGCTCTGCCATGAGCTCGGTGAAGACTTGGATCATTCCCGAGATCCAAGGTATTGAAGAAAACCTTTCTCGGGATATGGTCACCTCATTGTTTGCTCGCCATATTGCTTCTGTAAGTCTTATTGGACTTTTCATCTTTCCCTTGTTATATTTGTCTCTGACTTTCTTTCATTTTCTTTTCACAATTAGTGAGCTATTTTAATACAATTTTGAAGAAAGATGAAGCTATTAAAGCTTCAAGCTTCTCGTCTGGTGTAGAGGAAGCTTTGATGGGTCTGACGCGGTCTTTGGAAGATTCTCGTCAGAAGTATGATACTAATAAGGCTGCTTGGGAGAAGAAACTTACTTCAACCGAGCAGGAAAAGGCTCAGGTTGTTGAAGTCTCCAAGGGGTTGGAGAAAAAATAAATGATTTGGAGAAGAAGAATAAAGAGCTCGAAGGGAAGCTCAGAAATGCTGGGGAGCTTGAAAATAAGCTCAAGGTTGCTGAGGAGGAGTTGGGTCAACTTCGGGAAGTAAGTCGGAAGATGGAAGAAGTTGAGAATAAACTGAAGGCTGCTGAAAATCTTCTGTCCGAGAAGCTTTCCTCGGAGAAGTTAAAGAGGAAATTGGCTGTGAAGAAATCTTTCAGCGCTGGCTGGGATAAAGGTTGGAACAAAGGCTTGGCTGCCATGATGTCGCAAGTAGAATATGGCAGCCTCAAATACTTTAGAGATGGGTGGGTCGCTACTCTACAAGAGATGACAGTTGAGGAAAATTCTGAATTATTTTAGCGACACATCCCTGGCCCCCCTCCAACTCCTGAAGACGAAGAAGAGGACGAAGCTGCCTCTGAGGAGTCTTCCATGGTGATGGGAGAGCAAGTTTCTCATCCCCCAGCCATCCAGCCTACTAACGAGGAACTTCAGTAACTCGCTACTTCATCCGAGCAACTCTCTGTTCCTTCCGAGCAACCTACTTCCTCGTCCCAGTCTCCCGAGAAAGTTTTGGGAGACAAGGAAAAGGTGTAGATTTGTTCGTATTTCTCTCTATATTTTTCTTTGTCAAATGTAACTTCTGAACATGTAACTCTGAACCTTGTACTTCTGACCTTTGTAATGTAATAAATTTGAACTTTTGCTTATGCATACTGTTAATTATCTTCTTCATGCTCTGTTTTGACTATTTCTTTTTCTTTCTCTACTAGTTTCTGGCCATGATGGAATTATTGTCTGCTCATGATACAAAGTTGTTACGACAATGCAATGAATATTTTAAGGTTGGTCACACAGATCTGAGTGCAGCACAAATCGTCGACATCCTCGGCCAAGATGCTTCGGAACAGGCAATTAAAGCCTACCAATATTTGAAGTGTCTACTTGATCATGCAGTGACCAATAATGTAGCTTATTATGATATGATTGAGGATCTCCAAGGCACTCTTGAAGAACTTCAACAACAATATAAGGAATCCACTGCTCTTTTGCACGAGGGGTACGAGAAGAAGTATCAGCAAATCATTGCTGACAAGGGATATGATAAACGATTTGCTGCTTACGATGTGAGGGAGAGGACTTTGAAAGCTGAGGTCGAAGAGCACAGACAGATAGCTGAGTTATTAGAGAAAGAAAATAATAACCTGCAAAGAGAGGTGTCTCAGTTGAAGTCTGCATCTTCCACCTCAAATGCTTTGATCCCAGTGACTGATGAGGGATTCTCGTTCTTGGAGGTCGAAAATGCCAACCTGGGGGATGAGTTGGAAACCTTGAAAAGGTCTGGCCCTTCTACTTATGCTCGTGGACGAGCAAGAGCTCCTCGGGGATGAGCAAGAGCTGCTCGGATTCCTATCGAGTAACAGAGGACTCAATTTACCTTAGAGAACCAGGCCTTCCAACTAATGGCGAAGAATCAAGCATTGGTTGAGATGTCTAAGAAGATCAGGGGTCTGGAAGAGCATCTTTCTGCGCAGAAATCTATCTTGGAGAATAAAGAACTCTTCATCAAAAATCTCCACGAACAGCTGGAAATATTGACATATCAATTCCACAAGCAGCCCAGGGAGTTCTGGATGGCTGGCTACAACGAAGCTCTCTACCACTTGGACGATCGTATCCAAAATGCAAATAATAAGGGCTACAAACAGGGATGGTTGAATGCCTTAGGTGTGTTGCAACTGGAACAGGGTCATTACCTGTGGGATTACCATAATCCTGGGTTACTCGACCTACCAGTGCCACCATTCAAGCTTGATATGAGTTGGATCCCTACTCGGGCCATCCCTCGGTGTTTGATTTCCAAATACCTTAGCGATTACAGTCTCCATTCAAATGTTGAGATATCTCGTCCCGAGCATCTACTAGATCGACCATCTGTGATGAATATCAGGATGTTAAAAGATCTTAACTTCATAAATTCTCCTCTTGCTTTAAATGATCCACCTACTGGCGAGGAACCTGTTTCAAAAGCAGAGGGGAAGAAACCAATAGAATAGGAATCTTGATGTAATAGTTAGTATACATTTCATTCTCAATGTATTTTGTTTTTGGATTTAATGAAAGACTTTTATTTTTGTTCGCAATCTTAATTGCCATTGTCTTGTAATTATAAAACACTTTACATCTGTGCATGTGTATCTGTTAAAAAGATAACAATATTGTATTATTTTTCGACCAACTTATTGTCGACTAGTTTGAATTTGTGGTAATCATTTGACAAAAAATGATGTTTTGTTTCTCGACCAACTTTGTAGTAATTTAAAAAGTTACGAGTATCAAAAATTTTGTTCGATCACTTTCTCGTATTCATAAAATGTTTCCGACCAATCAAGGTCGGTAAATTTTCCTTTTCGACCAACTACAATTAGTGGATTTTTTCTTAACGAGCAACTTTGGCACTTTTTGGAATAGTTGTACCTCCCGACCAACCTTAGTTGGAATTTTTGAGAATATATTTACTTCCTGACCAACCTTAGTTGGCATTTTTAGGAATACATTTACTTCCTAACCAACATAATTTGGCATTTTTAGGAATACTTTTACTTCCCGAGGAATACATTTACTTCCTAACCAACATAAATTGGCATTTTTAGGAATACATTTCCTAACCAACATAAGTTGGCATTTTTAGGAATAGTTTTACTTCCCGTAGGAATACATTTACTTCCTAACCAACATAAGTTGGCATTTTTAGGAATACATTTCCTAACCAACATAAGTTGACATTTTTAGGAATAGTTTTACTTCCCGTAGGAATACATTTACTTCCTAACCAACATAAGTTGGCATTTTTAGGAATAGTTTTACTTCCCGTAGGAATACATTTACTTCCTAACCAACATAAGTTGGCATTTTTAGGAATACATTTGTTTCCCGACCAACCTTAGTTGGCGTTTTCGGGTTTCCCAACCAACCTTAGTTGGCGTTTTCGAGAATTTGAGTAGTCCGAGTTTTGCTGAGTAGTGTGTAGCACTAGTATTCCGCAAAAAAATTCCAACAAAAGGAAAGAACTGGGCAGAACGTTGTCACTTTATTCATACTGATGAAACTGCATTACATGAGAGTTTACATTACTGATAATATTTGCGCAGGTGTTCTGCATTCCATGCATTCTTAAACTCCTCCCCCTCTAAGGTTTCTATTCTGTATGTCCCTGGTCGAACAACTTCTTTAACTCGGTAGGGTCCATGCCAGTTTGCTTCCAGTTTGTTATGCTTTTGAATCACCTTCTTTAGCACATAGTCTCCTTCTTTCAAGTCACACTTCTTCACTCTCTTGTTGTAGAACAAAGTTATTCGCTGCTGGTAAGCAGCATTTCTAATGGCTGCTTCTTCCCTAACCTCCTCGAGCATGTCCAAGTCTAACCTTCTCATTAAATCGCTGACAGGGGAATTAAAATTCAGTATTCTGTGTGTTGGGAGACCCAACTCGACGGGTATAACAGCTTCACTTCCAAAGGCTAGCAAACATGGAGATTCCCCTGTTACTACTCGGGGAGTAGTTCGGTAAGCCCATAGTATTGATTGTAGCTCGTTGATCCAATTTTCTTTCGCATCATCCAGTCTTTTCTTCAAGCCATTCAGTAGCGTTCTGTTTGTCACTTCAATTTGTCCATTGCTTTGAGGATGGCCTGGTGCCTAGTGGACCTTCAAGATATTTGACTGATGACAATAGGCAGCGAACTCCTCGTTGTCAAATTGTATTCCATGGTCCGTGATGAAGGCATGAGGAAGACCATATCGACAAATGATGTTCTTCCAAATAAATTGGTACACCTTGTCGTACGTAATATTAATGAGAGGCTCAGCTTCAACCCATTTAGTAAAATAATCCACAGCGACCAGGAGATACTTAAATCTGCCCCTGGTCGTCGGCAATGGCCCAACCAAATCTATTCCCCATATGGCAAATGGCCAAGGAGAAGTAATGGGTGTCAATAATGCTTGGGGAGTTCTTCGGATGGAGGAGAAGCGCTGACACTTGTCACATTTCTTAGCATAGGCTATACAATCTTCCCTCATCGTTGGCCAGTAGTATCCTTGCATCATCATCTTTTGCAAAAGTGTCCGACCTGCTACATGGGCTCCACATGACCCTTCATGGACTTCTTCAATCAAATCTTTCACCTCGGTGGGATGCACACATCTTTGCAAACCTGCTATCATTTCTCGTCTGTATAAAATACCATTAGTCAGTACATAATGAGCAGCCTTAAACTTCAGTTTCTTGGCTGCAAGTTTGTCAGTTGGTAATTCCCCTTTCTCAATATATGCCCTGATGGGATCCATCCATGATGATCCTAAATCGAGGGTAACAAAGTTCATCGTCAGATCTTCATCTATACTCCGACCAGCTAAAACTTCAATTGGTATTGTTCTTCGTAGCTCGGTACGAGTAGTTGATGCTAATCGAGCTAAGGCGTCTGCTCTTGCATTCTCCATTCTTGGTATTCTGACCAGCTGAATAGCAGCAAATTTCGACATCAGTTCCTTTGCCTTTACATGATATCTGATCATTAATTCTCCTTTGACTGCATATAATCCCATCATTTGATTTACGATCAATTGCGAGTCACTGAAGACAATAACCTGTTCTGCCCCCATGGTTTTTGCCAAACTAAGACATGCAATCATGGCTTCATATTCAACCTCATTATTCGAAGCTTTGAATTGGAAACGTAGGGCGTATTCCATATCGACCTCATCCGGACTGTTCAAAACTATCCCCATGCCACATCCTGTAGTGCAAGATGAACCATCCACATACAGATTCCATATAGGTAACTCGTCTTCAAATATCTGATCTGACAGAGTTCCTCGGTGGAAAATTTGTTGCTTCCTTTCACCATCTCCTGATATTTCTTGTTGTTCGTTGATCATCTTTTCTTGCCCTTTTACCAACCTAAGTTGGTCTGGGCTTGAATTTGATGATTCTTTAACATCTACATTCCCTTTTACCAGTTGGTCTGGGCTTGCATTTGATGATCCTGTAACATCCACAGGTTGATCAACGAGCAACTTTTGCTCCTCGGGAGTATTAGGATAGGTGAACTCTGCTATAAAATCCGCTACAGCTTGCCCTTTTAGCGATGATCTGGGTTCATAAACTATATCATATTCACCAAGTTCTATTACCCAGAACATCAATCTTCCTGATTTCTCTGGTATATGAAGGGCTTGCCTCAATGGCATATCAGTATATACTACTACAGTATGAGCCTGGAAGTATGGCTTCATTCTTCTACTTGCCTCGATCAATGCTAGTGCCAATTTTTCCAGCTTTGGATATCTGATCTCTGCTCCTCGGAAGGCCTTACTTGTGTAGTAGATCAGTTTTTGTACTCCATTCTCCACTCTTATCAATGCCGAACTAACTGCATTCTCGGACACTACCAGATATAAGTATAATTTTTCTCCCATCACTGGCCTGGATAACAGTGGAGGTGTTCCCAGATATTTCTTCAAGTCTTGGAAAGCCTTTTCCCATTCATCGTTCCACTCAAAAGTTTTTCTGAGTGTCTTGAAGAATGGGAGACATCGATCAGTTGCTCGCGATACAAATCTGTTGAGTGCTGCTACTCGTCCTGTAAGACTTTGCACCTCTTTCTTCGTCGTTTGGGGATCGCAGCCCTAGCAGAGCTTTGATCTTTTCAGGGTTAGCTTCAATGCCTCGCTGATTGATAATGTACCCGAGAAACATGCCTTCTCGTACTCTAAATATGCACTTGGTCGGGTTCAACTTCATTTGATATTTATCTAGTTGATCAAAAGTATGGCTTAAGTCAACTAGATGATCGGCAACTTTCTTGTTCTTTGTCAGTATATCGTCAACATAGACTTCCATATTGCAACTAATTTGTTCAGCAAAGACCTTGTTCATCAGTCGTTGATATGTCGCACCTGTATTTTTCGAAACAAAAGGCATAACATTATAACAATAAGTTCCCCTAGGGGTAATGAAAGAAGTACTCTCCCTGTCTTCAGGTTTCATTTTAATCTGGTTGTAACCAGAATAAGCATCCATGAAGCTCAGCAGCTCGTGTCCCGAGGTAGCATCCACCAGTTGATCCATTCGGGGCAGCAAAAAGTGATCCTTTGGGCATGCTTTATTGAGGTTGGTGAAGTCTACACACATCCTCCATTTATTGTTCTTCTTTTTCACCATCACCATATTTGCTAACCAGTCTGGATATTTAACGTCTTTAATAAAACAAGCTTTCTGGAGCTTCTCGACTTCCTCCTGTATAGATTGGTTCTTCTCGGGACTGAATACACTTCTTCTCTGCTTCACAGGCTTGATCTCCTTATTCACATTGAGCTCGTATCATAAGAAATTTGGGTCTATCCCGGGCATATCCTCATGACTCCACGCAAAAGTTTGCTTTCTGCTTCTTAAGAAAGTTATCAATTTCTGTTTTAGTGAGGCTTCCAACGACGAACCTACTTGAGTAGTTCGTTCAGGGTGCTCGTCGTCCAGACTGATGTTTTCAGTAGCTTCCACTACTTGACCCTTCACAAGTTGCGACTCATCTCTAGGATCCAATGTTTCAATTTCTGCACCTTCATCCACTTGATAGGTAGTAGTCTTTTTCCTTGATTCCTCCAGTTCTTCTTGCTCGGCGGATGAATAATAGCATTCCCGAGCTACTTTCTGATCACCTTTCACAACTCCTACTCCAAAATTTGTTGGAAATTTTAGGCATTGATGTACCGTAGATGGTACAGCCTCGAACTTCTTCAATCCTACTCTTCCCATGATGATATTGTATGATGATTGAACATTCTTATCCATCACGAAGAAGCGTATTCTTTCTGTTCGACAAGCAGGCCACGTACCAATGAATATATCCAATTTGATCGTCCTAAGTGGAAATACTTTCTCGCCAGCAAAACCGAGGAGGGGTCTATGATAAGGCTCCAGTTGAGATAGCTTTAGATTTAAACTCTCGAAGCATGAGTAGAACATGATGTCTGCCGAGCTACCATTATCTACCAGTACTCTTGAAATTATTACCTCCTTCATCCTCATTTTGATCACTAATGGGTCATCATGAGGATATAGAACACCTGCGAGGTCGTTCTTTGAAAACCAATGACCAATTTCTCCTTGTTCACCTTTCTTGGGCGATCCTCCTCAGCTAGATTTATTCGTTGAATGTATGAGCAAGCTTGAGCCTCACATAGGTAAGATTTTCTCTCTTTAGTAAGGTCTCCTCCTCCCGCATCTCCACTTGTAATAACATTACAGTCAAATGACCCACAGCGTATTGAAAATACCTCTCATTCTGGCTGCCTTGGTCTCTTGGGAAGATCGGGGTCATCTTCTGGATCAACTTCATGGTTTCTTTTCTTGTTCTCCTCTGCTCGACGAGGAGATCTAGACCTCTCTCTTGTTCGGTCGTTGTTTCTTCTTTCGTTTCCACGATCAACATACTTTGTCAGTTTTCCTAGTCTGATGAGTGTTTCAATCTCATTCTGAAGAGCTATGCAATTTTTGGTCATATGGCCATGATCTTTATGAAACTCATAATATTTTGCTTTATTCCTCCTGTCAGGGTCTGCCTTCATTTTCTCTGTCCAGTTTAATTCCTCGTTGTTCTTGATTTCTTCTAAAACATGGTTGATGTCTTTCTTCACAGGAGTATAATTATCAAAAAAATTCAACATTTCCCATGACGACCTCGTTTTTAAGTGTTTGTCACTACCATTATTCTTATGCTCTTTCTTCTTAGCTTTATCACCTTCCACCTTAATTTTTTTGGCATTCATATTCTTCTTCGCAGCCATAGCCTCCTAGGCATTCATAATCTTGGTCGCTTTTCCCATCAGGTCTGACATGGTTCTAGGTGGATCTTTAGCCAGAGTGTAATACAACTTGTTGGGCAGTAGTCCACTCATCAAGGCGATAATCGTTGTCTTCTCCTCATAATCAATGACTTCGAGTTTCTCGTTATTAAAACGAGTTATATAATCTCTGGTACTCTCACCAGATTTTTGTCTAACACTTAACAAATGTTCTACTCGTTTAACTGGCTTTGCCCCAAAATAGAAATTCCCAATGAATAACTCGGCCAGTTGAAGAAAGGTTGAGATCTTACCCCGAGGAAGATTATTATACCACATTTGAGCAGATCCGGTAAGAGTTCCCAAGAATGCTCTACATCTCATCTCATCTGGAACGGCATAGATGTCGGCTGCAGCTTGGTATTGTTCTATATGAAGGACAGGGTCGGTCTTTCCATCATATTTGGGGGTCACAACAGGTGCTTTAAACTTTGATGGTGTTGGAAAATCTACAATGGCCTGGACAAAAGGTGTTCCTCGAACAAAAGTTCATTATAGAGGGTTCTTGGCTTTAGCCATTTCCCCTAATCTATCCTCCAGCCTCTGAATAGAGCCTTTCCATGCATCATTTCCTTCCTCGGGCCTGTTGGTTCGAGCAACTGATCGCGTTGATGTGGCTTCCTAGGATCTATCTTGACGAGCAGCTGGTCGCGACTGGGAAGATCCTTCCCTTAAATCTGATGGTCGTCGAAAACTCCTCGATGCGACTTTAGGAGGACTTCTACTCCTTCTATGTCCTAATCGATCAAAAGGTGATACCCTGCTTAACCTCTCTAGCGCACTAGTCCTTTCTCGAGAGAGAGTGATACGTTGTTCAGTATCTGTGCCCCGCACTGACGAAGTTCATCCAGGTTGATAAGAAAAATCTTCAGATTCCTCATTGCGATATGAATCGGTACGCCTAGTACGCGATGAAGTTGCACGAGTATTTTTTTGAATACTTCGTGGTCCTAAATGGGTTGGTGCACCGTCATGGAGGGTTTGTATGAGTTGTCGCATAGGTTCTTGCATGACGGTCTGGCCCTGAGCCAGATTTGTCATTATTCCAGGCAGATCTGGAATATTTGGCTGAGCAATGGATTTGGAGGGCTTCCAGCATTTCGATTGCTGGATTCTGGAATATCAGCCATTTGTGATGAATTGTTTTTGATGAAAAATGATATTACCAGTCGTTTCCCACAGACGGCGCCAATCTGTTGATGTAAAAAATTAGATCATATCTAATTATTTAATCACAGATGAAATAAATGAGACAAAGAAATTTTAAAGTGGTTCAACCTTATAGGAATGGCCTACGTCCACTGTTATGTTATTGCTGGCTGTTTGGGAATTCTTGATTACAAGATTTATCAAGAAATTTCGGTCCCCTTACAATGAGGATTGTACAATGTATTTATAGTCCTGAGGCTGTAATGTGAAAGGGTAATTCATTCAATGTTGTACAGGTGAAAGGGTAATACATTCAATGCTCCTTAAGTGTATACATCTGAATGATAAGCATTTAATGAATAGTCAAACTGTTGGTTATCCTGCTATTAATGTTTTGTTCGAGGTGCATCTCGGACCGCCTAAGTTGCTCGGACCGCCTAAGCTGCTCGGTACTCAAAAGTTCCTCGTAGAGTTCTTGTTGGTCGGAGCGTCTGAGTTCCTCGGGGAAGCGGTGTTCCTCGTTGCAGTATGGTTCCTCGGAGCGTATGAGTTCCTCGGAAGTGTTTGTTGTTGCCACGTAGATTGTCACGTGTCTTCTTGTGATTAATCCATGTCAGCAGGTTAAATTTGGTATCAACACCAAATGTTATCGCTTGAAATTGGTATATTATTTTAGTCTTAGCAAGAGTATATAAGTCATAAAGAGTAACATAAAAAGAGATATACACCAAAATAATGCTAATCTTGAGAGAATTATAGAGATGGATGATAGCAATAGAATGAAACTTAATTTACATGGTTCAACCCAAGGTGATGTCTACATCCACTAATGCAGGTGAAGATAGTATTGATACAGTGGCCAAAATTCATGGACTAATGTTGAATACAAGCTCTTAAGTTTATTCTTTCCTTTTCAAGCTTTCCCTAATGGGTAAAAAATATCTACCCCTTTGTAGTGAGATATCCTTCCTTAAATATGGGTGTTTCTATATTATTTTATGGGTTGTTCGAGGAGATTCGCTAGTGCATGTCAGGTGACTTGTCATTATAGATTACAAAAATTACCACTTTACATTATAGTGTAGGAATAATTATCAAGTTGGTTATGGGAGCACATAGAGGGGACGACATATTTTTTTATTTTCCCCACGTGGGCGCACGCCTAACATCATCCCATTACTTGGTACAAGCCTGCTGTAATTGAGTTATTTGACAGTGTTAACCTGATGTTAACTGAAGGAGTTAAATGTGTTGACTAGAGTATTAAGTCCGACCAAAGTACCTGAGCCGACCTGATTTTATATTTGTGCCGATCTCATTATAAGATGATCCGACCTCATTCTTATAGGTAATGAGTCCAAGTGTCCTTTTCTGATTGGTTCAAAAATCCTAACATATTTATAATATAACAAAATCCCCCAAGACTTTTCTCACGATTGATGATTGTGGAAGATTTTCCAAAGTGTTGCGTCTGCTGGGTGTGTGCTAAGCAGATTGCGTGACTGAAGTGTTAACTGAGATGTCATCAGCTCGTATTCTGATCGGACTATGAGGTTCTTCTTAGCTAAGTAAAAACATTAACTTAGACTCACACGAGAAAAATAACTTATAAGAATTCTTAATATTTGGTTGGGGATTGTCACGAGTCAATTATCTGTGGCAACATCAGTTTCATGATTGCGCGTGTGCATAGGACAGTGTGCGCTCTTTTCCTAAGCATCAGTTTTTTTCATACGTAACCTTAATGGTACTTTAATAGGGGTAATTATTACCTCCTAAAAGTATAAAAACCCGATTTTCAAATTATTTTTTTACTTTATATGAGAGTTTTTTAGAAAGAGAAATTATTTTCCTACTTCAAAAGGTCATTTTCTCCGATTAACCTTCCTTCATTTCTACTTTTTTTTTAGCTTCAATTGTGTA
Organism: Sambucus nigra; assembly: GCA_949130495.1. Taxonomy (NCBI): domain Eukaryota; kingdom Viridiplantae; phylum Streptophyta; class Magnoliopsida; order Dipsacales; family Adoxaceae; genus Sambucus; species Sambucus nigra. The sequence continues at coordinate 145,962,989 of OX422207.1, forward strand.
AACTCTTTCTGATGGAGTTTTCTCCTTTTTTGGTACTAAAGGCGTTAGAGTTTATATTTTCTTTCATTGTTTTAGGGTTTCAAGTACGCAATTCTCCCTTTGGAAGCTTTTTTAGGATTTTCTTTTGACATTCCTATAATTTCTTGGATTTTTCTATTCTTATTAATTGTTGTTGAGCGATTTAGTCATTAATTGAAGTTTACACATCTTAGGCGGCCATTGAGGTGGTTGGCCTTGGGTTTTTTAATTTTAGGTTTTTTTTAGGCTTTCGATCCCAAATTTTATTTGTCTCCACAAGGATTATCTTCTACATCTAAGAGTTATTCCTTGATGAGTTATGAACCTTGGATTCAGGTGGTTAGAACAGTTGTTGGAATTAGATCTATCTTATTTTGGTATATACACCAAAAGGTTTCCGAGCCCTATCCAAGTCATTCGGCCTAAGGATGAACCTGGTCACCCTAGGCATACCCCCAGGTTCCCTCTTTTGTTAGTTCCGCGCCACAACCCCCATCTATAGAGAACAATTCCCCTAGGTGTATAGAACTTTTGGGAATTGTTGAAATAAACCACCCTAATGGTGGTAGAAAACTTATAAAGACGGTGTCTAATATATCCATCTTTGATTTAAAGGCTTTAACTGAGAGAGCCATGACTGAAATACCTAGGTCTTCCACTTCTCTTATGGTTGTACCCCTTACCAAGGAGTGTACCTATGGGATTTTTTATTCTTATGATGCTTTCGACACCGTTGCCTAATATTGCAGATGCAATATTACTGAAGATGAGCTAGCAGAGTTAAAAACTCATTATGTTAAGGTTGCTCGATTATGACGAAATGGTTTATGATTAGCTCAGTGTCAAAGAGATATGGTTACCAATATAGTCTCTTCATGTCAGAGTCTATTTTCCTCTCCACACCATTATAAGGCCAATCTTATGGGGTTATACAGTGGATCTAATCCAACTTCCTCCCAATGTCTATAGGAACACTTCACGGTCAATGGTATATTGGAAAGCTCACACCAATTTTGACCTTATCGAGGATATTTTTAAATTCGTGCATGGTATTATAGGACAATGCCAAAGCCAATGGGTATTACTATTTTTCCCCTAAAAAATCAGATCTAAAAATGGTCAAAGGTTGCTCAAATAAGTAGACATAGTTGGAAAAATTAGTCTATGTACATGAAAGGCGATTAGGAGTTTCATTTAAATGAGAAGAACCGCTCTTGTAGTGTACCTCACAAATGGTGTGAGCCAGATCACACTTTTATACACCCTTACACTTTGATTTATATCATCCTCTGATTTATTATGTGCTAACACTTTTTTTCTCGACCTTTTTACCGAGAAGAGAGCTCCCAAATTGCCCTCAGTGTTGAAATAGATGGTATTGAACTATTGTACACCCAATCCTGTTGATCTCAAAAAACTTTTTCCCTTCCAAAAGTTTGTAAAGTTTGCATATTATACTACAACTCGAGGTGTTATATCCCGGGAAGAACAAGTACCCATGTAGATTAAGGGTGACGTTGTTGCCGATTAGGAGGTTCACGTGAATCAAGAGGTCAAAGTAGGTACCAAAACATTTTATATTATCCTTGACCTACCTTTTTGATTTTGTTAACTGATATTACCCTTATGCATCTTCCACTTCCTTATCATTAGCCTTCAGAGTTGAGCTATCTTTAGGTATGGCCGCTCAGGAGATTAGTCGTGATTCTATGGAGGCTATGAGGAAGAATAAGCTTAAAGTCGGGTTCAAAGATAAAGACAACGCTGATTTAAGAACCAAAAAGAAATTTGATGCTGAGAAGAGAAAAAATGTCGAGGCTAGAAAAAATGTTGAGCTTACTACGTAAAGGCAAGACGAAGCTGATGCTGCAATTATCACAAAAGCCAGGGGTAAAGGAAAAGATATTATTTCATAAAATGTCATGCTAACTGGTGAAAAGAGGACTCTAAAGGACTTTACAACCCAAAATGATCCTAAACATTGGAGGACCTATGTTCCTCAAAAAAGGTGCAGATTGGCGGACAACTAATTCATCGTTTGGTCTGAGGTGGGGATCATCTTCTTACTATGGTGAAGCAGAATGGTTCATTTTTAATCGAGAAACCCGATCACACAGGAGCAGTTGAAAAATGATTTGAAATTCATTTTTCACCATATAAAAAATTATACTGAAGTAGTTTTTTATCATGGGTATACTCGGAGTCTTATTTCCTTAAGGGTTTTGACCCTGATATCCCGTGGAACATGGTTTAGCACTGGATATTTGTGGTAAGATCTCAGTAAACTAGCACTTTCCTTACTTATGTTAGTATTTCATTCGACAGATATCATTATTACCATTCAGGTAGCGATAGGGGACGCCATTTTGAGGGGGAAAACTCTATCCTTCTAGCATGCTTATGAGAAGGATAAAAAAGCCAATGTTGATCTCCTTTTGCATAATGAAACTATATCGGAGGAGATAAAGGCGTGGAAGGATGATTATGACAAGGTTTGCTTCGAGGTCAAAGAGAAGGACGATCAGTGTGTAGCAAGTATTGAATCTTTAAGTAAGGTTGAGGGAGAGAATAAAAAACTAAAGGATCAAATCAACACTGATGTAGTGAAGTTTTAAAGTTTGGAGGAGGCCCGTACGAAGGCTGTTGATGCAATTTCCCATGCTGAAGAGGAAGGCGTTAGAAAGTTTAAAACTTCTGGTAAATATAACATTGGGCTTTTGACAATCTTCATGGAGAGGTATGACGAGCTAAATAATAGGTTCATGAAGCACTGTCTTGACATAGTCAAAGTTGTCTAGACATATGAAGGGATGAGGAGGAAGCCAAGACCTTGGCTGCTGAATATGAGGCGGTGGAGGAGGATGGTCTGGAGAACCAGATGGTTGAGGACCAGTTTGAAGCTATGGTCGACCAATATATCCCCACTAATGTTCCCCTCAGTGATCTCAAAGCTACCCAATTAAATTCCTAAGATACTCTCATGGTTGCAGTTATTATTGTCGATGCTTCTTACCTCCCACTAAAAATTAAAAATACTCCAGTGGCTTGAGTTCTCTACTTCATTACTTAGTGCAAATCTTTGTTTATTTTGTAATTGCTCCTTTGTTGAACAATATTTATCTTTTGAACAATTTGTCTATAATGTTTGTCTAACTCTTTTGCTTACTATTGATTATACATTAAATTATTTAACTTCGTGTTTGCATGCATGTGTTGCCTATTTGGTTGGCTAAGCTATTAGCTTTACCTATGATCAAGAGAACTTTTTGCAAAATATATTTTAAAGTTTATATGCTTAGCTATATCTGACCTTCCAGTAGTTTATCTGTACGGTTTTAGGTCGGATCTTTTCGACCTGAGTTAACTTTACTTGCTACCAAGGGGACAAACATGAGTTGTCCTAACTTAGGATATACTATTGTATGTTCCATCTTACTAGTCATGTGGGAAGATCTTGTTATCCATACCATGTGTCTACATTAGTTTCTAGTGTTATCCAAATGTACTAGGATCTATCCGTATGTTAGTCATATATGTGGTTGCACTAGATTTATCAATTTTGGCTAAATGTACTAGGATTTATCATTGCAATAGTCATCTATATGATTGCACTGGATTTCCTGATTTTTTGCTAAACTTATTGATCGTAGCTTATCTATGATGAGTCCATTCATGAAGTGTTGATTGATTAGTTATTCTGATGTTTTCAGCTTTCAAATATCTTCGACACGAGTTTCTTGCACATCTCTTATGCCGACGATCTAGGCAGTGAATAGTGAATTAAACTTGAAATGACATCTTATATAGAGAATAAGTATCTATTATCACTGATCATTGAAGGTTGATTATAAAAGGGGATGAAAACTATTTATATAATTGATTTTATGCTCTTCTAGGATGTAATCACTATTATAGTGCATCCTAAGATGTTTTGTATTCCATGGGTTCTTGAATTGTTCAACTTCTAAGGTCTCAATTTTGTAAGATCTGCGCCACACGGCTGTAGATATTCTGTATGAACCATGCCAATTTTGTTCCATCTTATTCATTTTTTGGATGACCTTCTTCAACACGTAGTCTCCTTCATTTAAAGTGCTCATATTTTCCGCTTGATTATAAAACTGAGAAATCTTATATTAATAGCTCGCCACCCAAAGTGTTTCATATTCATTGATCTCCTTTACCAGGACCAGATTAAGTCTTTTCTTTAGGTCATTCTTGGGTGAGTCAAAGTTTAGTACCTTATGGCTGGGCAAGACGACTTCAGTGCGCACTATTGCTTATGTACCGAATAGCAACATAAAGAGATTCTTATCAGTTAACATCCTTGGTGTTGCTTTGTATGCCCAAAGTACGTCTTAAACTAGTTGATTGATTTTCTCTTGGCATTATCCAATCTTCTCCGAATTCATTCCAATAGGGTTCTATTTGTGATATATATTTTCTCATTGCACTGAGGGTGGGTTGGCATAGAGTGTAACTTCTTAATCCCCTACCAAATACAGTAGTCTTCAAATTTATCATTGTCGAATTGCTGTCGTGATCCGCGATGAATTCGTAAGGTATCCCATATTTTTAAATAATATTCTTCAAAATAAAGTGGAAGATATTCTCGTATGGAATTTTGACCAATGGCTCAACTTCCACCCACTTGGTGAAGTAATCTATTACTAAAACCAAGTATCTAAATCTTCCCTTTGTATTCGGTAGTGGCTGACCAGATCAAATCCCGCATTGTAAAAGGTTAAGGAGACATCATTCACATCAGTGTAGTTCAAGGCCTCTTATGCATCACAGCATACCTCTGACATTTATCTCACTTTTTCACTTAACTAGCATAGTCATCCTTCATAGTAGACCACTAATATCCTTGGGTGGATACCCTCTTTACTAATAATTGACCTGCTTAATGGGCTCCACATGACCCCTCATGTACTTCTTTTATTAGGCTATTGACTTCAGTGGAATGAATACATCTAAGTAGTGGCATAACGGGTCCTCACCTGAAAAGAAATCCTCCTTCAAGCACATACCTCGTCGCTTTATATCAGAGTCTCCTTGCCTCTTTTAGATATGTCAATACTTCATCGGTCTCCAAATATGCATGGAGGGGGTCCATCCAAGATGGCCCTACATCTAATTCCAATACAGGAATGCAGGATCCTTCTGTACAGTGTTGTGAAAAGATTTCCACATGTATTGTTCTCATGAATTTGACCCTCGATGCTGATCCAGATGAGCAAGTGCGTCTACTCGGGCATTTTGATCCGTTGGTATTCTAACCATATGTACAGTCGACAACCTTGATACCAATGTTTTCACTTTTTCTAAGTACTTTACCATAAATTCTTCTTCATCCTCGTAAATTTCAAGGACCTAATTCATGACTAGTTGAGAGTCATTATGCGTCGATACCTACTAGATGCCAAGTAACGATGTCAATCTCAAGCCTAATGTTAATGCTTCATATTTTTCCTCACTGTTGGAGGCCTTAAACTTAAGTCCGAGGGAAGACTCAAAGTCTACATCGTCAGGCGATTTGATAATTAACCCTGCTCTGCTACTGTTGGCACATGTTAAACCATCTATGAATAATTTCCACATATGAGGCTCTTTTTTAAAATTTCCTTCGACTAAACATCCGTCTTTATACAGCTTTTCCTATGCTCCAAGTCATGATTTCTTTCTTCCTATCGGGATGATGATTATAATCTGTTATTAATCAAATGGACTTATCTTTCTACTGAGCTACATTATTCTGTTGAAATTTTCTCGACTACTTTTACTACTGAGCTTTCTTTCAACGAAGTTTTCTCGACTGTTTTTACTGTTGTGCTCTCTTCCTTATAAGTTCAGTCCCCTGCTTTTACGACTGAGATCTCTTTCGTAGAAGTATTTTCTAACACTTTTACTGTTAAGATCTCTTCCGTAATAGTCTGCTCAACTAGCTTTACTATTGATCTCACTCTCGTAGAAGTCTACTCGGCATTTTTCTCCTCATAGGTTAATTCTTTAAAGTCTCTTTAAATTATGCTAGTGTTTGACCCTTAATTAATGTTCTGGGATCATATGTGACTTCATACTCTTCAAGTTCCACAACCCAAGCCATTAATGTACAAAATTTCTCAATCTTATGAATGGCTTAGCATAAAGGAAGGTTTGTATATATCATGATTGTATGAGATTAAAAGTAGGGTTTCATTCCTCGAGAAACTTTAATCAAATCCAACGCTAATTTCTCTAGCTTAGGGTATGGTATTTCAGACCTATGGTAGTCCTTGCTAGTATAGTATAGGGATTTTGTACTCCATCTTCTTCTCGGACCAACGTCGAGCTGGCTATTGATTCTGATACTTCCAACTACAAGTAAATCTTTTCACATTGGACTGGCCTCGACAGTAGAGGTGCATACCCTGAGTACTTTTTTTAGTTCCTTAAAATCCTTATTACACTCATCGGTCCACTTAAAACTCTTTTTATGTATCTTAAAGAATGGAATGCATTTATCGGTGGCTCTTACCGTAAATCAATTCTTGCATTTACTTGTCCTGTCAATATTTGAATATGCCTTCTACTTGTGGGTGGATGTATGTTAATCAGTGCTTGAATCTTATTTGGATTGACCTTTATACCCCTGTAATTAACTATGAAGCTGAGGAACCTTCCTTCATTGACTCTGAAAATACACTTTGTTAGATTTATATTCATCTGGTATGTCTCCAATTGATTAAATGTCTTACCGAGATCGTTGATGTGATCGGCTTCCTTCTTTCTCATTTTTAGCATGTCGTCTATGTATACCTCTATATTTTTGCCAATCTGTTCATCGAATACTTTGTTCACTAGACTCTAGTAAGTTCCTCCAATATTTTTAGCCCAAATGGAATTACATTGTAGAAATTTGTGCCTCGACTAGTGAAGAATGATATCTTATCTCCATCTTTAAGCTTCATCTGGATCTGGTTATACCCTGAATAAGCATCCATAAAGTTGAGTAGCTCATGCCCAGAAGTGGCATCGACTAGTTGATCAATCTTGGCCAGAGGATAATGATCCTTGGGATAAGCCTTGTCGAGGTAGGTAAAGTCAATGCAGATCCATTATTTATCATTCTTCTTCTTTACCATGACCATGTTTAAGAGCCACTCCGGGTATTTGACATCCTCAATGAAATATGCCTTCAATAATTTGTCAACTTTCACAAAAATGGCTAGATTCTTCTCTGGGATGAATACTTGGCGCTAGTATCGGATTGGCTTTGCGTCCTTTACGATATTAAGCTCATGGAAAATAAAATTTTGGATCTATACATGACATGTCCTTGTAACTCTAGGCGAATGCGCTCTTTCTCTGTCTTAAAAGGTCTACTAACTCTTTCTTGAGGATTGGGTCCAGTGATGAGACAATCTATGCTGTCCTCTTAGGGTGTTCGTCATCCACAATTATGGGTTTGGATTTTTAACGACCTCACTTATGACCATCTTATCATCAGCTTGAGGATCCATCTCAATCTGACAAGTGCTAATAAGTTTTTTTTGCTCCTTTTTCTCCGCTGAGGTGTAATAGCATTCACGTGCTTATGTTTGGTTTTCATTTACTACACCAGCTCCATAGTTTGTTGAGAACTTTACACATTGGTTAATAGTGGATGGAACAACTTTGAATTTTTTTCAATCTGACCCTATCGAAGATGATTTTGTATGATGAGCGGATTTTCTCATTAAGGACGAAAAAACATATCCTTTCAGTTCGGCAGGTATGCCATGTGTCGATGACAACCTCTAGATCAATTGTTCCCAAGAGTCAGACCTTAACCCCAAAAAACCAATTATACGCCTCTAGCTTCCTGTCTTTCAACCTCAACTTCTTGAAATAACTGTGAAATAGTACATATATCGAGTTGCTATTATCTACTAGAATTCTTATTACTCTGCTCTCATGCACCCTCACAGTGACAATCAGAGGGTCGTTATGGGAATAAATAGCATTTGATAAATCATATTTTTAAAAAAACAATGATGATACGATCCTTATTTACCTTATGAGGATGAGTATCACCAGTAGCGGATAAATTTATCTCTCTAACATGAGAATGAGCATTCCCCTCATTGAGATAGGGTTTCCCTTCGCGGGTCCATTTCCACCACTAGCATCACCTCCGACTATAAAGTGACATCTAACAAAGATCATGCCAACTTCATTTACTGGCTCTTTAGGCTTTAGGGGCAAATCTTGATCACATCATTCGTCTAAGTACCTGACACGCCTTCTTTTCTTATCATCCACTTTTTCATAAGGTCATTTAGATCGTCGTCTAAGAGTGCGCCAACAATTAATGATTAACTTGTTTAATTAAATTCCAATTTTATCCCCAAAATACTAACTCTTGCAAATAAATTATGACAGACTAATTAAATCAAACGAAGCATGCAGAGTCAATCACAATATGAGGAAAAATCCCTCAAAGGGGCAAAACCATATTTATTTCACTATAATTCGTAACAACTCACAACTACAGAGAAATACAGCACGCGAATACCCGTAGGCGTCGGTTCGTTGTCGTCGATGTTGTCAGCAAGAAATCCCTCAAGAGCTCATATTCAATCATGGAGAACAACCTTTTTCTCCATAAGAATACTCCAGATGAGTAGAAAAATTATATTTAGGGTTTATAAGACTCACATATATGTTTGGGAATGAATTGTTAATCAAAAAGGTTTAAAAACCATGAAAAACAAAGTGTCTAAAAATATGCAACAGTTTTGCAGAAAAGTGAGTGCCAAAGACTTGAAAATCGTGTAGAATGGGCACTGCTATAAATACAAAAATCGAGGCAGCGCGTCGCTCAAACCAAATAGAGTTGTCACTCGAACAACTTCTCGCGAGATTCCAATGTCGCTCGAACGACAAGTGTGTCTCGCTCGAACGAAGTCAGCAATATTTTTCTTCGCCTTTACACTTAGAAAATTTTCTTCTTCCGAATTAAAAATGTTACAGACCTTTAAAAATATTTTATTTAAAGTTTCCCAAATATTTATGTAAAAATAAAAACTCCAAATAAATTATTTTATCATAATCATGAGTAGAGTAGTGGGAATGTTTGAAGAGCACGTTACATGTTGCATGATGCACGTATGAAGATGATGGATGCAAAGATTTGGATCAAGGTCATCACGGATGATCGTGTTGACGTGCCGAATGTAGCGGTATTAGACATACTAATTGTGATCTTGGACACACAAAAAATTTACTACATTCTAATTAAGACATTTATAAAATCATGTCCTTACATCGTCCAAGTTTATGGTCAGTTTTATGGTCGTGATCTTTATGGAACTCGTAGTACTTGTCCTTACACCAACAGTTTAGTGGGACCTTCAGTTTACCCAACCATTTCAAACTATTACTTCCCCGAATATCCACGAGGATGTGGTGCACTCCTATGGTAAGCGAAGTGCATTCATCTAATCTCTCCATCTTATCTTCATTATTTCACTGATTATTTTCTTTCTTATTAGAAATTTTTCTAGCCTCAAATTTGGTGTGGCTGGAATCCTTTGCTTATATTTTTTCCTCAGCATTTATAATTTTCCCCGCCTTGTCCAAAATCTCAACCATCGTGCTTAGAAGCTCCTTAGATAAAGCCCAGTATAGATTCCAAGGTAGCAGACCACTGATGAAAGAAATAATGTCGGTTTCTCATCATAATCAATTACATGAAGCTTCTCAGTGTTGAATCTCATGATGAACTCCATCTTCGTTTCATCCCCCTCTTGATGAACGCTTATAAGTGAGTCACCCTTTTGCCTCGCTTCGTACCAAACTAGAAATTATTGACAAAGAGGACAGCCAATTGCTGAAAAATTAAAATGTGCCCTGTAAGGACAAAATTTCCAATTGAGTCCATTGTAGAGTTTTAACTTATTCCTGAAACAAAACACGTTTGAGTCATTGGTTGTTTTTTATTGTCACGATCCCACACAGACAATGACGTGTTGACCAGTCCTTCGAGCGAGATGTTATGTCGTTCGCGCGACATTTTTATCTCATTAGAACGACTGGCCAATGTCGCTTGAACGACGCGTCGCCTCAAGGATTTTATTTAAGGCGTGTTTTCCATCAGATTTTGCAAGTGTGCATTCTGCAAAAATCAGTATTCATCCAGAACATTTATGTACATAAGTTTTCTAAGGTTTTACAAAGTTAATGCATCCTTAGAGTTTCAAAGATTCGAGTAATCATTGATATATGTTATAGTGATCTTTGTGAAACCAGGAAGAGTTGTTCTACACTTGAACATTACTGGTTTTGCGGTGAAGATTCGGTGGAGTCCGATTTCAACATCGTTGACGTTACAAGTCATATCGGTGGACACCGAGACATACGTGAATGCATGTGTTGTGGACATGCATCGTGGAAGAAGGTTACTTTATGCGTGGGCACTGTGAGAGGAGTGGTTGAAGATCAGAGGAGCGTCAAGTCTTGTGGGTGGATCGTTTCATTGAGTAAGACTATCATATGTACCTTTGTAAAACCATATTCATAGTGATTGTCTGGATTGGGTCGTCTGAGATTTTTCCCATTGTGATTTTTCTCGTACATCCGTCATTGTGAGTATTTTTATTTTACCTGCTTTAATCACTAGATAGCTGTTTAGGATTAAAAAAGATAAAATTTGGTTAAGTTAGAATTTGTTCACAACTTGGTGCGAATTAAAATTTGAAAAAAGATTTTTCATAAAAATTGAAATTGTTTTGTCATCCCTAAAACACTTTTCGCATAAGAAATTAAAAGGGACCATCAAATTGGTATCTGAGCTAGAAATATATTTTTATTTTGTTTGATCCCTTGTGTTTTTTGAGATGAATTTTGGAGGTTTTGAAAGTTTTTGTGCTCCTGTCTTTGATGGCACAAATTACTCTTATTGAAAAATGCGAATGAGAAGTGCTTTAAAATCTATTGATGAGCGTGTTTGGTTAGCTGTTGAAAAGTGATAGACACCACCAATCACACGAGAGGGTGAGATCACCAGCTTGAAACCCATTGAGTCATGGACTGATGTTGAACATAGGCTTGAAATTTACAACTTTAAAGGTTTGTAAGTTATCTCCTCACATGTCACTCCTGGAGAGTATAATAGAATCATGACTTGTGAAACTTTAAAAGAGGCTTAGAAAACATTTGCACTTACTCACGAGGGCACTAGCATGGTTAGGGCATCTAAGTTACAAAACCTCACTACACAATTTGAGACAATTAAGATGTTAGATCGTGAGTCGTTTGATGGGTTTCACGCTAGGTTGTCTAATATTATCAACTCGTCATTTAACTTAGGAGAGAGGATTCTCGATAACCGCATTATAAAGAAAAATTTAAGATCTTTGTCGAGTAGGTTTGATGCAAAAGTGACTGTTTCAAACTCCTTAGGATAGCTTGATTCGAGGAAACTTGAAGAGATTGTAGGTGACTTACAAACCTATGAACTCGATATTTTTACCTTCAAGCAAGTGCCAAAGAAAGAAAAGGGGATTGCTTTGAAAACTCGGAAGGAGGAAACTAAAGTTTCGGATGACGATTCTGATTCCTATTTTGAGGATGTCGCCTTGTTGGCTTAAAAATTCAAAAAATTTCTTAAGTTTCAAAAGCAATCGAAAGATGCCAAAAATTTTGAAAAATTCGAGAACAAGGTTGAGTCCACCCCTAAAGATAAGAGTGAGAAATTCAATAGGGTTGAGTCGGATAAGTGTTTTGGGTGTTAGGGGTATGGTCACAAAGTTGTCGAGTGTCCCACTAGACTTAAGAAAGAGGGAAAGAAATCGATTGCATATAATGCCACCTTAAGTGATAGTGATACGAAAGAGGGAGAGAGTTCCCCTAATGAGAGCAAGTTTGTTGCTTTTTTGGCATGTCATGTGAGCGATAACGATAAATCTTCCCCCGAAGATACTCATGTGCATGACACTTCTGAGGTCATTGAAAGTGCATCCCGAGTGTGTGAGAGTGATGAGAGTGAGGAAGAGGATATCTATGTAGGTGAGTTCCAAGTTGCATTTAGAGAGTTATACGAAGAAATAGTGAAAGTGAAAAAGGCTAACTCTAAATTGCAAGCTAGGTTGAATGAGCGTGCATAGAAAATAACGATGCATTGATTGAGGATCTTAGGGCACGAGAGAATATGCTTAGGGAGAAACTAGAGTACGTCGAGAAAGAGAGATATAATTTTCGTGGTTTGATGGAGATTTTAAAAAAGGAGTTGCTAGAGTTTGAGGAGTCTAGGCATGGGCTTGACTCTAGGATTTATGAGTTGGAGGAGAAATTGAAAGACTCAAGTAAGGTTAAGTTTGACTTGGAATCTAGGTCGTAGAAGTTGGATAGGATGTTAGGCATCGTCCAAGTCAAAAGTGATAGGTTTTGTATAGGTTACGATGATCACGTTGTTCCTATTCCCAAAGTCAATACCAACCATGTGAGAGAGCCCACTAGGAACCTTAGGAGAGGTCAATTTTTTGGTAATCATTCTCGCTGTCTTTACACTTGCACACATTGTGGTAGGAAAGGTCACCTTAGACGTTTTTTCTAAGACCTTAGGAATTCTCCTAGGAAGTTTAGGAATAAAGTCGTGTCGATTCCCAAAACTCCGACCCTTCAGATTACACCTCCTTGGGTTGGGAAATTGGATTTAGTGGATTTAGGACTAAAACTTCAAGGTTCTTATTTGGTTTCACTTGATTCTTTCCCTACTAAATCTAAAGGATGATTGTGTTACCATGTTTGTCATACGCCAGTCTTTGCATCATGATTTATATCTTGCTAGTGTTATGACATGTGTATCATTTTGTATTATTTTTCATTTATTGAGTCTTATTTGAAAAATACAAAAAGATTTTTGGTTTATAATTTTTTTGGAAAATACAAAAAGATTTTGTTTTTATTTGAGTCAAAATATGTTGAAAAAAACCAAAAAGATTATCGATTTGTTTTTGTTTTTGAGTTTACATGTTTGACGTGGCATATTGGTGTGCTTAGACCCCCTTCCTTACATTATCCATGTGGCTAGGACATTTGGTCATAATTATTGATGCTTATAATGATCTTAACCATTGTATTATGGGGTAGTTTCAAAGTTGATATGCATTTTGATTCAACTTTGTATATATGTCATCTTTGCACACATGAACGAGTTTATATGGATGTTTGACATATCTTGCATATTTGAGTTTGGTGAGACGTTCTTATCTCAAATTTTTCATCTACGCATAAGTAGACATAAGGAGGAGGTGTGCATGTGAGAATCGTTTACCATGAGGATTGTAATTGAAAAAATGATGAGTGTTCACGGGAAAGGGCTGCGAGAGTGTAAAATTGACTCATCGCGAAAGCCACCATTTAAAAGAGCTCCAAAATTGAAAGGTAATAAAAAGAATCATATTCCAAAATATGGGCCATTTTGTTTATGTTTATTCAAAAGATGATATAATATATATTTGAGGGAGTTTGGATGGATAAATTAAATGGGTTTTCACCACGAATCCCAACGTTGAAAAATTGACGCTATTATTTAGAATCGTCAAAATTCTGAATTTGTGTGCATGTTTGATTGTTTACTTCATTTAGCTCACACTTTAAATGTCACATATGGCTAAAATAAAGTTTGATGATTTATAGCTATCAATTAGAGCTTCTTGATCATTTCGATGTGTTGGAATTGTGACTCATTTGTTGTAGTTCACTCCCATACATTCCATCTTCATGTTTTAGCGCATCAATACTATGTTAGCATGTAACTCACATTTGGTTGGTTTTGAGTTTTCTTAGTTTAGCTACTGTTTTGGTACTATTTTGCAGTTTTGAGTCCCTTACAGTTAGATTTTTTATGAAATTTTTTCACTGGGCAACACTGTTTAATCTTCTGAGCTGAATCTGGAATTTTCATTTGCTCGTTCGAGTGACATCTACTTGTTGCGCAAAGTTTTCGTTCTAGCGACAGGGCTTTATCATTCTAAGAACACAATAGCTTCGTTCAAGCAACCATTAAGGTCTTTTCTGGTTTATTCTGTTTCAGTACCCTGCTGCTTTTGATTATTTTTTTGGTACTGTTGAGTTGCTTACGGGGTCATGTTATGCAGTGTACTTAGAATGTTCACATATTTCGCTGCATTAATTCGTTTAATCACATGTGCTCAGTTTGATTAATTTATATTCTGTGATTATTGTTCGCTAGTTCAGGATTTGACTTTGTTGATCATTATTAACTGGTTGTTTGCATGATTATCTAGATATAAATCATTGATTATTTTTGTGCTAGATATTTCATTAAATTGGTATATATTCACTGGGTTATCTATTCGAGAAAAAAAGGGGGAAAGATGTATGTGATGTAGGGGGAGATTATTTGTTGAGCACTGTGTTTATTTATTTCACTCAGTTATATATACATTGGTATCTTATTTATGTTCATATTTGATATCTGGATTTAAAATATTTTTCTCAGGTATTTCATTGTGGATTACATCTTTTGTTCCTTCATACATCACTGGGTATTTGTATGTGTCATGTGTGTAGGTATGCTTAAAAGATTCGAGATTTACATTCAGACATTCAGAGATAATTTCATGCTTGTCGGTTCGTTGTTTACTAGTCTTGTTTTGTAATTTTTTTTAGTTTATGGGATGGGATTTAGGCATCATACGTCTTAACAGCCCGTCTTAGGTATTTCACTGTTGGTTTTATCCCGAAATAGTCGGAGATTCATAAGGACAAAATTTTTAATTGAGTCCATTGTATAGTTTTGACTTATTCCGGAACAAAACACGTTTGAGTTATTGGTCGTTTCTAATTGTCACGATCCCACACAGACTATGACGTGTTGAAGACATTGCAAAAAATCTTAAAGGAATTAATTATGCTGAATTTTAATTGGTGCAAGTTTATTCGTCTTCAAGATCACTTGATGTCCGAGATCACTCATGTATGAATGCATAATTTTAATGAGACTCAGAATTTATTTTAAAATAATTAAGGATGTAATTTTTATTAAATAAATGTTTTTAAAATGTTTATAAGTGTTTGAAAAGTTTTACGCTTCGTTTTAATCTGATGAGGACGGATTAGAGTTGAATTTAAGTAGAACTCTTTCTTAAGAGTTAGTTTAAAATCAAAATTTTAATTCGTTGGTCGCACAAACGACTTGACAAATCATTAGAGCGAGACGCTATGTCATTCGCGCGACATTGCTATCTCATTTGAGCGGAAGGCCAATGTCTCTTGAGCGACGCGCCGCCTCATGAATTTTATTTAAGGCGCATTTTCCATCAGATTTTGCAAGTGTGCATTCTACGAAAATCAGTATTCATCCAGATCATTTCTGAACAAAAGTTTTCTAAGGTTTTATAAATTTAATGCATCCTTTGAGCTTCAAAGATCCTAGTCATCATTGATATATGCTATAGTGATCTTTATGTAACCAAGAAGAGTTGTTCTAAACTTGAACATTGCTGGTTTTACGGTGAAGATTCGGTGGAGTCTGGTTTCAACATTATAGACGTTACAAGACAAATCGGTGGACACCGAGACATACGTGGATGCGTGTGTTATAGACAGGCATCATGTAAGAAGGTTAATTTTTGCATGGGTACTGTGAGAGGAGTGGTTGAAGATCAGAGGAGCGTCAAGTCTCGTGGGTGGATCATGTCATTGAGTAAGACTATCATTTGTACCTTTGTCAAACTATATTCATAGTGATTGTCGGGATTGGTTCGTGTAAGGACACAAGTCTCCAATTGAGTCTTAATATAGTGTTGGCTCAATTCCGGACAAAAACATTTGAGTCATAGGATAGTGTTCAAGTGTATCCATCCAAGCCTATGACGTGTTAGTTGAAGACGTAGCGGCCAAGATTATAAAGCTTCATCATATGCTGGATTTAGTATGCCTCGTTTCTACGTCAACAACATTGGTTCCAATGCTACTAAGGTATGAATGAATTTTATATATATATATATAGGAGCTTGGAAATTTATTGGGTGTATTTTATAATTTTTTTTATAGCTTTAACGACTTTGTTTTACTCAGAAAATATTTTTTAGAACTTTTCATAAAAAGTTTTGGACTTAATGAATATTGAATTTTTTAACACGTCGTTCGAACGAACTGGAATCTCATTCGAATGAGATGCCCAGGTCATTCGAACGAGATGCCCAGGTCGTTCGAACGAGACTTCTAACGATATTTCTTTTTTCGCACTAGAACATCGTTAGTAAAGTCGTTCGAACGAAAAAGTCGTTCGAATGAGTTTGGCGGGAACAGTTTTTAGGCGATTTTTGGCAGTTTTCTCCATGTCCCCAGTACCTTCTCCACACTACTTTTTGACAGAATTACTAAGTGCGGGAACCAACCTTTTCAAAGTAACTTTTTCACATTCTATGAGTCTTTTAGAGAGCAAAACTTTCAAGAAAAAGTTCCATGCTTTTGTGTTTGATTTTTATGAATTAAATTCACCAAAAATACATACACACCCATTTGTTTAGTTTATCCAAGTCCCTAAATATATATACTTTGCTTGGAGTGTTTAGCACCGGGATTATCTCTACACCTCAAAGAAGTGAAGTTTGGGTTTACTTATACATCCCACAAATAAGAAGATTTGTTTTTGGTTGTGGCATTCTCATATGGTGAAAGGCACCGTGTGTGGTTAAAGGGTTCCTAAATCTTCATTGGTGGATTCCAAGGTCTCGGTGGACTCTGGGAATGTCGGCTAGGCAGAGATAGTTACAAGAAGACGCGTCAGGGGCTTGGACGGAGTCAAGTCGAGTTGTGTAAGTCTTATGTCTTGTAATCATAAAACCATACTAAGTGGACTTAAGACTAGGGTCGTCCGAGGTTTTTTCCCGTTGAGAGTTTTTCTTCGTACATCACGGCATAGTGGTTTGTTTATTTTATCTTTTGTAAATTCACATTAGATGCATGCTTAGGTAAAAGAAAAAATTAGAATATTTAATTTGGTGCTAAATTTTTTTAGGTAAAAATTCATTTAATTCAAGTCATTAATTTTATTAGATAAAATTTGGTTTGGCCTAATTTGCAAAAATGGATTAATTATTTATTGTTAGGAAAATTTCTAGGACTTGGGATTAAATTGATTTGGGGGCTTAATGTAAAAAATCCATAAATTTGATTTTGAGTATAATTTTAATTTTGAGAAAATTAAAATTTGTTTTACTTTAGTTGTTTAGTTGAACCATCCTTATTCCGCATTTAAAGAAAATTATATTTTTAAAGTGAAAGTATTTAAAAATTGGGGGTCCTCTTGATTTTCAAATTGGTATAAGAGCCGGAGCGCTAATTTATTGCGTTAAGGTCCTTTCAAATATTTTTGGCTAAAATGGAATTTTCTCCATTTTCAAAATTTTCTATTTTCGATGGTTCCAACTACGCGTATTCGAAAGCGCGTATGAAATCGGCACTTAGGTCTCTAGATGAGAGGCTTTGGTTGTCAGTCGTTAACGGTTGGTCCCCACCTACATATTTAGTTGAAAATGAACGTGTTCCCAAATCCACCGATAGATGGAGTGAGAATGAATTTAAACTTGCAAATTTTAATTTCTGACGTTTAAATGCCTTGTTTAGCTCACTCACACTAGATGAATTCCTTCGCATTATGACGTGTGAAACCGCTAAAGAAGCTTGGGATATCTTACAACTCACTCATGAAGGAACTAGTGTCGTAAAAGATTCTAAACTCCAAAACCTCACCACTCAATTTGAAACCATCAAAATGAATGAAAAAGAAACATTTAATGAATTTTATGCTAGACTTTTCGATATAGTTAATTCATCTTTTAATTTGGGAGAGAAAATACTCGACAACCAAGTAGTAAAGAAAATTTTAAGGTCCCTACCCGATAGATTTATTCTTAAGGTGGCCGTGTTAAATTCTTTACCCACTTTAGCCTTTACAAAATTAGAAGAGCTCATAGGTGATTTACAAACCTATGAACTAGACATGTTTCCCTCTAAAACTAAAAAGAAAATTTATAAGGGTGTTTCTTGAAAGCCCGAAATGAGGAAAAATAAGTAGTAGAGAGTGAAAGTGAGAGTGAATCGGAAGTTATGGCTATGTTTTATTGGAAGTTTCGAAAATTTCTTAAATTTAACAAAGATAAATTTAAAAATAATTTTAAGAAATTTGAAAATTCTAAGCATGACAAAGCCGAGAAGATTCCTAAAACTTTTAATGAAAATTTAAATAGGGACGAGTCAAATAGGTGTTATGATTGTGAAGGGTATGGCCATAGGGAAAAAGAGTGCCCCACTAAACTAAGGAGAGAGGGTAAGCAACCAATTTCCTATAATGCAACCTTTAGTGATAGTGATAAGGAAGAGGGACCCGATTCCCCCACTAAGCCCAACTTTGTGGCTTTTATGGCAAGTCATGTGAGTGAAAGTGAGCACTCCTTTATTTATGAAATTTTAACACATGACACGTCCAAGGCCTTTGTTTGTGAATTCCAAAGAGATGATGGTAGTGAGAGTGGAGAAGAAAGAGAGAGTGAAAGTAAAAATGAGGTTGATGTGAGTGAACTTCAAATTTATTTTCAAGAATTAAATGAAGAATCTATTAAATTAAAAAGAACAAATTTGAAGTTAGAAGCTATTTTGAAAGAGCGTGTCGAGATCACTAATGAGAATGTTTTAGTGGAAGACCTTAGGACACGTGAGATAGCTCTTCGAGAGAATCTTGAGTATGTTGAAGGCGAGAGAGATAGCCTTAGAGGTTTGATGGAATCCTTGAAAAATGAGCTTCTCGAGTTTGAAGAGAGAATTTGTTTGCTTGATTCTAGGATTGTATAGCTTGAGAAGAAAGTGAGGGACTCATGTAAAGTCAAATTTGATTTGGAGAGTCGTTCGGATAAATTAGATAAAATCTTAGGAACGATCCAAATAAAAAATAACACTTGTGGTTTAGGCTTCAATTCTTGTAACGATTCCACCATTAAATCCAAAACCAATGTTTTAGGAGAATCCTCTAGGAATAATGTTATAGATCATTCCTTAGGTAAGTCTTTTCTCCGAGTCTATAGGTGCTCATATTGTAGTCGAAAAGGTCATCTTAGGAAATTTTGTTTTGATCTTAAACGAGTTCCTAGAAAATCCCAACGTAAAGCAACCGAGGTAGCAAAGATTCCTACACCCTGAGATAGTCATTCGTCATTAGTTTCGGTTAGGAGATCCGACTTGGTAGTTTTACAAAATAGAATTTTTTTATTCTCATTTACTTTCACATGCTTCCCCCCTTGCTAAATCCAAAGGTTGAATGTGTTAGTTGTTTGCATACTCTATCTTTTTGTGCCTTATATTATATATCATTTCTAGGTGTATGCATGTTTAATCATTTTCTAGTCATTGCTTTATCACAAATCACATGCTAGAATTATGATGTTGTTTATCTTTTGTATTATAGTTATTTCATTTTAGTTTTCATTAAATGAAAAATTCAAAAAGATTTTTGTTTATCATTTTTGTTTTGCATTTTTAGTATTGTAGGATTAATGAAAAATTCAAATGATTTTTGTTTGTCTTTTGAGTAAATATTTTTCTTTGTTTGGTTAAAAAATTTCAAAAACTCAAAAAGATTTGTTTTGTGTATTTTAGTTTGACACACTCTAAGTGGCATATACTTGTGTTTGAATCCCTTCTTTGTCGCTCCCATATGGCTAGAACTTTTGGTTAAGATTGTCAATCCTTAAAATGTTCTTTACCATGCTTACATGGAGTAGTTGGATTTCGTGTTGTTATAATGGATTCTATTTTTATATGCCTCAATTCACAGATGCACGAGATCTCTTGAAATTATAACTTCATATGTATATTTGAGATTTGTGAGGTGTTCTCCTACCAATCCTGTCATCAACATGTTATGTGACCTAGGAGGACTAGTGCATGTAAAAATCCGTTGCACGTGAGAATTGAGCGATAAGATATTACATATATAAATTTGCACGGGGAAGGGATTCGAAAGGAAATATCATCCTTTGTGAGTAAGCCACCGTTCGCTTGGACCTAAAAGAAATATGTTGTCGAAAGGCCTAAAATAATAATGGCATTAAAAGAAAATATTTACCATGGCCTATTTGTTTAGTTTGATATTGTCATTCAAAATATATATGCTTATTTTGAGGGAGATTGGATGGTATATCAATGGTTTGCACAATGTCCGGTTATCCTACTTGTACTTTCAATGTCATGACTCTATTGGTTTGTAGAATCATCAAAATTCTAGGCTTGTATGCACTGTGTATGTTTGTTCATTGAGTTCAATTTATATTGTCACATGAGGTTATACTCAAATGTGATAAAGTTTGCAATCAAATGAGGACTCCATGAACATGTTTTAAGTGATTGGGTCTAAATTTAATTGTTACTAGTTCACACCCCTACACTTCCGTTTCCATATGACACATTTTTGTCATACGAGTGTGAAAAGATTATTGTATTTTGTGTCATGTGTGGTGTCTATACCTATATATATGTGTGTGTGCGTTAATGATATTCATTATGTCTATATATATATGGTATTTTTTTCTTTGCCTAGCTTTCTAGTCCATCTATGCTTCTAATTCATAATTGGTATCTATCTTGGTGCATATTTTGTTGATATCACATGCTTAGTATCTTATGTATCACATTGGTATAATTTTTTCTACATCTTCGTTGGTATCGGTTATTATTTGTATGGATTAGTTATGATTTTGTTTCCCATATGCTTTCATGCTCTTATCACTCTAAGCTTCATCGTGTTTAAATTAGTTTTTATCCTTTGTCTATTTCAAAACAAAAAGGGGGAGAATGATAGGGGGAGAAATGGTATCTAATCCTATTGTAATCGTATCTTAGTTTGGGAGATTTAACTTAGGGGGAAACGTATTTCTAAGTAGGTCATTTATTTGATAAAGGGGAGAATTAATTTAGGGGGAGTATTTATTTTACCTGCATTTAATATTCTTGATATTCCCTATACGTTTGATAGTTTGCTTAAGTGTGCAGGAATTCTTCTAAATGGCAACTTTCATCGGCAAATATATTGATCCTTGGGTTTTTGAGTCAAGCTATGTAATTTTTATTTTGGGTGGGATATTTTTTTCTGTCTAGTAGAGCTTGATGGTCCTTTAGGTTTTTTGTTTTTTTGTCCCGGAATAGCCAAAGGGGGAGATTTGTAAGGACACAAGTATCCAATTGGGTCTTAATGTAGTGTTGGCTCAATTTCGGATAAAACATTTGAGCCATAGGATAGTGTTCAAGTGTATCCATCCAAGCCTATGACGTGTTAGTTGAAGACGTAGCATCCAAGATTATAAAGCTTCGTCATATGCTGGATTTAGTGTGCCTCGTTTCTACGTCAACAACATTGGTTCCAACGCTCCTAAGGTATGAATGCATTTTATATATATATAAGAGCTTGCAAATTTATTGGGTGTATTTTATAATTTTTTTATAGTTTTAACGACTTTGTTTTACTCAGAAAATATTTTTTAGAACTTTTCATAAAAAGTTTTGGATTTAAAATGAATATTGAATTTTCTGACAAGTCGTTCGAACGAACTGGAATCTCGTTCGAACGAGATGCCCAGGTCGTTCGAACGAGACTTATAACGAGATTTCTTTTTTCGCACTGGAACATCGTTAGTAAAGTCGTTCGAACGAGTTTGGAGGGAACGGTTTTTAGGCGGTTTTTGGCAGTTTTCTCCATGTTCCCACTACCTTTTTCCCGCTACTTTTTGACAGAATTACTAAGTGCGTGAACCAACCTTTTTAAAGTAACTTTTTCACATTCTAAGAGCCTTTTAGAGAGCAAAACTTTCAAGAAAAAGGTTCATGCTTTTGTTTTTGATTTTTATGTATTAAATTCACCCAAAACACATACACACCCATTTGTTTAGTTTATCCAAGTCCCTACATATATATACTTTGCTTGGAGTGTTTGGCACCGAGTTTATATCTACACCTCAAAGAAGAGAAGTTTGGGTTTACTTCTACATCCCACAAAGAAGAAGATTTATTTTTGGATGAGGCATTCTCATACGGTGAAAGGCACCATGTGTAGTTGATGGGTTCCTAAAGCTTCATTGGTGGATTCCAAGGTCTCGGTGGACTTCTGGATTGTCGTCTAGGCGGAGGTAGTTACAAGAAGGCGCATCAGGGGCTTGGACGGAGTCAAGTTGATTTGTGTAAGTCTTATGTCTTGTAATCATAAAACCATACTTAGTGGACTTAAGTCTAGGGTCGTCCGAGGTTTTTTCCCATTGTGGGTTTTTCCTCGTACATCGCGGCGTAGTGGTTTGTTTATTTTATCTTTTGCAAATTCACATTAGATGCATGCTTAGGTAAAAGATAAAATTGGAATATTTAATTTGGTGCTAAATTTGTTTGGGCAAAAATTCATTTAATTCAAGTCATTAATTTTATTGGATAAAATTTGGTTTGGCCTATTTTGCAAAAATGGATTAATTATTTATTGTTAGAAAAATTTCTAGGACTTGGGATTAAATTGATTTGGGGTTTAAAGTAAACAATTCAAAATTTTGATTTTGAGTATAATTTTAATTTTGAGAAAATTAAAATTTGTTTTACTTTAGTTGTTTAGTTGAACCATCCCTATTCCACATTTAAAGGAAATTATATTTTTAAAGTGAAAGTTTTTAAAAATTGGGGGTCCTCTTGGTTTTCAGGTCGTCCGAGGTTTTTTCCATTGTGGTTTTCCTCGTACATCCGACGTTGTGAGTATTCTTTACTTTATTTTACTTGCTTTAATCACTAGATGGATGTTTAGGATTAATAAAGATACAATTTGGTTACTTTAGAATTTGTTCATAACTTGGTGTGAATTAAAATTTGCAAATGGGTTTTTCATAAAAATTGATATTGTTTTGTCATCCTTAAAACACTTTCTGCATAAGAAATTAAAAGGGATCATCATGCAGCTTGGCAAACTGTTATACCAAACTTGATCCAACCTAAGATAGTACTGGAGAAAGACCTACAACGCATCTCATCCGAGATGAAATATATATATCTAAAGCATCCTATACTACCTCACATGCAGCATTGGATCGGATTTCCCATCATACTTGGTAGTGATACTAGGAGGCTGGAATTTAGCAGATTTTAGATGACCTGTCACTGTAGTTGTGATTGTTAATCCCTGAACAAACACCCTCTGCAAAGGGTTCTTCGTCTTGATAATCTCTCCTATCCAATTTTCCAAGAATTGAATTGACCCCTTCAAGGGTTGCTCTTCTTTTTTTGTGTTCTTTATGACGGTCTTCTCTACTCGGCCTCAGATTTTGACTAAGCTCTCTTCCTGAAAAATTTGCTCGGTTTTAGCTAACCCTCGCACACTATTCCTTGGCTTATCTGAGCATTCAACCCTTCTAGTCTCAGACTTTATTGGCTCATCTCTATCTTCTCTAGGGTCTTTGTACTAGTTTTCCCTTACTGCTCTTGAGCCCATCCGATCAAATTTAAAACTTTTGCTTATCCTTTCTATAACACTTGGGCGTTCTAAGGAATAAATATATTAGTCATCATATCCCACTGATCTAATGGTGGTTGTTTCCCTTAGATGATAGGTTATGTCATCTTGTCCTGATTCAGAGTACCTAGACCTACTAACTTTGCCTTGTGAACCCAAAATCCAACGTCTTAGAATTTTTAACCTCTATGTCATAATGAGACTGTCTCTTATCCTTGTGTGGGGAAGAAGGTGGCACCTCTAGCCTCTTATCAGAGTTTTGACCCCCTGTTGGGGTTACTGGGTTCATCTCAAGCCTGTTTTGCCCACCTATAAAATTTTGCGTAAGTTGCTTCACTCTCACCAGCATAGTCTCCTGATCGCACTCCAAGCTCATCAGGATTCCCTACAAGTTGCCCATAACTACTAGCATAGAGGGAGGAATCCCCTTCATAGCTCGACATCTTTATAGGTCTTCACCCATGTTTCACCAAATTTTTAGAAGAACATAGTATCGTAATACCAAAAACAGAGTATGATAATTGCAATAGCAAAAATTATCGAAAAAGGTCGATTTAGAACAGGCAAAAGTATGTTTGATGGAGGTTTCAAGGAATAAAATTGAATGGATTGGAAATGGATTAAATACGACTCTAACCCATAAATCCATATGAATCAAAGTGTTTTCAATGGTTTTCTAGAAAATGGGTATGCTCGAGTTTATGAAAATTAACTATGATGGAAAGCAACAAATCGTTTGTCGATTCCCACAGATGACACCAATATGTTATTTTCTAAAAATGGTATATTTATTTTGTCTTGGGAAGAGTATATAAGTCATAAAGAATTATAGATAAAGAGATATAGACTAAAGAAATGCTTATCTAGAGGGAATTGTAGAGAGGGATGAGAGAATTATAATGAAAATAAATTTATGTGATTCAGCCCAAGGTGGTGCATACGTCCACATGTGCAGGTGTAGATAGTATTGATTCAGTGGCCAAAAGGCACGAACTAATGTTGAACACAAACTCTTAAGTTTACTCTCTCATTATTTTTCTTCCCCTAATGAGTAAAAAACACCTCCCCCTTTGTGGAGAGATATCCCTCCTTATAAATAGATGTTTGTGTATTATTTTATGGGTTGTTCAAGGAGATTCACTAGAGTGTGTCAGTATGACACCCCGCCTAATTAAATATCGGGTGATCAACCCTTTATTAAATTAAAACAGAATGTTCGGTTGGTTCATTCTTAGCTTCACTATCAAAAAACTTTAATCTTATTAAATACCTAATATTTAATTAATCTAGTGCCAAAAATAATTACTCATAACACACCCATTCAGTTTCTTTTAATAAATTACCCACTTCATTAACTAACTGAACTACACAAATAATCAAATACCATCAACTAGATAACAGAATAATAAATACTGGAATGAACGTCCCAGTTAAAATGTCCACAATCACCAACATAAAATACCAAGTTGAACTGAAACTAAAGTACTGATGAGAAATACAAAAATCTCTCGAAATAAACATAGTCTGAGAATGACGACATATGCCCTGAATAGAAAGTCTGATTAAACTGAAAGAAATAATAGATGTGTTTAATCTCAATGACCTACTGCTTCCACAATTGTTGCAGCTCGTCAAATAATCCAAGTGTCTAGATCTGGTGTCCCCGTAGCTAGGCACCTGTTATATATATATATATATATATATATATATATATATATATATATATATATATATATATAGACAGGAGAGAAGATGTGCAAGAAACAGGTCAGAACCCGAGTAAAGATAGTTTTAAAACAGCAAAGTCATAAATGCAATTTAGCACATATTATATACATGTTAGAAATCCGTGCTCTCACTTGAGATGCTCACCTTTCAGCTAATGTGCACGCCTAATGCATCTTCAAACCTATACTAGCTATGCTACCCAGCCTAACTAGTTCGAAGCCATATTATCACTACTTACGTTCACTCGTAGTACACCCGTATCTCCCATACAATACGTTATTAACATATTTTATCCCAAATAGCTAATGTACGTTTTCACCATTCGTGTGGTTAATCGTTTACTCTCTAAGATTAAGTTACTTATCATCATTACCATATCTACTAATTCGCACTGTAGAATTGTTCTCAAGTATATATACATATATATATATATATATATACAAATCCTGCACCCCTAGATTAAAACCTCTTGGTGCAATGCATACTCTGGTATCGTATCCCGGTACATCTCGCACTGAATAGGGTTAAGGGTTCGGATAATCTCCCACGAACCATCAAAATACAATAACACATATAGGAGGTGAACATAGTCCCTAGCCCAATGGGTCACGCACATACCTACGTTCCCATTAAACCGTCGGACTATCATATCTCGGATAGCACGTGTCCAATGTTCTATGTTCTATAGTGCAAGTCTAAAGATCCCCCCGAAGGCTCATCAGGATAAGACTGCCCAAGCGCGCAACCTCCACCCGATAGCAAGTAGCATAGGTACGTTATACACATAATAAATCAATTCATAGGTATACACACAACCTAATATAGTCTTAGGTATTCACACAACCTACTGTGAACCTTAGGTATACACCTAACTCAATACGTTTTATTAAACACGTAGTATAATCCTCTCTACTACTCACCGCATATTAGACCTTTATGTTTATTCTCTCTATCGAAATTAAACTAGTAACAATCCTACTTGTCCAAGGAAAATTTTGAAAATTTGTAATCTCGTTAGAAGTCCCAGTAATGTCGTTCGAACGAAAATGGACTCTGAATTCTCGTTACAATTCTCGTTCGAACGAAGTCGTTCGATCAAGGTCGTTTGAACCTAAATCGACCGAACTAATCTATGAATTCTCATTTGTAACATCGTTGGTAATATCGTTCGAACTAGGTTATTCGAGCGACATTCCAGTTCCCCAGGTCGTTCGAACGACCTGGACCCAGATTATCCCCTACCTTTGAATTCCTGCATTTTTCTTCCATTTTTGTCCACCCAATTCATGTGCAATTTCACCCAACACAAAACCAATCATCCTAAATCATTTATACGCCCAATAAGATGTCTTTCAACATGGTTTAACATCAAAATCCCATTAAATCTCAGAAATGGGTGCATTAAATCAAGAAATCCTTAAAAGCCCTAGATTTCTATAATCACCATTAATGCCTAATATAAACTCAAATTAAATTCGTATTTAATCATGCATAAATCTCATAACTTATATATCTAAATAGGGTTTCTCAATCTACATAAAGTTCCTACCCAAATTCATCATTTGAAATCAATTTAATCATCAAATTCATTATCTCATGGATGATTCAACAACCTAGTCTAACATGGGTAGTATATGCACAAAATTTAGCAAGATAAACACTTGCCTTATGGAGAACTTATGATTTGCTGAATGAAACTGGTATTGGGGTGATCCTCTCCTCTCGATCTATACATTAGTGGGATTGTTGGTGTGAGAGCTTGAGTTTTGCACTGAGAACACCTATGGAGCTCTTCTTCTTCCTCTTTAGTTTTCTCTCTCTCTCTCTCTCTCTCTCTCTCTCTCTCTCTTAGGTTTAGAAACTGACAACCTCCATCTAACCCACGTACTTTTCATTTTAATTTTTCAATTTTCGTCCATTTTAATTTTTCAAAATCTCAAAAGACCAAAACACCCCTCTGGGTTGTCGATTTGGCCTAAATTGCCTGGAATCCAAATGAAACACCCGGGTAGAGTCTTCTGACTATCTCGACCCTTCCGGACTCATCGACGCACTCGAAATACCCATGCGGGTTACTTAAAAATAATATTATCTTTTTAACCCATTAAAGTAGTCCCGACACAATTCGCGCTCACATCCCGACTTAATTTACCAAACCGTCGTATTTCTCACTCACGACAAATATATAATATCATAATCCCATATTACTTACTCACAAAGTAATATTCAATAATTTTCAACAATAAGTATTAATCCTTGGCACGCTGGTTAATATTTATTTTAAGCTGGATTAATTAATAATTAATTTCTCACATTTAATTTAATTAATCTCACAATAATAATTAATCTCATAATTATTAAAATCAACAAAAGTACGGGTATTACAGTCAGGTGACTTGTCATTATAAATTAAACAAGTCCCCATTTTACATGATAGTGTAGGAAGAATTATCAAGTTAGTTATGGGGGCACATGGTGGGGAGAGAATATTTATTTGTTTCCCCCACGTGGGTGCATGTCTGACGTCATCCCATTGCCTCGCAAATGCTTGCTGTAATTGAGGTATTTGACAACATTAACTTGATGTTAATTGAGAGAGTTAATTGTGCTGACTGGAGTACTAAGAGCGCCCAAAGTGCCTGGGCAAACTTGATGTTATATTTGTGTCGATCTCATTATAAGATGATCCTACCTCATTCTTATGGGTAATCATTCCATGTGTCATCTTCTGATTGGTTCAAAAATCATACCATATTTATGGTATAACACCGCGCCTTTTCACGCACATGTAGCATCCATTGAACATAAAGAAACTAGAAAATTCAAATCATTTTAGTGATTAAAATGCCCTACTTATTATTATTGGAGTAAACAACCCTTATGGCCCTTAAACTATACAAGTTTGATCAATTTAGTCCCTAAATTAATAATTTGACCAATTTAATCCCTGAACTAATATAATTTGGTCAATTTAGTCCCTAAACTAAAATTTGGCCAATTTAGTCACTGAACTAATATAATTTGGCCGATTTAAAACAGTTTTTATAAGCGAAATAAAAAAAAAGTTTTTAAAAATATTTTCTTAAACCGTTTTTTAAAATGGAATAAAAAATAATTTTTTGAAGTTTAAAATTGTTTTATTTTTTTAAAGTTGAAGAATTACTTTATTTTTTAACAAGAGTTAAAACCTTTGAAATGTACCCCAAATAATAAATAAAAAATGTGAGTTTTTTAAAGGGAAAGATAGATACCAGCCCCTCTAATAAGAATTTCATATATTCGGATCCACATTGAAAAAAATTAAACACGCCGGCCCTTAAAAACCTATTTCAACGGCAGATCTCATTATATCATTTTCATCTTCACAAAAACTGCACAACCACCATAACACCCACCCCCACCCCCACCCATGGCTCAGCACAGGCATATCAAAAGGGGGAAGATACCTTCAACTCCACTCATCCAATTGCCCAGCTTCTGCTCCAAACCGACCCCTCTGAAATTGAAATCTTTCGCAATATCGGCACTACGAGTCATCTTTTAGTCCAGATCCTTGCTCCTTTATGTAAATTTGGAAAAGGGTTAGAGATTTTTTTCTCAATTATGGTAGTTTACTTCGAGTCGGTGCACCACCTAAATTTTCTCACAAAAATCCGATTTTTTTTTTCAACCAAGAAGTAGGAAAGTCAAAATACAAAAAAATCGCAATGAAAAGCGTCCATTGTCTAATGGATAGGAAAATTTAAAAGAAGTAATTTGCTTGGTATAATCCACGGTTTCATTTTATATGCATTATAAAGTAACAAAAATTCTGGAAAGAACCAAAATAAGTTCTTTCAAAATTGACTATTTGTCCCTCTGTTAGAGGTGTTCCAGAAATGTCTGCGATCGAGTAAATAGCTCTACGAACGAATGGATCGGATCGACTTGGAAAATGGAAAGATTTGTACAAGTTATACGTTTCGTCACCACTTTGTTACCTATCTATCTAGAGGGAAGGAAGTTCATAGCGAGTCCTAAACCTCAAGGTTTCACTATCTATCCTTACTTGGGGGAAGCCCACAAAGCCACATTCGCTTAGCTACAGGAAGACTACGGATAATAAGTAGTATTAATCATATAAATTCTAATATTCATAAATCAATTCAAATCAGCATGTCTGCCGCTTAAGGTATGATCATGTTTGCACAAACATAAGAAATCAAAGTATTTTGGAATTCCTTTTGTATCTGCTTGTTCAGTTAATTCAATAGCCTTTTTCATTGCTTTTCGAAATGAAACTCTATTCTTTAATTGGCCGGCTATAAATTCTGCAAGAATATTAGGGTTTCCGTAAGGTTTTGCAATTCTTGTGATAGCAATGTTAAGTTTTCGGTTCACACAATTAAATTCTTTTTGTAGATTCATCTGTAATTCTTCGATCCCTCGTGGTCGACTTTTTGACTTGGGATGAAGAAGGTGTGGGGTGTGCGAAAAGAGAGAAGATGATCTGGATTTGGAAACCAGATTTGTTTCTCACAAAAAGAGAAAAAGAACGGAGAAAGAAGAAAGAAAAATTTAACAAGAGAGAGATACCCATTAAAAATATTACAAACACGGTAAAGGGCCGGCTTGTTTAAACGTTTTTGAGTTGGGTTTTATTATTAAAAAAACTTGTAACGAGGGGGGCAATTATGGTTATCTATTTTTTAAATAGAATAAAAAAATATTTTTTTAAAATAGGGAAAAACACAGTTATTTAAATAGGATAAAAACAGTTTATTAAGATAAAAAAATATTTTTTAAATAGGAAAAAAAAGTTTTTTCCCTATTTAAAAAAATAATTTTTAAATTTCATTAAAAATAAGGGAATTTTTGTTTTAAAACAGTTTTTTATGATAAAATACAATTTTTTAAATAGAAAAGAAACTATTTTTTAAAAAACTGTTTAAAAACTATTTTTTAAATAAAAAAGCTATTTTTTTATCATATTTAAAAAACTGTTTTGTCCTACTTAAAAAAATGTTTTTATCCTATTTAAAAAACGTTTTTTTTTTCCATTAAAAAAAGTGTTTTTTATCCTATTTAAAAAAAACTCATAGTTTTTTTTTATCATTTGAGGTAAATTTAAAAAAAACTCACATTTTTTATTATTTTGGGTACATTTCAAAGGTTTAACTCAAGTTTACCAAATGCGCAACAATATTTATAAACACAAATAATAGAATTTTAAAACTATATTTAAAAATAGTGTTTAAATCAAGTTTTCTGAATATAGAACCAAACGGGCCCAATCTTTTAAAAATAATTTTTTTTCGATTTAAAAAAAAACTATTTTTATTTTATTTAAAAAAGAGTAATTTTTTAACTTTGAAAAGAAAAAAACAGTTTTAAGTTATTTTAGGGACTAAATTGATTAAATTATTTTATTTCAGGGACTAAATTTATCAAATTATTAGTTTAGGAACTAAATTGACCAAATTATATTAGTTCAGGAACTAAATTGGCGAAACGTGTATACTACTACTACTAAATTGGTTGTTTAGGGCCCGTTTGGTTCTCTATTCAGAAAATTCGATTTAAACACTGTTTTTAAATACAGTTTTAAAATTCAGTTTTTTGTGTTTATAATTATTGGTGTGCGTTTGGTAAACTTGTTTTTAAATACAATTTTTTGAAAATTTGACAAAATTGACAAATATGTATATTTATATCATACATATGTATGTGTGTGGATATATATATGTATGTATATATAAACATACATAAAACTTTCATACATACATTATACATGAATGTATACATACATACATACATGCATACATCATAAATTATATACATGTACATTTAATAACATGTATTTTTAGGTATATTTAATGAGGTATGTTGTGGAGTTTAACTATATATAATATATATATATATATATATATATATAGTCCTGCTCTTGTGCGGACTAGTCCGCATTTTAAGAATGCGAACCGAACATGTGTCACCTGGCGGTGAGCCCAGAAAAGAGAGAGAGTGTGCCTATAATTTAGGCGATAATTTCTAAGCGCATCGTTAGGTGACACATGTCCGGTCCGCATTCTTAAAATGCGGACTAGTCCGCACAGGAGCATATATATATATATATATATATAACTTTCATACATACATGATACATGAATGTATACATATACATACATACATACATCATAAATTATATATACGTACATTTAATATCATGTATTTTTAGGTATATTTAATGAGGTATGCTGGGGAGATACATGATACATGAATGTATACATATACATACATACATACATCATAAATTATATATACATACATTTAATATCATGTATTTTTAGTTATATTTAATGAGGTATGCTGGGGAGTTTAACTCTCTCTCTCTCTCTCTATATATATATATATATATATATATATATATATATATATATATAATGATGTCACATGTATAATTCACTATAAAATTATATACATACATGAATTGATAATATTTTTTAATACATATGTACTATACATATATTTTATATTATTCCATCCATTAATAATATATGTATAAAACTATATATAAGTATCATGTATCTATTTATAATATTATTTAACTTTATATTATTCCATACGTAATTTTGTGTATATGTACATATATATTTTTTATTTATAAGAATTACACACATTAATGTATTATGTATGTATATTATATATTAAGGTATAATTGCTTTAAAATATTAAGAATGAATAATTCTGAGTTGAAAAATAAAAAACAGATGTTATAAAACACCCAAAATCTGTTTTCTGAAAAACTTTATTATAACACAGGAATATTATAATTTTGTGTTTAAAAACAGGTTGCCAAACGAATATTTTTATCAGAATTGTATTTAAACACAGAAAACAGAATTATAGTTGCAAACCAAACAGGCCCTTACTCTTATTACTACTACTCCTACTACTACTACTACTGTTATATATATATATATATATATATGTGTGTGTGTGTGTGTGTGTGTGTGTGTGTGTCCTATGCGGACCAACTATGTATATATATAAATATTTCAAAACGTTGGTCTGTATAGTTGGTCCGCATAGGACACACACAGAGAGAGTGTATGTGTGTGTGTGTCCTATGCGGACCAACTATACAGACCAACGTTTTGAAATATTAAAAAAGTATTTCTGAGTTGATTTTTTTATGTGGTATTTAAATTTTCAGGGATTCCCAAAAAAAAATCAGCTCAAAATGATTGTTCTTTTTTTCTATTTAAAAAAACCAGTCAAAAAGTGTCAGTTTTTTAAATAATACAAGACACAAAAAAATCAACTAAAAAATATTTTATTTTTACTATTTAAACAAAATTGTTCTGCATAGTTGGTCTTGTGAGTGTAATATTAATTACTAAATTTTAGAAGAAAAACTTAGATTTGTGTCTTTATCTTGCTCAACTAAAGTGTATGACATTAAAACTTGTAACAGTAGTGAAGTTTGGTATCGTATATGCATATATTTATTTGAAGTAGCCGAATAAAGAAGTCTTGTTTATATAAGACAGTTATTAATTGGTCTCATTAAAATAATTTTTTTTAATAAGTTTTATTTGTACAGATAGTAAATAGTTACTACATATTTTTTTTTAATGAAACTAATTAGAACAAATATGTTTTTGTTAAGGAATAAACCCTAAATTGGATTATGGCAAAATAAATAGCAATGAATAATAATACAAACACACATAGAAGACATAAGATTTTACGTGGTTCACTCTTAATGTGAGAAGTTACGTCCATGGCCGCTGCAGATAATAATTTTCACTATTTTGAAGATGATCACTATGTGAACTCACACGCTTTTATAAAATGGCCGACCATAAATATCCTTTATATAATAAGAATATTAGTTCAATATGCGGTTGGGACAAGTCTGATCGAGTATATCATGCTTAACACATCAACAATTTTCTCAGGTGATTTATTGGGCCAAAAAAAATTACAATACCTATTTGACTACACACTTAAAATGAGAGTGATCGGTAAAAATCCCTTATTTTAACATCACACTTTGGCTTTGAGTTAACCTATCACTGATAAGGGATTTTCTAAAACACCTTATGTAAAAACAAATCATAATTTGATATTAAAAATTGAAATGGGATGGGTATGACTCATAGATTTTTAAAATACTAATTTTATAACCAAACCTGGGAACCTTTAATTTTTCGTAAACCCACTGCATGAAAATTTTTCGTAAACCAATTTCCTATAATGCAACCTTTAATGTTCAACATGTTAATTTTCTGGTTCTTTTAATTTTTTTAAAATACTTATTTAATGATCCTACTAATTTTTGTGTTTCTTCTTCAATTTGTTTTATTTTTTGTCTTTTTCCTTTTTCGTGACCGTAGAGATATTTTCTACGATACATATTAATCACACAACAATATATAAACACAAAAATAAATCATACAACAATATGTAAACACATAAATTAATCACACTACACAATAATATTAATTTTAAGGGCTACTAAATTGATTTGCAATTTTTAAATTTTAACCAATTTGAGAGGAGCCCAAAGTGTAATTTGTAAATTCCCCAAATAACAAATTGGAAGCCAGAAAATAAACACAAAAAAAATATACAAATTATTAGTAAAACAAATTTTACATACTCAAACTAAACAAATTATGACAAAAGAACATATACTTACCCACGTTTCAAGCATCCAAATGTCTGAGTATGTATCTCTCAATTAAAACCTTAACTTGAATTTGAAAGTTTGAAACCCTGATTTTAAAATCCTAAGGCCCCGTTTGGTTGTCCCAAAATTATAAATTGGTCAATTTATAAATTATCTCATTTATAAATTGATCCATTAATTGTGTTTGGTTTCATTAATGAAATGATTTATTAATTGTATCATTTTAACTCATGTGTAAAATCTGAAATTTGATCATTTCACAAAAAATGTGAAATGCATCCATTTGAAATAGGAATCACATAAAGTGCATGATTCTATGTCTCTTTCCATCCATTCCCTCCCCCTCCCCTTCCCCCTCCCCCATAATTTGTTTGTATCCTTTTTTCTCATCGAACCTTAACATCAATTTCACATTACCAAACATTGTGTCAAATTGGATTTAAACTCATTTCAAATCCACCAATTTACAATTCACTCATTCACAATGAACCAATTTGCATAATCAAATAATTTGTGCAACCAAACAGAGCGTAAGGCCCCGTTTGGTTGTCCCAAAATTGTAAATTGAATGATTAATAAATTGCCCCATTTACAAATTGACTCATTAATTGTGTTTGGTTTCATTAATGAAATGATTCATTAATTGTCTCATTTTAGCTCATGTGTAAAATCTGAAATTGGATCATTTCACAAAAAATGTGAAATGAATCCATTTGAAATAGGAGTCACATTAAGTGCATGTTCTCTCTCCCTCTTCCTCTTCCCCTCCCCCTCTCCCTCTCTCTTTCCCTCCCCCTCTCCCTCTTGATTTGTTTTTATCTTTTTTTCATAGAATCTTAATATCAATTTCAAATTACCAAACATTATGTAAAATTGGATTTAACTCATTTCAAATTCACTCATTTATAATTCACTAATTCACAATGAACCAATTTACATAAT
The DNA here is from genome assembly GCA_949130495.1 of Sambucus nigra. Taxonomy (NCBI): domain Eukaryota; kingdom Viridiplantae; phylum Streptophyta; class Magnoliopsida; order Dipsacales; family Adoxaceae; genus Sambucus; species Sambucus nigra. The sequence continues at coordinate 145,997,878 of OX422207.1, forward strand.
CAAATAATTTGTGCAACCAAACTGGGCCTAAGTTTTTTGGGTTATAATTGAAACTCTTGTAATGAGTTGTTTTCATGGGTGTATTTAAAAAAGGAGAAAAAAAATGGAGCTTTTATTGTAATAAAATAACCTTGAAATGAGTTGTTTTTTTGGGTGTATTTTTCCACTAAAAAGTGAGTTGTTATAACGACACTTTCAAATGTTATAGCGGCTCATTTAAATTTTTGAAGGACTTTTTTATAATTGAGCATCGTTTGTTTTTACCTAAAAAAATTTTGCCTATTTTTTTTTTTAAATTTTGGCCCCCCGGTTAATAGAGGGCCTCAAGCGACTGCCTAACTCGCTTATAAGTAGAGTCGGCCCTGAATAAAAATAAAATGAAATTCTCTCAATTATAAATATTAACAAAAAGAGCCTCTTCCTAATTTGTGAAACTAGACGGTAACCCTTTATCTCGATGCTTGTTTGACTTTTTCAAAGCAACATATGCGGTGGATATTGTTCAATGAAAGATACTTTCATTATACATCTTTTGTCAAATAGCAATGTTATTTTAGCAATATTAATTATTAGTCCAAAAAATATAATTCAGACTCTAATTTGCTGTATACATTCTTTCTGTCATTCTAAGAGTCATACATAAAAATTGAATCTTTCTTCAATTCAATCAATCAATAGTTATTACAAAATTTATGTATTTTTAGATGGGACATATACCAAATAGTTCCTCGGACATTTTTTAATATCCATTTAGTCCAAACTTTTTTATTTTGCCTCAAAAAGTCCTTTGCCACATATTTTGGAGAGGGAGTGCCGCTGGCGCGGACCTCTAAAAATAAGAGGATATTGAGTGCTTGAGGGACTAAATGGGTTAAACTAAAAATATGTGTTCTTTTTAAAAATATATATATTTATAGTATGGACTATTTAATGATTGATCCAAATAAAAATATTTTTTTTTAACTTGAGAGAAAAATAATATTCACGTACTTCAGCCCATGTAAGCGTGCAATGCAAATTGCAATCTTTTGGCTTTTGACTGGAATGCACGTGTGCTGCATCTTTTGGCTCAAAATCCTCGGTAATTTCGCGAGCGCACACATGCATTGTTGTCCCTTTGCAGCTTATTATTTTATATACTCATTTAATTAATGCACTCTGACCTTCTTTTGTTCCTAAGGAAAATGCTACTCTATTGTATGTAAGAACAAATCATTCTTACGACTTCTTCCACTTCACCCCTTTTTTTACTGCAATAGACATACTTGCAATTTGCTAATCTATTCCACATAACCTTTAAAGTTCTAAAACTGTTACACCTCCGTATTAAACATCATATTTTATAATTATTAGACATATCTCCTAATAATTTTTTGACAAAAACAAATTTAATTTATCTTGTTCCTAAATCATAATCCTAATTTTGTAATAAACTTTATCCTATATATATATATATATATATATATATATATATAGAGAGAGAGAGAGAGAGAGAGAGAGGGGTTTCAGTTTGAGATCTCTGAATGTGATCTATTTTTTTAAAATAATAAAAAAAAATTGGCTAATTTTTTTAATGGTTTTTAAATATTTTAGTTGGATCATAAAAAAATAATCAACTCAAAATGATTTTTTTTGCTATTTTAAAAAAATCGGTCAAACTGTGATCAATTTTTTTTAAATAGTAAAAAAATTCATTTTCAGCTGATTTTTTTTTATATAGCCCTACTGAAATATTTAAAAATCATTAAAAAAAGTAAATCAGTCCAAAATATTTTTTTACTATTTTAAAAAAATTGACCTTATTCAAGGACATCAAACTGGGAGATCTCGTGAGATCCCCCCTCTCTCTTTCTCTGAGAGAGAGGCTTCCAACATACCTTCCAAAAACATACATAAAAAAATACCAATTTTTAAGATATTAAAAAAATTGAATATTTAACCAATCTTGTTACAATGATCTAAATGGTAAATAGTAAAGACATCGTGTAAAGAACTCATTAAAAGTTCAATGATTTAGTGGGTGAATTGAAATCAAGTGCATATGTACATTTTTTACCGTTAAGACTTTTAATTATCATCTCACCCATTTTCATGTAGCATTTTTTAATGAAATATTTTATATTTGATCTTCTCGCTATATATAAAAACTAAATATTCTTTAGGTTTATTAAATGAGATTGTTGAAAAGTTTTTACTACTTATGTAACTTACCCATTAGACCTTTTTAAAGAAGGTTTTGTTAAAAACATATTTACTTCCATTATGGGTAATGTAATTGGGTTCAAAGCCTTGTGCACTCTACGTCTGGAAGATCTGTGAATTCCTCTTGCTCATGTTAAAACATTCCAAGGCCCGCCTCATGGTATCCAAGTTGAGAGAGATAAATTGAACAATATATTTATAGTTCTTTCAACATCATAATCCAAATAAGGTCCATAAGGATAATGTTATTTTTTTTTATAGATTTGAAGCCTTCCACTAAAATGTTTTCAAAAACACTACGACCAAAATTGACTATAATATCTCATTTAACTCATATTTATAGTTGAACAGGTACTTAATATATATATATATATATATATATATATATATATATATATATACAACTTACACTTGAGTTGATAGAAGTCACTACTAGAAAAACACCCTTTTATGACAGTTTTAAAATTCAATTTTATGACCATTTTAATTAAACTGTCATAATAAATATGATTATTTCACAATTATGACCCTTTTTCATTTAAACAAATAATTATGACCCATGTATATTTATTGGATCATATTAATATGATATGTTATGACAGTATTATTTTAACTGTCATATAATATATTTAAGTTTTATGACAGTTTTATATACATGGTAATATTAAATATAATTTTATAAAATTAATATTTTTTTAATAAATTTATTTGATTATTTACGACCCATTTTAAGAAAATGTATCAATTGGCGTGAAGCATTTTGGAGGGAAAGAGGCGTGCGTAACACAATCTCAAAGATTTTGGGAGATACCCACTTACGATTATCATGGAGTCTTCTCCCTTATCCCACAACCACATCCCGCATCCCACATCCCACAACCATCGCATCCCACCCTCTTCTTCAAGCCGCATCTCACGACTCTTCTTCTACCCGCATCCCACCCTCTTCTTCAACTTGCACATCCTCTTCTTCAATCGTATACCATTATGTACAGCTATCATCACCCAAGTCATCTTGAAGAATTTGTTCTACCTTTTTTCTATCTCGAGAATCAATTAAATACAGAGGTAGGTAGGTGTTATTGTTGTTACATTTTATGTTTTTCTTGAAATTTAATAACTTAGTTTCATTACAATTCCTAACAGAATTTATCATACTATGTGGTTGAATTATTAGTTGTTTCTACTCACGGGAGTGCTCGTTGTAGTAACTTGATTGAGGACTCACAATTGTCAGATTTTTATTATTTCTGAAGTCTATTGACGTAATTTTGAATTCTCATATATTACTCATATTTATTTTTAGGTAACAATATACACATCTATTTTCTACTCGTCAATAGCCCCCCGTGATGCCTGTCGACTTATAGTTTTGTTCTACAATGCGACACAGTTAACTTTATAATATACACTAGTGTTCGTTTTTTTGCAAAAATAATATACTTCTACTGGATGACATTATATAAGTTAATGATATACATTTAGAATATTTTGACCCTTTGAAAGTAGTAAAATTTTCGTGTACTTTGTTTTTAGATTTTTTTACAATGTCATTCTATAATTTTCAATTTTTTACACCGAAATTATAAATTACAAAAAGTCTTGACAAAAAAAGAATCAACATTAAATTTATATATAAATAATTCATCAATGTACGAATAGTGAGGCAATTAGAAAATACCAAATTAATATCTAGACACAAATTAATTTTAGGGAGGAATAGAGTATGACATTAATCATGAAAATTTTCAATGCATACAATTCAATAATTGCACTTGAATGACGATGAGTGTTGTTTCCAAATATATAATGATAGAATCTCAAAAGTAATAATATAAGAGTAGACATACCCCAAACATCTCGAACATCATTATTTTTTTCTTTGTCTGTATGGGGCGTGCGGGGGATTCTTTGTTTTATATTAATTTTTCATCATCTAATCCACAACTTAACTTGCAACTTATGAAGGAGATAAAAAACTTTATAGATTTTATGTTAATAGATTACTTTTTAAGGGTAAATTTGCAAATATTAAAACCTATAAGCTATTATCTCGATCGAGTTAAAGTTCTTCAATTATCTATAATGTTTGGGATACTTATTTGTTGTCAAAGTAATAGTTAAGCGTTTGTTTGAAAATTTACAATTTACCCTCTATTTATAACTTCAACCGTAGACAGAGATATGCAAAAGAGGAGCTTGCATTTCACTTTGGGTTCTCCCCCCTCCTTTGTGTGTAGTTATATGAATGTGTAGTGTTACTCGTTCTTACAGTTATTTTAGCCGTGTTTGGATGTTCAAAAGTACTAAAAGAGGCCGTAGAAGGGAAAAATTATTTCTTATGAGAATATACAGAGATATCACACTTTTTTCGTTTTTTTATTTTTTTTTTCGTTGTATTTTTGGGGATACTAACATTGGTGTAGGCCTCTTGGGGAAGATATAATGGTCAAAAGAGTGAAATATGTGATGGTTTGTCATTTGTTTGTATAATGACTGCTACTATTAGGAAATTTAATTTCAGGACATGGATACATGGGTTATTCATGTTATTCTGAACTTTGTATGTCATACTCCTTCTCTAGAACTTTGGATGTCTGAAATAATTTTGGCGCGGTATCTGTATTTCACGCTTTATTAAATGAACTTGATTGGCTTGTTAATACGAACTTCGCTAACATGTTTTTAAAATAATTTGGCCACATAATCAATTCCATAAAATCTTATTCAGTATATAAATGTTTAAAATCTGAACACAAACATAATCAAGTACTTAATTTCACTACGATTTTTTTATCTCTTCATCATCGTCTCTCTCCTTTGGGTCCAATGGTCCAGCAACATGCAACAACCAAGCACAATGAAGAATTAGCGTATAAATATGCAAAGATATTATTCAATGTTGTTTTCTAAACTGAAAAGAACAGTTCAATTATATGCTGAAAAAACATGTAAAGTTTATTGTGTTTTTTAGCAAATAGTCCTTTATTTTCCATTTTTGATTATGCTAACGTGATAATGAGAAAGTGCGTAATTGTTTCAAATGTGGTGTCCAAACCACGCATAAAAGAATGTTGTAAAGGTGAAACATAGATAAAGATTGTAAAGGTGTAACAAAGTGTAAAAAGAATGTTGATTGTGTTAAAAAATAAGATTTTTTAAAAGATTAAATGTTTAAACTTAAGTAATTATTGACGTCGACACAATCCATGTGACCCTTTTTTTCATTTAAACAAATAATTATGACCCATATATATTTATTGGGTCATATTAATATGATATGTTATGACAGTAATATTTTAACTGTCATATAATATATTTATGTTTTATGACAGTTTTATATACATGGTAATATTAAATATAATTTTATAAAATTAATATTTTTTTAACAATAATTTTTAATTATTTATGACCCATTTTAAGAAAAATATCAATTGGGGGAAGCAAAATGGAGGGAAAGAAGCATAAGAATCTCACATTTGGGATACACCCGCTTCTCCTCAACTCTATCGTGCGATATTCATGGAGTCGTCTTGCCTTATCCTACATCAAACGCATCCCTCACGATCCCTCCTTCCTCCCTCACGGTCTCCTTCGTCTCCTCTACTCCTCTTCGCCACATCTCCAGCAACAGCGGGAGCTCCGTCGGGCCTCAGCCACCCGCATCTGAGCAGTACAACGTCCCCTCTCTTCCTCTCCGCTCGCATATCAACCGCCCCGCACGCATCTGAGCGGCGCCCCAACCAATGGTAGACGACCTAGTCTAGCTGAGAAACTCTTCTTCAACTTCCAAGTTCCAAGCAAGTAGTAGCAACATTCACACACAACAGGTAACTATTAATTTTTATTAATTTTTATTTTCAGTTCATTCAATGGGTCATAGATTCACAATTTATTTTTAGTTCATAGATTGATTGTTTAATTTTTAAGTTCAAGTTCAATGGGTCTTAACTATTAATTTTAAGTTAAGGGTTAAATATTAAATTAGTTTAAATGCTCACTTTTAAATTTTAATTAATAAATGCACAATGTCTAAATGCCCATTTTTTGTTAATGGGTAAATATAAATATTAATATTATAATCACCCAGGTACAATGCCTATTTTTATGTATTTTTTCTATTTTTTATTTTTTATTAGAAATTTGGTTGGAAATAATTTTTATTTGTAGGAAATAATTTTTATTAGTTGGAAATAATTTTTTTATTGCTGAAAATACTTTATTATTGCTCGAAATCATTTTTATATGCTGAAAATATTTTATATTGCTGAAAATCTTTTTTTATTGCTGTAAATTATTTCTATTTGTGGGAAATAGTTTTTTATTAGTTGGAAATCATTTTTTATATGTCGGAAATAATTTATATAGATGGAAATCATTTCTTATTGCTTGAAATAAAAAAACGCATCCCGAGAGGTGGAAAATGATCACACAACCCGATAACACGACACGACCTACACGACTTTTTAGCAGGTTTGGGTGAAGCCTTAACGAATACGGGTGCTTAACGGGTGGACCCACTAAATACGATAGCTTAACGAATCGGGTTTGCATTTTGCCATTTAGCGTAAATACACGACATGACTCGTTAAGGCACGACTTGAACACGATCCAAACACGACACGAACCCGATAAGACACAACACGGTATACATGAAAGACTTAACGAGTCGGGTTTAGGTAGAGGTGATTTTGATACAAACCCGGTTAGACCCGACACGAAATCGACATGACACGACCCATTGCCACACCTAATCCCATTGATGAAATTAATGACACGACATAACCCATTGCCTCCCTTAATCCCGATGATGAAATTAATCATTTTTTATATGCTGAAAATAATTTATATTTCTTATTGCTTGAAATAAAAAAACGCATCCCGAGAGGTGGAAAATGATCACACAACCCGATAACACGACACGACCTACACGACTTTTTAGCAGGTTTGGGTGAAGCCTTAACGAATACGGGTGCTTAACGGGTGGACCCACTAAATACGATAGCTTAACGAATCGGGTTTGCATTTTGCCATTTAGCGTAAATACACGACATGACTCGTTAAGGCACGACTTGAACACGATCCAAACACGACACGAACCCGATAAGACACAACACGGTATACACGAAAGACTTAACGAGTCGGGTTTAGGTAGAGGTGATTTTGATACAAACCCGGTTAGACCCGACACGAAATCGACACGACACGACCCATTGCCACACCTAATCCCATTGATGAAATTAATGACACGACATAACCCATTGCCTCCCTTAATCCCGATGATGAAATTAATCATTTTTTATATGCTGAAAATAATTTATATTAGTTCAAGGTTTCACTGTATGAGGTGACCTAGTATCCCAAGTTGGCACACACAAACTTGCACACAAACACACAAATGCTTATGTGAGGACCCAAAGTAGGACTTATCTTAAGGACCATGTTGTTTACTAGTAAATTCATTCTCACTCATCATTAAATGCATTTAATGGCAAAAAAAATGGTCCTTACTCTTAAGTCCATACTCAAGGTCATTACAAAAGCACTCATATATACAGGTCATGCGATGGCCACGTCTTTGCAGTCAGGCCAGTACATGATGAAGAAAGGGGACGTGGCACTGAACACATGCACAACCAATAAGCATAGTTGAGATAAACCATAGATAAGTTATCTAGCACTTTAGAGAGATCTTGAGCGGATACACCATAGATAAGTTTGAGAAGTTTAAGCCTAAAATGATATAAGCTATTGATGACATGCTCGGATATGACATCCCAGAACTCCTAAAGAGTTTTAAAATCCTCATGATTAATTATAATGTTAATAGTTTGAGAGAAAATCCTAGATCGATACTAGTTGATGACAAGTTTAGTTATGATGGACTAAGTTATTTATATATTTTAGTTAAATATTAATATTTCCTTATAAGAGAAATTATTCACTCTGTCATCACGACTTTCTTTATTTTCTGACCAAACGTACAAGTGGAATTTATAGTTAATATTTCCCTTTATTCATGACAACTTGCATTTTATTGATCTGCCAAGCTGGCATAGTTTCTATTGTTTTTAATGGGTTGCCTTTTAATACTTAATTAATGTATCATAATATAACTATATGTTATCTCTCTTGGATGTGAGTAGGTGCGCTTTGAGATCACAGTCTATTTGCGATGGATAGATCTTGGATTTCCATTAGTAGAGTATCAAATGAATATGAAGAAGGGATAAAGGATTTTTTTAGAGTTGCTGAAGCACATGCAAAAGAGAGTAACTCCATCCCATGCCCATGATCTAAATGTGGTAATAGATGTAAGTTGAGTCTAAAAGGGGTTAAAAATCATTTATATGAGAATGGTTTTGATAAAACTTATCGTACGTGGATATGGCATGAAGAAGTCGCTAAAAGTACTGCCCCACCTAATGACGACACGTGTGATCCAAACCTTCAAGATTATGTGATGGAGACTCCAGAGGATCTTGAAAACACAGTGGAGATGGTTCAAGCTACATAGGAGGATTTTATAGGAGATCCTGAAAGCTTTGCAAAGTTGCTTGACGATGCTCAGAAGCCTTTATATAGGGGTTGCAAAAAGTTTACTAAATTATCAGCATTGGTAAATCTTTTCAACTTGAAAGCAAGGAGTGGGTGGACCGATACAAGCTTTTCGAAGTTATTGGAATTGTTACAAAAAATGCTTCCAGAAGATAATGAATAGCCTATAACTACGAAAAAAGTTGTTAAAACATTATCGATTTTTGGAATGAGATATGAAAAAATACATGCGTGTCCCAATGATTGCATACTTTATAGGAAAGAGTACGCGGATGCTACTATATGCCATACATGCGGAACTTCGAGGTATAAGTTAAGGAAGAACACAACTGAGCCAAAGGTGGGTGTGCCTGCAAAAGTGTTGTGGTATTTTTCGCCTATTCCAAGGTTTAAACGGTGGTACCAATCTGTTCAAACATCAAAAGATTTGACATGGCATGCAGATGAAAGAGAAATTGATGGTAAATTGCGTCACCCGGCAGATTCTCCAGTATGGAAGTTAGTGGATGGGAAATGGCCAAAGTTTGGGAAGGAAGCAAGAAACCTTCGGTTAGCCCTTTCAGCTGATGGGATCAACCCACATAGTTCTCTTAGCAGTAGTTATAGTTGTTGGCCAGTTATGTTAAGGATCTACAATTTTCATCCTTCGTTGAGCGCAAAGAGAAATTTTTTATGCTGATAATGTTGATATCTGGTCCACGACAACCAGGCAACGATATTGATGTTTATTTGGCACCATTAATTGAAGATTTACAAACTTTATGGCGTGAAGGTGTTCGGGCTTATGATGCTTACCGACAAGAATCTTTTACGTTAAAGGCTATACTTTTGTGGACTATTAATGATTTTCCTGCATATGGGAATTTGTGCGGTTGTGTTGTAAAGGGATATTATGCGTGTCCAATTTGTGCGGAAGAAACCGATTCTATTAGATTAACAAATTCTAATAAGAATATATATATATGTCGCATATAATATTTCTTCCCTATGACCATCCATTTCGAAATAAAAAAAAGTCTTTCAATGGTCAGCAGGAGTTTCGAGTACAACCTAAACCGTTGAGTGGTGAACAAGTATTAAAGAAATTGGTAGGGATTAGGGCATCTTGGGGAAAGAAGGTGGGTTTGAAAAAGAAGGTGGGTTTGAAAAAGAAGATAGGTTTGAAAAAGACTGTAAAATCAAAGAGAAAGCGCAGTGAAGACCCCGTTGAAGGTAGTCGTTCCTCCAAAGATGATAATGCTAGTTTCGTATGTTGGAAGAAAAAATCCATATTCTTTGAGCTTGAGTATTGGCAGCATTTGCTTATCCGACACAACTTGGACGTCATGCACATCAAGAAGAATGTTTGCGACAACATCATAGGGACCCTACTTAATATTCCTGGAAAAATAAAAGATGGAGTTAAGAGTCGTCTTGATATTGTAGACATGGGAATCCGAGATGAATTGGCACCACAATATAATGGTAAATGCACTTATTTGCCACCAGTTTGTTATACATTATCGAGGGAAGAGAAAGTAAGGGTTGTGAAACTTTGCGACGACTTAAGGTCCCTGATGGGTACTCTTCGAATTTTGCGAATCTTGTTTCCATGGAAGAATTGAAACTGTTTGGTCTTAAGTCCCATGATTGTCACATATTAATGCAACAAATACTTCTCGTTGCAATACGATACGTATTACCAAAGCATGTGAGATATGCGATTATTAGAATTTTCTTCTTCTTTAATGCTATTTGTGAAAAAGTAGTGGACGTGCCAAAATTAAAAGAAATTCAGAACGATATTGTGATAACTCTGTGTTTGCTGGAAAAATACTTCCCTCCCACATTCTTTGACATCATGGTGCATTTAATGGTACATCTTGTTAGAGAGGTTGAACTTTGTTGTCCAGTTTTTTCACGATGGATGTACCCTTTTGAAAGGTAAGTTCTGTGACACCCCGACTAATTAAATACCGGGTAGCTACTCCTTTATTAAATTAATACAAAATGCCAAATTGGTTCAGTTCATAGCATCACTGTTGAAAACGTTTTATTAATTACTAGCCACCTAATATTTAAAAAATAAGTTGTCAATTTTAATTAAATCCGATTAACATGCAATACTTAAATTATGAAATGCTAACATAACCACCACAACATAATGACAATAAAATAACCATAAAATAGTAATGAGTCTGGAGGGATACTCCTCACAACAATCCAAATACAGGAATAAACAAATACTAAGTCTGCATCACTAAATTAATTACAACCCAAAAATCTGATATAACTGGATAAATAAAGTGTCTAAAAGAAATGGGGCGACATGCCCAACAGATGAGGAAAATATAGTAACACAGAGTCAAGATCGAAAGTGGAGGCGTCTACTGTCAGAGTCCTGTAACTTCCACGGAAGCTACAGTCTGTCACCTGAATGGAACTCCTATGGATGACGTCCTTGTGGCTGGGCACCTAAAAGGTTTTTACAAAAATATATTTGAAAGCAAACGGGTCAGAGCCCGATTGTGGAAAACACTTTAAAATATAGCAAGTGTTTTAATGACATTAAAACAATGAATGCAAAATACATGTTAGGACGTGCTATCACATGAAATACTCACCTCTCGACTATCTATGCACTCCTAACGTACCCATACCCATTCTAGTTATTCCCATATTTAACTAGTCCAAAATAAAATCTAACATTACTATCCGATTCACGATTTAATTCCGGCATCTTCATTTAAACATAGAGCTTTTCATTTATTCTCGGTTTCCCGTATTAGTAATACTACTTACTAGAAATCTTTCATCTCATCTTTACATAACGTTGCAATTATTTATATTCACATATATACATAGCAGTTCATTTCAATTAATAGTATATTATTCTCATCATAAATATACAATACTAGCACCCTGAGACTAAGCTGCGGTGCACACATACTCTGCTATCCAATTTCGATACATCACGTACATAAGGACCACGTATTCCGAATCTCTCAGGAATCGTTTTCAATAAACAACAATCACAAATAATGGAGGCGAACATAGTTCACATCACATGGGTCACGCACATACCTACGCTCCCATGATCAGCAGACTTATTAACTTCTCAATAAGTCCTTCTCTGACCTATGTACTCGAGGTACCAATCTAAATCCTCCCCGTAGCCACACAAAGATTAGATGGCCCTGATCGAACGCCGACCTCCCATGATAGCAAGTACGGTAGGTATGTTATACACAGATAACTACATATACTAAGCATCGCACAACTTAGATATCTCAATATATTAGTAGAGTTATACTTCTTGTTCTTGTATTACCATTTAAATGCCATACGCTTATAAGTCCCCAATTCATATACATTAAAGTTGTTAACTCTTCTCACGTCGTAATTAAGTGCTCGTTTCCAAATCCACAATTGTCCCCCGGTTTACTCCGAAATTCTAAGTTTTACTCCTCAACGTACCCTAATCTCACAACTATACACACTAATTAATAAGGGAAGGTTATCTCTCCATTTAAATAAGTCTACGGAACATTTGAAATAGAAACAGGCCAAAAAGGCCATTCTGTCAACTCGTTAGAAGTCTCGTTGAACTCACCCAGAAATCTGCAAATTCGTTTTTATTCCTTTTTCTCTTTTCTAAATCCATCTTATGATCATCCAAACTAAGTCTTAATGTGTTTAAACTACACTAAGTCCTCCTACGACACTCTCTAACATATATATGGGGTCAATTACTCCAAATCAACATACAATTTACATAAATTCCCAATTATTGTCCCAAACCCTATAAACATGAACCCAGAATTTAATGTCTACAACTATTCCTTATAAATCCGTTTTTAAATCATCAATAGGTATATTTTGGATCTGAAATTCATCATTAACTATTCTACATTCGATTCTCATATCATATTTCGATTTTCTATCTCCAATTTCATGGGTTTTCATCAAACTTTCAATTTGAGACATATATTCAATTCTAAGCATGGAAGAAACATTCGCTTGAATTTATGTAATTAAACCACTTCCCTTAGATTTTCTGATTTGATGTTGAAGGATGAAGGCTGATTCTCCTCTCTCTCTACAGATTTCTCCCAAAGATGGTGATGGTGGCTAGGGGTTTCTTTTGGACTTAGTGGATGCTGAATGCTGAATTATGGACTTCCCGTAGCCCACTTCTTGTTAAATGCTGAATTATGAACTTAGTGGATTTATTTCTAATATAAAATTAACCTTTAAAATTCATGGGTTTTAATTCCCCTATTCTTAAAATTACCAAAATACCCTTCTAGGTTGCCAGTATGGCCCAAAAATGCCCCGGGACCCAAACTAAACCCCTGGCTAGTGTTTTTTGACTATTTGGACCTTTCCGGACACGTTGGCGCACTCAAAATGACCATTCGATTGATAAAAATATAATTCACTTTTTAATTCCAATAATTACATTCCTGACGCGACTGACACGCGCGTCCCAATTAAATTTCTAAATTGTCATATTTCTGTCTCGCGACAATTTTAACATTTTCAATACATGAAATTATCGATTTTAACACCATAATTAAATACCAACTCACATTTCGCTAGTATTTGTACCCGGATTAATTACCAATTAATTTAATTAATCCCTTAAATAAAAATCAGTAAAATTACGGGGTATTACATACTTCCCCCCTAATAACAGAATTTCATCCCGAAATTCGGAACTAAAGAGTACCTGGTAAAAATAACTTCGGATATCGCTCGCGTATTTCATCCTTGCACTCCCATGTGGACTCCTCGGCATTAGGATTCCGCCACTGCACACGTACTAACGGTACTATCTTCGACCTCAGTTTTCGATCGATTGGATCCAAAATAGCAATCGGCCCCTCCTCGTAGGAACTATCGGGCTAGAGATCGATGTCCTCCAAAGCAATGTGAGTATGGGCCAAATCGTCCCTAAGATATTTTCTTAGCGAGGAAATATGGAACACATCATGAATCCTATGCAAGTGCTCCGGTAACCCCAGTCTATACGCAACTGGTCCAATACGCTCGATGATTGAAAATGGCCCCACATACCTTGGTGCCAGTTTCCCCTTCTTCCCAAAATGCATTATCCCCTTCATAGGAGATACTCTCAGTAACACCTGGTCCCCCACCTTGAATTCACTGAAGAATCTTTTTGCATCAGCATAGCTCTTCTGCCGGTCCTGAGCTACCCGAATGCGGCTCCGTATCATCTCTATCCTTGATGAAGTGTCCTGAATCACTTCCGGCCCAAGGAGTTTGTTATCCCCCACCTCTAACCAACATGCTGGGGAACGACAAGGTCTACCGTACAACGCCTCAAATGGAGCCATGCCAATGGTAAACTGATAGGAGTTATTATAAGCAAACTCCAGCAGTGGAAGGTACTGCTCCCATCCACCTCCAAAGTCTAGGATGCACATACGCAACATGTCCTCCAAAATCTGGTTTGTCCGCTCGGTTTGACCATCCGTCTGCGGGTGACAAGCCGTACTCAGCCGCAACTCCGTACCCATGGCCTCCTGGAAACTCTCCCAAAATCATGAAACAAATATCTTATCTCCGTCAGAAATGATATTTAGAGGTACCCCGCGAAGTCTCACTATTTTCGCAATGAAAAGCTGGGCATACTGTCCCGTAGTGTAGTCGGTCCTCACGGGCAAAAAATGATCAACTTTGGTTAACCTATCCACAATTACCCAAATGGAGTCGTGACCCCTCTGCGACGTAGGTAACCCCGTGATAAAGTCCATGGAGATGCTCTCCCATATCCACGTCGGAACCTCTAACGGCTGTAGAAGTCCTGCCGATTTCTGATAGTCCACCTTTACTAGCTGATAAATGGCACATTTAGAAACAAACACGACGATATCTCTCTTCATCCCGCTCCACCAATATTGTCGTCTCATGTCTTGGTACATCTTATCCCCACCAGGGTGTACCGCAAACCGTGAGCCGTGCGACTCCATCATTACCTCGTGTCGCAAGTCCTCCCCTTCCGGAATGACCAGTTTCCCATTGAAGTGTAATCCCCCGTCTGAGCCAACAGTATAGGACTCGGCTCCCTCTGCTAGTAATCGAACTATCTGCTCCTGACAGAACGAGTCATTTGCCTGGGCCTTTACCACCCTCGTAACAATCTGAGGTGTAATAGTCATCACAGACATGAACGATCGGGCCACTGCATCTTGGTTTCCTAACTCCTTCCACTTAGCTTTCCACACCTCGGCCACCTCATCTACCGGTCGACGTCTCAACGCGTCTGCTACCACGTTTGCCTTCCCTGGGTGATACTGGATATCGAACTGATAATCCTTCACAAACTCAAGCCACCGACGTTGACGCATATTCAGCTCCTTCTGCGTGAAGATGTATTGTAGAGACTTGTGGTGTGTGAACAACCGAAATTTCTCCCCCAGGAGATAGTGTCTCTAAATCCGAAGAGCGAATACGACTGACGCTAACTCCAAGTCGTGGGTGGGGTAATTCCTCTCATGAGGCTTAAGCTTACGGGAAGCATAAGCTATGGCCTGACTCTCCTGTTGTAGCACACCTCCAAGTCCTTGTAAGGACGCATCGGTGTAAACTAATACTCAACTCCCGGCCTGGGCAATGCTAACACAGACACTGAGGTCAATTTGTCCTTCAACTATCGAATGCCAACTGACAGGCATCGCTCCAGATGAATGGTACACCTTTCCGAGTCAGATGTGTCAAAGGACCCGCTATCTTTGAGAAACCCCGAATAAACCTCCTGTAGTATCATGCTAGGCCCAAGAAACTATGGATCTCAGTCGGTGTCGTGGGTTGTCCCCACTCCCACACCGCAGATACCTTCCCCGGATCAACAGATATCCCCCGGTCTGAAATGATATTCCCCAAAAACTGAACCTCCTTCAACCAGAACCCACACTTCTCATACTTTGCATAAAGCTCGTTCTGACGCAATGTCTGCAAAACCTGTCTCAAATGCTCGGCGTGCTCCTTTTCTGTCTGGGAGTAAACCAGAATGTCATCAATAAAGACAATGACGAACTGGTCTAGGAACTCTCTGAACACCCTATTCATCAAGTCCATAAACACGGCTGGAGCGTTGGTCAAGCCAAAAGGCATAACTCGAAATTCATAGGAACCATATCTCGTCAAGAAAGCAGTCTTCGAGACGTCCTGTTCCCTGATACGTAACTGATGGTATCCCGATCGCAAATCAATCTTTGAGAAGAAACAAGCTCCCCTCAGCTGGTCAAATAAGTCATCAGTTCGGGACAGCGGATACTTATTCTGTATCGTGACCTTATTCAACTCCCGGTAATCTACACATAATCTCAACGATCCATCCCTCTTCTTTACAAACAATACAGGGGAACCCCATGGCGAAGTACTCCTCCGGATAAACCCCTGACCCAACAACTTCTCTATCTGATCCCTTAGCTCTCTCATCTCCGTTGGAGCCATACGGTATGGTGCGCAGGTAATGGGCCGTGTGCCCGACGTCAAATCAATAACAAAATTTATCTCTTTACTAGGAGGTAATCCAGGTATATCCTGGAATACATCAGCAAAATCCCTCACGGCTGGAATCAAATCAAGTGGTATTACCACTTCATTAGAGGTCTCCTCCTCTATATAGTACAAATGAGTGGATGATCCTCCCTTAGGGCGAGGCATCTCCACTAAAAATATCTCCTGCCCGGGAGTGGCAAATATGATAGTCCTACTGAAACAATCAATCATGGCTCGGTACGCAACTAGCCAATCCATACCAACAATCGCATCATACTCAGTCATCTCTAATACTAACATATCAGCGGGTAAAGTAAACCTCCCGATCTCTATACCCACACCTTGACAAATAAAAGAAATTACAGAACCCCTACTCAACGGTGAATCTACACAAGTAATCGTGCTCTCTACAGTGTCTAACAACCCAATAGTGCGTGCAAATCTCGTGGCAATGAAATAATGTGTGGCCCCCGTATCAAATAAAATACGCCCCATAGTCCCCTGAATAGAGAACATACCCTTAATAGCAGATGGATCCTGTGGGACGGAGGCCTGCTGGAGCTGATACACTCTCCCATACTGAAGTTGTCCCTACTGAACTGGGACCGCTGGAATGGGTGGTAATGCTGCCATCTGTGGTGGTGCTGGGAGGGCGACGGGAAATATAGGCCTCTGTGGCTCGTGTCGAGCACCCTGCTGCTGCTGTGGGGCCCTTCCCCTATCAGGACAATCCTGGCATTTGTGGCCCATCTTGCCACACATGAAGTACTTCCCCAGGAAGTTTCCTCCTCGCTATCCCTGCTACCCTCGGCCCTGATGGCCGTTACCATTCCTACCTTGATCATGCTGGCCCTGCTGAAACTGTTACTGCTGACCAATCTGGCCCTGCTGGCCCTGATGGCCATGTTTGAAACCTCCCTGACCATTCCTGAAACCCCCAGATCTGAATCTCTTAGGATCCCCCTGTTGGGAGCCCTGATCGCCCTGCCTGTTCTGACCCTGAGCAGATTGTGCCCCGCTGGCACTATTTCCCTCTGTCCTGCCCTGATGGTTGGACTCTCCTGATCTCTTACTCTCAGACATGTGAAAGCGGTGATCCTGGAAGTGAAGCATTGCTACGTTAACCACGTCAGAGTAAGTGGCCAACGAAAGATTTCCCAACAAGTGCTGTCGGATCCTCCAAGTCAATCCGTCCATAAACTTCTGAATATTGTTCTCCTCAGTCGGAATCTCATCAGGAAAAATGTTCAAGAGATTAGTGAATTCGACCTCATACTCGGCCACGGTCTTTCCCTCCTGCTTGAGGTTCATCAACTTCCTCCTCATCTCAGTGTGAACAGCTGATGGAAAATATTTACGGTCGAATCGCACCCAGAACTCTTGAATAGAAAGGGCGTCCCTCTCCTCCACGGTGGTAATAGACTCCCACCACTACAATGTTGATCCTACTAGCTTAAAAGTAGCTAGTATCTGCTTCTGAACATCCGTGCACTCGTACATCCTTAAGTGCCTCTGAATATCCTTCCTCCACTGACTGGACACTACAACGTCGGAGCTACCTGCAAACTCCGGAGGGTGTGCTTTCTGAAAAGCATCACGAACGCGTTCCCAAGCAGACGGGAATGCATGAGCCTGAACTGGCGCAACTACCGGTGCCTGGGGTGGTGCCTGTTGTACAACCGCTAGGGCGGCATTCACCGCTTGGGCTACAATAGCTGCAACCTCGGGGGCATTCGTGGTGCCCTGAATTGGTGCAGGCTGTGGCTCGGGCTGTGCATCCCTAGGAACTCGCTGTGCACGTCGTGGACGCATATGAAATGAGATTAAAGCCTTATAAGTTCGCAGTTATTATCTCAAAATAGCTGAAGAGCGGAACATACATAAAGAATACAACAGTCGTAAAATATAGGGCTCTACATCAAAGAAAGCTCAGCGGAAACATAATAAGCCGTATAGATCCTAAGGACACTAGAACCTGATGCTCTGATACCACCTGAGACACCCCGACTAATTAAATACCGGGTAGCTACTCCTTTATTAAATTAATACAAAATCCCAAGTTGGTTCAGTTCATAGCATCACTGTCGAAAACATTTTATTAATTACTAGCCACCTAATATTTAAAAAGTGAGTTGTCAATTTTAATTAAATCCGATTAACATGCAATACTTAAATTATGAAATGCTAACATAACCACCACAACATAA
This sequence comes from Sambucus nigra, assembly GCA_949130495.1. NCBI lineage: Eukaryota > Viridiplantae > Streptophyta > Magnoliopsida > Dipsacales > Adoxaceae > Sambucus > Sambucus nigra. The sequence continues at coordinate 146,016,354 of OX422207.1, forward strand.
TGACAATAGAATAACCATAAAATAGTAATGAGTCTGGAGGGATACTCCTCACAACAATCCAAATACAGGAATAAACAAATACTAAGTCTGCATCACTAAATTAATTACAACCCAAAAATCTGATATAACTGGATAAATAAAGTGTCTAAAAGAAATGGGGCGACATGCCCAACAGATGAGGAAAATCTAGTAACACAGAGTCAAGATCGAAAGTGGAGGCGTCTACTGTCAGAGTCCTATAACTTCCACGGAAGCTACAGTCTGTCACCTGAATGGAACTCCTATGGATGACGTCCTTGTGGCTGGGCACCTAAAAGGTTTTTACAAAAATATATTTGAAAGCAAACGGGTCAGAGCCCGATTGTGGAAAACACTTTAAAATATAGCAAGTGTTTTAATGACATTAAAACAATGAATGCAAAATACATGTTAGGACGTGCTCTCACATGAAATACTCACCTCTCGACTATCTATGCACTCCTAACGTACCCGTACCCATTCTAGTTATTCCCATATTTAACTAGCCCAAAATAAAATCTAACATTACTATCCGATTCACGATTTAATTCCGGCATCTTCATTTAAACATAGAGCTTTTCATTTATTCTCGGTTTCCCGTATTAGTAATACTACTTACTAGAAATCTTTCATCTCATCTTTACATAACGTTGCAATTATTTATATTCACATATATACATGGCAGTTCATTTCAATTAATAGTATATTATTCTCATCATAAATATACAATACTAGCACCCCGAGACTAAGCTGCGGTGCACACATACTCTGCTATCCAATTCCGGTACAACACGTACATAAGGACCACGTATTCCGAATCTCTCAGGAATCGTTTTCAATAAACAACAATCACAAATAATGGAGGCGAACATAGTTCACATCACATGGGTCACGCACATACCTTCGCTCCCATGATCAGCAGACTTATTAACTTCTCAATAAGTCCTTCTCTGACCTATGTCCTCGAGGTACCAATCTAAATCCTCCCCGTAGGCACACGAAGATTAGATGGCCCTGATCGAACGCCGACCTCCCATGATAGCAAGTACGGTAGGTATGTTATACACAGATAACTACATATACTAAGCATCGCACAACTTAGATATCTCAATATATTAGTAGAGGTATACTTCTTGTTATTGTATTACCATTTAAATGCCATACGCTTATAAGTTCCCAATTCATATACATTAAAGTTGTCAACTCTTCTCACGTCGTAATTAAGTGCTCATTTTCAAATCCACAATTGTCCCCCGGTTTATTCCGAGATTCTAAGTTTTACTCCTCAACGTACCCTAATCTCACAACTATACCCACTAATTAATAAGGGAAGGTTATCTCTACATTTAAATAAGTCTACGGAACATTTGAAATAGAAACAGGCCAAAAAGGCCATTCTGTCAACTCGTTAGAAATCTCATTCGAACGAGGTCGTTCGAACGAAAGGCTTCGAATGAACTACCAACTCGTTAGAAGGGATACTGTCATCTCGTTAGAAGCTCGTTCAAACGAGGTCGTTTGAACGACCTGGGCAGGTCTTCTAACGAGATGGCAGAACTCACCCAGAAATCTGCAAATCCGTTTTTCTTCCTTTTTCTCTTTTCTAAATCCATCTTATGATCATCCAAACTAAGTCTTAATGTGTTTAAACTACACTAAGTCCTCCTAGGTCACTCTCTAACATATATATGGGGTCAATTACTCCAAATCAACATATAATTTGCATAAATTCCCAATTATTGTCCCAAACCCTATAAACATGTACCCGAAATTTAATGTCTACAACTATTCCTTATAAAGCCATTTTTAAATCATCAATAGGTATATTTTCGATCTGAAATTCGTCATTAACTATTCTACATGCGATTCTCATATAATATTTCGATTTTCTATCTCCAATTTCATGGGTTTTTATCAAACTTTCAATTCGCGACATATATTCAATTCTAAGCATGGAAGAAACATTCGCTTGAATTTATGTAATTAAACCACTTGCCTTAGATTTTTTGATTTGATGTTGAAGGATGAAGGCTGATTCTCCTCTCTCTCTACACATTTCTCCCAAAGATGGTGATGGTGGCTAGGGATTTCTTTTGGAACCTCTTAAGACTCTCCCTATAACTCCCGTATCCCACTTCTTGTTAAATGCTGAATTATGGAATTAGTGGATTTATTTCTAATATAAAATTAATCTCTAAAATTCGTGGGTTTTAATTCCCCTATTTTTAAAATTACCAAAATACCCTTCTGGGTTGCCGGTATGGCCCAAAAATGCTCCGGGACCCCAACTAAACCCCCGGCTAGTGTTTTCTGACTATTTTGACCTTTCCGGACACGTTGGCGCACTCAAAATGCCCATTCGGTTGATAAAAATATAATTCACTTTTTAATTCCAATATTTACATTCCTGACGCGACTGACACGCGCGTTCCAATTAAATTTCCAAATTGTCGTATTTCTGTCTCGCGAAAATTTTAACATTTTCAATACATGAAATTATCAATTTTAACACCATAATTAAATACCAACTCACATTTCTCTAGTATTTGTACCCGGATTAATTCCCAATTAATTCTCATTTAATTTAATTAATCCCTTAAATAAAAATCAGTAAAATTACGGGGTATTACAAGTTCGTGCTTATAATTATGAAATTAATCAATAAAATCTCAATTAGTTAATACTATTTAAATTTTTTAACATTGATGTAGGAACATAAAAGTGATAAAGGGTCAAGTGCATAATAAAAATCGTCCAGAAGGTTGTATTGTGGAACGTTATATTGCAGAAGAGGCGGTTGGATTTTGTTCCGAGTTCTTACAAGGACTCGATGCAGTTGGAGTTCCAATTGGTAGAAATATGAGGACTAGTGATGATGATGATGATGGAATACAATATGGCAAACCAATAGGTGGTGGTAATGTCATTAAAGTGGATGAGTCATTATGGGAACATGCACATCGACATGTGTGGAAAATATAAATGATGTCCAACCTTATATCGAGTAACTATTATATATTTTATTTTAATAAATATTACTTTCTTGTCTAAGAAAAAGATCTTGATGGTTGACTGTATATTTTATTTTTAATAACTAGGGAGCACATAGAGAGCTTAAGGCAAAAATATTCTCAAAAGCGCAAAAACCAAAAATGGTTACAAGATGAGCACAACCAGACTTTTATTCTTTGGTTACGTCAAAGGGTATGATCAATTTATCAAAAGTAAGACTCTAAATAACTCTAATTATTTTAACTAACGCTCTAAAAATTCAGGTTGACGAAATTCAACAAATGGGCAACAACGTTTCAGATACCTTAAAATGGGTAGCTCGAGGACCACGTCGAGACGTAGTAAAATTTCCCGGTTATGTTAGTAATGGATGTCGTTATAATACAAGGGAACATGATGCTAATCGAGTCAACCAAAATAGTTGAGTGAGCATTGTTGCCACAACGATGCAGGTTTCTAGTGCTAAAGATAAGAATCCAGTGGTTTCAAATCTATGTTATTACGGCATCATTACTGAAATTTGGATGCTTGATTATATAACATTTAAGATTCCTATTTTCAAGTGCGATTGGTGTGACAACAACAACGGCGTAAAGATTGATGAACTTGGTTTCACATTGGTTGAACTTGGTAGGGTTGGCCCTCAGAATGAGAAATTTATATTAGTTTCTCATGTCAAACAAGTTTTTATGTACCTGACCAACTCGATCCTAAATGGTCAATTGCTTTAGTAACTCCTCAAAGAGTATATAATATTGATGATAGTGATGAAGAATGCATTACTGGTTGCATTGTAGATCATGAATCGAGTAGATCATTGCCCAATTTTGAGGAAATTGACAACTCGCCATCCACGTATGCGAGAACAGATTGCGAGGGGACTTGGGTAGACAATTAGATCAAAATTTATTTATTTGGGGATGTGTTTGATTAGTATTGACTTTATTTTCAAGGAATGCACTTTATGTTTTGACTTTTGGCTAAAAATATCGTTTAGGACCTGAAATATGGAAATTTGTAGGCTTTATAAGTTGTGTTTCTCGATTAATTATGCTCATAGTTTCATAGTCTATACATGATAGAAGCATGTTTTATTCAGGGAACTACAAAACTGTTTGTTAACATTTAAATAAACACAAAACATATATTCCTTACATGGTGCAATTGTGTACATTTCTCTATTTCATTGTAAGGAATAGATGTATCCACACACATTATGGTTGTTTACATCATATTTGAACAAAATTATTTTTCCTTCTTGTAGTTTGCTGGTCAACATTAGGGTTGTTTACATCAAATTTGAACAACATTATTTTTCCTTCTTGTAGTCTGTTGGTAAAAAATTAAACAGTAATGAAATTCCTTATTAATGTTATACCACAACATTCATTATTGTAACAATTGTCAAATATTTTTCTTAGAGTGCCATATGATTCAACTAGTTTGGGAGTTCTTCTCAGATTTAATGGGATTTGATTTTGAAAGAAATAACATGTCTGCTATGATCCAGAGCAGACTTGTCCAATTTTCCATTATATTGCTTCAAATTCCCTGAACATGGTTTCTAGCATTTACTTGACAGTTTCATCATATCATTTACTATAAAAGTAACTGAATAATCTAAATTTATTCTTCTTGGGTTTCTAATGAAAAGATATGTAAACCTACTGTTGATGGAAGGTTCTCTTTTCATTCAGCATATGATCTTATTAGAAATTCAAAATTATCCTCTTTAGCTTTTAATACCATTTGGGTATTAATAAGTATCCTTCATCTCTTCATGGCTCTGTTATCAAATGGTGTTTACAGTCAAATAATTATGAGTTCTCTAAATGGTTCTTCATAATTATTCCTCTTTCTATATTTTGGGAAATTTGGTTAAGTAAAAGTAAGGCAACATTTGAATCTAAGCCAATGAAACATTTCAATGTAATTGAGAATGTTATTTTCAGAGTATCAGATATTGGTTAGAGAATGAATTTGAAATGAGGCATCAGAGATTTCAATCAGCAAACTTTAAATATGTTAAAGTTAATTATTGGCCAGTTTGGTGCATGAGCTATAATAAGAGATGGGTTAAGAAGGTTTTTATGGGTTAAATCTTATTATAATGACCAAGTTGAAAGCTTAGATCTTCAATAATTACTAACTGTTATCTCTTTGTTCAATAATTATGCTGAGATATTTTGTTACAATGTTCTAAATGTATTATACACTATGCAAATTCTGGTTTTAGGCTCTATGTCATTAGAGGAACATGGACAAAATGGAGGATCACGACATAGATAACTTGGAGCCTTCAGAAGACAATTCTAATAACACAAGAAAAGGTAGAGGTATTGCTGTTTGTCAACTGATAACCAAAATTAAAGATGGAAAAAGAATTCAACTCGATTATAACATATCTGGGCAGCCCTCTGGTAAAACAAGACTTGATTTTGCGAGTTATAGAGGAGTCATAGTTAAGACGATGATTCCAATACGTTATGGATCTTGGAAGAAAGTGACAATTCATTTGAAAGAAAATTTATGGACAGCTTTGCAAGTAAGTATTTGATTTCTCCCATGTGTCTAGAACCTTTGTTATTCGTATATGACATGGATTGTGTCAACGTCAATTCAGGGACTTAATTTCTTAGTTTTACACATGTGTATTGAATTAAATTTGTTAGTTTTAAATGGATTGTGTCGACGTCAATAATTACTCAAGTTTAAACATTTCATCTTTTAAAAAATCATTTTTTTAACACAATCAGCATGAATTCAAACTCACTTAAATTCAAACTATTAGGCATGTGCTATTAGCTATGTATATAAACAGTGTACTGTTACTAGTTTATTAATCAAGTAAAACCACAGCTATTCTTGGTTTGTTACCAACAGCTATTCTCGTCTTATTATAGATGATACAATCCCAACAGCTATTCATCCTTATATCCCCCCCAGCCGGATTAAAATTCTCGATCCGTCCCTAGTGCCAAGTATTCCTACTACCGATCGTCAAATGGTCCAGAAGTTATTCATTTTATGATTATGTCTTCGAATTCCGTGTTCACTTCCTTAGGATATTCGTTATACTAAGACACAACAATTTATAATTCCTAGTGAAATAGTATTCATTAGAGACCTCTGCCCATGCGAAAGAATAGTGAGAAAAATATGTTCGAACTTTAAAATTCCAGATATTTGGGTGGCACCTAGTGATTATATTTCCAATATATGTTTAACATCCTATGAAATGGGCCCCAACAATTGATTGTAGTGATTTTGAAGATTTCCCCTTGGTTCTTCATTATAATAGGGTTCGAGGCTTTTTTATGATTCTTGATTATGCCACTAGGGTAAATTCTCAACTGGTGTTATATTTGTTGTTATACATCCTTTTCTCAACTTGTGTTTCATATCGATAGATTTGAAAATTGTAGTCCACGACCCATTTGTACATACACTTAATAACTGTGAAAATAGTCCACAATTTACACGAATGTATATGCTCAGTAAATTTTTTTTAGAAAAACCCAGTCCTCGTGAAAGTTTTTCAGAATCACCCACAGTCTTCATGATAAGTCATGCACAAGAAATTAAAATAGCCTACAGTTCTTATATCTATATGCTCAAATATTTTAAATTAGCTCGCAGTCGAAAAAAGTTATCGAAAGTGTAATTTTTTCTTTACAGTCTTGACTTTGCCCCTAGCGATATTGGTTTATCCGAAGTGTGATTTTTGTATGTACACTCATGTTTTTTTGTTCCTTGGTGAAATCGGTTTATCAAAAGTGTGATTTTGCCAAGGCTTTTTGCACTTCCTACGCTAGAAGGCTCTATACCTATTGGCCCTGTAACAAACTTTTGGTCTGATATCATTAACTTAGCTAAACTTTGTAGCTGTAGTTGTCAAATCTACAAAGTGTGAAGATTTTGATATCTCCATAATATCCAAATCTTCCCATTCTCATTATAGCAACAATTGTCAAATCCCCATTTTTTTCTAAACTTTGTATTTTTTTATAAATCAACTCTGGTCTCCAATAAATCAATAATCGGACATTTGTGAATTTTTAACAGCTTTTTTAGCCTTCTATATGCTGACTTCTTTGCAACCCCTCTAATCTTCCACATAATTCCGAAATATTATTAATCGTGGGGTAGCTGACGAATTCAAAATGTCTATGGCTCTCGCTGGCCTGGTGGAGGTTGAGTTCACGGGTTCCTTATACACTTTGTGTAACAATAGAAAAGTTAACCAAAGAATTTGGGAAAGTCTCGATAGAATCTTCTGTAATTTCCCCTGGAACAATACTTTTCAGATTACTAAAGTGAACCACCTATACAGACTGAATTCGGATCATTTCCCCCTTATTTTATCGATGGTCCTCTCAAATGATCATGGCCCCTGTCAATTTAAATTTCTAAAGATGTGGTTTCAACACCACACTTTCTCTGATTTGGTGAGGCGGACCTAAAAAATCGCAATATGTGGTATGTCCATGTATGTTTTTTTCCCAGAAACTCAAAGCGGTTAAGGATGTACTCAGGAGGTGGAATATTGATGTTTTTAAGAATATTTTCCAATCAGTTAGTTAAGCAGAAGATAGACTCCTTCAAGCTGAGGTTACCTTGCAATCAGACTTATCGAAAGCACCCTTCATGGATTGGGAAAAAACTAAGGCTTCGATGCAACAGGAGCTTGCTAAAGAGGAATCCTTTTTGTGTAAAAATCTAGGGTAAAGTGGATTTGTGAAGGGGATTCTAATACCAAAATTTTCCACTCTTTGGCCAAGAAAAACATCAATAGACTTTCTATTTTCAGATTAAGAGATGGAACAGGGGCTTGGTCCTCTAATGTACATGTCATCAAGGGCACTCTGTTTTTTTTAAAGACCTGCTCACCTCGGGGGATGAGATTATTTATGTTAATTTTTTGAATATGATTTCGCAACTGATTTCAGCACAGCAAAATGAGATGTTGACTGTCTGTCCCACTTTGTAATCCCAAAAGATAGATGGAAGCTCATCCACTCATCTCCCCTTTGGATTCTCTAATCGTCATTTGACCCCGATGATAAGATTCTTATTGGTGATTTATGCTTGCACATTCTACTGTGGGAAGACCATTGACGCGTAGTGAATTCTAATCCCATATTTTGCATAAAAATCTCTAAAGATGTCATTTTCAAACTAAGGCCCATTGCTTATCACGAAATCCTTAGGGATTATGCCTCTGCCTCTCTACCCCCCAAAATGTAGCCCCTATGGAAACTCTAAACCTCAATCCTTGAAATTCTTTTGGTTAACTTTTGTTTTTGTAAATTGTTGGTTTGTTGCGAAAAATTTCTTTCAATCTAAAGTCCCTATATTTAATAAAGAATAATTATTGGAATAGCATAGTTTCTCTACTTTTCTTTTCCTCAGTATTTGTTTCATATTTGATTTTCTTACTTTGGTAAGGAGTTTTTGCTCTGTATTTAGGTGTCTGAGGTCTTCTAGTGGGTAATTCTCCTTTATCCCCCCAAGATTTGTTAGTAAAGAATCATAACTTATACAGTAAACATATCGAACTGGATCTGACGGTACTAAGACCTAAAGTCACGTAGTTGTGAGGATCTTGAAGTGAAGAATGAGGTTATATGATGGGTCATTAGACCTTAGGTCCATAAGATACCTATTATTCATACTTTTATAGGACTATAAGCCCACAATTTTTATGGAAAAACTTACCCTAAAAAAAATTTGGGCTTAAAGGCTTAAAAATAAAGTCTGTAAATGGTCCTAAGATCGAGACTTAAAGTTTTTCTTAGCCTTAAGCCTGTAGTGGATCCTGAGACCTTTGAGATTAGGCAAATTTTTAATGTTGTAGCTCCACAAAGGACCCTAAGGCATTTGAACTTAGAATTGGAGAGCTTTAAAGTTTTATAAATGGGTCATGGGACATTTAGACTTGATAGATTTTAAACCTGAAGTCCCACAAATGGTCTGAAGATCATTGAACTTAGGTAAATTTTAAATTCTTAATTCATTCTTAGGGTTATAAGACCTCCAGATTAAACTTGAAGTCCCATCAAATTTACCTCAGAATTTAGCCCACTAAAAAAATCAAAATATAAGTTTTTTTCTTTAAGAATTTTCAGAAATAGGTTTAAGGGGTGTTGGGCCTTTACACATTTTTTTTAAATAACATCGTGAAAGAAAATTCTTGCTCGAGAAAACCCTTATGTATGGGATATTTTGTGGGTTTTAAGACCTTAGCCTCTTGGAATTATGGATGAAAATCACAATTATAATTTTTATTCTTTTATCTGTCCTTAGACCTTTCACTATGAGTTTAGGGTCGTCTATACATATGAACTGTAGTGTTATATGGGTCCTGAGACCTTGGACTATTATTCTTAAGAAAACTCTACAGTCCTTGCAATGAATTTTGGGTCCTAAAACCTTAGCTTAAACCAAGAGCCAAAGATGAAATCCTTCTAACTCTTTTTTGGGTATTTAATTAATTGTTTAAGTTTTGATCCAAGGATGAAGTCCTTGAAACTCCTTTTTTGAGTCCTTAGACCTTAGATTTGTAGAGTCAAGAGTGAAATCCTTGTAACTCTAGTACACATATTTATTACATCATGAGTAGTAAATATTTCTTTTCATTTCTTTCATGTAGCATATTACATTATTCATAGCCATTATGTGGGATGGTGTACATCCTTGAGGCTTCTATTATCTTGATGTTCTTCTTTTGTTTGGACCCCTAGTCATGAGGGAAACTATCCTTATCTTACAGGGATGAGGTATCTATCCTCATCAATTCTATGCTGATACGTTCTTGAGGGAGCTCATACATAGATGGTGACAAAGGTAAGACATCTGTTGAGACATCAGGAATTTCTAAAGCTTTGTTGGGACATCAATCAAGCAATATAGAGCACTATGTGACCTATTCTTATCCTTCATGGATTAGTTGTATCACTCCTGATATTTCTTTTGATCTCCGAAGACCTCACCTACGCCATTGGGGGTTGGGAACCTTATCACTAGCCTTGTGTTCAGATATCATCGTCTTAGTAGTTAAGTGATGTTCTGCCGATTATCCCATTATAAGCGGAGGGAAGGTTCACTACTATGAATTTTCTCCAAATAGTTTTGTAGTAATCTTTAGAGACAATAGTTAGAGGGAGAGTGACATATCCTAAGGAATAGGTCCTCTATTTATTGAACCTAATGATAAGAGTGGTGATTGACAGCGTGTGCTTTATGCCAAGGTCATTAGCCTCAAAGGCATCTAAGAATAGGATGTGCGTAGAACTCCATAAGTCAATGAGAATTTGTTTCATATTAGCATTCCCCATGATCTCTGTGATGATGAAAGGATAGTCATGAGGCAAATTGGCCTTCTAATTTTTGCCTCCAAAAATATCATCCTAAGGGCTTGTTTAGGAGCCCGATAAGTGAAGGAGATGTGATTGACCTCTACTCATTCTTGCTGGATACATACAATGTGAGATTTTATGGATGTGGCAGATAGTCCACCCCTGGCGAAGCCTCCAAAAAAATAGTTGACATCTATCAGAATATTTCAATGATTTTAATTTTAACTTTTTGAGGAGACTTTCTGAAAGAGAAACTTCTTTGTAAAAGAAACTTATTTTAGAAACTTCTTTAGAAGAGAGATTAAATTTGGTGTCATGTGGATGAGTGAATAGGTGGTGGTTGAGAGAATTTAGATTTTATAGTGAAAGATCTCATTACGATTTGAGGAAACCATAGTGAAATCCTCAATAATACAAAATGTTTCATCTTCTGAAAGTTCTTGTAGATTTCAATTTGTTATGAAATATGTTTGGTGTCATATAGGTACAAACAGATGGAGGCATGTGTAATTCCTTATTCCAAGACTAGCAGTCGAGATGATGAAAGGAAACGATATGTGGATTTGTCATCCCAAAACCAAAGCCATTACACTATGGGTTGGGATTAACTAGTCCAAGGCAATCATGTAAGAGTCTTTTCTTTGAAACTTCAAACTTTGACACGTAATACGTGCTTCGACACGACACGTAATACGAGCTTCGACACGTAATACATGCACGAACTCGACACGTAATACGTGCTTCGACATGACATGCGACACGTGATTTTTTCAAAAACTAGGATACGACACGCTAGGATACGTATAATATATAATATATGTTAATATATATAATATATATTTAAATATATATATATTCATGAAATAAAACAGATGTTTTTCCATAAAATACATTATTAGAGCATTCTTAACATGAAATTAAGAAAATGGACCATATAAAACAAAATTCAAACACACTTTAACATTAAAAATCATAAATAAGGCAGAATCATAATCACATAAGCAAAAAAAATTTAAAAAATAAATAAATAAAGTGTCTTTTTTACGTGTCCCGGCGTGTCAGCAACGACTCCCAGCGTGTCGGGGGCAACGTGTCCCAGCGTGTCGGCAACGTATCCAAACATGTCCCAACGTGTCGGAGCGTGTCGACAACGTGTCGGAGCGTGTCGCGTGTCGGACTCGTGTCAAAGCTTACTCGTGGCTTCCGGGAGAGTGTCTGTGCTTCATGGCTTCAAAGATTAAAGTCAGATCTTATTAGATGGAATAAAGCCACTTTTAAAGACATCTTTAATCAGATTACTAAGCTAGAAGATGATGTCTTATCAAATGAGGTCAATTATGAAGCCTACCCTACAGTAGAGAGTAAGTCTAAGATTGCTCAATCCAAAACTTACCTTTTAAATGCCTTAAATCTTGAAGAAGACTTTTGGAAACAAAATATGCATGTAAATGGATGCTAGATGGTGATTTAACACCAAATTCTTCAATGAAGCAGTAAAAATAAAAAGACTGGACCTTAGAATTCATAGAATCAAAAATAAATAAAAGGACTGGATAGAATGAGATTTGGGTATTTAACACCTATTCATTATGCATTATCAATCCATATTCAATCCTGCTGGTTTTGAAGGAGAAGAGGAGCTTCTAAAAGTTATTGACCAGGTAATCATTGATCAATATCTTCATATTCTTGCTACTTTCCCTTTAGAGGTAGAGGTGTTGACTGCTATAAATGATCTTAAAAGCAGATAGTAATGCTAGACATGATGGTTTTCATGGGGCCTTCTATAAAGCTCATTGGGATATTTTTAAGGAGGATATCCTAAAAGCTGTTGCATACTTCTGGTGGTGATCTACCTAGGAGTTGGACTAGCACTAATATAGTTCTTATCCTTAAATCCAAAAATGGTACAAAATGCTCTAATTTTAGGCTTATAAGCCTTTGCAATTTTTGCTTTATCTTAACTACAATCCTTACCACTAGACATGAAAATTTGCTTCCTGATATTATTAAAAAATCCCAAACTGGTTTCATCAAAGGTAGAGTGATTCATGATACCATCTTGATTTGTCAAGAGTTAATGGGGATGCTTGGGAGAAAGGTTCATGGTTTTAATATAGTTATTAAATTAGACATGTTCCAAGGCATATGATAGAGTTGATTGGTTGTTCTTAACTAAAACTCTAAGGAAGTTTAGCCTTTTAGAATTATGAATTGATAGAGTGTGGAGATGCTCGAGTAATAATTGGTTCTCAATCAATTTCAATGGTTATAATGCTGGTTTCTTCCAATCTTACACATGCCTTAAATAGGGAGATCCACTATCTCCAGGCATTTTTGTAATTATTGTTGAAGTTTTGAATAAAGGTCTCCACAACCTTATGCTAGAATGTACTCTCAAACCTTTCGCTCATCCTCAAGGTAACCCTCTAATTAGTAACTTATGTTTGCTAATAACACCATATTTTTTTGTAACAGAGCCATCAAAAACTTAATAACCTTACTGAAATTCTTAAAAAGGTATGAGAAGGAATAAGTTCAAGTAATCAAATGTGATAAAAATAACTTCACCACTCATGAATCTATAGCAAGAAATAGAAATATGATCATCTCAGAAACTGTGAATCTCAAACACAAATCTATTCCTCTCAAATACTTGGGTTGTCCAATTTTCTATTGTAGGCGTAAATACAAGTATTTTGAAGACCTGGTCAATAGAATCAAACAAAAGATTGTAGGATGGCAATGCAAGTTCATGCCCTTTATAGGTAGGAAAACTCTCATTGAATCTATTCTTTCTTCTATCCTTATGCACATTCTAGCCATATTCAAACCTTTAGCCAAGACAATTAACCTCATAAATAGACTGATGAGCAATTTTTGTGGGGAATTTCTAAAGAATATGGCGTCAAACACCACTGATTAAAATGGGATCAAATTTTTGTCCCATTAGAGGAAGGAGGTCTGGAATTTAAAAAGATTTCTGATATTTGTAAAGCACTTAACATGAAGATGTGGTGGTATTTAAGAACTCAATATAGTTTATGATCCAAATTCTTTTGGAACAGGTATAAAAACTGCTCTAGCAACTGTAATATTACTTATGATGGTCAATTATTAGCTAATTCTGCCTAGTAGGCTATAAGGTCAGCTCAGTCCTCTTCATTCCTGTTCAAATCCATTTGGAATAAAGCTCTACCTACTAAAATCTCCATATTTCTTTGGAAATGCTTGCATAATACTGTTCCACTGGATTTAAATATTCAAGCAATGGGTAGTAAGCTAGCCTCAAGGTATAGATTTTGTAATATTTCTTCTAAAGATCTAAATCATCTCCTCATTCATTGTCCTATAGCTAAAGTAGTTTTGGAAACTCTTTGCAAATCTTCTAGGAGTGAAAGTTTCATTCTCCTATATCAATTCTATGCTTGTGTCTCGGTGGTTGAGGAACCCTAAAGAAGACTTCATTAAACACCTGCTAGGATCATCCATTGTGCAATTCTATGGGAAATTTGTCTTGGTAGAAATCAAAAAGTCTTCGAAGACTCATGTGGAGAAAAATAAACAAAACCCCGTGGAGAAAAATAAAGGTTTTTGGGTAACGTGAATAAACAAAAGAATTCATGTACATGAGGGGGCTATAATGTGCAATAATAAAGGGATATAAAAGATAATATTCATGACGAATCACATATCATTGTGTAACTATGCTTCATCTTTGTAAAATTTGTTTAAGTATAGAGTTTTTTATGTATTTGCCTTTTTGCATTTGGGATGTAAAATTAAGTTTTTATTAGTTATATTAATACTTCATGACTAAAACAATAATTAAAGTGTATTTGTCCTTCCAAGACCCTTTAAATCTTTCCCATAGTTGTGTTTGTGTTTTCTTCTTTGTATGTAGGTCTGTAAGATGGTTTAGGAATGTTATATTGGAGAGGGGGTTGGAATTATTACGTGGAAAAGGGAGGAGATAGTGGAGACAATAATAGTGAGGTGCCGGGATCTTGAAAAGATAATTATGATTAGCTTTAAACGTGTAAAAGTTCTTTAGGTTTTTGTCATTTAGCAATTCGGATAAGATTGTTATGGATATCGTTTCCTGTTATTGAAGTCTTTTATAATAGATTTCCCGAGACTAGCAGTCGAGACTAGAGATCGAATTACTCGAATTTGGCATGAAAAAAGTTGTTTAACACGTCTTATATAAGGTGTATAATTTCTTTGTTTTACTAATATTTTGCTTGGTTTTACTAATTTTTAATTTATGGAGGACCTACGGGGTTTTGCTCAGTAGCTCACTATAGGAGATATGAGTCACTAGTTTTATACTTATGTTTCACGGTTAATGCGTGTCAACCTAAACATCACATGTCCAATTAATATTTTGGGTTAGTGTCAGGTCATATGACACGATTTGTAAAACGGGTGAACTTAAAATATTTAAGCATAAGTATTTTGTGAAACCCGCATTTATCTTGTATTCCTTGATTTATTTTCACTTTTAATTCACAGTCTAAATTTGATATGGATCCAAAGACAAAGAAACAAGTGCTATCTAATATGTCGGCTCAGTGGAAAAATTTTAAAGGAGAATTAACTAGGCTTTACATCAGACCATTCAGAGATGAACCTGATCAACTCAAGCATCGGCCTGAGATGTATAAAAAATATATTGAACAGGAGTATTGGGAGGAATTCGTAAAACTGAGAATCTCAAAGGGGTTTGAGGTATATAGCAAATGGTTAAAATCATACATTTTTCAAAGTTATTTGTATAAGTTGCTCATGCTTATGTATTTATAAGGTGCTAAGCACGGCACAAGCTGAAAGAGGGGGGAAGAATATCTATAACCATCGGATGAGTAAGAAAGGCTATTCTGGACTTATCGAAGACCTTGTATGTACTTGTTTTTCTTAGTTGGCAAACATTGATATTTATGAATTAAACTACACATTCTAAGTTCACCCAATTTTTTTTTTATCTAATATGTTAACAGAAAGAGGCATATGATAAGTTTGATGACGACGATAGGGCTTATCTGTGGAAAAAAGGTCGCCAAGATAAAAATGGGCGATTTGGTGATGAGGCTATTAGGGAAATAGCGGATAAAATTGTGAGTTTCTATTTATGAGTTTGTTTACATAAATATTCAACATCAAATACATCTAATTGAATTATTGTTAATGTTATATATCTTAACTTGATTGATTTTTTTTGCAGGATGTGCTGAACTGTCAAATTAAACTGGGAGCTTGGTCACCGAAGGAACCTCAGACGTCCTAACTTTGGCATTAGGGACACCCGAGCATTCGGGTCGTGTTAGGGGTAAAGGGCATGGAGTCACCCCACAACCTTTTTTAACCTCACTAAGCGAGGATCAAAGAAGCATATTAGTGAGTTGGAGTCTAAGTTGCATGCGAAAAGAGAAATAGGCAAAGAAAAAGATGTGCGGATGCAAGAATTGCTGGCAAAGGTGTCGGAGTACGAGAGGGCATGACGAAAGTCGGACTGAACACCCCAAAAAGTGACAATGGATTGCACAAAATAATTTCATCAGATGTAAGTGCATCATGTGATTTGCGTACCAAGAAGACAAATAAGAAGAAAAATAGCAATGTAAGAAATAAATATTATATATTATAGGTGTTGACTTTTTATTTTTTATATTATATAAATGTTATTGATTTGAGTTTTTATTTTTATTTTTTACATATAAATAGTTGAAAGATGATGGAAAGAGATCCACTCACATGACATCTCCGAATCCCACACTTCATAATGACATGGGCAAACCATGTAAATTGGCATTAAATTCACGTACCAATATTGTCGTTAAGGGTTGTGTTTTTTAGAGGGTTGGGCCAGACGATAAAGTGCACCATAAACATTTGGGAGAAAATTATGTGCGAGTGTCTGTGGATACTGTTTACACTCTGGATGCCCCCCTTCCCGTACTTTGTGGTGATGAGTTAGTAACAGTTATGAATGCACATAATTCACATTTTGTGTGGCCTAAAGAATTTGTTATAGTAGACGCAGAGGTAAAATTGTGAGCAGTTTTCTTTTATATTAAAGATACCATTGTTAATATTTTTAACTATTTTATAACCAATGCAAACCAGGAAGAAGATAGAGAAAATGATGTTGAGATAGGGGCACTTATGGTATTTGCAAGCATGCTAGATTCAATCATGAAAAGTGATACCATAAAAATTCCAGTCGGGATTTTTCGACATTCCTAAACATGAGTGGGTGCGTTTTTGTAAAATGGAGGAGCTTGATGCCAGTTGTCTAATCGGATACATGAGGTGTGAGAATAAGTTGTTTTCATCTTAATTTTATTTGGCTACTCCTTTTTAATATATTTTTATTTTGTTTTTTAGATTCTTGTACGAGAAATTTTAAAATAATCGGGATTTTATTGTATTTGTTAATCCCGGGGCTGCTCAACAAGCTTATTTGAAGAAAAAAATGCATATTTTTATTAGGAATGCAATGAAAGATGCTAAAGAGAACCAAACATATTTTATGCCAATTAACATAGGGTAAGTTTATTTATTATCTTAAGTTATAATTATATCAAAACATGGTTATATCATTGATGTTAACAACTCATTAAATTGCAGGTTTCATTGGTCTTTAGCAGTTATCGATTTCTCTTCGAGGCATATATTCTATTTAGATTCTTTACATAGGGCGCCAGATCGAGACTTGAAACTCTTTACAAGCACGTGAGTAATGACTTATATATATACCTTTAGTTACATTGTCTTTGCACACATGTTTTTCATTTTAATATTTGTCTTGAAGTGAATTTAAAACGTTAGTGGTATCGAAAGGAGGAAGAATTTCAGGTTCAAACTGGAAGAATGTTAAGGTACGATAATGTTAATGAATATACATTACTGACTTATATCTTAAATCTTAATATAACTATTATTTTCAACATATCATTCTATAGGGCCCTCTACAACCGGGAAATGTTGAATGTGGATTTTACATATTGAAGTTCATGAGAGATTTAATGGAGAATCCTTCTCAATCTACTAAACTAAAGGTAATAAATATTTATTTTATAACATTTTGTTTCATTGCTAATTACTTTTATAAGGAAAAATTGAATACAACTTATGTTATTTGATTTGTTAGATGAAAGAGTTGGCTCAAAAATCAACCTATGAAAATCATGACATAGAAGAAGTTCAACGTGAGTTCATCGATTTCATTCAGGATTATTTTTAGTGAGTTGCAGTTGTGGAAAATTTTGGCCAATCTTTTCGGGTACCTTTTTTTTCTTCTTCAATCTAATTAATTACTTTGTTGATGATATTGAATGCCCGGGGTGGGATTTATATTGTTGATGGTGAATGCCTATGGTGGGCTTTATATTGTTGATAGTGAATGCCCGGCTGGGCTTTATATTGTTGTTGTTGGTTAAATATGTCACGTTTAATTTTGGATTATTAAAAAAATAAAGGAAACTCTGCTGAATTTTTTATAAAACCATACTCATTTATCTCTCGAGTAAATTTTTATAACGTTGTTCTTGTTGTTGATGATGATACTGAATGCCCGAGGTGGGCTTTATATTGTTGTGGTTGGTTAAACATGTCATGCTTAATTTTGGATTATTAAAAAAAACAAAGAAAATTTTTACCGAAATTTCCATGAAACCTTCCCCATTTATCTCTTCCATGGCTTAATAAAGAATGAAAGTAAAATTATCTTTAATATTATGCAAATGTTTATTTTTTGATGCTCAATATTATATTAGAATATCATTATTGTTTGAGTTATATTCTTTATATGGTGAATCTATTTTAGTTGTTAACGACTACTTGTTTCCTCCTTTTATTCAGGTATCGATCCGGATGTTGCCTATTGCGTATTCGGTGTAGCTGTTGCTAAATTGGGTTTCCACGCTACACGAATAGAACTAATGTTGCTGTTTAATTTGCTAGTTTTTATGTCTATAGTATAGGTCATTTTAGATATATTTTTATTTTTGAGTTGTCTAGAAGTCTATTGGGAGACTGCTGTTGTTTTCTATTTTCTTTAATTTCAAATATTAATGACATTTTTTTATACTTATGGTTCAGTTATATTGGTACTTGGAATTTGATACGTTGAGTACGAAAATTTGTGCTTTGAGTTGACAGTTTGTAGTTTTATGCATAACATGTTCGGGATATTGTAATAGTATAATAGAATTCATCGCAAAAAAATGAAAGAAAAGAAATAACTTTTATGACCGTATGTTTTATGACAGTTTTATGTAAGCTGTCATTATAATGATTAAAGTAATCGTAATTTTTATGACCGTTTTATTAATATTCGTCATTTTTCATAGGTTTATAATGACGGTTCAATAAACGTGATATTATTGTTAATGACGGTTTGTACGGAAAACTGTCGTAATAGGATGGTTTATCATGATGGTTTTGTCAACACCAATTTTATTAAGGCACAAAATAATATTGTTAATGACGGTTTGCACAAAAAACTGTCGTAATAGGATGGTTTGTTATGACGGTTTTGTCAACACCAATTTATTATGACACAACATTACGAAGGTTGTTAAAGCTTCGAAAACCGTCATAAATAACCTTTTATGACCCTTTTCCCCCATCATAAAAATGTCTATTTCTAGTAGTGAGTATGCACTAGAAACACTTTTAAAGTTGCGTCATACACACACACACATACATAAAGACATGCAGAGTGTCTCCTGTGAGATCCTCAAATGAGGACCTCCCATGTGGACTTAATTTTTCAAAATAGTAAAAAAAATATTTTTGATTTTTTGAGGGACATTTAAACATTTCAGGGAACCTCGTAAAAAATCAGCTTTTAAAATAATTTATTTTGCTATTAAAAAAATAGTCAAAATATAACAATTTTAAGTTGTTTAAAAGCTCACATATTTTGACCAGTTTTTAAAAAATAACTAAGTAAATTTTGACTTGATTTTTTTGTGGAGCCTCCCTGAAATGTTTAAATATCCTACAAGAAAATCAAGTCAAAAATAATTGTTCTTGTTTTTTAAAAGAATAAGTTCGCACGAGTGGTATGTACAGGACCCTCTCTCTCTCTCTCTCTCCCTCTCTCTCTCTCTCTCTCTCTCTCTCTCTATATATATATATATATATATATATATATATATATATATATATATATCACTGTTCTAAAAAACCCGCCTAGGCACGCCTAGGCTTAAGGCTTGGGAGAAACGTCCCGCCTTAAGTTTTTTACGCCTTATTCTGGGTAAAACCCTTAAGGCGCACTTTTTTCTAAAAACAACAATGCTTTAGTGAAACGATATCGCCTTTTAATGATTTTTTTACTAATAGGACCATTATCTCATTCAAAATAATCAAATATTATTTTAATTTGTATATATTCACACATATTTTTATGATATGTTCAATTTTAGTATTTTAATAGCCTTGTTATGATTAAAAAATATTAAAATATATTAAGAAGGCCTAAACGCCTTTTTACGCCTAAGCCCCGCCTAGGCTTCTAAGGCTTAAGGCTTGGCCTCCACGCCTCGATCACGCCCCGCGTTTTTTAGAACCTTGCTATATATATATATATATATATATATATATATATATATCGCTCAAGTATAAATTTAGGAAACGGGTATCGAACACAGGGAATAAGACGAAGAATCGTGACAACAGACAAGAAAGAATCTTAACCCTAGAATGACTCAGAAAAAGAAAGGAAAATGTGATGAGTTTGCGACTATACCTATCAACTAATGCAATTTGAATTAAATCAGTAACTAACTACGCATGCAAGATGAATTAAATTAAACTTTAACTATATGAGAGAAAATAGAGTTAGGGTACACTCCCCCGAACCATCGGTTTTTACATAAAACATAAAAGCTTAAAAAAGATAATTCTTCATTCAAAGCATTTGACATATGAGGACTAAATGTCACACAATATCAAATCAAAAATTATATTTGACAAGGATGAGAAGTTATCAAAACGCTAATTGCACCATAAAACATTCCGGTTACCTAGGGCAAACGAAATTAAAAGCCTACAATCTTTATCTTGATAAAGTTCATACCTTTGAATGAGGGATTACTTTTTATTCACTTTTAAATCCATATGTATTACCTAGGTTGGGTTCATGTACCCCAACCCGCTAAACACTTAGCCGGACATGGTTTAATTACGACTAGACATGAAATCTACGTTTCATGAAATCGTTCCAACGTTAAAAGTGTGATCAAACATGTAGAGGAGACTTATAACTAAGAAATAAATGATTCACAAACCAAAAAGATGAGAGAAATTGAAAGGAATAAAGGAACTATACTTGTAATGAAGAAAAAACCCTTGGATTGAATGTAAATGTTGAACAATTGATGAAGATGGTGAATCCTAGGGTTCTTGCCTTCAAGAATTTCTCAAAACCATAAAAAAAACTAACTCCCTAATGTCTGGTAATACAATAAGATATAACCCCCATGTTTTATTAAGTGTTTGAACCATGCACAACTCTAATTTTGAGAAATAAAAAATACAGATTTCGTCACGCCGAACCAATTCAAAATTTCTTCTTTACTGGGGCGAACTGGTTAACTTATTAAAGTGCATCGAACTAGTTCCAAGTATTTCTCATTGGTTCGGTTTGGCCTTTACAGATTGTCGAACCTATTCCACTCAGATTCCATCGGTTCTGTTCTGTTTGTATGTTTTTCTTCATTCCTCTTGTGATTTCTTCTTAACTTTGAAGCTTCATAACTTCGCAACCAGGATCAAAATTGGATGTCGTTTCTTCCTACGCACTTGTGGACTTAAGATCTTGGACTTATCTTTAGGTTCTGCATTCGAATTTTGGATGTAAAATTACTATTTTTCCCTTGACTTTTCTTCTATTCTTTCTTTTTTGATTTTGAGTTTTCCCTTTTCTTCACTTGTATAAAATACCTGCAAAATGTAAGAGAAATACCTGAAACTCGATGCACTATATAGAAGATGTCAATAGAAAGTATATGAGATAAATCAACTTAATTTACATCGCACAAGATGATAAAATCCTATAAATTACGGGGATAAATATGAAGAATTTATGCCTAATCAAACCCCCTAACTTAGAACTTTGATCGTCCCGAGCAATGTAAAAGAATCAAAGCACAACCAATACACTTAGTAAATATGTTATTAGGATAGTTTACCTCTTTCACCAGCAAGCGATTGCATTTAGCATATGCAACAAGCCTTTAAATCCCTAGGTTACCCGAGTAGGACGAGTTGTGTCTCATGAGCGTTTGCAGTTAATATACCCACAAAATTTGTTTTTCACATGACTCAAGAAAAAGATCAAAATACTTAAATTTTATAATGTAAACTCCCCAAAAATAGTCACCGTAAATTCATATTCAAGAGTCAATTTGTAGTGTGTGTGTATGTGTGTGTGTGTGAGCCAAAAATTTAATCGCTAATCTCCACTGATTGATCAATACGTTACTTTTCAAAAATTCATTTTGATTCAAATGCTCACGAATGCTCTCACAAACGAATCACTCGGAATGTGGTTATTTTCTCTCGGTATGCGTGATTCATAAGAGTAAATATAATGGAACACAAATTCACGCATACAAATTTGAAAGATAAAATTTTTTGAGGTAAAAAGATCTCTTTAGTGGAATATGATCATTGGGAAATGGGAAACATCGCCTCTTATTCACACCAATAAATCTCTCTTATTATCTTTTCGTGTATTAGGCTCTCCACTCGGTAATTAATTTTGAAATTTGGACTCAGTTAGGACTTTTTCGGGTTATAAGGTGCATTGGGTAAAATGAAAATGTTTGGGAAATTTGGAATTAAAAAATGTTCTTATGATGTCCGTTAGTGCTTTTTCGGGATTTTGCTCATTTTTCTCTTCTTTTTCCATTTTTTTCCACATCTTTCTGTTCTTGTTATTTTTGTTGAGCATTTTTCTTTTCTTTTTTTTTTCTACCCCTTTTTATGCACTTTTTGGACGTAATTAATGAATGTTCAATTTTCACAATTCCGGTCTAATTGGTTTTTCGGGTTACAAACGAAATTGGAAATGTTTTTATTAGGCTCAAGTTGGGTTGCAAATGGGAAAACATTTCACGACATTTTATGGCCAATATTTTTGGGTAAACAAACAATGGCCTAACTTTATTGTCCGAATTAATAATTATTTTCCCATATGCGTCTCGAAAATAATTTAGTTTAGAAATATTTTTGCGCGTTTTCAAGACAACATTTCACTCGTTTCCCATAACCGATCAAAACAAAGGAATTGAGATCCTCAACGACTTATTTTAAACGTTGAATTGAACTTTGAGTTAACTATTAACTGGGATTGATTTAAGTACTCATAAAAATAAAAGGCTCAAAATTTCACCGGGTGTAAGATGTGGGTTCTTTAAATAACGTTAGTATTAAGTGAGGCGTAACCCCTTATCAAGATTGGGAGTAACACCGTTATATATGAAGTATAGGTCAAAGCCACAAGCGAATCAGAGATAGAGAGATTCAATATTCAAAGTTGCATTAAAGAACATATTGACATGAGAAGCATATGGAAAACACAATAAATGAATGGGACCAGCAGGTAGCGTGGTCGGAGGGAGAAAGAATAAGAACTCTAGGCACAATAAAGACAAGCCAGGAACTTCAAGCTCAGTTAATGCCCAATGATGGGTGCATTGAATGTGTGTGGGAGTTAATGCCCTTGCGAGAGTTCTCGGGTATAAGAAAATTTGGGCAGCAATTCTGGGCTCTGGATCATCTTTCCTTTGGATTTGTTTGGTTGGTCTTATATATATGAGGGAGAGGTTTCTCGAGTCAGCATGCCCTCGATCCCTCTGGTCTGGTGCATTTAATGCATGAGATACTGCATTTAATGCATGGGATCTGAGTTTTTGAAACATTCTATTGGTTGGAAGTATTGAGGGCATTAATAAGGGATATGACTTGTCAGCTTAAGGCTTACTCTAGGATGGCTATATGGTTAGATTTGGTGAACTAGACCCTCCATCCTAAGGGTAACGGCACTTTAGTGCTATGCTCTTGAGTCCCTAGTCGTCAGACCTCGTGACGTCAGGAAGTGGTTCAAACAGTGGCTATCGTTAGGTATCTAGTCACATCAATTAGACGAGATGGCACCCAAGGTAGCTCGAGGAGGTGACCTCAAGGGGGCAAGTATTGAGGGAGATCAAATGACTCGAGGAGGTTCACTCAAATAGGTAAGCAATGAGTAGGCTTGAGTGACATTTGTCCTGGGTGAAGTTTTGTCCAAGTGTGCCAAGAGGGTTGGGAATAATTCCCAACGTTTCCTTGTTCTCAATCTTCCAAACCATATCCCAGCGAAGTTCCCAAAAGGAGGTTGCTTGATAGAGCATGAAAGCCCTCTCATGCCCTACCAGGCATGGTTACTGGTGGGTGAAAACGACCTCACTCAACATATACATTCATAAGATAAAGTACATAATACAACATTATATTTCTTATTACAAACTATTATCATCCGGGTGACCTTTGTTCTTCGAAATGGGTCCTTCGATCCAGGTCCGTTTGAGGCTCTTAGAGGTAGAGCACTACGAGCTACTTGCTTGTAAAGAGTCCTCGAGGTGGATCCTACGAACCACTTGCATGGAGAATCTTCAAAGTGTGTTTGTGGGACATCTTTCTTTGTAAACGATCAATTCTCTTGGCTAAGTTAATCATCCATATGAGGGGGACACACCCCCCCCCCCCCCCCCCACATTTTCCCCTTCGTAGAGATATTTGTTTATTACATGAAAAAATATTTGTACGAAACTTCCATTTATCTATGATTTTCCTTCTTGGGGAAAATGAAGAGATTTATTTAAATTTCCCCCAAAGCTCTTTGTTCCCCAAGGTAGACAAGACCCCCAGGCATGCCTCATTAAATGCAGTTGTCATTTGCGTTTCAGTGCATCACACGTGGCAGTGCCAGGGCGAGCGCGTGAAGATGACGCAACCATTGGACGCTTCGTTCCCCAAATCATCATCATAATAACCTTTTGTCTTTCGTGACCACGCGCGTTTGGCTAACACGCCAGCCACATAATTCTGAAACGCCATCATTACACTTTTCCAAACGCCACTTTTTTGCCATCTTTTGGAATTTGTGTTACCCCTATAAAAGGGGATGCACATTTAGTTCAAACTCACCTTTCGATTTAACTTTCTGAGTTTAATCTTTTCTGCGAGAGTTTATCAAAGAAATTCTTGACTTCTTCAACTTCTTGACCCTTTTTTTGTTATCTTTTATTCTCCTTTCTATCCTCTGGTATGGCACCAGTAAAGAGAACTCTTTTCGTTGGGGCTCTTCTCCTGCCACCCAGGCATACTAGGATCAGTAGGAACGATACCGTCGTGCCCCTTACTTTGGAGAGAACAATCATTTCTAGGTGATGGCGGAGCAGTTTCCTGGTGCTTTGGTGCCAATTGAGGAGCCAAACTTGCTGATAGAAGAAGGTGAAGACACTGAAGGCTTCGCTTATATCCCTATCTCTACTGTTACCCATTTTCGTATAGAGCGTGGTGATTTCCCCTATTCTAAGGTGAAATTTTAGGTGTCCTCTGGTGCCAGTGAAGGGTTGGGCCCTTGGAGGGAGTATATTCATGCAAAGTACTCTGTTCAACTGGCCCTCGTAGGCTTATCTTATTCCATATGGTTGGGTGATCTTACCTTGGCTAAGAATAACACCTCTTTATAACTGTTGCTGTCTAGGTGGAGCAATAGGTCACACACCTTCTTGTCCGCCTGGGGTGAGTTTATAATTACCCTGGAGGATGTGTGCGAACTATTAGGACTGGAAGCTGCTAGATTTGACACCTTCTTCGAGGAGGCTGTCTCTAGTGAAGAGAAAACTTTGAGGAGTGAGTTAGAAGCCGTTATAAAGGATTGTATGGTCACTTATAACAAGTGCACCTACTATGAGTTCATCTGCTACTTTTACTTCATTGAAGAGAAGGCTGTCATCAGAGCCCGTGACACTGCTAGGGAAAACCCTCGAGGGAAAGAAGATTTTGAGCAACCTCCAACTAGGGAAGGCTATGAGTCAAAAATCGAGCTGGCGGGGTACATATGGGTAATGTTGTCGAAGGTATACCTTTCGAGTAAGCCCCACAACTATCCTCGTAAGGACCTAATCAACATGACTGTTCGAATGGCCAGTGGTGTAAAGATCCCCCTCGCTGCCATTATTTTTGGGTCTCTATACACTTGGTTAGATCGTATGTTTGCAGACTCCGCTCGAAGCGTTGGTAGTTTCGATGTGTCTAACTATGCAAGAAATATTCTTTTGACGACCTTCTTCTACACTCATTTCTCGAATTATGCCCCCGCTGGCCACTTTCCCGATTCACCAGGATGTGAGAATTCCCCGTATTTGCTGTTGGAAGAATAAGAGCGTGAAGAAACCTCTGATAGCTCTGATTGATCGAGCTGAGCGATTCAATCCTCTCCCTTATGTTGGGGTAAGCCAGTTTTTTACAAACAAATTCTTTGGTGAAGAGGAGCGTCCCATTACTCCTATTGAAGAAGCCGTTGCCAGAAATTTCCCCGAGCATAGTGTCCCCCTGTTGTTGATCCCTTCATATTTACCTTCATATACAGAATGGTCATCATTTTACTCTGTATATAGCCCCCATCGAGTAGCCATGCAGTTTGGCTATGATCAAGGGGCGGGGCCCCCTGTTAAGCTATTTCACTAGAGAGAAGCCCACTAATTTTTTGTTTGCTTGTTTGAATTTCCTTACTTCCACTGTTGTCAGTTTGTGTGCCCATTGCTAACGCTGTGATCCCGAGCATGAGAACTCGAGGAGGGAGATCATCAATGTACATCAATGTGTTCTGGCAGAACCAATTGGTTCGCTTTCAAACCAACCTTCTTAAGGAACCCCATTATCCCGAAGTTGAGATATTTCCACCCACTGAGTTGGGTTTGAGAAACTGCACCACCCAATCTTCTATTTTTCCCCTCGATACAACCAACACCAATTGATATGCCCAAGTATAACCTCAGCCGGGGATACCTACCTCAGCCGGATAATGGCCGAGACCTCAATTGGCCCATTGAGAGGTAAGGTCCCACGATATCATCCCTCGGCCAGTATTACCTCGGCCCAGGCCGACACTACTACATGGACCTCCCCAAAGATATAACGCACGTGTCGGTCAGCAACAACATCTTCAAGGACCAGGAATGGCAACCTCGGCCAGAATGGGCCTAAATAGCAAGGAGCCACTGATTATAATCAACATGGATTCTACCTCGGCTTGGGCCGAGGTAGCCCAGGGTATTAATAATCATCATCACGCATGCCCAACATCGGCGTAGGCCGACCCCAGCATATGCCTCGGCTGACATCAGGCTGAGACTCCTCATGACCGCGGATTGAGCGAACGACCAACCTTATAGCTCGGCCTCTCCTAGGCCGAGGCCATTCACCAACATGACTGCCGAGCACCTGTTGACATTTGGATAGAGACACATGGGCACAAATCAGTTATAACAAGATTATTCTCCACATGTGGGGGAATATTTCATCATCATTGCTTACATGTGACAAGGACAGGTGGCGTTCCCACATTGGTGAGGATACCACACACATGCTCACTGCATGCATGGGGGGTACACTACACCCCCTAGACACTATATATAGGGATCATCCCCTACCTTGCAAAAGGATCTAGTGAAAAAAAAACCTAGCTGAAACTTTGTCTAAATATACATTAGAGAGAGAGAGCTTGAGTGAATTGTATCCATGGCCATTAGAGCCTTTGTTCAGTGATATTACTCACACACACTCACAGTGGACGTAGGCCAGATTGGCTGAACCACCTATATTCCTGTGTTCATTCCTCATATCCTCACCTCCTTCTCTTGTCCCCTTATATAGCTGTGCTACCATTGTTATACTTGTACTGAGCTTGGAAACACCTCACTTGGTGGTGCTGATTCTCAGCATCATCATTTTGGCGCCGTCTGTGGGAAGAGAGAGGCTATCTCTTCCTCTTTTTCTGCTTTACCTCACCGGAGACTCTGGTGGTGAACCAGGAACCACCCCTTGTGTGGAGCTGTTTCACCATTGAAAGAGGTCCTTTAAGGTATTAAGCTCACCTGCTACTAAAGCTCTATACAGTTAACGCATGGCACCAGACTTACCGCCGCCTCTTCCGCCGCCCGGAGGTGGAGGAGTTAGCTCCAGTCAAGCTCCTCCCCAGTCCGAAATGGCGGAGGTGGCAGCTGCCTTGAAATCTCTGGCTGCAACACAACAAGCGATGAAGGAGCAATTTGTACAGCTCAGCCAAACCATGATGATGAGACCTCCTGGAGTCTCACCGGATATGATCACTCCGGCGGCGGTTCATCCACATCCAGACGCCAGGGGACCATCCCAGGCACCGATGAAGGACCAACCTGCACCTCAGCGGAGGAGGGACGTTGCTAACCCTAGGCGCTTGCGCCTGGGGAGGCAAGGAAACCCTTGCCCAGAGGACAGGTATGATGACCTAGGAGCAGAAGAGGCCCCAGAAGACTTCTGGGAGCCATATGAGGTGTCAGATAACACCGTACGACCTCTTAGGCAAAGCCAAGGATGTGTCGGCCGTTGATAGGCAAAGCCAAGGATGCGTCGGCCAAAGAAGAGATGAGGTCCAGCAGAGGGGGTCGGCCTTCAACAGGTTGAGCAGAGGCTCGGCCTTCGAGAGGCTGGGACCAGTCAATGACCTAAGACAAAGGCTATCAAGGTCAAGGAGCGCGGCAGGCTCCCAAAGAGGGGATAGGCAGGCTCGGCCAGATCAAGGCCGACCCATGGAGAGAAGAGCCAGGGAGCAGGAAGAGGTCAACAGTCCGCGGGTCGCGGCTGGGGAACCCTCTGTCCACCGCAGAGAGGTGGCAGGGGATAACCTCGGCCAAGTTGATGAGAGAAGACCCTGGAATGACTCAATCCAACGTCTCGAGGAGAAGATAGGGGACCTCATGAAGAGTAGGGACCCATTACAAAGGGGCTACTCGGAGGGCTCCCCGTTTGTAGCTAGGATAGTGGGGTTCCCAACCCCCGCTAAGTTCAAGCCTCCTACGGTGACTCCTAAGTATGATGGCAGCACTAACCCAGTGCACCATATCGAGATGTATCAATCAGCCGCAGATATTTACTCGATACCTGATGAGATGAAGTGCAGGGCCTTCTCAGGGACCTTGACAGGGGACGCGCATAGCTGGTTCACCTCTCTTTCAAAGAATTCAATCGAAAACTTCAAGGGGTTGGCCGAGCAGTTCATCCATAACTTCTGCTTTGGGGTAAGACCTCAGAAGAAGACTACCCACCTCCTATATGTCAAACAGGCTAAGGGTGAAAGCCTAAGAGACTACATAGCAAGATTCAACAAGGAGAAGTTAGAGGTGGAGGACTATGAAGAGAGCATAGCCATGACCGCCCTTATAGGAGGCCTCCAGAAGGGAAAGCTACTATGGAAGCTGGCGGAAGACCCCCCCAAGTCTTTGGTAGAGCTGTTGTCCACTGCAGGGAAAGTGATGAATGCGAAAGAGGCGATGGCCGCCAAATACGAGGAGGAGAACCGTGGTAGTGCTGGGAGGTCCCAGGGCAAGAAAGAAGGGAAGAAGCGGTCAGCAGATGACAAGTTCTCTCATTACACTCCTCTGACTGTGAGCTGTGAACACATTCTTAATGAGATCAAGACTGACCGGGCTCTGAGGTGGCCAGAGAAATTGAAGGCTCCGCCACATAAGAGGAATAAAAACCTCTGGTGTGAGTTCCATCAGGATCACGGCCATGTCACAGACAGATGCTTTGCCCTGAAGGACGAGATTAAGAAGATGCTGAAATCCGGGAAGCTAAGAAAGTATGTGGATGGCAAGGCCCCAAAAGGTGGAAGAGAAGACCCTAGGAAGAGAAGAGACGACAGGTGCCGTGGCGATGTCCCGGCTAGAAGGCATGATGATTCAGAGGGTGATGATGGAGATGACCTGGATCTCCCGCCTAGAGATGACAACACCCCAGTGAAGAGGGTAGGAATGATCTCCTTTGGTGTTAACACCATATGTGGGGGATTCGCAGGAGGTGGCTCTGAGGTAGCCGATAGAAAGGCTCATGTAGCGGAGGCCAAGTCGGTGGTCAAGCCTGAGGTTGTGAACCTGACGTCTTCTGATGCTGTGCCGAAGAGAACGAAGGTGGACATGGACACCCTAGTGGTGGGGTTCTCACGGCTCGACTTCAAGGGCATCTTAGCCCCCCATGATGACCCTTTGGTCATAACGACAAGAGTGCATGGGTGCGATGTAGGGAGAATCCTCATAGATGGGGGAAGCTCAGCAGATGTGATGTTCTGGCCTTGTTTCAAGAGTTTGGGTCTTAGCAGATCAAGGCTAGTGCCATACCACCACCCCTTGATAGGCTTCAGCGGTGAGAAAGTGCACCCATTGGGCATGTATGAGATGGATGTGCGTATGGGGGATGAGTGGCCTAAGAGGCTGACTAAGAAGATAAACTTTTTTGTTATGGACGAGAATGTCTTCTCGGCCTACAACCTCATCATCGGAAGAGTAGCCCTCAAGGAGTTTGAAGCCGTGCCGTCAACGGTCCATCAAATGCTAAAATTCCCGACTCCTTATGGGGTAGGGGAAGTGCAGGGGGATCAGACCACGGCACGGGAGTGTTACTTCAACTCAGCTGAAGAGAGGGAGGCCCATAAGAGAGCAACCGTCACCTACAGCATAGACACTCTTGACCCGAGAGATGAAACAAAGCTAAAGAAGGGAGAGGCCGCAGAAGAGGTAGAATCCATCGTCCTCAATGAGGACGAGCCGGAAAAAACCGTCCAGGTCGGCAAGGCCCTAGAACCAAAGATTAAGGAAGAGATGGTAAGCCTTCTCAGGAAGAGGCAGAGTGTCTTCGCCTGGAGCCACACCGACATGCCTGGTATAGACCCTGAGGTCATGACCCACAAACTCAACGTGGACAGGGATGCCAGGCCAATCAAGCAGAGGAGAAGAATTTACTCCAGAGAGAAGTATGAGGTCGTTCGGGAAGAGGTGAAAAATTTGGAAAAGGCCGAGTTCATACGAGAGGTCACCTATCCAGAGTGGCTCTCAAATGCAGTGATCGTGCCTAAGGCCAATGGAAAGTGGCGGATGTGTGTAGATTTCACAGACCTGAATAGGTCTTGCCCGAAGGACATCTATCCCCTACCTAGGATAGACCAGATGGTGGACGCAACAGTAGGGCATGAGCTCATGAGCTTCATGGATGCTTATTCAGGTTATAACCAAATCTTCATGGACGCCGAAGACTCTGAGAAGACAGCATTCATCACTGACAAGGGGACATACTGTTACAAGGTAATGCCCTTTGGTCTGAAAAATGCGGGGGCAACATATCAGCGTCTCGTCAATAGGATGTTTGAGGAACAGATAGGTAAGACCATGGAGGTGTACGTGGACGATATGCTAACGAAGAGCCTGAAGGCATGTACTCACGTGGAAGACCTTGAGAAGACCTTTGATGTCATGGACCAATACAGAATGAAGCTCAACCCGGCGAAATGTGTCTTCGGGGTAGGAGCTGGGAAGTTCCTGGGGTTCATCATTAATCAAAGGGGGATTGAGGCAAACCCTGAGAAAATCAAGGCATTGCTCGATATGAAGACTCCTAGGAGTATCAAGGATGTCCAAAGACTCACTGGAAGAGTGGCAGCCCTGAACAGGTTTGTTTCCAGGGCAACGGATAAGTGTCTTCCATTCTTCAAGGTTCTAAGGAAGGCCTTCCAGTGGGATGAAGAGTGTGAAAAAGCCTTTGATAAACTCAAATCCTACTTAGGGTATCCCTTGCTGCTGTCCCGGCCCATTGCGGGAGAAAGATTGTTTGTGTATTTAGCAGTCTCTGATTCGGCTATTAGCGCGGCCATCATACGAGAGGAAGGTGGAGTTCAGAAACCTGTGTACTTCAATAGTAAGGCCCTTCAAGGATCTGAAAAAAACTATCCACGGATGGAGAAGCTGGCTTATGCCCTTATCCATGCTTCAAGAAAAATGAAGCCTTACTTTCAAGCTCACTCTATGATAGTCCTTACGGACTCACCACTAAGGCAGGTTCTGCACAAGCCTGAGAAGTCCGGCCGATTGATGGCCTGGGCCATTGAATTAGGAGAGTATGATCTTACTTACCAGCCCAGAACAGCCATTAAGGGGCAGGCCCTTGCAGATTTTGTCGCAGAATTCACTTGGGAAGAGACTGAGTAAGAGAAGAGCTTGGATGGAGGCAAAGAAAAGAGCCGAGGTGTCTTTCGAGATTCGGAAGAGACAGACCCGTACGTCTTCCGGGGCCGAGAAGAGGTAGTCCCAGGCGAGGCTAGGGGAAGAGTAGAAGAAAACGAAGAGGATCGATATCTCTTCGAAAAAGGAGTAATGAGAGAAGGGGTCTTCTCTTCAGATGAAGACGTATGGAGCCTCTTCGTGGATGGATCATCATGTGACGGTGGAAACGGCGCGGGGCTAGTACTCTCGGCTCCAGATGGCGCCCACATTGAATATGCCTTGAGATTCAACTTCCAGGCTTCAAACAACGAGTCAGAGTATGAGGCCATGATAGCAGGTCTCTTGTTGGCAACAACTCTTCGAGTAAAGCGGCTTCTACTCCATAGCGACTCAAGGTTGGTTGTTAACCAAGTGTTGGGGGCATATGAGGCCAAAGATGAAAGGATGGCCAGGTACTTAAAAAAGGTAAGAGGGTTGCTAGAGTTTTTCGAAGAGGCCAAACTGAAGAGAGTGCCTAGACTGAGCAATAACCACGCTGATGCATTGGCAAGACTGGCCTCAGCAATGAAGACAGATTTGGGAAGAACCATCCCAATTTAAGTCTTAAGAAAAGCAAGTATCGAGGAGGACGAGGTATGTAACCCTTGTCACAATGTCAACCCGGGAGACTCGTGGATTGACCCGATTGTCAGATACCTAAGAGAGGGGGAGTTACTTGAGTCCAAGATAGAAAGAAAAAAGTTGAGATACAGGGCTGCCAAGTTCTCATTGATAGGAGACGTCTTGTACAAGAAGTGGTTCCTCTTGCCCCTCCTCAGATGTGTGCACCCCGTGGAGGTACCATGGATCTTACAGGAGGTCCATGAAGGCTCTTGCTCCAGCCACATAGGGGGAAGGCCCTTAGCCAAAAGGATCATCACTCAGGGATACTGGTGGCCCACCTTGTCTAGGGACGCTGCTGACTATGTGAAGAGGTGCGACAAATGTTAGAGGTTTTCCACTATCCCTCATCTACCCCATCAGCCTATGACGTCAATCTCTTCTCCATGGCCGTTTGCGGTATGGGGAATTGACTTAGTAGGACCTTTGCCAAGAGCAGTCAACAACTATAGATTCTTGATAGTTGCTATTGATTACTTTTCAAAGTGGGTAGAGGCGGAACCAATGATAACAATTACGGAGCAGAAGACCTTTCAGTTCATCTGGAAGAACATCATATGTAGGTATGGCCTCCCAAACACGCTCATCTCGGATAATGGGACCCAGTTCAAGAATGCCTCCTTGGAGAAGTATTGCCAAAGTGTGGGGATCAGACAGTTCTTCTCATCCCCTGGTCGACCTCAAGCAAACGGCCAGACCGAGGTCACGAACAGAACCATCTTGGATGGAATCAAGAAGAGGTTAGAAGACGCAAAGGGGAGATGGATAGAAGAGGTCTACGCTGTGCTGTGGGCTTACAGAACTACGGCAAGGACACCTACAGGAGAAACCCCATTCATGCTGGCACATGGCTCGGAGGCAGTCATACCAACGGAGGTAGGACTACCAACTCATCGGATTCAGACCTACGACCCTGACAGCAATGGGGAGAAGTGAAGGCTAGACCTGGATCTCATTGAAGAAAGAAGAGAAGACGCAGAGGTCAGGAAAGCAGCCTATCAGCAGAGGGCAGCAAGATTCTACAATCAAAGGGTGAAGTCAAGGCCTATTGCGGCAGGAGACCTAGTGCTTAAGAAAACCCTACAGAAGGCAAACAAGCTACACCCGAACTGGCATGGCCCCTACAGAGTAACGGAAGAGGTTGTGCCTGGCACGTATAGGCTAGAGAACCTAGAGGGAGAACCCTTCACCAACCCGTGGAATGCCGACCATCTAAAGAGATATTTCATATGATGTTGCATCTATTTTGTAAATTGTAAATGTACCATCTTATCAAGAAGAGGTTGTTAATAAAGATCAGTTTCCATGGCAAATTCTTGTTCCATTCTTAACATCATTAATTTGGTGATTTATTATGAGGCGTACCTCCGCCCAGGTGATGACTTCAGACCCTCATAACATCACTCGGTGGTGACGAGATCTGAGCTCAGACACCTTGGCTAGAGGACCTCAGACCCTTAACATCATTAATTTGGTGATTTATTATGAGGCTTACCTCGACCCAGGTGATGACCTCAGACCCTCATAACATCACTCGGTGGTGACGAGGTCTGAGCTCAGACACCTTGGCTAGAGGACCTCATACCCTTAACATCATTAATTTGGTGATTTATTATGAGGCTTACCTCGGCCCAGGTGATGACCTCAGACCCTCATAACATCACTCGGTGGTGACGAGGTCTGAGCTCAGATACCTTGGCTAGAGGACCTCAGACCCTTAACATCATTAATTTGGTGATTTATTATGAGGCTTACCTCGGCCCAGGTGATGACCTCAGACCCTCATAGCATCACTCGTTGGTGACGAGGTCTGAGCTCAGACACCTTGGCTAGAGGACCTCAGACCCTTAACATCATTAATTTGGTGATTTATTATGAGGCTTACCTCGGCCCAGGTGATGACCTCAGACCCTCATAGCATCACTCGGTGGTGATGAGGTCTGATCTCAGACACCTTGGCTAGAGGACCTCAGACCCTTAACATCATTAATTTGGTGATTTATCATGAGGCTTACCTCGGCCCAGGTGATGACCTCAGACCCTCATAACATCACTCGGTGGGGACGAGGTCTGAGCTCAGACACCTTGGCTAGAGGACCTCAAACCCTTAACATCATTAATTTGGTGATTTATTATGAGGCTTACCTCGGCCCAGGTGATGACCTCAGACCCTCATAACATCACTCGGTGGTGACGAGGTCTGAGCTCAGACACCTTGGCTAGAGGACCTCAGACCCTTAACCATTAATTTGGTGATTTATTATGAGGCTTACCTCGGCCCAGGTGATGACCTCAGACCCTCATAACATCACTCGGTGGTGACGAGGTCTGAGCTCAGACACCTTGGCTAGAGGACCTCAGACCCTTAACATCATTAATTTGGTGATTTATTATGAGGCTTACCCCTTAGGTGAGGACCTCGGACACCTTAGTTAGAGGACCTAAGACTCTTAAATAATGGTTATGACATCATATTAAGTAATGACTTCAGAGAGTGCACAGCATTCAAATACATTCACAGATCAAGATAAAGGAAGACATTGACATTCAATAGAAGAAATTACAACATTTAAATGTCTCAGAAGAAACAGAGGTACATAACAATTACAGAAGATTACAAGTCAAAACAAATTAATGCAAAATACAAGGCAAAGTCAAACATCTGAAGGAGGAACATTCGATGTCTCGTCTGGGTTGGCCTGCTCGGTATTGGTCACCTCAGCCACTTCATTTGCAGGGTCAGTCCCTCCGAGGTCAGTCCCTTCCAGAGTAACAATTTGACCAGGGGCAGCAGCTTCATCCTCTATCTCTTGCAAGGCCTGGGCAAACTGGGCGTCGACAAGGCCGAGGCCCACAAAGTCTGAGGCCTTTATGGTACCAACCTCGGCCTCCCTGACCTCGGCCCATTTGGTAGTGGCCTTGATACCCCTTTCAAGGTATTCAAGAACAAAACCTACAAACTCGTCGGAGACCTTGTAATCAACAATTATTTTCTCCGAGGCATCTGCAAGAGAGGCCTTCATGGCAGCATTAACCTTCCTCTCCAGGGCATCATCTTTGTCCTTCAGGGCCTTGGTGTGGCTCTGGACGAGTGCAGAGATGTCCTTTTCTAGGCCTTGGGCCTTGTTTTCCAAATTTTGGGCCTTGGTCTCAGCATTTTGTAACTCCATCCTCAGACGTTCGACCTCGGCCTTCAGAGTGATCTCCACCTGCTCAGCCTCCTGCCCCTTCTGGATCAGAGGCAACTTCCTCAGGGCCCAGTTAGATAACTGGTACATGGCAGTCACACTCTGCACAGACAATGAAGAGGTGAGATATAAATTCAGTAAATTCTCAGAGGTAGCACTTGACAAAAGGGACGGGCCATACCTGTACGGCTCTGTGGAGGCCGAACCCAACCAGCATATGAGTGTCCATGGCCCTGTAAAAGCGTTTGTCTGCATCAGTCATCACGTTGGCAAGGGCGTCCATGGCCTGCCTGCTGCTGCTGACCACGCTCTCGGTAAGCTTCAGCTGATCCAGAGGAGCAGCTAAGGTGTCGGCTGTGATAGGAATCGCCGAGTCTGGAGTCTTCCTTGGCCTAGAGCTCGGCCTCTGATCCTCAGGGGGATGGACCTCAGGGGCCCTCTTCTTGGACTTGGACATTGAGGGAGCAGGTGGAGGAGCATTTAAACCGGTCTTCTTGACAAGCCTGGCCAAGCTTGGGGCTTCCATCTCCCACAACTCTTCTGAAATGCCTGAGGGTCTCTCTGTAAAAGTAAAGATAAGACTCAAAAATAAAGTATGTATGATAAGAGGCTGCACTTTAAGAATAAAAAGAAAAATCCTTACCAAAGTCAGTTAAGGGACTTCCACCCAAGCTCGTCCCCGAGAGATACTAGGGGGTCAGCAGGTGCTCGAATTTGATAAACATCCCATGGCCCCCCTGGTCTTG
The DNA here is from genome assembly GCA_949130495.1 of Sambucus nigra. Lineage (NCBI taxonomy): Eukaryota > Viridiplantae > Streptophyta > Magnoliopsida > Dipsacales > Adoxaceae > Sambucus > Sambucus nigra. The sequence continues at coordinate 146,052,653 of OX422207.1, forward strand.
CAGGGCCTTCACCTTTTTGCCATTTTGAACACTTAGTCCAGGATCGGCCCTTGCAGACATGGTGACTTTTCCCCATTTAAGGGGTACTCTCGGCTCGTAAACAGAAGAGGGAATAGAGGAACCAAATTCCCACGTCCCTGAGGCAAAAAAGTACCTGGGTTTCCAATTATGATTGGAGGTCTGAGTGACCAGGAGCATCTTTTTCTCAGGCCTCCGAGCCACAAAGTGATAGTAGCTCGGATGATTCTTGGCCGAGGTGGGGACGTAACAACCAGCAAAGACCTGCACTGGGAGGTCAGAGTGGTGGACCGCCCTCCACAGGATGATGGCCCCTATAATAACTCTCCAAGCATTGGGAGAGAGCTGTGAGGAGGCCAAGTTAATGAAGGAAAGGATGGACCTGATAACAGGGTGAAAGGGAAGATGAAAACCCAACTTGAACATCTGCTCGTACAAGCAGATTTCTCCCTCATGGCCATGGTAGGCCCTCTCCTCCCTCAGAGGTCTCCTTAAATGGATAGAGGGGCTGATGGAGTACAGGTACCTGAAGTGCAATAGGTCCACCTCAGTAACTGTGCTCTCATACTCGGCCGCCTCAGATGTGTCGACATCACTTTCGGCATCCTCATTGTCGTCAGACTCGGCTGGAGCAGACGTGGATGGGTTACCGGGGAACCTCTTAGCAAACTCGTCCTCGGTAACGGCCGACAGGGGAATAGCATTTAGAATGGGAGGCACAACCACACTTGGCTCAACAAGTTCAACCTCTGAAGAAGAACTTGAGGTACTTGTGCCATTTTGGGACGAGGCCTGGCTGGAAACCTCGGCCTGGTCAGGGTCCTGACCAGCCTGAGGTGTAAAGTCCATGGCCTCTTGGAAAGAGTCCACAGACATTGGGTCGGAGGTGGAAGACTCAGACTCCGACATCGGCAAGTTATTGGCAGAGACGTCTATCTGATAAAAATTCTCAGGTGGACGAGGGTATACCACCTTGAGAGGGGGAGGAAAGAGAGGTCTGACAGGGAACTCCTGTGACCTACGAGCTTCTTCCTGAGCTCTCTCTATTTGCCTAATTTTCTCTAAGGTCTTTTCTCTAAGAGATGGGGAATCTTCAAGAAGTTGGTACAGGGGTCTAAGCATCAGGGGACGACCCAAAGCTTGGACAGACCCTAAACTTAAGGAAAACTCCTAAAAACTACAAACAAACTTGGCTTGAAAATTTAAGGGGACCAAAGATCAAACCAAGGAATCTATGCAGAAAAACTGGCTCACCGAAAAACTCAAATGCTCACCGGAAAACTCAAGTGCTCACCGGAAAATTCAAATTAAAAAGTACCAAAAATGAAGGAAATGGAGAGGGAGGATACCTGAGGGTGAGTTGATGAATAAAATAGAAGAGATCGCTCAAGAAACGATGTATTCCCCTGCAGAATAAGCGCTGGAACGAGGGCAAGCTTCGGAGAGAGTAGGTTGCAGAAAACTGTGTGCGAGGGCGCGAAAAGAGAAATGAAGAAGAAGAAGGGAAAAAAGGTTTTTTAGCCCTTTAAATACTTGGGCACACTTCCCAAGGCTCATCATTGCCTTGGGAAGCCCAAGGGACAATTGACAGCACATGCAAAACAAGTGGGCATGCCTAAGCTTTGGACAGGTGTCACGCAGGTGTTGGCCTTGGGGTGAACAGGCCTCGGAGGTGAAAATCCCTTAGTCACCTGCTCTCGCAAATGACTAAGGGCTGGGGGGTGATTGATATGCCCAAGTATAACCTCAGCCGGGGATACGTACCTCGGCCGGATAATGGCCGAGACCTCAATTGGCCCATTGAGAGGTAAGGGCCCACGATATCATCCCTCGGCCAGTATTACCTCGGCCCAGGCTGACACTACTACATGGACCTCCCCAAAGATATAACGCACGTGTCGGTCAGCAACATCTTCAAGGACCAGGAATGGCAACCTCGGCCAGAATGGGCCTAAATAGCAAGGAGCCACTGATTATAATCAACATGGATTCTACCTCGGCTTGGGCCGAGGTAGCCCAGGGTATTAATAATCATCATCACGCATGCCCAACATCGGCGTAGGCCGACCCCAGCATATGCCTCGGTTGACATCAGGCCGAGACTCCTCATGACCGCGGATTGAGCGAACGACCAACCTTATATCTCGGCCTCTCCTAGGCCGAGGCCATTCGCCAACATGACTGCCGAGCACCTGTTGACATTTGGATAGAGACACCTGGGCACAAATCAGTTATAACAAGATTATTCTCCACATGTGGGGGAATATTTCATCATCATTGCTTACATGTGACAAGGACAGGTGGCGTTCCCACATTGGTGAGGATACCACACACATGCTCACTGCATGCATGGGGGGTACACTACACCCCCTAGACACTATATATAGGGATCATCCCCTACCTTGCAAAAGGATCCAGTGAAAAAAAAACCTAGCTGAAACTCTGTCTAAATATACAGTAGAGAGAGAGAGCTTGAGTGAATTGTATCCATGGCCATTAGAGCCTTTGTTCAGTGATATTACTCACACACACTCACAGTGGACGTAGGCCAGATTGGCTGAACCACCTATATTCCTGTGTTCACTCCTCATATCCTCACCTCCTTCTCTTGTCCCCTTATATAGCTGTGCTACCATTGTTATACTTGTATTGAGCTTGGAAACACCTCACTTGGTGGTGCTGATTCTCAGCATCATCACCAATGCCCCCCCCCCCCATCCGAGTTTCCTCTCATAGCGCCTATGGATCAGGCAGTTATGAAGAGAAAGGAAATCGCTCAGCCTTCCATTCTTCGAACCGATGTTGCCCCTAGTTCTTCGAGGCCGATTGGAAGGATCAAGCCTCCTCGCGCTGCCTCAATGGGTGAAGCATTTTGGTCCACTCAGAAGGCACCTTTGAAGAACCTTAAAGCCATTCCACAACCTCCATTAGCCTCTACTCCTGACCCAAAGATTTTTGAAGCGGTGAGCCAGATGGTGAATCGTCTTCGCTAGACTTGGGAACATTTTAGTGAAGAAGACAGGGCTTTCATTTCAGCTGAGATGTCTGCTCATGGGTTTTCTTATGACCCCCAATCTGCTGGGGGTAGTAAAAAGAGGAAAATGATTAGCCCCTCAAGCTTGTGATGGAGGATTCTAGTGAGGAGGTGTTGGCTGAGGAACATGTGTCTGGTGGTTATGTTCATGATGATGATGAGGAGGAGGAGGAGGAGGAGGAGGAAGAAGATGATGAGGAAGCCAAAGAAGAGGGGGAAGAAGATGAGGAAGCCAAAGAAGAGGGGGAAGAAGAAGAAGAAGAAACTGCATTGGTGCGGCGGCGTAGGTTGAGGAGGATGGTTTCTCCTTCAAAACTTGCCTATCCCCCTTAAGATTATGAGATTGTATAGGATGTGTTAGAAGGAGAGGTAAGCCTCTTAATCTCTCTTTCTGTAAATATCTTCTTCCTTCTCTTCTTTTCATACTAATACTCCCATGTCTCTTTTTCATTTTGATGCGCAAGGTGATGCACATGATGGAGTTAGAGAGACTCGTCCCGTCGAGAGATATGCCCCTACTACTTCGTAGGTAATCTCCCATTTCCTTAGGGGTAGTTATATCTGATTCTTCATCTGAGTCCAGTACCGGCTATTCTCCTGATCCCTCTTTTTTGCGTGAGCAGGCTGGCCTCGAGAGGGAGGTGCCTTCTGTGAAAGTTGTTAAAGCCGTGCTTGTGCTTATTGTTGCTGTAACTTCAATACCTGTGGTAAGCCTTTATTTTCTGCACTTATCTCCCCCTTTTATTACTCCCCCGATTTACTGGTTCAATTTCTGACTTTCTTCCTTCCTTAGGCTCCCACGCCCGTTTCAACCGTCTCCACGATGCCTCCACCTTCAAACGATCAAATGATTGTTACTTTATTTGGGCCTTCGATTTCAAACCAAGAAGGTGTTGAGCCAGTTGCAGTTGCCTAAGGAGAGGGTGAACAATAACATGTTGAGACGGTGGAGAATAGGCAGAAGCAGGTTAGGGAAAATTTGATTGCCCCCCAAAGTCATCCCCCATTGGTAGCTCCTGGAGTAATTGAAGAGGAGAACGTGGTCCAGATGGCCACTCGCGAGTTTGTAGACGAGCGACCCCCTGAGGTATTTCCACTCTTTCATCTATCTTTTGCATGTAAATATGTTATCTTTAAAATCAAAATCTCCCATCATCGAGGGTGAGGCGGTCCTAGTAATGTAAGACTTTATATTTCATAAATCTCCCATAACTGAGGGTCAGGCGGGCCTAGTCTTATAGGCACAAATCTCCTATAACCGAGGGTCATGCGGGCCTAATCTTATAGGCATAAATATCTAAGTTATCATAGTGTTTTTTATTCATGATTTCCTTTATCTTTATTGCTAACTTCAACTGGTTGTTGCATTTCAGGTGGAGTTCGATCAACTAGAAACTCACAGGCTCGAAGTGAAGCCTGTTGTTAAAGAGTCAGTTCAAGCACCAACTGTAGCTTCAGTTGCTTCTTTGGGCGGGTCCGGTGTACTTGGTGATACTCCTGCACCACGCGCTCCTCAAGTGTAAATAAGTGATAGTGTTTCGCATACCCGATGACCATCTACCAGTGATAGCATTTTCAGTATTCATCCACCTAAGGCAGCCCCTAGGTGGTTGTGCAGCAAACTTTGGCCAATTTGCACTCTGTTCTGACTGATCCCCCAAAGAACACATTAAAAGGTTCATGGAGAACCTTGGGGGGGCCATTGTAATAATAAGAAGCTAAGGTTGATAGAATTTTCTAAGTCTCTAACTAAGAAAGCTTACACGTGGTACTCCCATCTGGCTCCAGGCAGTGTGGCCACGTGGGAGGATCTTCATGTTCAATTCGTATAAAAATTCTTCTTGGATGAAGATGAATTTACTCTTACACAGCTAGCTCGAGAGAAACAGAAGCCCGACGAGGATGTAGTGACGTACATCAAGAGATTTCGTGAGTGCCCTCTAGACATGAGATAAGAGACACGAGAAGTTAAGCTCTTACAAGTTTGTACAGAAGGCATGTTGCCTGAGTATATATGCCATCTGATAAATGAAACTCGTGAGGGTAAGTTTGATTCATTCCTTAAATATGCGAGGAACATTGCCTTGGTGATGAATCCACTTCCATCACCCTCGTTAACCTTGCCAAGTTTGTTACTTAGGTCGTCAGGTAGATCAGGGAGATGGCCACCTCCTCGTGTGAACTATGCCAATGATGAAGGTGGAAATCACGAGGGAGGAAATCATGGCCAAAGGGGAAGGGGAAGCAAGAGTAAGTTCTATAAGGATAACCCCCAAGAGTTTCTTTGCTCAGTGGAGCAGGCTATTAAAACCTATGATCGCATGATTCTAGATAACATGTGTTGGACCATAGTGGGCGATACAGCACCCATCACTCGAGAAGACAGTGAGGGATCGAAGTTTTTCATGGTACGCAATAAGGTTGGACATCTAACGAGCAAGTGTTTTTCTCTCAGGAAGATAATAGACAGACCTGTCAAGATAGGAGATATGGAGCTATCGCAAGCCGACGTCAACAACAATCCTTTGCCAACACACAGGGCAAACATGGCCAGTGCTTTTGATGAGGAAGCAGAATAACTGATGGCGGATAATAGATTCTAGGAGGAAGATTTTACAGATTCTCTGGAAGAGTGTTTATCCCAAATGTCTTATTTAACGCTGGAAGAGGAAATAAAGACGAGTGGATTCCAATCGAAGATTTGAGCAAACAACTGGAGGCTTTCTCCTTAGGGGAAGGGGATGTAGTGATAGCATACGACGAATTGTCTTATAGATATTTGGACGAGGCCTACGATCTAGAAGAGGAGCAAGCTGACCCTTGGGTGGAATGCGCTACAGTAGCAAGGTCGCAGAAGTTTAGTTAGTTTTTCGACCAAGTCGAACTCCTGGAGGATTCTCAGCTAGAGGTTACTCAAACAATCTTGGAAATCGCCAAGAAAAACATAGCCCCAAACTTACGATGGAAAGGGATAATAAATAAATTCCTTTTAGAGGTTACTTTTTTAGAGGCAGATCGGTTGGTTAGGTATCCCTATAACAGGCCAATTTTTGTGATGGCGAGCGTGAATAGGTGTAGCTTTAATCGTGTCTTGATGGATGGGGGCATCTATCAACATTATGCTGTAACACCCCGCCTAATTAAATACCGCGTGATCAGTCCTTTATTAAATTAACATCAAGGTGAACGGTTGGTTCATTCTCAGCATCACTGTCATAAAATAATATTTTCAATTTGAACACCCTAAATAATTAAGCTAAGTATCAAAACCATTTAAAACCTCATTTTTCCTTTATTAAATACCAATAAAAAACTTTTTAATACCCAACAGTTAAGAATTACATAAATACTAAGGATGGAAATTTACACACAAGAATTAAACCATTGATATAATCCAAACCAAGTTTAAGAACCATAAATGAAATCATCCTGACAAGAGTTAACTCCAAGGGAGTATTGAATACCGAAAATATAAATGAACATAAATCTTTGACAAGATCTAAACGGAATAGGAAATCGGGCGACACGTGCCCTAACTATGAAGATCTAAAGTAGGAACTGATTCAATGACGAAGTTGTCTAAAGCAAGGGCCTGCAACTCCCACATAAGCTGCAGCACGTCCAATCCAAAGAACCTAAGCATGACGCCTCTGTGGATGGGCACCTGTAATAAATACATATATATACAAGAGAGAAAGAAATGACAGAAAATGGGTCAGAGCCCGAGTGTAAAACATTTTAAAATATTTTAGCAACTATTTAAAATGCTTACCGGTTAATATCACAACCATGTTAGTATGCGACACTCTCTTGAGAATCATCACCTCTCATCTAGTGTGCATTCCTACCGTACCTCTAGGACATCCTAGTTATAGTTCTCACGTTAACTAGATTATTCACATGTATCCATTCTTTATAGCCCAAATTATTCCCACGTATTAACCTTATAATACATATAATGATGTTATAAACATATATATATATATATATATATATATTCAATATGGATAAGTCCCTTATTAATTCAATTCAACTAAGTGTTTTCATACATAACTATCTTACATTTCTACTTTAGCCACATAGTAGATATCATTACATGTATATATATATATTCACTATATTACATATATACTATACTGCACCCCGAGACATAGCTGCGGTGCTGCATTACTCTGCTATCTTGTCCCAATACATCACGTCGTTGTATAGGGGACTATAGGTTCGGTAAAGATTACTCGAACCACAAATATCAACACAAAAATTGGAGGCGAACATAGTTCTCATACCCACGGGTCCCGCACATACCTACGTTCCCATAGTCAGTGGACTTATCAACTCACAGATAAGTCTTTCATAGTCCTATGTTCTCGAGCGACAAATCAAAAATCCCATGGATTCATCAGGATATGACTGCCCTCACGCGCAAACCTCCCATCGATAGCAAGTAAGTTAGGTATGTCATACACAAATACATAATATATGCACAATCACAAAGTCATACATATAAATATTCATATGTTCCAAATTAGGTTCGCCCACGACCCATAATTGTTATTATCCATTCTCAACATAAATTTTACTCAATTATTTCTCATAACGGATTCGTCTCTTTTATTCTCATTTACTATTTACTTCGTTCTTACTTCTCATCTCTTGAAGTATTTTTTCTCACTAAGTATAAATTTCAATAGGTATACCCTCACTTACCTTTTAGTCTAAATCTTTCACGAGTCTCAATCTTTTAGTAAACGTACGCACAATTCCCAATGTATAAATAACTCCCCGTTAACCCAAAATTTAATCTCATATTAATTTCACTCAACTGAGTCTACTTAGACCCTATTGGACATCTTCATAACCCATTATACTCTATCAATGATAATCAAGGGTTCCTAACCATTTTAACTGGACTAAACAAAAAGGGGAAAATATGCAGTTTTCCAGGAGGATTCGATCGATTGAGTAAAGGGGGTCGATCGATCGATCATCGATCGATGTTCTTGAGTCGATCGATCGATCAAGCAGTTCTTGCCCAGTTTTCTGAAATATTCAACCTACGGGTTCAACCATTTTAACCCCTCCAAACCTCTATAATTTCATCCCAAACTCCCATCAAAGTAATCCAAGTGTATAAGCAATGTACATAAACAAGTTCTAACGTAACGACATCAATAAATCCTCAACGAATCAATCAAAAAGGGGTTTAAACTCAAATCTTATAATGACCAAATTTTGCATGAATAATCACCACCCTCTAATTTAATCAAGATTTTCTTCCCAAATATTATAATAAATCCATGGGTAATCCTCTACATATGATCAAGATTTTATACTATATGGATTCTCCCTACAACATATATGAATTCTCTTCCAAAGCATATAATTCTTCAATTAAAACATATGATTTTCATTCCTAAACTAACATGGAAGGTATATTAACTTGGAAAATAGCAAGATAGATACTTGCCTGGGATTCAAGGATATGATTTATTGATGAAAATTATATGGATGCGTTCCTCGTCATGCGATCTATGTTTTGGTGGTGGTGGCGGTGCAATCGGGTGAGTTCTAGGCCTTGGATTGCTTGAAAAACTCTTCACCTTCTTCTCAAAACTCTTCACCTTCTTCTCTAATGGCTGGCTTAGGCTGTGTGTTTGTTAACCCCAAGAGACAACTCTAAATGGCTAATAAATACTAAGAAAATTCGTGGGTTTAATTACCCAAAAATACCAAATTTCTAAAATACCCTCCCAGGGTGTCAATTAGGCCTAAAAACGCCCCGAGACCCAAACTAAACCCCCCGAGTACACTTTTCTGACTATCTCGACCCTTTCGGACACTTTGGCGCACTCAAAATGACTATACGAATAACTTATAATTTATTCACTTTAATAATAATAATTTAGTCCTGACACGACATAGGCGCGTCCCGAATTAAATTTCCATAATTGCCATTTTATTCACTCGTGACAATTTTAATAAAATCAATCTCATTTATTACTCTTCTCATCCAGTAAATTCAACAAATTCCCAATAATTACTAACTCTCATCATGCTAGTAAATATTTAAAATAAAATGCCGGATTAATATTAAATTAATATCTCAATTAAATTCAATAAATCCCCAATTTTAAAAGCCATAAAAATATGGGGTATTACATATGCCTATGGTATAATTCTATGCCTACAATATCTTTGAGATAAGTATTGTGCAAAGTCCATTGTCTATTGCAGGATATGATAACCAGTCGATAGGTTATGTGAATGTGGGGATCACAATGGGGAACATCACTTCCCATATTAAATTCCATCTCATGGACTGTGAGCCGTCTTACCAGTTTCTTGTGGGGAGAGCATGGATGAATAACTATGGTTTGGTGCCTTCTACATATCACCAATGCGCAAGGCCAATGTCAAAGGAAAGGAAGTAGTCATTCGAGCATCCAAGAGGCCTTTCGCGAAGGAGGAAGCTCACTTTGTGAATGCATCCTTCTATACAGAGTTAGGTATAGAATCTACTGTGCTCACTTGGTACATAGGGGAATTAAGATCCCAAGTACTGGGGAAAGAGTACGTTCACCTCCTTGCCCGATCACTACAAGAAAACTAATTTTTTCCGGCACTTTTTTCTCAGTATTATTTAAAAATGCCGAGAATTTTCTTTTTACCAGCACTTATTTATAAGTATTGAAAATTCACAACATTTATATTGATGTGCCGCATAAATATAACATTTTTTAATTAATACTGAAATAAATGTTGTATTTTTTAGGTATTTTATAACTAATGCCACTAAATTAGAAAAAAAAGCTCCCTCCACGTAAAATAAATATGGAGGGTCTTTTTTTCTTTAAAAAAACACTTACTTTTGTCCCAATTTTTGGCGGGCAAAGTCATATCTGCTTCAATCTTTCTCCCATCGAGAATCTATCTCCCATCACGTTCTCCTCTATTCCGTTTCTACCTCAAACTCACAAACCTAATCCTCAACAAATATCTGCCTCAATCTCACCCATCACTTTCTTGGAACGATTTTTTATGTTTCCCTGTTATAAAAGGAAGAGGGTGCTCTCATCCATCATCGTTCAATTTTTGGTGACGTTGGAAATCCAGACCGACTTAGAGTTTTGATCTTTGAAGCTTTAAGGTAAGTTACATTTTTCTTTTATTTCGGCGTATTTTTTTATGTTTTGCAGATATTGGCTTATATCTGTTATACAGGAACGAGTTTTCAAAACCAGAGCTCCGAGTTTTGATCTTTGAAGTTTTAAGGTAAGTTACGTTTTTTTTTGTTTTTTTTCGGTGTATTTTTTTTATGTTGCATATATTGGTTTTTGATTGGCTTTTCTCTTATACAGGCAATAGAGGCAACGAGTTTCCAAATAACCCTTGATTACCAAAATATTTTCTAATATGTGCAACTATATATACCTGTAAGTTTTTAAACCCATACTAGTCTCATTACTCTCTCTCTTTTTTCTCTCATTATTTTGGTTCTGTATTGTCACGAATCAATAATATTTTGACATCTTTAGTACTTAACTCTTTGTTATTTTTTCAGATTTGACATTATATAATCATGTATATGAAATAGTGTAATCTTTATTTTTTCATAACATTTGTGTTATACAAAATTTATGCATATAGATAATGGTTACGATATACACTTTAAATAAGGAAAAACTAGATATTTTTTGGGGTTGCAAGAAGCTAAAAAAGAAAAAATAGTACAAAATTGATAGGGGGTGTTATTATGGTAATTATTGTTATGTAATCTTTGTTTTGTTATAATTTGTATTTTTGTGAGAGAGAAAAGTACTAATTTTTTTTTATTTTAATTGATGTGCGGGAGAAAAAAGTGCTACATATTTTTAATTTCTTAGTTGTTGCTGTTTTTTGGTTCTATTTATATAATTAGATGAAGTATAGACAAAATGAGATGGGGTTTTGTAAATTTAGGACTTATTGTAATATGTATTTTGGAAATAGGACAACAAACATTTTATTTATAGTTTTAGTCCCTACTTTTGAATAAAGCCGCTGGCGCGGACCCATATTCATAAAACGTTAACCAATCACAACATGACACGTGTTCCTTTAATTTGAAAATAGGGACTAAAAATGGAAACGAAATGTTTGTTGTCCTATATCCATAATCAATATTATTTTAACCCCTCAAAATACATAATCTAAAATGAGATTTATCCACGACCTAGCGTATTTAATTAGATTTTCTAATCTATTTTTGGTAACTACCAAATTTTTTTCACTCTTTCATTTGTTTCAATTGATTTAAAAAAGTCCAGTTCAACGTAAATTTAAATCACTCCCTATGATATCATCTTTGTGTAACTCTTACACCATTGTTCTAATTGATTAGTATTATTTTAATCATCTAAATCGATGCGGTCTTTTACAATAGGGGGTTATATACATATTTTCCCATATTTATGTATGTGTGCATTCATGTGCGGATATGTATGTGTCACATCAGCCTTTTAGCTTGATATGTACATAATAGTGATTACATCTACTTCTATAATAGTGATTAACGAAGAAACTTCATCATTGTTATTCTGAATGAGATTACTTCATTTGTTATTTTACTTATTTAGGCCAATTAAGAACTGTTAATTTCCATCAAGGAATTTTTAAGTGGATAAATTTAGTTGAAGAACCATTTGTTTCTTAGGATTAGTAGTGTTAGTTTATCTTCCTCCTTCTCCCATTTTTCATTAGCCTTCTGCCTCAAGAAATATTAATCCACCTTGAGATGCTTTGCCAGAAAAGATATAGCAAGACTCATATTCTGCCTATTTTAATTGTTAGGAAAATATTTCATGGTGCATGAGATTAGGCATATACCAACTCTGTTTAGTGATCCTGGGAAGCTTAATCGCATGGTTTTCTCTTTGTAAAAGAACTTGCATCAGGGTTTTCCAATGAATCTCGCTCCGTATATTGAAATTAATCAGATGGATGTTGGTTGTTGTTGCAACATTATCAATTATCACTTGCATTCCTGCGAATTGCATCACTTGAGTGAACGAGTGTACTTAGTGGCATGCCAAAAATGCAAGATTAGTACACGAAGAGAGACAATTCGCGTATCTTATTTGCTCATCTTCCCTTATAATTTTGATCATTCCTAATTCTCTCCCAATTTTGAAGTGTAGAGCTTCAACAAAATAGAAAATAGTCCGCTTGACCGGATTACCCTTATCAAAAGTGTCTCTCCACAACAGGCGATCCTTCTGCTTGCCAAATCGAATTGCTTGTAGCCTAACTTTTTGGTTGCTTCTAAAGAAGATGAGCATGTTCAACGTCTCTCGTTTCTTCTATCAACAGACCAGGGAGAGAAGAACCGGTAAGGATGGATAATCAAAAAATAAGCCATTGACCATTCGGGTGGATAACTCGATATATCTCTCTCCTGCCACCCTCATGATTTCATCAGTCGATAGTTTTTGGTCTCCACGTTAGTGTAGTTTCCTAGATCACTTACATTTTCATCTCTAGACTTTTCTACTCTTCCGTATTTGTTCAGGAGCTTCATAGACGGTGTGGAAATGGCATATGGATTTTTAGTAATTATGTCACTAAGTTCATAAATTGGTGTTTGATATTTCCCCTTCTTTATAGCTTCATAATTTTGGTTCAAATTATTTTGCGCCCAATAATTTGAAATGCTTTTGTGTCCATATTCAGCTCTTTGAAGACAAAGGATCTATCCCTCAATAACATTCTATTTCAAATGTTGGTACTTGATTGCTTTTAGCGATTAGTTCCTCGTTTTCATACCCTTTAAGAAGATTATACCCTCTTTGAATTTCATTGAAATTGAAAGAAGGGAACAGGGAATACTCCATATCAATGAAGAAATCGATCAGCAGACTTTCTATCTTTAAGTCAAATGATTATGAGAACTCAGTTCATGTCACTTTTGTGTGCTTATAATTATACAATTAAACTAATTAAAAATGTTACAGACAAAAAGGTAATGAAAAACTGTGATGGTGAGGTTTTTTCATTGATTAGAGCCAAAGGAAAATGACTCTAAGGGAATGACAAGTTGACGTACCCTTATAGTGTGTCATGAGACACTGAGATCTATACATTGTTCAAAGTCGCGGTATCGGTCTATGAATCGAACACTCAATTTTTGACTCAGTATCGATATCGGTATCAGGCGATACGCAGCTATACACTATTTAGAGAACTCAGCAAAATTGGAAAAAAATACAGAAAGGTTTTAAAAAATAAGAATAATAATATGGCTCAATTAGACAAGTACAAAATCATCGTTTAGTATGCATAACATTATCTAATTGTTTATACTGAATCATCATTTAGTATGCATACAATTGTTTAAATAAATATATATTTAGTAATATATTCTTTGTGAATGTTATTATAGTACCTATTAATAAGGATATATATAATGTAAATAATCACACAATTTAAGGATAGAGGAATAAGGATACGTTTTAATACAAATTAAGTAAATATAAAAAGAAGGTTAAATGAGAGATAACCCCTTTAGTAACACTACAAGAAAAGAAATGAGAGATGCAATAAAAAAATACGATTTGTGGATCACAAAACATCATATACCTTGTATCGAAATGAAAACGATTGTTTCGATCGTGATATGGATGCAAAATTGAGGATCAATTGAGTGAGTTAGAAGTTGAGATAGAGAGATCGATGCTTAGTAATTTATATCATCTCGATCGATATATCACCAATATAGGTCGATACTATCATGATATCGCCGATATGGGCTGATTCTAGCGCGATATCACTGATATGAGTCGATACTACCGAGAAATTACTGATACATGCGGTATCCTTCATGGAAGTTGAGTAGATGAGTTTTGATTACATCTGGGAATCCAAAGGTACTTCCATTGCTAAAAGCCTATAACATTAATTTTGAAAGATACACTTATCTAGACTTCAAGAAGGAATTTTGGGTTGTATTGGAGGATAAAATTATTAGAAGAGAACATTCAAATTGATGAAATTAAAAGATGATAAAATTAAACTTCCAACTTGAATTTACTATAAATCATCTTTATACGATAGAGGAAATATAATTGTTTACTTATGTTAATATAATAGATTGATGTATTGACATGTAGTGATAACTTGGGTTAATGTGTTTTTCCTTTCCATCTTTACAGCCTTGGCAACAACTAGAAGAATTTAGGACCACTTAACATTTCACACACGAGGCACCCAGGATTGCTGCTCGTGTTGGTCAACAAGGGGTGGTAGTTTCCATTTTTTAGTTTTTGGTTTAGAAAGTGAGATTTGATGGTGATCTCACTATTTGAAATTTGTTGCATGCCTGTTATATTGAATTCATTGCACTCATCATTTGAATGTAGAATCTTCTTGTAATGGTGATATTAGGTTAATTTATTTTCATTTTTAGTGTGTTTAATTTTTTGGATGTCCTACAAACAAAGGAAACTTTGTCGAAATTTTGTTAAAAATTTATATTGTTTTGTATTAAATATGTTGATTGTTTGCAATGCATTCTTTTGTGGATGTTATAAAATGTTTGCGCTTATGCTTATGTTTGGTAGAGAATCACTGCATGGTCTTTAATTAACTATTTGCTTTCTTTGATTTGTAGATAACGCCATAAAAGAAGACGAAAAATCACCGACACCAATAAATGGTCTCAAGAAATATTGCTTGTGTTGCAAATTCTCAACACTTGGCTGCCCTCGAGACTGTTGCTTGTGTTAGTGAACAAACGCATGCTACTTCAATTTAGGTATGTTACTAATTTAAAGAATTTTAAAGGGCACAATATATCTGCGCTTTCTTGGGGAGTTGGGGTATACTTGGCATTGAGTAGTTGGTTTATTTCATTATATATAGTCTTAAAATTTATGGGATGTCTTAAAAACAAATTCATCTTGTTTGTAGAAAGAATCATCAAAGAAGAAAAAGAAGCACCATCAACAACGACAAATGGTCTCAAATAATGCACTTACACCTTATTACTTCCGGACTTCCAAAAGTGATTATGGCACGTGGATTCATTGTGAGCAAAGACCTTTCAACAAAACTAGGGGGTACACCAATTGGTGAAGACTTTTGGAAAGTATATATTGATAAAACATTTGTAACAAATGAAGCATTGCCTAGACCTTATAGAAATAAGTCCAGAATTGGAGATGCATATCATTCAATCGTAGCGTGGTATATTGCTAATTTACTAATTTTTAATTTTATTTTTTTAATTAAAATGCTAAAGAATAAGTATCAATGACTAACGATTGACTTTTTTTATTTGTAGGTCGAAGAGGATGTTTGATGGATAAGGATCGTACATTATAAATTTTTTTGTTTCGCTTCATGTTTCTCCATTTTTTCTTATTCGACGTGTAATACATTTTATTTTGTGGATGTATAATTGTTCCAAGCTCAATTATGTTTATTTATGATGAATGCTATTGGTTTTAATTTAATGACGTTTTAATTTGATTACTGTCCTCTTAATTTAATGTTATGGTAGTGTATTTGCACATAAATACGATATTTGTAATTAATGATTTTTTTTAACACTTGTTCCCACTCATATATTGCAAAATAATATCAAAACTTTATTTAATGCCGCTATTATCATTCTCGGCATTTTTTTCGTGCCGCTAAATGTGTGTTGAACATTTAATAGGTGTTGTAAAAGGTTATTATCAACATTTTTTTAATGCCGCTAAAAAGTTATTACCAGCATTAATATAAATGCAAAAAAATGCAGGTAACTTTTTGCGGCATTTTTTAAAATGTCGTCGTTTTTTTACCACATTGGCTATTGCATTTGTGCCGTCGTTCTTTTACCACATTGGCTATTGCCGCACTTGAGGAAATGCCGCCAAAAGTGCCACCAAAAGTGTTACCAGCATTTTTAATGCTTTTCTCAGCATTTAATTTATGCCGAGAAAAATCAATATTCCTGTAGTGGATAGTGGCTTACGAGGATCAAGAAAGGGCGAGCAAGACAGTTAGGCCTCCTAGCCTTTCGAGATAGCTGCGTGACCGAATGGCGCCATAAATTAATCTAATCGAACATCAAGTCCAGCAGCAAAGTGTTCTTAGTAGAGTTTCAACGAGGGAGTTAGAACAGATTGCATGCAAAAGATCTCACCAAGAGGAGAAACCACGCCAATGCAAAAGAGTGGTTTTGGCCAATGGCTAGATCATTTACAAACTCTGAAGGTGTGATCGGGCAACTGAAGACCTGGATGATGAGGCTAACCCTATATATGAATGCTTTTTGATGGACAGTTTAGGTCAATGCTTAGTGATTGACAACTCCAACATCCAAGAATTTATGGAGGAGGTAGAGGAAGAACCGGAGTGAATAAAGGATGGGCTAAAATTCCAAGTCCAAGAGCTAGAGAAGATAAACTTAGCTGATGAAAGGGATGACTCGAGACCAATGCTTATCTAGAAAGACCTTGAGGATGCTTCCAAAGGAGCACTGGTGGAGCTACTGAGGGAATTCAAGGATGTGTTCATGTGGAAATATACTGAGATGCCCGGGATAAACCAAGAGGTAAGCTGCCACAGATTGAATGTTATGCCATTAATGATACCGATAAAAATAGGCCACTTGAATGTATAAGACGAAGCTAGACTTATAGATAAAGGAAAGGTCCAGAGGTTACCCACGACAGGTTTTATTACCCCCATCCAGCACCCTATCTGGTTGTCCATCATTGTGCCAGTAGGGAAGAAGGACAAGAACCAAATCCAGAATTGTGTGAACTTTAAAAACCTAAATCGAGCATGTCCAAAAGTTGAATTCCCCTTAACTTCCATTGATAGTCTCATAGACGCGATAGCAGGGAACGAGATGTATAGCTTTATGGATAGCTATGTGGGATACAACCAGATTAAAATGGAACCAGGAGATGCTGAGAAGACAGCCTTTCGCACCCCATTAGGTAACTTCATGTATATTTTTATGACTTTTGGGCTAAATAATGTTGGGGTTACCTACCAAAGGACCATGATGGCCATATTCCACGATCTCTTTCACGAGATTATAGAGTTTTATGTGGATGATTTAATGATAAAGTACAAGGTAGAGGCTACACACTTAGAAGATTTGAGAAGAGTGTTCCAGAGGTGCAGGAAGTACAAGTTAAAGAAGAATCCCTTGAAGTGCGCGTTCAGAGTAACTAGTGGCAAGTTCCTGGGATTTATAGTGAATAGACAAGGGGTACAACAGGATTTAGACAAGAGAAAAAGTATCCTCAACATGCTAAGACCAAAGACTGTGAAAGAGTTGGAGAGTTTTCTGAGGAAAGTTTCTTACTTGAGGAGATTCGTGCCTAGGCTGGCCGAAGCCACTCACCCACTGATGGAGCTTCTGCGAGCAAAGGAAAAGTTTATATGGGAGAAATCACATGAGGCAACTTTGGACCAGTTGAAGAAGTTGTTGACATCTCCCCAAATGATGGTTCCTCTCGGGTAGGTATTCCTTTACATATCTATCTCACGTACACTAAAACATCAAATGGAGCATTATTGGCTCAAGAAGTTGAGTGTGTGGAAAAACAAGTGTATTATCTAAGACGAATTATACATGGGCCTGGAGCTATATATACAATCATTAAGAGACATTGTTTAGCTTTAGTGTTCGTTCCTCAAAAGCTTAGGCATTCCATGTTAGATTTCACAATTTACATTATTACTAGATGTGACCCCATGAAATTTTTGGTAGCTAGAACTGTGTTAATAGGCAGAGTTGCTCGATGGTTCTTGATTCTTTCAGAGTATGACCTCAAGTGCGTGGTTCCCAGAATGATCAAAAGTCAAGCTTATACAGATCTATTGGCCATATTCCCTTCGGGAATGCTCGAGCCACCTATTGAGGAACTTCCTAGAGATGATCTCCAAGACAACTATCTCAAAGCAAATCTAGCAGAATGGAGCATTCAGTTTGATGGCTCTTCGGCTGAAAATACAGGAGGGGCAAGAGTGATTTTATGTCAAGGGGAAGAATAAGTCAGGTTGTCCTTCAAACTAGATTTTAAATGTTCAAACAATGAAGCTGAGTACGAGGCTTTAGTATTGGGACTTTTAGAGGCTCTACGAAGGAGTATACAGGTGCTGACAATAAAAGGGGATTCCACTATGGTGGTACAGCAGGTGAATGGAGAGTATGATCTTAAGAACCTAACCTTGGCACCTTATCGAATGATTGTACAGAGGTTGCTCGTCCAATTCCATAAAGTGAAAACCAAGAGAAATCCAATAATGGTGAACATGCATGGAGATGCTTATGCCACCATAGCCCAGAATATTTCCTTTCACGGAGATTAAATGGTTGTTCAAATCACAAAGATAACAACACCTTCAACGATATTAGAAAAGTTACCTTCTAATGATACACTACACCAAATCCTGCGAATGGCCATCCCAGCTGGTCACGGACTTGGGTCGTGACCATCTCAATTTTTGGCGTGACCATATTGATTAAAACACTGAATCATGGATGCTCAGAAAGTGATCACGGCCCAAATCCCTGACCACTGTGGGTCACGAACTTGGGTTGTGACCATTTTGGCGCCAAATTCGTGCCAAAATTCCCTCCAAGCTTGGTTGCGAATGGGTCACAGACATGGGCCATGACCATAGGCATGAAGAAGCACAACACACACATATTGGGTCATGGTTGGGGACCCTGACCATTTCTTTGCAAGGGTCACAGCTATGTGTTGTAACCAGTAGGCGATATACACGCGGCTTAGCTTCATTAATGGGTCGCAGTTGGTGGGTCACGGCTCTAGGCCGTGACCAGTGTTAATTCTAAAAAAAATAGGCGCCTTATATTTTCATTTACCCGCTCATATCTTATTTTCTTTCTTTCCTAAACGCTGGTAATAGGTAGGGATTAGCTGTGGAAGAGATGCGATGGAGGTTTCATGGCTAACAGGTGAGAGGTCGGGTATGGAGTAAGGAGCGGTGGGTAACAGGTGCGAGGTCTGTCTCTTCAACACAAACCCACCCACACAAACCCTATCTACCGGCTCCCTAGGCCTCCAACTCTTTCGCCTTTAGGTAGTCCTTATCACCCTCTTACACACGCATACACACCTCTGTCTCCGTTATCCCATCGCTTCTACCTCCGCCTCCCCAGCCCCTCTGCCTCACACACACACACACACCTCTGTTTATAACTCTCTCTTTTTTTCAACAAGTATACTAGGTGGGTGCACTAATGTGGTTGGAATTTTTTAACCTAAGAACCTTAACAACTTTGCAATTTTGTTCACTCATATTGTTTAATTTTTTCACTTTTATAATATTTTGTTTACCGATCTAATGTTTTTTTTTCAGACCTAATATTTTTGGGTAATACAAAATCAATTTGTGGTTTGATTTTGGGTAGGTTTTTTTTTACACATTTAAATTTTATCATTGTCTATGTAGTTTTTTTAATTACATCATATACTTAGTTTGTTGTCAAGAATATGTGTGAAATAATCTTATGAAAATAACACCCTGTTTACATGATTTTTTTTTAAATTCATTTTCTCCTTGAAAAAGATCAGCAACAATTTTCAGTTGGATTGGTTCAGTAGTTTCTCTGTTTTAATTTATGGGTAATAATCTATTTTACTCTTAATCTATGATGGACGTGATGTCTCTTTCCATTCGAGTTGGATTGGTTCAATAATTTCTCTACTTAATGCTTATTTTAAAAAATCACTCGCATAATTCCTTATCATGTAATTTCTTATCAAGATTACATTCAAGACTACTTAATGTCATTAGCATTTTTCCAAAAAATAGGTCCTTATATTATTCCTTATCATGTAATTAGGGTAACCTACATTTGCATTGAACTACTTTCTTTCTCTCTACTACTGCCTTTGAGGACTACTTAAAGTTTTTTTAGCTGTAAATGTTAGGGTTTTAGACATTTATGTATGATTTCATTTTAGGTGTTCCGTTAAGTAATAATGTTTCTAAACTATTAATGATCTTACTTTTCATTTTTGATTTTCTATTTAAAAATGATCTCTTCACGGGTTCGACTTTAGAGTTGGGTAATGTTTATTTTAGGTGATCTCTATTAGCTTCCTAATTTTCTTAGATTTGGATCATTATTAGCTTCCAAATTTTATTCAAGATTCGATAGATTATTTTCTAGGCAAAACGAAAGGCACCGATATCTAATGTTTTTAATTTCTTCAAGTTTGACACATGTAATCTTTTAATGGAGCAAGCGAACGTAGCCAAGAAGCTTAACAGTACTAAATGTTTAAGCCCATGAAGCCTATGTAGTTCACAACTGTGAAATACAACCTTACTCTCTAAAGTTGCAAATGGCTATCATGGTGACTCTATTGAGTTTCGACGAAGGTTAATTTCCTATGATACCGTGTGGATCATCGAAAATAATGTGAAACTTGAAGAACCTCAATGGAATGTCACCCTAATTATCCCTCTCGATCATAGATTTATTTTTACCAAATAGATTTCATTAGTCTTTTTTTGTTTTGTACAATCTGGCAATCTACAATATCTAAATGTTTACTGATCAATGAAGACTTCTATTGACAAAAGCAACGCAGTGGTCTAGGAAGTAAGTAGTGGTGGGGAGGTGAGGATGGAGTTAGAGGTGGTGTTGGGTTTAGAGGGAAGAAAGTATTTCTCATGGTAGCATGGAATTAGTAGTCATCTTGTTAACCTCTATATTTTAGTACTCACGTAAAATGAGCATTCATTTAGTAATCATTAACCTCATGTGCAATCTTAAATATAAGGAAAATGTTAAAGTTCAATTTTAGTAGTCATTTTGTTGAAGTTTTCTTTCTATTATTTCTTCTCTAGACACAGTTAGATACCTACATGGGTGGCTCACATACAGGAGTAGTCAGTTTAGTAATCACATACATGAGAAGTCTTTTAGTAATCACATACATAAGAAGTCTTTTATTAGTCATTTTAATATGAGTATAATGTTAAAAACTTTTTATGTCATTTATTTTTTTACTACTCACATACCATAGTCATTTAGTAGTTAAGATGATCGAGCAGGTCTGGGGTCCATCCACTCATAAACATGGCAGTTGCAGGTACAGTGGAGGTTAGCACAGTAGAGCCGTGGGCATGAGGATCAATGGCATTAGTGGACAAGTGTTAAGGATGAATTGCAGTACTCAGGTAAAAATATTCCATCCCTCTTCTCTTAGTATATGGACAAATGTCATAGGTATGATTATTGCATCTTCAAACCCCAACCCAAGAAACCCAAAGAATCCAACTCAAAAATTCCTCTGCCTACTCAAAAGTCAACCCCAACCCTATTTTGTTTGAAGGTAGTTTTGTAGCAGCCCCTATATTTTTTCTAGTAGCCCGTATCAAGAATACAATGTGGGGGCTATGATTTGAAGGTAGTTTTGGAGATTCTCCATTTTTCAATTATGCTTTAAGGATGTAAAAGTTATTGAAAGATATCCTATGTTCAAATAACCATCTTTTGTTCCAACTCTAGATTAATATGAATAAAATGAATTAGATTGAACAAAATTAATACATTGACTTATAATTTGATCCATTAAGATGTTTCATTTCCAATGGAACTAGCATCAAAATCTAGCTTCAACCATATGGAGCATAATTACCAATGGAACATAATTTTCACAACTCGTAGAATATAAGACATGCGCAGAATTCTGAAAACAACTAGTATAATGGAATTGGAGGTTTTGGTATTCCTAAATTTTTTTAGTTTGTGGTTTTCATTTTTTTTTCTCTATCCTTAGTGTTTTTATCCTTAGAATCTTTACAGAAATTCAGTCTTATGTATGTATCTCACTTCTTCAGAGCGTAAGTATGTTTTTATTTTGTTTTGGACTTGTTCAAATTTATCTTTTTTTCAATGTGCTAACAAGTTTTTTTTGGATATGATATATGGATCTTACCATGAGAAGGCAGATACTACATATGATTAAATATAAATATGCTCCATTTTCATTTGGGAAACAACTATACAAATATGTTGTTTTCTAGTCGAAAAAGGTCTCAAGTAACCCCCTTTTTTAAAACTCTACTTTGACGCACTAACTTCCATGGATTTAGAATTCTCTATTTAAGATATATTTGATTTGATGATATGTATCGAAAGTATGGAATTCTCTATTTATGATATATTTGATTTGATTTGATGTAATATTCACAATTTAGGATAAGATGGTGTGGTTATAAAAATTGCATTTTATATTCTCTCATTTTGTTTTTTCAAATCAGGACATTCCTAATGACTTTAGTAGTGAGACTTAGGCTTAAAATTGGGACTCTCGGTTTAAGAATACGATGATAATTTGAAAATATCTAGACTTAGGCTTAAAACATGGCGTTAGAGGGGAAAACTCGAAACAACCCCCAAACAGCCTCGTTAGAGGCACCGAAACCTCACACGGGACCAATACAACTCGTAGGAACTGACCGCGTGGTCACGGGACTCCCAGTTTATGAATACGATGATAATTTATCTAGAGTTGGGCTTAAAAATATGGCATTAGAAGGGGAAACCCCAAAACAGCCCCGTGGGAGGCACCAACATCTCGGACGGGACCAATGTAACTCGTAGGAACTACCGCCTGGTCACCGGACTCCCGGTTTGAGAATACGATGATAATTTGAAAATATCCAGACTTAGGCTTAAAAACATGACGTTAGAGGTGGAAACCCTAAAATAACCCCCAAACGGCCCCGTGAGAGGCACCAACACCTCGCACGGGACCAATGTAACTCCTAGGAACTGACCGTGTGGTCACAAGACTTTCAATTTCAGAATATGACGATAATTTGAAAATATCTAGACTTAGGTTGAAAAAACATGCCGTTGGAGGGGGAAACCAGGAAACAACCCCCAAGCAGCTCCGTGAGAGGCACCGACACCTTGCACGGGACCAATGTAACTCCTAGGAACTGACCACGTGGTCACAGGACTCCCAGTTTGAGAATATGATGTTAATTTGAAAATATCTAGACTTAGGCTTAAAAACATTGAACTAAAGTGGGAACCCCCAAATGGCCCCCATGAGAGGCACTGACAACTTCTACTAGACCAATGAAACTCGTAGGAACTGAAGACATGGTCACGGGACTCCCGATTTAAGAATACGACAATAATTTTAAAATATCTAGACTTAGGCTTAAAAACATGGCATTAGAGGGGCAAAGCCCAAAACAGCCACCAAACGGCCATATGAGTGTCACCAACACCTCGCACGGGACCAATGTAACTCGTAGGAACTGATCGCCTGGTCGCGAGACTCCCGATTTACGAATACGATGATAATTTAAAAATATCTAAACTTGTCCTTAAAAACATGGCATTAGAAGGGTAAACCCCGAAACAACCCCGTCAGAGGCACCGACACCTCACATGAGACCAATGTAACTCATAGGATTTGACTGCATGGCACTGGACTCCCGGTTTGAGAATATGATGATAATTTGAAAAAATCTAGACTTACGCTTAAAAATATGGCATTAGAGGTGGAAACCCCGAAACAACCCCCAAAAGGCCCCATGAGTGGCACCAACACCTCATAAGGGACAAATATAACTCGGAGGAACTGATCGCGTGGTCAAAGGACTCCTAATTTCAAAATATGATGATAATTTGAAAATTTCAAGACTTAGGTTTAAAAACAGGGCGTTAGATGGCGAAGACCCCGAAACAGCCTCGTGAGATGCACCGACACATCTCACAGGACCAAAGTAACTCGTAGGAACTGAACGCGTGGTCATGGGACTCTTGATTTAAGAATACGACGATAATTTGAAAATATTTAGACTTAGGCTTAAAAATATGGCTCTTGAGGGGGGGAACCCCGAAATAGTCCCTAAACGGCCCCGTGAGATGCACCGACACCTCGCACGGGACCAATGTAACTCGTAGGAACTGACCACGTGGTCAGGAAACTCCCTATTTGAGAATACGATGATAATTTAAAAATATCTAACTCAGGCTTAAAAACATGGCATTAGAGGGGAAAACCCCGAAATAGCCCCTAAACGGCCACGTGAGAGGTGCCGACACCTCGCACGGGACTAATATAACTCGTAGGAACTGACCGAGTGGTCACGGGACTCCCAATTTATGAATACGACGATAATTTGAAAATATCTAGACTTGTGCTTAAAAACATGGCATTAGAAGGGGAACCCCTGAAACATCCGCCAAACGACCCCGTGAGAGGCACCATATCTCACACGGGACCAATGTAACTCATAGAACTGACTGCGTGGTCACCGAACTCTCGGCTTGAGAATACGGAGATAATTTAAATATATTAAGACTTAGGCTTAAAAACATAACGTTAGAGGTGGAAACCCCAAACCAATCCCCAAACGGTCCCGTGAGCGGCACCAACACCTCGCACCGGACCAATGTAACTCGTTGGGACTGACCACGTGGTTACGAGAATCTTGATTTTAGAATATGATGATAATTTGAAAATATCTAGACTTAGGCTTAAAAACATGGCATTAGAGGAAGTAACACTAAACAACCCCCAAATGGCCCCGTGAGATGCACTGACACCTCGCACGGGACCAATGTAACTCGTAAGAACTGATCGCGTGTTTACAGGAATCTCGATTTGAGAATAGGATGATAATTTGAAAATCTCTAGACTTAGGCTTAAAAACACGACGCTAGAGGGGGGAACCCCGAAACAACTCCCAAACGGCCCTGTGAGAGACATAGACACCTTGTACAGGACCAATGTAACTCGTAGGAACTGATCGTGTGGTCACAGGACTCCTAGTTTGAGAATACAATGATAATTTGAAAATATGTATACTTAGGCTTAAAAATGTGGTGCTAGAGGGGTGAACCCCGAAACAACCCCAAATGACCCCGTGAGAGGCACCGACACCTCAAATAGGACCAATGTAACTCATAGGAACTGACCGTGTGATCACGAGGCTCACGGCATTAGAATACAGTGATAATTTGAAAATATCTAGACTTAGGCTTAAAAACATTGCGCTAGAGAGGGAATCCTGAAATAACCCCCAAACGGCCCCGTGAGAGGCAACGACACCTCGCGCAAGACCAATGTAACTCGTAGGAACTGACCTCTTGGTCACGGAACCCTTGGTTTAAGAATACAACGATAATTTGAAAACATCTACACTTAGGCTTAAAAATATGAAACTAAAGCGGGAACCCCTAAACGGCCCATAAACGACCACGTGAGAGTCATCGACACCTCGCGCGGGACCAATGTAACTCGTACGAACTGACCGCGTGGTCACGGGACTCCCAATTTGAAAATATGATGATAATTTGAAAATATCTTGACTTAGGCTTAAAAACATGGTGCTAGAGGGGGGAATCCTAAAATAGCCCCCAAATGGCACTGTTAGAGGCACGGACACCTCGCACGGGACCAATATAACTCGTAGGAACTGATCGCCTGGTCACGGGACTCGTGATTTATGAATATGATGATAATTTAAAAATATCTAAACTTGTACTTAAAACATGGCATTAGAAGGGGAGACCCCGAAACAACCCCGTCAGAGGCACCGACACCTCACATGAGACCAATGTAACTAGTAGGATTTGACTGCATGGTCACTGGACTCCCGGTTTGAGAATATGATGATAATTTGAAAAAATCTAGACTTGGGTTTAAAAACATGACATTAGAGGTGGAAACCCCGAACCAACCCCCAAAAGGCCCTATGAGTGGCACCAACACCTCATAAGGGACCAATATAACTCGAAGGAACTGATCGCGTGGTCAAGGGACTCCTAATTTCAGAATATGATGATAATTTGAAAATATCGAGACTTAGGCTTAAAAACAGGGCGTTAGAGGGGGAAACCCCGAAACATCCCCGTGAGATGCATCGACACCTCTCACAGGACCAATGTAACTCGTAGGAAGTGAACGCGTGGTCATGTAACTCTCGATTTCAGAATACGGCGATAATTTGAAAATATCTAGACTTAGGCTTAAAAACATGGCGCTAGAGGGGGGAACCCCGAAATAGTCCCTAAACGGCCCCGTGAGATGCACCGACATCTCGCACGGGACCAATGTAACTCGTAGGAACTAACCGCATGGTCACGAAACTCCCGATTTGAGAATATGATGATAATTTAAAAATATCTAGACTCAGGCTTAAAAACATGGAATTAGAGGGGAAAACCCCGAAATAGCCACTAAACGGCCACGTGAGAGGTACCGACACGTCGCACGGGACCAATATAACTTGTAGGAACTGACCACGTGGTCACGAGACTCCCAATTTATGAATACGGCGATAATTTGAAAATATCTAGACTTGTGCTTAAAAACATGGCATTAGAAGGGGAACCCCTGAAACATCCACCAAACGACCCCGTGAGAGGCACCACATCTAACACGGGACCAATGTAACTCATAGAATTGACTGCGGGGCCACCGAACTCTCGGCTTGAGAATACAACGATAATTTGAATATATCTAGACTTAGTCTTAAAAACATGACGTTAGAGGTGGAAACCCTGAACCAATCCACAAACGGCCCCGTGAGCGGCACCAACACCTCGCACCGAACCAATGTAACTCGTTGGAACTGGCCATGTGGTTATAAGAATCCTAATATTAGAATATGATGATAATTTGAAAATATCTAGACTTAGGCTTAAAAACATGGCGTTAGAGGAAGAAACCCCGAAATAACCCCCAAATGGCCCTATGAGAGGCCCCGACACCTCGCATGGGACCAATGTAACTCGTAAGAACTGATCGCGTATTTACAGGAATCTCAGTTTGAGAATACGATGATAATTTGAAAATCTCTAGACTTAGGCTTAAAAACACGACGCTAGAGGGGAAACCCCGAAACAACCCCCAAATGGCCCTATGAGAGACATAGACACCTTGTACGGGGCCAATGTAACTCGTAGGAACTGATCGTGTGGTCACATGACTCCTAGTTTGAGAATAAGATGATAATTTGAAAATATGTAGACTTAGGCTTAAAAATGTGGCCTGAGAGGGGTGAACCCCGAAACAACCCCCAAACGACCCCATGAGAGGCACCGACACCTCAAATAGGACCAATGTAACTCATAGGAACTGACCGTGTGATCAGGGGGCTCACGGCTTGAGAATACAGTGATAATTTGAAAATATCTAGAGTTAGGCTTAAAAACATTGCGCTAGAGGGGAAAATACTGAAACATCCCCCAAATGGCCCGTAAGAGGCACCGACACCTCGCGCGAGACCAATGTAACTCGTAGGAACTGACCTCGTGGTCACGAAACCCTCTGTTTGAGAATACAACGTTAATTTGAAAATATCTACACTTAGTCTTAAAAACATGGAACTAAAGCGGGAACCCCGAAACGGCCCATAAATGACCACGTGAGAGTCATCGACACCTCGCACGGGACCAATGTAACTCGTAGGAACTGACCGCGTGGTCACGGGACTCCCAATTTGAAAATATTATGATAATTTGAAAATATCTTGACTTAGGCTTAAAAACACGGTGCTAGAGGAGGGAATACTAAAATAGCCCCCCAAATGGCACTGTTAGAGGCATGGACACCTCGCACGGGACCAATGTAACTCGTAGGAACTGACCTTGTGGTCACGGGACTCCCGTTTTGAGAATACGGTGATAATTAAAAAATATCTAAACTTAGGCTTAAAAACAAGGCGCTAAAGGGGGAAATCTCGATATAGCCCCCAAACGGCCCCGTGAGAGGCACCGATACCTCGCACGGGACCAATGTAACTCGTAGGAACTGGCCTCGTGGTCACGGGACTTCCTATTTGAAAATATAGCGAGAATTTGAAAATATCTAGACTTAGGCTTAAAACATGGCGCTAGAAGGGAGAACCTCGAAACAACCCCCAAATGACCCCGTGAGAGGCACCGACACCTCACACGGGACCAATCTAACTCTTAGAAACTGATTGCATGGTCACGGGACTCCCGGTTTGAGAATACGGTTATAATTTAAAAATATCTAGACTTAGACTTAAAAACATACCGCTAGAGGGGGAAATCCCAAAACGTCCCCCAAATGACCCCATTAGTGGCACGGACACCTCGCACCGGACGAGTGTAACTTATAGGAACTGACCTCGTGGTCACATGACTCCCGATTTGAGAATACGGCGATAATTTTAAAACATCTAGACTTAATCTTAAAAACATGGCGCTAGAGGGGAAAATCCCGAAACATCCCCGAATGGCCCCGTAATAGGCATCGACACCTCGCACGGGACCAAAGTAACATGTAGGAACTAACCTCGTGGTCATGGGGATCCCGGTTTGAGAATACGATGATAATTTGAAAATATCTAGACGTAGGCCTAAAAACTTGGCGTCGAACGTTGATAATTTGAAAATATCTTGACTTAGGCTTAAAAACTTGGCATTGGAGTGCGAAAACCCAAAACAGATTCCAAACGGCCCCCTGAGAGGCACCAATACCTCGCGCGGGACCAATGTAACTCATATGAACAGATATGATGATAATTATAACTCCTATATGCAATTTTTCAGCTTGAATAAGACTTTTGTAGAACTACTTAGTTATTGATAGCATTTCTTTTTTGTATCCTATTTTTTGCAGGATAACATTGCATCGTTTGCTTTTTTGCACGTGGAACAAATGAAGGAGGCAATGGTTTACAACATGAAGATTACTTATATAATTTTGTTGACATTTGGGATTATATTTTTTATGTTTTACAGTCGTGCGGGCTTTCATTGTTTTATTGTTTAGTTTTATGGTTGTGCGAGCTTTATAATTTGATTGCTAAATTTTATGGTCGTGCGGGCTTTATAATAAGCAGGTTTTATATTAACAGGGTTTGGAATGTCCAGAAAACAGAGGAAATTCTGTCCAATTTTTTTTTGTCTATGAATTATTAAGACTTATAATATTTTTAAGTCTTTAAGTATATTAGTTTATTAACAATGTTTCTGATTCGCAATTTGTGATTTTTTTATTGTTTTGCCAATAATAAATATTTGTAACACCTCGTACGCGTCCAACGTTACATGTAGCAACCGACCACGCAGTCAGAGGACCCCCAATTTTAGGATTGGACCAAAAATAAATCATTATTTTTAATTATAGTTAAATATGGTCATGGACTTTGTCCATGATCATTTTTATTTTTTCCATCGCGCATAAAAATGGTCGCGACCAAAGTCCATGAACCCCAACCGTGACGAAAAATGGTTATGGCCAAAGTCCGTGGTCCACACCGTGATGAATAAATGGAAAAAATGGTCATGGTATGGGTCACAGACTTTGTCCGCGACCATTTTTTTCATCGTGGTGTGGGTCACGGGCTTTGGATGCGACCTTTTTTAGTCACGGTTGGGGGTCACGGACTTTGACCGTGACCATTTTTGGGTCGCGGTGTGGGTCGTGGCCCAAGTACGCGACCGTATGTTGTGACCCCTCAGGGCCGTGACCCCCGATTGGTCATGAACATGGTCTGTGACCCATGAAATTGGTGTTCCCGAAATGGTCACGGCCAAGTCCGCGACCCACAGTCTTGGTCAGGGATTTTGGTCGTGACCATTTGCCTGTTTTGGTGTAGCGATATCAATGACTGGAGGGGGAAACACGAAAATAACTGGAAACGGGGTAAGGGCCACTGACGTTGGTCGAGCTGACACAATACTTTACCACATCGAGAAATTTGTACTTTAAAAACAAAGGGGGATTGTTATCTAGGTGCGTGGGACCTGAAGAAGCAAGGTAGAGGTCGATAGAGATACATGAAAAAAGTTGTGAGACAACAGAAATCTCTTTGTATCGAAGAATTCAGAGGGCAGGGTACTTTTGTCCAATCATGAAACAAGACGTTGCATTACTACAGAAACATTGTAGGAAATGCCTACTGTATTACCAAGCTGCGGAATGTAACTTCATAGATTAGCTATCAGATTGGAGGCAACCATACCTATACATGATGGTTGATGGGATTGTTCCCATGGATAAAGACGACGCCACAAGACTGAGACGACGAGTGTCCAGGCATTTCATCCAGGATGGGCAGCTTTATCGAATATTTTACCATGGTTGGCCCCTAAGATGCATTAGACTGGAGGAAGTAGATGAGGAAATAAAGCAGGCACCTGAGCCAGGGCACATTGGATGAGCAAAAGTTTATGACCAACTAATGATGTTGGGGTATTTTTGGCCAATCATGAAGAAAGATTTTGCAGAATTTGTTCAGAAGTGTAAGGCATGCCAGCTCCATGGAAATATGATTCATGCTCCCTCGGTGGACCTATATTCCCTTTCCACTCCTTTTCCATTTCATATATGGGCATTCGATCTAGTATGGGTAATCAATCCCTCCTCCAAGGGGAAGATTCGGATACTGGTGGCTATGGAGTGCTTCACCAAATGGGCAAAGGCCATACCATTGATGAAACCTATAGCTGGAGTAGTGGAACGCTTTTTGAAGGAGTACATTATTTGAAGATTTGGTATCCCGAAAATATTCCTATCGAATAATGGGGCCCCATTTTTTAATAGTGATGTGCGAATGCTAACAGAAAAATACTCCATTATTCACCACAATTCAATAGTTGCCTACCCTAAGTGTAATGGACAAGCTAAAGACACGAACAAAACTCTCGTAAATATCCTCTCGAAGATGTTAGAAGATTTCCCAGGAACTTAGGATGATAAAATACCATAGGTCTTGTGTCATATAGAACCATAAAGAGTAAACCTACAGGGTACACCCCTTTTTCGTTGGTGTTTGGTGCTGAAGCAATTCTCCCACTAGAATTCAAGGTACCTTCTGCACGCTATAACCTACGAAGTGCAATGCTTCCTCACAGTCGTAATGTACAACCGAAAGCATTGGAAGAGCATAGAGATAATGCAAAAAGGCATTTTGAGATGTACAGAAAGCAGATGTCTAGATCTTATGAGCAGATGGTAAAGCCAAGAAAATTCCAGGAAGGTGATCTAGTTTTGAAGGCTTGTAAAAGTCACATCCGGGGTCTCTCGATGCCTAATTTTGTCGCAAATTGGAAGGACCTCATGTTGTTCAAAAGGCCCATGATTCAGGATATTGTGAAATCTTAAAGGTTGAGGATGAAGAGACTTTTAAACTCAACAACAAGTTGTTCAAAATTTATTTTGTTTAAGTTGTTAACTTTTCTTAGCATTTTTTGGGGGGGATTGTAAGGTGTAGGTACAAGTAAGCTGGAAAGAGAGCATGTTCTCACAACGTGTTAAAACTTTTTTTTGCGAATTATATAGAAAGCATGGGGTTAATATTGATCCAACCAGAAGTTTATTTTTCTATTTTCATAGACAATTTGCATGAAAGTAAAGGTCAATTAAATCTTATGCATTCCAAAATTCCAAATTTCAATTAAGACATAAAAGAGGGTCTACTGCCTCGAGATACATGGGAAAAAAAATCGGGCAGTACATTGTTTTATAACTAGTTATAACTCAAAAGTCCCCTTAATAATCACTTGGATCGCCGATAACAAACCATAAGCTAGAAGTGTCCAAAATCCAGTGGTGATGATTAGGTAGTAGAGAGGCCAAAGAAACCTCCTCGTTGGATAAATCTGCCATCTCCTGCTGATAACGGTCCATCTCCTGCTGAAGCTCATCAACCTTCGTCTCAGCCTTAGATAATGACTCCTTGGCAACAACAACCTGTTCCTCATCTTTGGCAAGTTCAGGGTTCAAAGTGGTCATCTTCTCGACTAAGGCACTCTCCAAACGGGTAGTGGCCTTAATTTTCGCATAATAGGATGGCAAGTCATCTTTCTTGAAGGACTTAAGAAGATCAATCAGCCATTTCAGAGCAAAACCCTCATCCGTAAGGATATTGATTTGCCCTGTCATTTCTTTAATCTTCTTGGGTCTTAAAGAAGGCAGATGGGTGTGCAGCACATTAGACAATACGGTGGAAAATCCCAAAAATCTGTAAGACACCATAACAGGGATGGCTTGAATGCAATGAGATTTAAAAGTGGATGGATGATGTTTTACCAATCGCTCGATCAAGTCGCTATAAGGTGGAGTTATAATATAGGCAAAGTCCTTTAAATAAATCCTCATAACCACAACAGGACCTAATTTTGAAGGATGGTCACGGAAGGCATTGTCACTGGTAGAGGGAAATATAGAGTTTGAAGTCCTGTCATATTCTTGCAAAATTGGAGTTGTGTCTCGTTCCCTTACCTCCATGTTTTGGGTTGTCTGGGGAATAGTGTTGGGCTCAGCAAAATTCCCAACGAATTCTGAAGGAACACTCTCAAGAGGTACTTTCCTAGTAGGGGAAACAACATCCCCCATAGTCATTTGCTGGTTAACTTCCACCTGAGAGAATGAGGAATAAGTCAAAAGGGAGTAAATAGAGTATGGGCACAACAGATGTGTAGACACCCCATTCTATTACCCCCTGACTCTCTAGTACCTCTCTTCATAACTGTAAACCCAGGTCACGTCCCGAGTACTGACCTGAAAGCCATCGAGCACTCCCCAGCTTAGTTTGACCCAAAAGTCAAACTCTTCGTCTCGACCGAGACTGAATGAATCTTCGAAGGGCACTGAATACCCTTTCCAACAGTCTGCCCCGTGCGCGATTCCGACTTACCATGAGGACGAATGATTCGTTTGCGTCCAAAACCTGACCTAGAGGCCACCGGGCGCTCCCGAGCTCTGTTTGACCTATGTCAACTCTTCAGATCGACCGAAGCTAAATGAATATTCAAAGGGACCTGAATACCCTTTCCAACGGTCCGCCCCATGCGCGATTCCGACTTTCCATGCGGACGAACGATCCGTTTGACTCCGGGAGGCCACCGAGCGCTTCCCGGGCCCATTGACCAAAGTCAACTCTCCAAACCGGGTCAAAATATTTGGAATGTCTAAGTACATCTCCTAACCTTTCCAACGGTATGCCCCGTGCGCGATTCAGACTTACCATGCGAATGAACGATCCGTTTGCGTCCGAATGATTCCCCGTCTAATGGACCAACAAACGCTTCCGAGCCATATTTGACCCAAAGTCAACTCCCGAACCCGGGAGTGATCCAAAGGACTTTCGAAGATCTCTGAATTACCTTTCCAATCGTATGCCCCGTGCAAGATTGTGACCAACATTTTGCCCACGGCGGCCGATTTTTCGAAAAAGCCTGAAACACACTGTCAAACGGCATGTTCCAGAACCTGCCTGTCGATAGGAAGGAAGGGCTCTATGCCGATCGGCACTCACCTGGGACTATAAAAGGTGGCCTTCACCTCATTTGCAGGAAGAGCCCAGATCTGATAAAAAATCCCTCTCAACGAATCCCAGAAACCTCTCTCGAAGGCAGCTTGATTTCAACTTCCAAATCCCCTTTTTACTTCCACTTTTCATCATCCCTTTCATCAAACTTGGTGAATTGGCCACTCTCCATCATCATCCAAAGTGCAAGGGCTGCTCCCCAACATTCAAGATCAAGCTTAAGATCTTCAAGAAGGTCCAACTTTCTCAAACTCTCTCTTTAAATTCTCTTGAATTCTCAATAACTTGTTTTCTTACTTAGCACTTTTATTATCCCATTTCACACATCCTAATATACTTTTTACTTAGTATTATTGCACATCTTTTATTTTCATAAAACCCAAAAAACAAGAAAAATAGGGTTTTGCTCATAAATTCAAATAAGGGATTCTCATATTTTCCTCACACTTTTCTCACAACTAAAACACTTTTTTTTACACACACACACACACTCACAAATAAGAGATTCCCCATTTTTTATTTATGGGATAAACCCCACCCCTCGTTTTACATGCGAACTACGTGGACTTTGATGCCTTTATAGACTACGTAGGCGTCTCGGGGTAAAACTCGAGACTCGAGTCCTTTTTCTCACTTTTTCTCTCATTTTCTATTTCTCTAAATCCATTTTTCTTATATTATACATATACTTGTTCTTTGTGACGCATTACCCCATATGCGTTATCGTTCCCTTATAACGATCAACGTAGGGGTAATCGCGTAAATCTCATTTTTCTAATATTACTCTTATATCTTCCTACGGATGACTCGCTTTATCTTTTCCATGATACGAGTCGAGGATTCTTACCTCCATTCTATATATATACACATGCACACGTATCACGGGGGGAAACATAAAGGAAAATAGCAAATATTCATGAGAGACCGAAAGGGCGGAATGGGTGCCTAACACCTTCCTATTTCGTAACTAAGCCTCCAAACCCTTCTCGAATCATCTTGGTTTCGTATGCACCAGTATGTCTTTGGATGCCACTCTCCGGGGCGGCTTCCCCTTTTTCTTTTGTCTGTTTTGAGTAAAATAGACTGGCAACTCTGAATCTCTCTACATTTTTCACACCACAAACGACGCCGGCCGAAGCGCTCCCGATAGGGACGTGCGGGACCCGAAGGATCCTTTCCTCCACGCGCCCGCCCGCAAGGATCAGGATCGGGTATGGCCACAGTGGCGACTCCGCTGGGGATATGTGTTTTTGCTTGTGGGCTTGACTCTATTTACATGGATGCTATATTTGTTTATGTTTCCCCCCATATCTGCCTATTCCCCTTTCTCACATGTATCCCATGCTTACTCCTATGTTCACACACTTGTAGAAAATTCTCCATGTACACTTCGCACCACGTGCACCTAGGATCACATGTATATCCCCATGTTGCATGCATCACCCATCCATACTTGGCGTACCTTTTGGGGTACTTGTACTTTGTTGCACGCATCACCCATCCATTCTCATCATAAGATACTAATAAAGAGAATAATGCATCATTCACACAACATCACCAAAGAGCATTGATATTGACCAAATTTTACCAAGTAACTGGAGGGTCACTTTGTGATGGCGCTGGTCCGGCAGTTCGCAGTTAGCCTAAGCGATATAACTCTCACCTTCCATTGGCCAAGTACCTTCGACGTATATCGAACGGTTCCCCCGCATCGTACCGCTTGACCGAAGTCATGACGGGAGGTATATCGCAGGGAATTCGTTCACGTATGTCGAGTATATCTAATTCTCTCTCATACGTACCGTCCCCACGAGGTATATGGTGAGGCAATTCACGTACACTCAGGTATATCAAATGGTTTGTCCACACGTACCGATTGCCCGCAAGAGCAAGACGTATATCGTGGAAGTCACGCCAAAGGGGGGAACCCATGTTGATTCACTCAACCAACTGCATACCCGCATATAGGTGTCAGACTTAGGACACGCACTTTAGATTGCCGGTTTCAACCCGAAACTCTACCGAAATTCTAGGTCGGCCTGCCGCCCAATTTTCGCGCATTTTTTAAATCGGGACCCTGTCTGCAAGCCTGGTTACAAGTTCAAACCGTAGCTTTGCATATATTAAAAACCCCAATTTTCCAGGGTTGGGTCCCATCCGGCCTTGCATTTAGGAGAATTAAATACAAGTGAGAACATAATAATCATAATAATCATGCTGAGTTCCGTCTCCAAAAACATTTCTCCCTTCTTTATTAAAAATCCAA
Organism: Sambucus nigra; assembly: GCA_949130495.1. Lineage (NCBI taxonomy): Eukaryota > Viridiplantae > Streptophyta > Magnoliopsida > Dipsacales > Adoxaceae > Sambucus > Sambucus nigra. Next base: position 146,088,271 of record OX422207.1, read on the forward strand.
AAAAATTTCTTCCTTCTTTATTAAAAATCCAAAAACATTTCTCCCTTCTTTATTAAAAATCCAAAAACATTTCTCCCTTCTTTATCAAAAATCCAAAAATAGTTTCTTCCCTTTTCTCAAAAATAAATCTTATCCTACGCCTTCTCAGGTCGATTGCAAGCCCTTGGCCTGGCTCCCTATTAGCTTCGGTCTTCAGACAAATCACCCCGGAGTTTCATCTGCTCCTCTACTACTTCTTCCGAGTTCAGAATCCATCCATCTTCCATGGAGAATGCAGATCAAGCACCAGTCATACAACCGGATCTGTCGATAGTCCTAGCTCAGCTCGTGGCCAAGATTGACAACCTCCAAGCTGAGGTCCGAAAAATGCAACGAAACCAAGTTCCTATTCCTCAAGATCCCGAAGCCCTGTTCCCTCGTGCTATGGGTCCACCCAAGCCTATCTGGGTCCCAGAATAATATCAGCACGCTCCACGTGCCCCTCCTGTCAATGGGTCGCCTCCTGCCCAGCTTCCAATGCCAAACATTGCCCGGTATATGGCTAACCTGCCTGTGGTCGCTGATCCAAAGGAGGAGGAGTTGAATAAAGTCAAAGAGGATCTCAAGATGCTCACCAATAAGTTTGACCAAGTCAGGATCTCTGGGAATTACATGGACTACACCCACATATCTCCTTATCCTAAAGCGAGGTTACCCGAGAAGTTCAAGATGCCAAATATCGAGAAGTTCGGGGGGAGTGGTCCCCCAATTGTTCATCTTCGCAGTTATCATCGTTCCATGACTCTACTAGGGGCTTCTGAAGAAGTTATGGCCCAATTATTTCAGCAAACTTTGAAGGATAGTGCCCTTCGATGGTTTTTATCCCTTGAGGAATCCAGAATCCGTATCTGGGAGGATGTAGCCCGAGAATTCATATCGCAGTACAAATACAACGAAGAGCTTGAGGTCACCCGTCGTGATTTAGAGCTGCTCAAACAGAATCTTGGAGAATCAGTCAGTAACTCCATAACCCGGTGGAGGGAGCAAGAAGCTACCATAACCAATCGGCCATCTGAAGAAGAACAGGTCAACATAGTGAATAAAAACTTCTTGCCCCATATCCGAGCGACGATGGGAGGACAATACTATCCCCACTTTTGAGCTCTCAGAGAGGTAGAAGTGGAAATTGAGGAAAGCCTCGTTAAAGCGGAAATTGAACCAAATAAGGTGTCCGGACAGTTCACCCCTAGAAAGTATGACAAGCCTGCCAATGCTACAGTCTCAACCATCAACAACATCTCTCAACCAACCACATCATGGGCACTAGAAATCCGCCCTGCTCCCGTCCGAAGGGAATACACTGAGCTTCATGCTCCCCTCTCCAAATTTTACCAAGCCCTGTTAAGTTGAAATCTCATCAAACCCTTGGATCCACGTCCATTGCCAAATCCACTCCCAAGAAACTTCAAGAACGACGCTCATTGCACCTTCCACCAAACTGCTGGCCATACCACCGACTAGTGCTTTCACCTCCGAAACGTAATCCAAGATCTCATTCACCGGGGTACCATCGCCCCACCAGCCAATCCTAAGCCAAACACTACTCACAACCCACTCCCAAATCACACCAATGCCATCTTCTTGGAAGAAAACCCGAATTTCGATCCATCAACCCAAATCACACCCCTATACCCTCCTAAACCTCTTCAAATTTTCCCATATTTCCTCCTACACCCTAGTAGCCCCGCTAATCAGGCACTGCCACTCCTTACCAGAGCATACATTATTGTTCGTACCCGTTCTGAAAATAAAGGGTATGGAATTGTCATAGGTGTTAAACCAACTCTTAGAATTCGGGCTGAAATTGCCCTCTTAGATGGTCATCGATTGCCAGAGATTCAGTACACTATTTTTGGAAGCATGAAAATGGGCTCGAGATTCAGAAAGATGGGTGGTACCAACCGACAAAGTCAGCTTAGATGATGTTGTCCATACTATGGCAGAATTATTCAGGCAAATCAACAGCATTTGCAGTATCACCGGGTTACTTGACACTTTGAAGCTACAAGGGCGCTTGGTCCCTTCAGTCACACATATCCCCACAGAATGGGGGAACTTGTATGAAGAAGCCGTTAAAGTTGTGGAATTCATCGACTTTACAGGGAAAGACAAAATTGATGCCACCGAATGGGGGGAAGGATTCGAAGATTCAAGCGAAGAACAAGCTTCAGGAAGAGCTGGCCCAGTAGTCGACATATGTGGGATGATCTCATTTGAAGAACTTCTCGGAGAAATAGACAGGGTGGCAGAACAACCTGAGATTGACGAGGAAACGGGATTTATGTTTTTTCCTTCTTCAGTAAATCACATGACCAGATCAGGGAGACATTACCAAGTTCCAAGCTCACTACCAGCAAATGACAAGGGGAAGGGCGTTGAAAACCTTCCTATGCCAGAGATGACCATCGAAGAAAGCAAGATCCTCGATCAACTAAAGAAAACTCAAGCTAACATCACTCTATGGGGGCTTTTCATGTCTTCCCAGCTACGCAAAAATGCTTTAATCAAATTACTCACTGAACCTATAGTTCCTCCCTCTACCACACCAGAGGAGGCGGTAAATCTGGTCTGATCCTTAACCTCTACCCGAATGCTATCATTTTCTAAAGAAGAAATCCCCAGAATTGGGACGAATCACAATCATGCACTCAACATCTCCGTCGAGGTTATGGGAAAGGCCGTGTCACTCTCTCTTGTCGATAACGGATCCGCCTTGAATGTTTGCCCATTGAGAACCTTCAAGTGTTTAGGCCTGAAAGAAAGCGACCTCGCTCCAACCTCCATCGTTGTGCGTGCCTACGATAATACCCGTCGTGAGGTGATTGGATCCATAAAACTTGCAATAGGGGTTGGACCTATAAACCCTGTCATTGAATTCCAAGTCATAGACATCCCAGCTTGTTTCAACCTGTTGCTCGGACGCCCCTGGCTCCACAATATCAAGGGTGTGTCTTCCTCACTCCATCAGAAATTGAAGTTCTCAGCCGACGGGCGAGTCATCACCATTTTGGGCAACGACGAAAATTTCGAGGGTGCAAGCACCAGCAGTCCAATTCTCGAGATACAGCACGGGTCAAATGATATGCTCCTATCAGGATTTCGAGTCGAGACATTCCTACTCCCGGCAGGGGACGGTTTCAAAGAAAGTGTTTGTCCAGAATATGACCCTCATGGCAATGTTAATGTGATTCAAATGTTCAGAAACATGCACTTCATGCCCGGACTGGGGCTAGGGCAAAGGCAGCAACGAATACTTGAGCCCATCGAACTGAAGAAAGCTTTCCCTCCTTGCGACTTGGGGTATCAACCATCAGAACAAGAGCTCAGAATGATCCTCCAGTCTCGACCAAAGAGAGGATTAAACTGTATCCGAACTATCTCAGGAGACTCCTTAAATGGACGATTCATCAAAGAAGGTGAGGATTTCCCCTTTTGCGAACCATTGTACGACCACACAGACAAGAAGATGAAGCCTAGATTGGATATCTTTTTCCAAGATAGCTACCCATGGGTCGAGAGTTTCCCACACCGCGTACAACCGCTCATCAAAGATATCCAAGAGACAGAGGAAAGTGATTCTGAAGACTCCTTCAACTTACAGATACTGGGGCTGGCACTCTGCATGGTTCATTCAGGCACTACATCAATGGACCCATCCCGTCTCATTAAAGCTGTTGATACAGCTCTCCTCAACTGGCATGTTGCGCCAGTTCTACCTATTGAAATCTCCCCTAACCCCAATGTTTACCCTGTTTCTTCTTATGTTGTCTATCCTTGCTCAAATGTAATCGAGACCTCTTTTGATGAGGTTCTCAATGTTGTTTTTCCTATCAATGAAATAAACGAAGATTTTGAGTATCTTGTTGTGCCTTACATTAATTGTTTAGATTCTAATCGAACTTTTGATGATGATTTTGCAAATGAACAATTCTTAACTGATCTAAATAAGGTTAATAATGAACAACATAACCGCGTTCAAGTTAATGAAGAAGAGACTATTGTTATTAATCTCGGTTCTAGTAGCCAACTGCGCGAGATTAGGATAAGGGCCACCCTTGACAAGCATGAGCGTGCACAACTCGAAGAATTACTGAAGGAGTTCGTAGATGTTTTCGCATGGTCCTATGATGATATGCCCGGCATCGATCCTGAAATAGCTCAGCACGAGATCCCCACTCTCCCAGATTACAAGCCAGTTATAGAAAAACTGAGAAAACTCCGCACCGAATGGTCGCTCAAGGTCAAAGAAGAGGTGGTCAAACAGTTAAACGTGGGTTTCATTCGAGTGATCGAATATCCCACATGGCTAGCCAACATTGTACCTATACCGAAATCAGGAGGAAAGGTTCGAATGTGTGTGGACTACCGAGATTTAAATAAAGCTTCTCTAAAGGATGATTATTCGCTACCCAATATCGACATGATCGTGGACAACACAGCCAGTCATGCTCTCAAGTCATTCGTCGATGGGTTTGCCGGATACAACCAAATCAAGATGCACCCAGACCACCAAGAAAAAACCGCATTCATCACCCCATGGGGAACCTTTTGCTGCACTGTTATGCCATTCGATCTCAAGAATGCTGGGGCTACCTACCAAAGGGCTGCCACAACCATCCTGCACGATCTGATTCACAAAGAGGTCGAGGTTTACGTGGATGATATGATTATCAAGTCCAAAACTAGAGAAGGTTATGTTCCCTCTCTCCGTAAGTTCTTCGAACGACTGTGACAGTATCAGATGCGACTTAATCCACAGAAGTGTGTCTTCGGCGTTACAAAGTGAAAACTCTTGGGATTCATGGTCAGTGAAAAGGGGATAGAAGTAGATCCTGTAAAGATGAAGGCCATACTTGAGATGCCACCACCCCGAACAGAGAAAGAAGTCCGAGGTTTTCTTGGGAAATTACAATATATCAGCCGGTTCATCAGTCAGCTAACCTCCATCTGTGAACCAATCTTCAAGCTCCTCCAAAAGGATTCAACCAAGGTTTGGAACGAGGCCTCCCAAGAAGCTTTTGATCGAATCAAAAAACACCTGAACCAACCTCCAGTACTCATGCCACCACAGTCTGGTCTCCCTTTGCTCCTATACCTAACCATAACCGACACTGCAGCCTGGGCTTTGCTAGCCCAATACCTTGAAGACTCCCGCAAAGAAAGATCCATCTATTATGTCAGTCGCAAATTGGACGGGTACGAGGTCAACTACACTGCTTTAGAAAAGGCATGTGTCGCACTTGTCTGGGTCACCCAAACGTTGCGACACTACATGCTCGCCTTCCCCATCAAAATTATATCCCGAATGGATCCCATTAAATACCTGCTTGAGAAACCCACCTTATCCAGTCGAATGGCCCGATAGTTGATGCTCCTAATCGAGTTCGATATCATGTACGTCACACAAAAAGCTGTTAAAGGAAGAGCCATCTCTAACTACCTCGCTGACTACCCTGTAGAAGAAGCAGATGTCTGAATCTCCGAATTCCCAGATGAAAATATCCTCTGCATCACCCAAGACTGCCTTCGATGGAAAATGTTCTTTGATGGCGCTGCCAACAAAAAGGGATATGGCATTGGGATACTTCTGGTCGCCCCAGATGACTCCCACACTCTCATCACCATAAAATTGGATTTCCCATGCACCAACAACATGACGGAATACGAGGCATGCACAGTGGGCCTCAAAGTTGCTCTCGAAAAGGGTATTCAACACCTTGATGTCTACGGGGATTCTGCCCTCCTCATCAGTCAAGTGCTCAGAAAGTGGAAAGTTAAGGACGAAAATCTCCAACCCTTTCATGCCCAATTAGAAGAGTTAGCCTCCCAATTTCGAGATATAACCTTCCATTACCTACCCCGAGCAAAGAATAACCTAGACGATGCTCTCGCCACTTTGGCCTCCATGGTCGACATGCCCGAGGGAATAACAATGACCCCGTTCCTAGTTCAAAAGCAAGACAAACCGACCCATTGCTTCCATGTGGAGCTTGTCTCCACCGAAGATCCCGAACCAACCGATTATTGGTACTATGATATCTGGTGCCTCCTTAAACATGGTAGGTATCCCGAGGGTTCCAACAAGAAGGACCGAACAACCCTCAGAAGACTGGCCGCACAGTACATCATCTGTCATAAAGCTCTACTCAATAGAAATTTCGATGGAACTCATCTACACTGCATCGCAGGGGCTGAGATTGAGAAAATAATGCAAAAAATCCACAGCGGGGAGTGCGGACCCCACATGAATGGTCACATGCTCGCCAAGAAGATCATCCGACAGGGCTACTACTGGACCACCATGACCCAGGATTGCACCGCTTATGTCCGGAGATGCCTCAAATGCCAACAATTCTCCAATCTTCAACACTTGCCTCCGCGAGAGTTATACAACATGACCTCTCCCTGGCCGTTCTCCACCTGGGGTATCGACATCATAGGGAAGGTTACACGAAAGGCTTCAAACGGACATGAGTTCATCCTGGTCGCCATCGATTACTTCACCAAATGGGTCGGAGCTGATTCATTCGCAGTGTTGAACGCCAAGAAAGTGGCTAAATTCATCAAGAAGAATATCATCTGCCGATATGGGGTCTCGCATGAGCTAGTGTCAGATAACGGGTTACACTTCGAAGCAGAAGTCACAGAAGTTGTCAACGAGTACGGGATTCAGAGACACAAATCTTCTCCCTACCGACCTCAGACCAATGGTGAAGTTGAAGCCGCCAACAAGAACCTCAAAGCCATCATCAGCAAGATGACCGAAAGCTGTAGGGATTGGGCCGACCGGATCCTATACACCCTCTGGGACTATCGAACCTCAATCCGAACCTCTACTAGGGCTACCCCTTACTCCCTGGTCTACGGCATGGAAGCAGTCCTACCTGTGGAGCTGGAAATACCCTCGCTACGCATCATGCTTGAAAGCAAGGTTAGTGAAGAAGACTGGTGCCAAAGCCGTCTTGATGAGCTAGCCCTCCTAGATGAAAGAAGATTAAAAAGCTCTTTATCATATACAGGGGTACCATCACCGAATAGCGCGATCATTCAACAAGAGAGTCAAGGACCGCGGTGTTCGGGAGGGGGATTTAGCCCTCAAAGAGATAACAGGACCCATCTGGGACCCCAGAGGGAAATTCAAGCTCAATTGGAGCGGCCCCTACATTGTGAAGAAAATCTTATCCGGTGGTGCCTCCATGCTCACTGACCTGGATGGGGAAGAGATGGCTCGTCCAATCAATCTGGACCGTCTCAAGAAATTCTACCCCTAGTCTGAAATCTCGGCGCGCTACGACTCTTCTCATCCCCCTTCTATTCTAAAAAAAAACTTTTCATCTCCCTCTACCCAGAACTACATGGGCCTGATCCTCTACAAAAACTATTTTAAAAATTTTCAAAAACCCCAGAGGTATGTAGGCAGCTCATACTCCTCACATGAGTGCGGACCTTTTTTTTCACAAAATACTATTCTTTTCTTACCTCCGAGAACGGCGGTTCATTCTAAAATTATTTGAATAAAAGGATTATGTATGCCTTAGCGACCAGTATAGATAATTCAAAATACAAAACTCATCGAAAAGCACAGCTGGATGATCAGAAACTTGTTTATTTCATTAATAAGAAATTATAGTACGGATTACATAAGAAAAAGGAACGGATAACTCCCTTCCCCGCAACCATAAAAAGCCAAATAAAATCCCCACATGCATTCCCTATTACATAAATAAACTCCCCAGGAGTCCTACCCGCAGCTACTCGAAGAGCCTGCACCCTAATCATCTACATTCTAAGGACCCCAAGTTTCCCCTTCCTAAATAGAGGGCCGCAAACATTCCATGGATCGATGAGCCTTAACCATCTTCGAAAAGACCACAACACCCCCTTCCATGGAGTCAGATAAAATAAACCATCTTTGACCAGTCTCTACTGCCAACATCTTGCTGACTACTTTCCTCCACAACCACCTCATATAATCTTTGGGGACATGGCAAACCTTCCCAACAGACTGAGAAGGACGGGTTGACGGACGTCGATTTTCCCACAGAGACCCAAGCAACAGACTCAGGCGCTCAGTCAAATCTTCTACTGGAAAGAAATTTGAGGTCCGAGGGGGCACGACCTGCGCCCAGCCAAATTAGCACAGAAGCCGCCAAGGGAAATAAAAATAGGTCTGTCTGAGACCAACCAGCCGCACATATGAATACTCTCCTAGCTCCGGAACAGGCTGCAACTATCCCAACCAAGGCACGGACCAATACAGCACACGAGCCCCGTGCTCCACAAACCAATTCTCCCAGTTCTCAACATACAGGCCAACGCGGATGAAGTAGCACGAAAAGAAGTTGGGTACAGCCGACAAAGAATATTCTGGAGGAGTCGACAAGTGGAATCTCTCAGACAACCACATGAACACCATCACAAGGCTACCCCTTAAAAAGTTAGAACGACCTTCTCTCCAGGCATCCAGGCCATTCAGAGTCTCCTCCAATATCACCGCCGCAGGATTGCGACGGTATGACATCCATGAATTACTGGCTGCAAGTTGTGGGTCCACTTGCACCTCCCCAGTCACCAACAGCAATTTTGAAATCAGGCCCAGAACCACGGCTCCAGCATAGCCGACATCACCTACTTCATGCGAATGCATGGACTGCAGCACTGCCGGGAGGGAGATCATTACTCCAGAAACTAATTACCTGGACGCCGAAGGCGAGATATGAAGAAGCCCGACCAACAAATCCCTAGAAGAACGGAAAAATTCGGGTAAAGCCGCAGCAACACTGGGATTCACACCCAGTATGGCATAAAATTCCTCGTAGGTAGGACAAACTTCTTCCAACCCAAAGCGGAATACATGGTCTTCGAGGGACCAAAATTGTACCGCCGCCATTAACATATTCCACTCAATAGGTCGATTGGGACACAAGGAGACTCGACGCATGTTGAAGGCATCATAGTCGACATTATAAGAGCACATAGCTTCCAAGGATTCGAGGTAATTGACAAACTCAATGCTACCAGGGAGAGCCATCTTGCAAGACTAAAAGATAATGGGTAGGCAGATAATGATGCAAAGATGTGATGAGAACACTCCACCCTTCTCCCTTTTTATACTTAAAAATCCTCACGAGGGACATAATCCCTGCAGAAATCGGAGGGAATCCTACCCCACAAGGTACCAAGGGCTGAAGAGGGTACCAATCAAAGCCTTCAAATGATGGTACTGGACTAAATTGCCGATAGGCAAGTCAGGGTGCTTACCGATCGGCAACCCCCCATTTTTGGAAATTTTCTCCTCTCCTCTTTTGACAAATCAGAAAACTCAATAAAAATAAATTGATATTCTCAAAAGAATTTCAAGAATCCTATTTTCTCCTTATAGGATTCCCCTTTTAAATAAAAGCTTTCCTTCGAAAATTCCAAAAATATTCCTTTTTTTACGGTCTCAGTAGCAAAGTAAAAAAGCGCATGTGCATGCATTCATTCATCATTAATAAAAGATAATAAAAAAAACCATTGCATTGCATATATTTGTGTTCTGTGTTACATCAGTTTTGCAGGAAACAAGAAAAGAAAAGCCAAAAACAACGGGACTCAGCCCCAACCCACATTTCATTCCCTCTCTCTCTCTCTCAAGAGCTTCCACCCCCTCGACGCGCTCTCTTCCCCCTACGGCGAGACGACGCACCACCACTACCCGAGCTTGAGTCCTCTCCGGATGAAGCAGACGTCACCAGGAAAGAAGGAACGGGAACTGTGTCCCGAATATGGGCAGTCCCCGAAGATATCCAATCTCTAATGTCCCTGAGCCAAGTGGTCGACACCCGGACTTGCTGCAAGGAAAGGCAAAATCAGTATCAAAACAGGAATGACCGAAACAGAAAAGAAAGAGAGGAACAGAAAGGTATACCGCAGGTCGAAGGACCTCCTCTGTCAAACCCAACTCCTCCGGATCCATCGCATGAGGACGGTGCAGCATAGGCACCATCCCTCCATCAGCCCGCCGGATGTTGTATGAAGGGGTATGCAACTGCATAAAAGGGACCTTCGAGGTCGCCGCTGCCGCAGATGCCGATGGACCACCACCACTGTGGGAAGACCCCACCGCCCGACTCGAACCTGCCAGAGGGAAGGGATGCGCATCATATATGCTGGGCGCCATCAACCAGCTCGTCATAAAATCCATATAGTCATATAGCGCGGCCGTATCGGTGTACAGCAAGTAGGACTCGCCAATCATCCCCGCAATCCTCTCATCCTCCAACATCAGTCGCTCCTACCTCATAGACGTAGGAGGCTGCGCGGGTGGCACCACCACCTCCTCCTCGGCAATCTGACGAACTACCCTCTCCCCGAGATACCAGGAATGGCCGAACTCATGCGCCAGCAAACGCCTCATCCGCGCGTTCACCCCTATCACCCCCGCATCCTGAATGGCTATCCCCCAGGGATAAAAGGTCACCTGAAAATCTCCAAGCAAGCACAAATCAATACGAGATCAAAAGGTGCGAAAACTAAGACTTAAATGGAAAGAGTCTTACCCTACCACTGGTCAGGTCATTCAAGACCTGACGCACCGCCTCCAGGGAGAGAGATCCCTTCGACTGCCGATTGGCCTTACGCCATCGCTACAAGCGACAGAAGTCCCCAACAGTGTCATCCTTTAAAGCGATCAGCGGGGTATTGCACCCAATAACCTCATAGAACCACGTCTGAATTCACAAGCAAAAAAGAGACGCATAAGGAAAATGCGAATGCATGAAAGGAAAATACGAATGCATGAAAAGAAATGCACAAACTGAAGAATACCTCAAGAAGGTACGTGGCCCCAATAAAGGTCAGTCGGCAGAACCGGCTAAATGCATCCAGAGAAAAGTAAAGGGTCGCCAAGGTCAGACTTCCCCAATCATTGAAAAGGATGTTTTAAAACATCCTCAAGTACGGCAGAAATCACAAATGAATGACGTCGCCACTCGACGCCACCATGAAACCTCCCAACACTAGAAAAACGAATAACCGGGCCATCTGCCTCCCTTGTAGCCCGTCCTCCACATCGATCACCCTGCTCAGCAAAACATCCTTCAACAAGGACAGCCGGATGGAATCCACGGAGACTATCCTCCCCACATCACCAAGTGACTCACGCACTGCCTCCAGTCTCACCCGTAAAGAGCGATCCACCTCTATCTGCTCTCCATCACAATCCAGCCCCAGCAGCTGCTACACGTCTATGGGAGTCACCATCATCTCCCCAAATCCAAAATGAAAGGTGTGGGTAGTGTCCCACCACCTCTCTCCCAAGGCGCACAAGACTGCTGTCGAACGAGGCGTCTCATCCAGCACCGATGCCAACCGCCCAAAACCTGTTGATGATACCATCCAACGCACCACAGGTGGGAGATGCTCCCAGACATCCTTAAGCCCCGTTGTCCCACAGGCACGCATGTTCTTCAAAGAGATATCAGACTGGCAAAAAGAAAAGCCTCATCAAAAGTCAAACAAGAAAAACCACCAAAAAGAGAAGAATGCCAAAGGTCGGGTTACTTACATAACCGCCGGGGATCACTCTCGAAGAGCGATGACGTGATGGCTCCCGCAGCAAGGTCCACTCATCCGCGACAGGATCAAACGCATCAAAGGGATTCTCATTCCCCAAAGCAAGAGGCACCCTAGCCCTCCACTCCAAATTCGCCTAATCATCAACGGTCAACCACTCCCGGTGGACTGCAGTGCTCACAAAGGCGGCCATTTCTTGAAGATCGAAATGATAAAACAATTTGCAGAAGAATCGCAGAGGGAGAGAAAGCAAAAGAAGCTATGAAAAAATGAGGGGATTCGCCCCCTTTATATATGAGGCCAAGCGCCATGTCGATCGGCATCACCCCCCACCATACCGATCAGCACTGACCCCTTGCCATCCCGAGGTAGCCCAAAAGTCCGTGCCACTGCCGAACGGCACCCTTCATACTATGCCGACCGGCACCCCTCCTAAAATTTCATACAAGAATTCCCAGAAAATACCAGAAAACTACGAAAAATCCTCGAAAAATTCCCAAAAATCCCGGGAGGGATTTAGAGCCGTTCTACAAAGAAAATTTTATATTTCCTCAAGCGGAACCCCTCTTCCCCAGAGGAATCCTCAAAAGATAAGTGAAAACTCCTCCCGGCAAAGCTCCGAAAAATCCCTAAGAATCACCTGATCACTTCCCCAACGAAATTCTCTTACAGCACCCAAAATAGGTTGTTCGCCCCCTGCGAGGTCTCCTAAAAAGCTTCCCCAGCTCAGATCAGAATCACAAAGCTCTTTCCCCAGCAAAACTGAAATCTAATCCTCAACCACTCTTGGGTCAGAATTGGCCACCTGAGTTAGGTCAGAATTGACCTCGGTCCTCGGTCGTCACCACTCATCAATCAGAATTGGCCCCGGTCTTGGATCGTCACCTAAGTTAAATCAGAATTGACCTCGGTCCTCGATCCTCGGTCATCACCACTCTTGGGTCATAATTGGCCCCGGTCTTGGATCGTCACCTGAGTTAGGTCAGAATTGACCTCGGTCCTCGGTCGTCACCACTCTTGGGTCAGAATTGGCTCCGGTCTTGGATCGTCACCTGAGTTAGGCCAGAATTGACCTCGGTCCTCGATCGTCACCACTCTTGGGTCAGAATTGGCCCCGATCTTGGATCGTCACCTGAGTTAGGTCAGAATTGACCTCGGTCCTCGGTCGTCGCCACTCTTAGGTCAGAATTGGCCCCGGTCTTGGATCGTCACCTAAGTTAGGTCAGAATTGACCTCGGTCCTCGGTCGTCACCACTCTTGGGTCAGAATTGGCCCCGGTCTTGGATCGTCACCTAAGTTAAGTTAGAATTGACCTCGGTCCTCGGTCGTCACCACTTTTGGGTCAGAATTGGCCCTGGTTTTGGATCGTCACCTAAGTTAGGTCAGAATTGACCTCGGTCCTTGGTCATCACCACTATTGGGTCAGAATTGGCCCCGGTCTTGGATCGTCACCTGAGTTAGGTCAGAATTGACCTCGGTCCTCTGTCGTCACCACTCTTGGGTCAGAATTGGCCCCGATCTTGGATCGTTACCTGAGTTAGGTCAGAATTGAACTCGGTCCTCTGTCGTCACCACTCTTGGGTCAGAATTGGCCCCGATCTTGAATCGTCACCTAAGTTAGGTCAGAATTTACCTAGGTCCTCGGTCGTCACCACTCTTGGGTCAGAATTGGCCCCGGTCTTGGATCTTCACCTAAGTTAGGTCAGAATTGACATCGGTCCTCGGTCGTCACCACTTTTGGGTCAAAATTGGCCCCGATCTTGGATCGTCACCTAAGTTAGGTCAGAATTGACCTCGGTCCTTGGTCGTCACCACTCTTGGGTCAGAATTGGCCCCGGTCTTGGATCGTCACCTGAGTTAGGTCAGAATTGACCTCGATCCTCTGTCGTCACCACTCTTGGGTCAGAATTGGCCCCGATCTTCAATCGTCACCTAAGTTAGGTCAGAATTGACCTCGGTCGTCGGTCGTCACCACTCTTGGGTCAGAATTAGCCCCGATCTTGGATCGTCACTTAAGTTAGGTCAGAATTGACCTCGGTCCTCGGTCATCACCAATCTTGGGTCAGAATTGGACTGACCTCGGTCCTCGGTCATCACCACTCTTGGGTCAGAATTGGCCCCGGTCTTGGATCATCACCTAAGTTGGGTCAGAATTGACCTTGGTCCTCGGTCGTCACCACTCTTGGGTCAGAATTGGCCCCGATCTTGGATCGTCACCTAAGTTAGGTCAGAATTGACCTCGGTCCTCGATCTTCACCACTCTTGGGTCAGAATTGGCCCCGGTCTTGGATCCTCACCTAAGTTAGGTCAGAATTGACCTCGGTCCTCGGTCGTCACTACTCTTGGGTCAGAATTGGCCCCGATCTTGGATCGTCACCTAAGTTAGGTCAGAATTGACCTCGGTCCTCGGTCGTCACCACTCTTGGGTCAGAATTGGCCCCGGTCTTGGATCGTCACCTAAGTTAGGTCAGAATTGACCTCGGTCCTCGGTCGTCACCACTCTTGGGTCAGAATTGGCCCCGGTCTTGGATCGTCAGCTAATTTAGGTCAGAATTGACCTCGGTCCTCGGTCGTCACCACTCTTGGGTCAGAATTGGCCCCGGTCTTGGATCATCACCTAAGTTAGGTCATAATTGACCTCGGTCCTCGGTCGTCACCACTCTTGGGTCAGAATCGGCCCTGGTCTTGGATCGTCACCTAAGTTAGATCAGAATTGACCTCGGTCCTCGGTCATCACCACTCTTGGGTCAGAATTGGCCCCGACCTTGGATCGTCACCTGAGTTAGGTCAGAATTGGCCTCGATCTTGGATCGTCACCTAAGTTAGGTCAGAATTGACCTCGGTCCTCGATTGTCACCACTCTTTAGGTCAGAATTGACCACGCTAGACCTTTACCCTAAGCTCGCAGATTCGGCTTTGATCCGCAGAATTGATCATCCCAAGCACACTCCTTAGGTCCTCAGAATCGACCTCAACCCTCTGAATCGGTCATACTCCCTCAAAAGCATCATGTGGTGTCTATTCGACGGTCATCATTTGTTCCAAACTCACCCGTCGAGGGGTTGTGTAGACACCCCATTCTATTACCCCCTGACTCTCTACTACCTCCCTTCATAACTGTAAACCCAGGTCACATCCCGAGTACTGACCTGAAAGCCATCGGGCACTCCCCGGCTTAGTTTGACCCAAAAGTCAAACTCTTGGTATCGACCAAGACTGAATGAATCTTCGAAGGGCACTGAATACCCTTTCTAACGGTCTGCCCCGTGCACGATTCCGACTTACCATGAGGATGAACGGTTCGTTTGCATCTGAAACCTGACCAAGAGGTCACCGGGAGTTCCCGGGATCTGTTTGACCTATGTCAACTCTTCAAATTGACCGAGGCTGAATGAATCTTCAAAGGGCCCTGAATACCCTTTCCAACGGTCCACCCCGTGCGCAATTCCGACTTTACATGCGGACGAACGATCAATTTGACTCCGGGAGGCCACCGAGCGCTTCCCGGGCCCGGTTGACCAAAGTCAACTCTCCAAACCGGGTCAAACTCTTTGGAATGTCGAAGTACATCTCCTAACCTTTCCAACGGTATGCCCCGTGCACGATTTGGACTTACCATGCAGACGAACGATCCGTTTGTGTCCGAATGATTCCCCGTCCAATGGACCGACAAATGCTTCCGAGCCATATTTGACCCAAAGTTAACTCCCGAACCCGGGAGCGGTCCAAAGGACTTTCTAAGGTCTCTGAATTACCTTTCCAACGGTCTGCTCCATGCGCAATTCTGACCAACGATTTTCCCTCGGCGGCCGATTTTCTGAAAAAGCCTGAAACACACTGCCAAATGGCAGGTTCCAGAACCTGCCTATCGGCACCTGCCTGCCGATAGACAGGAAGGGCTCTATGCCGATCGTCACTCACCTGGGACTATAAAAGGAGGCCTTCACCTCATTTGCAGGAAGATCCCAGATCTGATAAAAAATCTCTCTCAACGAATCCCAGAAACCTCTCTCGAAGGCAGCGTGATTTCAACTTCCAAATCCCCTTTTTACTTCCACTTTTCATCATCCCTTTCATCAAACTTAGTGAATTATCCACTCTCCATCATCATCCAAAGTGCAAGGGATGCTCCCCAACATTCAAGATCAAGCTCAAGATCTTCAAGAAGGTCCAACTTGCTCAAACTCTCTCTTTAAATTCTCTTGAATTCTCAATAACTTGTTTTCTTACTTAACACTTTTATTATCCAATTTCACACATCCTAATATACTTTTTACTTAGTATTATTGCACATCTTTTATTTTCATAAAACCCAAAAAACAAGAAAAATAGGGTTTTGCTCATAAATTCAAATAAGGGATTCTCATATTTTCCTCACACTTTTCTCACAACTAAAACACTTTTTTCTACACACACACACACACACACTCACAAATAAGAGATTCCCCATTTTGGATTTATGGGATAAACCCCACCCCTCGTTTTACATGCGAACTACGTGGACTTTGATGCCTTTATAGGCTACGTAGGTGTCTCGGGGTAAAACCCGAGACTCGAGTCCTTTTTCTCACTTTTTCTCTCATTTTCTATCTTCTCTAAATCCATTTTTCTTATATTATACATATACTTGTTCTTAGTGACGCATTACCCCATATGCGTTATCGTTCCCTTATAACAATCAACGTAGGGGTAATCGCCTAAATCTCATTTTTCTAATATTACTCTTATATCTTCCTACGGATGACTCGCTTTATCTTTTCCATGATACAAGTTGATGACTCGCTTTATCTTTTCCATGATACAAGTTGAGGATTCCTACCTCCATTCTATATATATACACATACACACATATCACGAGGGGAAACATAAAGGAAAATAGCAAATATTCATGAGAGACCGAAAGGGCGAAATGGGTGCCTAACACCTTCCCATTTCGTAACTAAGCCTCCGAACCCTTCTCGAATCATCTTGGTTTCGTATGCACCAGTATGTCTTTGGATGCCACTCTTCGGGGTGGCTTCCCCTTTTTCTTTTGTCTGTTTTGAGTAAAATAGACTGACGACTCTGAATCTCTCTACATTTTTCACACCACAAACGACGCCGGCCTAAGCGCTCCTGAGAGGGACGCGCGGGACCCGAAGAATCCTTTCCTCCACGCGCCCGCCCGCAAGGATCAGGATCGGGGATGGCCACAAGATGTTCAAAAGTCCCAGTTTTACTTAAAGCACCTTTATAGTTGCTCGACTAAGTAATATTGGGCATTTTTAAGTCGCAGTCTACTTAAAGCAGCTTTAAGGTTGCTTGACTAGGTAAACTGTTGTCGTTTCAAAAGTCCCAATTTTACTTAAAGAACCTTTATGGTTGCTCGACTAAGTAAGATTGGGAATTCTTAAGCCGCAGTTTACTTAAAGCACCTTTAAGGTTGCTCGACTAGGTAAACTGTTGTCGCTTTAAAAGTTCCAATTTTACTTAAAGAACCTTTATGGTTGATTGACTAAGTAAGATTGGGCATTCTTAAGTCGCAGTTTACTTAAAGCACCTTTATGGTTGCTCAACTAGGTAAAATTTTATCGCTTCAAAAGTCCTAGTTTTACTTAAAGAACCTTTATGGTTGCTTGACTAATAAGACAGGGCATCTTCAAGCCCCAGTTTACCTAAATCACCAACAGGGTTGCTCAACCAGGTGAACAACTTGTTGCTTACAAAATCTAGATTTTACTCACAGGAATAAAAGACGGTTTGACCAAAGAAAGTGAGAGTAGAATATCTCCTTAATAGCCATTGGATCACTTGCAACCTCACAACTATCTTCTCCAAGGGTTTAGCTTCTACTCCAACTTGCCCTTCATCGGGAGCGGCTACTTTACCTTCCAGTATTGAGGAACCAAACAACCCAACCAGAAATTGGTCAGTGATGGTAGCTTTGGGGAGAACAGTCACAAGATCTCGACAAGCGTTGGTGTTAATCCCTTCGATGGATGGAAACTATTAAAAGCATCACAAAATATAAGTGTAACGTACACATGAAGGAAATACACAAAGTGCAAGAAATCAGTACACACTTACCACAGTTTTACGACCAACAGCTATTGTGGATGCAACTTCAACCACCTCTTTGGCCTGAGAAACAACTACCAAAGAAGGACTACGTTCTAAGATAAGGGGCATATTTTCTTCATTCTTAGGGGACCACGAATAAAGATCAACATTGGGAGTATGTTGAGATAAATGGCCTTAAACACTAGGGGTTGCTTTGGACTTTTCATGATCTAGGTCATCGCTATAATCATTAAGGATTGTATAATCCATAGGAATATAAACAGGCTTTTCAGTAGAATACATTCGACGAAGCCTCCGAGATGGTCAACCCAAATGAGAGTCATCATCCTCATATTCCTTTTCATCCACCTTCTCACCCTTTTCAGGAAGAAACTCATCCTCAATATCGTCAAGAGGAAGTTGGACCTCGGAACTAGATTGCATCCTCTTATGACCAATAATAGGGGCATGGGGAGTGAAGGAGATACCTCTTTCAACCATCTCCTTGGCCCATATAGATCGCACATCTTCAGATCCCTAATCAAACTGCCTCAAAAAATTATTAAGAAAATCCGTGAATCGATCGACCAACTGGATGTCGAGAGAAGAGTGAGATTGAGATGTTTTAGAAGGGCTAGAAATGGAAACCTTTTTATTCGTGCGGGGGGTTCTATTCTTGGAATCCTCCACAACAACACTTGAAACATCAATGGGAGTTTCTTCTTCAACAGCATGTCGAGAGGTAGGAGGAGGATCCACAGCCTCCTCAACTTGCTGAGAACTGGAAGCCCCTTTCTTGTTCTTCAAAATAGCTTCACTTAGAGATGACAAAGTTGAAAGTTCTTTGGGGGCATTGGTATTGGTTTCGCTCCGAGTAAATTGGGCTTAATTGATAGTATAAGTCCGCAATCCTAACTCAGAGAGAGGAAAATATTCAACAATAGGGTATATGGGTTCTCGTTCAATAACCTTACTCAAACAACTAAGGGTGTTGGGACATAATACATTAAGGTATTCAGCGGACCTACTACGTCGCGTACGACGGGCTGGGCAGAAAGATTGTCTACTGTCTCAATTAGGAAATAGCTACAAGCCTTCGAGAAGTTTGAAGCCCTTTTGGTAGTATTATGATTGAGAAGGGGCACCCCTTGGTCAAAGCCAAATTGCATGGATACCCGATGGGGCGAGTAGGTTGTGCAGTAGTTCAACCATTATGTACATGAGGGAATGTATGAGGGATTAAGAACCAACATAATATTATAATAAGGGAAATTGAGAGCAAAAGATTGATTGACCATCTAGGTTGGTCGAGCAACATCCTAAAAAAGGTCATTGGTAAAGAATTGATCAGTGACAGAGTAAGGAAGAAAGTTAAAACGTTTAATATTGTCAATAAAATAATGGAAAGACTTCTTCGATTTCTTATGGTTCTAAGAGAGGATTAGGGGGACCTTAACTTCATGAGCGGTTGGAAGTAAGTCTGTCGAGGCATATTCAGGAAACCGGGCATAGATGAACGTTGTGGGAAGTATGTGGTTAGCATAATTGGACACATCAAAATGGCCAAGAGACCGGAAACAATTAATTTGAACCCTATCAAGCTAGGTGTAAAATGAACCAAGGGTCATAGAAGCTAAGGTTACTTTCACCCCAGAGGCAAGGCGAACAACTAGATTTATGAGATCCCTTATTGGACAGTTTTGGGGTTTCCCAAGAAAATGGTACCTTGAGAGGATGATCCAAATATACCCAGCAAGCTCAATCTTACTCATATATCCTTCTCCAATGGGAGGCATTTCCATAATAATTTTGCCCTTTGCATTTTTCTTGGACTGCTCGCGAGCAAGGGCACTTACTCTATCCTTCATGTAGAAGAAATAATTGATAATCTTCGAACAAATGCACTTATTATAGGTCTTCATACACCTCTATATCACACATTTCAATTCCTTATGCTAGCCACCTCTTCTTTTGTAATGGATTCCTCAAATAAGGTATTTGTCCTAACAGCTTCCAAACCAAGAAGCTCGCACACATCCTCCAGGGTGATGGTGAACTCACCCCAAGCAGTAACTAAGGTGTGGGTCCTATGACTCCAGCAAGAAACTCGGGTTCTCAAAGTATTATTTTTTTTGCCAAAGTTACATTACTAAACCATTTGGTATAGGATAAACCAACGGTCAACAATTCCATAGCATACTTACAAAGGATATAATCTATTCAGGCACCTAGCCCTTCACAAGATCCACCAGCTGATTCAAACGCAACATTTGAGTAGGGATAGTCTCCCCTTTCAATAATGAACCAAGTAACAGTGGAATCGAGGACATAGGCGTAATTCTCTATCACATCGTCTTTACCATCCAACAAGTTCAAACCCTCCGCTTTAGAAATAAGGGATCCAGGAAAAGCTTGGGCACAATCCCAGAACTTGTCTACAGTGCCAAAATAGAGGGCACGACGGTATTTCGCCCACTGTAGATAACGGTCAGTAATATCAGAGGAAGTTTCTTCAGAGGTGATACCCACGACTGAGGGAGTTCTTTTCACAACTGGTTCCATGACAGAAAGTAGAAAATCGAAGAGAATAATGGAAAAGAATAAATCTTGGGAATCAGAGAACACTATTCGCTCTCACAAGTTAAGGAAACACTTCGCTCAAAAACCCAAAGGTAAAAAGGTTTGGGTATTAGAGGAAACCCTTTTATAGGGGACGTATTATTTTGAAAAAAGACGTGAGTGCTACGAAAAGATGCGCATGGGAAATGTAATCATTATAAATAAATTTTTCATCGGCTGGCTCACTTGGATTACATGCGCGGGGAATCAATCGACGCATGTACGGCTTTGGGAAACACTGTCAGATACACTTAAAATGAAGAGACAGATTAATGATTAACTTTTGGGGGGAAATTCAAGAGATGTTTGGGGGTGAAACTCTACGCCTTTTCACACTTGGGAAAATAAATGGTTTGGGGGGAAATTTTATTAAAAACCATTATAATTCCACAAGATAAAAGACTGAGAAACAGAAGTAGCTGGAGGGGTAATACCATGTGAGAAGGACGAGTTTTTAAGTAACTTGAACACGGGATAAAATTATCCACTTTTTTATTTTTATGCTGTATAAATACACAAATCTTTGTATTCTTTTTACTTCCAACAAATACATGTGCAGATCAATCGAGAGGACGTGAACTCATTTTTTTCGTACAAATATTTCTGCAAACAAACGAATATGTCTATGAAGGGACAAATGTAGAGGGAGGTCCAGGCTGAAAGTTGATTCAAATAGCGCCAACACTTCACAAGAACAATTAGGGATGGTTGCTCTCATAAATTTGAAGTTTCTCGAATGATCACGTAAAAAAGGTGGCTCGCACGAAGACAAGTTGCTCAAACGATCATATAAAGAAGGTGGTTCGCAAAAGACAAGATGCTCGAAGAACCTCCCAAAAATAACAAGACTAGGAGATAAACTTGGAAAACACAAATTGTAATAGGAAGTTTGATGTACTTATATTTATCTCTCGGTGTACATATAACGATTAATTTGCAAAGCTTTGAGGTTGATCGGTATCTTCGAGGGACCATGTCTGGAAGTACATGGGAGATCTTACATGCTCTATCGAATAACCTCATTCTGGGTATCTCACATGGATTTGGTTTAGAGGATTGGGTGTAAGGCAACGTTAGGAGAGACCAACCCCTTAAGGGTATTTAGGCAAAACCTTAGTTTATACACAACATAGCCCAGTAGTATCTCGAGATACCATCTCTGGGAACCCATTCGAGGGTCCTCAGTCCTAAAAAGTTGTCCAAAATATTAACCTCTAAAGTTTACACACACCACAGGTTGTTCGAACAGTCATTAGTCGAACAACCTTCAATTCGATGAACTAACTTTTTAAGTGATGTGACAGCACATCCCTCGCAGGTGACTGTTTACCAACTTTATGACGTCACCATGTCTGGCATTCAGGAACTCAATAAAATATCACTCAAGTGAAGATATTCCTAGGATGGTAGGTCCACAACTAACACATCACATCCTATTTAATGCGTTCACAGCTCTAAGAGTCTAAACAGTATTCCCGTTAAAATATCATGTCTGGCTCATTTAATGCAATATCTTTGGCATTAAATGCACAAGATTATTAACATCAAGAGGGGTCAAATGCATTTATTACAGGAAGGTCACTCGAATAATCTGGCTCCTCTATAAAATGCCTCCAAAGTTATACTATTTGGGGATCGCACTTTTCTAGCCCAAAATTGTTGCCTAAATACTCACACATACAAGAGATTTTATGGTGAGAACATTTATCAAGAGACCCACTCCATTTACTCCATTTGTGTTTAAGGGTATTGCCTTGTCTTTAGTTTCCTAAAGGTGCTTGTGCCCACTCCCTTCGACGAAGTCAACTGCGGGGTCTCCCCCATTGATTGTTTTAGTATAGAATTTATGTTGAAAGAACATATTTAATATAGGAGTTTTGTATATCGAATGTGCCGACTTGATACTTGCATTAATTGTTGTCATTGGTTGTTCTAAGGACATAATTACCATCTTGATAGGGGGTTACGCATCCCTTGACATTAATATCATTTCAAGAACTCACCTCCTACAGTGTTCTTGCAAGAACTTGATCACCACCTTATTGTCATTAGTCTTCGTAGCTAGGGCATCAACCCATTTTGACACATAGTCTATCGTGACTAGGATGTATAAGAAACCAAAGGAGGGAGGGAAAGGGCCCAAGAAGTAAATATCCAAAAAATCAAATATCTCAATGATGAGTATGGGGGTCAATTGCATCATGTCTCGGTGGGTGAGGGATCTTATCCTTTGACATCTATTGCATGATTTTCAATACGCATTAACATCCCAAAATATTATGGGCCAATAGAAACCGCTTTGAAGAATCTTAGCGATCGTCTTATTTGTCGAAAAATGGTCTCCACATGCTTTCGTATGATAAAAACGGATGACGTTATGTGTCTTATCATCTGGTACACAATGTCGGATGATTTGGTCCACATAATATTTGAATAGAAACGGGTCGTCGTTGAAAAACATGCTTGACCAAGTAAGGAACTTCTTCCTCTCTTGTGGTGTACAATCGGGAGGAACGACTCCTGTGACAAGATAATTTACTATGTCTGTAAACTAGGGGAGGGAAGATGTGGAAAATAACTGCTCCTCTGGAAAATATTCGTCTATGGGTAGAGGATCACTAGGTACGTCGGACGAAAGCCAGGACAAGTGATCGGCGATGATTTTCTACTCCTTTCTTATCTTTTATGGAGAGGTTGAACTCTTGCAGGAGTAGGATCCACCTTATGAGTCTCGTCTTAGCATCCTTTTTGGAAAGGAGATACTTAAGTGCCTCATGGTCAGTAAAACAAGTGATTGGCGAACCAACAAGGTAGGAGAGGAATTTGTCTAGGGCAAAAATAATAGCTAGCAATTCTTTTTTCGTGGTGGAGTAATTGAGTTGTGGTCTGGTTAATGTTCGGCTAGCATAGTAGATGACATGAGTCTTATTATCTTTTCTTTGGCCCAAAACAGCTCCTGTGGCATAGTCACTTGCATCACACATAAGCTCGAATCGAATAGACCAATCCGGAGCTTGCATAATGGCAGCGAAAACGAGCATGCTTTTTAAATTTTCAAAATCACTTTGACATGCTTCATTCCACTCAAAGGGGGCATCCTTCATAAAGAGGTTACCCAAGGGCCTAGCAATGGCACTAAAGTCCTCAATAAACCTCCAATAAAAACCCACTTGGCCCAAAAAGGAACGTACATCCTTTAGCGACTTAGGGGGGGGGAGATTGGCTATGGCATGTACTTTTGCCCTATCGACTTCAATACCTTTGAACGACACTATTTTGTCAAAAAATATTCCTTCGGTAACCATGAAGTGGCATTTCTCCCAATTTAGTACCAAGTTCTTTTCCACACACCGGGCTAGCACTTTTTCAATATTCGCAAGACAAAGGTCAAAATAAGGGCCAAAAATGCTAAAGTCATCCATGAAAACCTCAAGGTCTTTCGACCATGTCACTAAAAAGACTAAGCATGTATCTTTGAAAAGTCGTAGGGGCAATTAATAAACCAAATGGCATACGTTAGCAGGCAAACGTGCCAAAAGGACTTGTGAAAGTCGTCTTCTCTTAATCAAGCACATCTACCTCAATTTGGTTATCTCCGGAATAATCGTGAAGGAAGTAATAGAATGGGTGTCCCTCTACTCGCTATATCATTTGGTTGATGAATGGCAAGGGGAAATGATCTTTTCTCGTGCCGGCATTGAGCTTCCGGTAGTCAATGCAAATGCGCCACCCTGTGGTGGTGTGTTGAGGAATTAGCTAACCCTTGGTATTCTCGACCACAATCATTCACGAATTCTTTGGGATGACTTAGATAGTACTCACCCATTTGCTATTCGAGATTGGGTAAATTATGCCCGCGTCCAATAGCTTAATAATCTCCCCTCGCATTGCATCTTGCATAGTGGGTTCCAATCACTGTTGCATCTCCCTCGAGGGCTTCACGTCCTTCTCGAGGTGGATTTTATGGGTAAAAATCGGGGAACTTATACCTTTCAAATCTTTAATGCTCAGACCAAAAGCACTTCGATGCTTCCTCAAAATTTCTAACAATTTACCCTCTTACTCTCTATTTAGGCTCGAGGAGACAATAACGGCAAATGTCTCATCCTCTTCCAAATAAGCATATTTTACATTAGAGGGTAGTTTCTTTAATTCGAGGGTGGAAAATTTTTCGTCGGAAGAAACCGTGCACGACTCCCATGGAGGTAAATCCTTGAATCTAGAAACCTAATTAACATCTCCACATCCTCATCCGACGCTCTCTCATCTAAGATCGTTCTCAACTCCTCCACCTCCCTTTCGAAGTCGGTGTATGTCCTGTCACTCTCATTACTCAAAATAAGGCATGATCCTAGGGCACACCTACCGATATTTCCCTCTATGTGCTCCTCTACGATCTCCTCGACAAGATTGTCCACGTGAAAATCACCCGCCTCACCCACTTGCTTGGTGATATTGAAGATATTCTTCTCGAGGGTCATGTTCCCAAAAGTGAGTTGCATTTGCCCATTTTGACTATTGATTAATGTGTTAGCCATATCTAAGAATGGGCGGCGTAGGATGATGGGAACATGAGTGCGTGAGGGAACAGAGGGATATCGATAAGTATAAAGTGTCCACTTGGACTATCACGTCCTTACCAATCCCTCGGGATATCTTCACGGTCCAATCCTCGAGTTGAAGAGTGATTGATGTGGGCTTCAGATCCCCCAAATCTAGCTACCTATATATGGAATAAGGGAGGATGTTGACACTCGCCCCTAAATCAAGAAAGGCTTTTTCTATTCGATTATCTCCAATGATGCACGAGATAGTAGGTGCACCCGGATATTTAAACTTGGATGGGAGGTAATTAAGTAGAACGGAGCTCACATTTTGTGCTAGGAAGACATTGTTTTTCACCTTTAGCCTTCTTTTCACCGTCAATAAGTCCTTAAGGACTTTAGCATAGGCAGGAATTTGTTTTATGGCATCGAGAAAAGGTAAATTCAGTTTTACTTGCTTAAATATATCTAGAATATCTTCGCGGGAGGTCCCTTTTTAAGGTGTAACCAACCATTGAGGGAAAGTTACAGCAGTGGGTGGTTTCACTACGACTTCTGGCTCACTAGTGTTATCCTAGTTGTCACTCTCATTTAAGGGGGCATATTCGGCCTCTTTTAGGAAAAACCTCCTTATCTTTAGGTTCATCGGGTGGGGGAAGTGATAAATCAACTACTCTCCCACTACATAAAGTGGTGAGTTCTTGACATTGTTCTTGATTTGCGTCAAAAGTAGAGCTAACGCAAGGTTGACCTTGAGGAGATCTCTAGCCTTGGGCCGAAAACTTACCCTTTTCTAGGATACTCAAGGATGATTGTAACTTTGAAATGTTAGCATTTATCTCGACAAACATCCGGGTATTTTGAGCATTCGTTACTTGTTGGGACTGTATGAATTGATTTATCGAATCCTCAAAATTTTGCCTTGGTGGGGTGATATACGGCGTGGGAGGTGGTGTTGGCATATGTGGAGCTTGTTAAAAGTGCGTAGGTGGTGATGGAGGAGGGGCAACGTGTGAATTAGGATTCAACGCGGTGTTTGGTTGCCTGTAACTAAACCCATGATGGTTTTTCCACAAGGGGTTAAAAGAATTCCCGTGGGGGGCATTGAAATTTCCCTTAAATCCTCCTACAGATTCCACTTGCTCATGGAGAATGACTTTGTAGGCGGGTATCATCGGACATTCCTTTGTTGAATGGCCCGCCTCACAAATGGCACACACCTTTTCTTTCATATCTCGGGTGGATCCGATTGCTTCTATTACCCGTGATTCTAGTACGTCTTCCAATATTTTCTCAATTTGATTGACTCGAAATTTCCACTCGACGTCCCTGTCCACGTGATAGAGACCGAACGTCAAAGGAACAGTGGACGTCTGTTAAACCCGGTTTTGGGTGTTAGAGTCGGATGTGTCCCATATTTGAGTAGTCTTGGAGACATACTTAAGGCGGGCCTCAGCATCGTTTGCATCTAACCACCCAAACTCTCCCTCACACATTGTTTCCACGAGTTGTATGGAATCTATACTTAGCCCTTAGTGGAAGAAAGAGATAAGGCGATACTTCTGAAAACCATGATGTGGTAATGTGTTAACCAACTCTTGGATGCGCTCACAATATTGATCAAATGGCTCATTTTCTTGTTGTCTAAAATTTTGAATTTGAGCCTTGATGGAGTTTGTTCTATATTGGGGGAAGAATTTCAAAAGAAACTTAACATGCATATATCTCTATGACCCAATTGAGTTCGGTGATAAAGACCAAAGCCAGGTCTTAGCTTTATCCTTTAAGGAAAAAGAAAAACGTTTTAGGCTAATGACGTCTTGAGTGCAAGCTTGATCACTAAACGCATCGCATGCCTCTTAGAACTCACGGATGTGGAGATATGGTTTCTCCGAATCCAAACCGTAAAAGGTGGGAAGAATCTGGATCATCCTATTTTCACTATTGATTAATGTGTTAGACATATCTAAGAATGGGCGGCATAGGATGATGGGAACATGAGTGCGTGAGGGAACAGAGGGCCATCGAGAAGTAGAAAGTGTCCACTTGAACTATCACGTCCTTGATAATCCCTCGGGGTAGCTTTACGGTCCGATCCCCGAGTTGGAGAGTGATTTATGTGGGCTTCAGATCCCCCAAATCTAGCTACCTATATATGGAATAAGGAAGGATGTTGACACTCGCCCCTGAATCAAGAAAGGCTTTTTCTATTCGATTATCTCCAATGATGCACGAGATAGTAGGTGCACCCGGATATTTAAACTTGGATGGGAGGTCATTAAGTAGAACGGAGCTCACATTTTGTGCTAGGAAGACATTGTTTTTCACCTTTAGCCTTCTTTTCACCGTCAATAAGTCCTTAAGGACTTTAGCATAGGCATGAATTTGCTTTATGGCATCGAGAAAAGGTAAATTCAGTTTTACTTGCTTAAATATATCTAGCACATCTTCGCGGGAGGTCCCTTTTTAAGGTGGAACCAACCATTGAGGGAAAGTTACAACAGTGGGTAGTTTCACTACGACTTCTGGCTCACTAGTGTTATCCTCGTTGTCACTCTCATTTAAGGGGGCATCTTCGGCCTCTTTCGGACAAAACCTACTTATATTTAGGTTCATCATGTGGGGGAGGTGATAAATCAAATACTCTCCCACTACGTAAAGTGGTGAGTGCTTGACATTGTTCTTGATTTGCGTCGAAAGTAGAGCTAATGCTAGGTTGACCTTGAGGATATCTCTAGCCTTGGGCCGGAAACTTACCCTTTTATTGGATACTCAAGGATGATTGCAACTTTGAAATGTTAGCATTTATCTCAAAAAACATTCGGGTGTTTTGAGCATTCTTTACTTGTTGGGACTGTATGAATTGATTTATCGAATCCTCAAAATTTTGCCTTGGCGGGGTGATATACGGCGAGGGAGGTGGTGTTGGCATATGTGGAGCTTGTTGAAAGTGCGGAGGTGGTGGTGGACGAGGGGCAACGTGTGAATTAGGATTCAACGCGGTGTTTGGTTGCCTGTAACTAAGCCCATGAAGGTTTTTCCACAAAGGGTGTGGGGGCATTGAAATTTCCCTTAAATTCTCCTACGGCTTCCACTTGCTCATGGAGCATGACTTTGTAGGCGGGTATCGTCGGACATTCCTTTGTTGAATGGCCCACCTCACAATTGGCACACACCTTTTCTTGCATAGCTCGGGTGGATTCGATTGCTTATATTACCCTTGATTCGAGTACGTCTTCTAATATTTTCTCAATTTGATTGACTCGAAGTTTCCACTCGACGTCCCTGTCCATGTGATAGAGACCGAACGTCGAAGGAACAGTGGGCGTCTGTTAAACCCGATTTTGGGAGCTAGGATCGGATGTTACCCATGCTTGAGTAGTCTTGGCGGCATAATTAAGGTGGGCCTCAACATCGTTTGCATCTAAGCCCCCAAACTCTCCCTCACACATTGTTTCCACGAGTTATATGGAAGTTATACTTAGACCTTAGTGGAAGAAAGAGATAAGGCGATACTTCTCAAAACCATGATGTGGTCTTGTGTTAACAAACTCTTGGATGCGCTCCCAATATTGATCAAATGGCTCATTTTCTTATTGCGTAAAATTTTGAATTTGATCCTTAATGGAGTTTGTTCTATATTGGGGAAAGAATTTCAAAAGAAACTTAACTTGCATATCTCTCCATGACCCTATTGAGTTCGGTGATAAAGACCAAAGCCAGGTCTTAGCTTTATCCTTTAAGGAAAAAGGAAAAAGTTTTAGGCTAACGACGTCTTGAGTGAAAGCTTGATCAATAAAAGTGTCGCATGCCTCTTCGAACTCACGGATGTGGAGATATGGTTTCTCAGAATCCAAACCGTAAAAGGTGGGAAGAATCTGGATCATCCTATTTTGGAAGTGAAATTGTCCTCCATTGTACGGAAGTAGAATGCATCCCGGAGTGACAATTCACTCAGGATATAAGAGCTCTCTCATGGGACGCTACGGTATCTCTCCATCACCCATATCATAACTAGCGTGCTCCGACATGGCTCTCTCTCCAAATGACTTGGTATCCTCATAAGATACCCTGGAAGTTTGGCTTGTAATGGAATTGGGCAGTGTAGGAGGTGGAACCCAAAATTCTGGAGCGTTAGGAGTGAATGGACTAACGGGGTCGTACTCAACTATAGGATTTTCATGAATGCGGGTTGGAGTAGATTGAGGATTTTGTTGAGGATTTTGCATGAAAGGACTTTGAGATATGTTAAAAAAAATTGCTTTTTATTTTTCTGAATTTTTTTGGATTCTTGATTTTATGATTTTGAAAGCGATAGCCTTTCTCACTCAATGCTCTGATAGCACTTGTTGGAACACGAGACCCCCAAATTTAAGATCTTATAATAAAAAGTAATTTCCTTTTTAAAAATATATGCGGAAGCGAGATGATGGTTCAATTAAACAATTACCAATTTTAATTTATTTTTGCAATTAAAATTAAACACAACTTAAAGTGAAATTAAATTAAATTAAACGAAAATACATTTTTCACTTTAAACAAAATTAACTCAACCCAAGTCCCAGAAATTTGCCTAACAAAATATGTAATCCATTTTAGAAAATTTAGGCCAACCCAATTTTATCAAATTAAATTAAATGACTTGAATTAAATTAACATAAACATTACCCAAATTAATTATGCACCAAATTAATTAAGTAATGACTTAAACCAAATTTTATCTTTTTACCTAAGCATGCATCTAATGTGAGATTTGCAAAAAGATAAAATAAGTAAACATCCATTACGCCGCGATGTACGAGGAAAAACTCAAAACGGGAAAAAACCTCGGACTGCCCTAGCCTCAAATCCACTAAGTAGGGAATTTATAAATACAAGCAAGATGACTTACAACACTCGACTCGACTCCTTCAAGCCCCGACGCGTCTTCTTGTATCAACCTCTGCCTAGAGAATAACCATGGAGCTCCACCGCGGTCTCAGAATCCACCGATCGAACTTTTAGGAACGCCGTCAACCACACATGGTGCCTTTCACCATGTGAGAATACCGCAGCCAAAAACCTTCTTCTTCTTTGGCACCGGTAGAGATCAAACCGATGCCAAACTCCAAGCAAAGTATATATATAGAAGAACTTGGATAAACAAACTATGGGTGTAAACAAGAGTGTTTGATAAAAAATTTCATGAAAAATACACTCAAAACATGAACTTTTTCCTTTATGAATTTTTCTCTCAAACTCTCTCTTGGAGATTTTAGTTGGTTGGAAAAAGTTGGTTCCTGCACATATTAAGTCTGCCCAAAAAGTTACTGGAAAAAGAAGTGGAAAACATGGAAAAACTGTCAAAACTGCCAACTAAACTGTTCCCGCCAAATCTCGTTCGAACGAAGTCTCGTTCGAACGAGCCTTCTAACGAAGTTCCAGTGTATAAAAGTTGAACTCGTTAGAAATCTCATTGGAATTCTCGTTCGAACAGTCATCTCGTTCGAACGACAATTCGAACGATATTCAAGTGGCCAATAGGGGAACTCGTTGGCATACCTCGTTCGAACGAAAAAACTCGTTCGAACGACAACTTCGAATGAACTTCCAGAAAGATGAAAAATTGAGTTTTAGCCGAGAAACTTTATATACTTTATTTTAAAGTTTTAATAAAAACTTTCTGAAAAATAAACAATAGTTTAGAATAAAATTCACCCAATGAAAAATTGTTCCAAGCTCCTATATATATATTCAAATGCATTCATACCTTAGGAGAAATTGGAACTATGTTGGTGACGTAGAAACAAGGCACTTGAAATACGGCATTTGATGAAGCTTTATACTCTTGACCGCTACGTCTTCAATGAAACACATCATAGGCTTGAATAGATACAATGAACACTATCCTATGAGATAAATGTTTTTGTCCGAAATTGAGCCAAAACAACATTGAGACTCAACTGGATAATTGTGTCCTTACAAATCTCCTCCTTTGGCTATTCTGGGACAAAAACTAAGCAAAAATCCTAAAGGGCCGTCAAGCTCTACTAGACTCAAACATCCCACCCAAACTTGACTCAAGACCCAAGGATCACTATCTTTGCTGATGAAGAAAGTTGCCATATATAGAAGAATTCCTGCACACTTAAGCAAACACATTAAACGCATAGGGAATATGAAAATATTGAATGTAATATAAATAAATACTCCCCCTTAATTAATTCTCCCATTTATCGACTATGATCTACCTAAGAAGGTCGCGACTCTCCCAAAGTTAAATCTCCCCCAAACTAAGATATGAGTACAATAGGAATAGACATCATTTCTCTCCTTATCTTTCTCCCCCTTTTTGATCAGGAATAGACAAAGGCTAAAGAATCAAAAATTAACTTATCCCTCCCCCTACCCCCCCCCCCCCCCAATTAAAGCATATACTCCCCCTAAACTGGACAAGGGATGAAAAGAATGGGATAACAAGCTAAACATGCAATTGTGCATAAAGTGATGAGAACATTAAAGCACATGGGCAACAAAATCATAACTAATCCAACAAACAATAACGGATACCAACTAAGATGCAAGAAAATGATACATAAAGTATTAAGCATGTGATATCAATAAAGAATGCAACAAGATAGATACCAATTATGAATTAAAGCATAGATGGACTAGAAAGCAAGGCAAAGACCAAAAAAAATATCATATATATACATACTCTAGATATACCAAGATGCACACGCACACACACACACACACACACACACATATATATATATATATATATATATATATATATATATATAAAAACACACAAATGATACAAAATAAGATAAGCTTTTCACACTCGTATGGAAAAAATGTGTCATATGAAAACGGAAGTGTTGGGGTGTGAACTAGTAACAATTAAATTTAGACCCAAACACTTAAAATATGTTAAATGAGTTCTCAATTGATTGTAAACTTCATCACATTTGAATATAGCCTCATGTGACAATATAAATTGAACTCAATGAACAAACATACACAATGCATACAAGCCTACACTTTTGATGATTCTTCAAACCAATAGAGTCATGACATTGGAAGTACAACTACGATAAACGGACATTGTACAAAACGTTGATATACCATCCAATCTCTCTCAATAAGCATATAATTTTTGAATGAATATATCAATTCAACATAGGCCTTGGCAATTATTTTTCTTTTTAGTGCCATATTTCTATGTTTAGGCCTTGGACCACGTATTTCTTTTAGGTCCAAACAAACGATGGCTTACTATTCGCAAAGGATAATAATTCCTTTCGGAGCCCTTCCCCGTGCACATTTATATATAATATTTTTATTTCTTACAAATCTCACGTGCAATGGATTTTGACATGCACTATTCCTCCTAGGTCACAAATATGTAAATGACAAGATTGGTAGGAGAACACCTCACAAAGCTCAAATATAACATGTGACGATTAAATTTCAAAAGATCTCCTGCATGTGTGAAAAGAAGCATATAAAAATAGAATCCATTTAAGCAACACAAAATCCAACTACTCCATGTAAGCATGGTAAAGAACATAATAAGGATTGGCAATCTTAACCCAAAGTTCTAGCCACATGGAAGCGAAAAATATGAGATTCTAACACAAGTGTATGCCATATAAAGTGTGTCAAACTAAAATACACACAAAAAAAAAATCTTTTTGAGTTTTTTGACAATTTTTAACCAAAAATAAAAATATTTACTCAAAAGACAAGCAAAAATCATTTGTATTTTTCATTAAGACTAAATTACTAAAAGGTAAAACACAAATGATAAGCAAAAATCTTTTTGTATTTTATATTTAATGCAAATAAACGGAATATAATACAAAAGATAAACAAAAATCATTATTCTGGCATGTGATTAAGCATGGAGCATAGACTAGAAAATGACTAAACAAGCATACATTTAGCATGATAATATAGCATGAAGTACAAAAGCTAAAAGTATGCAAATAAGACTAACACATTCAACCTTTAGATTTTGCAAGGGAGGAAGCATGTGAAAGTAAATGAGAATCAAATACCCTATCTTGTAAAGCTACCAAGTCGGATCTCCTAACCCAAACTAATGACGAATGACTGTCTCGGGGCATAGAAATCTTGGCTACCTTGGTTGCCTTACATTGGGTTTTTCTAGGACCTCGTTTTAAGATCAAAACAAAATTTCCTAAGATGACCTTTTCGACCACAATGTTCACAAGTAAAAACACGTCAAAAATTGGTACCTAAGGATTGATCTCTAAAGGCTTTCCTAGGTGATTCTCCTAAAACATCGATTTTGGCTTTATGAGTAGATTCATTACAAGTATCAAAACCTAAACCACAAGTGTCATTTTTAATTTGGATCGTTCCTAAAATTTCATCTAATTTCTCCGAACGACACTCCAAATCAAATTTGACTTTTCTAGAGTCTTTTAATTTATTTTCTAATTCTAAAATTCTAGACTCTAACAAAACATTTCTCTCTTCAAACTCAAGAAGCTCCTTTTTCAAGGATTCCATTAAACCTCTAAGGCTATCTCTCTCGCCTTCTATATATTCTAGCTTCGCTCGAAGAGATCTCTCTCGTGTCCTAAGGTCTTTCACTAACGTACCCTCATCAACGACCTTGACACGCTCTTTTAGACAAGATTCTAACTTCAAATTTTCTCTTTTCAACTTAATAGATTCTTCATAAAGTTCTTGAAAAGCATTTTGAAGTTCACTCACATCAACCTCATCATTTTCACTCTCTCTCTCTTTCACTTTCACTACCATAAAAAACAAGGGAATCAAAAACTTTGACCATGGAAGTGTCATGTGTTTGAATATCGGTGCTCACATGACTAGCCATAAAAGCCACAAAGTTGGGCTTAGTGGGGGAATCGAGTTCCTCTTCCTTATCACTATCACTAAGGGTCGTATTATATGAAATAGGTTGCTTACCCTCTCTCCTTAGTTTAGTGGGGCACTCAAAACCCCTATGGGCATAACCCTCACAACCAAAACACCTATTTGACTCGTCCCTATTTAAATTTTCATTAATAGTCTTAGGGATCTTTTCGGCTTTGTCATACTTAGAATTTTCAAATTTCTTAAAATCATTTTTAAATTTATCTTTGTTAAATTTAAGAAATTTTCAAAATTTCCTAGCAAACAAGGTCATATCTTCCGAGTCACTATCACTTTCACACTCTACTACTTGTTTATCCTCTTTTGGACATTTAAAGCAATGCCCTTTTCAATTTTCTTTTCAGATTTATTGGGAAACATGTCCAGTTCATAGGTTTGTAAATCACCTACGAGGTCTTCTAATTTCGTAGAGGCTAAAGTTGATAAAGAATTTAGAACGGTCACTTTTGGAATAAATCTATCGAGTAGGGACCTTAAAATTTTCTTTACTACTCGGTTGTTGGGTATTTTCTCTCCCAAATTAAAAGATGAATTAACAATATCGAAAAGTCTAGCATAAAATTCATCAAAAGTTTCTTTTTCGTTCATTTTGATGGTTTCAAATTGAGTGGTGAGGTTTTGGGGTTTTGAATATTTAACGACACTTGTACCTTCATGAGTGAGTTGTAAAATATCCCAAGCTTCTTTAGCGGTTTCACACGTCATAATGCGTCGGAATTCATCTGGTGTGACCGCGCTAAACAAGGCATTTAATCATCGGTAATTAAAATTAGAAAGTTTAAATTCGTTCTAACTCCATCTATCGGCGGGTTTGGAACTACGCTTATTATCTACTAAATGAGTAGGTTGGGACCACCCGTTAACAAAAAACATCCAAACTCTCTCGTCGATAGATTTTAGTGTCGATTTCATTCGCGCTTTCCAATACGCATAATTAGAACCATCGAAAATAGGAAATTTTGAAAATGGGTAAAATTTTATTTTTAGCACAAATATTTAAAGGATCTTAAATGCAATAAATTAGCGATCCCGCTCTGATACCAATTTGAGAATGCGCTAGCTTTTCTCACTCAATGCTCTGATACCACTTGTTGGAACACGAGGCCCCCAAATTTAAGATCTTACAATAAAAAGTAATTTCCTTTTTAAATAGATATGCAAGAGCGAGATGATGGTTCAATTAAACAATTACCAATTTTAATTTCCTTTTGCAATTAAAATTAAACACAAACTAAAGTTAAATTAAATTAAACGAAAATATATTTTTCACTTTAAACCAAATTAACTCAACCCAAGTCCTAGAAATTTGTCTAACAAAATATTTAATCCATTTTAGAAAATTTAAGCCAAGCCAATTTTATCAAATTAAATTAAATGACTTGAATTAAATTAACATAAACATTACTTAAATTAATTATGCATCAAATTAATTAAGTAGTGACTTAAACCAAATTTTATCTTTTTACCTAAGCATGCATCTAATGTGAGATTTGCAAAAGGATAAAATAAGTAAACATCCGCTACGCCGCGATGTAGGAGGAAAAACCCACAACGGGAAAAAAATTCGGACGACCCTAGCCTCAAATCCACTAAGTACGGAATTTACAAATACAAGCAAGATGACTTACAACACTCGACTCGACTCCTTCAAGCCCCGACGCGTCTTCTTGTATCAACCTCTTCCTAACGAATAACCACGGAGCTCCACCGCGGTCTCGGAATCCACTGATCAGAATTTTAGGAACACCGTCAACCACACATGGTGCCTTTCACCATGTGAGAATGCCGCAGCCAAAAATCTTCTTCTTCTTTGGCACCGGTAGAGATCAAACCGGTGCCAAACTCCAATCAACGTATATATAGAGAGGAACTTGGATAAACAAACTATGGGTGTAAACAAGAGTGTTTGATAATTTTTTTCTTGAAAAATAGACACTCGAAACATGAACTTTTTCCTTTATGAATTTTTCTCTCAAACTCTCTCTTGGAGATTGTAGTATGTGAAAAACTTGGTTGAAAAAAGTTGGTTCCCGCACATATTAAGTCTGCCCAAAAAGTTAGTGGGGAAAGAAGTGGAAAACATGAAAAAACTGCTCAAAACTGCCAACTAAACTGTTCCCACCAAATCTCGTTCGAACGAGATTTTTGTTCGAACGAAGCCTCGTTCGAACGAGCCTTTTAACGAAGTTTCAGTGTATAAAAGTTGAACTCGTTAGAAATCTCATTGGAATTCTCGTTCGAACAGTCATCTCGTTCGAACGACAACTTCGAACGAACTTCCAGAAAGATGAAAAATTGAGTTTTAGCCCAGAAACTTTATATACTTTATTTTAAAGTTTTAATAAAAAATTTCTGAAAAATAAACAGTAGTTTAAAATAAAATTCACCCAATGAAAAATTATTCCAAGCTCCTATATATATATTCAAATGCATTCATACCTTAGGAGAAATTGGAACTATGTTGGTGACGTAGAAACAAGGCACTTGAAACATGGCATTTGATGAAGCTTTATACTCTTGGCCGCTACGTCTTCAACGAAACGCATCATAGGCATGAATAGATACAATGAACACTATCCTATGAGATAAATATTTTTGTCCGGAATTGAGCCAAAACAACATTGAGACCCAATTGGACAATTGTGTCTTTACAGATTTTTTTTTTGCTTTTTAAGAATTAGAGTCAAATTTTGGATTAAATCAGCTTAACCTACAAATCTAATTAATCCACGGCAATGGCGCCAAAAACTTGACGCGACTTTAAAAGTGTTTCTAGTGTGTGATTCTATCGACTCAAGTGTAAGCCGGTCTGGTAAATGGGTATCGAACACAGGGAATAGGACGAAGAATTATGACGACAGATAGGGAAGATGCTTAACCCTAGAATGACTCAAAAAATAAATGAAAAGGTGATGAGTTTGTGACTATACCTATCAACTAATGCAATTTGAATTAAATCAATAACTAACAATGCATGCAAGAAGAACTAAATTAAACTTTAACTATATGAGAGAAAATGGAGTTAGGGTACACTCCCCCGAACCGTCGATGATTACATAGAACATAAAAGCTTCAAAAAGATAATTCTTCATTCAAAGAGACATCAAATACTCTCCAAGCATTTGACATGTGAGGACTAAATTCCGCATAATATCAAATCAAAAATTATATTTAACAAGGATGAGAAGTTATCAAAACGCCAATTGCACCCTTAAACATTCCGGTTACCTAGGGCAAATGGAATTAAAAGGCATACAGTCTTTATCTTGATAAAGTTCAAAGCTTTGAATGAGGGATTACTTTTTATTCACTTTTAAATCCATATGTATTACCTAGGTTGGGTTCATGTACCCAACCCGCTAAAAACTTAGCCGAACATGGTGTAAATACGACTAGACATGAAATCTACGTTGCATGAAATCATTCCTACGTTAAAAGTGTGATCAAACATGTATAGGAGACTTGTAACTAAGAAATAAATGGTTCACAAACCAAAAATTTGAGATAAATTGAAAGCAATAAAGGAACTATACTTGTATTAAAGAAAAAACCCTTAAATCTAATGTAAATGTTGAACAATTGATGAATATACTGAATCCTAGGGTTCTTGCCTTCAAGAATATCTCAAAACCATTAAAAAACTAACTCCTTAACCTCCCTCACCCCAAAGTATTCAATGAACTCCCTCACCCCTTCACCTCGTGGACGCCTATCAGGTCCGGACGAATCATGTACATCAGGCGTTTCATTCTCTTCTTATCTCCTTCACTTGTTTGTCATCATAAATTACAAATTTATCATGTTGTGTTTTTGGACGTTAGATTTTCACATCAATAATTATGTTGCACGAAATTCCACAAGAAGAAAAATTTATTCTATCCCTGCTCTATCTTATTTATTGAAGTGCTTGCTTATGCTCTCTCAAAGAATCATTAATCTCAAGATATTCCTTATCTTTGCTTATTGTTGTTAAGTTTCTCTCATTATTGAAAGCCTTATACGGAATCATTGTTACTGCTTTGTAACTGAAATCATTGTTACTATAAAGAAAATTTATTTTTGTTCATTTTCAAGATCTTTGATATTATAATCTAAGAAAAAATTTCTGTAAGTGTGGGTCACGCTTCACCCTCTTAAGATATTCATAGACCCTAGTACCACTACCCTTTGGTGACTCTAATAGGGAGATATCCTTGTAACTATGGATAAAGAAAGAAGGTCATAATATCTCTAAACAGTCTGTTTTTGAAGATACTATAGTAGGTAATGGACACCAAGGTAACAAGACATCCAATGAAGATGTCATGAGGGCCTAGTTCATGTCCTAGACGAGAAACTCAGTTATAACTCCACAGCTAATAGGGATGACTATAATGAGTTTGTTCTTTATTTTCTGAAGCAGAACAACGTGGATATGATGATCCTAAGGAAAGTTTATGCCTTACTAGTGGTTGGGCTAAAGGCATCGTTAGTAAAAAAAATGTGGTCGAGCAACCTCCCACTACTACTACATCTCATCTAACCAAGAAAGTTGAGGTAGAGGAATCACCTTCATGTTGGGGTTTTATTCTTAAAATCAGGCATGATAGTTACTTTTAAGTAAAAGTGTGTCATTTCATTTTGAAATCGGAATTATGGTTACGATCATGTCTTATATTTGGTTTGAATGTATTATTTTATGTTAATGTCGGTCAATTGGGCTTAGTAGGAATTCCAGTGGTGCGACTTCGAGTTGATCACATGGAGATTAAAATTTTAGTTCTAGCGCTATTGAAAAGTTCACAACCTAAATATGAAGCTGACATCCGATCAAAACGGTTGTGATGGAATTCTAGGTAGTTTATCTCAAACCTCGAAAACCAGTGTGATGGTCTAAGAACTTGTACAATAGTTCAACAGAGGATTGTGATTAGTAGATACTAGGAATATATTGAACAGGATCACCCATGAGATTTGAGTTTATGGAATGTCTAGATTATGATCGAACTATCTTACACCATTTTCAAAAGGGAGCATAGATTCTTAATCTCGGTAATTATGAGGATTGGAATGCTTACGTAGTTTTCACTTTAGTTGTTAGGGGTGAGATTCAATTCTATATTGAATCAAATTATCCCCACATATTGGGTGATAATGTGAAACCCTATGTAATTTAAGATAGATGGCTCCGGTCTAAAGTAAATAAAACAGGATTCTAAACAATTGAGAGTCATTTTAAGCATAATTGTAAATAAGCTAGAGCATAATAAAAGTGAATGAAACATAAATAGGTGAACCAAAAATATCTTTGATAACAAATACAACATAAAGTAATAGAATCCTCGCATACTATCATTGTCTCATAATACAAATCTATATTGAATAAAATAGTCTCTAAATCAAATCTAAATCCGACATAAATGGTAAAACAAATATAGAGCACGAGCACACAATCTCGACACCTACATCCTATAAGATCAACAATGAAATAGAGATCAAGACTGGATCAGAGGTGAGGCTGCACTAGTGGCCTATGTCCTTAAAAATGTTAATAGGAGAACGTTAACAACAAGTCTAAGTAGTAAAACAATATAATTGATTTTTGTCTATAAATGAACAAGATTAATAAATGTCACATGGTCGAACACGTGGCGAATCGTTAAGAGACGAGATATGGAATAATAGGCTCATAATAATTTGGATATGATCAAATCTAACGAGATCATTAAAGATGGAGATAAGCACGAAGTAACCTATGGGCATGGAACACTAAGTTAATAAACAGGGACAATCTTGCTAACATTAAAGACTAATGGTAATCAACACGCAATAGCCCAAACTCTCAGCTAGCAACACTAACACTCCGGTTATTGCTATCTCCCTTCTTTAATAAAAAAAGAACACTCCCTTTTACACCCGTGAACATAGACCGATCTAACGGCTTAACCACGTAAATAGCTCTTTTTCACTTTCTGCATTCATATTATTTTGGGGGCATTCCTGAAATTCCACTTAATATTGTGGGAAAGATCTCCTACAATTTGGAGTCGTCTGGGGAAAATGAAGTTCTCACCATTCTCAAAGTTAGGAAAAGCTCAAAACTTCACCATGAGTGCAGAACAATCTCAACCCACCCAAGAAAGGAGCCACGTGCAGTGCAAAATACGCATCGTTAGGAGGGAAAACACTCCTATGTGAATGCCTCCTCTCTAGCAACAGTCAAGATCCAAAGGACGTTCGCCTGGTAGATGTAGACCCAGTCATCATCATCGTACACCGCTGATCAATCGCACTGAATGAAAAGTTGTCTCCCATATGGCCAATATTTATGAGGAGAAACTAAATAGTGGTGATCAGGACATCGAATGTCTGAGGAAATAACTCTCCCAACATTCAGAGGGTGATACCTTAGACTCACGTATTCGGCCTCATCACATGAGGGAACCTTACCAATCATCTATACATTCTGAGGGTAATAATTCAGATTCAAGTAGTCTACAGCACCATAGAAGGGGGCCTCTCTCAACAGGAAATCATCCTATCAGGGATTCTTGCTCAAGGATTCTCCGTACAATTCATCGCTATCAACAATGCGATAGTTCGATTAGGAGGAACTCCATCAACCATAGGCATCACGACCATGACCGTCAGAGTTGGCCCAGAGTAGCAGGTCGGCTCTCTTTGAATAATAACCAAATCAGACAGGTGAATTAAGGGGACTCATCTGCATAGAGCTAGAGGAAAGAATGAACCTAAACCTTGCCAAGACCCCCAAGGATATCCTGGAAAGAATTGGATCATGTAAAAGCCTCACCATTCACCGAGAATATAGAACCCTTTGAACGTCCAAAGAAGTTCTCCATGCTAAAAGTCACAATATATAAAGGGAAGACAGACCCAACTTTTCATATCAAGCACTATCGACAAACTATATCCCTTTGGAACCATCACAATGATTTGATATGCAAAGTATTCCCATCAACCCCAACTGAGATTGGCCAAAATGGTTTAAAAACTATCCCCTGGGTCAATCTCCACCTTTGAAGAGCTCACCGAGCAATTTACAGCCCGATTTATCACAAGCATTAGGGTGGTTAAGGAGGTATATTCACTAATCTCTCTAAAAAAAGAAAAGAGACTCTCAGGAAGTATGCTCAAAGGTAATGGGAAATATGAAATTGACGATTGCAATGAGGAGTAGGGAATTGCCTCATTTAAGTTCAATCTGGAACGGTCAGACGATCTTTACCAGTCTTTGACAAAGAAGACAACGTCTTCGATGGACAATCTTATGTCATGTATTGAGAAATACGCCAAGGTAGAGGGCAAACTCTCCAGTGCAGCCCCTCCATTCAACCAAAAGAAGAGTGACGTAATAAGGCCCCTGAAGAGGGAAACCAACCATCATCAGCAGTGAAGGAAACCGGGAATGAAGCCTCAAAACATTTCTCCAAGTGTCTGGACAGGGAGAATAGCTAAAAGGCGGTGGAAATAGTCTTCAAGGAGCCTATTTTTAGGCTCCTTCGTCAAATAAAAGACAGGACTTTCTTCAAAAGGCCTCCCAAGATAGTCGATGACCCATGTTCTAGGGAGGCCTGTCTCAGATGCAATTATCACCGGGACCACGGGAACCTCACCGAAAAATGCAAGATGTACAAAAAACACGTAGGGGAACTCATCCAAGCGGATCATCTCAAGTAGTACATCAACACATCGTAACCAAAGTCAGTAACCAAGATCAATGTAGTCCAAAACGCGGATGAAGATCTCCCACCGATAGGATTGGTCGTCATTATTCACGATTATAATAACCCAGCCCAGTACATTGGCAAGAAGGTAATGGAGAAATTAAGGGTGGCAGCCAGCATTCAACAAGCATTCCAAGTGGACCCGACCAATCCAATCCTGGTCAAGAGGGAAAGAAAGGACCTCGACATTAATCGAGATATCACGTTCACTTACGATGATCTGGTCGGCATAAACCTACCCCCACAGAGATGCACTGGTGCTCACTCTACGAATTGCTAACTTTGACATGAGAAGAGTATTGATCGACCAAGAAAGATCCTCTAAGATTATGTACCTGACGGTGATCTATAAGATTGTCTACCACATCAAGGATCTATATAATAACGTTGATATATTGATCGCCTTCAATGGGGATGTGGAATCACCCCTAGGAAAAATCAAGCCGCCAGTCAAGCTCGGTCGGGATAATAAAGAGGTTGAGTTCTATGTAATCCAATCAGAGTCACCATATAATGACATTCTAGGAAGAGGGTGGGTACACGGCATGATGGTTTTTCCCTAATCACTTCATCAGAATCTCAAATTCGTGATGGACTAAGGGGTGATAGAAACCAAGGGAGATCAAGTAGCGACACTAAGCTGTATCATTTTAGTAATCAAGATAAGGCAGTCTCAATCCAAGAAATCGAAGTGAAGACAACTCTGAGGATAACCAACTCAAGTAACAATAAAAGTGAGTTAGGCTAGGGGTTGATGAGACTCGATTGGCCCCTACCGAATGCGTGCTATAGGAATTGATTTCATTTTCTTTAGATTCCTCACAACTAGACATAATCTTCCTCATAGGATCAGAGCTGCCCAAAGAGGAATGTGAGCAACTTGTCCACTTCCTCAAAATAAATGCAAATATTTTTTCTTGGAAGCCTTACGATCTTTCAGGGATAGACCTAGAGATCGCATGCCACTAATTACACGTGGAACTAAGTACCAAACTGATTTAGCAAAAACCAAGGAAGTTGCCACCAAAAAAGGCAAAGGCAGTAGAGGCTGAAGTTGACAACTTGCTCCAAGTTGGCGCCATCAGGGAAGTTAAATTTCCACAATGAGTCTCTAATACCGTTGTTGTCAAGAAAAAAAAGTGGTAAATGGAGGGTCTACAACAATTTTACCCACCTCAACAGGCATTGCTCAAAGGCCAATTTTCCAATGCCCCGAACAGATCAGCTGGTGAATTCCACAATGGGGCCTCAACAAATGAGCTTCATGGATGCATACTTTGGCTACCACCCTATACCTATGTTCTTACTATATCAAGATCAGACATCATTCATTACAACCCCATGGACTTACTGTTGTAGGGTAATGCCCTTCAGTTTAAAGAACACGAGGG
This sequence comes from Sambucus nigra, assembly GCA_949130495.1. Taxonomy (NCBI): domain Eukaryota; kingdom Viridiplantae; phylum Streptophyta; class Magnoliopsida; order Dipsacales; family Adoxaceae; genus Sambucus; species Sambucus nigra. The sequence goes on from OX422207.1 coordinate 146,131,099, forward strand.
AAGCATATCATAGACTGGTGACCAAGATGTTCAAGAAGTTTATCGATTATACTATGGAGGTTTATATAGATGATATGCTTGTCAAAAGCAGGTATTCCACCGATCATCTAAAATACCTTCATCATCCTCAAAGAATATAAGATGAAGCTCAATGCATCCAAATATATGTTCTGCGTAAGCTCCAATAAGTTTTTGGGATACCTGGTTACTTAGAGAGGATTTGAAGAAAAACCAGATCAGATTAAAGCTCTTCAGGACATCATAAGTCCGACCACCATTAGAGATATTCAGTTTATCACTGGAATGATTGTGGTCCTTAATCGATTCATTTCAAGATCCTCTGACAAGTGTCGCCCCTTTTTTCAAGCCTTGAAAAAAATAAGCCCCATAGTTTGGATAGAATAATGTGATCAAACCATAGTTAGAATTCGACAGTACATGGAATCTTTTATTTTTTTATCAAATCCTAAAGATGGGGAAGACATGTACCTCTACTTGACCATTTCGAATCATGCAACCAGTGCAGCACTAATTCGTCAAGATGATGGACAACAGAAGTCAATTTACTAAGTGAGCCACACTCTTCTCGAAGCAGAAAATAGATGAATGCCCATAAAGAAAATGGTTATGGCACCGGTGACCGCCGTAATGAAGCTGAAGCATTACATTGATGCCCCCATTATAGTCGTTCTTACGACGTATCCTTTGAAGGATGCCCTCAGAAAGACTAACCTATCTAATAGAATGACCGAGTGGTCACCTAAATTGGCTTAATTCAACATCAGGTATGAGCTCAGACAAACGATCAACGAAAAAGTTTTGGCGAACTTCAAGGTAGAATTATCAATATCTCCAAGAAAGAAGCATCCACCATCCATCTAAGAAGCAATGCAAGTCACCAATAACGATCAGCGTTGGATACTCTTTGCTGATGGCTCATCAAATGAAAAAGGCACGGGAGTTGGGATAGTCTTCCTAACCCCACAAGGCGATCTAATAGATCAAGACATCAGATTGGGGTTCAATGGTTCAAACAAAGCAGCCGAATACAAAACCATGGCGCACGGTCGATGAAGGGAGATTAACATGGGTTCTCAGCACATTACTGTGTTTTATGATTTCAAGATCATCGCGAGCCAAATCAATGGGGAATATGAGGAAAAAGATCCCATGATGGTAGCCTATAAATATAAATCTAGAGGACTACATCAAACGTTCAAGTCGGCCTCAGTGGAGCATCTCCCAAGGAATGAAAAATAGCCACGGGGATGCATTGGCTACTTTGGCTTCTGCTATCGAAGTCGACCTAAAGAGAATGATTGAGGTAAAATATATGAACCGACCTAGCATCGAATAAGTAATGAGTAATCAAAACATCCTCCAAGTACAATTGTACCCTTCATGGATGGATCCTATCATCCTTTTCTAAAAATAGGCGAATTGCCAACAGATGATAAGAAAGCACATAAGATGAAGATTCGATCAGCCAGATTCTTCCTCAGCTCAGACGAAAAACTTTATCAGAGATCGTTCACATGCCCAATACTGAAATTCATCCACCCAGATCAAGTTGATGGTATTTTAAAGGAAATGCATGAAGGAATCTACGGAGCACACAGAAGTGGGAGATCACTTTCTTACAAAACCATCTCTCAAGGGTATTGGTGGCTAATGAAATGAGAAATTGCCCATAAGTCGTTCTCATATCAACAAGTCAAGTAAGGAATAGAAATAAAACAAGTAAAGAGACATGGTCACAAAATATAGAGTGGTTTGGCTATAAATGAGCCTACGTCCACTTTGGGGCCTCCTTCTCATTATATTCATATCGTTGTTGTACAAGTTTACAATGCCACAATGGGCGTACAAGATAGATGAGAGAGAAGAATACATGACTTTAGCGGTTCTGAGAGTGCCGGAATTATGACTACGATGTAGGTGAGTAGCCCCCAAGTTGTATGTTGAGGTTGTGTAGAGATAATTTGGCAAGGCTTCTCCAGGTATTGTAGAATCTGAACCTCTGATCCCCTATCTCGGGGTGTGGACCTCTATTTATAGGAGGATCATGTACTGTTATTACTTTGGGGCAGCAGCCTGTTAGTGAACAGAATAGGGTCGTACCCTATAATATGTAAAGGGAGGCCGCATCCCGTAATGTATACTGTGGGTGCCACACCCTGTGCCGAGTAGGGACGCACCCTGTGTTGCGTAAGGTCACGGCCTATAAGCTTCTTCACTTGCCATTGTATACATTCCGCAGCAAGGTACTATATTTTCCATATCAATAAGCCCCAAAGTCGTAGTGCCAAGAGATTTTGATTGGGGCTGCGACTGAAAAGTCAATCCCTCTAAAGGTGCTGTGGTACTTTCAAGGCGACGCTTTGTCTTCCCGCGCCCTCTTATATAAATTGTTTCGAACGTGGACGTGATTACGTTTTCCAAATATTTGAGAGCATATCGATAGCAAATATTTGTTCATACTTCATCTTGAGTTTTTCGGTGACCTCTAGCAGCTGCATGTGGTGCTCCTGAGGCGGATGAAGGTGTTTTGAGGCTGAGCACTGTTGGTGTCTCCATTTCCAGGTAATTTTTTCAATTACCAACCTCTTTAATAGCTTTTTCAGTTCGTAATTTCCAGTTCATGTTTGCTGAACTTCTTCATTTCTGCATTTGTGAATCTCCTAATTATATCTACAAAACTTTCCAGTTCATGTTGCTGCTTGAATATATGTGTTTCTCCCAATAAATCGAACCCATTTGAATTCATACAGTTGTTTGGGTTTCAATAAGGTAACCGATCTTGTACTGAATCGATTCTTCAATGTTGACCCAATAAATGAGTTTTGTTGGTTTGGGTTAGACTTTAGGATTTGAGCTAGGTAACCCATTATGTTCTTGACGTTCTTGAGAGGGACTCTTCATATTCTAGGGTTTTTTATCTTTGGATTTACCCAAGCCAAATACTAACCTGTTTGAATGAGTGGCTGCAGAGTGACAAGATCCCTTAGTAAACTAGGGTTGCTCTGAGTGAATATAACCTTCTAATAATTTAAGAAATATCTGCGGCATGTAGTTAATAAGGGTTGCTGTCGGTATTAAATAAAAGTTGCGGCCTATAGCAACTCTTTTCTTGGGTTCTCAGATTACAGTACGCGGTATTTTAGCCCATAATTTAGTGACTACGGCATGTAAGAAAATAACACCTTCCCCCAAAACAATATACCGCGACGACAAATAACTTCTAGGGTTTTTAGAACCCAACTCTTGTACTTGGCCAATATTGCTAGCATTTCTATTTAGCTCTTTTTCTCCCGCCGCGGCCTTTGAGAGGCCTTAATACCATACTGGCTGCGACACCTAACTGCGGACTCTCTGCCTTTCAGGTATTGCTGCAGCCATATGAACTTTGACCCATACAAATTTTTGAGAAGCTTTTGGGAAAAACATTTTGGAGTCTCTCCTCCTGAACTTCCTTTAGTGCCTACTTTGAAGTCAATAGGGCCTTGCCAACTAAAGGATTTCCCCAACTGTGTGGTACTAGACTCAGATTCAGGTTCTGTGGTTATGGAGGAAGAGGCCAATTCTAGTAACCAACCAATGGACGTAGACAATAATGCCGCGACAGGGGGTGCATTTAACATTAGGGATGAACCTGCTGGCACATCTGGGAGGGCTGAGAGACCTCTTGTTGCACTTAGCATCTACAACACGATGACCCAATAATGGGTTGATCAAGTAGTTGAGGCCTTTGGATTTCCAGAGAACTTGATGTGCTCAGCACCTTCCGCGGAACAAAGACCATGCATGGCACTTGCTGACGATAGGGTCTGCTTCCCCATACACGCTGTCATTTACGGGTTGCGGCTTCCTGTCCCCATTCCCATTAGGAGAATTTTGCAAACAATGAGGTTAGCCCCCTCCCAATTAGATCCCAATGACTGGAGGGCCATTATTTCCGTTGTTGTACTATGGGAGAATCAATTCAAGAGAGATATTACCCCCGTGGAGTTTTTCCACTTTTATCGCCCTAAGGAAAATTCTATAAAGTTTACGAAGTACTACTACGTCTCAGTCCGTGGCAGGGATGAGACCCTTTACTCTGGGAGGCCTACTAGTGTAAAGAACTGGAAGGGGAAATACTTCTGCATATCTGGAGAAGGGTGGGAGATTCACCCTGAAGAGAGTGAGAGGGAGAGATCGTTTAGGATGCCGCGGCAATGGGGGTGTCCCTCCAAACTAGGTACTTTTTCAATTATAGTCGCATCCCCTCTTTATAATTGCATATTATTCTCCACTTTGCTTCTGTATTAACCTTTGTATTTTTTTTCTGTTCTTGATAATTTGCAATTGAGCAAGTGGCAAGAGAAAAGAGTTGCCAAGGCCACAGCAGTTCCTGCTGAGGAGAAGAGGTTCAACACAATTGTAACTTCTGCCTCCATTTTTTAAGCAGGCTACTTCCCCAACAAGTCTATTCCCAAGGAGATGGGTGCTGAAGGTAAATCTTTTATTAAATTTTTTGATTCCACGACAATTGTCTTTAACTTTGGATATTGACTTTGCTTTATTTTTTCTCAGGTGAGGAGATTGATAGGTCTCGGTTAGCAGCTCAGCTAGCTGAGATGGATGAGGACGCGGTTGTCCTTATTAACACGGCTAGGCATAAGAAGAGGAAGAGAACCAAGTCTAAGGCTCCTGCCGCTAGGGGTGTGCAAAAAAACCGACCAAACCGACAAACCGACAAAACCGGGCCGAACCGAAAATTTCGGGCCGGGTTTTTTTTAGGGTTGGTTCGGTTCGGTTTAATCAGGTATAAAATCGACAGGGTCGGTTCGGTTTTCGGTTTTGGCATAAAAAAACCGATTTTGAACCGAACCGAACCGAATTAATTTTTATACTTTTTAATTTTATATTTTATATTATATTTATATTAGTGTTGACATATTATATTATATTTTTAAATTTTATATTTATATTAGGTATTAAAAAAATATATTTTTTATTAAAATAGAGGAAAAAACCGAACCGGCCCTGTATAAAACCGGCCCTGTCAAAAAACGACGGGTAAATCGAACCGGCCCTGTCAAAAACCGACACGATTCGGTTCGGTTCGGTTCGGTTTTTCAGCATTTTCGGTTCGGTTCGGTTCTCCTCCTCCAAAAACCGACATGGTCAGTTCGGCCCAAAAAACCCTGTCAAAACCGAACCGACCGACCGTGAACACCCCTACCTGCCGCGATCGCCCCTAGTGGCCAAGTTGAGCCTGAAGTGCCCCGAAATCTGGTTGAGGATCAAACAAATGTTGTCGCGCCCTCGCTCCAAGTTGAGGAGTTGGCCCCTAATGAGAGGGCTGAGGGCACTTTTGATGAAGACATTGGGGCTAATCTGACCGCGACAGGTCTAATGTCATCAATTTTTTACCAAGGTGTTCGCGGCACTTCCCCTGTTCATGAGAGAAATTCTCCTCTCGCTCCATCAATAATGGTTGTGAATGCCAATTTACCTCCTCTGTAAAGCAGATGTCCGCTGCCACAGCTGTGCAAACCAGATCCCTAGTCTTCTTGGGATAATACTTCCCGTGTCATCCATAGGATAAGGAAGGCAATGGATGGAGCCGACTTAGATCGGTTGGTAGATGAGGACCACGAGGACATGGAGTCTTACGCCCTTCATTGCCTGCTGAGAGTAAGTAATTCCATCTTTCCAATATTCTTTGTAGTTTCAATTTTATTTTCTAACTCTCAATACGCTTATAGGCTACAGAAGCTGTGGTGACCCAAAAAATGCAGTATGAGGGTCACTACAAACTTAAGGAGGCCACGGAGGGGGTTGACACAGCTGACTTGGCGACGGCAAGAGCTGAATCCTTTGAAGATGGTAAAAAATCTTTTGTCGTGGAACTTCAGGAGGCTCAAATGAACCTTGAAGCCGATGTCAAAGCTAAGGAGGAAGTTGAGGACAATTTTAAGCAGGCTGAGGAGTCCCTCAAGGTTTCCCAATTGCAGACTGCGGAAGCTTCCAATGCCGTGGAGTTTGCAAACGGCAAGTTGGGACTTCTTTAGAAGCAGCATGAGGAATTATAGATCAAAGCTGCCAATGATGCCAAGGCCCATGTCGCGGCGATGGATAAGATGGAGGAAGATCATGCCACGGTTATTAGGAAGATGGAGGATGACCACTCAGCAGCCCTTGTCAGGAAATATGAGCAACATGGAGAATCCCTTCAATTAGCCATTGACAACACCGTAGCATCTTACAAAGGTTCCCCGTACTTCTTCCTTATCAACAACAGAGCTTATATCCGCGGCTACCAAGAGCTGAGGTATAGGGTGGCAAAGAACTTCCCTGATGCTGCGGTTATAATTAAATCTTGGAGCGTGGAGGATGCTGATCATGATGCCTGCGTAGCTGAAATGAAGGTTGCATCCGAGGAGAGGGCCAGGCTAAGGGCCGAAGCTGAGGCCGCGACAGCAGATCAGGAGACCGAGAAAACTGCGAATGAAAAAGATGGAAATGAAGATGATGATGCTACTTCTTAATCTTCCTTTAATTCTCAATCATTGGGGCTGCGCCCCTCTCAATTTAACTTTTGATATTCAAGGTTGCGGCCTTCGTCTGTACAACTTAAATAATTAATTTTTTTCCCAAGATTTGTAATTTCTGATCTTTAACATAGGGGGCTACTTCCCTTTTAAACTTCTGCAATTTTTACTATCAAGGTTGCGACCAATTTTGGGAATCAATGGTTTCTGTATTTCATTTGCCTGCTTTATACTTCCAATACTTCAAAACTTAAATTCTTATCCTCTTAATTGAATAAACTTGTAGGACTAATAGATTAAGGTCGTTGCACCATAGTATAAATGGTTTCTTCACACAGGCTACGGCCAGATTTCTGCACCTTGGACTTTACACTTTTATTCTTGTATATTGTTGCAATCTTGCATGTTTAATGGTGGCTGCAGTCTCTTCTTTTAATCTAATTTATTGGGGATGGATCCATGGTACTTCTTGAACAGGGTCGCGACACCTTTGAATGTTTAAATGCCCTTTGAGGTAGCTTTATAACTGGATCCTAATCCAAATGTTTCTTGTTTTCTTGAACAGGGCTACGGAGGGTTAATAATCCCGCCTGCCTTTATCTGCCGCATCTTTTGAATGAATTCACTTAATGGCTGCAGCCATACTGATAAGGTTGTGGCACCGTTTTATCTCTTTAGAAAATTGAGGCCATCCTTCTGTAGCTTTGGCATGCTTCGTGATCACAGCAACACAACCTCCTTTAGTCCCTTTGATTGCCTTTCATGGCTTTCTTTTAGTCGCTCCGATTGCCTTTCACGGCTTTCCTTTAGTCGCTTCAATTGCCTTTCATGGCTTTCCTTTAGTTTCTTCGATTAGGTTATTATCAGCCCCCCCACCCCGGGCTAGGTATTATAAAGCTTCCCCAAGCTTATGTGGATATATATATAAAGCCTTCCCAGGCTATAATAGGATTATTCGCAGGTAATTAAGTCTTTGGCCCCTTAAAATATAGGATTATCCGTAGACAATTAAGTCTCCGTCCCCTGTGGGTTATTTTCGGCTTTCCTGGGATAGTTATTATGAAGCTTCCCCAAGCTAATATGAGATCACGAAGTTAATGAAGTTTAGTCTCATATCCACCAAGTTAATGATGTTTGCCGGGGGACTAACCTCCCCGTGCTAATGACGCATCCCGAAAGCTAAGAACGGGTATTGTAATCCCTCGTGGCTAATGACGCATCCTGAAAGCTTAAACTGGGCGCTTGAGGCCCCCGTGGCCAATAACGCTTTTTGAGAACTGCTTCTGATATTGTAGCTATTATATGTTGGGATGTAGTCTTTATGAGTGATTGTTTCAGACCAATTCAGATAGTTGTTCTCAATAGTTGCTTTCATTATTTTCAATTATCTTTTGACTTATGGCGTCATTGCGGGCGTTGTGAGCCCATTTGAATATAACTATTCCCAATATAATTCGATGTCTCCATTTAGAATTTGTTTACGACAAGAAGTCTTTCATAAGAATCGAGAAATTAAAATATTATATTCATTAATTCTCATAAGTATAGGCATAAAAGGTCAGAATGAAATAAAAGATGGTGTTCACTATGAACAAAAAACAAAAGTAGATATAAACTAAATCATAAATATAAGGGAAGTATGACCCCTCAGGCTAGGTTGAATCCCCTAAGCATCTCTGAGGAACCTCTGCAGCATTCCTTGCCCAATCAGCCTTTCAATCTCATCCTTCAAAACATAGCATTGCCTAGTGCCATGGCCATGGTCTTGATGGAATCTGAACCAACTAGCTTTGTTCTTCTTGTGGGGTGGAGCCCTCAGCTTTCCTGGACACCTCAACAGCTTGTCCTCTTTGATGAACTCAAAGATGTCTTCAATCGGGAAGGCCAACGGAGTGTAGGCCTCAGATCTCCTCTCTGCCTTCTCCATTCTCCTTTTTTGGCTCCTGTTGGCTGGTTCCGCGGATGGAACTTCTGGGGCTGCGGAAGCAATGATCCTGGGTGCCGCACCCACATTGGGTGAGGCTGCGGCTTCAAGCATGAGGACCCTTTGAGTCAAGTAGTTGACTTGGGTCTGGAGTGAAGCATAACTGTCATAGAGATGGTTTAGGTGATTGTACAACTGCACAATCTCATCTTTGACTTCTGTGCCCTGGATGGATTCTCCTTCCATTTTCTGCTTTGTTAGTCTTTAAAAAATAAATAATCTGAGACAAAACTAACTGAAATGAGTAATCACAGAAATATTGGATTAACCAAGTAGGAAGCTGGGATGCAGCATTCGCACTGTTGCATGCCATTATTGTTGAGGCCACGACCGGTAAGGCACATAGGTATACTGCCATGGCCTTTGTATGACATTCACGAAGGTTGAGCTGGAGACCACCTGAGTTCGTTCCTTAATATTTTAAAGCTTCCGTAATGCAACTGCACCAGTAGAGGCCGCAGCAATCAAGGCAGTTGAACTACCAAGTCGCATCCCTAGCTTGGAAGTGGGGAACAATCCTAAAATTGAAACCCAGAAACTGAGTTTTTGTCCCGAAACACGTGGAGAGCACACCTACTGGGGTCTATCCATGAGAGAATAACCTCTCGGTGCACAAAATGGCACAACTATAATGATAAACCTTGGATCACGGGCAAAGAACAGCAAAAATGGAGTAAATATAATTCTTCTCTAATCACTCATCTTTACGGGGCTAAAGCCCATCATGTTTTTCAGCATTATCTATATGAAATGATATCACTGGGTACGTAAGATAGATCTAGGGTCACGAAATGGAGACCCAATAGTAGATCTGAGCATAAGAAATACGCAGTTAAGGGTGCAAACATAGAATAGAGCTCAATACCCAAAATTTCCTCATGAGATGATGATCCAAAGGATCCCCATGAATAGAATTAGGTGTTTAAGAACTCGAAATATAGAGAAGCAATATTAAAATATCTCGATTCCCACAGACGGCGCCAGATTGATGATATGAGAAATCACCCATAAGTCGTTCTTATATCAACAAGGCAAGTAAGGAATAGAAATAAAACAAGTAAAGAGACATGGACATAAAATATACTGTGGTTCGGTTATAAATGAGCCTACTTCCACTTTGGGGCCTCCTTCTCATTATATCCATATCATTGATGTACAATTTTACAATGCCACAATGGGCGTACAAGATAGATGAGAGAGAAGAATACATGACTAGCGATTTCGGGAGTGCCGGAGTTATGACTATGATGTAGGTGAGTAGCCCCCAAGCTGTATATTGAGGTTGTATAGAGAGAATTTGGCAAGGCTTCGCCAGGTATTGTAGATACTGAACCTCCGATCCCCTATCTCGAGGTGTGTACCTCTATTTATAGGAGGATCATGTATTGTTGTTACTTTGGGGCTGCAGCCTATTAGTGAACAGAATAGGGTCGTACCCTGTAATATGTAAAGGGAGGTCGCATCTTGTAATGTCTACTGTGGGTGCCGCACCCTGTGCTGAGTAGGGACGTGGCCTATAAGCTTCTTCACTTGCCATTGTATACATTCCACGGCAAGGTACTATATTTGCCATATCAGTGGCCATATATGCACAAGGATGCAGTACAGTTCTCTAGAAAATGTCCAAAGGACCAAATTTTCTTATCGATGATCAAACAGCCTACTGAAGATCTTAGTCTTTTTATAGGGCCGTGGAAATTTGCCCAATAAGGTATGGATATTGTGGGACCACTACCGGTTGCACCTGGAAATCGGAGATACTTGATAACTGTGACCGACTACTTCACCAAGTGGGTTGAGGCCGAACCTCTTACCCATATCAGAGATCCAGACGCCAGGAGATTCGTATGGAGAAACATAATCACATTATACACATTCCAAAGGCACTGGTAACTGACAATGGAACCCAATTTAAGAACGATTAATTTCAGAATTTTTGTGCCGAATAAAGATTCATTATGTGTCAATACTCTTCCCCCAGTGCAATGGGCGGGTAGAGATCACCAATAAAACCCTCCTACCAGGCATCAAGCATAGATTGGAAAAGGCAAAAAGACGATGGGTAAATGAACTTCCATGCGTTATATGGGCATGCAGTATGACCCCAAGGAAGCTGACGAAGGAAACCCCCTATTCCCTTGCCTTTGGTATGGAAACAATAATTCCTCCAGAGATCGGCCTACCAACACTCAAATAAAAAATATTTAAAGACAGTTGGAAGGATGAACATATAGGCCACGAGTTAGATCTAGTCGAAGAAAGGAGGGAGCAAGCCCTAATACATTTGGTCGCCTACAACAAGAACTGTCAAAGCAACATGATAAGAAAGTCAAAATCACAGAATTCCAATCCGGTACTACCTGTCACAAAGAAACCATCAGATGGAAAACTAGTGCCGAATTGGCAGGGACCTTATTGCATAGCTTCAAAAGGGGGGTTGGGATTCATATCATTTAGAAGAATTAGATGGGAGGGTAGTCCCAAGTTCATGGAATGCCATGAACCTTAGGAAATTTTTCCATTAGATGAATAGTCAGTTGAATTATTTTATTTATGCACAATAAAAAGACTAACATTCAATTATCTTGAATTATTTAAAATGCTGTGTATCAAATGTCTCAGCTAAAAAAAACCCACTTATACAAGTGGTACGATTTGTGAAATATCAGTTAAAATCCATTCTTACAAATAGTATGATCTAAATTAGATCAGCCTAGAAGAGGAAAAAACCACTTCTACAAGTGGTACGATATGGGAAAGCTCGATTATAACCCATTCTTATTAATTATTTGATCTAAATTAGATCGGCCTAGAAGAGGTAAAAAGACCCACTTGTACAAGTGGTATGATATGGTAGAGGTTGACTAAAACCCATTCTTATTAATGGTATGATCTAAATTAGATCAGCGTAGAAAAGGCAAAAAACCCACTTGTATAAGTGGTACGATCTAAGAAAGGCTGGTTAAAAACCCATTGTCATTAAAGGTATGATCTAAATTAGGTCGACCAACAAGAGGCAAAAAAAAACACTTGTACAAGTGGTACATTCTGGGAAAGGTTAGTTAAAATCCATTATTATAAGTGGTATGGTCTAAGTTATATCGGCCTTAAAGAGGAAAAACCTAGTTTTACAATTGGAATTACCTAGGAAGGGTCAATTAAAAATGGAATTAAATCAGATCGATCTAAGGAAAGACGGGAACCCTCCAATCAATTACTCTCAATGACTAACTGTTGAGTTGATTAAAAATTGTTAATCCAACAAATCGTTTGAAATGGCTTTGGTTAACAGTTTGAGGGTTAATTACTTAAGTTCAATCAAGTCAATCACATGAATTGTCGTTGTTCAACTATTTCATTGGTTAAAAATTGCCTAAATATTGATCACCTAAGATGGCCTTGACCGATTACTCAAATTAGTTATGAGTTACTGCAGCTTAGATGGCTTTAGCATTTACTCAAACTAATAAACACCTAAGAGTTAATTGACGAAAAAATTAAGCTTGCCATTAAAAGTTGCTTAATGATTGACTTAGTCATTTTGTTTGGGGTGATTTAAGTCAGATAAAAGCAAAGAAGCAAGAAAAAAAATATAACCAGTTGGATCTGGGAGATCGATTGAAGCTAGAAGATTGGGGGAGGAGGGGACCGACGACTCCCTTGGAAGGACAGTCAGGTATTTAGCCAAAGAGGGATGCTCGACATAAGAAGGATCGCTTTCATCAACATGGCAATTTTCTATCCCTCCTACCCAACATTTGTTAAAGTCAACTGACTCATGATAGTCTAGCTGGGCAGCGATCTCCTGGATGGCCGCATTGTACCCATCATCAAAGGCCTCGTCTAGGTCATCCACTCTAGTTTTCTAGCTTTGATCCCTTATCTTGGAGAGAATGGACTTCTCTAAGAGGGTGCACTAGTGGAAAACCATAATTTTGGTAAGCTGACTATCAACTCGACTGAACTCATTTTGGACTCGCTCATCCTCCTTCACCACCTAATTGTGGGTGTTGACATGCTCCTTCAACTTCTTCCTCACGTCATCCACTTGTTGGGACTGAGTTTTCATTTTATTCTTAAGGGTGTTGTTCTCCTTCTTAGCGCCCTCAAGAAACTTCTAGTAAGAGGAAGCTCAGTTAGCGAGCTCCAGCTGAACCTTCATGCTCTACACCAACAAAGAGAGATGTGTTAAAAAAAACTTGTTAAACCAATAAACATAGGATAAAGAAAGGGACGAACTTACCATCATGCTATGGAAAAGGCCCTCTTTGTGGAACCTCTCTAGAGTGAAGATCCTTAGCTCCGTCATGTCAGACGGCAGCATGGAGGCCTGCGAAATAGAAAGGCCACCTCCAAGTCCATGTGGTACAAATCGACGTCCATCACTAGCTCTTTACCCTTAAACAAGCCATGATCCCATGAGTAGTTTTGATTCAATGGGAGAGGAGGGGTCCTTGAACATTTTTTCTTATCAACCTCGTTGATAACCACCGAATGGCTGGGTGGAGTGGGCGTCCTAGTACCATCACCGAACAAATTTTTATCATTCTTCTTCTTGTTGTCATGTTCAGTCTCTTCACTTTGGCGCTCGAGAAAAAGGGACTCCTTATCCCCAAGGGAGACTATCTTCCTCTTCCTCTGGTCATCACCAAAGGAAGTTCAGCTACCCTTCTGATTGTTGGTCGATTGTTTCTTCAAGTTATCCCTGGAAGCTGCTAGGTTGATCAGTATCTAGTTCGGCTACTCATGTCTTCTAGTGTGTATGGGATTGGGGCAAAGGTAAATTCATGAAAGGAAAATTCCTCTTTGGCCTCCATCTCCTCCTAAGGAGGACCTGATATACCTGCCTAGTAAGAAAAGAGAGGATCAAAACCATCCAAAAACAAACTTAAATCTTCCTCTTCTTAGCCTTCTTCTTCTATATCCTCTTCCTCTCCTTCTTTTTCCTCTTCTTCCTCTAATTCTCCCTCCTTTTAGCTCTCACTTTAATCGGTAGATATCACATGAGGAGTGGCAGGGGTTAGATTTTCACGGGTAATCGATTCAGCGACTAGGACAATTGGGATGCCAATCAGGATAGCAGTGAAATTAAAAAGGGATTGGTAAATGAGTGGGTGATTAAGGAGGACGTGGTCCGCTCTCCAATCTGTGTGAACTCCTGCCGAGGTCGGTGTCTTCCAAACTTACTCTATATCTCTAAGATTCACCTGATAGTCTGAAGGTTTGGTGTTCAAAAAATGATCTGCAAACAACAGGACAAATCGATTAGTAATAAGAAAAAATAAAATGAACAAAAGTACAATGTTGTTGGGCGATCTACGAGGAGCCCCTTTATGGAAAGAACCCGAAGACCATTATAGACTTCACCAAAGATTGCCCTGGACATCACAATGACATTTTTGTCAGTGTCTTTTTGGGATATAGGTAAATAGGTGACCAAATTTCAGGCCTTGTCCCTGGTCTGGAAATGGTAAAGTTCAATGCTTGGGGAGGGCCTCTGGTAGTAACAGTACCTAGTATCCTCAAGACCATGGTTGACTCCACAAATGTGATTGATGGCCATTGTCCCCATTACAATACAGTAAAAACTACCATCTTCTTGGGTTAGGAGTATTCCGTAATAACAGAGTACTCTTGCCACTAATGGCTACAGGGGAAATCCTATCCCCCCTTCAAGTATTGCCACAGTGAAGAATGCCACTTCCCCCTGAGGAAGATCAAAGATGTCTTCAACCTCACAAGAAACACTCAAGACAACATTATTAGGAATTACGTATTGATTACGAAACTACTAAAAATTCTTGGCTGAAGAAATCTCATACTTTCTGAAGCACCAGAAATGGCGGACGATGAAGAAAATGAAGAATAAAGGAACACTAGAAATTAGGAGAAAAGTTAAAGCTAAATTACCATGGCAACTAATGAAAATGCCAAGGTATAAAGGATGACAACCCTTATACTACTACTGAAGAAGCGTTCCCTCAGAGCCATCACAATGCTTAGGCAAGCGTGTCATGCGCTCACACGCCATCATTGATTCAAAAGATGGCAATGGACACATTGCACGATGTGAAATATACATGCACAAGCCACGAGAACAATGAGTGCTTCACACACCTCCAAAAACAATTGCGAATAAAAAAAGTGCAAAGAAGTCAAAGAATTTAAGATGTTAGGTCGATCGCCTTGGAAAGCTGAGCACTCATGTAATAAGTCAAGGTAAGGTCGATCAGTGTGGTCAACTAACTGCCCCCACCTTGGGGGAAAATGAAGGAATAAAATTAATAAAAGTCACATGGACGAACACCTAACGAATCACCAAGAGAACGATTATGGAGTATCGTCTCATAACGATTTGGATATGATCAAATGTAACGCAATCATTAAAGATAGAGATAAGCATGAAGTAGCCTACGAGCGTGAAACATTAAGCTAATAATTAAAAACAATCTGGCTAAGATTAAAGACTAATGGAAATCACCATGCAATAGTTCGGACTCTCAGCAAGCAACACTAGCACTCCGATTATTGCCAGCTCTCTTCTTTAATAAAAAAAAAACACTCCACTTTACCCCTATGGACGTAGACCGATCTAAGAGCTGAACCACGTGAACAGTTCTCTTTTTCTCTTTCCACATTCATATTATTTTGGGGGGCATTCCTGAAATTACCCTTAATATTGTGGGAAAGATCTCCTTCTGGATATAATATAACTACACATCTTATTCCCATGTTTTAGTTGCTTTTAAGTTAACCCAACCCAAACAACACTAAATATCACAACCGTCTACTCCTAAGTCCATATGTTCCCCATGATTAAGTCTTATTCATCGCTGTAGACTTATACCGACAAATTTCCATTTTTATTAATTTTATACATCATAAGTATATAATATCAAAATAACTTATACCTATAAATCTACATAATACATGTACGGTAAAATACACGTACCTTATAAAAGGACTCCATCTCAATCCCGCACATAACGAAGGCCTATCCTACTTTCTTTGAGGATCGCAAAACCATTAAAGCATCTAATGGGGATAATCACTACGCCTTCACGCCAATCATATATCCCCATACCCAAATCTATGTAAAAGAATCAGTCCATGAACCTTATACAGACATAACGGGAATTTCAGCACGTAATGTCCGAGGTAATCATAATCAAGTCAAACATATCGTCATCGCATTAGGGTACTGGTTTCCAACGCTCGTGCCCCATAAGGATATCCCCTCTAGTACGTATCCCACGAGTACACATGCCCAGTATATTGCACATAATACAAAAACAACTGACCCTACACAGTTAAGGGTTAAAAATCTTAACTCTAGCCTTAACACCTAATTTAACCTCATTTAATTAAGAATTACTATTTAAGTTTAGATGTTGTTCGATCTCCTCATTCGAATGAGAAGACACGGGTCGTTCAAACGAACTCCCCTTTTTGTTCAACAAGAATTCCCTTTCGTTCGAACAAGAATAACCCATATTCATCATCTTCCCAGCGAAACTCCGCCATTGTTGACCTTAAAAAATCCATTTTGAGCCTATAGACTTCCCCAAACTTCAATTACTAGATGTATAATTGTTCCAACAACTGTCCTAACCAATTTTTAATGGTTGTAAACTAATCTTATCCGGATTTTAGATATAAAATTCCAATTCTCATCTTAAGAACCCTAATATATAACTATATACCAATAGGAGGGGCTTCTTTGTAAAACTCCCCTACTCAAAGATAAATTACCTCGCCAAGACAAATGGGAGTTCATTCGATGTTATATGGAAGAGGTTAATCTGAATACTCGAAAGACAAAGTTTGGCAGAATCGAGGAAGCTCTATGTTCCATCGATCAACTTGGTTGCGAGGATTCTCGAGGAAACTGCTTTTGAGAACACAGAGATCGAAACTGCTTTAACGATCAAGCATGTTGCAAAAAAACTTACCCGATGGAACATATTGCGAGAAACTATTAACTTTCTCGACTGAAGTACTAATCAGTTATTAAAGGTGCTAACATAGAGAGCACTATCTGACATAAAGGAATATCATTTTTTCACACGACCCATGCGTGCAAACATTATATTATATATTTGGCGCTGCGTTTAAGCCACATGCTAAAGCTGGAGCACTTTTAGTTAAAGTAATATTTTCTTCCATATTTTAAGGACACATTAATCCATGCTTAATAGGGTTGTCCCCCATTAAATGACTGATGGTGGTTTACTAGAAGGAGGGTCCAAAAAGGTAGTATAACATCCAAGGTTCCACAAATTAAGACTTATACTATATATGCTAAATTACACCATTGTAGAAGACATGAAAAAATGAAGATAAAAGACAGAAGAGATAGAGAGATTTTGGAATAGACTTGAAGAGATTCTAAGAGGGTTAAAACACTATATACACTTAAGAGGAGAAGTTTTATTGTAGAGATTGAGTGTTTGCAAAAATTTATTTTCATTCTCTAAGTGAAATAAAACCCGAGCTCTTGTGGACGTAGCCCCAGTTGGGTGAACCACATTATTTTGTTGTATTCTTACAATTGATTTTCTCCTTTGAGTATATTTTTCTTCATTATTAGTCATCTTATCATCATTCTTGCAAAGTATATTTTTCCATCACCATTAATACGGATGATGCACCCACTAAACACGTACAAGTGGAACTTCCTTCGAACTCAATCTCCTCTCGATATGGTCTAAGATATCAAATGGCCTCTCCTCATATGAAACATCGGGATGCAAATAAATCTCCTCCAAAGCAATGTGAGTGTGAGCCAACTCATCCCAGAGATATCGCCTTAAAGAAGAAATGTGAAATACATCATGAATCCGATGCAAGTGCTTCGGCACCTCGAGTCTCTATGTAACTGGCCCAATCTGCTCAATGATAGGGAATGGCCCCACATACCTTGGCGTCAACTTCCCTTTCTTCCCAAACTTCATTATCCCCTTCATAGGAGATACGCGTAGTAGTACCTAGTTCCCCACATTAAACTGCGGGAAGAACCGCTTAGCATCGACATAATTCTTATGTCAGTCTTGGGCTATCCGTATACGACTTCGAATCAACTCAATTTTGGCCGACGTATCCTGAATCAATTCCGGTCTAAGAAGCTTTTTGTCCCCCACCTCCAACCAACAGGCGGTCGAATGACAAGGTCAACCATAAAACTCCTCAAATGGTGCCATGCCAATCATAAACTGGTAGGAGTTATTGTATGCAAACTCCGCCAATGGAAGATACTGCTCCCAACCTCCCCCAAATTCAAGGACACACATCCGTAGCATATCTTCCAACATCTAATTCGTTCTCTCTGTCTTCCCGTTCGTCTGTGGGTGATAAGTCATACTCAACCGCAGCTCGATACCCATTACCTCCTGGAAGCTCTCCTAAAATCGAGACACAAAAATCTTATCCCTGTCAAACATAATATCTAATGGCACCCCATGCAACCTCATTATCTCAGCAATAAAAATCTGGGCATACTGTCCCGTAATATAATTAGTCTGAATTGGTAGGAAGTGATCTACCTTGGTCAACCGATCCACTATCACCTACATGGAAATGTTCTCCCATTTCCACATTGGGATTTCTTATGACTATAGAACCCCTGCCAGTTTCTAATGGTCCACTTTCACCAACTGATAAGTGGTACACCTCGAAACAAACTCAGCAATGTCTCTCTTCATCCCACTCCACCAGTACTACCGTCTCATGTCTTGGTACATCTTATTCCCTCCAGGATGTACTGCAAATCATGACCCGTGCGACTCTTCAATCACTGCCTATCGTAACTCCTCCCCCTCTAGGACAATTAACCTCCCGTTGAATCATAAACCTCCCTCTGAACTCACGGAATACGACTCGGCTACCCCGTCTGGAAGCTTTCTGATCCGATCCTGACAAAAAGAATATGTTGCTTGTGCATGTACCACCCTCATGACAATCTGGAGGTTGACGGTCATGACTGACATAAATTATAGGGTGTTACACGGTAAGCCCGGACCAGCCTAGGGAAAACCACAACACCTCCCTCCATGGTGTTAAACATGGCAAGCCATCTTGGTCTAGTCTCTTCGGTCAGCATCTTAGCCACTACCCTCCCCCATAGTCACTTCATGTAATCCCAAGAAACATGCCAAACTCTACCAACAGATTGGGAAGGACGGGTCAACGGCCGACGATTCTCCCACGGAGATCCCAGCCACATGCATATGCCCTCCGTCAAATCTTCCATAGGAAAGAAGTATAATGTCTGAGGTGGCACAGTCTGCTCTCATCCAAATTAACGCAGGAGCCTCCAGGGAAAGTAGAAAGAGGTCTGTCGGAGGCCAACCAACCGAACACACTAGTATTCCCCCAATTCTAGAATGGGCCACAACTCCCCCTACCAAGGCACTGACCAACGCAAACCTCAAACCCCGTGCTCCACAAACCAGTTCTCCCAGCTCTCAATGTTCAGGCCTAAGCTGATAAAGTAGCGAGTAAAGAAATTTGGCACAGTTACCAAGAGATATTCAGGAGGGACCGCCATACGGAATCTCTCCGATAGCCATATGAACAGCATAACTGGGTTGCCTCTCAGAAAGTTAGAACGGCCTTCCCGCCAAGCATCTAGACCATTCAGGGTATCAGCTACTATCACCGCTATAGGATTGCGATGGTATGACATCCACGAAGTGATAGCAATAAGTTGAGGGTCCACAAACAGGTCCCCGGTCACCAACAGTAATTTTGAAGTTAAGCCAAGGATTATGGCTCCGGCATCCTACAGACGCACAGAATCTAGCACAGCCAGGAGAAAGATCATTCCTCCCATAACCAATGATCGAGCCGTCAAGGGTGAGATATGGAGAAATCCTGCTAACAGCTTGCAAGGAGACCGAGAGAATTCAGGCATGGCCGCCACAACATTGGGATTTACCACAGCATAGCATAAAACTCTTCGTAAGTCGGGCAAAATTCGTCCAAGCCAAAGCGAAAAACATTATCCTCGGGGTACCAAAATTGTACCGACGCCATCAGCATGTTCCATTCAATAGGTCGATTGCGCCAAAAGAAAACCCGACGCATGTTGAACACATCGTAATCTACATTATATGAGCATATAGCAATTTTCGAGGTAAGAGGTGAATTCAACACTTTCAGGAAGAGACATGTTGGAAATGATGAGATAAAAAGCAAGAAATAAGAAAAAGAAAGGAAATGTGGAGGGGTGAAGAAAACACTCCACCATTACCCCTTTTTATACTTGAAAAAGGCTAAAGGCAAGGGTCCTAGAAAATCCAGACGAAACCCTACCAAATCAAGGAACAAGTAGCTGAAGAAAGTGCAATAAAAGCCTTGGGATGATTGGACTGGAATGACCTACCGATAGGAAGGACAAGGGGTATGCCGATCGACATCCCCCCATTTTTAGCAAAATTCTCTTTTTCCTTCTTTGTCAAAATATAAAACTCAGGATTTATTGTTATTTTCGAAGTCGGGTCAATTCCTCCTATTTTCACTTATACTTTTTCAAAATAAATTCATTTCCTTTTAAGTTATTATAATCTTTTGTACGGTCTCAGTAGCAAAGTAAAAAGTGCATTAAGTCATTAAAATAAAAATAAATTAATAAAAACTTCATTCCATTGCATATATATTGCTTTATTACATTTTCCTCGCAGGAAGATAAAAAAAAATAATGGGACTCAGCCCGATCCCCCACATTCTCTCTAAACATTCTCTCTCTTCTCTTTCTCTCTATTTCTATCTCTTTCTCTCTCTCTCTCTAAGACCCCCATCCCTGCGGCGTACGCGCTTTCCTCGACGACGTGCTGAGGGGCCTCCACCACCTGATCCAGACCCCTCCCCAGACGAATAAGATGGGACCAAGTAAGAAGGAATCAGGATCGAATCCTAGATATGAGCCTTCACGAAAGCCACCCGGTCTCGGATGTCTTTCAGCCAAGTAGTCGACACCCGGACATACTACAGGAAAAATAGGAAAAGAGAAAATTAGTCAGTCGAGGCAAAGAAAGATATCAGAAGGATAAAAGTCAACAAAAATGAAAGGTATACCTTCGACTGAAGGACTTCCTCTATCAGCACCAGCACCTCCAGTTCCATCGCATTGGGGCGATGCAGCATACGCACCGATCCTCCATCAGATCGTCTAATGTTATAAGAAGGAGGAGCCAGTCACAAAAACGGAACCTCTAATGTCGACGCACCACCTGCACTGTGGGCAGACAAGTCGACCAGTGGGTGGCATCATCCAGCTCGACACAAAATCCAAATAATCGTAGGTCGTCGTCGTGTCAGCATACGATGAATAAGGCTCGCAGACCATCGTCGCCACCCTCGCCTCCTCTGGCATCTCCCACTCCTGCCTCATGTACCTCGGGAGCCTCGTAGGTGGAACCATCACCTCGTCCTCCACCACCTATCGGACTACTCTCTCCCACAGGTACCAGGAGTATCCAAACTCGTGCGCCAACAGATGATGCAGCTGCGCGTTCCCCCCGGTCACCCCCGTGTGTTGGATGGTCGTATCCCAGGGATAGAAGGTCACCTGCAAGATCCCAGCGAAAAATCAATATCTTAAAAGGTCATCGAATAAAAATGGCCTCAAGAGGAAAGAAGAAATTACTCGATCGCTCATCCGGCCATTCAAGACCTAAGGCACCACCGCCAAGGAAAGAGACTGCCTCGACTGCCGGTTGGACATTCGTCACCGATACATATGGCAGAAGTCCCCCACTGACTCATCCTTCAAACCTATCAAATGAACGCTAAGCCCAATCACCTCATAAAACCAAGTCTGTAAAGGACAAGGGTCATCAATCAAGGAATCAAAAAAGAAATAAAATGCATAAAGGAAAAATGCAAAAAGGAAAGAATACCTCTAAAAGATACGTGGCGCCAATAAAAGTCTGTCGGCAGCACCGGCTGAATGCATCCAAAGACGAATAAAGGGTCGCCAAAGTCAGGCTCCCCCAACAAAAAGAGGGATATTCGAAAATTCCCTCAAATAAGTCAAAAACCACAAATGGACGACGTCGCCACTCATCGCCACCAAAAACCCTCCCAACAGTAAATAAATAAATAAACGGGTCATCTGCCACACCTGCAGCCCGTCAGTCTCGTCGATCCGCCGACTCAACAAAACCTCCTTCAAAAGAGAGAGATGAATGGAGTCCCCTAAGACTATCTGCCTAACATCACCCAATACCGCCTCCACCATCGCCGACATCACCAGCAAAGTCTAATCCACCTCTATCTAGGCCCCCTCATAGTCTAGCCCCAGTAGCTTCTTTACATCAATAGGAGTCACTGCTATCTCCCCAAAACCGAAATGAATGGTGTGGGTAGTATCCCACCACCTCTCTCCCAAAGCGCAGAAGATAGTCGTCAAATGAGGCGTCTCATCCAATGCAGATGCCAAACTGCCAAAGCCAGCCGATGAAAACACCCAACACACCACCAGAGGAAGGTGCTCCCAAACATCCATAAACCCCGTCATTCCCCGAGAACGCAGGTTGAGAGTGGTTTGACGGTTGGTTGAGAGATATCTCCGGATCCAGTCGTGGTTCGAAAGAAAAGGTGTGTGCTATCTGTTACGCGGGCCATTCTACAAAGGCATGCCCGACGATTTCCACCAACAAGGCCATGCACACCGAGCATGTGGATGCTATAGGAGGATTCAAAGGAAATTTTAACGCCCCACATGGGAATTCGTACAACCCTTTATAGAGAAACCATCCTGGTTTTTACTAGGGACAACCACAAGCTGCGATGAACCCACATTCACAGGTTGTCCAACCCCCACCACCTCCTCAATACCAACAAGCACCACCACCTCCAATGCCATATGTAGCTCCACCGCGAAGGAGTTTTGAGGATACCATAAACCAGTTCATAAATTCTCAAAGTGCAACCAATGCTAGAAATAAACGCATGCTCGCTGACATTAATGCGCACATCTCCAAGTTGCAATCATCGTTGAGTATCCAAGAGAAAGGAAAATTTCCTGCCCAGAGCCAAAGACCTCCCCAAGGTCAACCTAGTGTTAGATCCACCTCTACAGAACAACAGGAGCATTGCCAAGAGGTAATCATTCTTCGTAGTGGGAGATTTGTTGATTTATCACCTCCCCCACACGACGCATCAAAAGATAAGGAGAATTCGCCCGGCACGAAAGAGGACGAATATATCTCCTTGAATGAGAGTGACAAAATAGACACTAGTGGGACCGAGGTAGTTGTAAAGCCACCCTCCGCTGTGCCATTTCCTCAAAGATTGGTTCCTTCCCATAAAGGTACCATAAGTGATGAAGTTCTAGAAGTCCTTAAGAACATGAAATTGAACTTGTCTTTCCTCGATGCAATAAAGGATATCCCAGTTTATGCAAAAGTCATTAAAGATTTATTGACTGTAAAGAGGAGGATGAAGGTAAAGAAAAATGTGTTCCTAGCATAGAACGTGAGCTCCATTCTTCTTAACCATCTCCCACCTAAATATAAGGATCCCGACCCACCATTTCCTGCACCATTGGAGAGAACAAAATTAGGAGGGCCTTACTCGATTTGGGGGCGAGTGTTAATATCCTCCCCTATTCAATTTATAGGCAACTTGATCTGGGTGATCTTAAGCCCACAAAGATCACTCTCCAATTAGCGGATCGAACCGTGAATATACCGAGAGGTATAGTTGAGGACGTGATAGTCCAAGTGGACACTTTCTACTTCCCATTAGATTTTGTCATTTGGGACACAGAGCCTTCCTTCGCGTCGAAAAATCATGTTCCTATCATCCTTGGGCGCCCATTCTTAGCTACGGCTAACGCACTGATCAATACTCGAAATGGGAAGATGCAACTCACTTTTGGGAACATGACATTAAAAACAAGCATCTTCAACATAGCCCAATAAACAGGGGAAGAATATGATCTTCACGCGGTGAGCTTAATTGATGAGATCGTAGAAGAGCACATTGAGGAAAATTTTTGTGGAGACACCTTAGAAGCTTGCTTAGTGTCTAGTCATGAGAGTGAGGGAATTTATACCGAGTTTGAGAGAGAGTTAGGGGACGTGAGCATGGAAGAATTTGAAAACGAATTTGGGCATGTGGATGAGAGCCTGAATGTAGAAGTCCAACCTTTATTGGACTCGTTTATTTACTTGGAGGAGAGCGAATGGAAAGATAAAATCAATGAATTCCTTCTTTGTGACCATCCACCCATACCGCTAGAGGTCCCGAAGACAATTGAGGAGAAAAGTTATGTTTCGTCCGACTTAAAGCCCAACCCATGCTTTCCCAAAATTGAAAGAAACTTAGGTGTTCCCTCTGAGTCGAAGCACGCAGTCCATGCTTTGAGTAAGCATCACAGGGATCCCTTTTCGAGTAGTCACGAAGAGTCTCCCAGTCTTTCCCATATCTATGGGCGAGGTCCCAACTTGTTCCAATTATTGGTTTATGATATGAAGACGGGGGAGATAAGGAGAGCATTGGACCCAGTTCATGGGGTCAGGTGAGTTTGTGGAGAGATGAGAGGTCGTCGCACCCCCGACGCGTATGGGGTGATTTTTGTTCTATTATTGAGTCATGAGTTAGTGTCATTAAGTGTCTTTTTGCATTTTAAATGTTTACTTATTTTATTTATCGCACTCTTATTTTGCCTTATTTAGATTTTAGTCCTTTTGATTGAGGACAATGCAAAAGTCTAAGTTAGGAGGGGTGACGAGTGCGTATTTCTAAAACTTCACAAATTTTCAAAATGCCAAAAAAAAATAGAAAACTTCAAAATTTCCCAAAAAAATTGAAAAACTCAGAAAAATCAAAAATAATTTTCTTCAAAATAAACAAAAACTTAGAATTCAAATTTTCCAAAAATATCATTAAAATTCGGTTTAAAGTCTCAAATTGTAAAAACAAAATACACAAATCCGAAATTGACCAAAGATGGAAATTGAGCGAACATAGACGACTTAACGAATAAATGTGGAGATTAATCAACACGGTAAGATTCGAGCTTATCCTTTTTTGTGAGTTTATAAATCAATCTGAGTTAATGGTTAACTCAAAGTTCTAATTCATCGTCTAAAAAGTCGTCGCGATCTCAATGCCCTTGTTTTGATCGGTTACGAGAAATGTGTGGGATGTTGCCTCGAAAAACGCGTTGAGATGTCTCTAAACTTAAAACAATCTCAAAATGCATATGGTAACGCAATTAATAATTTGGACAATGAAGTAGGCCCTCGTTTGTCACTCAAAAATGTTGGCTAGAAAAAGTCGTGAAAAAGTACCCCTTTTTGCAACCCATTTTGAGCCGAATAAAAATTTTCCTTTCGTTTGACGACCCGAAAACACCGAATTGGACCGGAATTGAGAAAGTTGGAAAAGTCAATATTTAAGTCCGAAAAGTGCAACAAAAGGGGCAAAAGAATAGAAATGCTCAACAAAAATAGCAAGAAATGAAAAGCGTAATAACAGGAAAAAAATAGAATAATCAGAAAAGATGAGCAAAAGACCGAAAAAGCACTAATGGACGTCTTAAGAATAGTTTCCAATTCCAAATTTCCCAAACCCATTTCCTTGTACCCATTACACTTTAAACCCAAGAAAGTCCTAACCGAATCCAAATTGTGAAATTGGTTACCGCGTGGAGATCTAAAACATAAAAAGATAATAAAAGAGATTAAAGGTGTGAATTAGAGGCGATGTTCCCGTTTCCCTATAACCGTAATCCAATGATGTGATCCATTTACCAAAAAAAATCCGTCTTTCTATTTGTATGCGTGAACTTGGTTCCAATGCATTTACTCTTTATATCACGAACATCGAGAGAAATATCCACCTTTTCGAGAGATTCATTTGTGAGAGAACTCCGTGAGAATTGAATCAAAGCGAATTTTTGGATAATTAACGTAATGGTCAACCGGTGCAAATTCGCGGTTAAATTTTTGGCTTCACAGACACACTATGATTTAAGACTCCTGAATTGAATTGATGATGATTATTTTCTGGAAAAGTTTGAATTATACAATTTTTGATTATTTTGAGTTTTCTTTGAGTCAATAACAAATTTTGTGGGTATATTCACTGCAAATCCTTACGAGACACCACTCGTCCTACTAACCTAGGGATTTAATTGCTTGTTGCATATGTTAAATGCAATCACTTGCTCGCGAAAAAGGTATTTTATCCCAATAAAGTTTTTGAAGGGTCCTTAACTCGTACTCTTTTGCGTTTACATTGCTCGGGATGCGCAAAGTTCTATGCTAGGGGGATTTGATTAGGCATAAATTCTTCACATTTATCCCCTTAATTTCGGTATTTTTATGATCCTGTGCGGTGTAAATAGCTTGAATTTGTCTCATATTTATGCTACTAACCCCTTTTGGCAAGTATTTCGTGTTTTGTATATTTTTTTATGTGTTTTACAGGTATTTCATGCAAGAAAGATGGAAAAGAGAACTCAAAACAGTGAAAGAAAGCAAGAAATGGGAGTTTAAGGGCATTTCATAATTTTCCAGCCTTATTCCGGAGGTGGGGCCAATTGGAAAGTTGAAGATATTTCAATTACAAGAACACTGGAAAAAACGGCACCCCAATCCGAGCTACGGTGAAGAAGTTATGCTCATTTGAAGATTGAGAAAGAAATCCAAAAATCCAAATGAAAAAAAGGCGACCAAGGCTTGACCATTCTGGAAATCCGAACCAGTTCACCTATAACCCGAACCGGTTCGCCCATTTGTCACGCACCAGATCCGTTACAAAATTATTCACACTTTCTAAGTGTGACAAAATTGCCAAATACGGGATTTTTATTTTGTCATTATCTTTTAGCCAAAAGAGTTTTATGTTTTGGAGACTCTTTTAAACGACCTCTAGCTTATATATTTAGTCGTTAGGACTCTTTTTATTAAGATTTCATTCATGTAAAAGCTCCTAATCAAGGAGGAACATCTAGGAGAAGCATTTACATATTTTACACCTTTAATTTAAGAGCTTTTCCCATTTTTCTTCAATCTTTGATTTCTTCTTGCATGTTCTTGTTCTTCAATCTTGTTAACTTTTATTTCCAGCACTTTTATTATTATTTCTCATGTTTAATCTCTCTTTCCAAGTAATTATGAGTTCATGCAATGTAGATAACGTAGTTTTCACTTATTTCTCCATGTTAGGCTAGATTTTTTAAGGGTTGGGATGCATGAACCCAACCCGACGTGGTTTGCATGGGTATAAAATTAGTTCTCTAAATTTAATATTTGATTAGATCGTGTTGTATGGTGATCACAACCGTTGTAAGACTTTTGATCTCGTTTGCCCTAGGTAACCGGGAAGCTTAAGAGTGCAACGCGTATGTAGCTAATACGACAGCGCTTTACTCGTCCTTTGCTTACATACTGTGCGGGCTACGATCCCTCATATGTGTAATACTTGGGAGTACTAAAGACTAGGTTTGATCAATTAATTAATTTACGACTAGTTTTTTACTTGGCATACACACTAGGGTTTGGGGGATTGTATTCCCAACCTGTTTTCCCTTCATTCTTATTAAGTCATTCTTACTTAGTTAATTTTGCTCACATAGTTAATAAAGTAGTTTAATTTAGTGTGCATTTAATTAATTAGTTATTTCCCATCTCAATCATATTTTTGTTTCTTTTTAGAGTCAAGTTAGGGTTAACAGTCTTACTTTTGTCATCACATTCACTCGTCCTAGTTCCCTGAGGATTCGATACCCAGACTAGCCACTATACTCCGCAAGAGTGTAGTTAAAGTTTAGGTTTTTGTATTGCGGTTGGAAGCCGATAACAACGATTAGCGTATTTACACAGACACTCGGTTTTCACCTCGATCAATCACCGGGTGCTTTCGGGCCCCGGTTGACCAAGGTAAACTCTCTGGACAGAGCAAAACTTTTTAAAATATTGAATTACCTCGCATAATCTTTCCAACGATCTACCCTGTGCGCTATTCTGACTTACGGTTTGGACGAACGATCCATTATCGTCCGACGATCTCCCGTCCAAAGGACCGACGAGCGCTTCCGAGCCCCGTTTGACCCAAAGTCAACTCCCGTACCCGGGAGCATTCCAAAGGACTCTTGAAGGTCTCTGAATTACCTTTCAAACGGTATGCCCCGTGCACAATTTGGAACAACGAATTGCGTTCTATAACCGTTTTTTCGAAACAAATTTGCATGAGACTACTGATTGGCATGTGCATTTCATGTGTGTCGGTAGTGTGTCTAGGGTTACCTGCCGATTGGGAGGGCTAGGGCTATGTTGCTCGGCACCCCCCTTACCCTATAAATATATGGCATAACCTCACTCCAGGCACCCTTAGATCCATCAATATCAGTGATCTCAGCAACATTCTATTGCAATCAGTGAAGTTTTCTTATGTGAAATTCCTTTCCATCTTTCATTCCAATCCTTTTCATAACCAATTTAGAAAAATCTAATTCTCTACCATCCAACATTCATCTCAACACTTAAGGGAGCTCATTAAAGATCAAGATCAAGCCTCAAATCTCCAAAGAAGGTCCAAAAATCCTTCTCTCTCTTTAAATTCTTTATTTCGCATTAATTACATCAATTCTTAATTTAGTTTTTACTTTAGTTCATACACATTAATACCTCATCCTGTATTAGTTATATTGCACATACTCTATTTCTATAGAGAAAAAAATCAAGAAAAGAGGATTACACCTATAAATTCCGACGTCATTGCTCATCACATTTTCCCAAAACTAAAGAAACATATTCCACACACACATATATAATAAATTCCCGATCAAATCTATGGGATAAACCCCACCCTTATGGCGCATGCGAACTACGTGGACTTTGATGCCTTTATAGGCTACGTAAGCGTCTCGGGCTAAAACCCGAGACTCGAGTCCCATTTTTCAGTTTTTCAATTTTTCTCATTCTCGTATTTGTATCATTTTCATCTATACATTATTTAATATATATTATATTTGTGGTCCATATTGGCGTTTTATCTAATATATATTATTGTTTCATCACAAAGATCAATATCTCAATAAACGCATACATCGTATTTTCTAGATATTATTTTGGGAACATTCCTATAAATGACCTCACGCTATCTTTTCATGATATGAGTTGGGCGATTCAGATCTCCATTTATATATACACGCACAAACACTTCACGGAGACATTAAGGAAAATATTAACACAAGCCCATGAGAGATCGAAAGGGCAGGATGGGTGCCTAAGACCTTCTCATTCCGTAACTTAGCCCTCGAACCTCTAAACTATTGGTTTTGTAAGCATCAGTTTGTCTTTGATGCCGCTTTCTCTAGGCGACGACATGTTCTTTTTGCGTGTTTTGTACAAAATAGGCTTGTGACTTCATCTTTTTACATCATCCCACATCGATGAGGGTCAAAGCGCTCCTAGATGAAAAGGGCGCGATACCGTCTCACATCTTTTCCCCCACCGGGAAGGGGGAGAGATAAAGGGATCCACAGTCGACATTCCTGAGGGAATAACAATGGCTCCCTTTCTTGTTCAGAAACAAATTGCAGCCACCCACTGCTACCACATTGAGCTCGTTACAGAAGAAGATGCAAATATGGCATGATTATGCTAATACGACATTTGGTGCCTCCTCAAACATGGTAGGCATCCTTGAGACGCGGATAAGAAGGATCGTGCGACCCTTCGCAAGCTGGTTGTTCAGTCCATCATCTGCAACAAAGTGCTCTTCAAGAGAAATTTGTATGGAACCCATTTTCATTGCATAGCAAGGGCTGGGATCAAAGATATGATGCAAAAAATCCACAATGGAGAATGCGGCCCACAAATTAACGGTCACATGCTTGCCAAGAAAGTCATCCGTCAAGGGTACTAATGGGCTACCATAGTTCAAGACTGCACTGCTTATATTTGGAGATGCCTCAAATGCCAATAATTTTCCAACCTCTACACTTGCCTCCTCGAGAGTTATACAACATGACCTCTTCTTAGCCCTTCTCCGCCTGGGACATAGACATCATAGGGAAGGTACGAACATGAATTCATCCTGGTCACCATTGAATACTTCACGAAATGGGTTGAAGATGAATCATACGAGGTATTGAATGCAAAAAAAGTAGCTAAGTTCATCAGAAAGAACATCATCTGTTGCTATGGAGTTCCCCACGCATTGGTTTCAGACAATGGACTCCACTCTGAGGATGAGGTCACAAAGTTAGTCGATGAATATGAAATTCAAAGATACAAGTCCTATCCTTATTAACCGCAAATCAATGGCGTCATTGAACCCATCAACAAGAGCCTTAAGATCATCAGTAAGATGACTGAAAGATGTAGAAACTGGGTCGATCGGATCCCATATGAACTCTGGGGCTACCTTACCTCTATCAGAACACCCACTAGGGATACTCTCTATTCTCTAGTATACATCATGGAAGTGGTTCTCCCTGTCCAATTGGAAGTCCCTTCTCTATGGGTTATGCTCAAAAGTAAGGTCAGTGAAAAAGACTGGTATCAAAGCCGCTACAAAGAACTCTCGCTCCTAGATGAAAAGAGATTGAATTATCTATACCACATAAAAGGGTACCATCTCCGGATTACGCGATCAGTCAACAGAAAGGTCAAGGTTCACGGTGTCCAAGAAGGAGATCTTGTGCTTAAAAAAATCGTAGAACCCGTTTGGGACCCGAGAGGAAAGTTCAAAACTAATTGGAGTGGCCCCTACATTGTGAAAAAATCATATCTGGTGGCGCCGCTATGCTCACAGACCTCAGCAGAGAGGAAATGTTGCATCCAGTCAACTTGGGTTGTCTAAAAAAGTTTTAGCCTTAGACCGAACTCTCATCGCGCTACGACTCTTATCATCCTCAATCTATTCAAAAAAGTCTCTTCCTCCCCTCTACTCAGAACTATGTACGACTTGATCCTCTCATAAATCCACTTTTCAGAATAACTCACAAATTTTCAAACCCAGGGAGGTATGTAGGCAGCCCATAAGACATACATGGGTGCGTTCCTTTCTCCCTCACAAAATGCTATTCTTTTTTCCCTTCGAGAATGATGGTCTCTCTCATCATTTAAACAAACAAAAGGATTATGTGTGCTTTAGTGATTGATATGGGCAGTTCAAATACAAAATTCATCAAAGACACAACAAAATATGTTGAAATCATTGTTCTTTTATTTAAAATCAGGAATTGAACTATTATATGTCGTATCAGTGACAGGAGTTAAGACAACCCACTCCTTTCCAAATTCCCATACAACATAAAAACCCACACTATCAACGGCCTCACAACTGAACTACAGTGATAGGACATCCACAACGCTATTGTAGCTACCTGAGGGTCATCTATCATGTCACATGTCAAAATAAGAATCCTAGTAGTCAATCCCATGGCCACGACACTAGCAAAACCGTGCGCGGTATAGTCTCTTCGACACACCGAATTCAGCATAATCGACAAAGATGACTAGCTTCAATTGGCATCAAGCTTTCTATCTCCTCATCCATAGACCAACCAAAACAACAATGGTCTTGGAAAAATCCAAACACCATGAATGTAAGAAGAGTGCCACAAAAGATTGAAAATTAGTGTACCTGGACAAACAAGCCAACAAGCAGGCCGAAAATATATCGGTCACACCCAATTTTAAAAAACCCCACATTTTTCTCTTCTAAATCCTTTTTATTTTGAAATAAGACCCTTTAAAGGGAAGTTCTTTGCAACCAAGCCTCCAAGGCCTTCCTCTATTCAAATATGCCAAAAACATATTCAAAAATTCCAATAAAAACACATTTTCCTACTTTCTTTTCAAAATAAAATTTCAACTAAAAACTAAAGTTTGTGTAGAATAAGCCACTAAATCAAGATAATCAAACAAAAAATGCATCTTTTTTGCCATTCTAAGTCTCTTTTCAAGTACAAAGAAAATCCATTAAATCAAGCATAAATCATGGCCAATGCCAAGCCCCTCGGGTATCAAACGTACCCAAACTCATACGCCAACAACCTCCGCATTTGGTCATGCATGCCCATAATCCCTGTAGCCTTTAAAGCCAAACGCCAACGACATAATGTCACATGATTCTTCAACAAGAATCAGTGATCTACCAAAAGCAAATAAGTATTAAAACCACAAAAAAGATAAAAATAGGCAATGACCTTTCCCCTCCCTCAAGAAGCTCAGGAGTTCATGCCATATGCCGATAGGCACCTCCACAGCCATGCCAATCGGCATCCCCTCAAAATTTCGTTACAAAATGCCAGAAAAATCCAAAAATTGCCCAAAAATTCACAAAAATTCCCGAAAAATCCCTGCAAAGTCAAGAAAGTCATTACTCTGAAAAAATACCATCTAGGAACACCAAAACATTTACAAAAATCTCATTAATCCCCAGAAGGATCATAAGAAAATTCATTGGCACTCACTCACGTCACCAGCATGCTCCTCAGCGGAATCAAAATCGAAAGTGCACCTACACCCGCGATAATCTACATCTTCCCCAACGGAGCCCCAATTATAAAAGCACTCCCCATAAATAAAGCCTTATGTACGTAGAATCGACCTCGACCCTCTAAATTGGTCATTTCAATCCTTAGATCTGCAGAATCAACTTTGACCCCCGGAACCGATCATTTCAAACCTTTGGTCCGCAGAATGGAGTTCGACCCTCCAAATCGGTTGTCTTAACTCCTTAGGTCCGTATAATTGACCTAGGTCCGCATAATAGACCTCCACCCTCCGAATCGATTATCTCAAACCTTCGGTACGTAAAACTGACCTCGACTAGCTAAATCGATCACTTCAATCTTTAGGTCAGCAGAATCGACCTCGACCTGCTGAATCGGTCATTTCAACTCCTTAGGTCAGCAAAATATACCTCTACCCATTGAATTGGTCATTTAAATTAGTTAGGTCCATAGAATCGACCCCACTCGCTATATCGGTCATTTTAAAACTTTATCTCCGTCGCAGAATTGACCTCGACCCTCTGAATCGATCATCTTAAACCTTATGTCCACAGAATCGACCTCGACCCGTTGAATTGGTCATTTCAATTATTGAGGTCCGCAAAATTGATCTAGGTCCGTAGAATTGACCTCGACCCTTTGAATCGGTCACTTCAATCTTTAGGTCCACAGAATCGACCTCGACCTTAGAAATCGGTCATCTCAAATCAAAGGTCCACAGAATCGACCTTGACCCACTGGATCGGTTATTTCCAGTTTCTAGTTCTTCATAATTGGCCTCGACTCTCAGAATCGGTCGTCTTAACTCCTTAGGTCCGTAGAATCAACCTCAACCCCCTGAATCGGACATATAATTTCTCTATAACTTGACCTCGGTCATCTGAATAGGTCACCTCCATCTCTTTATGTCCTCACAATTGACCTTAACCCTTCAACCAACCACCTTCTAAACCCTAATAGGGTCCTCAACCCTTGAACATCGATGAGGTGTCTATCTTTTGATGACCTCCGCTTATTCCAAGATCACCCATCGAGGGGCTCTGTAGACACCCCATCGTAGTACCCCCACCCACCCAAGTACCTCCTTAGGTCCCTAACACTTCTCATCCCACCGTAGACCCTAAATCGTACTCTGAGACCTGATCTAGAGGGCATCGGGCGCTATCGAGACCCGTTTGACCCTGGCCAACTCTCCTCCCTGAGCAAAGCTCAATGAAACCTTGTAGGGCACTGAATCCCCTTTCTAATGGTCCATACCATGCGTTAATCTTCCTCACGGTTCGCACGAATGTGCCTTTTTTACTTCGGAAGGCCATCTGGCTCTTCCAGGCCCCGTTTGACCTCGGTAAACTATCCAACCTGAGCGAAGCTCAATGAAATCTCGTAGGGTTATTTATCCCCTTTCCAAAAATCCATCCCATGCGCGAATCGGCCTCAAGGTTTGCATGAACAACCCTTTTTAACGTCGAAATCCCCCCCCCTCTCTTCTAAAGCCCATAGGGGGCTTCCGAGCCCCATTTGACTTCGGTCAACTCTCGAACCCATGAGTGGATCATAGATTCTTGTGGATCTTTTAATACCCTTTCTAACGGTCTCGATCGTGCGTAATTCGAACTTACGATCTGCATTTTATGCTCGTTATTTTGAAAATGTCCGTTTTGAACTGCCTATAGGTACCCCAAACCCCCTGACTATAGGCAAGGTGTACTTTCCTTGAGGAAGGTAGAGGTTATGCCGATAGGCAGGCCAGGGGCCATGTCGATCGGCACTCGCCTAAACCCCTTGTTTTTTACTATTTAAGGAGACCATAAGTTCATTATCAAAGACCCATTTTTAAGCAATTAGAAACATTCCCTTAAATTAATGCCCCTTCATTCCAAAAACTCCAATTTTCTAATATTCCTATCATCTTTCTAACCTCACTTTCATACCACCTTTGGCCACTTACCTCACCTTTACTTCACTTCCATTCCACCACCATAAAATCAACCTACTCTCCTCCAAAAATCAGTAACAAAGTCTTCTAGGGGGTTTATTCCTACTCCTTTCTAATATATCTATTTAGTGTTGTTTACTCGCTCTATTTCCATTTTTTATATCTTTTAGTCTTACTCCATTATCTCACTTCAACTAACATCCTTTTTTATCATTAGTATTCACATAACATATTTTCATAAAATCCAAAAAGGCAAAAACGAGGGTTTACTTGTAAACTCCAAAAGTGAGATTTTCTCCTTTTTTTCTACACTTCTACACTTGAGTATGCTTTTTTCAAAAAAATTAAAGAGTAGACTTAAATTTGGGTTTATGGGTTAAACCCCACCCTGATGACATATCGAACTACGTGGATTTTGATGCCCTTTGGGCTACATAGGCGTCCCGGGCCAATCCTGGAATTCGAATCATATTTCCTCATTTTATGCTCTCTTATATTTATTAGAATATGTGAGTCATGAACTCCGAGATATTTGTGTTCCGCTCGACATACACATTCACTTTTTCATACTGACTTGTGATTCGATAGATACTCACATTATATTTATTTTATGCCATTTCGTCGGGACACTCCTTTGGATGATTCCGCTCCATCTTTCCCATGATGTGAGTCGGGTGATTTCTTTCTCCCATTATTCACACCACACACATGTACACACATATCACACTTTTGGAGAAAATGAAAATATTTTCATAGCCTGTGAGAGACCGAGAGGGAGGGATAGGTGCCTAACATCTTCTCATTCCCTAACATAATCCCCGGACCCTTGATTCATTTGGTTTCGTATGAATCAGTATGCCTTCAATTTTGTTCTCTCGTGGACGGCTACATTTCTTTAGCCTATTTTGAGCAAAATAGGCTGGCGACTCCATTTCTTAGTGTATATACTCTTTTGATAACGGTCAACTTATATCTGAGGCAGCTCGCGAAGATATCAGCGTAAGTACCATAAAGAGGACGTCCATACCGTTGAACCACCCACACACGCAGGAGAGAGGGATTTCTCCGATTTTCTTTCCCGTCTAAATTTTGGGGACGGTCCGCGCCGGGAGAATTCGAGTCGAATGGCCACGGTTATAGATAACGACAGACATTGATAACTGTAGACAACCCCATTCTAATACCCCCCCCCCCCTAACCTCTCCTTAGGTCCCTAGCACCTCCCTTCATCATTGCAAACCCAAGTCATACCGCGGGTACTGACCTAAAGGCCATCGGGGACTCCTAGGCTTCGTTTGACCATGGTAGACTCTTCAGCTCAACTGAGACTGAATGAATCTTCGAAGGGCACTGAATCCCCTTTCCAACGGTTCGTCCCGTGCGCAATTCTGACATACAGTGCGGACGAACGATCCGTTTTACTCCGAAAGATCACCAAACGCTTCCAGGCCCCGATTGACCAAAGTCAACTCCCCGAACCGGGCCAAACTCTTGGGAATGTCGAAGTACATCTCCTCACCTTTTCAATGGTCCGCCCAGTGCGCGATTCTGTCTTACCATGCGGACGAACTATCCGTTTGCGTCCGATAATTCCCCGTCCAAAAGATCGACGAACGCTTCCGAGCCGCATTTGACCCAAAGTCAACTCCCGGACCCGAGAGTAGTCCGAAAGACTTTTGAAGGTCTCTGAATTACCTTTCCAACGGTTCACCCCGTGCGCGATTCGGATCAACGATTTGCGCTCTACGACCGATTTTCTGAAGGAACCTGAAAGTGACTATCAAACGGCAGGTTCCAAACCCTGCCTATCAGCAGTGTGCCTAAACACACATGTCGATTGGCAGGACCAGGGCTATGACGATCGGCAATGCCCTGGGCCTATATAAAGGAGGGCCTAACCTCATTCCAAGGGGGAGAAAAATCAGAGATCCATTACTCTCACCAAGCTCAGAAAACCCCTCTCGAAGTCAGCGTGATTTCCACATCCAAATCCCTTTTCCAACCTTCACCTTTCATTACCTTTTTCATCAAACTTGGTAACTTAAGTACCCCCCATCATCATCCAAGTGCAAGGGCTGCTCTCCAACATCCAAGATCAAGCTCAAGACCTCCAAGAAGGTCGAACTCTTTCAACTCTCTCTTTAAATTCGCATTAACTTATTTTATTACTTAGCACTTCTATTCTCTCATCTCATATATCTTAATATACTTTTTATCTAGTATTATTGCACATCTCTTATTTTCATATAAATAAAACCCAAAAAACAAGAAAAAGAGGATTTGCTCATAAATTCCAAACGGGAATTCTCACTCTTCTCACACTTTTCTCACAACTAAAACATTTTTTTACACACACACATATAAGAGAAGTCCTCGATTGGATTTATGGGATAAATCCCACCCCTCATTTTGCATGCAAACTACGTGAACTTTGATGCCTCTATAGGCTACGTAGGCGTCTCGGGGTAAAACCTGTGACTCGAGTCATATTCCTACTTTTCTCTCATTTTCTATTTTCTCTATATTCTTTAAACTCAATTCTCTTAAATTCTATATATACATATATTTGTTCTTAGTGGCGTATTATTCCATGTGCGTCATCGTTCCGTTATAACGATCAACGCGAGGATAATCGCGTAAATCCTATTTTCTAATATTATTCTTAGGGACATTCCTACGGATGACTCGCTTTATCTCTTCCATGATACAAGTCGATGATTCCTATCTCCACTATGTATACACATGCACACATTCCATGGGGAAATAAAGGAAAATAGCAACAACCCATGAGAGACCGTAAGGGCGGAATGGGTGCCGGGACCAAAGGGATCCTCTCTCGGCGCGAGGATCGGGGATGGCCACAATGGTGACTCCGCTGGGGATTATCATTTTGAGGTCTAGACTTTATTTACATGGGTGTTTTATTTTCTTATATATTCCCCTATTTGCATGTTCCCCTTTTACTACTCATGTGTACCTCATGCTTATGTTTCTATTCACACTTGTAGAAAATTCTCCGTGTATACTTCACACCACGTGCTCTTAGGATCACATATATCCCCATGTTGCACGCATCACCCGTACTTGGCATACCATTGGTACTCATACTTTGCTCCGTGTTGGGCATGATCAAGAAAGATACTCTCATCATAAGAAACTAATAAGAGAATCACGTATGATTCACACAATATCACCAAAGAGCATTGTGATTGACCAAATTTTATCCAGTAACTGGAGGGTCACTTCATGATGGGCGTTGGTCCGACAGGGCGCAGTTAGCCTAAGCGATATGACTCTCACCTTCCATTGGCCAAGTACCTTTGACGTATATCGAACGGTTCCCCCACATCGTACCGCTTGACCGAAGTCATGACGGGAGGTATATCGCAGGGAACTCGTTCACGTACACCGAGTATAGCAAATTTGCTCTCACACGTACCGTCCCCACGAGGTATATGGTGAGATAATTCACGTACACTCAGGTATATCAAATGGTTTGTCCACACGTACTGATTGCCCTCAAAAAGAAAAATGTATATCGTGGAAGCCACGCCGAAGGGGGGAACCCTTTCCGATTCACCCAAACAACTGCATACCCGCATATAGGTGTCAAGCCCAGGACACACATATTAGATTGCCGGTTTCGACCCGAAACTCTGTCGAAATTCCGAGTCGGCCTGCCGCCCAAATTTTCGCGCATCTTTAAAACGGGACCCTACCCGTGACCCTTGTTACAAGTCCAGCCATAGCTTTGCATATGTTACAAACCCAACTTTTCCAGGCTCGGGTCCCGTCCTTCATTTCATTTTGCATTTAGGAGAATTTAATACAAGTGAGAACATAATAATAATAATAATAATAATGCTGAGACTCGTCTTCCAAAAACATTTTTTCCTTCTTTATCAAAAATCCAAAAACATTATTTCCTTTATTTATCAAAAATCCAAAAACATTTCTCTTTTCTTTATCAAAAATCCAAAAATATTTTGCCCTTCGATCTCAAAAGAGAAACAAAAAATGTCAAAAATATTTTCCTTCTTTTTCTCAAAATAAATCCCATTTTGCGCCTCCTCAGGTCGATCGCACGCCCTTGGCCTGGCTCCTTATTGGCTTTGGTCTGCAGTCAAATCACCCCGAATCTCCGTTCGTTCCCTTGCTACTTGTTCCGAGTCCGGTATCCATCCATTTTCCATGGAGAACACAGATCAAGTACCAGTTGTGCAGCCAGATCTGACAATAGTCTTGGGTCAGCTCATGTCCAAGATTGACAACCTTCAGACTGAAGTCCAAGAGATGCAATGAAACCAGGTTCATGTTCCTCAAGAGCCCGAGGTCTTATTCCACCCGAGCCTATCTGGATTCCCGAAGAATATCAGCACGCTCCACGTGCCCCTCCTGTTAATGGGTCGCCGCCTGCCCAGCTTCCTATGCCAAACCTTGTCCAGTCTGGGGCTAACTTGCATGCGATTGTTGATCCGAAAGAGGAAGAATTGAACAAGGTCAAAGAAGATCTCAAGATGTTAACTAAGAAGTTCAACCAAGTCCTAATCTCCAAAATTACATGGACTACACCCACATGTCTCCTTATCCTAAGGCAAGGTTACTCGAGAAGTTCAAGATGTCGAATATCGAGAAATTCGGAGGAAGTGGACCCCCGATTGTTCATCTTCGAAGTTATCACTGTTTTATGACTCTCCTAAGGGAACTTGAAGAAGTGATGGCCCAATTATTTCAGCAAACTCTGAAGGATAGCGCTCTCCGGTGGTTTTTGTCTCTCGAGGAGTCCAGAATCCGTAGCTGGGAGGATGTAGCCAGAGAATTCATGTCGTACTACAAATATAACAAAGAGCTTGAGGTCACCCGCCGTGATTTAGAGTTGCTCAAACAGAACTCTAGGGAATCAGTCAATAACTTCATAGCCCGATGGAGGGCAAAGGCAGCCACCTTGACCAATCGGCCATCTGAGGAAGAACAAATCAACATAGTGAATAAAAACTTCTTACCCCATGTCCGAGCGACCATGGGAGGACAATACTATCCCCACTTTCGAGATCTCAGAGAGGCAGGAGTAAAAATCGAGGAAGGTCTTTCTAAAACAGAGGTTGAACCTAAGAAGGTGTCCAGACAGTTCACCCCCAGAAAATATGACAAACCTGCCAATGCTGTAGTCTTAACCATCAACATCTCTCAACTGACCACTTCGTGGGCACCAGAATGCCGCCCTATCCCAGTCCGAAAGGAATACACCGAGCTCCATGCTCCCCTCTCCAAAGTTTATCAAGCCCTGTTAAGCCGAAACCTTATCAAACCCTTGGACCCCCGTCCATTGCCAAACCCACTTCCAAGAAATTTCAAGGCAGATGCCCATTGCGCCTTTCACCAAACCACTGGTCATACCACCGACCAATGCTTTCACCTCCGGAACATAATCCAAGGTCTAATTGACCAGGGTACCATTGCCCCACCAGCCAATCATAAGCCAAACACTACTCACAACCCACTCCCAAATCACCCCAATGCTATCTTCCTAGAAGTGAACCCAGAATTTGATCCCTCAACTCAAATCACATCTATACACTCTCCCAAACCTCTCTAAACTTACCCATATTTCCTCTTACACCATGTTAGCCTCACTGATCAGGCACTCTCACTCCTTACTAGAGCATGCATCGCTGTCTGTACCCATTCTGAAAATGGAAGTATGGAATTATCAGAAGCGTTGAGCCAACTCCTAGAGTTCGGGCTGAAATTGCCCTCACAGATGGTCATTGATTACCAGAGGTTCAGTACGCTATTCTTGGAAGCACGAAAATGGGCCCGAGAGTCAGACAATTGGGTGATACCAACAGATGAAGTCAGCCTAGATGATGTTGTTGAGATCATGGAAGGATTATTCAGGCAAAACAACGATATCTGCAGTATGACCGAGTTACTTGATACTCTGAAGTTACAAGGACGCCTAGTCCCTTCACCCTTACATATCCCCACAAAATGGGAAAACCTGTATGAAGAAGCCATTGAAGTTGTGGAATGCATTGACTTTTCATGGAAAGACAGAATTGTTGCCACCGGATGGGGGGAAGAATTTGAAAATTCAAGTGAAGAGCAAGCTTCAGAGAAAACTGGCCCGGTAGCCGACATGTGTGGGATGATATCATTTGAAGAACTCCTCGGAGAAATAAACAAGATGGCAGAACAACTCGAGATTGACGAAGAAACAGGGTTCATGTTCTTCCCTTCTTCAGTAAATCACATGACCAGATCAGGGAGGCATTACCAGATCCCAAGCTCACTACCCGCAAATGACAAGGGGAAGGGCGTTAAAAATCTTCCTATGCCAGAGATGACCCTCGAGGAGAGCAAGATCCTCGATCAACTGAAGAAAACTCAAGCTAACATCACTCTATGGGGGCTTTTCATGTCTTCTCAGCTACACAGAAATGCTTTGATAAAGTTTCTCACTGGACCAACAGTTCCTCCTTCTACTACACCAGAAGAAGCGGTAAATCTAGTCTAATCCCTTACCTCTACCCGAATGCTATCCTTTTTCGAAGAAGAAATCCCCAAAATTAGGCCAAACCACAAGTATGCACTCAACATCTTCGTCGACGTTATGGGGAAGATCGTACCACTCTCTCTTGTCGATAATGGATTCGTCTTGAATGTCTGCCCATTAAGAACCTTCAAATGCTTAGTACTAAAGGAAAGTGACCTCGCTCCAACCTTCGCTGTTGTACATGCCTACGATAATACCCGTCGGGAGGTGATGAGATCCATAAAACTTGTAATAGGGGTTGGCCCTATAAACCCCGTCATTGAATTCCAAGTTATTGACATCCCAGCTTGTTTCAACCTGTTGCTCGGACGACCTTGGCTCTACAATATCAAGGGTGTGTCTTCCTCACTCCATTAGAAATTGAAGTTCTTCGCCGACGGACGAGTCATCACCATTTTGGGCGACGACGACAATGCCGATGGTGCAAGTACCAGTAATCCAATCCTTGAGATACAGTACGGGTCAAATGATATGCTCCTATCAGGATTCCGAGTTGAACCACTCCTACTCCCGGCAGGGGACAATTTCAAAGAAAGGGTTTGTCCAGAATATGACCCTCATGGCAACGTCAATGTGATTCAGATGTTCAGAAACATGCACTTCATGCCCGAACTGGGGCTAAGACAAAGACGGCAAGGGATACTTGATCCCATTGAACTGGAGAAAGCTTTCCCTCCTTGCGGTTTGGGGTATCAACCATCAGAACAAGAGCTCAAAATGATCCGCCGGTCTCGACCAAAGAGAAGATTAGACTGCATCCAGACTATCCCAGGTGACTCTTTGAATGGACGATTCATCAAAGAGGGTGAAGACTTTCCCTTTTGCGACTTTCCATAACCATGGTATGACCATACAGACAAGAAGAGAAAACCCGAAATGGAGATCTTTTTCCAAGACAACTACCCATGGGCCGAAAGTTCTCAACACAATGAACAACCCCTCATCAGAGATACCGAAGAGACTGAGGAAAGTGACTCCGAGGACTCGTTCAACTTGCAAATACTGGAGCTAACACTCTTCATGGTTCATTCAGGCACTACATCACTGGATCCATCCCACATGATTAAAGTTGCTGATGCACCTCTCCTCAATTGGCATGTTGCGCCGGTTCTACGTGTTGAAATCCCACCTAACCCCAATGTTTACCCCATTTCTTCTTATGTTGTCTATCCTTGCTCAAATGTAATCGAGACCTCCTTTGATGAGGTTCTCAATGTTGTTTTTCCTATCAATGAAATAAACGAAGATTTTGAGTATCTTGTTGTGCCTTATAATAATTGTTTAGATTCTAATCAAACTTTTGATGATGATGATTTTGCTCATGAACAATTCTTAACTGATCTAAATAAGGTTAATAACAAATAACATAACCGCGTTCAAGTTAATGAACAAGAGACTGTTATTATTAACCTCAGGTCTAGTAGCCAACTGTGTGAGATTAATATAGGGGCTACCCTTGACGAGCATGAGCACGCACAACTCGAAGAATTATTGAAGGAATTCGTGGATGTCTTCGCATGGTCCTATGACGATATGCCCGGCATTGATCCTGAAATAGCTCAGCATGACATCCCCACTCTTCCAGATTACAAGCCGTTTAAACAAAAGCTAAGAAAGCTCTGCACCGAATGGTCGCTCAAAATAAAAGAAGAGGTGGTCAAACAGATGAACGTGGGTTTCATTCGTGTGATCGAATATCCCACATGGGTAGCCAACGTAGTGCCTGTGCTGAAATCAGGAGGGAAAGTTTGAATGTGCGTAGACTATCGGGACTTGAACAAAGCCTCTCCAAAGGACAATTACCCGCTACCCAATATCGACATGATCGTGGACAACACGGCCAGACATGCTCTCAAATCATTCGTCGACGGGTTTACCGGATATAAGGTTTTCCGGATACAACCAAATCAAAATGCACCCAGATCATCAAGAAAAAACCGCGTTCATCACCCCATGGGGAACCTTTTGCTACACTGTTATGCCATTTGGTCTCAAGAATGTCGGGGCTACCTACCAGAGGGCTGCCACAACCATCCTGCACGATCTGATTCACAAAGAAGTCGAGGTCTATGTGGATGATATGATTATCAAATCCAAAACTAGAGATGGTCATGTTCCCGCTCTCCGAAAGTTCTTCGAACGATTGCGAAGATTTCAGATGAGACTCAATCCACATAAATGTCTCTTCGGCATTACAAAGGGAAAACTCTTGGGATTCATGGTCAGTGAGAAAGGGATAGAAGCAGATCCTGCCAAGCTAAAAGCCATACTTGAGATGTCGCCTCCCCGAACGGAGAAAGAAGTCTGAGGCTTCCTTGAAAAATTACAATACATCAGTAGGTTCCTCAGCCAGCTCACCTCCATCTGCGAACCAATTTGTAAACTCCTCTGAAAGGATTCAACCAAAGTTTGGAACTAGGCCTTCCAAGAAGCCTTCGACCGAATCAAACAATACCTGACTCAACCTCCGGTACTCATGCCACCATGGTCTGGTCTCCCCTTGCTCCTATACCTAACCATAACTGACACTGCAGCTGGGGCTTTGCTAGCTCAGTACCTTGAAGATTCCCACAAAGAAAAAGCCATCTATTACGCCAGTCGCAAACTGACCGGTTACGAAGTCAACTACACTGCTTTGGAAAAAGCATGCGTCGCGCTTGTTTGGGTCACCCAAAAGTTGCGACACTACATGCTCACCTTCCCCATTAAGCTTGTATCCCGAATGGACCCCATCAAGTACCTGCTTGAGAAACCCGCCTTATCCAGCCGAATGGCCGGATGGTTGATGCTCTTAGCTGAGTTTGATATCGTGTATGTCACACAAAAAGCCATGAAAGGAAGAGCCATCTCTGACTACCTCGCTGACTACCCCATGGAAGAGGCTGATGACTAGATCTCCGAATTCCCAGATGAAAACATCTTCTATGATGCTCGAGATGACCTCCGATGGTAAATGTTCTTCGACGGCGCTGCCAACAAAAAGGGATATGGCATTGGGATACTTCTGATCGCTCCAGATGACTCCCACACTCCCATCGCCATCAACTTGGATTTCTCATGCACAAACAACATGACTGAATACAAGGCATGTACGATAGGCCTCAAAGTTGCTCTCAAGAAAGGTATCCAACGCCTAAATGTCTATGGGGATTCTGCCCTCATCATTGGTCAAGTGCTCAGAAAATGGAAAGTCAAGAACGAGAAACTTCAACCCTTCCATGCCTACTTAGAAGAACTAGCCTCCTAATTCCAAGACATCACCTTCCACTACCTACCTCGAGCAAAGAATAATCTAACTGATGCCCTTGCTACCTTGGCCTCCATGGTCGACATGCCCGAAGGAATAACAATGGCCCCCTTCCTGATCCAAAAGCAAGACAAACCAACCCACTATTACCACATTGGTCTCATCACCAAAGAAGATCCCGAGCTAGCCAATTGTTGGTATTATGATATTTGGCACCTCCTCAAGCATGGTAGGTATCCCAAGGGTTCCAACAAGAAAGACCGGACAACCCTCCGAAGACTGGTCGCCCAGTACATCATCTGTCACAAAGCACTGTTCAAGAGAAACTTCGATGGAACCCATCTACACTGCATCGCAGGGGCTGACATTGAAGAGGTGATGCAAAAAATCCACAACGGGGAATGGGACTCCATATGAACGGTCATATGCTTGCTAAGAAGATCATACGACAAGGCTACTACTGGACCACCATAATCCAGGATTGCACCGCCTATGTCCGGAGATGCCTCAAATGCCAACAGTTCTCCAACCTTCAACACCTGCCTCCGCGTGAATTATACAACATGACTTCTCCCTGGCCGTTCTCCACCTGGGGCATCGACATTAT
Organism: Sambucus nigra; assembly: GCA_949130495.1. Lineage (NCBI taxonomy): Eukaryota > Viridiplantae > Streptophyta > Magnoliopsida > Dipsacales > Adoxaceae > Sambucus > Sambucus nigra. The sequence continues at coordinate 146,175,453 of OX422207.1, forward strand.
AGGAAAGTTTACACCCAAGGCCTCTAACGGACATGAGTTCATCCTGGTTGCCATTGATTACTTCACCAAACGGGTCGGCACAGAGTCATACGCGGTTCTAAATGCCAAGAAAGTGGCCAAATTCATCAAGAAAAACATCATCTGCTGATATGGGGTCCCGCACGAGCTAGTGTCAGATAATGGGTTGCATTTTGAGGTAGAAGTCACAGAAGTGGTCAACGAGTATGGGATCCAGAGACACAAATCTTCTCCCTACCGACCTCAAACTAATGGTGCAATCGAAGCCGCCAACAAGAACCTCAAAGCCATCATCAGCAAGATGATCGAAAGTTGTTGAGATTGGGTCGACCGAATCCCATACGCCCTCTGGGGATACCGAACCTCTACTGGGGCTACCCCTTACTCTCTAGTCTATGGCATGGAAGCAATCCTACCTGTGGAGCTAGAAATACCCTCGTTACGCGTCATGCTTGAAAGCAAGGCCAGTAAGGAAGACTGGCATCAAAGCCACCTCGACGAGCTGTCACTCCTGGAAGAAAAGAGGCTGAAGGCGTTGTATCACATACAAGCGCGTTCATTCAATTAGAGAGTCAAGGACCGTGGTGTTCGAGAAGGGGATTTAGCCCTCAAAAAAAATAATAGAGCCCATTTGGGACCCTAGAGGGAAATTCAAGCCCAATTGGAGCAACCCATACATTGTGAAGAAGATCTTGTCCGGCGGTGACGCCATGCTCACCGACTTAGATGGAGAAGAGATGGCTCGTCCAGTCAACTTGGACCGTCTCAATAAATTTTACCCCTAGTCCGAAATCTCGGCACGCTACGACTCTTCTCATCTCCCTTCTATTCTAAAAAAAATCTCTCTTCATTTCCCTCTACCCCGAACTACGTGGGCCTGATCCTCTACAAAAATTATTCCCTGAAAAATTGAAAATTTTCAAAAACCCACAGAGGTACGTAGGCAGCTCATACATCTCATATGAGCACAGCCCATTCTTTTTCACAAAAAACTATTCTTTTCTTATCTCCGAGAACAACAGTTTATTCTAACACATATACTTGAACAAAAGGATTATGTATGCCTTAGCGATCGGTATAAATAATTCAAAATACAAAATTCATTAAAAGGCATAGCTGGATGATTAAAAACTTGTTTATTTCACTAATAAGAAATTACAGTGCAATTACATAAAGGAACGGATGACTCCCTTCCCCCTACCTTCCTAAAAAGTCAAATAAAAAAACCAAACTTATTTCCCGGTACAAAATAAACTCTCCAGGAGTCATACCCACAGCTACCAGAGGAGCCCGCTCCATCATCATCATCTACATCCTGGGTTCCCCAAGCTTCCCCTGCCTGAACCATGGACCGATAAGCTCGAACCAGCCTCAGAAAAACTACCACACCTCCCTCCATGGTATCAGATAAGGCAAGCCACCTTTGTCCAGTCTCCACTTCAAACATCTTGCTAACTACTCTCCTCCACAACCCCTTCATATAATCCCCAGGGATGTACCAACTCTCCCAACAGACTGAGAGGAACGGGACGACGGGCGCCGACTCTCCCACAAAGAGTCAAGCCGCATGCGCAGACGCTCTGTCAAATCTTCTACCGGAAAGAAGTCTAGTGTCCGAGGTGGTACGATCTACTCCCAGCCAAATTGGCGCAGAAGCCACCAAGGGAAATAGAAAGAGGTCTGTCTAAGACCAACCAGTCGGACATACGGGTATTTTTCCAGTTCCAGAATAGGCAGCAGCTGTCCCCACCAAGGTACTGATCAGTACAGATTTAAAGCCCCATGCTCCACGAACCAGTTCTCCCAGCTCTCAATATCCAGGCCAACACTGATGAAATGCCGCGAAAAGAAATTGGGTACATCCGACAAAGGGTATTCTGGAGGAGTCAACAGGCATAATCTTTCAGACAACCACATGAACAGCATCACAGGGCTACCCCTCAGAAAGTCAGAACGACCTTCTCGCCAGGCATCCAGGCCATTTAGAGTCTCCGCCAGTATCATCGCTGCAGGATTGCGATGGTAGGACATCCATGAAGTAATAGCTGCAAGTTGTGGGTCCACCAGCAACTCCCCGATCACCAGCAATAATTTCAAAACCAAGCCTAGAACAACAGCTCCAGCATATCCAGCATCACCAACCTCCTGCAAATGCACGGACCGCAACACCGTCGGAAGAGAAATCATACCTCCAACCACCAGTGATCTGGCCGCCGAGGACGAAACACAAAGAAGCCCAGCCAACAACTCTCGAGGAGAACGGGAAAACTCAGGCAGAGCCGCGACAACGCCGAGATTTATCCCCAACATGGCAGAAAATTCCTCACAAGTCGGACAAACTTCTTCCAAGTCAAAGCGAAATACATGGTCTTCAAGGTATCAGAATTGTACCGCCGCCATCAGCATGTTCCACTCTATGGATCGATGACGCCATAAAGAAACTTGATGCATGTTGTAAGCATCGTAGTCGACGTTATAGGAGCACATCGCCTCCAAAGTCTCGAGGTAGTTGGCAAACTCAACACTACCAGGGAGAGCCATCTCACAGAACAAGAAAGTCGGGATGTGAGGGTGTGAGGAAAACACTCCACTCTTACCCCTCTTTTATACTTGAAAACCCCCACAAAGGACATAACCCCTGCAGAAATCGAAGGAAATCCTTCCCCATAAGGTACCAAAGACTGAAGAGGGTACCAATCAAAGCTTTGAATTCATGGGACTAGATTGACCTGCCGATAGGCAGGACAAGGTGCTTGCCGATCGGCAACACCCTACTTTTGAAAATTTTCCTTTTTCCTCTTTTATCAAAATTCAGAAAACTCAAAATAAATTGATATTCTCAACAGAATTTCAAAAATCCCCTTTTCATCTTTATATAAATTCTCATTTTGAATAAAACTTTCTTTCAAAATCCCAAAAATATTTCTTTTTACGGTCTCAGCAGCAAAGTAAAAAGCGCAGGTGCATGCATTCATTCATCACTAACAGAAGATAATCAAAAAACTTCATTGCATTGCATAGATATTTCTCTGTATTACATCATCTTGCAGGAAAGAAAAGCAAAAAACAACGGGACTCGGTCCGAACCCACATTCTCTCTCTCTCTCTCACCTAATCTTCACCTCTCTCTCTCCTAAGAGCTTCCACCCCTGCGACGCGCTCTCTTTCCCCGACGGCGAGATGACGCACTACCACTACCTGAACCAAACTCCTCCCCGAATGAGGCAGACGGCACCAAGCAAGAAGGAACAGGAACAGTGTCCCGAATATGGGCAGTCGCCGAAGATATCCAGTCCCTAATGTCCCTCAGCCAAGTGGTGGACACCCGGACGTGCTGCAAGAAAAGGCAGAATCAGTGTCAAGCAGAAAATATCAAAAGAAACCAAAAGGAAGGAAAAGAATATAGCAGAAAGATATACCAAACTACGAAGAACCTCCTCTGTCAAACCCAACTCCTCCGGGGCCATCGCATGAGGACGATGCAGCATAGGAACCATCCCTCCATCAGCCCGCCGAATGTTGTATGAAGGACTATGCAGCCACACAAAGGGAACCTCCGAAGTCGTCGTCGCCGTAGATGTCGAAGGACAGCCACCGTTGTGGGAGGACCCCAATGGCCGACTTAAACCCGCAGGAGGGAAGGGCAATGCATCATATATGTTGGGCTCCATCAGTCAGCTCGTCATAAAGTTCATATAATCATAAGGCACAGCCGTATCGATGTACAGCAGGTAGGACTCGCCAATCATCACCGCGATCCTCACATCCTCCGGCAGCAGCCGCTCCCGCCTCATAGACATAGGGAGCCTCGCAGGTGGCACCACCACCTCCCCCTCAGCAATCTGTCGGACCACCCTCTCCCCGAGATACCAAGAGTGGCCAAACTCATGCGCCAGCAAACGCCTCATCTGCGCATTTACTCCAGTCAACCCCGTGTCCTGAACGGTCGTCTCCTAAGGGTAAAAGGTCAGCTGAAAAATCCCCAGCAAAATATAAGGAAACATAAAATCAAAGCACCCAAAGGTCTTAGACTGAAGAAGAAAAAAGTCTTACCCTATCACTGGTCAGGCCATTCAAAGACCTGACGCACCGCCTCTAGAGAGAGACCTCCTTGACTGCCCATTAGCCTTGCGCCATCGATGCAACAGGTAAAAATCCCCAACGGTCTTGTCCTTCAAAGCAATCAGCTGGGTATTAGACCCGATCACCTCAGAGAACCACGTCTGCCAAAGACAAAAATTTCGCAATAAACAAGAGGTGCATAAGAAAAATGCGAATGCATGAAAGGAAAATGCACAAAATTAAAGAATACCTCAAGAAGATACATGGCTCCAGTAAAAGACTGCCGGTAGCACCTGCTGAATGCATCCAAGGAAAAATAAAGGGTCGCCAAAGTCAGGATCCCCCAGTCATATGGAGGGATGTTCAAAAATATCCTCAGATATGGTAAAAACCATAAGTGGACAACGTTGCCGCTCAACGCCACCAGAAATCCCCCCAACACCAGCAAAATAAATAACCGGGCCATCTGCCTCACCTGCAGTCTGTCCTCCACATCAATCATCCTGCCCAGCAAAACATCCTTCAGCAGCGATAGACGGGTGGAGTCCCCAGATAATATCCTCCCCACATCACCAAGCGCCGCACGCACCGCCTCTGGCCTCACCCGCAAAGAGCGATCCACCTCTATCTGCTCTCCATCACAATCCAACCCAAGCAGCTGCTGCACATCCATGGGAGTCACAGTCATCTCCCCAAAACCAAAATGAAAGGTGTGGGTAGTGTCCCACCACCTCTCCCCTAAAGCGCATAAGACTGTCGTCAAACGAGGCATCTCATCTAGCACAGACGCCAACCTCCCAAAGCCTGCTGAGGATATCACCCAATGCACCACAGGTGGAAGATGCTCCCAGACATCCTTAAGCCCCGTCTTCCCGCGAGCACACATATTCGACAAAGAAACATCAGACTACCAAAAGAGAAAAACCTTGTCAGGATCCAAGAAAAAAGGAAAGCCACAAAAAAAACAATGCCAAAAGTCATTTTACTTATATAACCGCCAGGGTTCACCACCCTCGAAGAGAGATGACGCGACGGTTCCCACAGTAAGTTCCACTCATCCGCAACCGGCTCGAATGCGTCAAAAGAATTTTCGCTCCCCAAAGCAAGAGGCTCCCTGGCCCTTCACTCCATGTTTTCCCAGTCATCAACAGCTAACCATTCCCGGTATACTGCAGTACTCACAAAAGCGGCCATTTTTTAGAGATCGGAATGCTAGAACGATTCGCAGAAGAAAATCGCAGAAAGAGAGAAGGCAAGAAGCTGTGAAAATGAGGGGAACTCTCCCCCTTTATATAGGATGTCAAGGGTCATGCCAATCGGCACTGCACCCCCACCTACCGATTGGCACTGACCTTTTACCTTCTCGAGGCAGTCCAAAAGTCTGTGCCACTGTCGAATGGCACTCTCTACACCATGCCGACCGGCACCTCCTTTAAATTTCCGTACAGAAATTCCCAAAAAATACTAGAAAACCCTGAAAAATCCTCAGAAAATTCCTAAAAATCCCGGAAAGGATTTAGAACATTTTCACCAAGAAAATTTCGTACTTCCTCAAGCAGAACCCCTATTTCCCCAGCGAAACTCTCAAAAGACAAGCGAATCTCTCCCTGGCAATGTCCAAAACTTCAGGATCATCTCCTATTCCCCAATGGTCTCAATTTTCCTCAAGAAATGCGTCCAAATCCTGGACCACCTAATCACTTCCCCAGCATCAAATTGGTTGTTCCCCCAGTAAAGTCTCCAGAAGACACACAAGGATTTCCCCAGCAATCAGATCCCCAGCTCAAATCAAAATCACGAGGTAATTTCCCCAGCAGAGTTCCCCGAGGTCATTTCAACTTAAGCCCGCAGAATTGGTTTCGACCCGCAAAATTGGTCATCTCACCTTAAGCCCATAGAATTGGCTTCGACCCACATAATTGGTCATTTCAAACTTAAGCCCGCAGAATTGGCTTCGACCCGCAAAATTGGTCACCTCAACTTAAGCCCGCAGCATTAGCTTCGACCCGTAGAATTGATCATCTCACCTTAAGCCCGCAGAATTGGCTTCGACCCGCAGAATTGGTCATTTCAAACTTAAGCCCGCATAATTTTCTTTGACCCGCAGAATTGGTCATCTCACCTTAAGCCCGCATAATTGGTCATTTCAAACTTAAGCCCGCAGAATTGGCTTCGACCCACAGAATTGGTCATCTCACCTTAAGCCCGCAGAATTGGCTTCGACCTGTAGAATTGGTCATTTCAAACTTAAGCCCGCAGAATTGGCTTCGACCCGCAAAATTGGTCATCTCACCTTAAGCCCGTAGAATTGGGTTCGACCCGCAGAATTGGTCATCTCACCTTTAGCCCGCAGAATTGGCTTCGACCCGCAGAATTGGTCACCTCAACTTAAGCCCGCAGAATTGGCTTCGACCCACGGAATTGGTCATCTCACCTTAAGCCAGCAGAATTGTCTTCGACCCGCAGAATTGGTCATCTCACCTTAAGCCCGCAGAATTGGCTTCGACCCGCAGAATCGGTCATCACAACCTAAGCCCTCAGAATTGGCTTCGACCCGCAGAATTGGTCACCCCCATCATTGTTGTAGGTCCTCGGAATTGACATAAATCTTTCCTTTAAGACCACCCCCAACATGCCCCTTTAAGCCCTCAGAATTGGCTTCGACCCGCAGAATCGGTCATCCTCATCCTTAGGTCCTCATAATCGACATTGACCCTTCGGTCATCCTCTTTCGAAGGCATCATGTGGTGTCTATTCGACGGCTATCGTTTGTTCCAAACTCACCCGTCGAGGGGCTCTGTAGACACCCCATTCTAATACCCCCCCCCCCCTAACCTCTCCTTAGGTCCCTAGCACCTCCCTTCATCATTGCAAAGCCCAAGTCATACCTCGGGTACTGACTTAAAGTCCATCGGGCACTCCCAGGCTCCGTTTGACCAAAGTCAACTCTTCAGCTCGACCGAGACTGAATGAATCTTCGAAGGGAACTGAATCCCCTTTCCAACGACCCATCCCGTGTGCAATTCTGACTTACAGTGCGGACGAACGATCCGTTTTACTACGAAAGATCACTGAACGCTTTCAGGCCCTGGTTGACCAAAGTCAACTCCCCAAACCGGGTCAAACTCTTTGGAATGTCGAAGTACATCTCATCACCTTTCCAACGGTTTGCCGCGTGCGCGATTCTGACTTACCATGCGGACGAACGATCCGTTTGCGTCCGACAAATCCCCGTCCAAAGGACCGACGAACGCTTCCGAGCCACATTTGACCCAAAGTCAACTCCCGAACCCGGGAGCAGTCCAAAAGACTTTCGAAGGTCTCTGAATTAACTTTCGAACGGTTCGCCCTGTGCGCGATTCGGATCAACGGTTTGCGCTCTACGACCGATTTTTCGAAGGAACCTGAAAGAGACTGTCAAATGGCAGGTTCCAAACCCTGCCTATCAGCAGTGTGCCTAAACACACCTGCCGATTGGCAGGACCAGGGCTATGACGATCGGCAATGCCCTCGACCTATAAAAAGGAGGGCCTAACCTCATTCCAAGGGGGAGAAAAATCATAGATCCATTACTCTCAGCAAGCTCAGAAAACCCCTCTCGAAGTTAACGTGATTTCCACATTCAAATCCCTTTCCAACCTTCACCTTTCATCACCTTTTTCATCAAACTTGGTGAATTAAGTACCCTCCATCATCATCCAAGTGCAAGGGATGCTCTTCAACATCCAAGATCAAGCTCAAGACCTCCAAGAAGTTCTAACTCTTTTAACTCTCTCTTTAAATTCGCATTAACTTGTTTTATTACTTAGCACTTGTATTCTCTCATCTCACATATCTTAATATACTTTTTATCTAGTATTATTGCACATCTCTTATTTTCATATAAATAAAATTCAAAAAACAAGAAAAAGAGGATTTGCTCATAAATTCTAAAAGGGAATTCTCACACTTTTCTCACAACTAAAATACTTTTTTACAAACACATATAAGAGACGTCCCCGATTGGATTTATGGGATAAATCCCACCCCTCATTTTGCTTGCGAACTACATGGACTTTGATGCCTCTATAGGCTATGTAGACATGTCGGGGTAAAACCCGTGACTCGAGTCATATTCCTACTTTTCTCTCATTTTCTATTCTTTAAACTCAATTATCTGAAATTCTATATATACATATAGTTGTTCTTAGTGGATTATTATTCCATGTGTGTTATTGTTCCGTTATAACGATCAACGCGAGGATAATTGCGTAAATCCTATTTTCTAATAATATTCTTAGGACATTCCTACAGATGACTCGCTTTATCTCTTCCATGATACAAGTCGATGATTCCTATCTCCACTACGTATACACATGCACACATACCACGAGGAAATAAAGGAAAATAGCAATAACCCATGAGAGACTGTAAGGGAGGAATGGGTGCCTAACACCTTCCCATTTCGTAACTTAGCCACCGGACCCTTTTTCGAATCATTTTGGTTTCGTATGTATCAGTATGTCTCTGGATGCTATCCTTCGGGATGGATCCCTTTTCTTTTGTCTGTTTTGAGTAAAATAGACTGGCGACTCCATCTCTCTACATTTTTCACCTCATCAATGACGTCGACCGAAGCGCTCCCGAGAGGGACGCGTGGGACCAAAGGAATCCTCTCCCACCGCGAGGATCGAGGATGGCCACAATAACGAACAAGATATTTTCAGTATTTTATCACAAAGAATATTCTGTGGGTGCACACAATAACATGTTAGCCCTAAAGTTTTCCTATAAACAGAGCACTAAATGCACATTAATTGACAATGACATAACAAGAAATGTTATACTGGACAAAATTCCACAAGAAGAAAAAGTCATTATCTCACTGCTCTCTCTCATTTATTGAATTACTTACTTCTCCTCCCTCGAATAATTATTACTCTTAGGAGATTCTTGCTTTTTCTTTATTGTTGTAAAGTTGCTCTCATTATTGAAAGTATTATACACAATCATTATTACTGCTCTGTAACTAAAATCATTGTTCTTATAAAGAAAAGTTCTTTTTTGTTCATTTTCAAGATCTTTGATATTATAGTCTCAGAAAAGTTTTATGTAATTGCAGGTCACGCTTCACTCACTCAAGATATTCATAAACTCCAATACCACTAGCCTCCTATAATGATATAAATCCCCAATTTTGGATAATATAATTCGCTACCCAAATACATCATGATGTTTTTCCTTTTTATTATATTTGTACAAGAATTTAATATTAAATTACTATGACTTAATCAAATTAGTAAGAAAATATGAATGTTTTTAAAAAACTCTAATATGCGGGACCCAATTTTTAAAATCTTCATTTCACATTTTCTTTAATATATAGTAGGGCACGGAATATAAATAAAAGTAATTTTGCTAACATGTGTGTGAGTCCATGTTTAGTGGGTTTCATTGAAATAATTACATACTGACATCAATATACCACTAATTTTTATGACATTATCGGATATGGAGGATATAATTGTACTTTTAATTATGAATCATCAGATGAGTTAGGATCCATATAGTTAAAATGTTAATGTTATAAATTATTGAAAATATGTAACATGATTTAAGCTAATGTAGTAGAAATTTATTTATGGGGAAAACAACTCTATACATATGTAGTGCATGGTGCAATTAATATGAAGTATCAATATTTTCACAATATGAAGTCATAAAGTGAAGTAAAAAAAGCATACAACACGTAAAAATATGTTTTTTTTTTGTTGAAAACACGAAAAATGCAGTGTTTTAGAAGACCATGTTGAAAGTATGGTTCTCTCTCTCTCTCTCTAGACCTAAAACTTAAATGCACACATACAAATAGCTGCGTAACCCAAAATTTTAGTTTGTAGGAGCTGATTTAGTGAGGAAGATTGGGTTCTGGGGGGGGGGGGGGGGGGGGGGAGGGGGGAATCCCCAAGCCGAATTTTTTTTAAGTTATTTCTTACCTATAGCATATAATTGCTCATATATTAACTACAAGAAAAATATATAATCAATTACTAACAATAAAAACACATCATAATACATGAATCCTAAATTCAGATTATTCGTTTTATATTCATTCAGTTAGTAACATTTCAATTTGAAAATTAATTAATCACAAAATTCACAATATAACTCTTTTAACAACCAAAATAGTTTCATCAATCTCTAACATTTCAATTTGTAAATTAACATTTTATCAATCAATAATATTTCAATCTCTAAATAAATGAATCATAATATTTACAAATCACAACAAGCATAACTTTTAACATTTAAACAACCATTAACCTAAAATGTAACCACAAAATTTGAACCATAAAATGACCTTAAAAATTTAACCATCATGAACCCTGACATTAACCATAATTTTAACATTAACTTTGACACTATCAATTAAAATTAGAGTCAACATCTCAATTAACCCTAAATTTAAAATTAAAAGAGAGGACTTACTGAGGAAAATTGAGGGAGGGAACTTTAATTAAACTTTTGCATAATATTTAATGGATTCAAGCCCTAAAAAATAAATGGGCACGTAAAGAGTTAGAGAGAGAGAGAGAGAGAAGTAAATAATTAGATGGATAGAAATAGGGCCTTCGTTTTGAATTTATCTAGGTGAGAGAGATGGGAGTGCCATTGTAGTGAGAGGAAGAACTTTACTAAGCCAGTTGTCTTCCTTTACTTTAGTAATAACTTTCAAGTCTTTGACAAAAAATTATCCTATACTTTGTATAGAATTCATCTTACCCCTTAGTTTTTATATTAGGACATGTGTATTTTTTTTTAAGTTTATGGGGGCTCAAGCCACCACTGGTCCCTTCTTGCCTTCGTCCCTGCATACAAATATACAAACTCATATGCATTTTTGCACCATGACGATATACAAATAGAATAAAAAAATCCACACAACACAGAAACAAAAATGTCGATTTATTAGAGTGAACGAATATATATAATACCACCTTACAAAAATTCATGCAAGTTTCGCTGAAATATAAACCCCAAATTATTGAGACACGGTCATAACAGACAATTTGATAAATCTCATGAGATTAGTGTTGATAGTTGTCTATGAATTGGATGTCATAACTGGATGCTAAGTCATCAAAATGTTTGTACTAATGAAAATTTGAAAGGTTCTAAAATGGCTTCTCTCGTGTGTTGAGTGTTTACATAGGTGGGAGTAAATGAAATGAATATGAAAAGATTTGGTAAGGGTGGGATTCCGATTCACTTGTTCACTTTGGGGGAGAGAGATGGACACAAAGAAATCTAAAGCATTGTATCTACTTACACGTGAAAGAGGAAAGAAAATGGATAGGCATGATGGTCAAAAGTAATTCCGATTTATATATAGATGACTCCTCGATAAGCAACAAATCTGGGGAAAAATCAACCAACAAAGTCTTTTGCCAAAAAATTGGAGTCAGTTACATGAATAATATTTTTTTCATTCTGTTTTATTCAGCGGAATATTTCTGGTTAAACCACATGATATCATTTTTTTTTACAATAGCCCACCAAGTTAATTTAGGCCCGCCTCTACCCTTATTGTTACCATCAATACTAATTATATCACTCTTCTTTATGCATTTGACCTGTCCAAACCATCTAAGTCTTTTTTCTCTCAAATTATCTTATATAGGATCTTTCAACTATCATCATATAAACTCCCCATTTACCTTTAAAGTTATACATTTATCACATAATACATTGGTAGTCCTTCTCCACTTGACCCACCCTGCTTTAATCATATGAGTAACAATATCACTAATATATTCATCCCTTCGAATAATCGAGTATAAATAACATAAATAATCATTTTTAGGTATCTCTAACCTTTAAGTCTCACCACATCCCCATTTCTCCTCCAGCTATTGCTAAAATTGCAATTATACTCTGTTTTAGTTCTATTTATTTAAAATGTTCTTGTTTATACAACTGCTCTTCACACTTTCAATTTAGCACTAACCCATGCCTTAGCTTCATCCACAAACAATATAGGCACCTCATATTGTATTTTGTCAATTAATTCATCCATTAAAAGAGAAAAAAACATGGAGTTAGTGTGAAAACTTAGAGAAAACCTACACTAATCGGAATTTCATTAATTTCTCCTGTTGTAATTCTTTTTATAGTAATGGTCCATCATACTATCCTTAATCACATCAATATATCTACTAGACACTCTTTTTATAGTAAAACGCATCATATAATACCTTTAGGTATTTTATCATACGTCTTCTCCAGATCTATAAAAACCATATAGAGATATTTCCTACTCTTTATACATTTTCATCAATCTCCTCAATTAAAAGATAGCTTCAATTGTTAGCCTATCAAGCATAAACATGTGGAAAACATATTTTACTAATTATGGCATATGGGGTGCCCACTTGGCATGATTCCCACATCCTCCGAGTTGATAAGTATATTCGTATGAGATAAGTCCAAGGTTACATTTTGATAAGCGTCGGGGGGACAGTCCACCTTAACAAGGGCTCCAATAGCAAACTATATACATATCAAGCGCCTCAACTTAGGTGGGCTATGCGATAAAATAGATAGATAAAGTTATGCCATATTGTATCCCGTCACATATTCGTAAAGATCTTTTCCCCATCTATAGATGTATGCAATTTGCCAAAACACGTACATCTTGCGTCTCTTTCGTGTGGTTTGTTGTATTTTCATTCTTATTAGTCCTCATTTAGTGAGGTGTGATTAATTGCTGATAATTTGTGAGTTTGTGCACTTACAAAATTCAATTTGATTTTTCAATCTCAATATATGTTATATCACTCTCTCAAAGTTTTTAAACTAAACCCCGCGTATCCCACCACCACCACTAAACATATCCCCCTAACGTATCTTAGCATATCCTCGTGCTAAAAAAAAATAGGATACTGAAATGCATTCCAGCGTATCTTGGCGTATCCCCTGGTTAACTACCTCTATCTGGACATTTGTTTAGGAGTGAGTGGCAATCAAAAAATATAGTTCGCAACTAAGGACCCACTACCTCGAACGCTAAACGTGGTCAATAAACCAAATGCCCTATGTTGATACTTGCGGGCATCGCATGAAGGAAGACAACCACTCAGAAGTATAACATGGGGGAATCAGCTACACGAGATAATATGGGCATCTTCGAAAATGATCCACCACCACAAAATATAGCATCATGACCCTTTTGTCGTACGAGGCAACCACCAAATGGTCGGTCGGATACCTAAAGGTGTATAGAGGCCAGCGTTGAGAGGCCTCTCCGTTTTAGTTCGATAAGTGATAAGTGTAGCACTGACGAATAACGGATAAGACGACATGTTGGAGAGTCGACAGTAGCAACGGTCTCAAAGAGGTCATTGGACGATAACCATATGCCCAACGAGGCCCCATGTGAAATTCTACAACAGTCTTCGCTCGAGCAAGGTTGAAATACACAGTTGTGCCGTAGAAGAAGAACGAACCCATCCTGTAGTAGGTAGCCAGCACAAATGTTGTCGTGGCACTAAAAGGCCTCATAAATAAGGCTAAAAGGAGGGTTGGTCGCGTAAAGTCTCAAACCTCATCAAACCCAAAAATTGTTCCTCTTATAGCGATGACTAAGTGCATCGACGACACAGTTTTCTTATCACGACTTGTAGGAATTGAATTGTTGCATGTAATTAATTCCGAGGTATTGTAGTGCCTTGTGGTTGGAGTTATTAATGCATCAAACACCAAGTCATGCATAGAGTATTCAAGTGTCAACTATTGAAAGCCACAAGCTCCTGATGTTGGCTAGGTATTTCTCCAATACCATCACACTAGGGGTGGCAATTCGTGTGCGTCGTGTCGTGTTCGGGTCGTGTCATGTCGGGTTCGTGTCAAGTATTAGTCAACCCTAACCCGACCCATTTAACTAATCAAGTCAGATGAGCAAACACTAACCCGACCTATTTATTATCGTGTCGTGTTCGGATTGACCCGCATAACCCATTAAGTAAAATATAAAATAATTTTGTTTTCTCTTAACCAATCATACCAATCATACGCCTACAATAACTTAAATTTAATTAATTTCAACTTCTTTCAACACATAAATAATTTATCATCCAATTCTCCATGAATTTTATAGAATGCCTATCAAGATATATAAATTATCTAATATATTCTCCATAAAATACGAGTTAAACGGGTCTATTCGTGTCATTTTCGAGTTATACGTGTTTGACACTAACCCAACCCGTTTATTATTCGTGTTGGCGGGTCGTGTCATATTCAGGTTCGTGTCAAGAAATCGTCAACCCTAACCCACTAACTTCGTGTCGAGTTCGTGTCGGGTTATCGTGTCGTGTCAAAAATTGTCACCCCTACATCACACGATAGCTCAAAAGGTTGAGAGGTCAGAATTGAAACCTCAAATGCCTTGCTATAAAAACTAAGGAATCCTAGGCAAGTACGAAGAGATAAACAATGAACAAACATAAGAAATATTATGCAAGCAAATCGCCCTCTCTGAAGGGCCTCGTCAACCCCCATCACGTTGATCAACTGGTAAGGGGCTTTTCTAGCTTAACCAAGGTCTCGGGTTCGAGCCTTGGGAATGCAGCTGTGTTAAAATTTGGGAGGGAGAGCTTTGTCGTCCTTGTGGTCCTGCCCGGCTCGAACAGGATTAGTCCCACGCCAAAGGCGTGGGGAACCTGGGTGTAGACCAAAAAAAAAAAAAGGGCCTCGTCACATCACATTGACATATTCTCATTGTTTAACAGTGTTGCATGATAATTACACTTTTTTTTCTTTTACTATACAAACATACACAGACCACTACCATTTATAAAAACTACTACCAATACATTGAAAAATTCCAACATCTCAATAAGGCACTTGGGACTATGGAGTTACGCCTATGATCAGGAGTGCATGTCCCACATGCTTGTTTCATATGCACAAAGGCCTATTGTGCATCATATTACAAAATTGTCGTTTATAAGGTTAATCTTAAACACCATAACTAACTCGAATGATTGTACAAAATGTTGTCTCCAAAATCTATGAAGGTGTAAGCCTCATTTCAAGGGTTGGTTGGATTTGTCGTATCTTAGAAGGACAATATATATATATATATATACACAGTTTTGCATGGTTTCGAACTAGTGGCAGCAACTCCAACAAAATGTGAAATATAAAACAACATTCCTTATAGTCATGCGCGCCCAAAGTTCTCAATTATTTCTGAAAGAATTACAGAACCTGCCCCTCCAATCACGAGAGAAAGGGTGAACCTTCCTCCGGGAACCAGCAGGGGTAGTTTTGAAGGCAGGGATGAATCTGAGTACCTATCCGACCAAGACATTGCAGCAGGAAGAATTCCAAAGAGCACCAAAACTGAAATTGCATGGCAAAAAATAACAGCTTAGAAAAGTCACGGGTAAACTTAGCTCACCAGAGCCCCATTAGTTGGTGTGAAATTCTTTTCAGCCCAAGCGAATGTTCAACTTTCAGGGTTAAATTTTTTTCTATTAAAAAAATTGTAAGTGTACATGTGTGAAATATATGATTTTGAAAATTAATGAAAAAAATCAAGGATCAAATACCAAAAAGTCTTTTAAACATTTTTTAATACCCATTTAGTCCAAGCGTTTTATTTTGTACCAAAAAGTCCCTCAAACACCCATTTAACTAATATTCTTTTATTTTTAAAGGTACGCGTCAGCGACATGGTTTGGACTTTTTGGAGTAAAATAAAAAGGTTTGGACTAAACGTGTATTAAAAAAAGTTCGAGGGACTATTTGGTATATGCATCAAAAATCAAACTTAAAAGTACTTTTCACCATTTTACATTTTTATCTATGCAAAATATATTTCATCCCGGACCAAATTGAGGAAAACAAAGAAAAAAAATTCAGAATTAGTGGAATTAATCTGATGTGAAACAAGAATGCGGAAGCGTTACTATTACACTACACACCAACTAAAAACACCAAATAAAACTAAAAAAAGAGTTTCTCTCTCTATATTCTGATTTTCAATATTCAAGTCTAATTACAAATGAAGGCCAAGGGCCTATTTATAGGAGAGATTAGCTTGCTAACCAAGATAAGATCTAAAAAGACTAAAACGGGCAACTAATAGGTAAAATTGACTAATTAGCCTCAAACATATTTGAAAACTAATTAAAGACTAAAAATAAAAGAAAATGACAATAATACCCTAAACTAAAAATTAAAAAAAAAAAGGTATCTTCTCCCGGAAGCATAACCACGCGCCACGTATCACTAATATACATCATTCTCCCCGTCTTCGAAAAAGCTCGCCCTCGAGCATGTAAGATGACTCATCAATGCCACATGATATGAACCACAAAAAGCTTTGGACCCCAATCAAAATCAACCAAAAGCGGATTGCCCAACTGGAATTAGTCCCATGTGTATGAACCTCATCAATATTGAATCTAAAAAACTCAAATCCCGGCGATGTCCCTCTACGAAATCCGAGCAACCAAAAACTGACGACCATATCCGCCTTCTCGACACCTCAAGCACATGGTTGCTACTTGGTATGGTGGACCCTAGAATCTGACCGAACAGTAACTCCGGCGACCGCACATTTGCGAGTACGATGGCGAAACAAGTGGACCGAAGACGGTGACATTCCGAAAAGCCGAACCCAAAAATGGGAAATAGTCGAAAAATTGGATCCCCACGTGGGACGCATTTTTTTCATGGAAGTCATATGTTGTGTCACAAATAGGCCCTAAGACCAATTTTGATCAGATTTGAAGTCAAATAAGGGGTAGGCGATTGGATTGGACTAGGGAAGCACATCTTTATCGATTTTGATTGTGGTTGGGCATTAATGAGGGGAAAAAAAGGAAAATGGGGTAAAATGGGGTGGGGCTGTTTTGGGTTAAAAAGGAGGCTAGGGTTTGGTTTTGTAGGCAAATATGGGTTTTCGGTATAGCAGGACAGTAGGGTAGGGTTAGGATTTGAAAAAAAAAATTGAAGACGAAGATTCATGTAGACATGGTGGTAGTTGTGTGGCGGTAGGAGATGGAGGTGGAGGAAGATGATGGTGGAGGGTGGGGATGGAGGAGGCTAAAAAGGTTGGTATCCCCCCTTTTAGCGGTGATGGAATTTAGGGTTTCCATTCACCCGATTCCCATTTGGACATTTATCAATCCACCGGATTGAAGGGTTTTCCAAGTTGGAATCACAACTCGTTACCCACTTCACGCACCACGACGAACACCAAGAACAAACACAGTTCACCACCAATAACAAGCGCGGCTCTGATACCAATTGATGTGAATCAAGAATGCGAAAGCGTTACTATTACACTACACACCAACTAAATACACAAATAAAACTAAAAAAAGAGTCTCTCTCTACATTCTGATTTTCAATATTCAAGTCTAATTACAAATGAAGCCAAGGTCCTATTTATAAGAGAGATTAGCTTGCTAACCAAGCTAAAATCTAAAAAGACTAAAAATGACAACTAATAACTAAAATTGACTAATTAGCCCCAAACATATTTGGAAACTAATTAAAGACTAGAAATAAAAGAAAATGACAATAATACCCTAAACTAAAAATAGAAAAAGGGAAAGTCTTCTCCCGGGAGTATAACCATGCACCACGTGTCACTAATATACATCATAATCAGCTTGCTGCTGTAACCAAGTCATCCGTATCAAGAGTTCCACCGGCATGCAACCTCTTAAGATGATACAAAGTTTATTGGAACCCAACCATT
Organism: Sambucus nigra; assembly: GCA_949130495.1. Taxonomy (NCBI): domain Eukaryota; kingdom Viridiplantae; phylum Streptophyta; class Magnoliopsida; order Dipsacales; family Adoxaceae; genus Sambucus; species Sambucus nigra. The sequence goes on from OX422207.1 coordinate 146,193,289, forward strand.
AACTTGCCATGGTAAAATTTCTTAGTCCTGTTTTGGTTTGGGTTTTATTAATTGAATTGGATTCTTTCTTGGCCTTTAGAACTCATTCACACGACTAAGTTAAAGTACAAATGTATTCCAACCAAATATTAAAATCCTATATGAGGAGAATCTGAGGTTTCAAGAAAGTCAACAAAGCCTTGAAAGAAATACGAACCACAGACATACCTCCATAGGTTCCAGCAAAATCCAATGCTTTGAAGAAAATCTCTGGGTCTAGCAATGATAATATCAATGGTAGAATCAAAGTAAGTAGGTATGGCAGAGGTCTGCTCTGACCCGATGGGAGTTTCAGCACTGCATATTAATAAAGTCGACAAAATAAATAGGGTTAAAATAAATTTAAGACTCGCTTTGTTTTGATTGCTTAAATAAGTAATAAATAAATAAATTGAAACCGATGTTATCAAACAGTACAAAAATCATGAATAAATCACATAGCATCGATTTTAGAGGAAATAACGAAAGAAATCCACTCACAGTCAGCAAGGAAATCAGAAAGGCCCAAAACAAATCCGATATAAGAAGTTGCAATCGCAAGAAAGGAGAAGATCTCAACAATTGGCTGCACAAAATCATGTTCATCACATAAATAGATAATTTGATATTTTAATCTTAAAATTTCCATTATGAACATATGCGATCTGAAGTTGACCGACAAGAATATATAATCGCAGTCAATGATTTACTAACCCCGACAACTCCATTGGTAGATCGCAATTGCTCTAATGGGTCAGCAATATTTTCTAAACCGGTTTCAAGACTTGTGATTGTTCCAAGAATAACAGCATTCCAGACAAGAAACAGAGCAAGAGGAATAGCTGTGCCTAGAACTATTGCAGTCCTGCAGGTGGATAAGTTAAATGATATTCATGATCGAAAAATTGAACAAACCAAAGTATATATATATATATATATATATATATATATATATATATATAGAGAGAGAGAGAGAGAGACACAGACAGGTTCCTGTGCACACTAAGTTTGCACATCAAGTTTGTACATCTATTTTTTTAAATATTAAAAAAATATATTTTTGAGTTGATTTTTTTTATGTGATATTTAAACATTTCAACGGACCCATATAAAAAAATCAGCTCAAAAAAAGGTTTTTTGCTATTTTAAAAAAATTGTTCAAACTTTCGCAGTTTTAAAAGTACTTAAGCTGCAAAAGTTTGACCGATTTTTTTAAAATAGCAAAAAAAAAAAATTGAGCTGATTTTTTTTATATGGATCCGTTGAATTGTTTAAATATCACATAAAAAAAACTCAAAAATATTTTTTTTAATATTTTAAAAAAATAGGCGTGCGCCAGCACATATGTAAACTTAGTGTGCACAGGATCCTGCCTCTCTCTCTCTCTCTCACTCTCTCTCTCTCTCTCTCTCTGTATATATATATATATATATATATATATAAGTGTGTGTGTGTGTGTGTGTGTGTGTGTGTGAGTTAAGAATTAATTGCTACCAAAAAAAACAATGGAGATAAGGATAGTCACCTTACTTTTGGCAAGTTTCCCTCAAGATTAGTGCAAAGAACAGGCACCACATTCTGAAAAAAAAATTATTAAATAATTTTATATTTGGATAAAATATTATAATTGTATAATTTGTTGATTTACTAAAGGGTGGTGACATTACATGATAGACAAATGAAAGTGCAATTATGGGTATGCTCATCGGAACAGCTTCCAAGTTGGTTTTCAAAAGAGCTTCCCAATGCAAGTCTCCACCTGCAACTGCCTAAGAATGAACTTCAATTCATTTAAATGCAGACAAAGCAAACTATTAGGTTGAATCACATTTAATGGTAACATTGGCGATAGCTAAACATGGATTCAACAAAAGATAAATCAATGGAATCTTTAAAGCCCTTATAGATTTTCTTTTTAGTTCATACATAGATAATACATTAATCATCTCTGCTTGAAATCAAAATCCGTGATTCTGAATCTCTGTTGATTATGGATTATTTTTCCACTTCATTGTAAATTATTAGAATTGGTAGTCCACAGTTAAGACAAGATAAATAACAAAATTTCTCTGGCTCTTTTTGGCATCAGAGACAATCCAACATCTCTCTCTCTCTCTCTCTCTCTCTCTCTCTCTCTCTCTCTCTCGTTGCAGTAGCCACCAGACTCTCTCTCTCTTTCTCAACCCTTCCCCTTCCAACCTCCCTCCTTGCTTGCCTCTCCCATCGTGAACTTCTTTGGAGGTTGGCTCTCTGTTTAACCCCCATTTGGGGGTGTTTTTCGTAGTGCTTCTGATGTGCCAAGGACCGTTTTGAATTCTCACTGATTCCTTGGGCTACTGATATGTTCGGTAGCTTTGTTTTGGTCTCCGTCGTATCTCTACAATATCTATTTTGTGTTTATTGGTGTGCTGTATGCTCTTCGTTGCGTAGTTCAGCATTGTTCTGTTTTATACAAGGAGGCGGGTATTTTGATAATTCTCCTAGTAACGGAAAAGATGCAATTAGGTTGCACAAATTTATCTCTGCCGCGAACACACTGTTGCTCAATGTGCGACTTCTGTGTTATTGAACCAATGGTATTTTTTTTCTTGGTCTCGATCACTTCGCCTTTACCCCGGAAAAGGATAATCGAGATGGCTTTTGGATATAGTAAAATATCCAGTGCTGGATATGGATGCTATGAAGTATTCTCATTGGGATTGGATAATTGTACTGATTTTGATTGGTTATTCAATTCTTAGGAAGAAGTGCGTTTAGTACACATTTTCATGTTCCATGATACAGATCATAATCAATGGACATGCATAATAATGCACGTATCATAATCAGGAAACTTTGGGACTATCAGTGGTCGATTATTTTATGTATCTTTGGTCTAGGTAGAGAGAGTTTGCTTAACACGAGACTTTGACTAAATTTCCCTACGAGGCAACTCCTATTGTGGCGAAATGCATTGCTAGTGGTCAGCACACGTATCAGTTCTTGATGGTTTTACGACCTGATTTCAGTTAGATTCAGTCTCGGCAAACGTTACCATTAAGCTGCGTTACTTGTTCAAAAAACGAGAATTCGTGCTCGTCCTACCATTTCTACTGCCAGGATTGCCTTCTTTTCATGTTATATCAGGGAAACCTGCTTGGGTTTTGGATTCGAAATCAGATAACCAAATTACCAGTGAGTCGTCAATTTTTTCTTGTCTTTTTTGTTAAGCAGGTTGTCTGTCTTGGTGATGACTGAACTTCTTTTATCTGTAATATGGGTGAAGTGTATCTATACCCAAAAACTACATTACCATGTGTCCATGTTTCTAATTTTGTCGTTAGTTTCTTATGATCTTATTTGTGAGTCGTCTACCTAAAAGTCTTCAGTGTTGTCATATTCTTAACTGATCTCTGCTTATTACAAGCCTGAGTTTGAAGAAGAGATTGTTGTTTGGTTATTCGTATTTGACTTATCTTTATTGTAGAGTTTCCCATTGGTACGTTTAGAGTTCTCTCTCTTACTGAGCTAGTTGAGCTCACTCCTTTCAATGTTTTTTTCTTCCAAGTTGAGTAGTCCTGGTTGGGATTCAGAATGGAGAAGTGGAATGCATGCCGAGCTGTGAAGCCAAGGGATATATGTGGAGGAGTTTTAGCCCGAGGACCATAAAAAAAGCAGACGACTAGTTGCTCATTACATGTACTTAAAAGTCATACTGTGGAAAATGTAAAGTTTGTTGTAACTAAATCGTATTGTGATGAATGAAACTTATTATTTACAGTTCATCTTTATTTATGCTTCCGTTGTGCATTAACTGAATGGTTGTGCTTGGTTATATTTAACCTTGGTTCGGTCATATACTTTTAGCCGAAGGCTAGACGGCGTAGGAGAATAGTCACACGGCGAGGCCAAGGCCACGCTGGGTTTGGGGGTGCCCTAGACCTTATTATGTTTAAGCAGCCATAATATTCATCTTTCCTTCTCCGAAGGGAGGGGTGTGGTGACCTATAGCAGGGGATGTGACCTGTAGCTGATGTCTTATGCCGTGCTGTGCCAGTAGTATTTGCGAATTAGTAGTTTTGATGGGGGGTTGTAAAAAGGTAAATAAAGGTTGTAGCCAAAAGCAAGGGATTCCCGGGGCGGCAAGGCAGGATCGACGAGAAAAATGACGAAAAGAAGACGAACAAAGGGAGGAAGGGAGACCTCCTAGTTATGATATGGAAATCACATGAGAACGGCGCCCCTTGGGGGACACCCAACAGGACAGAATGGAATTTATGATTTCTTTTTTATTTTACTATTGTCCTTTTAGTTTATCTTTTATATTTACTTTTTATTTTAAATTCTTAGTTAGACTCCATGATTATCAAAGATTATATATTAGTTCTTTGTGACGATTTGTTCTGATGTGAATCAAGAATGCGGAAGCGTTACTATTACACTACACACCAACTAAATACACCAAATAAAACTAAAAAGAGTTTCTCTCTCTATCTTCTAATTATCAGTATTCAAGTCTAATTACAAAATGAAGGTCAAGGGCCTATTTATAGGAGAGATTAGCTTGCTAACCAAGCTAAGATCCAAAAGACTAAAAAGGGCAACTAATAACTAAAATTGACTAATTAGCCCCAATCATATTTGGAAATTAATTAAACATTAAAAATAAAAGAAAATGACAATAATACCCTAAACTAAAAAAAGATAAAAGATAGTCGTCTCTCGGGAGTACAACCGCGCGCCACGTGTCACCAATATACATCATTCTCTCCGTCTTCGAAAAAGCTCGTCCTCGAGCGTGTAGGGTGGCTCATCAATGCCACATGATATGAACCAAGAAAAGCTTTGGACCCCAATCAAAATCAACCAAAAGCGGGCAGCCCAACTGGAATTAGTCCCATGTATATGAACCTCATCAATAATGGGTCTAAAAAACTCAAATCCCTACGATGTCCCTCAACGAAATCCGAGCAACCAAAAACTGACGGCCATATCCGCCTTCTCGACACCACAAGCACATGGTTGCTACTTGGTGTGGTGGACCCTTGAATCTGACCGGACGGAAACTCCGACGACCTCACCTTTGCGAGTACGATGGCGAAACAAGTGGACCGAAGACGGCGACATTCCGGAAAGCCGGACCCAAAATGGCAAATAATCGGAAAAATGAATCCCCACATGGGACGCATTTTTTTCATGGAAGTCATATGTTGTGTCACAAATAGGCCCTAAGATCAATTTTGATCGAATTTGAGGTCAAATAAGGGGTAGGGGAATGGATTGGACTAGGGAAGCACATTTTTATCGATTTTGATTGTGGTTGGGCATTAATGAGGGGAAAAAAAGGAAAATGGGGCAAAATGGGGTGGGGTTGTTTTGGGTTAAAAAGAAGGAGGCTAGGGTTTGGTTTTGTAGGCAAATATGGGTTTTCGGTATAGCAGGGCAGCGGGTTAGGGTTTGGAAAAAAAAATTGAAGACGGAGATTCATGCAGACATGGTGGTGGTTGTGTGGCGATAGGAGATAGAGGTTGAGGAAGATGATGGTGGAGGAGGGTGGGGGTGGAGGAGGCTAAAAAGGTTGGTATCCTCCCTTTTAGCGGTGATGGAATTTAGGGTTTCCATCCACCCGATTCCCATTTGGACATTTATCAATCCACCTGATTGAAGGGTTGCCCGAGTTGGAACCACAACTCAATACCCACTTCACGCACCACGACGAACACTAAGAACAAATGCAGCTCACCACCAAGAATAAACGCAGCTCTGATACCAATTGATGTGAATCAAGAATGCAGAAGCGTTACTATTACACTACAAACCAACTAAATACACCAAATAAAACTAAAAAGAGCTTCTCTCTCTATATTCTAATTTTCAATATTCAAGTCTAATTACAAAATGAAGGTCAAGGGCCTATTTATAGGAGAGATTAGCTTGCTAACCAAGCTAAGATCCAAAAGACTAAACAAGGATAACTAATAACTAAAATTCACTAATTAGCCCCAATCATATTTGGAAACTAATTAAACACTAAAAGAAAAGAAAATGACAATAATACCCTAAACTAAAAATAGAAAAAAGATATTCTCCCGAGAACACAACCACGCGCCACGTGTCACCAATATACATCATGTCCTCTAGTTAATTTTTACTACAAACAAGGTTGTAATCATTTAATTTTAATGGGAGTTTAGTAAAAGTGTGTATTGACATCAAAGTGTTATCAGAGCTACGTCGGTTCATCGACCCATTGTCTCAACCAACAAATGTTGCAGCCAAAGGAATTCGACCACGTGGCTGAAGAGGTTAACCAACTCATAGCCTAGATCCCAGCCTTGCTAATAGCCCTTACCCCGTTGTCCTGACCTCTAAGGCCTCCGACAGTCAACACTGTTGCCGCAAATGGTGAATACTATCCATCAACTACTAGAGCCTCCAGTGTCCCGATGGTGCAGCTCAGCGCCTCCCCATCGCTGATCCCCATTAACCTTGACCCCTCCCTACGGCTAACACCCTAAGATCAGTGCCACAGCTGCAAGCCACCAACCTGCGGAGACTTTCTATGTTGGCCGGCTACCAACGACACCACCATCAATTACCACCACCTTTGTGGCTCACCACCAAGGCTTCGGCCCTTTATCTTTTCCCTTTGTGGCGTATGGCCCCATTCCTGGCATGGGATCCTTCGCTAGACCACTTTCCAGCATCGTCCACCTTCTGCTATCACCGGCAAACCACCTCACTTCCCAAAAGTTTTTAATCAACTTTAGAAATTTTGAACAAATTCCTCTCCTTACCCTTATCTCTCTTTTGGGCACCCCACCAACTCCCATTATGATCTGGAGGAAAAATTGTGTTGGACTGTGATAAGCAATTTTAGGACGACTACCGGGAGTTTGAGGATTACTATTGCAAGGCTCTACGGGATATTGTGGGAAAGTGAGCTCTCTTATCGGTACAACGAGACAATGGGGTACCACCATACAAGTAAGGACTATTGCACCGGCCCAATATGAGAAGTGTTGTTTAAAGGATGAGGAATGTGACAATTAGGTTCTTTACTCGAAATCTGAAAATGAGGAGATTGAGTTGCGCATTGGTCCGAGCTTCGTGTTGCCGTTGCAATAGCCCTTAAGTGAGCCATTCTCTAAGGCCCCTGTAACTATTACTGTTGCTTTTGACAATCATATTCCGGCCTCTTATGTAGCTCCAAACTACGTCCCGGGTGTGTTGGCAGTTGTTGAGGATACCTCAAAGTACCTTTTTTGGGGATCTCGTCGACATCTTTGTTGAGTATCGTTAGGCCACTCATACCAAGTTCCAAAATGATAGTCCAACACTTGTTTCTTTTGAGATTGGTTCGTTGATTTGCATGGACTTGATTTTGTGTGTGTATATGGACCAAATCCGGGTCGCATTTGAGTCCCGTAATGATTCAATGTAATGAATTACTATTCGACGCATCGTATTGAAGTTTTGAGTTGAGATTGCTACATTCTAAGAAAACCCTCTTCCCCGACAACATTGGTATGGGCGACTGGTAGCTCGTCTTCAGAGTTTCGTTAGTCGGTATGACGTGGCACATAAAGAAAACACTCAAACACAAGAGACAACTCTCAAAATATCTATTAATTGAATGTCTTTACCTCAAATGGGGAGTACAATATTTATAGGGATAGGGAAAGGGTCTAGAAAGGCCTATTACTTGCCCAATAAGGAATGTTCACGTCATATGTGATATCATAGGGTGATGTCATAGACTAGAACATTCTTTATTACATATTCACTATTTAGCCTTCACTATACTACTAATTCCTTAAAAGACAATAACGGAAGAAAAGACATGAGACGACAATAAAAATATAAAAAGTGATGAGCATGTCCTTTTGGATCACATCACTCTCCTCTATTGAGAAGAGTTTGTCCTCGAACACAAAGAGGAACACCCTCGGTGTCAGGCTCAAGTGGAACGATATGTGCAATCAATGCATCATGTTCATCATCTCCTTTTCTTCTTCGGATGGGTCCATACCATCGGTTAAAAGAACGGGCTTCTTCCTTCCTTTGGGACATTCCGATGCACGGTGGTTAAACACGCAACAAGAGAAGCACTTTACAGCAGTAATGGAAGCATCCGCCTTGGTAGGCGGTGGAGGTATTATGGCTCGCGAGAAGGAAGATGAACTCCGATGATGTTCTTCAAACTTGAGCGCACATTCAATAGCCTTAACAAACCTCAGAATCTCACGGAGGCTCAAATCCTAATGGGTATACACCTGGAGGCCATGACTATAGCAGCTCATCCACTGTTCGCTTTCTCCTAAGCGTGCATGGGTACACAAGAGTTAGAAATTGTTCAATGTAGGTTGTCACTAAAGATATGCCTAGGCGGAGGCCCTGCACTCGAACAAAGAGGTCTCTCTCATGGGTCAGAGATATGAAAAATGCTCGCATTTCGGCTTTCATGCGCGACCAAGTGTTGATTGGAGGTTGTTGGGCCAGTGAAGAACATTGAATCATGTCATTTCACCACAATTTTGCAAAGCCTTGAAGATTGGTAGCAGCGAGTTGAACACACTTGCATCCGGAGAATTGCTTGTGTTCAAACACTTTTTCCATCGAATCAAGCCAATCGATGAAGTCATCAGGATTAAGGTGGCCATCAAACATTGGTACTTCCACTCGGATTTCACCATAAAGGGTCTTAGCAAGAAGACAGAGCACGTATGATATATGATCATCCCCCAGTGGTTGCTCCAAAGGATCCTCCTCCTCAACAACAATAATCGGGAATCACCCACGCCTCTCAACAGCGGGTATAGGGGGTGGGGGTAGGGCATGGAAATATTGTTGCCCCTTTTGAACCGGTGGACCATCGGGCTCCTCTCTAAACCTCAAGGGGCATTCGTCCATTTGGTGGCCCCTTTCATAGCAAATGAAGCAATTACGTAACTCAATGGGGACGAGTGGGATGACCCTTGGACTAAGGGACTCAAATGGGGATGAGTCTGAACGCCATTAGTTGGGTGTTGACAGCCGACCATCTCCATATAGAATCATGTGCGGGCCGGGGGCATGTCCGCACCACCTATGAATTGCCTAAACCGAATTGGGAGCGATTGATGGAGAAATTCGCAAACCTTTTATTTGTAGTCTCCCCCCATATTTAAGAGATCAATATGGGGGTTGTAATATATTGAACGTCCAACGAAACTTGCGGGAGCTTGATTGGAACCTTGTCAACAACTAAATGCACATATGAGGTTGTTGGCTAGTTTTGGTGTAGCTTTGGACATAGTAGTGGTCGGAGAAGGTGAAGAGGATGGTATGTAGGCCGTGGGGCATCGGTAGCCACCGAAATAGTTGTTGTTTGGGTCGGATTTGGTGAAAGGGTTTCCACCGGGGATCGGATCTAGTCGGGTTGATGGATCTGGGCCGGAATGGGGTTAGGGAGGCCCGGTTGGGTTAGGGTTTGTTGCGAAGGAGTTTTTTTGTTGGCGGGGAAAGTTTGGCCTAGGGTTTCAGGCCTTTGCGAAATTTCAAAGGTCTAGCGGTAATAGAAGGTTGTAGATCTGGAGGCGGGGTACTACTGTTGTGCGGACTGGCAGGAAATGCGGGTCAGCAGAGGTCGCCTGCTGCCTCCAGTGGGCGGGATATGGGGTGGGGTTTTGGACCCCACCGCAACTCCAGTGGATGCTAAGTGTTGGGTTCCAGCCATGGGGATAGGCTATTGGGTGGCATACACAGCGGCGGTGGGGTTTTTGAGTTTGTCCAAGATGGAGTCCATAGATTCCTCAAGTCAAGCAGTGCAACACTCGATTAAGGTTTGGGTATTTTTCCATAGTGCCATTGTTGCTTTGTTTACGATTTTTTTACCTACATAAAAACAACGGGTGGAGCGACGAGGCATTAATACCAATTGACGTAAACGATATAATCAGTACACAAAGAAAACACTCGAACACAATAGACAACTCTCAAAATATCTTTTAATTAAATGTCTTTACCCCAAATAGGGAGTACAATATTTATAGGGATGAGGGAAAGGTCTAGAAGGGCCTATTACTTGCCCAAGTTGCTCAATAAGGAATGTTTCTATCATATGTGATGTCATGGGGTGATGTCACTAGTGACATCACATAGACTAGAACATTCTTTATTACATACTAATTACATAAAAGACAATAAGGGAAGAAAAGACATGAGAGGACAATAAAAACATGGAAAATGACGAGCATATCCTATTGGATCACATCACGATATGCAGACAAATTTCATGGTCGGCTACTTTTTCAAGTGGGGAGTCCACGAAGAATAATGAAGACCGCCATTCATACGTCTTGTGCGTTTTGAGTTTGAGGCAAACTCCTTTCAAGAGGGGGAGAATGATTTGAACAAGATCCCATGGGGTGGCCACCTAACAAGAGAGGAGAGAATTATCATCTTTTTTATTTTGCGATTGTCCTTTTAGTTTATATTTTTAAGTTAGTTTTTAATTAAACTCCTATGTAAAGTCCGTGATTATCAAGGATAATCTATTACTTATTTGTCAGACTTATCTCTCTAGTTAATCTTTACTATAAATAAGGCACTTGGCCAACAAATGTTTTAATTCAATGTTACGGGAGTTTGGTAAAATGTTTGTTTACATCAACAGAATTTGGTTTCCACATTTCTTCCGAAATTTCCTCTTTCTTGTTTTTACCTTCTTATCCTTCTTCCCTTATTGACTTATTGACCCTCTTCCTCTTCTTTATCCTTCTCATTTTGCATAACTCCAATATATCACTAAAATCTTTAGGAAAGGAAAGATTTCAGATGCTAAAAAAGAAACAAATACACTATGATCAATGACAAAACTATAACTAACTTAACCGCGACTTCCCAATCATCAACCCACAGTAGTAGAAAATCTCCCCAACTTCCCCACCCCTAAAACATTGATTCCCACAAGAATTGTGACTTAAAATGCAACACCAAATGCAGGTCATGAAGAAAGATAATTACCACGAGAGCTGAGAAAGATATTATAATACCAAATACCAGAACTCCATTAACTGCTCCAATTTGTTTTTGGCTACAATACAATATAAACTTGCAGTCACTTCAACTGTTTTTCCCTTATACTAATCAAAGATTTAATATATAACTCACCAACAAAAAAGGTTTCAGTTGATAAATTTAATTAACAAAATGCAAGAAGAAAAGAAAGTAAAGAGAGGGGGAGAGAAAAAATGTGTGTGTGTGTGTGTGTGTGTGTGTGTGTGTGTGTGAGAGAGAGAGAGAGAGATTGAATTACAAGAATAATAAATGAAGACAATTCAAAAGTTAAAAAAAAAAACACCAACCTTCCAAAGTAACAAATACCGCCCAAAATAACTGAAAACAGAGTTGCACTTTCCCATCTGCAATCATAACGCTGCCCATCAAGACCTAACAAAAATATGAAAGTGCTTGTGATATAATATTCAGAGGAGCAGTTTTGAGGCTTAAAGGGAAAAAAAGGGTGCTACAATAAGGTGCACCGTAAGATGTGAAGTACAGTAAAAACATTTGTACTCTAACAAATTAACTTTGAATGAAAAAATATAATTATGAATAATTCCTTGCAAAAACACTAATTTTTAAATGTTGCTCCCTCACTAGCAATTAGCATATTCTAAATTTATGCCATAATGATAAAATTTCATAGCATGAAACAGTTGCAAAGGATGAATCCACCAAATGGATGAAAATTTCAGATCCTTGAAGATTTAACATTTTCTCATACAGGGTTGATCAGAGTTTCAAAAACAAAAAACATTAATGCATTACAAAGAGAGTACAAAGACTTGATGATCCCAAAAATAAGATAAGGAAATTGTAATGATAGCTCGTACATTGGAATGCCAAGGAAATTTGTCAAAATATCTGAAGAACGAGCCACATAGGCAACAAGAAGAGCATAATGTATGAAAATGTACGACCAGCTGCAACAAAAGAACAGGACTGTTACTATATAAAAGAAAATGAACATTCAATTTAAGATAACAGCCATCATAATTTCAAAAATAAGTACCCATTGTCTTTAGTTTTTAAAATAGACACAATGGATTTGGAACGCGTATAGGGTGTTTGGAAAACGTACAAGGCACGTTAGGGTGTTTGCATAATCTTAAAAGCTAAAAAGTAATAACCCAAAACTTTGGGTTTCGAAAGGTAATAAGAAATACGCATGGGATTAGCCGTGTCTTCACTTGTTTGATAACAAATGTCCTATTATTTCTTTCAATCCACACTTCCCATATTAATGCCAAAATACATCCACTCCATAATCATTTGGCTTTCAGATTTTCACCTTTATTACTTCAACAATCATCAATTTCACATTTTTTACCATTAGAGCACCAACATGTTATGATTCACCAACTCATAAACCTTCCCAAAATTAAAGTTTACTTCTCTCCATCGCCACAAAGGAGACAAATCTCAAGGAAAATTCTAGACTATCACATATGAATTTCCATGTACCTTTAAAAGAACTCCTTTCTATTACCTTTGTTTAAAAGGGAATCCCCGCAACTAATTCTTAATAAATGCCTTCTTGTTTTTTAAAACTTATCCCTTCACTTCTTTCATTTGGTTTTGGACACAATATTGAAATTTATTAAGTGGTCTTTTTATCCTTCCTCACTCTTCTTTATAAATTATTTCTCATTCTTTTTTTCAATTAAATTTGTAATAGTAGTCGGATATTTATACCATGACAGAAATAAACGGAAAAGTTATTTAAGAATATGGTTACCAGAAAAGCTAATAACCTAGCGATTTACGTATTGGTACACAGACTCCAAAATATGAGTCTACCCCCTAGACAAACAATATTGTCCTCATCCAATCTTTTCTTTATTTTATCTACTGCTAGGGTCCAAAACTCACAAGAGGTGGATTTCTTTCAAGAGGCAAATCCAAATAGTTCAAGGGCCATTTATCAATCCCACATCCCATTCCTCTTTCAAGAGATTCTAAATGGGTTTCTTCAGATTCTTCCCTGTCAATAAACTTCATTCTCTTGTAACAATGATTGAATTTCCATGCACACAATGGATAATTAGCATTTAAAACATCATCATTATAGTATTAAGAATGTGAAATCACCTTACCAAACAATTTGGACACCAGCAGTCCCGAGAGTTCTCCGGGCCATAGATACCTGAAAGCAGCAGCAGGTAAGTAAAATTTTAGTAAACAACATTTATGTATGCTTGGCACAACGCAAATCTATAATGCAGACTCGGTTGCATACAATAGTTTAGCTACCATGACCTAAGCATCCATAAAAAAACTATAGAGAATTTGACAGTATAAATATAGGCAGCTTATAATCACTAAAAACTCATAAATTTTTGGAATATGTAGTAGCAAGTTTAGTGAATAGGGAGCATTAAAATTGAGTGGTCTAGACAGCAAATGGGTATCAGGACGTGCGAATAGTGGATTTAAGTGAGGGTATTCTGAGTGTTTGCAAATGTATTCTCATTAAAATCTACTTGATATTGATCGAGCTATTTAGTGAGAGGCTAGGATTTCTAAACTTGATTCCAAGGTGAGATTTGGGAGTATTTGTGTGACAACCCGGATATAATTATGATAAATCATGTTTAAATCATGCTTACCTTATGGGATGGGGATAATGTGTTATTGGTGTATATAATGTTAAGTCATTATGTTTAGTCTAATCCTACCTTCACTCATGAGATATCGAATAAGTTACAAACACAAATTTTTGAAGTTTTCGGGAGGAATGTTCAAGTTGGAGACTAGTTTTGACCATTATAATATAACAATTGACTTGAGGTGAAAACTAGATAGTCGTAGATATGTGAGTTAGGTTTGTAACACAACAAATGGTGCATCGAACGGACATTCGAGTGAAAAGAAATCGTCTTTTTACGAACATGGGGTAAAGTAGTCATTTAGCTTTAAATGATATTTTGTCTTATATGGTGCCATGTGTCATATTTTGATTGGACCAAGGGGAGCTGCCCTTATGCCAACTTAAAGACCTTAAAATCTCCCTTATTCTTCATCTACATCAGAATTTCAAGTGGGTTGAGGTTCCCGTGAAAGAAAGAGAGGTTAGGGTGAATTAGTGAAGGATTAACGAAGATAATCGAGAAATAAACAAGCTTATGTATCCAAGGGTGCTTAGGTAAGATTTAACTTGTAAATTTTATTCTTTACATGATACATGTTGTTTTATATGATATTAAAGATCATATTTGGGGACAAGGGGATACGTTTTGTTGTATGTATATGGGTATGTGTAGGTTGTATGAGTGAAGCATGTTGAATTCATACAACTAAGGGTAAAATCATTATGTTAATCAAACTGGTGTATCTTTGTGAATACACAATGGAATCGATTGATTCAAGTTGGATATGAAACTACACTTATATATACCCGTTATACCCGAAAATTATGTAAAAATACCAAGAATTAAATCTTGGGGGATAGTTTGAAGTGTAGGTATAGAATCTGCCCCGAAAGTGTAAGTATGCATACCAGGTGTTTGACGATTTGCTTGACATAGCAAATGAAGTCTAAAAATTATGAAACTTTAATTTTGTATTATTCAATATTTTTATTGAAATTGGGTGGAAGTTATGGAAAGTTATGATATAGAAAAATTATGAAAATTCTTGGAAGTTGACTAAACGATAAAGGAGCCTATAGGGCCGATTTGCTTTATAATAAAGAAATGGGCATATCTTGCTCTAGGAAACTTGAAATGATGTGTCGTCTTTTATATTGGGAACCTAATATGATAATAATTGGATTTCCAAGAATGAATTAAAGTACGTTTGGACTATGAATTGATATGTTAAATATCTTAACATGAAATTGGATGAGAATTCATTTATGATAAAATGATTTGAATGGGATCATATGATGCTCATGAATTGAATAAGTGATTCTTTGGATTGGTAATATTCTTATGATGACACTAATATTGTAAGAATGATAGGAAGGGAAGGATAACTGGTTGAACTGTCAGACAAACGCAAGAGGGAAAACCCATTAAGTGGCCAAGGTGAATGTACTCACTAGTAAGATGCATTTATACATGGCTATGGATAAGCTCATAGTATTACTCACTGGTAAGATGTATTTATGTATGGTTATGGATATGATCATAATGTTATGAATATGAAACTGTTCATTTCGATTTACCAAAATGGGAGGCTACTCCCCGACCCGGATTAGGGGAGAATTGTCTGTATGTGAATCATGTTTCGGATAAATTGGTCATTCTTTATGAATGAGCCGAATAAGTATATAATTGGTCATTCTTTATGAATGAGCTGGATAAGTATATAATTGGTCATTCTTTATGAATGAGCCGGATAAGTATGTATATATCATCACGGGGATATGATTTGTTGCATTTAATTTTATGCAATAGTGTAGTAGTAGTGATGCATTTGCTGAGCTATTTTGCTCATGGTTCCTATGTTTATGTTTTTCAGGGGTATTGTGATATCACTGCCAAATCTAGAAGGTCGGTGGGGTTAGCAAGGGATGCATAAAACGATGATTTTGGTCAAACGTAAAAGGGGTAATTTAATCCTACTTATCTTTTCAGTAAGTTTGAATAAGCATAATTACCTCAAAAATTGTGAAAAGTTTTAGTTTTATTGATTCATGTTAATAATTGGAAAAAAAGGATACTCGTGTTTATGGTTTGGTTAAGGTAATTATGATTTGACTCACTTTGACTTTCAAACTTAATTATAAGTAACTGAGTTGGGGTGTGTCAACTTTGGTATCAGAGCCTAGGTTTTAAAGGTTCTGGGGTGAGGAGCGCCCAGATTTGTTAGTGGAAGTAGAAATTGTTTTGAGTCATAAGTAAATTGGATTTATTGACTAACATATTAGTTATACATATATATTGTGTTTACGGGATATGAAATGTAAGGATCTTGCAGGAAAGGAAATGAGATGTTAAGGTTTATTCGGGGATGACAGCGAATACAAGTAGTTTAATATGAATCATTGCATTGTTTTATTTGTGGTATAGACAAACAAGTCATTGAAGGAAAATGTTTAAAGACAAAATGTGGTATACGAAAATTGTGAAGTATTGGAAGTGATCTCTTCTTATACTGGTATATGTGGACTTGAGTTGTGTCATTTATTAAGCCATGGTTTGCTGTGTGCCCCATTTATGTGGAAGAGTGAGGTACAAGAACCCATATTCCATTAAAGGATGAGATGTGAGGAGAATTACTATTACATGATTATGATGAGACTTAAATTGTTAGAGTGTGAATAAAATAAAGATTCACATGGTAAAGGTGAAGTGACAAGATTAATAGTTGTATATGTTTAAATTTAATATGTGAAATGGTCTGAAATTCAATTACTAGTCAATATATCACAATTGATTCGAATATGGGTTCATACTGAATTATGATAAGTAGAAGAAAAGAGTAATAAGAGTTGAGATGTACTTCATTAATAGTATGAGTATATGTAGTGGATATTACCCTTATGATGTTTTGACATGCTTATATAAACAGAAAAGTTGAGACGAGGTGTTAAAGAGTTGGAAGTTTAAAAATATTGAGGAGCCTTTTTAAGAGTATGTGTTGTGTATGAGCATGGAAAAGATGCTAATCGGGTTGGAATATCGACATCTAGTTAGGGTGGATATTGAGTTGTATTTGTCATTGTACATACGTGTTATCACTAAGAGTATGACATATAATGAATATGATTGACATTATATGGGGTCACCAAGAAGTATGTGTAAGCATAATGTGCTATGTGAGATACCATAATGTGATATATTAAGGTATTTGTACAGGTTATTTGAAAGAAATACGACATATAATAATTAGAGAAGTATTATGGGGTTGGTAAGTATGGTTAAAGTTTTAAGTGGTGATTGTACGTTTAACATCCATGTTACCAAACGGGTAAGATGAGTGTATTAATGATATTTCATAAGAATATCATGTTAATAAGGATTGGGATAAGATTATGATTATAAAGTTATTGTGTTGGATAAATGACTTGCTAAGGTCATTGTATGTTTAGGTAAAAAACAATCAAATGATACTGAAAAAGGGAATATCGTGAGAAGTTAGATTGAGTTCATAGTGCATGACTGCACAATATACATGAAGGTGAATATGCAATCTTGGTTAAGAATAAATATTTAGTGAACGATTGTTCAGTTTCGATATATGAATAGTAGTGAGGCTATATTTAAATTAAGAAATTGTAAAGATGATATCTAACATATGCTTAAACTTCAAAAATGATACGGAAAGTAGTTAAAGTCAAGCACATGTATTTGGTGTTGGATAGAAGATGGAAATATGATGTGTAATAAGCTAGTCTGGTAATATGATAATTATGATTTGAAATATTACATGATGATAAGGATAGACTATAAGAATGAAGGGAGAAATGTAAAGAATGATATTAGGTTTGTTAAGAATGTTCACTCATTGTGAATATATGCTAATACAACTAATAATTTATCATATGTGAATGTTCGACATACATATATAAAGGTATGAAGTAATATGTGTGTTGGGAATTGGTTTTCATTGATAATAAATCATTAAATGATTATCCTTACATGTAAATGATAAAGAAACTGAAGATAATATGAAAGAAGATTTGTCGTACATTGAGGAACCAGTGGAAATTATTGATCGAAAGGAGCAAGTATTAAGGAATAAAGTTAGTCCCACAGTTCAAGTGTTGTGGAGGTTCCATGAAATTAAAGAAGCAACTTGGGAAAGGGAATATAGCATGAGGAAATAGTATCCTCAATTGTTTGGTAAGTGAAATTCATACTAAATTTTGGGGACGAAATTTTCTAAGGAGGTAAAGTTGTGACAACCCGGATATAATTATGATAAATCATGTTTAAATCATGCTTACCTTATGGGATGGGGATAATGTGTTATTGGTGTATATAATGTTAAGTTATTATGTTTAGTCTAATCCTACCTTCATAACTCATGAGATATCGAATAAGTTACAAACACAAATTTTTGAAGTTTTCGGTAGGAATGTTCAAGTTAGAGACTAGTTTTGACCATTATAATATAACAATTGACTTGAGGTGAAAACTAGATAGTTGTAGATATGTGAGTTAGGTTTGTAACACAACAAACGGTGCATCGAACGGACATTCGAGTGAAAAGAAATCATCTTTTTACGAACATGGGGTAAAGTAATCATTTAGCTTTAAATGATATTTTGTCTTATATGGCGCCACATGTCATATTTTGATTGGACCAAGGGGAGTTGCCCTTATGCCAACTTAAGGACCTTAAAATCTCCCTTATTCTTTATCTACATCAGAATTTCAAGTGGGTTGAGGTTCCCATGAAAAAAGAGAGGTTAGGGTGAATTAGTGAAGGATTAACGAAGATAATCGAGAAATAAACAAGCTTATGTATCCAAGGGTGCTTAGGTAAGATTTAACTTGTAAATTTCATTCTTTACATGATATATGTTGTTTTATATGATATTAAAGATCATATTTGGAAATAAGGGGATACGCTTTGTTGTATGTATATGGGTATGTGTAGGTTGTATGTGTGAAGCATGTTTAATTCATACAACTAAGGGCGAAATCATTCTGTTAATCAAACGGGTGTATCTGTGTGAATACACAATGGAATCGATTGATTCAAGTTGGATATGAAACTACACTTATATATACATGTTTTACCAGAAAATTATGTAAAAATACCAAGAATTGAATCTTGGGGGATAGTTTGAACTGTAGATATAAAATCTGCCCCGAAAGTGTAAGTATGCATACCAGGTGTTTGACGATTTGCTTGACATAGCAAATGAACTCTAAAAATTATGAAACTTTAATTTTGTATTATTCAATATTACTATTGAAATTGGATGAAAGTCATGGAAAGTTATAATATAGAAAAATTATGAAAATTCTTGGAAGTTGACTAAACGATAAAGGAGCCTAAATGGTCGATTTGCTTTGTAATAAAGAAATGGGCATATCTTGCTCTAGAAAAGTTGAAATGATGTGTCTTCTTTTGTATTGGGAACCTAATATGATAATAATTGGATTTCCAAGAATAAATTAAAGTATGTTTGGACTATGAATTGGATATGTTAAATATCTTAACATGAAATTGGATGAGACTTCATTTATGATAAATGATTTGAATGGGATCATATGATGCTCATGAATTGAATTACGTTTAAGTGATTCTTTAGATTGGTAATATTCTTATGATGACACTAATATTGTAAGAATGATAGGAAGCGAAGGATAACCAGTTGAACAACTGACAGACAAAGGCAAGGGGGAACACCCATTAAGTGGCCAAGGTGAGTGTACTCACTGGTAAGATGCATTTATACATGGCTATGGATAAGCTCATAGTATTACTCACTGGTAAGATGTATTTATATATGGTTATAGATATGATCATAATGTTATGAATATGAAACTGTTCATTTCGGTTTACCGAAATGGAAGGTTACTCCCCGACCCGGAATGGGGGAGAATTGTCTATTGTCGACAGGATATGTGAATCATGATTCGGATAAGTTGGCCATTCTTTATGAAGGAGCCGGATAAGTATATAATTGGTCATTCTTTATGAATGAGCCAGATAAGTATATAATTGGTCATTCTTTAAAAATGATCCGGATAAGTATGTATATATCATCACGGGGATATGATTTATTGCATTTAATTTTATGCAATAGTGTAGTAGTGATGTATTTGCTGAGCTATTTTGCTCATGGTTCCTATGTTTATGTTTCTCGGGTATTGTGATATCACTGCTAAATCTAGGAGGTCGGTGGGGTTAGCAAGGGATGTATAAAACCATGATTTTGGTCAAACGTAAAAGGGGTAATTTAAGCCTACTTATCTTTTCAGTAAATTTGAATAAGCATAATTACCTCAAAAATTGTGAAAAGTTTTAGTTTTATTGTTTCATGTTAATAACTGGAAAAAAAGGATACTCGTGTTTATGGTTTGGTTAAGGTAATTATGGTTTGACTCACTTTAACTTTCAAACTTAATTATAAGTAACTGGGTTGGGGTGTGTCAATTTGGGACATTGTAACATATTTCTCTCAAGTCATCGAATTGTTGACGTAGCAAGGTAATATTGCCAGACCAAGTTAAATCTCGGGTTCATCTTGTATTTTTTGTAGCTTATTTATATTTTCATCATCTTGCATATATGTTTCTTGAGAGTTTGATTGGGTGTGATGCCATTGGAACACAACAATAATTTCTTGCATTCTCTAACATATTTTCCATATCATCAATTAATTACAGAACTATGCTTCCACTACGAATAGAATAGAATGCACAACTCGGTGACGTAAGAAACACTTTAACAAACCATTAACTTAAATAAAAGAACATCTTAGGAATACATTTACAATGTAATTGTAGGCTCGGAATTAAATATATAATATAGAAATTACCAGTGACACACCACCAGTACCCAGTTCACACATTGTCTTCACATTTACTTCAGCAACAAGCAGCCCAGTCACAACCTGTGTCAGTTTCCAATTTATACCAAATTGTGTTCATTTATATATAAACAGCAACACCAAAGACATAGAAGAGAAGTTGGAACATGTGCAAATGTTGAATATATTGCTTTGACAGTTTTAAGACTATTTCAACCCAGGGTTGATTAACTTGGCACCAACAGAAATCTTGTAGGTTTTTTTTTTTACTTTATCCCCTTAGGTAATTCGGTATTTAGACTTACCCACAGCCATGTTCATTTATAAGGTATACGTGGATTGGGTTAATGCACATCCGGGGCTCAAGTCTAATTAATTAATATTTAGAGGGTCAAAATACCGTATTATCTGGAAGTAAAGTCAAAAAATCTAATCTTGTTTTATTGTAAACCCAAGAAGATAATACTGTCGTCATTCACAACTGAATAAAAAATGAAAAAGAAAGGAAGATATGTTGTCATTAGAAAAAAAAATATGGACTGGTCAAGTGATTAGGGTAGAATTATTACCATAAAAACCCAACAAAAGACACAGGTAACTGCAGAGGCCAAAAATCCAGATTCTCGTGTCACTGCAGGAATAGCAAGGATCCCTGCACCCACCTAATGTATTTGCAGTAGTGAGTGTTAGTTATATTCAAGCAAAAGGAAAGAAGATATAATATAAAGTTGGATATTTTCAAAGATGGATTTGAAACCATTGCACTTGTTTTATTAAGTCATCAATTCTATAATGAAGCAGCAAACATCCAAATCGAGAATACCCGTCCACAATTTCTGCAATATTTTGATTTTTAATGCCAATATTATGTTTCCATGAATCTAGTGTTAAAATGAAACTTAAAATTAATGAAGTTCTAGGCTAGATATTGATCGTATTTGGTATTGGTTTCATTGTAGGCAATACGCACCAAGCTTTTATCATTATTTTTTTTTCTAAAAAGAATACATATGAGAGTTTGACTCAGTAATTAATGGTTTAATTAGCTATGCATGATTGATATATCTATTAGAAAAGAAAAAACAACCGTATTGGAAGAATTATCTTGCACCAAAACTAGTGATAATGATAACAACTATCAACATTCTTTTCAAGCAAAATAACGTTGAATCAACTTGAAAAATATTTTTGTGGACCTGCTAAGGGCTAAAATATCACTTATCATCATCCTAAGCAAAATGTTTTGGGGTTGGGGATTGCATCAATTCAATCCTAGTTGGTTTATAAAGTATGGTAATGGGTGAAAGTATAGCATTAAAAAGAGAGAGTCGTTCACATATTGTGTTATTGGTTTAGGCTTTATATTGAAAAGCAAGCAGGTGGTGATGGTTCAATTTGAGTCATCATAGTGGTATCGGAAATACAGGAGAAATCTTTGTTGTATTGGACAAAACAATATATCAAAAATTCACAATAGTCGTGTCCTTGAATTTTATTTTTTTTAATGCATACAACAACAAAAGTTACATATTTTATGTTAAAATTCATATTATAAATTACAAACATTGTACCTGATATTAATACTCAACAACTATGTAATTTTGCATCAGATAGGTCAGATAGTTGTATGTATCATCATTTAGAACATCTTAACATTTGTGTGACACTATAATCAAAATGTACTAGATAGTGAATTTGTGCTTATCTAATTAACTCAACTTGTCTTAGATTTTATAGTTTTCTTATGAATTTTTTTTTCTTAAATGGCTCTCTTAATAGTACATATTGTGCATCACCCAAAACCAATACCAAAGTCAAAAATTAGGCGGCCTAGTCATTGGCCAATACTGCCACCTTTTAACATAGTAGCAACTCTTTGTTACCCATATGGATTCCCAAAAGGGAATATAAATAAGGGTAAATTACCATAAGCCCCCTGTACTGTGTCCGGTTAACGGTTCCCCCCCCCCCCCTGATTTTATACTCAACAAACCACCCCATGTATTTTGGACCGGTTTCATAATGCCCCAAAATGATCAACGGAGCTAATGACAACTTTGAAAAGACAATAGTGAACGACTCTCTACTTGGCCCACGCCTTGACAAGGCTGCTTCCCTTCCTTCCACACGTAGAGAGAGACGGACTTAAGCCTTTATATGACGGATTGATTGATAGTAGGATCGATCATGTTTAGTTTCATCTCTCTCTCTCACTACTTGCCCCGCGCCTTGACAAGGTTGTTGCCCTTCCTTCCACACGTAGAGAGAGCCGGAGTTAGGCCTTTGTATGACGGATTGATTGATAGTAGGATCAATCATGTTTAGTTTCATTCACGATCGACATGCCCCAGGTTTGAAGAAAGTATACTTTACAAGTGAAATTGAGGCGTAACCCATATTAATGGTGGTAAGAAAGTATACTTTGCAAGAATAATGATATGCAAACTTAATAGTGAAGGAAAATATGTTCAAAGGAGAAAATCAACTATAAGAACACAATAAATAACATAGTTCACCCAACTTGGGCTACGTCCACAGGAGCTCAAGTTTTATTTCACTTAGAGAATAAAAATCAATGTTTAAAAACACTCGATCTCAATCATAAAACTTCTCTTCTCAAAGTGTTTAAACTCTCTCAAGAAGCTTAGAACCTATTATCTTTTAGCTATTCTCTATGTATCTTCTGTCTTATGTCGCCTATCTCCTTTAAAGAATTAATGCAGCATATATATATTAACTTTAATCTCATGGGACCTTGAGTGCCTTTTCCTCTTTTGGAATCTTCTGTTGATAAACCACTATCAGTCGTTTAATGGGGAACAACCAAATTAAGAATGGATTAAAGTTGGCTTAAAACATGGAAAAAAAATATTACTTTAACTAAAAGTTTTCCAGCTTTAGTATGAGGCTCTATGCGCACTACCCAATATATAATGAAAAGTCTGTACGCATGGGATCGTGTGAAAAAGGAATATTCTTTTGTGTCAGATAGTGCTCTGAACGTCAGAACACTTTACAGCTCATCAATACTTTAATCGAGCAAGTTGATGGTTGCTCGCATCATGCTCAATCGCATGAAGTTGTTTCGCCATATGCTCAATCGCATGAAGTTGTTTCGCTCCCTGTATTTTCGAAAGCAGTTTCCTGGGTTGCTCGATAAAGTATAAAGCTTTCTCGGTTCTGCCAGACTTGATCTTTCGAGTATTCTGATTAACCTCTTCCATATAACATCAAATGAACTCCCATTTGCTTTGATGAGGTAATTTATCTATGAGAAGGGAGTTTTACAAACAAGGCCCTCCTCCACCATGGAATATGGATTCCCATAAGGGAATATAAATAAGGATAAATTACCATAAACCCCCTGTACTATGTCGGGTTAACGGGTCCCCCCTGATTTTATACTCAACAACCCACTCCATGTACTTTGGACCGATTTCATTATGCCCCAAAATGACCAACGAAGCTAATGGCAAATTTTAAAAGACAACAGT
Organism: Sambucus nigra; assembly: GCA_949130495.1. NCBI lineage: Eukaryota > Viridiplantae > Streptophyta > Magnoliopsida > Dipsacales > Adoxaceae > Sambucus > Sambucus nigra. Next base: position 146,217,262 of record OX422207.1, read on the forward strand.
GACCATTAAAAAAATTCAAAAATTACACAACCAAATCTCTCTCTCTCTCTTGACTTGCCCGTGCCTTGACAAGGTTGTTGCCCCTCCTTCCACATGTAGAGAGAGCCAGAGTTAGGCCTTCATATGGTGGATTGATTGATAGTAGGATCAATCATGTTTAGTTTCATTCAGGATCGACATGCCCCAGATTTGAAGAAGTCGATGACAAGCCTTCGCTGCAAACGATCCTAAAATTGGTCAATTCGGAGCCATATCGGCTAGATTGGAGGGATCCGGAGCCATGGGGATCTTCAATGGATTCGAGTCTCTCTCTCTACTCATCCTGTCTCTATCTTCTTTTTATTTTTACACTGTCATATCCACCGCCCCCTCCACAACCATCGCCCTTTAAACCTCCATCCTCACCCTCATGGCTACTCATCATTGCCACCAACATCGCTCGCAAATCCCCATCACTTTCTGACAATGGAATCTCACTAATGGTATCCCTAGCTTCTTCCTTCATTCCAAGCCTCGGCTTGAAAATTTCTCGATGATCAATCCACTCTTCGCAAACTTCATTGCCTTATTTGCCCTCTTAATCCTCAACCATAGCTCCTCATCATTTTCTAAGATTTTTACATTTTTGATGTTTGAACATATGTAGCAGTTTTTATTCAATGTTACTTGGAACGTGGGTCGTTGTGGTACATGGTATGGGTTAGGGGGTGGCAATTCGTGCTAACGGGTCGTGTTTGGGCCTGGCCCGACACGATTTCATTTTACCCGACATGACAAGATGTCTTTTTTTCTGCCTAACACAAACACGATCTGTTAAAAACACGACACGAATAGCACGATAAAAAAATTTCATGCCAACTAGCACGATCCAACACGATAATCCGCTTATTATTTATATATATATATAATTTTTTTATTTTATATTGCATGAAATATATTAAATATATAGGGGTGGTAATCGCGCCAAATCGGGTTGCTTAATCGTGTTGTGATTGGGACAAAACGTGTCAAATTCGTGTCAAAATTATGGCACGAACATGACACGACCCGCTATCATGCCAAAATATCATGGCCCGAACACGGCATACTGTGTTAATTTCATGTCAATTTCGTGTTGGGTCATGTCGTGTTTTCGTGTCGTGTCGGAAATTGCCAGCCCTAGTATGGATACAGGTACGTGGTACCTCAATATAGCATTATAGATAGTACGCAGTACAATGAGAGTAGACTTAATTGGTTTGCTACTTCGGATTACATAATAATTTATTTGTCTTATCGAGATTATCTTATAACCATAAGTATATTATCAAGAATATATACACTCCCCCAATTTATGAAGGTTGTAACATACAGTTTATGTAATATATTTAGGATATAAATAAACCATTCATGTGTACTTTCAATTTTTAGTAGGAAGTCTCCTTTATCTCCATTTATCTTATTGATCAAACCAAAAAGTGTATTATTGCTAACAATAGGCTTAAAATATTAACCGTTAATATCAGGGACAACATATTTAAATATCCGGATCACGTACCCATCATTTTTCGGGTCGGTGATCCTGGATCGCAATAATGATGTAAAGCACCGAGTAACTATGTTTTTGGTTTTCAAAATTGTTCCATTTGTTGGGGGGGAAGTTCGGTTTTCAAGATCTGTTCACTAAATCGACTAGGATTTTTGTTCGATTTTTTCAAATTTGGTTTTGGTTTCTATTCATTTGATGTATTAGTGGGTGGGTGAGTGGGTTTGCATTTTGGTGAAGAGTTAATGTTGGATATGATGTTGGTAGTGGTGGTAGTGGTGAAAGAGGAGGAGACAGATGGTGGTAGTGGTAGTGGTGAAAGAAAAAAATGAAGATGGTGGTAGTGGAGGAAGAGGATGGTATGATGGTGTTGATTTATTGCGTTATATTTTTTAGTTATCAGTGATAATGGTTGTGGTAGTGGTGGAGGAAGTTGGTTTAAAATCTGTAAATTAAATTAATTTCATTAAATGTTTATATATAATATTGTATGGAAGGGTGACCTATTAACCCGAAATATTATAATGAGTGGTTTACTGTAATTTCTAAAATTAAGAATTAGAAATTTGACTTGGAGTCCCTAAAAGTGTCCACTGCTAAGCTTGAAAGAATTCAAGATTTTATGAAGTAAAGACAACACTACCAAGTTGCTGTTAGGTAAGCAGTAGGATCAAGCTAGAAATGAATATCAGACTTCCTTAATGCATCAATTGATTAAGATTCCTTTTATCACTGGGTTAGATTTTCAAGGTAGCGATGAATCTAAGCACACAAGTAACCGAACAATATTTCCTGCACTACAAAAATTTCTTGCTAATCAAATTAAAAGTATCAACAAGTGTTGACCAATATGTAGAAATATATTATAGTACAGCTACAAGTGGAACTACTGGAACTACTGATAATATATGCTACTGATCTTGAAGATCGCTTGCAATTTAGATGTAATGATTCTCGTCATGTATGATGTGTCACGTATGATGTATCGAACAAATGGACATTGTTTTCTATTATGTTATTGTAAGGTTATGGTCATCGATAATTATAAATAAGCAAAACCACATAACACTCGCACAAACACCACACAAGTTTAATATAAAATCACAAGATCGATGTTGACAAAGTCACCATCGATGAAGACAGAGGAGATCGGTAAATAGTCCACCAGTAGCCATCAATGGCAACATCAATAATTATCAGCAATCAAAGAAGGTCAAGGTAAGTTCACTTCCTCGACTATCGATTCTTAAAACAATGAGACATGAGTAGGGCAAAATCCATGAGAATTGGAAGGTTCATTTGGGATCCTCAAGGGTGGCTTGGAGGTAAAGTTGTTGGGCTCTCACGTGCCAACCACGATGTAAAACGAAGCAGAATTTACACACACATGAACATACACAAGAATAACGATAATAATCAGACCATATTATCTCTAAAATCTCATAAATCAATAATATCAATAATAATAATTACAAAAGAGGGCTAAGGGCCTTATTTATACTAATTCTAAGACTTGGGGAGCAAGTCTCCCGGTTAAACTAGGAAACTACCCACTAACAAAGAAACCTAGATAAAATAGGAAACGCTAACTAGATAATTATACTAAAAATAAACATGCTAAAAAATAAAAGGGACCCCATGTGGGCAACTCCCACGAGCACGACACTCTCCCCTCTTTGAAAAGCTCAACTCGAGCGCTGACATTGAAGATGCCAGACAAGTAGTGCCCTCCCCTTCTTCGAAAAGTTTTATCATGAACTTTTCATGTAGGAGAGATTTGTAAGAGCCCATGCCACATCTATAAATACTTTGAATATATTCCTTGCTTTAAATGCGGCCCAAAATAATTTTTACACAAATTATGGACTCCATAAATTAAGCACGCCATTATTTGAAACTCCGAAACAAACCCATAATATTCAATCCCAAATAAATCAAGTTTGGGTCAAAAATCATGAATTAATTTAATTTGACTAGTTGTTTGGTAATTTTTCTGACTCGGTTGGACCTTTAAAAAGTCAGAGGGCCTGCGTGTAAAAGCCTGTAAATTTGGATCAAGGCTCATAATTTGGCTAACTTCTTGGGAAGCAATCGTAATGAAGTCCTCATAAGATTGGACCCCCAGACCCACTTGATCAGTTGAGTTCAATCTTACAAAATCAACCCAAATATTCTTAGGCCCACAATTTACTCCAACAAAACAAAACCAATCAGCCCCCTTACTTCATTAAACTCCTAGCAGCCCAAACCCTCTAGACCACCCAACAAGCCCACAACCCAACAACTCATAGACCCATCTATTGGGCCCACACCCAACTCATTAATCCCATCAACAAACGATGCACACACCTCGGTAACCCAGTCCCAAGAAGAGATCTGCACTCCCTCCAAGGTTGTCGACGACTTCTTCATGAACCCAGCCTCCAGCGATAACCCTTCACGACGAAGTCTCTGGCATCGACGACACACGTCGCCCTCACCTCTATCTCCTCTTTTCCTCGCAGAGCCATTGTTCATGAAAACCCAATCGCACATCTTCATTACCCGTGGTGGGCGAGACGACAAGGGCTAGATGCAGGGAGGGGATGCACTTGGTTCGAGTTTAAAGGCCACTCGTCAAAGGCGAGGTGGTTAGCGATGGGTGGGATATTAGTTGTGGCTTGCGGTACAACGAAGTTGGGGTGTTTTGTAGGCTATAACGAGGTTGGGCAACAGTGGTGAAGCGAACGACCTCAGGAGACACCATGTCTGAGAGGTTGAGAGTCCTCAGCCATCGCCGGTGCCCGAAGTTGCTTTGTCATTTGAATGTGTGCTGAATTGGAGAAAGAAATTTGTCATATGGGTCACGGCGATAGAATCGTGTAACTGCCTCCTGTAATTAATCCACCAACGACCCCAAATCCTCTGATTTTGCCTCAACTTCTTCATCTTCTTCTTCGACATCAGTCTCGTCCTCGCCGTCATCTTTACACGACTCCAATACTGAGTCATCCTCAGAATCGTAGTCGGAGGGCTCAACGTGATCCATGGCTGCAATGGTCAGCCAGAACCTCGCCAAACACTGCTGGAACTCGCCTACCACAGCCTCTCATTTGGCCTTTATGTCTTCAACATCGGCGAGACCTCCCGCAGCTTGTCGAAGGAGGTTCTCATGGCGGCCAAACGAGATGACGCCACAGGCATACCCTGCCCCTCGTCAAATTTATCATCAATTGTGTCACTCCACCGCTGAATTTCGTCATCTATGGCAGCGAACACCAGCCGAAACACCTCTGCAAGTTCATCCTCCGACGCAAACTCCATACGACAGATTTACACGAAAACATACACATAACCAAAAGCGTTCTCAGCTCTAATACCACTTGGATGTAAAACGCAACTGAATTTACGTGCACATGAACACACACACAAATAACGATAATAAATGAACCATATTTTCTCTCAAATCGCATAAATCAATAATATCCATAATAATAATTATAAGAGAGGGCCAAGGGCCTTAATTCTACTAATTCTAAGACTTGGGAGCAAGGCTCATAGTTAAACTACGAAACTACCCACTAACAAAGAAACATTGATAAGGAAACACTAACTAAATAATTATATACTCATAATAAAATACAAAAAATAAAAATAAAAGGGACCCCACGTGGGGCAACTCTCACGCGCAGGTCACCCTAATACGAGAGTAAAAGGCACTATTAACCTCAATGACCTTGCTTCCACATGATAACACACATTGCTATTTTGGACCCAACACACCAGCTGATACTTTCCACAATAAACACCTCTGAGACTCTGTTCATATAAGTCGAGCAACAAATCATCTTTTATCAGACCTACTACTTGATATTATTACATGATATGCTATCAACCCATTTAAAAGCCCCCATGCTTCATTAATGCTAGTTAACTTGCTCTCCAAGCCCAAAATCAAGGGTTGAGATCTTCACAACACATTAAATAAGAGAACCTACCTCATTACTTCAGTTGGTTGGTCCCCCCTTTATTATCACCTACCTAGTAGGTCTTGAAAACCTCCCCTGGTAAAATATTCTCTTTGTCCTCAAAAAATAGCGTTCATATCACCGATAATTCCCTTGATTATCACATTATTACAACCACCATCTTTACTCACTAGTGACAAAAGCAGCACTTTCAACTCTCAGGTTGACTACACCACAATACCATGATGCCTAGGTTGTCTCATGTTATCTACTCTCTAAAAAGGGTGTTTACTCTCCCACCCATCATCCCAACACACTCACAAGGTCCATTATTGTCATTTATTACTGTCATGTTGCATATTGCATATTGCAGGTTTATGGTACTACACTATTATTAACTGTTCACATCCCCTTACACCGCTAGTCAAGATCTCTCCTAGACGGGTAACACCTGATCCTTGAGGAACAAATTACATAAACCCAAACCCACCACTTACCACTCTCCTATAATAATATAATTGGGTATTTTAGAAAAATATATGGGATGAGTTATTTAGTGCTTTCTTAATATTGTACTATTACGTCCAACCCAAAACTATATGGCAACAGTTAGAGAGTCTTACTTAATTTACATAATTGCCTGAGAGGTTACAAGACTATCAATGTGGGACAATCTCTAACATGTACAAGTCAAACATACCTGCTCTTCATCACCTAATCGGAAATTGAATCTTTGTTTTCAAAAGATGGATTGAATATATCAAAAATTGTTGGGAGATTGATGATGAAGTTATGCAAGTTGAATTTAATGGTTTCAAAATTTAATTATGAAAGAGAATGAATATGTTCATCACCAACTTCAGCTTCCATTTGTAGTTGTTGCAAAAAAATCATACACATTATTTTTCTCTTCAATATAATTCTATATGTAAATTTTTAAGCCTCTCATGAGTGTACTTGAGGTTATTGTAGATGATTTAAATTTGAGTCAGAAGATCGTTTATATCATAGTAGATATTCAGCTTCAAGCATGGAGGTAAAGATCGAGTTGCTTCTTTGAATGGCTTCTTTTAATCAAACTATTTTAAGATCATTTATTTATATTATAGCAGATACTCAGCTTCAAGCATGGAGGTCAAGATTGAGTTGCTCCTTTGATTCATACTATTTTCTTCTCTGCTTTTGATAAAGAAAAATTCAGTTACCTTGCTCAATTTTACCTTAAGAGTTCTCCTGTAATTTGCCGAACAACAGCCTCACAGTGGGGGGGAACAGTGTAGAAAAGATTGAAGAAAAGGTAGCCAATTTATGATTTTGCAGAACGGCTATTTATTCTATAAAACTTCATACGAATTTCAGAAAATTGTATGAACTTCATACGGTTGACAAAAGTTAGCGAAAACACAATTGTGTGTTCCTACGTTTAAATGTGATTCATAAGAACCTAATTTGTTTTTCATACGAAAAAATATTATTCGTACCCCACTTTCTTTCAATACAATTCAGTGTTGTTCGTATGGAACTCAAATTATCATTTATTTTCTCTCCACCATTTTAGAGTCTACTTTTGACCAAAGGTGAAAAGTGAGTTTGGATGCATAATTTTAACTTTCATGAGCATCCACCATTGTGGACTGTGGATGCTCTAATAGATTGCATGGCAATTGAATATCAACTTGGGACCTATTTCAAAAATATTTAAGTGCATTGTCTATTGAACTGATAAACCGGGGGAGATATCGAGAGAGCTTACAGTAGTGCCCGCGACCAAGAGGATTGAACTGGTGAGGCTTCCTGAGGAACAGTATAGATAAATAGAATCACAAAACAAGATACGTATATAAAGTATATAGATGTGTATGTGTGGGTAGTATATATTAAGTACCAGGTTCCCTTTTCAGAGTGGTTTGATTGAGGTTAGAGAAGAGGCTCTCGTATTCAAGTAGTTGTTGTTCTTCTTCTTCGGTGGATTGATCTTGAGTTGAGCATTTGATTAGAATTGTTGGTGGGAGATTTGAGGATGTAGGGCTTACAAGTGATATTTTGGTTTGATGATGAAGGATTTGAGGAATTTGCTGCAAATTTGAATAACCCAATGGCCTGTACTTACAAGACGATGTTGGGATATTATGAATTTGCAAATACGAACAACGTAATGCCATCGTGTTCTTGGTTCTCCCTCGTTCACTTCTAGGGAGAAAGAACAAGAGAGGACCTCACCGAAGATGGAACGTTTCGAGTTCAGCTTTACAAGATAACGTGGACCCGCAATTTTATATTGTGAGAAATGTTGTTAGTGAAAATCAACAAATTTATACATTCTCCAAATTTAGAGAATCGTTATAAATTTCGTAAATGTTCATTTGAACTTTATTTATTTGTAACAATTGATACAAATAAATAAAATTTGTAAAAATTAAAAATAATTATTTTTACTATATATTTAAATTTTTACGAACTACATTAATTCGTAAGGATTTTTTACGAATTAATGTAATTCGTAAAAAAATTTATCTCAAAATATTTTGCAATTATTTATCAGTACTATATCCCCACACTTTCATGAAAAGCATATTCACCTTTTAGATTTATAACTATATTTGTTCATAGCATTCATCATTGTAGATGTTCTAATAAGTAAGTTGATTATTTTATCCCTTTTTTACTTAATTCTCATTTTTTTAATCTATAATTTCAACTCACTAATTTCTTACACAAAGTCGTCAACTTTTTAACATAGCACTAACACCATCATGAAACTTATAATTCCTGATTATATATAATCCCACCAACATTTTATGACCAAAATACCCCTTTTTAAATTCTCCAAACCTTAACCCCAAAAATCTTTCTCCCTTTCTCCACACACAATTCTGTAAATATTCACAAATCAATTTATCCCTCTCTCTCAACCCAAATGTGATTTCTCTCTCTCTCTCTCTCTCTCTCTCTCGGCATACCTCTTTGACCGTCCCAAATCGCAGCACACCTTATCGGCGGTAACATATTGGTGGCTTATCATTGCAATAAATAGATATTGTTGGATATTTGATGATAAGTCAATGTATTTGCAATGTTCTAAAAGGCGCTATGTGTGATCGATGCGTGGAGGTCAAGCATCAATCATTAGGAGCATAGGCGCGCCTATGCGAAGCATATGCGTGAAAAGGCGTTTTGCCTATTTTCATATTTTTTTTAATTATACGCAGGCTTGTAAAATAATAAAAGCAAAAATATAAGCATAAATAAGAAAGAAGAAAGAAATAAGATCTAAAATAAGTTTTCTTGGTGATTCGAAAAATTACAATGTAAAAGCAGAAATAAGATGTAAAATAAGAAATAAGAAATAAAAAAGAAAGAAATCATAAACTTACTTGTTTTCGAGTAAAAGCAGAGATCACCCGGAGGGGTTTGTTTCTAAAAGCAGAGATCGACGGTAGCTTAAGCAGAGATCGGCGGGAGCTTAAGCAGAGATCGGTCGGAGGTGTTTTTGTTCTAGGTTTTCCCAAAACGTTTTTTGGCTTGTTAATGATTTATTTGGGTTTGATATTTTGATCGGGGCTTTTGTTTATTAAAACCAGAGATCGACTCTTTTGCTTTTTATTTTTTTGACCGGGGCACACTTTTTTTTATATCCTTGTTTTCTCAACTTAATACATGAGAAAAAAATGATAATTTTTTTAAAAAAAAAACATGTAAAACGACGTAGTTTTGCTTTTTAAAAAACGCATTGCGCCCGTTGACCGCCTTCACTATTCTAAAAAACTTGTCTAGGCTTCGCCTAGGCTTAAGACTTGGGTGAAACGCCTCGCCTTAAGTTTTTTATGCCTTATGCTTAGTAAAACTCTTAAGGCGTACTTTTTTCTAAAAACAATAATGCTTTAGTGAAACGATATCGCCTTTTAAAGAATTTTTTAACTAACCGGACCATTATCTCATCCAAAATAATCAAATAGTATTTTAATTTTCATATATCCAGACCTATTTTTATGATATGTACAATTTTAGTATTTTAATAGCCTTGTTATGGTGTAAAAATATTAAAATATATTAAGAAGGCCTAAACGTCTTTTCACGCCTTTTTACGCTTAAACCCGCCTAGACTTCTAAGGCTTAAGGCTTGACCTCCACGCCTCGATCACGCTCTGCATTTTTTAGAACCTTGATCGCCTTAAAAATCGTTGACCCCGCATTTTCCCAAGCATACCCCTAATGCGTTGCGTTTCTAAAAAGCATCACGCACCTTTTAGAACACTGTGTATTTGGACAGTTGGTTAATGTATTTATTTTTATATATAATGAAAGAAATGTAACTCAATGTATGAAAATTCTTGGATGTATTACTCTCTATAGGAATGAAATTGTTGGAGAAATGTTGATGATTTATTGAATTGTAACAAATCATCATTTGAATTTGGTGGGTATTGTTTGTTTGTTGAATCAAAACAAAAAATATTAATGATTTGTTGAATCGCAACAAATTATCATTTGCATATTGATGATGAAAATCATTCATTTTCATTTATTTAAATTTAATGGGTATTATTTTTAGTCGGGTTTCGATTCGAACTTTTTGTTGTCCCGGTATGATTTTGTTGTGGGTTCTTATTTTATTTTATTGTTTGTTCTGATTTTATTTTTTTATTAGTTCTGATTTCATGAAAAATCTATTTGTAGAGTTTTTATTGCTTTGAAGATCTATTTTGTGAAGGAGGATAAAGTTTTAGGATTTTGATTTGGGGAGGAAAATAAAGTGAGAGGGGAATATTTTTTAAAATTTAAATATAAAGATATTTTGGGAAAAAAAATATTTTTGGGGTTAAGTCAAATTAGGAAATAAGGATTTTTTAAACATATTTGTAATGGTGTTAAAAAGTTGCGGTTTATGTCTAAGATTATCGAGTTTGGGGGTACGTCAAATTATGAATTAAAAGTTGGGAGCTAAGTCAAAAAGACTTAATTCTAAAAGTGTATTGAGAGTCGATACGAACTACATTTGTTCGTGAGACCTCCTATGAACTAATGTAATTTGCTAAATAAAGAAGAAAGTATTTGGTACGGATTGTGTTTATCCGTATCAACTTGATGAGAGTAATGACGTTCGTATTAACTTTATAGATCGGGTAACCATTCCTCAACTTAAATATTAGTTACCTTTTCTCTTACATAATATACATTATTAACTCCTCGTTGCACGAAACCAATTCTGGAAAACTACTCATTTCCTTGTCTTCTACTCCCCCATTGTGGTTGCTCTTAGAATTAATATTATCATGAGACCATTATAGAAGAGTTATCTTAATCCATCTGTAATGGGCTTTCTATTTTATGTGTTAATATCTCATTAGAAAAATTTATGTCAATATTGTTAATTTTATAAGCGAATATATCTTATGTATTAATAGTGAAGAGTTTGGGGATAATGTGTGTGGGTACCCGAATTTGGCATTACGGGCCCGGACGAGTAGCCTAATTAAAACGACCCAAAGTCCAAACCCTTCGCACCTCAACTTAATTCAGTTATGACTTAGTCTTTTCCTAGAATCTCGTATAGAGATATTCCAGGAGAAAAAGATGGACTTGGGGGAGTCTAACACCCCCACTCCCCGAAGATAGACATGTATATAATAAACCCTAGGCCTGGAGCAAAAGGCACGCATTGTATTCTCTGTAATCTCTCCCCGGAGTATATAAAAATAATAGCGACTTCACCACCGTGGACGTAGGTATTCTTGTTGAACCACGTACATCTCATGTTGTGTGATTGGCATTTTACGTTCTTTATTTTGCTTAGTGATTGCGCTTCTCTTATCTATTTGTGTTGAAAATACTTGTCACCATAATTGGCGCCGTCTGTGGGAACGTTTATCTTCCCTGAGAAAGCCCACACCAACAAAGAAGTTCGAAATGTCTGGTCACAGTAGTAATGCTCCTCGGGCAGGAGATATCCAAGAACAACCTGCTCCTCGCAGGATCAATTCTGAAGTTCGGCGTTCAGATCAGAGGGATCACCCAGAGAGGCCAGCCTTAGAAGAAAGCCAAGGACCAGCGAGGTCCACACAAATCTCCAGGTTGATTGATGCATATGAGGCGAGGCTCCAAGAGCAGAGGGAGTCTTCTCGCAAGCACGAGGCTGAGAATGCTCGCATCAAAAGAAGATTAGAAAAAATGAAGAGAGAGCTCCATCGTGGCACCAGGAGACGTCCGTACCGCACTCCTAGCCCTCAGGCGCGCAAGTCTCGCAGCCAAGGAAGGAGCCCTAGGCGCGGGTCCCAGAAAGTTGAGGGAAACGAGTCAGAGGACGACCTGCTCGAGCAACTACGACTAGCTCGCCATTACAGGAGCCCAGCTCGCAGCAACGAGAACATATAAAATTTGGTCCGAAGGGAGATGGATCAACACCCTGCTCATCGCGGTGCCAGATCAACCCGAGAGCTCACTAGGCGAGCCCTCAAAACTCAGATGAAATTCCCTTTCTTAAGGGAAATAGAAGAATAGGAAGCCCCCAAGAAATTTGCTATTCCAAGATTCAAGATTTATGATGGTAAAATTGATCCCATTGACCACGTTAGGCAGTACAGGCAAGCCATGACCCTCTGGAACCATCGGGATGCATTGATGTGCCAAAATTTTCCCTCGAGCCTGCATGATGTGGCGCAGAAATGGTTCAAAAGGCTCCCCCACAGGTCTATCAGGAGCTTTGAGTCCCTGGTCGAGCTCTTTATGGCCCGCTTCATTACTAGTAGCTCCCATCCCAAAAGGATGGATGCCTTGCTAATAATGAAAAAGACACCTCAAGAGACCCTCCGAGACTACGCAAAGAGGTACTGTGAGTTATTCAACGAAGTCGAGGACTGCTCGGAGCAGGTAGCGATGGCCTCTTTCAAAATTGGGCTACCCAACTCTTCCTTCCTGTACCGGTCCCTGACGAAAAAAGAGGCCACGACCATCGATGACCTGATGGCTCGCATTGAGAAATACGCCAAGGTGGAGGATGTCACTCGCCTCAGCATGGGAGAGAACGGTCGAACCAAGCTCGCTGCGAAAGGCAACGACAGAACTGAGAACCAAAAGAAAGGAGGAAATAATGGGGGCAAGAATGGCTCCAAGAACGGAGGTAAGAATGATGTGTCGAAAGCATTTTAGGCAGTCAATACTGTCTTCAGAGAACCGATTTATAAGATTCTCGCAAAGATCAAAGACGAGCCACTTATTAAGTGGCCCAGAAAGATGGGAGGAGATCCCTCAAAGAGAAACAACGCGCTGAGATGCGCTTTTCATAAAGAGGGAGGACATAAGACCGAGCATTGCAAGGCTCTTAAGTCCCACCTCGAAAAACTGTCCCAGTCTGGGCATCTAAACGAATTTGTGGAAAAGAATGCAGAGAAAGTTGCTGGTAATGGAGAAGCAAGGCCTAACAACGTGCTCGAAGATGATGCTGGCCATGAATTTGCAGTAATTCATGGGGCATCTGATGTGAAGTAGATTCAAGTAAATTCAGCTCGAATGGAGGTAAAAAAGCTTACAGCGGTGATTCAAGCTTTTCAGATCGATCCAGCAAAAACATAATCAGGAAATCATCGGCGAGCAGATGACGTCGATTATAGTAATCATATCGTATTAACAGATGAAGATCTGGTGGGAATGAGAACCCCACATCATGATGCTTTGATCATTACTCTCAGGATAGCTAATTATGACGTCGACAAGTTGTTCGTCGACCAAGGAAGCTCATCCGAGATAATGTATCTCAACCTATTCAGAAGATTGAAGTTAAGCATCGCCGACCTAAAAGAAGCCACTGTCCCTTTAGTTGGCTTCGCTAGAAAAGTGACTATGCCCTTGGGAAAGATCGTGCTACCAGTAAGGGCAGGAAATGTCTCCAAGATGATTGAGTTTCTAGTAGTTGATATTGACTCGACATACCAAGCTATCCTCGACAGAGGATGGCTACACGCGATGAAGGCAATCTCCTCGACCTAACATCAGAAGCTCAAATATGTGACCGAGCGAGGAGTAATGGAGATCCATGGCGATCAAGCGATGGCAAGAAGGTGTTTCATAGCGGCCATCCGCCCAAAACCAGAGAAGAAGGCCGACAGGCCCAGCGAGAAAGTTAAGGAACAAGAAGGTCTGATACCTTCGAAATAGCAGTTAAAGTACGGAAGACCCGGAGTGGAGGAGACCAGGCTCCTCCTCTCTGAACGGGTCATCGAGAACCTAGAGGAAGTTACAGCTGGAGGTAGCAACGATGACAGGATTTTCTTAATTAGAGCTTCTCTCACAGATCGGGAAAAGAAGGAGTTGACGATTCTACTAAGAAGTAATGTGGACGTTTTTGCGTGGGAACCATACGAGCTGCTTAGAATTGATCCTAGTATGGTTTGTCATCAGCTGCACGTCGACCCCACCTTCAAACCAATCACGCAGAAGGCACGACGAACTGCGCCCGAGAAGGCAAAGGCCGTGGAAAAAGAAGTTGAAAAACTATTGGATGCAGGATCCATTCGGGAAGTCCAATTTCCTAAATGGTTGTCCAACCCAGTAGTAGTTCCAAAGAATAACAAAAAATGGAGAGTTTGCATCGACTTCACTGACCTTAACAGGGCATGCCCTAAGGACAGTTTCCCTCTCCCAAAAATCGATCAATTAGTGGACGACACAGCAGCTCACGAAAGGATGAGTTTCCTGGACGCATATTCGGGCTATCATCAGATCCCTCTACATGCACCAGACCAGGATAAGACGGCATTCATCACCACCGTTGGATTATACTGTTACAAAGTTATGCCCTTCGGGCTCAAAAACGCAGGGGCAACCTACCAGCGACTGGTCACCAAGATGTTCAAAGACCAAATGAGGGACACCATGGAAGTCTATATCGACGATATGCTCGTCAAAAGCAGAAACAAAGAAGACCACCTCTCAGAACTATCAAGAACCTTCGAAATCCTCAGGAAGTACCGAATGAAACTTAACGCAAGCAAGTGTTCTTTCGGTGTCCAGTCAGGAAAATTTCTTTGGTACTTGGTCAGTAAGAGAGGCATCAAAGCTAATCCAGACCAGATCGATGCAGTAAATAGGGTACAACCCCCTCGCACAGTACGGGACGTATAGAAGCTCACCGGCATGCTCACTGCCTTGAACCGTTTCATCTCAAAGTCCTCCGAGAAGTTCAAACCATTCTTCCAGCTCCTGAAGGGAAACAAGGCAGTAGAATGGAATCAAGATTGCTCGCGGGAACTGGACGAGCTCAAGGCTTACCTTAGCTCACCACCACTGCTCGTCATACCCCAGGAAACAGATTCCTTGTACTTATACCTCACCGTTTCCAACCATGCTGTCAGTTCTGCATTAATATGCAAAGAAGTAAGAATCTAACACCCCGTTTATTACGCGAGCAAGACCTTATTAGAGGCCGAACAACGGTACCTACCACTAGAAAAGCTCGTCTTTGCACTTGTAGTGGCTTCAAGGAAGTTAAAGCATTACTTTGAAGCTCACACTATCATCGTCCTTACATCGCACCCCCTTAAAGCAATCCTGAGGAAAGCGGATTTATCGGGCAGACTGTCTAAATGGTCAGTCGAGCTCGGGCGATTTGACATCCAATTTCAACCAAGGAACGCAATCAAAGGGCATGTCCTTGTTGATTTTATAGTCGAATTCATAGGCGAGCAGCCTGTCGACCAACTTTAACCAGTAAGGTAAAGAGAGAATCAGGAGTCTGGAAATTGTTTGTTGATGGAGCCTCCAATTCAAAAGGGGCATGAGTAGGCATTGTACTTATCACTCTAGAGGATATAATCCTCGAACAAGGAATCAGGCTTGGATTTGAAGCCTCCAACAACGAAGCAGAATATGAGGATTTAATAGTCGGCCTCCAAAAGGCACATACTTTGGGGGTAAAGCAGTTACAGGTGTTCGGTGACTCATAATTAGTCTCTAATCAGATAAGTGGAGACTACAATGCAAAAGATGAAAGAATGGCAGCCTACCTCGCCTTGGCAAAAAGGCTAATAGCTAGCTTCGAGGAAGTCAGTGTCCAGCAGTTTTCTAGAGGACAGAACAGCCATGCTGACGCCCTAGCAGCCCTGATTTCGGTAATCGATTCTAACTTAAAAAGAACAATCCCCATCGATTTCCTCACTCATCCGAGCATTAATCGTAATAATGAGCTACCAAGCATAGAGCGTGTGCTCCAAATTGAGTCAGTACCCAGTTGGATGGATCCTTTAAGGGGCTATTTGAAGGATGGCGCACTTCCAGATGATAAGAAGATCGCTCACCGGATAAAAGTCAAAGCTGCTCGCTTTCACTTATCTTCTGAGGGCAAGCTATATAAGAGATCGTTCTCCGGTCCTTACCTTCAATGTGTTCACCCGAGGGATATCGAATGAATTCTACATAAACTTCACGAGGAAATCTGTGGAGGCCATATTGGAGGAAGTTCATTGGCTTTTCGAGCAATGAAGGAAGGCTATTGGTGGCCATATATGCAAAGAGACTCTGCAGTGTATGTTTGCAAATGCGAGAAATGTCAACTTTATGCTCCTATGGTCCATCAACCTGCTAGCGACCTAAGATCACTTTCCAGCCCATGGACATTTGCCCAATAGGAAATGGACATCGTAGGACCTCTTCCTACCGTTGTTGGCAATCGTAAGTATATGCGGGTCGCAACTGAATACTTCACCAAATGGATCGAGGAGGAACCCCTGGAGAACATATGAGACGCATATATGGTAAGATTCATATGGAAAAATATAATCACCCATTTTGGCATCCCCAAGACCATCATCACTGATAATGGAACGGAGTTCAAGAGCGGATCCTTTCAGAGTTTTTGTAATGAACACGGAATCATACACCATTTCAGATCAGTGCCCTATCCTTAGAGCAATGGCCAAAACGAGGCTTCCAACAAAACAGTGATCAATGGGTTAAAGAAATGATTAGAGCGAGCCAAAGGCGCATGGGTGAATGAACTACAGCATATTCTGTGGGCCTACCGTACTACCCCACATCGAGCAACGGGAAAACCCCATTCTCACTAACGTATGGAATGGAAGCAGTCATCCCATTAAAAGCAGGCTTGCCAACTATGAGGTCCACCCTTGTCGACCAGGGCCAGAATGATGCAGCATTGCTCGCTGAGCTCGACCTAACCGACGAACGCCGAGAGATTACGTTAGTGAAACTAGCAAGCTATCAGCAACAACTCGTAAAGCACTTTAATAAGAAGGTCAATCCAAGGGCATTCCGAGTTGGGGACTATGTCCTAAGGAAAGTCCTGGGCAGCGCAGTAAAACCATCAGACGGAAAGTTAGGGCCAAACTGGGAAGGACCATTCAAGATAACAAGAGATGATCTGCGAGGAGCCTATCACTTAGAAATGCTGGAAGGCAGAGAGATACCCCGAGCATAGAATGCAGCCAATCTTAAGAAATTATATTTCTAAATTCTTCTTTTTGTTCTTTACTTATGAAACTGGAAGCTCATTTGCTTATCATTAATAAAAGTTGTTTAGCAGTTGCATTCTACGAAAGTGTCAGTTAACTAGTATATGAACTTTATAACTGACACACCCTTTCTAAGTGACAGGCACACTAATCATTACACTATAGCAGGAAAATCACCCTCCTCAGGTTTTCGTTATGCAATACGAAAAACCTCTTAGCATTGCCCCTGGCAATATATGAAGCCCTACAGGAGATCCTTAGGCAATATAGCCAGATCAAAATTGGTTGCCAAATAATGTTTAGTTAATAAAATCCTGATCGGATAGAGCATCCAACACCAGGTGTGTCCTCGCCAATTGCCACACTTAGGCCTAAGGGAGTGTGACGACACGACCTAAAAGGTAAAGTGGGGGCATAATGGTATCTCATAAGCATACTGGACTGGAGGGACACTTACTTGACAATGCAAACTTACAAATCTAGTCAGCCAAGAGAGGCCCGAGATTATTGAGCAAAGTCTAAAAGATGTGGAAAATGTAAAACACTTGTTTAGTCATCAAATTCGCCCAAAACATAAATTTTATATTACTTCATCACATTTACAACAAATACAACCCATGTTTAGTCGGTAAGCTTGCCCAAAATATCAACATTACATTACTTCATTACATATGTATACAAAGTTACTACTGGAAAAATCTTAATGAGGTCGAGGCCTCTGAATGAGATAATCAGCCACTTGAGCTCTTCGACCATCGTCGGGATGGGGAACTAGCTCCTCCTCGACTTCATTCGCATCCGACTCATTGATAGGGATCCACTGATCATCTCTTCGAAAGGGGTTAGGCATTAGAGTGGAAGGAGAGATCTCATGACGATACCAGAGCATTGAGTTCCTTGGGACTTGCAGCTCCCTCAGGGCACTCAACCATCCCCTGATAAAGGCGAGCTCTTCAAACTCTGTCAGCCTCATCGGAGTGTCTAGCCAACCTTGGTCGTAACCATAGGCCCATACTCGCCGAGGTCCTCTCTTAAAAAAATGCCTTAGCCGAGTGACATCCCTTTGAAGCCCAATAGCAATCACATATGCTCGTCGGACATCACCACGGAGCTCTTCCATTTCCCTAGCTGGACTTCTTACATTTGTACCAACTCGCGGAATAGTCGATGGGGTAAAACCTCGCAGCACCGAAGGAACATCGCTTAGTCCAGCTCCAGCTCATGATGAGGAGGAACCTCGTAATACTATAGGAGCAATGCTCGGTGCATGCTCCCTGAGTCGCGAGACTTCCCTCCTTAAAGCCTTATTCTCCTGCTGAAGAATTTCTCCAACCTGATTGATCTCAGAGGCATCTAGAAGCCTTGCTCTCAGGGTATTCACCTCT
This sequence comes from Sambucus nigra, assembly GCA_949130495.1. Lineage (NCBI taxonomy): Eukaryota > Viridiplantae > Streptophyta > Magnoliopsida > Dipsacales > Adoxaceae > Sambucus > Sambucus nigra. Next base: position 146,235,581 of record OX422207.1, read on the forward strand.
TCTTGGGCTGAGGCACCGACTTCTTCCATCTCTTTAAGCCTGTCCTTCAATTTGGCCACGAGCTTGTAATACCCCGTATTTTTATGGCTTTTAATTATGGGAGTTATTAAATTAAATTGAAATAATTAACTAGAAAATTTAATTCGGATTTAAATGTTAGCGAGACGAGAGTTAGTATTTGGATATTAATAAGTTGTTGTATATAACTGAGTGATTATGGTAATATGTGATCATTGAATTTATTAAAAATGTCATGAGTTTAAAATACGACAATTTGTGAAATTAAGTTGGGACGCGTGTGGCAGTCGCGTCAGGAATGAATTTAATTAGATTAAAAAGTAATTTATATTTTTATCAACTGAATGGTCATTTTGAGTGCGCCAACGTGTCCGGAAGGGTCGAAATAGTCAGAAAACACTAGCCGGGGGTTTAGTTTGGGTCCCGGGGCATTTTTAGGCCAAACCGGCTACCTAAAGGGGTATTTTGGTAATTTTAAAAATATGAGAATTAAAACCCACGAATTTTAGGGTTAAATAATATATTACTAATGAACCCACTAAGTCCATTATCATCATTAGGTGAGTTAGAGGGCTACGGGAGTTAAAGGGAGAGTTTGAAGAAGTTCCAAAAGAAACCTCCAACCACCATCACCATCCTTGAGAGAATTCTGTAGAGAAAGGGGAGAAATCAACCTTCATTCACCAACATCAACTCGGAAGAAACAAATTTAAGGCAAGTGTTTTGATGTCGTTATTTGCATTGAATATTTCCTCCATGTATAGTGTAGAAAACTGTTTATGTCTTGGAAATTTTAATGAAGAATACCCAATGGAATTATTGTGAAATTTGTGATTTTGGGTAGGAATTTGCATGTAGAATGATTATGGACGAATTTAATATACAAAACATAACTTTTGATGACCTGAAATCGGATAAATAAGGAGTCTTTTTATGAAATTAAAATTATGGGTTCAAGTTCATAGGGTTTGGAATAAGAATTGGGGATTTATGATTTTGGCATGTTAAATTGTAAGTTTTGGCCCAAAAGCATGTTAAGGAATGATCTAGGGTGACTAAAAATAGTTTACAAACATTAAAAACGTATTTGGATAGTCGTAGGGTGGATTTAGAGAAGAGGAGAAAGAAGAAAAATCGAATTTGGAAAATTCTGGGCGCAGTCTGCCATCTCGTTAGAAGACCTGCCCAGGTCGTTCGAACGACCTCATTCGAACGAACTTCTAACGAGATGAAAGTATCCCTTCTAATGAGTTGGTAGTTCGTTCGAAGCCTTTCGTTCGAACGACACTCGTTCGAACGAGACTTCTAACGAGTTGACCAAATGGCTCTTTGGCCTGATTCTATTTTAAATGTCCCGTAGATTATTTAAATGGAGTAATAACCTTCCCTGATTGATTAGTAGGTATATTTGGGAGATTGGAGTACGTTGAGGAGTAAAACTTAGAATCTTGTAGTAAATCGAATGACCTTTATGGATTACGAAACGAGTACTTAATTACGGCGTGAGAAGAATTGACAACTTTAATGTATATAAATCGGGGACTTATAAGCGTATGACATTAAATGATGATACAAGAACGAGAAGTATACATCGAGTAATATATTGAGATCTCTAAGATGTGCGAATGCTTAGTATATGTAGCTATCTGTGTATAACATACCTACCGTACTTGCTATCATGGGAGGTCGGCGTTCGATCAGGGCCATTTAATCTTTGTGTGCCTACGGGGGGATTTAGATTGGTACCTCGAGGACATAGGTCAGAGAAGGACTTATTGAGAAGTTAATAAGTCTGCTGATCATGGGAGCGTAGGTATGTGCGTGACCCATGTGATGTGAACTATGTTCGCCTCCATTATGTGTGATTGTTGTTATTTGAGAACGATTCCTGAGAGATTCGGAATGCGTGGTCCTTATGTATGTGATGTACCGGGATTGGATAGCAGAGTATGTGTGCACCGCAGCTTAGCCTCGGGGTGCTAGTATTGTATATTTATGACGAGAATAATATATTGTAAATTGAAATGCAATGTCATGTATAAATGTGAGTATAAATAATATCAACGTTTTCGTAAAGATAAAAATGGAAATCCTCTAGTAAGTAGTATAACTAATATGGGAAATCGTGAAGAAATGTAAGACACACTGTTTAAATGAAGATACCGGAAGTAAATCGTGAATCGTATAGAAATGTTAGATTTTATATTGGACTAGTTAAGCATGGGAATAACTATAATGGGTACGGGTACGATAGGAGTGCTCAATTCGTGGAGAGGTGAGGAACTCATGTGAGTGCACACACTATCATGTACTTTATATTCACTGTTTAATGATATTAAACCCTTGCTATATTTTAAACTGTTTTCACAATCGGGCTCTGACCCGTTTGCTTCCAAATATATTTTCTTGTAAAAACCTTTTAGGTGCCCAGCTACAAGGACACCAAGCATAGGAGTTCCATTCAGGTGACGTACTGTAGCTGTTGTGGAAGTTATAGGACCTTGGCAGTAGACGCCTCCATTCTCGATCTTGACTCTATATTATCAGATTCTCTCATCGGTTGGGCATGGCGCCCTATTTCCTTTTAGAGATACTTTATCTATTCAGTTATTTCAGATTTTGGGTTGTAATTAATTATATGATTCAGGCTTGTATTTGTTCATTTCAGTATTTGGATTATTGAGAGGTATTTTCCTCCAGATTTAGTTTGTTACATTGTTATTTATTTGTGACTGTGATGTGGTTGTGGTATTAGCATTTTATAATTTAGAAGGATGTCATGTTAATCGGGTTTAATTAAAATTGATAACTCACTTTTTAAATATTAGGTGGCTAGTAATTATAAAAATGTTTTCGACAGTGATGCTATGAACTGAACCAACTTGGCATTTTATATTAATTTGAATAAAGGAGTAGCTACCCGGTATTTAATTAGTCGGGGTGTCACAGAGCTCAGACTGATCCTTAAACTTCTGATTCCTCGACCTAAGGGATTTACAGATCCTAACGAAGGCCTGGCGAACTTGAAGACTCGCATTGGGACTAAGGGTCCTGCCTAGTTGAGATGTGGCAGGTATATACTCTTCTACATCAATCAACTACAAGCCATAAAAGAGCAATGAAAAATATAATTATTCAGTACACTGAGGGAAAAAGTCTTCTCATTTCATTCATACGAAAAAGATTAGAGTACATTGAGAATCAGAAGGGAACATTGTAAACAAAAATACAAAAACAATCCTAAGGATAGATCAGTTGACGACCTCGGGTTGCTCAGAAGACGCTGGTTGCTTCCCCTTATCAACAGCAGTAGGAGCATCACCCTCAGCAGGGACATCATCTGTTGCCCGAGCAGAAAGGGTAGCAATAGGAATTAATTGAGAAATAGGGTCAACACCTTCGATGGCTGGGGTAAGAATTTCATCCACGACAGGCTTTGGGCCCGAATCGTGCTCATCAAACAGAGGAGAGGCAACATCCACACTAGCAGCTAAAAGGGCCTTGTTCTAGCCCTTCATAAAGTTCAGACGACTGATGTAGCCTATCTGAACCTCAGCATCTTCATACGCGGCAGCCTACCCGGAGTTATATGAGTCCTCCTTAACGGTGGATGCATAAGACTCCTTATCCTTCAACTGCTCGGTAAGCACTTTGTTCTCCTCTACCACAGTCAGCTTGCTCGAGCAGACCAGATCATAGGCCTACCGCAGTTCATTAAGTTCTTCAACTGCTGCCTCCCTCTCTCGATTGGCATTAGCAAGAGCCAGATCGAAAGACGTCCGAGAAGCATCAACGGCCTTCAAACTAGCCTCGAGCTCTGTACCCTTCACTCTCAAGGCAGCATTCTGCTTATCCAGCTCACCATTTTTGTTCACCAACTCGTCGTGAGAGCGATAGAGCACGGTAAAGTCAGTCACAAATTACACAGAGAAAAAAAGATATTAGAGGAAAAAAATAGACAGAATTAAACGAGCATTAGAAAAGAGAAATAAACTTACCAAGGTTAGCCTTTGACTCGCTTGCAAGGCTAACCGATCAGTCCCTGTTGCCCTTTGGCGATCAGCAGGAAGGATTGCTCTCTCGAGCAGCGCAGGGGCCAGTTGAGGAGAAATGGCAACCGAGGCACCCTCTGGCAGAGCAGACACAGGCATCAAGGCCTGCCCAGCCTTTTTCCTTACTTCTATTTTTCTCCTCTCCTCCTCCCTTTCCTTTTCCTTCTCTACCTTCTTCTTCTACTCAATCCTCTTCTTCTCTTCAATCATCTTCCTCTCCTCTTCCTTTCTCCTCTCTCTCTCTCTCTCTCTCTCTCTCTCAACTGCTCTTCTTCTTTTCTCTTCTTCCCCTGCTCCTGAGCAGCCGACCGAGAACCAGTAGCAATAGCCCCAGTGCTAGATTTCTGCTTCTTGACCCTCTGAGCGAGGAGCACATCATCATCATCATCTCGGATCAAGTTTTTCCTTGGAAGAACCATTTCCACGCTATAGCTACTGGGCGTACTTGAGGGTTCTTGGGCTTCAAAAACCTCTCCTGAGCTAGAAGAACTGTCACCACTGGAGCTTTCCTCACCAGAATCACCTTCAGCACCTCCTCTAATATCATCCTCAAAACTTCTCTCCTCCTCGTCCAATTGAATAGGATCGGCAACAGCTTCTTCAGAAGTATCAGATTCAGGAATGCTATCCACAGGCCTCGCTATAAAACTAGACCCAATTTTTTGTACTCAAGAAGGAAAGCAGCAGACCGGGGATGTTCACCGTCAGCCAAGGGATCCCTGATATTCCAAGCTTTAATCAACTCAGAATTTCAAACCTAGCTGAGGGCAGGCTCCAAGTTCTTTGACCTCACTGAAAAGAAAACAGAAAAGAGTCAGAAAGATCACACATTAACAAAGAGATTGAAAAGGCAGAGCAAAGACTACCTATGTATTCTTCCCCATAAAAGGGAACAGTAAATCTATCAGACCTCGACCCATAGTCTGGGGGGAGAACTGCCAATTTCTAGCAAGAAAGCCATCTTTCCAGTAGTCCTTATGGGAATCATGTAAGTTTACTACCAATACCCTGTCAGGACTCCTGGCCTTGAGATAAAGAACACCAGATCTAGTTTGAGAGAAGGAATAGCAAAAATAAACTTCAGCGAGCCCTAACTTGGTGCCATAGAGTTGATTTATTCTATGGAAGTCATTAATTATCTTCCATACATTGGGCGAACACTGTGCGGGAACAATGTTGAAATAACCAAAGAAATGCAAGAATAAATTGTTTGGAGGAAAAGTAAGCCCCCCTTAGGAAAGCAACAAGACGTAAATCCAATGAGCGCCCTCTATCTCTCTAACATTTTTAGGGGGAGAGGCATACTCAATCTCCACCCACTCTGGGATATTATAAAACTTCCTAAATTCGGACACCGATCTATTACCTATCTTTGCCATTTGTAAACCCTAAACTACAAATTCAAAGAAAGCACATAGAGAAAACACAGAGAGAAAGCAAAGGAGACTTACGGGATGAAATTTTGACTTGGACGGTGCAAGATCACAAGCCCAAATGATGAGGGAGATCGAAAGCGAGGAAAATGAAGACCTGGAGAAGAGGGCACAAATCGCTAAAACTCGCAGAAGATGGAAGAACACTAAGAAGCTTGAAACGACAACTATGAAACGCTGTTCAGAATGACTTTTAAATGTTACTAATTATCACGCACAAGACACGAAGCAACTGCAACCTAAATCTATCGTCAAACTTTGGGAAGAGCTACACGATATGCAAAAGAGCCATTATGACAAATCATTTAAATTTATTCAGCCCAAATTGTGGCTCAACAAATTTAGGGGAAATTATGGGTACCCGAATTTGGCATTACGGGCCTGGACGAGTAGACTAATTAAAACATCCCAAAGTCCAAACCCTTCGCACCTTAACTTAATTCAGTTATGACTTAGTCTTTTCATAGAATCTCGTATAGAGATATTCCAGGAGAAAAATATGGACGTGGGGGAGTCCAACACCCCCACTCCCCGAAGATAGACATGTATATAATAAACCCTAGGCCTAAAGGCAAAAGGCACGCACTGTATTCTCTGTAATCACTCCCCGAAGTATATAGAAATAATACCGACTGCACCACCGTGGACGTAGGCATTCTTATTGAACCACGTACATCTCCTGTTATATGATTGGCATTTTACGCTCTTTATTTTGCTTGGTGATTGCGCTTCCCTTATCTATTTGTGTTGAAAATACTTGTCACCACAATGTGTAATCCAATTATCTTTATCCATCATGTGGACACCTTCAAATTCCTACACGCATCCCGTTCACACATTTTGATCGCACGTGACCACCTTTAGTGGGCCGGTATGAAGCAGGACATAGGAGAGTTTGTCTCCAGGTGCACCACTTATCAGATGGTGAAGGTTGATCATCAGAGACTAGCCGGGGTTTTACAGCCGTTGGAGATTTCGATATAGAAATGGGAAAGTATATCGATGGACTTGATCATGGGATTATCGACGTAGTAGAGGGGTCACAATTCCATATGTATTATCGTGGACCGGTTGAATAAGGTGGATCATTTCTTACCAGTTCAGGTGGATTACATAACAGGGCAGTATGCCCAAGTTTTCATTATAGATATAGTGAGACAGCAGGGGGTGTCGCTGAATATTGTTTCGAATATGGATAAGATCTTTGTGTCCCATTTCTAATAGGTTTTCAGGAGGCGATGTGGACGGGGTTGCATTTGAGTACGGTGTATCACTCACAGACCGATAAATAGATGAAGAGTGTGAATTAAATATTAGAGGATATGCTAAGGATGTGTATTCTGGATTTTTAGTGTAGTTAGGGGCGGTGCTTACCGTTGCTAGAGTTTGCGTATAATAACTCGTATCAGTTTACTATTGGCATGGCACCTTTTGAGGCTTTATATGGGAGACCTTATCGTTTGACCTCTTTTTGGTTAGAGGTTATGTACAATAATCTTCTTGGTCCGGACATGATTCAGGAGACGTCAACGAATATTAAGTTGATCGTGAGTCGTATTCGGGTAGCTCAGGACTGGCAGAAGAGTTATGTCGATGTGAACTAGAGATTCTTGGAGTTTGACGTTGATGGTTAGGTGTTGTTGCAAGTATCTCCCATGAAGGGAGTGATGCGATTTGGGAATAAGAGGAAGTTGGTGCCTAGGTATGTGGGGGATCTTCCCAATATTGATAGGGTAGGACTGATTACGTATAGGCTTGACTTATCAGAGCATTTGCAGTAGATTCACGATGTGTTTCATGTGTCATCATTGAGGAGGTATCTCAGGGATGATTTGGATTACTGGAATATAGTGTTGGAGGAGATAGACTTACAGCCAGATATCTTTTATGAGGAGAGACCTGCTTCTATTTTAAGGCATAGTGAGCAAAATCTTCGATCAAAGGTGGTGTCGTTAGTGCATGTACAGCGGGGACACCACAATGTTGCCTAGTCGACGTGGGAGCATGAGAATGACATGCACAAAAAGTATCCATAGCTCTTTGTGGCAGGTACGTTCAAATTTTGAGACAAAGTTCTATTATCAGGGGGGAGAATGTAATACCCCATACTTTTATGGGTATTTAATTTTCACTTGTGCATTTAATTGGGAAAATTATATTGGTCTCGGTAAATATTAATTAGTGAGATAAGGATTAATATTTTTTTATTATTTTTATTATTATTATTGTGGTGACAAAAATCTCAACACAAACAATTTATGACAGACAAATAATCATCAGTATGAAAGAAATAATAGCAATGACACAACATAAGAATATACGTGGTTCGGCAAATTGCATACGTCCACGGAGAGGTCTACTATTCTTATTAGTAACTCTCGAGATAGTTTTTCACATGTCCTATGCCCCGGGATAGGGGTACAGTATATATTCAGTTTAAAAAAAGAGAGAGTGAGTGTTGGAAGGCAACACGTTAACCCAATATCCCTTGAATATCTCATCTGAGATTTTGGGGATGGACTTGGTCACATCTTTCTATTCTAACCATCACTTTGAACTCATAATTTGGGCCGGTGCCCGTTATTCTTATCCGGACTTTGTTAGGATACTTTTATGGGTTCCAGCCGATAAAAAGGGTACCCACAATTGCCACTAAAATTTTAGGGGCCACAATTTGGGCTCAAAACTTTTAAATAGTGCCTCTGGCCTGCTTTTGATAGTATTGTTACAAATTTCAAATTATGAGGGGGGTTAATCGTCATTTTACAGTGATTTCCAGTGGCAAATCTTCTTTGATTAACGTGCTCTATCATTGAGAGTTTAAACCGAGGCATTCAGACGGTTCATTTCGCCACTTCTACTCTGTGTGTCTTTTCGTTCCCAAATTGTTCCTTACTCTCAAGCTTCTTCTTTCTCTCAAGCGCATTCTTCGTCATTCAAAAGCCATTTCCTGCTCTTCATCTTCATTTTCATGTGGTTTTTCATCATTCCTAGCTTGATACCTATTTCGTAAGTTCTCCGTATTCATCTTTTTCTGTATTTCCTTTTGTCATTTTTTTTATTGTATCTAGGGTTTGCTCATGGCTAGAATAGATAACAAATCTCTGATAGAATTTAGGAAATGTGATAATATTCCTGATTGGGTGGATATTGAGTGTGACCCTCTTCCTTGTAATGTCCATGACATTAAGGATGTCCACTGGATTCGCGTTCTTTTGTTTCCTCAAGGGGGTTTAAATTTTCCCCAAAATCTCATTTTCTTACATTTTTTCAGTATTTCAATATAATCCTAGCCCAGTGTTCTCCAAACGTTTGGAAGATTGTAAATGGAGTCCATAGAATAAACCAACTCTATGGCACTAATTTAGGCGTAGTTGAAATCTGTTTTTATTACACCTTTTCTTGTACCAGCTCTCGTCTTCTTTACTTGAAAGCGAGGAGTCCGGATAGGGTGTTGGTAGTGAATCTACCCGATTCCCATAAGGACTACTGGTTTGAAGGATTCATAGCTAGGAACTGGCAGTTCCCTCCTCAGGTAGGGGGTGCAAGGTACAGGGGACCTTAAATTCCTACTTATGGGGAGGAATCTATAGGTTGTTCAATCTCACTTCCTTTTAATTGTTGCTACAATGTGTTCTTCCTCTAATGTGTTCTTTTTTCTTTTTAGGAAAGTCCAAGAATCAAGAGCCTGCTCTCTATGAGATCCGTGTTACTGAGTTACTCAAGGCCTGGAATATAAGAGACTACTGTGGAAGGTGAACATCCCAGGTCGGCTGCTTTCTTGTTGGAATATAAGAACACTACCTCCAGCTTCATCACCCATATAGTTGAATCCATTCCTCATCTTGATATCCCAGAGGAAGAATAAGAGGAAGAAGGTGCTCTCGAACCTATCGACCTAGACGAGGAGAAAGAGATCAGTTCAGAGTCTGGTGTTGCTATAGGTGGTAGCGATGAGGTTGGATCTCGTGAGGAAGAATCTGACGAAGAAGAGTTTGGTGGAGAGAAGTCCAACGAGGAAGGTTCTAGTTCAGGTGGTTCTGGGTCGAAGAGTTTTAGTGAGGAAGATATGTCTCCTCCTAGAAGAAAGAACTTAATCCCTGATGATGATGTTGATAATGTCATATTGTCCAACAAGATGAAGATTTAGAAGACCAGGTCTGGGGATACTCCTAGTGGTTCCCAGATAACAGCTCGTGAGAAGGAGCTAGAGAGGAAAAAGGAAAGAAGAAGAGAAGAGAGAGAGGGAGAGAAAGAAAGAGGAAGAGGGAAAAATAGAAGAGGAGAAGAAGAAGAAGAAGTAGTAAGAGGAGAGAAGAAGAGGAGAGGAAAGAACAAAGAAGGCACAATCTTCCCTTGTGCCTGTTGTTGTTCCAGTTGAGGGGGCTTCTGTGGCTCTGGCTCCTCATCTTGCCCCCATAATGCTCAAGAGAGTAGTATTAATAGCGGACCATGAGTGGTCCAAAAAATGGGTTCAGACCGGTTAGCCCTGAAGGCTTATCAGGGGCTTGCTTTGGTAAGACCATTTCTTTTTTTCTACGTTGTTTATTTTAGTTCTTCTCATCGCTTGCCTTACTCTTATTTTTTCTTGCAATTTTTATCTGACTACACCGTCTTCCGCCACAGTCGAGATGGGATGGCGAGGAGAAATATTGACCTCGAGGGGAGCCTAAAAACTGCACAAGAGTTCTATAAGTCCTCTAAGAGAGCTCTTATAGAAGCTGAGGCCTCTTTCGCCACAGAGACCAAGGAGAGGGCTGAGGCGACCAAGGAGCTGAAGGAACTTCGCGAGGCCTATGAGATGGTTGTGGTGAGCAAGCTTATCTTCACCAATGAGAACACAAGGCTCGCTGAGAAGGTGAAGATTCTAGAGGGAGAGGTAGCTACGGTTAGGGAGAACAGCTACAACGAGAGCTGGGAGGTAGCCTGTTAAGACGTCGAGAAGAAAATTGAATATATCTGTTCGGTGAACTTTAAAAAAGGCTGGGATCGAGCTTTGGTTGATACTGAAGTTTCTATTAACTCTCCTTTATTTAGTGAGCACAACCCCCACCCCAAGCCCATTGTTGATAAAGAAACCCCTACTATCAGCCAACCTGCTGCTCCTGCTGCTGATGCTCATGTCACTCCTGCTGCCGATGCCCCAGCACTTAGGGAAAATTCGAGTAAGGCTGCTGCTAACAAGGGGAAAGAGCTAGCTCACACAGAGCAGGTCTAGGTCGACCAATAGACTTTTAGGATTGTTTCCTTTACTTTTATTTTTTCGTTTTTGTTCTCTTTTTTTGCCACTTCATGTATCTATACCCGGCTAGTGCCATTTTTTAATGAAGGAATTTTATTTTTGCTTTTGCTGATATACTTTTGTCATTTTTATTCCATGTCTTATAGTTTATTGATTTTAATGATTACATTCCTGCCTCTTCTCGTCTATGCCAAATCCTTGGTTCTAATGTAAGCGATCAAGTTCACCGAGCATTCGTCAAGATTTATAAATCCCTTAGGACAAGGAATCAAGACTATAAGGATCAATTCGAGGTAGTTGCCAGGCTGAAGGATAGGCTTGCAGATATGGAGGAGGTCGGCGCCTCTGTTCAAGTGGAGATGGATGCTTTGAAGGCTAAGCTTTTGGACGCCTCTGAGATCAATCATGTTTGAGAGGCTTTACAACAGAAAAATGATGCCTTAAGGAGGGCAGTTGCACGACTCAGAGAGAATGCACCGAGCATTACCCCTTCAGTTATGCAGGGTTCCTCTTCATTAACTAGGCAGCGATCTAGGCCTAACGACAGTGGTTCAATCAGGGAAAATACCGAACTGCGGGGAGATGTTCGTAAAGCATACATGATAATTTTTTATCTTTAGAGGGAAGTTACCCGATTGAGGAAATTATTCAAGAAAGGTCCTCGATAAGCGTGGGCAGATGGGTACAACCAGGGCTGGACAGATGCTCCAATAAAGTTAAAGGTGGCCGAGGAACCATCCTTTATCAGAGGGTGACTAAGTGCCCTCAGGGAGTTAAAGGTGCCCAAGAACTCTGTCCTCTGGTATAGACATGAGATCACTTCCTTATCTTTGGATCGAAAGCCATTTATAAGGGATGATTGTTGGATACCAATAGATGCAATTTTGAGGTAGTTACTAGAATCAAGCCCAGAGGAGGTCAAGGAGGACTTTTCCCCTAATCCAGACGTTGGTCGAAGGGCGCAAGTGGATAATTACCTTGCTCAGCGACGTGGTCCCTCATAAGATCTAATACATTCCTTCTTTATTTTTCTATTTTATCACTGTTGTACGTGTAACCGTGTAACCTTCAGCAATAAATTATTTATGTTTTGGGCAGTTGCCGACTAAATATGTGTTATCTATTTTTTATTTATAATCTCTAGCAATTTTGGGCTTCTCGGTCGACTAAATGTGAGAGCTTATTTTTGGATGAGTATTCCCCCACTCCATTATGACATAGACATACCATTCCACCTCACTTTACCTTTTAGGTCGTGTCATCACACTGCCTTAGGCCTAAGTAGGGCGATGGTGAGGATACACCTGATTAGTGGGCAATATGCCCGGGCAGGATTTTGGAGCCAAGCTATGTTGGCGACCAACCTCGGTTGGCCATATTGCCTAAGTATTCCCTGTAGGTATTTACTTATTGACGGAGCAACCTAGGAGGCCAGTTGTGTTACGAACAAATGCCTGAGTAGGTTTATTATATGTCAACCCTGCTGGCTTTGCTCTGGAGAAGTTGAGTTGGTATAAACCCAGCCACCATGGTACAATCACGAGAGGCTAGCTTAAGAGATCTTTTGATTGGTGCAAGTTAAATAACTCGCTGTAATCCATGCTCTTTTTAATATAGGTTTAAACAACGAAGCCTGTAACTTAGAAATGGTGTATACAATAAAATATGCTTCAGATAACCAACACATACAGAATGCTAAGGCCAATTAATTTTTATTGATCAAAGTGAGAGCAACATTAATTTGTAAATAAAATTTTTCCTAAACTAATGGTGCATAAAGAAATCTAGAAATAGAATTTCTTCAGGTTGGCCGCATTCCAAGTTCTTGGTATCTCCCTTCCCTCTAGCGTTTCCAAGTGGTAGGCTCCTTGTAGATCGTCCCTTATCACCTTGAATGGCCCCTCCCAGTTAGGTCCTAGCTTACCATATGATGGTCTCACAGCGCATCAAGGAACTTTCCTTAGGACATAGTCTCCCACCTGGAATTTCTTTGGGTTGACTTTCTAATTGTATTGTCTGTCTAGCTTTTGTTGGTAAGACGCCAGCTTAACTAGAGCCAATTCTCGCCGTTCGTCTGCTAAGTCAAGCTTGGTGAGCAATGCTTCATCACTATGGCCTTAGTCGACTAATGTAGACTTCATGATAGGGAGACCAACTTCTAAAGGGATGATTGCTTCCATTCCATATATGAGTGAAAAAATGTGTCTCCCCAGTTGCTCGCCTTGGGGTGGTGCGATAAGCCCAGAGGATATGGGGCAATTTATTTGCCCATGCTCCTTTGGCTCTTTTAAGGCACTTTTTCAGTTCATCGATCACCGTATTATTGGAAGCCTCGACTTAACCATTGCTTTGAGGGTATGCCACAGAGCTGAAGTAGTGTCTGATTCCATAGTCGCTATAAAATCTTTGGAAGGGGCCACTCTCGAACTGGGTCCGTTGTCGGTAATAATCGTCCTGGGTATACCGAAGCGTGTGATGATGTTTCTCCATATAAACCTTATCATATCAGTATCCCTGATATTTGCCAGCGGTTATGCCTCTATCCACTTTGTAAAGTAGTCTGTGGCGACCAACAGATACTTTTGATTTCTCGCTGCAGTAGGCAAAGGACCCATGATGTCCAGGCCCCCATTGGTCGAAGGGCCAGGGGCTAATTAGGGACTTTAGGTCGCTGGCGGGTTGGTGGACTAAAAGCGAGTGCTTTGGGCATTTTTCTCATTTTTGGACATAAACTCCAGTGTGCTTCTACATGTATGTCCACAAATATCCTTCCTTCATTGCTCGGAAGGCTATCGATCTTCCTCCTGCGTTACTTCCACAAATTCCTTCATGAAGCTCGCGTAGAACTTGCTCGATGTCCAATGGACGAACGCACTAGAGATATGGGCCATTAAAGGATCTCTTATACAACTTTCCCTCGGGAGATAAGTGAAAGTGAGCAGCCTTGACTCTTATCTGATGGGTTGTCTTCTTATCGCTCGATAATTTGTCATTTCACAAGTAATCTATAACGGGGTCCATTCAGCTCGCAGCTTTTTCAATATGGAGAATTTTCTCGGGGTTATGTAATTCAGTAGCCCGACGAATGTTAGGTTGCATGAGGAAATCAATTTGTGTTGTTCTTCTCAAGTTGGAGTCTATTTCTGAGCTTAGAGCTACTAGGACATCATCATAGCTGTTCTGTTCCCTAGGGATCTGCTGAACATCGACTTGATCGAAGTTGCCCATTAATCCCTTTACAATTGCGAGATAATATACCATCCTTTCATCATTTGCGTTGAAGTCAGCGCTTATTTGGTTCGAAACTAGCTATGAATCGTCGAAGACTTGAAGGTGCCTCGCCCCTAGCAGCTGTGATTTGTGCAGACCAGTGATCAGTGCCTCATATTTTGCCTCATTATTGGAGGCTTCAAATCCAAGTCTGATTCCCTTCTCGAGAACTGGGTTCTTAGGAGTCACTATCATAATACCTACTCCTTCCCCCTCAAGTTGGAGGCTCCACCAACGTATAATGTCCAAAAACTTAAACCTTCCTTTGAACGATTGGGCTCGTGGTGCTCGCAAGGCTACTTCCATTTGAACTCAATAATGAAATCGGCCAGGAATTGCCCCTTAATGGTTGTTCTTGGTTGAAAGTGGATATCAAACCTTCTGAGCTCAACTGACCATTTGGATAGTCGGCCGAAGAGATCTGCTTTCCTTAGAACGACCTTAAGGGGGTGTAAAGTAACTACAACGATGGAGTGAGCCTCAAAATAATGCTTCAGTTTCCTTGAGGCTATCACAAGTGCGTATGTGAGCTTACCCAATGGCATGTATCGCTGCTCATCTCCCAAAATAGTTTTACTTATGTAGTAGACTGGTTGCTGGGTTCCTTCCCTCTCACATACCAAGACAGAGATTACAACATGGTCTGACACTGCTAGGTAGAGGTACAGTGGATCACTCTGCTTAGGAATTACAAGCAAAGGGGGCTTACTAAGGTAAACTTTGAGCTCTTATAGAGCTCTCAAGAAACTTTATCCCCATGTTACTCCTTTGTTCCTTTTTAACAATTGAAAGAACAATTGATACTGTTCCAAAGATTAAGAAATTAACCGATTGAGCACAGTGAGCATTCCTGTTAGCTTCTGTACATCTCTTACTGTTTGGGGAGGATGAACTTTGTAAATAGAGTCGATTTGGTCGGGGTTTGCCTCTGTTCCTCTCTTACTGACTAAGTATCCAAGGAATTTTCCTGACTGAATGCCAAACGAACACTTACTTGCGTTAAGTTTCATTCGGTACTTCCTGAGGATTTCGAAGGTCTTTGCCAGGCCGGAAAGGTGGTCATCCTTGAACTTTCTCTTAACGAGCATGTAATCGATGTAAACTTCCATGGTCTTCCCTATCTAATCTTTGAACATCCTTGTACTAGCCCCTGATAAGTTTCTCTTGCATTCTTAAGGCCGAAAGGTATAACTTTATAGCAATATAAACAAACAGTGGTTATAAAGTAGGTTTTATCTTTATATGGCACCTGAAGGGGGATTTAATGGTATCCAAAATATGCATCTAAAAAGTTCATCCTCTCATGTGCAATCGTAACATCAACTAGTTGATCGATCTATAAAAGGGGAAAATTGTCTTTAGGACAAGCTCTATTGAGGTCGATGAAGTCGATACAAACTCTACACTTTCTATTGATCTTAGGAACCACTACTAGGTTGGATAACCATTTAAGGAGATGAACTTCCCGTATGGAACCTGCATCCAGTAGCTTCTCGACCTCTTTCTCTACTGCTTTAGCCTTCTTAGGGGTTATTCGACGATCCTTTTGTGTCATTGGCCTGAAAGATGGGTCCACGTGTAGTTAATGACAAGCTATGTTGGGATCAATCCCAGGCAGCTCGTAGGGCTCCCATGCAAAAACATCCAAGTTACCCTGGAGAAGGGTAACTAGTTCTTTTTTATCACTATCAATCAAGGTGGTGCTAATTATAACTTATTTTCAGTCAAGCTACTCCCAGCTACGACCTATTTCAAGTCTTCAATGACCCTCACGGAGGGGAAGAGCCTGGTCTCCTCCACTCCTAGTCGACATACCTTAGCTGCTATTTGGAGGGAACTAACCCCTCCTATCCTTCTTCCTTGCCTTTTGATTTTTCTAGTTTCTTCTGCTGTCTGGGGCGTATGGCCGTAATGAAACACTTCCTCGCTACAGCCTGGTCTTCATGGATCTTAACTACTCCTCGATGATTTACACACTTCAATTTCTGGTGATAGGTTTGGAGATGTTTCTTTCCCTGACTGGTAGGAAAATCTTCTCCAAAGGGATCATGATCTTCCGAACGAAGTTGACCAACGGGCCAGTGGCTTCTGTGAGATCTGTTATGCTTAGTTTTTGCTTCCTGAATAATTCAAGGTATATTACTTCGGATGAGCTGCCTTGGTCGACGAGCAACTTGTTGACCTCCCAATTCACTATCCTGAGTGTAATGACTAGTGCGCCATAATGATGGGGTTATCACTCCCACCAAATCTTTATTTATAAAAATAATATGATTATTATAATCTACATCCTCTGGTCTCCACCGTTTCCCTTCCTGAGACTTGGCTGGGTCAATCTGGAATGCCTACATGAATGCGATAAGCTTCTTAACTTCCATTCTAGTCGCATTCCCTTGAATTTATTTGAGGTTTGATGCCCCATGTATTACCACAAATTCATGGCCAATATCCTCCTCGAGGACATTATCGGGCCTCTTCTCGTCATTCTCTACTGCTTTATCTGTCTTTTTCTCTACAAATTCATTGAGATGTTCAGCCTGGGCTAACTCCTCATGGTGAGACTTCAGGGCTTTATAATGTTCGGTTTTATGTCCGCCTTCCTTGTGGAATTCACATCTCAACGCCTTATTACTCTTAGAAGGATCTCCTCCCATCTTCCTCGGCCATTTGATAAACATATCATCCTTGATCTTTGCTATGATCTTATAAATCGGCTCCTTGAAGACTATGTTTACAGCTTGATATGCCTTTGAGGTGTCGTTCTTGTTACCATTCTTGGAGCCATTCTTTCCCCCGTTCTTATTCCCTTTCTTTTGTGGTAGAACCTTCTCAGCCCCTTTGCTAGCCTTTGCACGACCATTTTCCCCTACATTTAGATGGGTCACATCCTCGACTTTAGCGTATTTCTTAATACGGGCCATTAAGTCGTCGATGGTTATGGCTTCCTTCTTAGTTAAGGACAGGTACAATAGGCACGAGCTAGGCATTCCTATTTTTAAGGATGCTACAGTTACCTGCTTTGAGCAATCCTTGAATTCGTTCAACATTTCCTAGTACCTCTTCTCTTACTCTCTGAGGATCTCCTATGATTTTTTCTTCATAGTAAGAAAATTATCCATCCTCTTCGGATGATAACTGCTCGTAATGAAGCGAACTGTAAACAGTTCGACCAGAGATTTGAAACTATTGATGGATCGGTGAGGTAGCTTCTCGAACCACTTATGGGACACATCATGTAAGCTCGAGGGAAACATTGGACACATGAGTGCATTGTTATAACTCCATAGAATCATTGCTTGCCTGTATTGCCTAACATATTCGATGGGATTAATTTTTCCATCATAAATCTTGAACCTGGGAATCACAAACTTCTTTAGGGATTCTTCTTCTTCTTCTTCTTCTTCTTCTTCTTGTGTCGCCCTTGAAAAAGGTGACTTCATCTGAGTTTTAAGAGCTCATCTTGTTAGCTTCCTTATTGATTTAGAACCACGATGAGATGGGTGTTGGTCCATCTCTCTTCGGACCAGACTTTATATATCATCATCCTATCAATCAGGACTCCTGTACTGACGAACTGGTTGCAAGTATTCGGAATGGTGATCACCCGACCTGGTTCTTCCCGTCCTTTCTAAGACACATATTGGGCTTCTTCCTCGGCTGTGAGATTTTCTTGCCTGAGGGATAGGATTCCTACTGTGGCATTGCCTTGTATTTCGACGGAGCTCTCTCTCCAGCCTTTCCAGTCGCCTTTTGAGGTGAGCATTCTTATTTTCTCATTGGCGAGTGGCCTCCTCTTCTTCACAGAGTCTGGCCTTGTAGGAATCAATTAACCTAGATATTTGTGTGGACCTGGGTGGCCCTTGACTTTCTTCAGAGACTTGCCTCTCATGGCAAAGTCTTGGGTTTGAATGGCGCATTTCAGACCTTACCCTCGGGGGTTTCGGTTGCTGTTGAATATCTCCTACTTGAGGAACGTTACTACTGTGATGTGACATTGCTGGTTCTTGTTGTTGATGGTTTTCGAAAAAAAAATAATAGTTTTGCATAGACAGCGCCAATTGTGGTGACAAAAATCTCAACACAAATAATTTATGAAAGGAAAATAATCATCAGTATGAAAGAAATAGCAACAGTCACACAACACAAGAATATACGTGGTTCGACAAATTGTCTACGCCCACAGAGAGGTCTACTGTTCTTAGCAGTAACTCTTGAGATAGTTCTTCACATGCCCTATGCCCCGGTCCAGGGGTACAATATATATTTAGTTAAAAAAGAGAGAGGGAGTGTTGGTAGGAAACACGTTAACCCAGTATTCCTTGAATATTTCATCCGAGATTTTAGGGATGAACTTGGTCACATCTTTCTATTCTAGCCATCACTTTGAACTCATAATTTGGTCTGGCTGCCCTTTATTCTTAGTCGGGCTTTATCCGGCTACTTTTATGGGTTCCAGTCGACAAAAAGGGTACCCACAATTATTTACTTGTGTGTGATAAGTAAAGAGATATGTGATTTATTATATGTCTTTTATGAGTGAAAAGCGACGGTTTATTATGTTACGTTCATAGAGAGTTACATCAGCGAATTTATATAGTTATGGGTGACACATATTGTAAGCATGTGTCAGGCTCAATTAATGTGATGATGATGTATTTTCAGTTGGGTGACTTAGATGACCTTTTTTAGTGCACCGGTGATCTAAAATGGGTCGAAATAGTCCATAATAGGTATTCGGGGGTTATTGTTGGGTCCTAGAGGTTTTCTAGACCTAGTAGGGCTCGTGTAGGGGTATAGGTATCTTTTTACCCTTACGAATACACTTAAAAATGGGATTAGGGTGTAATTAGGGAGTATATAAGGTTTACAGATGTAAGGACATTTTGTCCATTATTAATTTGTATGTCATGAGCCGTTACACCGTTGAAGAAAATCAAGACCGTATCGTCATCAACGGATCCGAATTTCAAAAGAAGAAAGGAATCATTTTTTTGACAGGCCGGACCGGTTCACCCAGATTAAAAGAACCGATCCGACCCCAGACCGGTCCGCCCCTCTACCGGACCGATCCGCTTGCTGAAGATCCAGTAGACCCCGGACCGGTAGCGAACTGATAAAGCCAAAATTAAAAAGAACCAATCCGCCCCCTCGGACCGATCCACCTCAGACCTGGATCGGTCCGCCTGGGATAAAGTTGAACAGATCGTGTTCAGATTTTTTAGGCCAAGTTATTCCTTTATAAACCCACTACGGGAAGTGGTTTGGAGAGACTTATATACACGATTTTCAGAGTTCCCAAACTCATAGTCTTCATCTTTGTGAGTTACCAAACTCATGTTTTGATTCACATAAAATTCCAAATCATTTTGAAACCCTAGAACACAAACTTTTTGCTGTTCATATCCTTGTGGAGAAGACCGTCCTTCTTCTTCATTGCTGCCCTCCTGGAAAGGGAAACTTCCAGCCGCTGACTACAATCCGACGCCTGAGAGTAATTCTGTGTCACTCTTGTATTTCATTGTAATCCGTGTAAATCGTACCTTACAAAATTATAGTGAAATAAATGGTTTTGCCCCTTTGGGGGATTTTTCCTCAATTGTGTTTGTTTGAATATCTCTTGCATGATTTCATATTATTTCAATCACACCTTGTTGCTTGTTTAAGGTTTATTTGGGTTGAACTGAGTTTGATTATTTAATTTCTTGTTTGAACGCAAGCGCATATTCTTTCAACAGAGGTGGATGGAAAGCTGAATTTTGGCCTCTGCATAATTGTGATTAAGAAAGAGATTAAGAGAAGGGGAAGAGGAAGAAAGAGAGAACATAACTTGGATAAGAGAGGAAGAACATCCCCGGATTCAATGATCAAGTAGAGACTTCAGATTCATATCCAAAAGGTAAGCGTTTACTTGCTGTAGATTGCATATTATGTTACATTCATAATTAATTAGGAACAAATATGAGATTAAAATATGTAAATTTTGAGAATTAATTAAAGAGGTTTAAGTTGTGTTTAACCTCTGATTTTATTTGAGAATGATTGATGATGAATAATGGGAAATTCTTATATTAATATGGGTTTATGAATATGAACACGAGAAAATTGATAAGTGGTTAGATATCAATAAATTTTAAGGACTAATTAATTCGGAGTTGTTAGAATTTATTTGTCTTAGGAATCCTTGTGTTGTGATTATGGATTTGGGTATATTTCGGGGTTAGAATGCTTATGGGTTAGTTATGTTTTGATGTGTGATATCAATTTGAGGTTTTGGGATGCTTGGTACCTCCATTGGAGGGTTTAGAGGTCAGAACCCTAGTAAGAAGTCGATTAGCAGCACCACAAACCGAACTAGTTCGTTGAGGGAGAGAATCGGTTCGGTCTAGTGAATCGGTTCGGTCTGCAAGCAGACCGGATCGGTTTGCTGGCCTGACCATAATTTTGTTACCTATTGTTTTGACCCCTTAGTGCTTGGGGAATGGACTTATGGGCTTTTGAGGTAGATTGGGGTTGTCGAGGAATATTTTCAGGGGTTGGTACGTGTATCAAGCCAACGGTTAGATGGGTTTAGGGGAGACAAACCGGAATTCAAGTGAGTGAACACTTAAATATATAATCGATAAGTGAGTTCGGACTTCTGGATTGGTAGACTAGTATGCTATGGGATTTCTGTACAAAGTCAGTACTTTATATATTTACGTATTGAGGTTGACTTATATATATATATGCAATGTGTGTGTGTGTGCGTGTATGTATATATATGTATATGTGTATATATATGTGTGGGGTGATTGCTTATTTATATTTAATATACCTACTCGGTAGCGCTATCGTTAGGATATTGCGCACAGTGGGCTGTCCACCCTGGCGTTGACCAACAGGTGTTGGATTAATTCCTAGGTCATAGTAATGTTGCGTGGCCACTATCCATATGTGAGGATATGTGTTGGTTTGAAGACCGATTGGGTGTGATTTGGTATGGTTTCGACCCTCGAATGTATGTTTATGACCGCCTCTATTTGTTTTTGTTTACATTTGGGTTCAGTAGTGATATTCTGACCCAGTGGTCCAGTTGTGGTATGTGGTATACCTCTAGCCCGATATCACACGAGGCATGTATCCACAAGGTCCAGGCTTGGGGATACGATTTATATGTATATAGCGAGTGATATATATATGTATGTGTATACGAGATATTTGTGTGTAGGTTTATTTATAACGCGTGTGTCCCAATGTTATTATTTACGAAAGAATACCTAGTGAGGGTAGTATATGTTTATCTAATGGTGAATGTTAGCGGGATGGGCTTTGTAGCGGTTATTGTACTAGTTAGAATGGGTAGTATGATTAGGATAATAAAATGAATGCATTAGGTACACACTATAGATGAGAGGTAAGCTTAAGTATCATATGAGTGTGACCAGTAAATTAATTATGAAGGTAATACACTGCATGTTTTTATTTAAATCATTTAAATACTTGCAAAATATTCTTAAAAAATTTCAGGCTTTGATCCACTGGTAAATCTAATTTTGTTTTTCAAAACCCCAGTTGTGCAGCAGTAGTGACACCAGGGTTAATTATTTCATGCCGTTACAGGCTGTAGTTGTTAATGCTGCGAGTTTGATTTAGTCGCCTCATCTTCTTTCGATCTAGATAGGATTCGGTTTTATTTTCTGTAAGGACAAAATTTCCAATTGAGTCCGTTGTATGTTTATTTGACTTATTCTCGGAATAAAACATGTTTTTTTCATAAGTAGATTTTTGTTTTCACGATCCCACACAGACTATGACGTATTAAAGTTTATTGAAGACGTTGTGGCAAAGCTTCAAAGATTTATCATGCCGGTTTTCTGGTGTAAATTTTGTCTTGAAGTCAAGTTTCATTTCGAGATCACTCAAGTATGAATGCATAATTTTAATGGGACTCGTAATTTATTTTAAAATTGTTAAGGATGTTATTTTATTAAAGAAATGTTTTAAAATGTTTTTAAAGATTTTAAAAGGATTACACTTCGTTTTATTCTGAGATAAGGATGGATTAGAGTTGTATAAAATAAAAACTCTAAATGTTTCTTGTTCAAATGACATCAGCAGGCAATCAAGCGAGATATGCATGTCCTTTGAACAACATAGTAATCTCTTTCGAGCGACAGTCTATTTCGTTTAAACGATGCGTCACGTTAAGAAAATTATTTAAGGCGTGTTTTCCTCAGAATTTTGTAAGTGTGCAATCTGGAAAAGCAATATACGACTAGTATGTATTCTGCACATATTTTTTAAGGTTTTCTGAGTGTAAAAACATCATTAGAGTTTCAAAGATCCGAGATTTCATTATCATATATAATTGTGATCTTTGTTTGCACCTTATTGGAGTTTGTTCTACACTTTGAAGAACATAGTTGGGCTTTGCGGAGAAGAAGCGAAGGAGTTCGAGTTTTGATTCTGTATAATTTCCAAGATACATCGCTGGACACTGAGGCATTCATGGAGGTGACTGCTGTGGACAGGTATTGCGAAAGGATTCACATTGTCACTGTGGAGCAGTGGTTGAAGAACAGAAGAGCGTCAAGTCTTGTGGGGATCGATTCGTTGAGTAAGGCTTGTGCCTGTTCCTTATAATTCCACATCATAGTGATTGTCTTGCTTGGGTCGTCCAAGTTTTTTTCCTTTTGTGGTTTGCTCGTACATCTGATGTTGTGAGCATTTTATTCCTTACTTTACTTGCTTTAATCACTAGATGTATGTTTAGGATTAATCAAGATAAAATTTGGTTAAGTTAAAATTGGTTCACAACTTGGTACGGTTTAAAAATTGGAAAAATATTTTTCATACAAAGAAAGCTGGTTTTTGACATCCTTAAAACACATTCGAAAGAAAAAAAGGGGCCTAGAAATTGGTTTCAGAGCTAGAAACATATTTTTATGTGTGTTGATTCCTTGTTTGGAGGGTTTGAAAGGTCTCGTGCTCTTATTTTTTATGGCACAAATTATGCTTATTGGAAAATGCGAATGAGAATTTCTTTGAAATCAATTGATGAGCGTGCGTGGTTAGAGGTAGAAAGGGGTTGGACTCCACCAGTTACACGAGAGGGTGAGGCCACTACACTAAAACCCATTGAGTGATGGACCGAAGCTGAACATAGACTTGCACTTTACAACACTAAGAGTTTGCACGTTATTTCCTCACATGTCACACCTAAAGAGTATAATATAATCATGACTTGTGAAACTTCAAAAGAGGCTTGGGATACACTTTCACTTACTCATGAGGCACTAGCACGGTTAGGGCGTCTAAGCTACAAAACCTCACTACACAGTTTGATACGATTAAGATGTTAGGAAGTGAGTCGTTTGATGAGTTTTACGCTAGGTTGTCCAACATTGTCAACTCGTCATTTAACTTAGGAGATAAGATACCCGACAACCGTGTGATAAAGAAAATTTTGAGATCTTTGCCGAGTAGGTTTGATGAAAAAGTGACCGTTTTAAACTCCTTAGGTATGCTTTAATGGATGAAACTTGAAGAAATTGTAGGTGATGTACAAACCTATGAACTCAATATGTTTACCTCCAAGCAAGTGCTAAAGAAAGAAAAAGGGCATTGCTTTGAAAGCCCAAAAGGACGAGACTAAAGTTTTGAATGATGATTTCGATTCCGATTTTGAGGATGTCGCCTTGTTGGCAAAGAAGTTCAAAAAGTTTCTTAAATTTCAAAAGCAATCGAAAGATGGAAAAAAGTTTGAGAAATTCAAGAACAACAAGGTAGATTCCACCCCTAAGCATAAGAGTGAGAAATTTAATAGGGTTGAGTCGGATAGGTGTTTTGGGTGTGATGGGTATGGTCACAAGGTTGTCTAGTGTACCACTAGACTTAAGAAAGAGGGGAAGAAATCGATAGCTTATAATGACTCCTTAAGTGATAGTGATCCGAAAGAGGAAGAGAGTTCCCCCAATGAGAGCATGTTTGTTGCTTTCTTGGCATGTCATGTGAGCGACGATAATAAATCTTCCCACGAAGATTCTCATGTGCATAACACTTCCTAGGCTGTTGAATCCCAAGTGAGTGAGGAAGAGGAGGTTGATGTGAAAGAGTTAAAAGTTGCCTTTAATGAGTTGTATGCCAAAGCGGTAAAGGTGAAGGAAAATTCTAAATTGCAAGCTATGTTGAATGTACATGCCATAGAAAATAATGATGTTTTGACTGAGGATCTTGGGACATGGGAGAAGATGCTTAGGGAGAAGATGGAGTACGTTTAGAAAAAGAGAGATAGCCTTCTTGGTTTGATGGAGGCATTGAAAAAGGAGGTGTTAGAGTTTGAGGAGTCTAGGAATGTGCTTGAGTCTAGGATTTGGGAGTTAGAGGATAAGTTAAAAGAGTCAAGTAAGTTTAAGTTTGACTTGGAAGCTAGGTCTGAAAAGTTGGATAGGATGTTAGGCATCGTCAAAGTCAAAGGTGATAGGTTTGGTATAGGCTATGATGATAGATTTATTCCCATTCCCAAAGCTAAAACCAATCGTGTGAGAGAGCCCACTAGGAACGTGAGGAGAGGTCGAAATTTTGGTTATCATTCCCACCGTCTTTACACTTGCACACATTGTGATAGGAAAGGTCACCTTAGACGTTTTTGCTATGACCTTAGGAATGATCCTAGGAAGTTAAGGAATAAACTCGTTTTGGTTCCCAAAACCCCCATGCATAATTTCACACCTTTTTGGGTTAGGAAATTGGACTTGGAGACTTTAGGACTTAAACTTTATGTTTCTCATTTGGTTGCACTGGATTACCATGCTAGATCTAAAGTTTGATTGTGTTGCCATGTTTGTCACACGCTAGTCTTTGCATCATGGTTTATATATTTCTAGTGTTATGACATGTGTATTTTTTTGCATCATAATTTTCATTTATTTGAGCCTTATTTGAAAAAAATACAAAAAGATTTTGTTTTTGAGATTTTTTTAAGAAAATACAAAAAGATTTTGCTTTTATTCGAGTCAAAATATGTTAAAAAACCAAAAAGATTTTAGGTTTGTTTTTTGTTTTGAGTTTACATGTTTGATATGTCATATTGGTGTGCTTGGACCCCCCATCCTTTCATTATCCATGTGGCTTGGACATTTGGTCATAATTATTGATGCTTAGAATGATCTTAACCATTGTATTAGGGGTTGTTTCGAAGTTGATATGCATTTTGATTCGACTTTGTATATATTCCATCTTTGCACACATGCACGACTTAATATGAATGTTTGACATCTCATGCATATTTGAGTTGGGTGAGGCGTTCTTATCTCAATTTTTTCATCTATGCATAAATAGACTTAAGGACGAGGTGTGCATGTAAGAACCATTTATCATTAGTATTAAATTGAAAAAAAAATAATGATTGCTCACGAGAAAGGGCTACGAGAGTGCAAAATTGACTTGTCGTGAAAACCATCATTTAAAAGAGCCTAAAAGGAAATCAAGGCAATAAAAAGAAATAAGTGCCCAAAATCGGGCCAATAGGATTTCTCTAAGTTGAGAATGATAGAAACCTCAAAAGAACTTGAAAAAGTGAATTAATATATAAGGGAGTTTGGTTGGAGAAAATTTAAACGGGATTGCACCATGAATCCTAACGTTAAAAAATAATGGCCTGACATTATTGTTTGTAACATCGTCAAAATTCTGAATTTGTGTGTGATATGACCAAGTATGGCCGCTTCTGGGGACGAGGTCATCTATCACTAGCAGCTGAGCTTCCATAAGGAACTTAAAGGTCATTTCCAAGACTCGTACAGATCAGGTTCGACCCTGTACTAATAACCTCAATGTCCAATAGGCCGAGACCTCAGGGAATCTTTTCATCAACAAGGACATCTCTCGTCCTCTACCTCAACCAACACTAGGAAATGGCCTGCTTATTCCACCTCGGCCTAAACTCCTTGGCAGAGACCACACTTGTCCAGTGTAAAGTGAAGCACTGCCTCAGCAAACTCGTACTCGGCCAGGCTGAGACCTCTGCAGATGACACCATACCTTACGAGTGATAGAAGGTTCCAAGGTGGCGTGTCCCACGTGAGCAATTCTATTACAAGCAGATTATCCCCTCACGCGAGGGGATATTACATCATCATTAGTTACATGTGTTGTGGACAACTGTCATCATCTTATTGGAAGCCTTTATCCTCACAGGCTTACAACATGCTTGGGAGGTGCATTACACCCCCTAAGCACTATAAATACTTGCCTTCTACCTATTGTAAAGGGGAGACAAATTAGAAGCCCTACAGAAACTCTGTCAAACTCACTGTAAGAGAGATAAAGCTTGAGTGTTTGTATAATTAGGCCATTACAACCTTATTTAGGGGATGACACACACAAAACACTGGATGTAGGCCATAATTTGGATGAACCACTTAATTCTGGTGTTTATACCTCTTTGCCTCATCTCATTCTCTTACTATTATATTACTTGTTTGCTGCCATTATTATACTTGTTTGAGCTCATTATCAATGTGACCAGGTGGTACCATTTTTGGTATCATCAGTATGGTGTTATCTGTGGGAACGACAATTATCATCTCTTTCCTTCTCTAGCTTATACTCACCGGAGTCTCTGGTGGTGAATCATTCCTCCCCTCTTGTGGAGCTAAATCACCATTGAAAGAGATATTGTTGAGCTTCTAAGGTTTTACTCTCCAGTTTACAGCTCATCCATCAGGTGTAAAACATGGAATAAAAATTTCTACCACTAGCTGACCGTCCTAGCTCCAGTCATGCATCTCCACAGTCAGAGATAGCGGAGGTGGTGGCGACGTTGAAGTCATTGGTGGCCAGTAAACAGGCAATGCAGGAAACACTGGCCGCCTTAAGCCAAAATGTATTGGTGACACCCATAAGGATAATACCGGAGATGATTACTCCGATAGCCATGGAGTAGCATCCAGATGCTAGGGGACCACCACAGGAGTCACACAAGGAGTTACCACCTCTTTAATAGTGGAGAGACGTTGCTGACCCTAGGTGCTTATGCTTGGGGAGACAAGGTCAACACTTCCCGAAGGATAAGTATGGTGACTATGATGCTGAGGATGCTCAAGATGAATGTTGGGAGCCATATGAAATATCAAGAAACATTGTATACCCCATTTAAGTTGGCCGAGGACACAATATGAGAACTTATCAGGAAGATCAACCAAAAGGCTAAGATTTTTACCGTTTAAGCAGAAGGTTGGCCTTTGAAATGCTCGGCCCAGTGGGTGATCTCAGAGATCGACTGTCCAGGTCAAGGAGTATTGCCGACTCCAGAAGAGAAGGAGCAGGGAGCCGGTCCCAATGCGATCGAGACGAGGGAATGGGAGAAGTGAACAACCGACAGAGGCCTGTGGCAAGGGAACCTTTGGTTCAACCAGCTGAGGTGGCAGGATATAATGTCGTCCAAGCCGATGTTGTAGCAGCGGTCGATAGGCCTTGGAATGACTCAATGCAGAGGTTAGAAGACAAGATTGGAGACATCCTCAAAAGATGAAAACCCTTACAGAGGGGCTATTCAGAAAACTCTCCCTTCGTGGCTAGGAATATCAATTTTCCAACCCCGACCAAGTTCAAGCCACCAATGATCACTCCTAAGTATAATGGGAGCACTAATCCGGTTCACCATGTCGAGATGTACCAGTCAGCTGCAGACATTTACTCAGTCTCAAATGAGATGAGGTGCCATGTCTTTTCAAGAACTTTGATCAGAGCAACTCATGTATGGTTCACCTCACTCCCAAAGAGTTCAATTGAGAACTTCAAGCAACTCGCAGAGAGATTCATACACAACTTCTACTTTGGTGTGAGAGCCCAAAGGAAGATTACTCACCTGATGTACGTTAAGCAGGGAAAGAATAAGAGTCACATGGGAAACATTGCGAGGTTTAACAAGCAGAAATTAAATGTGGAGGACTATGAAGAAATCATTGCGATGACAGAACTGATAGGAGGTCTACAGAAGGGGAAATTTCTCTAGAAGCTTGCTGAGGACCCTCCGAAGTTCATGGACGAGCTATTAGCAATGGTCGATAAGGTTATGAACACCGAAGAAGCTATGACAGCGAAGTATGAGGATGAAAAAGGGACGAGCAGCGGGGGCAAGTTCCAGAAAAAGAGTAAGGATGGAAAGAAGAGGTTAGTAGATGTTAAGTTTACCGACTATACTCCCCTCACGGTCAGCTGCGAGCATATATTGAATGAGATCAAGAATGATTGGTCCCTGAGGTGGCCCAAAAAATTAAAATCTCTCCCTCACAAGTGGAACAAAATTTTATGGTGTGAATTACACCAGGACCATGGGCACCTAACTAAAAAATGTTTTGCTCTGAAGGATGAAATAGATAAGATGCTAAAGGCTAAAAAGTTGAGGAAATATGTAGACAAGGGTGCCTCAAGGGGTGTCCGAGACGACACCTAGAGGAAGAAGAAAGATGGAAAATATAAGCCTGATGGTCCAGCAAGATGAGACGATAATGAGTCGAACGACTGTAATGAAAACGACCCTGACCTCCCCCCAAATTTTACTGATCCATAGGGTCGGCTCAATGTGATCTATATGAGGTTAAGATGATCTGTAGGGGACTCACTGGAGGAGGAAAAGATGTCACCGATAGCAAAGCACATGTACCAGAGGCCAAATCTCTCCTTTAAAGCCAAAAACTGTGAACTC
This sequence comes from Sambucus nigra, assembly GCA_949130495.1. Lineage (NCBI taxonomy): Eukaryota > Viridiplantae > Streptophyta > Magnoliopsida > Dipsacales > Adoxaceae > Sambucus > Sambucus nigra. The sequence goes on from OX422207.1 coordinate 146,264,285, forward strand.
AGCTGCACTAGAGCCCGTGAAAGGTAAGAGAAGTAAGGTTGATATGGATACGTTGGTAGTCAGCTTCTCGAGGTTAGACTTTAAGGAATTTTAGCTCCACATGATGACCCCTTGGTCATCACCACTCTCGTTCATGGCTATGAGGTCCCAAGGATTCTTGTCGATGAAGGAAGCTCAGTCGATGTCATGTTCTGGGATTGCTATAAAGGTTTAGGTCTGAGCGAGAAGATATTGATTCTATACCACCAACCACTCATCGACTTCAATAGTGAGAAAGGGCAGCCGCTAGGAATATATGATATGACGGTGAGAGTGGGGAACACTTGGCCAAAATGCGTCACGAAGAGATTCTTAATAATGGATGAAAATGTCTACTCGACTTATAACATCATTCTTGGAAGGGTAGTACTCAAGGAGTTTGAGGCCGTGCCCTCAATAGTCCACCAGATGATTCAATTCTCGACCCCGTATGGGGTAGGGGAAGTTCAGGGGGATCAGGTTGAGGCATATGAATGCTACTTCAACTCAACCGAAGAAAGGGAGGCATACAAAAAGGCCACTACGACCTATAACATCGATACTATGGATCCAAGAGATGAGAAGAAGCTTAAAAAGGGTGTGGCCTACGAGGAGGTAGAATCCATCATCCTCAATGAGGACGAGTCGGAAAAAACCAACCAAATTGGCAAAGCCTTAAAGAAGTAGGTTAAGGAAGAGCTGATTAAACTGTTAAGAAAGAGACAAAATATCTTTTCTTGGAGCCACGGAGATATGCCTGGTATTGCCCAAAAGTTCTCTATCATAAGCTCAATGTGGCCGACGATGGAAGGTCAATTCGATAGAGAAGAAGAGTCTACTCGCAAGAGAAGTATGATGTCATCCGAGAAAGAGTGAAAAAGTTAGAGAAGGCATACTTTATCAGAGAGGTCATCTACCCAGAGTGGTTGGCCAATACTGTCATCATCCCCAAAGCCAATGGAAAATGGAGGATGTGTGTTAACTTTATGGATCAGAATAAAGCATGCCCAAAAGAGAGTTTCTCATTTTCAAGGATTGATCATATGGTAGACGCTACAACCGACCATGAATTAAGGAGCTTCATGGATGCCTACTCAGGCTATAGCTAAATATTCATAGATTCCACCGATGAAGAGAAGACATCCTTTATAACCAACAAGGTGACCTATTGATATAAGGTCATGCCCTTTGGGTTAAATAATGTTGGGGCAACGTATCAAAGGCTAGTAATAAAATGTTTGAGGACCAAATTAGCAAGACAATGGAAGTGTAGATCAATGAAATATTGACGAAGAGCCTCAAGGTTGACACACGTATGGCCGACCTTGAACACACTTTCGACATGATGGATAAGTATATGATGAAGCTCAACCCCGCCAAGTGTGTCTTCGGCGTGGGGCGGGTAAGTTTTTGGGATTCATTGTGAATCATAGGGGAATCGAAGCCAACCCTGAAAAGATCAAGGACCTGTTGGAGATGAAGACTCCTACAATAATAAAGGATGTGCAGAGACTGACTGGAAGAGTGGCATCATTAAATAGGTTTATGTCTAGAGCCACTGATAAATGCCTTTATTTCTTTAGAGTATTGAGAACAGTTTTTGAATGGAATAATGAGTGTGATAGAGCCTTTAAAGATTTGGAGTCCTATCTCGGCTTTCCACTCCTAGTATCTAGACCGTTTTAAGGGGATAAACTATATCTGTATCTAGCAATATTAGAATCAACCATTAGTGCTACAATTATAAGAGAAGAGGATGTAGTTCAAAAACTAGTGTATTTTAATAGCAAGACACTCTAAAGGGCTGAGCATAGGTGCCCCAAAATGGAAAATTTGGCCTATGCACTGATCCATGCCTTAAGGTAGATGAAGCCCTATTTCTAGGCACATACCATGGTGGTCCTCATAGACTCACCCCTTAGATATGTTATTCACACGCCTGAGAAGTCTGGAAGAGTGATCGCTTGGGCAATTGAATTGGGGGAGTTTGACATCATCTATCAGCCGAGAATGGCCATAAAGGGGCAAACCCTAATCAACTTTGTAGTCGAGTTTACCTGGGATGAGGCCGATGTGGAAGATTTTGAAGCTACGACTTGTGAGCAATAAAGAAGTGTGTGTCCTCCCTCGACCGAGATGAAATGAGAAAAAAACAAAGTGTTTGAGAATGAGGAGGAAAGATATATTTTCAAGAATGGAACCTTGGAGGCGGTTGGTTTTTTGGCAAATGGTATTGTGTGGAGTCTCTTTGTTGATGGATCTTCATATGAGAATGGAAGCGGGGTTAGATTGATAGTGTCAGTTCTAGATGGGATCGATATTGAGTATGCATTGAGGTTCAACTTCAAAACTTCTAATAATGAATCTGAGTACGAGGCCCTCCTAGCAGGTCTCTCCCTTGCACGGGCACTGAATGTTTGCCAACTCTTTGTTCATAGTGATTCCAAGTTGGTTGTTAATCAAATTTTGGGGGCATACGAGGCTAAAAAAGACAGAATGGTAAGTACCTGGGAATGGTTAAGAAAACGTTGAAGCATCTTGCTCAAGTAAAATTAAAAAGGTTACCTCGACTGGATAATGGCCGAGCCGATGCTCTGGTAAGGTTAGCTTCAACCATGAGAATTGAAATCAGAAGAACAGTCCTGGTAGAGATTCTCCATCGATCGACGATTGAAGGAGAAGAAAATACTGTGGATTTTTATTTCAATGTGAGTATGGGAGCCTCCTGGATAGATCCCATCATCTTCTACATTAGAGATGGGGAGATGCCTGAGTTTAAAGCTGAGAAAAATAAGTTGAGGTATAAAGCTGCCAAGTTCTCCCTTAAAGGAGACATCTTATATAAGAACATATTCCTACTTCCTCTACTCATATGTGTCCACCCATCTGAGGTAGAGTATATCTTAAAAGACGTGCATGCCAGTCATATTAGAGGGAGGCCGGTGGCTAAGAGGATCATCACCTAGGGATATTAGTGGCCGACGTTGGCCAAAGATGCAGCTGCATACGTCAAGAAGTGCGATAAGTGTCAGAGGTTTTCCACTATACCCCATCAACCCCATCAGCCTCTTACCTCCATTATGTCTCTCTGTCCTTTTACAGTCTGGGGGATTGACCTGGTAAGACCACTGCCAAGGGCTGTGAATAATTATAGTTACTTAATTATGGCGATCGATTATTTTTCAAAGTGGGTAGAGGCCGAGCCGATAATAACAATCATAGAAAAGAAAGTCTTCCAATTTATATGGAAAAACATGATCTGTAGATACGACCTACCTAATACCCTGATTTTTAATAATAGGACGTAATTCAAGAACATCTCCCTAGAGAAATATTGTGAACGAGTTGGCATTAAGCAGTTTTTCTCCACTCCTGGCCGACCTCAGGCCAATGGGCAAATAAAAGTAACAAACATAACGATTCTTGATGGAATCGAGAAGATATTGGAAGATTCCAAAGCCAGATGGATTAAGGAGGTATATGCTGTCCTATGGGCTTTCCGGATGACGGAGATGACTCTTATTGGGGAAATTCCATTTATGTTGGCTTATGGTTCAGAGGCGATAATGCCGACAGAGGTAGGTCTCCCTACCCACGGGGTTCAGACCTATGACCTAGAAAAGAAAGTTGCTAGACGAAGACTTGATTTGGACCTTGCGAAAGAAAGGAGAGAAGATGTTGAGGTTAGGCAAGATGCCTACTAACAGAGGACATCAAAGTTCTATAATAAGAGAGTAAAGGCACGCCCACTGAAGATAGGAGACCTAGTATTAAAGAAGACATGGAAAAAGCCTAACAAGCTTCATCGGAATTGGCATGGTCCATATAGAGTAGTTGAAGAGGTGGTCCCACGGACATATTAATTAGCGAATCTGGAAGGAGAGCCATTCTCCAACCCGTGGAACGCCGACCACCACAAAAAGTATTACTAGTAAGATTTCAGTTTTACATGTTTCTTTTCTTTCGATTGTAATACATGTATATGAGGTCCGCACGATGAGTGAAATATGAAAAAAATTCAATAAAATCTCAAATGTTCTCTCATAGTTTGCATATTTGTTGTTTGCTTATATCAACTCATCTTAATCAATAGAACATCATTCGTGGTGAAGTAGCCTTAAGTTGCCCTCGGTGATACGACAGTCCAAACGGGGTTAACCTCGTCCATGAACTAACAATAACATCCAGGTGGATTTTATTGTTAAACATCATTAATTTGGTGGTTATGCTCTCTCATCCGAGACGATAGTGCATGGACGAGACGACACTCATCCATACACTCTCAAAACGACAAAAGGGGACTTGTGATTAAACACCATAATTTGGTGGATTCAAATTTAAAAATCAGTTAGTTGTGGTTCATTTATTAAACATCATTAATTTGGTGGTTATTCTCTCTTAACCGAGACGATAGAGCATGGACGAGATGACACTCATCCATACACTCTCAAAACGACGAGAGGGGACTTGAGATTAAACACCATAATTTGGTGGATTCAAATTTAAAAATCACTTAGTTGTGGTTCATTTATTAAACATCATTAATTTAGTGGTTATGCTCTCTCGACCGAGACGACAGTGCATGGACGAGACGACACTCATCCATACACTCCCAAAATGATGAGAGGGGACTTGTGATTAAATACCATAATTTGGTGGATTCAAATTTAAAAATCTCTTAGTTATGGTTTATTTATTAAACATCATTAATTTGGTGGTTATTCTCTCTCGACCGAGACGACAGTATATGAACGAGACGACACTCATTCATTCATTATCAAAACGACGAGAGGGGACTTGTGATTAAACACCATAATTTGGTGGATTCAAATTGTGATTCATATTCCTTAGACATCATTAAGTTGGTGAAATCAGAGACAAGACTTGTGTCGATTCAAATAATGCTATCAATGAAAAGGTCGGAGCAAGCATAACACTAATAGAAACAAAAATTTCATTCATAAAAAAATGAGATTACAGAAGTGCAAGTCCAGAAAAGACGGTTGTCATTAAAAAGAAGCAAAAATAAGAAAGCTATAAGAGATTAAAGTTGTAGACTGCCATCGTCACCAGTCGGGGCCGACCTATCTCCACCTGCCTGAGTTAACGCATCAACCCCAACATTTGTGGTCTTAGCCCCATCATCATTGAGGCCCAAATTATCCATATTTTCGTTAATCTTCGTGACTTCAAGGGGGTTGCTCTCCATAGGGTCTATAGGGTTCTCAACACCGGCTAATGCAGTTTGGAGACGAGGGTCACTGAAATCAAGGCCTGAGAAGTCATCAGGGAATAAATTCCCAATCTCAGCATGTTTGATGACAGCCCATCGGCTAGCTGTCTTAATGCCTCTCTCCAGATACTCAAAATCATAGTCGCTAAATTCTTCAGACTCCTTGAACTTGGCTATGGCATGTGCTTTAGCCTTGTCTAAGGCAGCCTCAACAGTAACATCAATCTCAGCCTGCTTGTTAACGGCCAAGAACTTCAGAGCTTTTGCATGATCAGTTTTCAGAGTTAAGACTTGGTTTGTGGTCTCTTGCAAGGCCGCCTGTGCAGTCTGCAGCTCACCTCTCAAATTATTCTCCATGGTGACAGTATCCCTCCCTTTTTGAATTAAGGGTAGGCTCTTACTAATTTAATCTCCCATACGATGAAGAGAAACTGCGCCCTACAAAGTAATGGGGAGACAAGTCAGTACAAGATATAAGTAAGGCAAAGACTACACTCTGAAAGTTTTTTAAAAATACCTGAACAACCCTATGAAGGGCCAATTTAGTCAACAGAGATATATCCACTAACTGAAGGAAATGCTTGTCGACCTCAGAGATAAGAAAGTCGATACCATCTATGGCCTTTTTTCCGTGGACGATGACACTATCATCAATAATTTTTAGTTGCGATAGCCGAGCAGCCAGTGCATCATCGGACGAGATCAGAATGGCTTGATCAGGACGACTTTGCTTTGAGGGATGAGTGGTTGTGGTGCCGTCGTCTCAGCTAGGACTACCCGTAGTTGAATTTTTTTATCTGAGCAGCAGGAGGTTAAGTTCTTTGGCCATACTTGTTGGCAAGCTTTCTCAAATTAGGGGCCACCATATTCTAAAGCTCGTCTGATACACCTTCTAGATGACCTATAGAAGATAAACCTCAAATATTATTTATTGACAATTATGAAGTATGAAATAACAGTTAGCAAGGTTAATTACTTACATATCTCAACAAGGGGGCCAACCCCCAGACCTGTCTGAGCTAACTAGTACGGAGTCATTAGATGCTAAAACTTCATGAGACAACCTTTATCACCTTACTTACAAAACTTTTCGACCTTTTTAAAGGCCTCAGAGTTCAAACCTAGATTGATTTTGGCCGATGAAGAGACTTTGCCGCACTTCAGAGGGGTCCTGGGCTCAGAAGTCCCATAGGCTTAGTTAGGATAAACTCCCAAGCCCTAGAGATAAAGAAGTAACGGGGTTTCCAATTATCATTTAAAATTTGGGTAACTAATAAGAACTTCTTCTCGGACTTCTCAGCTACGAGTTGCTAGGAACTAGGCCGAGTCTTGGGGGATGAAGGTGTATAACAAGAAAGAAATATGCTAACTGGAAGGTCAGTTTGATGGAATGTCTTCCAAAGGATAATAAATCTAAGGATAACTCTCTAGGCATTCGTAGAAAGCTGAGAGGGGGAAAGTTTTAGATGAGACAGAATGACTCGAATTATAGGGTGAATAGGCAGCCGGGAGTCGAGCTTAGACATTTGCTCGTAGATTTAGACTTCATCCTCTCGGATATGAAAAGTTCTCTCCTCCTTAAGAGGCTTTCTCATAGAAATAGAAGAATCTATGCCGTATAGTTGCCTCCAGACCAAGAGGTCAGCTCAAATATAATACTCTTGTATTCCTCAGTAACAAATGTATCAACTTCACTCTCCTCACTATTAATTTTTGAAGCCTCGGCCTGAGGATTATTTGGGTCACCACTAGGGAACCTTTGTGCAAACTCGGATCCAGTTGCAACTGAGAGAAGAATTACGTCTAGGGGAGGAGGAATTTCCACACTAGGTTTAAGTATCTAAATAGAGTTAGATTGATCTGACGTCTTGGCTCTTTTAGAAGACGAGACACGAGAAGAAGCCTTGTCCATATCAAAACCTTTGGTTTGGGATGGAGAATAGGCCATGACTTCCTTATACGAATCAACACTCTTGGTTAGTTGGGCGATAGACACAAGGTCATCGGGTAATGAGGACGACTCAGACATTGGATCACAAGGTTAAGTAATTTGGGGGTATATGACAACTAGGGGAGGTGGATAAATTAGACGAATGGGAAAGGCCTCAGCCTCATGACTCTCGGCTTCCTCAGAATCTATCCTCCTGATTTGTTTAAAGTACTTCTCTCTTAGGCTGGAAAACTCTACGGCTAACTTATACAGCCGTCTTAACATTAAAAGACGAGACTCAACTTGGGTGAAAATTGGAAAAGGATCAAACAACTCACAACTCAGACTTCAGTTGACCAAAGATCAAATTGAAAGTTAAAACGTTTTTAAACAAGAACTCCAAGAACACAACCTTGAAGCTGAATGGAGAAGAGGACTGGAGGTCACTGGAAAAGGCCTAAAATGGTCAAAAACCCTTAAAGGCCTCTCTAAGCAAGTCCTATCCACTAACAACCGCCTAAGAACACCCTAAGAAGGGCCTAAATGAGTCCAAACTCACTCAAATTCTCGTCGAAAAATTTAAAGCGTGTCGAAAAAACTACACACAATAAAACTAATAGATTTTAATGGAAAGAAACAGAAGAAGAAGGTAAGAATGGTTACCTGAAGAGATAGCTTCCAGAGAAATCAAGAGAAAGAGGCTATATAGTTGCATAAAACTAAGAAAGCTATAAAGAGAGGAATAGGCGGGAGCTTTTGTGTATAAAGAGGAGAGAGAGAAAGTTTTAGAGTTTAAACATCAAGGAAATGATTAAGCACATTTTCTAATATACATCATCATTTGAGGTGCGAATTCCAAAGAGCTCAGCCACCAAATCAGTCTTGGGACAAACGCTACCTAACCAGAACTATGACACGTTTCACTCTATAATACGTCAAGTTGTATCCAATCGACGCGTTAGAAACGTCTCATCAGAGGACAAGGCATACTCGTATCCCCCAAGCACCTCTTCACTTAGATGGCTGAGGGCTAGGGGTAATTTATATGACCAAGTATGACCTCGTCTGGGGATGAGGTCATCTATCACTAGCAGCCGTACTTCCACAAAGAACTCACAGGTCGGTTCCAAGACTCGTCCAGATCAGGGTCGGTCCTGTACTCATAACCTCATCATCCAATAGGCCGAGACCTCAGGGAATCTTTTCATCAACAAGGACATCTCTCGTCCTCTACCTCAACCAACACTAGGAAATGGCCTGCTTATTCCACCTCGGCCTAAACTCCTTGGCAGAGACCACACTTGTCCAGTGTAAAGTGAAGCACTGCCTCAGCAAACTCGTACTCGGCCAGGCTGAGACCTCTGCAGATGACACCATACCTTACGAGTGATAGAAGGTTCCAAGGTGGCGTGTCCCACGTGAGCAATTCTATTACAAGCAGATTATCCCCTCACGTGAGGGGATATTACATCATCATTAGTTATATGTGTTGTGGACAACTGCCATTATCTTATTGGAAGCCTTTATCCTCACACGCTTACAACATGCTTAGGAGGTGCATTACACCCCCTAAGCACTATAAATACTTGTCTTCTACCTATTGTAAAGGGGAGACAAATTAGAGGCCCTACAGAAACTCTGTCAAACTCACTGTAAGAGAGAGAAAGCTTGAGTGTTTGTATAATCAGGCCACTAGAGCCTTATTTAGTGGATTACACACACAACACCGTGGACGCAGGCCATAATTTGTCTGAACCACTTAATTTTGGTGTTCAATCCCTCTTTACCTTATCTCAATCTCTTACTGTTAAATTACTTGTTTACTGCCATTGTTATACCTTTTTGAGCTCATTATCATTTTGAATCGGTGGTACCATTTTTAGTATCATCGGTGTGCATGATGTTTGTTTAGTTCATTAAGCTCACACTTTAAATGTCACATATGGTTAATATAAAGTTTGATAATTTATAGCTATCAATTAGAGCTTCTTGAAGCACCTTATACTCTTGACTCACTTGAGTCTGTATTGTATAAGTGTTCATCTAGTTTGGAAATAGTGACAAAATTGTGTCATTACCTAGAAACCAAAGAACCTCAGAGATTGGTTTACAATTTATTCCTCTTGCTTGATTGATCTAGGTACATTTACCAACACTCACACACATTAGAATTGCATTCATGCATTTCATATTGCATATAAATTGTGTATATATATGTTGAGTGTGTTTAAATCCCTAAAATTGATTTTTAATATTTTTTGGGAATTTTATAAACTTTTAAAATAAGGTTTTAAAAGTTTGGGGGTATATCTGCTATTTTGAATTATTAGTTTTATTGGCTAAAAGTTCACTTGGGTAGAATCCGAAAGCGCCAGAGACTATAAGGCATGCTGTGTAATTATTTTAGATGCACGTGTATCATCCAATCAATCGCCTACACCTGTCGAGCTATAATCGAACCAAATTGTGTTTTCTGTGTGAGACGATTGCTGTGCGTTGTTTCAACCCTTGGATCAATTTTAATCGATGATCTACATGCATTCTTATACAATCCTGGAGAAACCAATTTGAGCCAATCAGAAGCGTTTTAATCACCGCCTCAGTTTAAACCCTTGGATCAAAGTCAATCCTCCATGACCAAAAAGTAGCCCTTGATTTTGAACTGGTATCTCGAATCTTCTCAGCCTCCTATAAAAGGAACCCTACTCTCAGCCATATGAGACTTTTTCCATTTCGTTCATTCGAGTGAGAAAGAGAGAAGAGAGATAAGAGATAAGAGAGAAGAGAGAGAGAGAAACCAGAGTTAGGAAACCCTAACCCTAAATCGTCCAAAACTATATTCAAACCATAACCTCTTTCAAAACCAGTATATACCAAACACAACCTTGAGTGTTTGAGATATTTTGAGTAATTGGTTTGTTAGTTTTGTTGCCGTAACCTCTTCGTTCTCAGATCTTGTTATCAACTTAAACATCTGTTTAGATCTATGTTTCTACGTTTATATAAATCTTAGATCTAAGTCATTGCATGTTATATTTCACATAGATCTGCATATATAGTTTCTCATCTTGAGAAAATTTTTGTTGATTTGTTTCTATAAATGTTTTTAACCTCGAAATCAATAAAAATGTTTTCTATTTCTAGTTCTTTTGAAACAAGACCTTTGACCTAGTTAAGAATCTCACTTGATGGTTTTCAATCTCAAAAATATTTTCAAAACCCTGAGATTGATTAAGTGTGACACCCCGCCTAAATAAATACCGGACGATCACTCCTTTATTAAATTAAAATCAAGGTGGACAGTTGGTTCATTCTTAGCATCACTGTCGTAAAAATACTTTTCCAATTTAAACACCCTAAATAATTAAGCTTAGTGTCAAAACCATTTTCATACATACTTTCCAAATTTTATTTAAAAGAAAAATCATTTATTTTATTAACAACATTCAATAAGTAAGAATCACACCACATTAAATTCTGCAACATAATCCAATTAATTTAATACATTCGTCAATCGAATGTCAACATACGAAATCTAAAGTCACACATCCAAACTGAATAAGTCCCATAGTAACAATACTGGAAATAACTGAAATACAAATGTCCAATAACAACGGAATAATGGAAAGAGCTACACATGCCCAACTAGATGAAAGTACTACGAGTGGATCCGAATGAACGAAGTCGTCTAATCAAGAGACCTGCAACTCCCACCTAAGCTGCAGCGCGTTCCTTCCAAGAGATCCTAAGCAAGATGCCCCTGTAGCTGGGCATCTGTAATACATACATATATATACAAGAGAGAGAGAGAGAGAGAAAAAGAAACGGGTCAGAGCCCGATAGTGTGTTTGATTTAAAATACGTTTAGTAAGTATTTAAATTGATACAGGCCAATGCAACGACATATTAGTGCGACACTCTCTTGAGAAATTCTCACCTCTCTTCTAATGTGCACACCTATCGCACTAACCTTCCCAACGGTTTGTATTATCATTTTATCACACTAACCTTCCCAACAATTTAGCTTATCTCAAATTACTCATAAGATTTTTAAAACCAAACAATATCATTGTTTAAAAAGATACTTCCAATTAGTAGCACAACTCTCGTTTTAGCTTCATTAATTTATAAAGTTTCCCAGTGTCATATTCTACTTTTCAAATAAGTATTTATAATTGAGTCATCATCCATGTCCTACATATCACATCACAGTAGGCAGTCCCAGATTTCAGAATTTCATATATATATTAACTACTCATAAAATATATATATCACAACAGCACCCCAAATAAAACTATGGTGCGGGCATACTCTACTATCCAATCCCCGTATCACTCATACTAAGGGAATACAGATTCGGAATCACTCTCGAACTGTATTAACACATACTCAAACAATATTGAGACAAAGTATAGGTTCCAAGTCTCGTAGAACCTTCTGAACTATCACTGCGATAGCCTGTACCAAGGATACCTATACACAAACAACATGAGGAGAAGCATAGATTCCAAGTCTCTAAGAGGAAAGCACATACCCGCATCTCTTAGGACCGTCTGAGCTATCATTCCGATAGCCTGTACCAAGGATATCTATCTTCTAAGGTACAAGTCAATATCCCCCATAAAGGTCCCATCGAGATAAGACTGTCCCAGCGCGGAAACCTCAGGGATAGCAAGTAGCGTGGGCATGATTTTCACACATAGATAGTATATGCATACACAATCATATAACTATACTAATATTACCATATCAATAATGGGTAAATTCTCAATTCCCATAATTACGTCATTCACATTTATTTCACATTATATAGTTATCACGTATAACCATTCACATTTTACTTTAATTTGAGGAACTTTTCCACTTACTACATAACGCTCATGGATTCTATCCTCCCAAGTATAAAATTCAGTAGGTATACACATTTGTCCCAAAGTAACTCTCTTACGTGTCTCTCTCTTTAAATCATAAATTCACCGACCCTTATGTAATTATCCCAAAATACACTCTTTGTCCGACATCGAGGGTCCCAAAATCTATTCATATGTCCTACTGGTCTCCCCTATCTCCCAAAACATTTCATTAAGGATGCCCAAGAATTTTCTCACAATAAATTGAATTTAACTCATTTAATAAGGGAAATAGGAGTCTGTCAGGAGGGGTCGATCGATCGAGGTTTGGGGCTCGATCGATCGAGCCTTCGATCGATCGAAGCTCTGGGCTCGATCGATCGATCAAGCAGGTCTGCGAAAACTGAAATTCTGCAGTTACGGGTTTCATCTCCAAACACCAAAAATTTCCATTTTATCTAATCCCAATCGTCCCAGAATTGATTCTACTAACCTTATATCATCATATTAGGTATTTTCAACGTAAAGCATGTGAATTTCTGTGATTAAATCATGAATTAACAGCCCCAATTTCATACAAAATCTCAAGAACCCTAAAATTCTCTTAAACATGGTTCTAACAATTATTTCCAGAATTCTCTTCTTATACACATCATAATTTCGTGGTTAAAATTCCTCTACATGGCAAGGGTTTCCAGAATTATCAATTAGACCAATACTACATGGATTTTCCTATCATAAATCGGTTTTTCCTCCATTAAAACTCATCTTAATTACTCCTAAACTAATATGAAAGATGCACCAATGAAATAAGCAAGATAAATACTTGCCTGGGATTTTCAGAGGTCTGGTTTGGTGCCGAATTCGGTATGGTTGCGTTCCCCGTCTCGCGATCTACGCGTTGGTGGTGGCGGCGGTGCAAACCGTTGAGTTTTGGGCCTTGAATTTGCCTTGAGAGCTCTCTCCTTCCTCTCCTATGGCCGTCACTTGTGTTTAGAGTTTCTAACCCTAGAAGGTAACCTAGGTATCTGATATAACTCCTCTAATTTTCGTGGGTTTAATTACCCAAAAATGTAAAATGACCAAAATGCCCTCCCGGGTTACTAATTAGGCCTAAAAACACCCCGAGACCCAAACTAAACCCCCAGGTACACTTTTCTGACTATCTTGACCCTTCCGAACGCATTGGCGCACTCAAAATGACCATACAAACAACTTATAAAATATTCACTTTTATTAGACCACATTTAGTCCCGACACGACACAGGCGCGTCCCGACTTAAATTTCCACAATTGACATTTTATTCACACGTGACAATATTATAAAAATAAATCTCATATATTACTATACTCATCCAGTAATATGCAACAAATAACAAATTTCCAATAATTACTAACTCTCGTCACGCTAGTAAATATTTAAAGCAACATTCCGGATTAAAATTAAATTAATTTATCTCAATTAAATTTAATAAATCCCATAATTTAAAAGCTATAAAAATACGGGGTATTACATACTTCCCCCCTAATAACTGAATTTCATCTCGAAATTCGGAAAATAAGGCCTATCAGGTAGCACAATTCTGGATATCCTTTTCTGTACACAAACTAACTACACATTACGGCGCTCAATCACTATAGCCCTTTCTCACAGTAACATTGTTTTGCATTCTCTTTGGAGACACTTCACATTGTGCTCCCAACCGACTACATTCGCATAGGTCACGCCTATACGTTATAAATTTCATTATCTCACTAACATTAGGAGGCCACCCCTCACTACATGACAAATACTCGGATTTATTCATATACAAAACTCCCATTCTGAGAAAATATTACGAACATTTGATCACTCTTGCTCGCCTAAAACAGTCGTGGAATTCTACCACATTTATCGGATGTTTTCTCGACCGATCCAAAAATTCTGATTACCTACTCTCCTATAAACATACGGAAGGAGAATAGTCAAGGTTCTTCCATAACAAAACCTTAATAAGTACCTTGTACGCGACAAACAGGTACGAGTGCTTCTACAGAGCATTCTTGAAATCATCGTATCAAGATTCCAAAATCTTTTTCACGTGGCTCCACAAATCTTTAATCACCGTGCGCCCATTCTTTGGCTAAGGTGATACATCCTACTCAAAACGAAATCTTTTCTCCGATGGTTCCTGAAATCCCATATCAAAGGTGGGATTTACCAAATCTCATCCTGATCCAGAAATTTATACTGCGTCGGACCATGCACTGGCGTGATTCTTCCTTTCAAAGGAAGTCTGGGGCATACTAGTTAATATTGTAAGCCAGTCCAAAGGAATATCAATCACTTCCTTCTCGGCGACTTAATTCACATGTTCGGGATAAACCCTTGATCTTGTTTTGAGGATGGAAACTCATCCAAGAACTTTACTGACTTTACCAACCTCTTCCAATTTCAGGAATTTTCGATAAACACAAAATTCTTTGGTTGATTCTCCTCTTTCAACCAAACCTGACCTATGGGCGGTGCATGTAGAGACTACTCAATACGTCTCGCTAAACATCGATTCTTCCCTTGAAATGTCTTACATTAAGTGACACGTAATACTCCCCTTTCTTCCTTGGAGTATGCCGAAAGTTCCGACCCGTGCTCTTCTCTCCACGAAGCGCACTTCTAGATCTCTTATACTATACTAACATCATTACTCTTTGTATGCGAAAGTCGCTCTCACATTTGACTAATAACAACTCCGCTCCGGGTGTGCCTCATAACAATTAAATTCTACTCTATTCAAGGAATACTAATTCTTGAATGGCTTCCCATAGCCTTCCAATCAAGTTAGGGCGTGCTATTCTAATTGCACCCTTATGTATGGATTATCGCTCCTCATGTGATGTTTAATCCACTCTATCACTTCCACTTCGTTATACTAGTCCCACAAACATATATTTCACATGTCTATTACCACGTCCCTTCATCTCGGACAACGAGTTTAACATCAGTTAACCAGGATGTCTACACACCCTATAAACCGGGCATACTAGCGTAAGCATCACATACGCTCCATACTAATAAACAAATTCTTTGTTTTCCCTGGTGCTTGCAGCGTGATTACAACACTCTAATCACCCAAAAAAAAATCAAAATTTTAAATCTTCCTTATCATCGTTCCACCCCTCAACTCGTGGGGTAACTTTCAATGCTTTCTTACCACAAGATCCGGCTTCCAATAGCTTTAAGACAAAATTCAACTTCCAACTTACATACATAATTACTTGATCCCATTTGACCAAGGTACCGAACTCATGGAATAGTGACCAGACGTCTCCCTATTTCCAACCTTACGCTAAGTTTCATGCGTGGGATGTCTCGCAAAGCGAAATCCAAACAAGGAACCCCCCCGATACACTACTACCTAGCATTGTCGGTTATCGAAATCCGTTAGGTCCTCCGTCCATAGTGTATACCCCTTTATTTCGTCCCTTGACAGAAAAGTTACAATTTCTCCCGTAATTATGCTTAACAAAGAACGTTTCACCAATTTCACTATCGTTTCGTATTGGTTGATGGTAATTACATTCTATAAACCTCGAATACATACGATCGGAATTCTCGAAATTCCCTTCCCTAATAATAGGGGTATAACTATTAACTCCCACATCTCTAAAAGATAAATATAACAATGCACTCTTCCTATCACTAAGTCCGGAGTGCCAAACATAATACTGCGTCAAATCTTTTCGCTCAACGGTAAGTCCCGATACATACCGAATCATACTGACAAAGTCTATACATACATTGGCATCGAATATCTCGAGCCCACTATCTCCTCCGAAGTCTCTTGGATAGATAATATAAGTGCGAGTCCAACCTTCTTACAGGTAAAGCCTTGCCAAAACAAAACGTAAAACATGTTGCGCTAATGCAACCACTCCGATAGCCTTGCAATAAATGCCCACTATCGTACTAACCATTTCTATAATGTTTTAACAAAGATAATATCATACTCGTGTATCGCATCACTACAACGAGTAACCTCAATAAAGTACAAAACTTGTTAATATACTCATCCATCTTTCGCGGATAGCACTAAAGAAAAATCCCGCTACACTAGGGAAAAATATTCACATAATGGTAACATTTATAATTATATGCATTAAACTCGTCTCACATGCTAATCTAGCAGTGAACAAAATATGGTGACTCGCTCGTGTCACATAAACACGCCGCATCCTCTAAGGATACAACCTATACTTCCATCCTGGCAATCGTATTGACTGCACAAATGGTTTTCGGACGTAACACGTCTGCCCAAACCAAAACAAAATTATTTTAATCGTTGCCTTTTACTAGGCACCGTATTCTTGTCCTTTTTCTCATTTTGGAACATATTATCGTGAGAGATCTCACTCCGCACAAAATACCTCAGTACATAATCCACTTACCACCTGTCCTACTAACCAGGTTAGGATTGTCCTCCTCTCAGAATTTAGTAAACTCGATTCCTGTTAACCATCCCGGTTGTTCTCTTAACTTTTCAGGCCATGAAGATCATGTTACTATCTATAATAGTACTTACTGAATTTACCATCACTTGGTAAGAATTTAACTATCTGAAGCATTTAAATGGTTTTCCTGATGTGTATCCACGTCCTTTTGTGGTGCTATACCACCATCGTTGCATTCAGTCTCATTCTCGACTAAATTCTTCGATTTCCTTTAACTTCCCCCACAAAGAAGCGTTATCATCTATATTGACAAAATATGACTTTGTCAACCTCTGAATTGGTCGTCCATCAGAATTTCCTCCTCGAGTATTATCAACTATTATTACAAGTTGGTCTCCCACTTGGAGTCGTTTCCTCCACTAGTATCTACCTCCTTCGATACAAAATTTGCTAACGATTAGGATTCATATTCACGAATGAACTTCTGTCATGCCCTCCTGCGATGAGTTCAGAACCACGTTTGCTTCTCATCCTGAACAGTTGAGGAAGGAACATACGGTCAACACTGTACCTAAGGTTCTCCTATAGGCATAGCATCCCATTTCTAAAATTGGTGGTTGACTCCAACCATTATAACTTCGTCCCGAAAACCAAGAATTTTTTTTTTCTCTAAATTTTCACTTTCAGTTTGCCATACTCCTTCCTATATTTAGGCCTTTGGATACTTTACCTCCTTTGGTAAACGCATACAAATTTTCGCGTTTCTAAAATTTTCCACTGACAGTCTCTACACGTTTTTGTAAAACGATGGGTAAGTTTACCCCCGCACCTCATTTGACTATAACAGCATTTGAAAATCATTGCTGCACCTTAGTCGCCTTTCTAGTCGTGGCTTCTCGTGCCATAATGGAGGTGATCTCGACTACGGTCATCATCCTCGGATATATTTTATCATCTCAACTGAGCCCTGCCTCCTGATGTACGCTTAACGGTCCTCTTCTGACTTCCGTCATCGCTCGGCACACGCACACATCCGAACGAAATTAAAATTCACTAGTGTATACACATCATAGCAGGAGAACGAAATCTCGTCAAATGAATCGACAATCCTATACATAGGGCTCTATAACAAACAAAGTAACGCTGGAAGCATAATAAGCCGTACAGATCCTAAGGACACTAGAACCTGATGCTCTGATACCACCTGTGACACCCCGCCTAATTAAATACCGGGCGATCACTCCTTTATTAAATTAAAATCAAGGTGGACAGTTGGTTCATTCTTAGCATCACTGTCGTAAAAATACTTTTCCAATTTAAACACCCTAAATAATTAAGCTAAGTGTCAAAACCATTTTCATACATACTTTCCAAATTTTATTTAAAGAAAAATCATTTATTTTATTAACAACATTCAATAAGTAAGAATCACACCACATTAAATTCTGCAACATAATCCAATTAATTTAATACATTCGTCAATCGAATGTCAACATACGAAATCTAAAGTCACACATCCAAACTGAATAAGTCCCATAGTAACAATACTGGAAATAACTGAAATACAAATGTCCAATAACAACGGAATAATGGAAAGAGCTACACATGCCCAACTAGATGAAAGTACTACGAGTGGATCCGAATGAACGAAGTCGTCTAATCAAGAGACCTGCAACTCCCACCTAAGCTGCAACGCGTTCCTTCCAAGAGATCCAAAGCAGGACGCCCCTGTGGCTGGGCACCTGTAATACATACATATATATACAAGAGAGAGAGAGAGAGAAAAATAAACGGGTCAGAGCCCGATAGTGTGTTTGATTTAAAATACGTTTAACAAGTATTTAAATTGATACAGGCCAATGCAACGACATATTAGTGCGACACTCTCTTGAGAAATTCTCACCTCTCTTCTAATGTGCACACCTATCGCACTAACCTTCCCAACGGTTTGTATTATCATTTTATCACACTAACCTTCCCAATAATTTAGCTTATCTCAAATTACTCATAAGATTTTTAAAACCAAACAATATCATTGTTTAAAAAGATACTTCCAATTAGTAGCACAACTCTCGTTTTAGATTCATTAATTTATAAAGTTTCCCAGTGTCATATTCTACTTTTCAAATAAGTATTTATAATTGAGTCATCAACCATGTCCTACATATCACATCACAGTAAGCAGTCCCAGATTTCAGAATTTCATATATATATTAACTACTCATAAAATATATATATCACAACAGCACCCCAAATAAAACTATGGTGCAGGCATACTCTACTATCCAATCCCCGTATCACTCATACTAAGGGAATACAGATTCGGAATCACTCTCGAACTGTATTAACACATACTCAAACAATATTGAGACAAAGTATAGGTTCCAAGTCTCGTAGAACCGTCTGAACTATCACTGCGATAGCCTGTACCAAGGATACCTATACACAAACAACATGAGGCGAAGCATAGATTCCAAGTCTCTAAGAGGAAAGCACATACCCGCATCTCTTAGGACCGTCTGAACTATCATTCCGATCGCCTGTACTAAGGATATCTATCTTCTAGGGTACAAGTCAATATCCCCCATAAAGGTCCCATCGAGATAAGACTGTCCCAGCGCGGAAATGTCAGGGATAGCAAGTAGCGTGGACATGATTTTCACACATAGATAGTATATGCATACACAATCATATAACTATACTAATATTACCATATCAATAATGGGTAAATTCTCAATTCCATAATTACGTCATTCGCATTTATTTCACATTATATAGTTATCACGTATAACCATTCACATTTTACTTTAATTTGAGGAACTTTTCCACTTACTACATAACGCTCATGGATTCTATCCTCCCAAGTATAAAATTCAGTAGGTATACACATTTGTCCTAAAGTAACTCTCTTACGTGTCTCTCTCTTTAAATCATAAATTCACCGACCCTTATGTAATTATCCCAAAATACACTCTTTGTCCGACATCGAGGGTCCCAAAATCTATTCACATGTCCTACTGGTCTCCCCTATCTACCAAAACATTTCATTAAGGATGCCCAAGAATTTTCTCACAATAAATTGAATTTAACTCATTTAATAAGGGAAATAGGAGTCTGCCAGGAGGGGTCGATCGATCGAGGTTTGGGGCTCGATCGATCGAGCCTTCGATCGATCGATCAAGCAGGTCTGCGAAAACTGAAATTCTGCAGTTACGGGTTTCATCTCCAAACACCAAAAATTTCCATTTTATCTAATCCCAATCGTCCCAGAATTGATGCTACTAACCTTATATCATCATATTAGGTATTTTCAACGTAAAGCATGTGAATTTATGTGATTAAATCATGAATTAACAGCCCCAATTTCATACAAAATCTCAAGAACCCTAAAATTCTCTTAAACATGGTTCTAACAATTATTTCCAGAATTCTCTTCTTATACACATCATAATTTCGTCGTTAAAATTCCTCTACATGGCAAGGGTTTCCATAATTATCAATTAGACCAATACTACATGGATTTTCCTATCATAAATCGGTTTTTCCTCCATTAAAACTCATCTTAATTACTCCTAAACTAACATGGAAGATGCACCAACGAAATAAACAAGATAAATACTTGCCTGGGATTTTCAGAGGTCTGGTTTGGTGCCAAATTCGGTATGGTTGCGTTCCCCATCTCGCGATCTACGCGTTGGTGGTGGCGGCGGTGCAAACCGTTGAGTTTTGGGCCTTGAATTTGCCTTGAGAGCTCTCTCCTTCCTCTCCTATGGCCGTCACTTGTGTTTAGAGTTTCTAATCCTAGAAGGTAACCTAGGTATCTGATATAACTCCTCTAATTTTCGTGGGTTTAATTACCCAAAAATGTAAAATGACCAAAATGCCCTCCCGGGTTACTAATTAGGCCTAAAAACACCCCGAGACCCAAACTAAACCCCCGGGTACACTTTTCTGACTATCTTGACCCTTCCGGACGCGTTGGCGCACTCAAAACGACCATACGAACAACTTATAAAATATTCACTTTTATTAGTCCACATTTAGTCCCGACACGACGCAGGCGCGTCCCGACTTAAATTTCCACAATTGACATTTTATTCACACGTGACAATATTACAAAAATAAATCTCATATATTACAATACTCATCCAGTAATATGCAACAAATAACAAATTTCCAATAATTACTAACTCTCGTCACGCTAGTAAATATTTAAAGCAACATTCCGGATTAAAATTAAATTAATTTATCTCAATTAAATTTAATAAATCCCATAATTTAAAAGCTATAAAAATACGGGGTATTACATTAAGATCTTGAAACGTCTTTCGAGCAAGATAACCGTGGATTCTGGGATTATAATAAAGGTCAAATAAGGTTAAGTTTTCTAAGAAGAAAGAAATAAAAAATCACAGCATATAGATCTTATATGTAATTTGATAGAACTGTTTATATAAATAAGTGTGTGTGTGTGTGTGTGTGTGTGTGTGTGTGTGTGCATGCATGTGTTAGAAAGCACCTCCACAAACACTATCACCCTACCACACTAGAAGTGTTGGTAATAAGATCATAAGAATAAGAGTCGACGTAAAGAACTTGAACAAATTGGAAGTTAGCAAACTGGGAGAACAACATCAATAAACATAACCGCAGAGAAGTTATAAGGACACCAGTGGGTACATTCCTAAACTTGTATAGGTCTGATTTGTGTGCATGTGTGTTATATAGTTTGTAACTGTTATAATTTGTTTTAGTGAAATTTTTTGGTTTACTCCGTAGAGGGAGTCGTGGATGTTTCCTCAGTTGGGTGAGTTTTACCACGTTAAAAATCTTTGTTCTTAATCTTTCTACATCTCCTCATCTAATTCTTGGTTGTGCTGAGTTTAAAGTTTTTTAAACTGATTTATTAAACCCGTTAACAAATCTTGAACATATCTCGCACATATTTTTGTTAAACACATCTTGTGATTAATTTGATTTGATTTTAAGAAAAGAGTTTCTTCAAAAAATAGTTCGGAGTTACTTAAATAGTTTAATTTTATAATAAACGGCTTTAGTAGCAGCTTTTCAATTGGTATTAGAGCTTTGTAAACCTTTTTTAAAAGATCCTGTGTTTCTGAAATTGTTTTCTGAAAATCAAACATGGATGAGAAAAATGAAAGATTTGGTAACTTGACCAGACCTCCTATCTTTGATGGAACCAATTTTACTTACTGAAAAGTAAGGATGATTGCTTTCATTCAAGGAACTTTGGGAGATGATGTCTGGGACATTATTGAAAATGGATACATTTATCCTACTAAACTAGCCACTGAAGGAAGTAATGAGAGGGTTAAGAAAGTGTTAAGTGAGTTCACATAAGAAGAGAAACAAGTTTCTCGCAACAATAACAAAGGAAAGAATGCCATATTTATGTCCATAAATGAACATGAGTTCAAAAAAATCTCATCTTGTACCACTTCTAAGGAATCTTGGGACACTTTGGTTACTGCTCATGAAGGTGACACTAGAGTTAAGGCTGCTAAAACACAAATGCTCATTCAATAGCTCGTTAATAATGTCTGACTCTGAGTCATTTGATGACTTCTATATGAACTTGACTGATATTGTGACCAAACTTCATACTAATGGGATAACATATGACATACATTAAATTATTTCTAAAATTCCGAGATCATTACCACAGAAATTTGGCAACAAAAGATATGCTATTGAGGAAATGTGTGACTAAAATCTCACTCTTGAATTACTCAGTAGTAAACTAAGAACTGTGGAAATGGAATTAGAATTTAAGAAACAATTAACCCAGTCCCATAGGAAACATACTAGTTCTAATCTAAGTTTTTCTTCTAAGCTGATTAAGCCTGAGCTTAACATTCCCAATGATGACTCTGATGAGGAATGTGACATAGAGAGTTTGCACAATTAGATTGCCTTAATGTCAAAACAATTTAAGAAAATTATCAAGTTTAGAAACAACATGGCAAATAAACAGGGCAAGTCCAATTATCCATCTCACTCTAATCACAAACCTCATGAGAAAGGTCAAGACAAACATCACAAGGACATTCACACTAGACCTAATAAAGACCTTAAGAAGATTGAATGGTTTAGATGTGGAAAACTATGACATATTGCACAAGACTGTAGAGTTAATTTGAACACTCACAATAAGCACACTAGGGCCAACATTTGGAAAACATGGGATGATTCAAAAGACTCTAAAAATGAGGAACCAGAGTCATCTGATGTTTTTGATCCTTGCATGTATTTTTTTGCCAAGATTATCTATAATGATGATATGCATGTGCCTGTTAGTGAGGATGGATCTTGTAATTCTACTTCTGTTATTCTGAATCATGCTGTTACTGGATTAGATGCTTTAATTTCTAAGAACATTGCTATTTCTACCACGGGGTGTGTGAGTCAAAGGGAAAGTTATAATGACGATGCCAATGGGTGTGTGAGTTCAAGAATTGAAGCCTTAGGGGTCACTTCACACACTACACTTAGTGACTCAAAAACTGAAGACCTCCCTGATATTCACACACTTTATGCGAAAACTCTCAAGAAAAGCACTAGACTAGAGAAGATAGTGAAAGATCTCACTATGAAACTAGGAGATTTAAGTCTGATGGCCAAACTTAATGCTGAAGAGTATACTACCCAATGTCTAAATCATGAAAGTGAAATCAAAATGTTTAATAAAAAACTAAAAAATTTGACTGAAACAAATGAAACTCTGGAGAAAAAATACAAAGGGACATTGTTAGAATTGGAACAAATAAAAGAAAAGACAGCAACTGTTTTAAAAAATTTACAAAATTTGAAAATAACTCAAACTGTTTTGATGGATTTATTGCTGAATCAAAAACCAATTCTGATGGTCGAACTGGAATAGGGTTTTTCCCCAATTTAAAGACACAAACAAAACCTTTTGAAACTATCAAGTTTGTGTCAGGAGGTAAAAGACCTATTGAGACCTGTCCAGACTTTCATTCTCTAAAAACTGAGTTTGATTCAAAACATTAAAAGTTTGATATTGGGGAACCAAGTTACTCTAAACATGAAAGTTCACCTAAGGCTAAATATGTCTGCCCCTCAATTAGGAAGAGTGACTCTACCTTCAAAACTGTTCTATCTAGGAATAGGTTTCAACCTCAAAATCCCTTAAAGCCTGAGTTTAGAGACTTTCCTAAGGAGACACCAACTTTGAGCAATCTTTATTGCTCTTACTGCGATATATACGGTCATTCTTTTGATGGTTGCTATGCTAAAAGACTAGTTAAACCTGTCTGTAATCCTCCTATCTATCAAAACTTTAACTATTCTAGGAGAAGCCAAAATAATTATGTTCTGCCTAGACAACCAGACAAAAACTCTAACTATAGGAAGAGAAAGACCAAACCTAAAAGAACATACCCTAGAAGGATTCCTAAATTTATTTCATAAAATTCAAAATCATGCGAAAAATATTTTTCAACAAAAATCGAATGCTCGCAAATTTTATCAATTGAGGGAAAATAAGCGCAAAATGAAAACTAAAGGAATTTGGGTTAGAAAAGATGATCTATTACCCCAGATGAAGTGTAACATTGTTATTACTGCTTTAAAAGCTGAACACACATCTTTTGGTTGGTACTTAGATTCTGGATGTTTCAAACACATGACTGGTGATGATACAAAACTCTTAAACAAAACCAGCTTTGCTGGAGGAAAAGTTATTTTTGGTGATGGAGTATCATCTCAGATCATAGGTAAAGGAATACTCTAAGAGAAAGGACTTCCTATTCTTGAAAATGTTCTTCTAGTCAAAGGTCTTAAGGCCAATCTACTTAGTATCTCGTAATTTTGTGACTCAGATCATACTGTTACCTTTTCAAAGAACAATTGCAAAATTTTAAATGAAAAGGGTGAATGCATAATTACAGGGTTCAGGACTCCGGACAATTGCTATATTGTCATGAATAGTTCTAAAATCTGTAATGTTGCCAGAATGGATGATAATGAGATATGGCATAACAGGATGGGTCACATAAATTATGATAATCTTAGTAGATTGACTTCTCAAGAAATAGTTAGAGGAGTTCCAAAAATCAAACCCATTTCTAATATTATCTGTGGTTCCTGTCAGGAAGGGAAAATTGTTAAGGCACCTCATAAGAAAGCCAAAGATATCCCCCTTGGATCTCATCCATATGGACCTAATGGGTCCCTCCCAAACTGTTAGTCTCTGTGGACACAGTTACATTCTTGTTATGGTTGATGACTTTACTAGATTTACGTGGGTAGCCTTCTTAAAACAAAAGTCTGACACTTTTCAAACTTTTTTAAAAATACTTCTTCGAATTGAAAGAAGGACACTCAAGTAAATAGTGTTCGTAGTGATAGAGGTGGAGAATTCAAAGACACCGGTATAATAGAGTATTGTGACTACAATGGTTACAAACATGAGTTTAGTGCACCTAAGACTCCTCAACAAAATGGTATTGCCGAGAGAAAAATTGTACTCTTCAAGAGATGGCACGTGTTATGTTACATGCCAAGAGTTTACCTGAATATTTTTGGGTAGAATCTATTCGTACTGCGTGTCACATTATCAATAGGGTCTATCTTATAAATATTTCTAAACAAACTCCTAACGAGCTTTGGTATAAGAAAAAACGCAATCTTAAGTACCTTAGAACCTTTGGTAGTACTTGTTATGTCTACAAAGATAGAGAACACTTATCCAAATTTGAGAGACGAGGATATAAAGCTATTTTTCTAGGATACTCGCCTAACAGTAGAGCCTACCGTGTTTATAATCTTCGCACTAAAACCATGATGGAATCCATAAATGTAATTGTAAGTGACACTACCGTAGAGAGTAAGACTGGTGAATCAACTATTGTGGAAGAGCCTACAAATGTTTTAGAAAATGACTCTCCAGAAATAAATGATTCATTACAAATTGAGACACCCGAAGTACCTAACTGGGTTTTCAAAGACCATCCCATAGATAACGTTGTTGGTAATCCTAGTGAGCCTGTGTGTACAAGATCTCAATTAAGAAATTATGCTCATTATGCATGTTTTGTTTCTCTTGTGGAACCAAAGAATGTAAATGAGGCATTGAATGACTCTCACTGGATTTTTTCTATGCAGGAAGAACTTCTTCAATTTGTCATTCATGATGTTTGGGATCTTGTACCTAGGCCTAATCACAAAAAAGTTTTTGGCACACATTGGATTTTTAAAAATAAATCTGATCAAAGTGGAGTAATCATTAGAAACAAAGATAGATTAGTTGCTCAAGGATATTCTCAAATTGAAGGAATAGATTTTAATGAGACTTTCGCTCCTATTATTCGTTTAGAATCAGTTCGTCTTCTCTTTGCCATAGCTTGCTACTTGCATTTTATACTTTACCAAATGGATGTCAAATCTGCATTCCTTAATGGAATATTGACTGAGGAGACCTATGTAGAACAACCAAAAGGGTTTATTGACCCTCAATATCCAAATCATGTATTTCGTCTCAAAAAGGCTTTGTATGGCCTAAAACAAGCGCTTAGAGACTGGTATGAGCGCGTTTCCAACTTTCTCTTAGATAAAGGTTTTAAGAGAGGTGGAAGTGATCAAACTTTATTTGTCAAACATTTTGACAAACATATCATTATAGCTCAAGTTTATGTTGACGATATTATCTTTGGATCAACTTCTCCCTCAAAAGTTAAATTCTTTTATAAGATTATGCATAAAGAGTTTCAAATATCTCTTATGGGGGAGTTGCAATTTTTCTTAGGTCTTCAAGTCAAACAAAATTCAGAAGGATTTTTTATTTCGCAATCTAAATACGCATTAGATATTGTCAAAAAATTCGGCCTTAAGAGTGCTAAAGATGCCAAAACTCGCATGAGTACTGCGGTCAAACTATCAAAAGATGAAACTGGAAAATCTATAGATCCAACTCTATATCGTAGTATGATAGGAACCTTGCTATACCTTGCTGCCTCGCGTCCTGATATAATGTATGTTGTTTGTGTATGCGCTCGTTATCAAAACAACCCTAAAGAGAGCCATTTATCTTCTGTTAAAAGAATTATTAAATATGTAAAAGGCACTCTGAATCTAAGACTTTGGTACACTAGTGATACACCTAGCACTATAATTGGGACTGGGCTAGGTGTACTGATGATAGTAAAATCACATCAGGAGCATGTTATTACATAGGTAATAATTTGGTAGGATGGAGTAGTAAAAAATAAAACTGCACGTCTCTCTCAACAGCTGAATCTGAATATATAGTCGCTGGAAGCTGCTGTGCTCAATTACTTTGGCTTAAACAAATGCCAAGTGATTATGGTATTCAAGAAGACCAATTGCACCTCTATTTTGATAATCATAGTGCGATCAATATCTCTAAAAATCCCGTTCAACACTTGCGAACAAAATACATAAAAATAAGACATCACTTTATACGCGAATTGGTTGAAAATAAGGAATTAGAAATCAATTATCTTCCTAATGATTTGCAACTCGCATATATGTTTACCAAACCTTTAGATTACAATAGATTTATTTCTTTGCCTAAATCAATAGGTATGGTTTGTGCTAATTAATCTCTTTGTCCTACATATGTTTTTTTTCCCTTTGTGTATTTGAGACAAAATGGGGGAGAAATTTGAGTCTTATGATTTTTTACATATTCTAAAAAGCTTGATGTTAGTGATTCATTGCAGGATTCTGTACAGTTATTCTCAACAGTTGAAATTTTTATTAGGTTATTCAATTGTAATTAGTTGAGTTATGTACTTTTGTTTTCTAGGAAATGGGTAGATAGAATTTTATAGGAATAGGTTTTTCTTTTTTTTTTGTCGCCCTACGAGTCCTAGATGACTCAAAGGATATTTTGTCTCATATTTCCAAAGGGGGAGATTGAAGCACCTTATACTCTTGAGTCACTTGAGTTTGTATTGTATAAGTGTTCATCTAGTTTGAAAATAGTGACAAAATTGTGTCATTACCTAGAAACCAAAGAACCTCAGAGATTGGTTTATAATTTATTCCTCTTGCTTGATTGATCTAGGTACATTTACCAACACTCACACACATTAGAATTGCATTCATGCATTTCATATTGTATATAAATTATGTGTATATATGTTGAGTGTGTTTAAATCCCTAAAATTGATTTTTAATATTTTTTGGGAATTTTATAAACTTTTAAAATAAGGTTTTTATTAATTAAAATTTGGTTTTAAAAGTTTGGGGGTCTATCTGCTATTTTGAATTATTGGTTTTATTGGATAAAAGTTCACTTGGGTAGAATCCGAAAGCGCCAGAGACTATAAGGCATTCTGTGTAATTATTTTAGACGCGCGTGTATCATCCAATCAATCGCCTACACCTGTCGGGCTATAATTGAACCAAATCGTGTTTTCTGTGTGAGACGATTGCTGTGTGTTGTTTCAACCCTTGGATCTGTTTTAATCGATGATCTGCATGCGTTCTTATACAATCCTGGTGAAACCAATTTGAGCCAATCAGAAGCGTTTTAATCACCGCCTTAGTTTAAACCCTTGGATCAAAGTCAATCCTCTATGACCAGATCGTAGCCCTTGATTTTGAACTGGTATCTCGAATCTTCTCAGCCTCCTATAAAAGGAACCCTACTTTCAGCCATATGAGACGTTTTCCACTTCGTTCATTCGAGTGAGAAAGAGAGAAGAGAAAGAAGAGAGAGAGAGAGAAACCAGAGTTAGGAAACCCTAACCCTAAATCATCCAAAACTATATTCAAACCATAACCTCTTTCAAAACCAGTATATACCAAACACAACCTTGGGTGTTTGAGAGATTTTGAGTAATTGGTTTGTTAGTTTTGTTGTTGTAACCTCTTTGTTCTCAGATCTTGTTATCAACTTAAACATCTGTTTAGATCTGTGTTTCTATGTTTATAGAAATCTTAGATCTAAGTCATTGCATGTTATATTTCACATAGATCTGCATATATAGTTTCTCATCTTGAGAAATTTTTTATTGATTTGTTTCTGTAAATATTTTTAACCTCAAAATCAATAAAAATATTTTCTGTTTCTAGTTCTTTTGAAACAAGACCTTTGACCTAGTTAAGAATCGCACTTGGTGGTTTTCAATCTCAAAAATATTTTCAAAATCCTGAGATTGATTAAGATCTTGAAACGTCTTTCGAGCAAGATAACCGTGGATTCTGGGATTATAATAAAGGTCAAATAAGGTTAAGTTTTCTAAGAAGAGAGAAATAGAAAATCACAGCATATAGATCTTATATGTAATTTGATAGGACTGTTTGTATAAATAAGTGTGTGTGTGTTCATGCATGTGTTAGAAATCACCTCCACAAACACTATCACCCTACCACACTAGAAGTGTTGGTAATAAGATCACAAGAACAAGAGTCGACGTAAAGAACTTGAACAAATTGGAAGTTAGCAAACTGGGAGAACAACATCAACAAACAGAACTGCAGAGAAGTTATAAGGACACCAGTGGGAACATTTCTAAACTTGTATAGGTCCGATTTGTGTGCATGTGTGTTATATAGTTTGTAACTGTTATAATTTGTTTTAGTGGAATTTTTTGGTTTACTCCGTAGAGGGAGTCGTGGATGTTTCCTCAGTTGGGTGAGGTTTTACCACGTTAAAAATCCTTTTTCTTAATCTTTCTACATCTCCTCATCTAATTCTTGGTTGTGCTAAGTTTAAAGTTTTTAAAACTGATTTATTAAACCTGTTAACAAAACTTGAACAAATCTCGTACATATTTTTGTTAAACACATCTTGTGATTAATTTGATTTGATTTTAAGAAAAGAGTTTCTTCAAAAATTAGTTTGGAGTTACTTAAATAGTTTAATTTTATATTAAACGGCTTTAGTAACAGCTTTTCACTTCTTGATTATTTTGATGTGTTGGAATTGTGATTCATTTATTTTAGTTCACGCCCATACATTCCATGTTCATGTTTGAGTACATCAGTACTATGTTAGCATGTGACTCACATCGTTTTGTTTGTTTTGTTTTTTGTTTTGCTACTATTTTGTGGCTTCTTCTCTTTCGAGTTAACTTTTTTAGGAAATTTTTTCACTGGACGAAACTACATGTTTTTCAGCACTAGAACAGAGTTTTTAGTTTTTTGTCGTTCGAGCGACTTATCGATGTTGCGCGAAGTCTTCAAGCGACAAGCCTATGTCGTTTGAACGATAAGGCTGTCTCGTTCGAGAGACGTTTTGGGAATTTTTTCCCTTCTGTTCAGTACCCTAGTTCATATTGACATATTTTTTGGTACTGCTGGGTTGCTTCTGGACAATTTGTTGTATGCGGATTCTCATTAATTACATCTACTACTGCATTGTGTTCAGTTAGTCACACCTGATTATATAGTTGATAACCGTACCAAGTTCTGAACTAATTTTAACTTAACCAAATTTTATCTTGATTAATCCTAAACATACATCTAGTCATTAAAGCAAGTAAAGTAAGGAATATAATGCTCACAACGACGAATGTACGAGTAAACCACAAAGGGAAAAAACCTCAGATGGCCCAAGCCAGACAATCACTATGATGTGGAATTATAAAAAATAGACACAAGTCTTACTTAACGACTCGATCCCCACGAGACTTGACGCTCTTCTGATCTTCGACCACTCCTCCACAGTACCCACGCTAATCCTTCCGTAATACCTATTCATAACAGTCGCCTCCCCAAATGCCTCGGTCTCCACCGATGTAGCTTGGAAAGTCTATGAAATTAAAACACGAACTCCTTCAATTCTTCTCCCCAAAACCCAACTATGTTCTTCAAAGTGTAGAACAAACTCCAACAAGGTGAAAACAAAGGTCACTATTGTATATGATAATGAAAACCCGGATCTTTGAAACTCTAAGGATGTTTTTGTACTTAGAAAACATGTGCAGAATACGTACTGCTCGTATACTATTCTTCCAGATTGCACACTTACAAAATTCTGAGGAAAACATGCCTTAAATAATTTTCTTGAGCCAGTGCATCGTTCGAACGAGATAGCCTATCGCTCGAATGAGATTGCCATGTCATTTGAACGACATGCATATCTCGCTTGAACGACTGTTGATGTCGTTTAAACAAGAAACATTTAGAGTTTGCATTTTATACAACTCCAATCCATAATTATCTCAGAATAAAATGAAGTGTAATCCTTTTAATACTCTTTAAAAACATTTTAAAACATTTCCTTAATAAAATAACATCCTTAAACAATTTTAAAATAAATTTTGAGTCCCATCAAAATTATGCATTCATACCTGAGTGATCTCGGGATGCATTTTGACCTGAAGACGAAATATGCATCATAAAATCGGCATGATAAATTTTTGAAGCTTTTTGCACCGTCCTCAATAAACTTCAATACGCCATAATCTGTGTGGGATTGTGACAATAAAAATCTACCTATGACTCGGACGTGTTTTGTTCCTGGAATAAGTCAAATAAACATACAACAGACCCAATTGGAAATTTTATCTTCCACTTTGACTATTCCGGGACAAAACCAACTGTGAAATGCCTAAGCCGGGCCATCAAGCCGTATGACGCCTAAATCCCATCCCATAAACCCAAAATAAAAAAAATACAGGACAAGACTAGTAAAAGATGGTTCGTCAAGCATGAACTGTCTGAATGTGATATAGTCTTGAAATTTAGAATCTCTTAAGCATACCTACACACATGAAACATGCAAATACCCAGTGAAGTATGGAGGAAAAAATGATATAAAACATATGAGCAAAAATATGGATACCAATTTGTAAACAACATCTAAATCAGGATATAAATTTGTGCAAAGTAATTAATACCGACATACAAGCATGAAAGCATATGATATCAATTTGTAATGCAACAAAATCTATGTGCTCAACAAACAAAATCACCCTTACATCACATACATCTCTCCCCCTTTTTGTCTCGAATAGACAACTGTGACACCCCGCCCAATTAAATATCGGGTGATCAGTCCTTTATAAAATTTATAACAGAATGTTCGGTTGGTTCATTCTTAGCATCACTGTCGAAAACTTAAATCCAATTAATTACCTAACATTTAATTAAGCTAGTGTCAAAATATTTTCCAATTAAACTTTAAACCGATTAATTTCAAAATTCGGATGATGTAATTATAAACCATACACAAGAATTAAATGTTGACTGAATCAAATACTGAATAATTAAGACTGGATAAAACCTTCCAGTTCACAGTTACAAACTAAACCATAATAAATACTCAAACCAACTGAGAAGAGCTACAAAGTAAACTGAGTATAACTCTGCTAATGAGAATGGGCGACACAGGCACTAACTGAGATAGCTGAACTACGAACTTAATGAAATGAGAGAAGCATCTAATCTTAAATAACCCTCAAGTTCCACAACAACTGCAGCTCGGCAAACCATCCAAGTATCTAGAACCGGTGTCCCTGTGGCTGGGCACCTGTACTAATACATATAAGAGAAAAGAGATGCAAGAAACGGGTCAGAGCCCGATGTGTAAAAATATTTGTTTTAGCAAGTATTTAAAACTGCATTAAAGCAAGTATTATATGCATGTTAGTTCGAACTCTCACATGAGATTCTCACCTCTCGACTAGTGTGCACGCCTAACGTACATCTAATCCAACCTAGCCATCTGACACACTTTTAACTAGGTGAAAGGCTTATCCATCTAATTACCCCTCGTAGTAGTATTTCGATTTTAGATCTCAACGCTTACCATTTTAAATAATTGTTATCACCCTAAATTCAAGTATTCACTATTTACGTTAATGAAGATTTCACTATCTTAATAATTTGATATTTTCTCATTTTAGATATACCAAAAGCATACATATATATCTTTCACTATTATATATACGTATTAACCCAATCTTAATGGCCTACAATTATCACATTGTAAGTATAACACAAGTATATATAAATATCCAACACTATTATATATATACCAACACAACATCTCAAGGATATACCTATAGTGCATTTCATACTCTGCTATCATGTCCCGGTACATCTCGTACTCAAATAAGGACAATCGGTTAGAAAATCTCCCACGAACCATATAAACAAATCACACATATTGGCGGCGAACATAGTTCACATACCTATGGGTCACGAACATACCTACGCTCCCATAGTCAGTGACTTATCAACTCACAAATAAGTCTTTGCAATTTTATGTTCTGAGGACAAGTCAAATATCCCCCCGAAGGTCACTCAGGATAAGGCTGTCTCTACACAACCCCCCGCGATAGCAAGCAGCTTGGTATGTCATACACATAATATCAAATATAGGTATACGCACAACCCATAAAATCAAACGGTGTACACACAACCAAATGTCATATTCCATACGTAGTATTTTCATCACTAAATACTATCAACGTATTTTTAAGTTACGATATTCCCTCTCTCATAATATATTTATAAGGATAATATGTCAACTGAAAATCCGTAATACATAATCATAAGAAGTCCCAAACGTAACCACTAATGTTTATTCTTATAAGTTCCATTTCTTCAGAACTAATATCGCAAGTATTTATCACTTAATACTCTCGACGCATTTACAATTACTATCATCTCTTTCTCGTAATCTCCAGGGTAATCTCACCGTCACGAATATTTGAATCATTACACCTAAATAACTCCCAATAATTTGGCACTATTTTGGGTTCATCGAACACTAGTTTCCTCACTCAAATGAACCATTTACCAATATAGGGGAAAAATAGGAAATTCCTTAAAATTTAGAAATCTCGCTTGAACCAGAATGGATCTCACTCAAACGACTTACACGTGTCGCTCGAACGACTTCGCGCGACAACTCTATCTCACGCGAACGACTTCGAGTGACTTCTCGCGACCTGGGCGTTGTTTCGTCCTCAACCTTTGACAACCTCGTTTTCACCATTTTTCAACCCTAAAGCCTCTAAAATATCATCCTAAACTCCAATCAATCATTCCCAAATCGAATCCTAACATTTGTAAATGAATTCTAACAACCTAGAATCATTAAATCATCACCAATCATTCATATAATTTTAAATCCCCAATTTTTATTGTCAAGAACCCTAGTTCTTAAATTAATATGCATAACTTCTAAATTAAACCTAGATTTGTTCATAGAAATCATCCTAATTTCGTAAGCATCATCCTATCTACATATGGTATTCAAATTCTCTTCAAATTAGCCCTAGTTTATGATATAATTCACCAATTTCACCCAAATTAACTTTCATAACAAAGGTTTATTAACCTAGACTAACATGAACATAATTATCGCTAAAGAAAGAAAGCAATAAACACTTGCCTCGATTTCGAAGGTCTGATCCGTTGAGGTTGTTGGTATGGATGTGTTTCTCGCGTTCCGATCCACACGATGGTGGTGGTGGTTGTGCAAGGTGGTGAAAATAACTTCTCCTCCTTTGGAAATTGCTCTGTGACACCCCGCCTAATTAATCCCGGGTGATCAGTCCTAAATCAAGTTAGAACAGGTTTCTCATTTGGTCCATTCTTAGCATCACTGTCGTCTTATTATTTACTAACCACCTAAGTGAGAAAAATAGACTGGTGCCAATTTTTTTATCTTTCATTATTTAACAAACACCCATGCGGAAATAAAACTAAATAACAATCACAGATAACTGAATTAATCATTCACAAGTAAAAATAATTGACCGAATAAACCAACGGTCCAAATAATAAATCCCATAAAGATAAGAATAAACTCTCAACAAGTCTAATACAAATAAGTGGAAAGTGAGCAACATGCTCGAATACTAATTATGAACTTCTACATTTAAGAATGAAGAATGAGGCGTCTATCAAAATCCCGCAACATCCACATATGCTGCAGCAACGGATCCCTGGAATATGGTCAAGGCTGGCGTCCCTGTGGTTGGACACCTAAAAGGTTTTTAAAAGTTTTTATAGCAAGGGTTAGTACCCAAAACATTTGAAAAACATTTAACAAATGATTAACTTGCAGTAATAAATAAATATGCATGCTCTTCATATTGTTAGTTAATAACGCACTCTCTTGAGGACTTCCTTACCCTTCCTCTATTATACCTTACGAATGCTTTAATTAAATTACCTAGTTACTTATCTCATGACTAGATAATTAACAAAGTTCCTTTATACCCACCCTACTCTAACTGAGTATGTAGTGATTTTGATATATAAGTTATTGGTAACATCAACTTAACTAAATCATTTCCCTTTTTATATTCATATAACTTCTTCATTTGTTATACCTATGAAATCACTCACCTTTCATTAATATTCCGTATATAATTAATTATAAAATTATATACCTAAAATCATATTCCAGCATTCACAATCATACTGTAATATATATAATAACTTACAACCTCCCGAGTAAAAATACTCCCGGAATGTAAATTCTATAAAGTACTATCCCACTAGGTATAATCACATAGCCTAGTTATCCCAAGTCATAATTTTCACACCAACTTGATAAAAATAAATAATTGGAGGCGGTCATATTCCTTCCCTGAAAGTGAGTTGTCCCTCACCCATATAACGGACGCTATGACCTCGAGAATATACTCACCCTACTCCTCAAGCTAGGGGATTCATCCACTACGCGCAACCTCCCCCTATAGCACTATAGTAACAAATATCTAATCACTGATATTAATTGAGCACACCATATATATATATACTAACGCCTCCGTATATATAAATATAAAAGTCCCGGCTATATCGTTCGCTAAAATCCGTAACATAAGCCTATTAAAATTATTAAGAGTTTATGGTCCAACTCTAAGTATTAATTAAATTGCACTTTAATTAATTTAGTTATTTTTTTGGTGTCGCCCCCACCATAAATTTGGACTTACTCCCGTAGCCCAAAATAATTTTACCCGAGTCACAATTTCCAACTCTAATTTATTAGCTTCAAACCCTAATTAATCTATCTACAATTAATTAGATTCAAACTCATGTATTTAATTTCTCAATAATTAATTACATAAGGTTTTTATATAAAAATTCCCTTTTATATAACTAACTGGCGGAACTGCCAGATTCTGGCGACCGTCGATCGATCGACCCAGACCGTCGATCGAACAGGTCTTCGTCTTCTTCCCGAAGACAGGGCAGCCATGGACGGATTTCCTCAAAACCTAACCTCTTCTAACATGAGTTTTAAGCCTTCTTATCACCAGAGTATACTAGAAACCTTATTAGGATAACCCAGAAAGACTACAACAACCATCAATTCGTCAATAAACAACTGATTCATAAATTTTTGGGGAAAAATCCATCTTTTTCCTTAAACACATTTTTACTCCAAATTTCTTCATCAAATTCGTTCTAATATAACTGGATATCATTCTAACAGATACACATCAATATTCCAATATCAGATTTTACATAACTCCTCATAATTTCGGCCAAAACAGATTCATGTTTTCTATAGAATTATCAAAGCCCCATGTTTAAACCAAGAACCCCAAAACGAATTTTAAATTCATAACAGCACACAAATATGAATTGAAAAACAGTTTTCATGCTATTGCAAGTTATTCACTTGCCTTAGGTTTCGTAGTGTCTGAATTTGTGATGGATTCCAAGGTTGAAGATGACCTTGTTGGTTCTTTGAGATCCCCAAAATGGCTTTGGCTGCTGCTAGGGTTTCCTAACCCTTTAATTCCTTTCTCTGCTTAAGCTTAGCCAGCCCTTATTTTCTTTTTATTTAGTTAATTAATCCATTCCCGTTTTTTGACTAATGGGCCAAGCCCAAGTGACCAAAATGCCCCCGAGTGGGCCCGACTATGTCTAAAAACGTCCCGTGACCCGTTTACTACCCCTGGGTACACTTTTTCGACTATCTCGGCCCATCCGGACTCAACTGTACACTCAGAATTTGCATCCGAATTAATTTATAAAAATACTTATCCCCCACCCACTATAGTCTATACCGACTTTCGGATGTGATAAGTACATATCTCGTCATTAATACTCGAAACGACGAAATTACATTATTACTATACACTCAGTAAATAATTTTCCTTAAATATTAACCATTCAATCCCAGATTAATATTTATATAATATTCTATTATAATTAATTCATTAAATTACAACACACTAGTAATTTAGAATTTCCGAATTAATTAAATTTTAAATGTACCAAAAAACGGGGTGTTACATACTCCCCCCCTTATAAAGGAATTTCATCCCCGAAATTAGATTGTACCTGCGTTGAAAAGCTCTGGATATTGTTCCCGCATATCCTCCTCTCTCTCCCAGGTAGACTCGTCAACATTGTGATGACCCCACTGTACTCTAACCAATGGAACAACCTTGGATCGTAATTTTCGCTCACTATGATCCAGAATAGCTACCGGCCTCTCCTCATACGAGATGTCTGGCTGTAAGTCGATCTCCTCGAGTGGAATGTGCCAAAAGGCTCTCTCGCACCTTCGATATTTCTTCAGCGATGCCACATGGAATACATCGTGTATCCGCTGAATATGTTCTGGTAACCCAAGCTTATACGCCACCGGTCCCACCCTCTCAATAATAGGGAAAGGTCCTACGTATCACGGTGCTAACTTACCCTTCTTGCCGAACCTCATCACCCCTTTCATTGGGGATACCCGGACTAAAACCTGGTCCCCAATTTCTAGGTCCACATGTCGTCGAGAAGCGTCAGCATAACTCTTTTGCCTGTCCTGAGCTATCCGAATTCTTCCTCGAATCAGCTCTATCTTGGAAGATGTCTCTTGAACAATCTCCGGCCCCAAGAGTTTGTTTTCCCCCACCTTTAACCAACAAACGGGTGAACGACAAGGTCTCCCGTACAGTGCCTCAAACGGTGCCATGCCAATCGTGAATTGGTAAGAGTTGTTATACGCAAACTCTACCAAAGGAAGATATTTCTCCCATCCTCCCCCGAAGTCCAAAATGCACATTCTGAGCATGTCCTCCAGCATCTGATTAACTCTCTCAGTCTGTCCGTCAGTCTGTGGGTGATATGCTGTACTCAAGCGCAACTCCGTGCCCATTGCCTCCTGAAAGCTCTGCCAAAAGTGGGCGACAAAATTTTTGTCTCGATCGGATACAATATTTATAGGCACTCCATGCAGCTTAACAATCTCTGCTACGAATAGGTGTGCATAACGCATCGTCTCAAAGTCTGTGCGTACCGACAAAAAGTGGGCTACCTTAGTCAACCGATCCACAATAACCCATATGGAGTCGTGACCCCTCTGCGATACCGGTAACCCTGTGATGAAGTCCATGGAGATGCTCTCCCACTTCCACACGGGAATTTCTAACGGCTGTAGCATCCCTGATGGTCTCTGGTGGTCAACTTTCACAAGCTGACACGTGGCACATTTTGAAACAAACTCCGCTATGTCCCGTTTCATCCCTGCCCACCAATACTGCCTTCTCATATCTTGGTACATTTTATCCCCACCGGGATGTACCGCAAATTTCGAACCATGGGATTCTGTCATAACAACGTGCTTCAAGTCCTCATCCTCTGGCACCATTAACCTCCCATTAAAGCGTAAGGCTCCTTCTGAGCTAATCGAGTAACCCTCTGCTCCCTCAGCTAACAACTGGCCCACCCTATCCCGGCAAATCTGATCCTCCGCCCGAGCCTTCACAACTCGCATAATGATCTAGGGTGTGATGGATAAAGCTGACATGCAAGCCCTGGCTACGTCATCCTCATATCGAAGCTCTCTCCACTTCGCTTTCCATACCTCTGCTATCTCCCCAGTCGGCCTTCGGCTCAATGCGTCTGCTACCACATTGGCCTTACCAGGATGATACTGAATATCAAACTGGTAGTCCTTCACGAATTCTAGCCACCGCCTCTGCCTCATATTCAGATCCTTCTGTGTGAAGAGATACTGAAGTGACTTGTGATCCGTGAATAAAGTAAACTGCTCTCCTAGAAGATAATGCCTCCATATCCTCAAAGCAAAAACGACCGCTGCCAACTCTAGGTCGTGAGTGGGGTAATTCCTCTCGTGGGGCTTCAGCTTCCTGGAAGCATAAGCTATAGCCCTTTCCTCCTGCTGGAGCACACCCCCAAGACCCCGTAAGGATGCGTCTTTGTAAACCCGATACTCTAGCCCTCCCTTTGGCAATGCAAGCACGGGTGCAGATGTCAACTTGTCCTTTAGCTCGTCGAACACTAATTGACAACTATCATCCCACTTGAAAGGTACTCCTTTCCGAGTCAGATTCGTCAAAGGTCCTGCAATCTTAGAGAATCCTTTAATGAATCGCCTGTAGTAACCGGCCAAACCCAGAAAACTGCGCACCTCGGTCGGTGTCGTGGGCTGTCCCCACTCCCTCACCGCCGACACCTTATTCGGATCCACTGCAATACCCTAATCTGACACGACGTGACCAAGGAACTGTACCTCCCGAAGCCAGAATCCACACTTCCCTAATTTGGCATAGAGCTGATGATCCCTCAGTGTCTGTAAAACCATGCGCAAATGCTCTGCGTGCTCCTCCTCGGTGCGCGAGTAGATTAGGATGTCATCAATGAACACGATGACAAACTGATCTAAGTACTCTCTGAAAACCCTGTTCATGAGGTCCATGAACACTGCTGGTGCATTGGTGAGCCCGAAGGGCATCACCCTGAACTCATATGATCCATACCGCGACAAGAAAGCGGTCTTAGGAACATCCCCCTCTCGGATACGCAGTTGATGATACCCTGACCTCAAGTCGACCTTGGAGAAGTAAGACGCCCCTCTCAATTGGTCAAATAAATCATCGATCCGAGGCAACGGATATTTATTCCGTATCGTCACCTTGTTCAGCTCCCTATAATCCACGCACAAGCGGAGTGAACCATCTCGCTTTTTCACAAACAATACCGGCGCACCCCACGGCGATGTACTCCGCCGAATAAAACCCTGGCCCAGTAGTTGCTGAATCTGTTCCCTCAATTCTCGCATCTCTGAAGGGGCCATTCGGTAAGGTGCCCGAGCAATCGGTCTCGTCCCTGGAGCCAAATCGATAACAAATTCGATTTCTCTGCTGGGTGGTAATCCTGGTATTTCCTGGAATACATCCTCAAAGTCCCTCACTACAGGAATAGAGTCTAAAGGAACTACCACTTCCTGTGAGGTTTCCTCCTCAATGTAATATAAATGAGCGGTCGAGCCTCCCTCTGGGCGAGGCATCGCCACAACAAACATCTCTTGTCCCGGAATGGCAAAAATAATGCTCCCACCGAAGCAATCAATCATGGCTCTATAGTCAGCGAGCCAATCCATACCGATGATCACATCGTGAACATGCATATCTAATACCAACATGTCCGCAGGTAATACCAAACCACCAGTCTCCACCCCCACTCCCCGACATATAAAGAATATAAGCGACCCATTCCCCAATGGTGAGTCGACACACGTAACAGTGCTCTCCGCGGTGGCTAACAACCCTAAAGCCTTCGCGAAATGTGTAGCTATAAAGCAATGTGTAGCCCCCGTATCAAACAATACCCGACCCATAGTGCCATGGATGGAAAACGTACCCTCGATCGCGGGCGGCGCCTGCTGTGCTGGGGGATTAGGAACATCCCGAACGTTATACACACGTCCGTAGTGCATCTGCCCCTGCTGCTGTGGGGCGGGTGGGGCTGGCGCTGCTGGCGGAATCTGACCCTATTGCCCCTGCTGGGCACCCTGCTGCTGGCCTCTGCCCCTCTGCGGGCACTCCCTCTTGAAGTGTCCTGGCTGTCCACAGGAGAAACAGCATTTCTGGTCGTCACCCTGTCGTTGGCCCTGCTGGCCCTGACGTTGCGGCCCCGGGTGGCCTCCCCCGTTGTTCCCTTG
This sequence comes from Sambucus nigra, assembly GCA_949130495.1. Taxonomy (NCBI): domain Eukaryota; kingdom Viridiplantae; phylum Streptophyta; class Magnoliopsida; order Dipsacales; family Adoxaceae; genus Sambucus; species Sambucus nigra. The sequence continues at coordinate 146,304,637 of OX422207.1, forward strand.
ACCCTGTCGGCCCTGAGGAATCTGCTGTTGCTGATTAGGACCTGGTTGCCCCTGCCTGAACCCCTGTCCTCCCGGTCGGAACCCACCAGGCTTAAACTTCTTAGCCTGATTCCCTTGCTGAATGATAACCTGCTGCTGTGTGCCACTCGTCTCACCACTAGTGACCGCCTTGCCCTGTTGGCTCGGCTCACCTGCCTTCTTGTTTCCCTTAACATGGAAACGATGATCTTGGCAATGTACAAGTGCGGCATTAACGACATCTGTATAAGTCACTAACGCCGGATTTCCAATCAAGTGCTGCCTGATTCTCCAGGCTAGACTATCCATGAACTTCGACTTCTTCCGCTCCTCATCGCTCACCTCATTTGGCACAAAATTTGCCAACCGGGTGAACTCCTCCTCATAATCTGCTACTGACCTGTCACCCTGTACCAACTCGCTGAATTTCTTTCTCATCTCAGACTCTACTGCTGGAGGGAAGTACTTGCGGTCAAACCGCACCCAGAATTCAGAAATCGGCATTGAATCCCGCTCCTCAGCGGTGGTTACGGACTCCCACCACTGTAAGGCTGCCCCTGACAGACGAAAGGTAGCCAGCATCTGTTTCTGCACTTCTGTACCCTCTAACATGCGCAGATGGCGCTGAATGTTCTTCTTCCAGTCACAAGCCTCGACCACATTGGTGCTACCTCGAAACTCAGGTGGGTGACCCTTCTGAAATGTCTCCCTCACTCACTGCCAAGATGGTGGCCCCACTGGAGCCTGAACTGCTGGAGCCAATGGAGGCGGTGCCTGGGGCTGTGGAAAATGAGCTGCCATAGCTCGCATCGCTGTCTCGACCGCTTGGGCCACTATCACTGCCACCTGAGTGGTAGAAATCAACTCGGGTGGGGGTGGTGGTGGCGGTACCTGTGGCTCCTGGCGAGCCTCCCTCACCTCATCTCTGGCCTCAGCCCTCTCCGCTCTCTGTCTCTTTGGCGGCATCTGAAATAGATTGAATTGTATAAGTACACAATTTATACACAAACTAATAGCAGGAATACAATATCTCACAAGCGGAAAATATAATGAACAGTCCTAATAATACGGCTCTATAACAACCGAACGCTACGCTGAAACGTAGAAAGCCGTACAGATCCTAAGGACACTAGAACCTGATGCTCTGATACCATCTGTGACACCCCGCCTAATTAATCCCGGGTGATCAGTCCTAAATCAAGTTAGAACAGGTTTCTCATTTGGTCCATTCTTAGCATCACTGTCGTCTTATTATTTACTAACCACCTAAGTGAGAAAAATAGACTGGTGCCAATTTTTTTATCTTTCATTATTTAACAAACACCCATGCGAAAATAAAACTAAATAACAATCACAGATAACTGAATTAATCATTCACAAGTAAAAATAATTGACTGAATAAACCAACGGTCCAAATAATAAATCCCATAAAGATAAGAATAAACTCTCAACAAGTCTAATACAAATAAGTGGAAAGTGAGCAACATGCTCGAATACTAATTATGAACTTCTACATTTAAGAATGAAGAATGAGGCGTCTATCAAAATCCCGCAACATCCACATATGCTGCAGCAACAAATCCCTGGAATATGGTCAAGGCTGGCGTCCCTGTGGTTGGACACCTAAAAGGTTTTTAAAAGTTTTTATAGCAAGGGTTAGTACCCAAAACATTTGAAAAACATTTAACAAATGATTAACTTGCAGTAATAAATAAATATGCATGCTCTTCATATTGTTAGTTAATAACGCACTCTCTTGAGGACTTCCTTACCCTTCCTCTATTATACCTTACGAATGCTTTAATTAAATTACCTAGTTACTCATCTCATGACTAGATAATTAACAAAGTTCCTTTATACCCACCCTACTCTAACTGAGTATGTAGTGATTTTGATATATAAGTTATTGGTAACATCAACTTAACTAAATCATTTCCCTTTTTATATTCATATAACTTCTTCATTTGTTATACCTATGAAATCACTCACCTTTCATTAATATTCCGTATATAATTAATTATAAAATTATATACTTAAAATCATATTCCAGCATTCACAATCATACTGTAATATATATAATAACTTGCAACCTCCCAGTAAAAATACTCCCGGAATGTAAATTCTATAAAGTGCTATCCCACTAGGTATAATCACATAGCCTAGTTATCCCAAGTCATAATTTTCACACCAACTTGATAAAAATAAATAATTGGAGGCGGTCATATTCCTTCCCTGAAAGTGAGTTGTCCCTCACCCATATAACGGACGCTATGACCTCGGGAATATACTCACCCTACTCCTCAAGCTAGGGGATTCATCCACTACGCGCAACCTCCCCCTATAGCACTATAGTAACAAATATCTAATCACTGATATTAATTGAGCACACCATATATATATATACTAACGCCTCCGTATATATAAATATAAAAGTCCCGGCTATATCGTTCACTAAAATCCGTAACATAAGCCTATTAAAATTATTAAGAGTTTATGGTCCAACTCTAAGTATTAATTAAATTGCACTTTAATTAATTTATTTATTTTTTTGGTGTCGCCCCCACCATAAATTTGGACTTACTCCCGTAGCCCAAAATAATTTTACCCGAGTCACAATTTCCGACTCTAATTTATTAGCTTCAAACCCTAATTAATCTATCTACAATTAATTAGATTCAAACTCATGTATTTAATTTCTCAATAATTAATTACATAAGGTTTTTATATAAAAATTCCCTTTTATATAACTAACTGGTGGAACTGCCAGATTCTGGCGACCGTCGATCGATCGACCCAGACCGTCGATCGATCGATCGAACAGGTCTTCGTCTTCTTCCCGAAGACAGGGCAGCCATGGACGGATTTCCTCAAAACCTAACCTCTTCTAACATAAGTTTTAAGCCTTCTTATCACCAGAGTATACTAGAAACCTTATTAGGATAACCCAGAAAGACTACAACAACCATCAATTCGTCCATAAACAACTGATTCATAAATTTTTGGGGAAAAATCCATCTTTTTCCTTAAACACATTTTTACTCCAAATTTCTTCATCAAATTCGTTCTAATATAACTGGATATCATTCTAACAGATACACATCAATATTCCAATATCAGATTTTACATAACTCCTCATAATTTTGGCCAAAACAGATTCATATTTTCTATAGAATTATCAAAGCCCCATGTTTAAACCAAGAACCCCAAAATGAATTTTAAATTCATAACAGCACACAAATATGAATTGAAAAACAGTTTTCATGCTATTGCAAGTTATTCACTTGCCTTAGGTTTCGTAGTGTCTGAATTTGTGATGGATTCCAAGGTTGAAGATGACCTTGTTGGTTCTTTGAGATCCCCAAAATGGCTTTGGCTGCTGCTAGGGTTTCCTAACCCTTTAATTCCTTTCTCTGCTTAAGCTTAGCCAACCCTTATTTTCTTTTTATTTAGTTAATTAATCCATTCCCGTTTTTTGACTAATGGGCCAAGCCCAAGTGACCAAAATGCCCCCGAGTGGGCCCGACTATGTCTAAAAACGTCTCGTGACCCGTTTACTACCCCTGGGTACACTTTTCCGACTATCTCGACCCATCCGGACTCAACTGTACACTCAGAATTTGCATCCGAATTAATTTATAAAAATACTTATCCCCCACCCACTATAGTCTATACCGACTTCCGGATGTGATAAGTACATATCTCGTCATTAATACTCGAAACGACGAAATTACATTATTACTATACACTCAGTAAATAATTTTCCTTAAATATTAACCATTCAATCCCAGATTAATATTTATATAATATTCTATCATAATTAATTCATTAAATTACAACACACTAGTAATTTAGAATTTCCGAATTAATTAAATTTTAAATGTACCAAAAATACGGGGTGTTACATGCTCTCCCTCACCCACTGTGGCTCTCTCTTGATTTTGGTATAACCTAACCCTAATTGTCCCTAATTAGCTGATATAAAATATCTCTAATTTTCATCCATTAACTTCCTCAAAAAATCCAAATTACAAAACTACCCTTACCGGGTGCCGGCTTGACCTAAAAATATCCCGGAGTTCAAATAAAATACCCGGATAGAGTTTTCTGACTATATCGATCCCTTCGGACTCAACGGTGCACTCGAAATGATCATACGAGTTAATTAAAAATAATTTACCTTTTTATTCCACTTAATTAGTCCTGACACGACTCACACGCGCGTCCCGACTTAATATATCAAACTGTCGTATTTATCTATCACAACAAGTTATATAAAATTGTCATTCCATATTACTTATTCACATAGCAATATTAATAGTTACTAACTTCTCGTCATGCTAGTAAATATTCAATTTAAATCCGGATTAAATAATTAATTCTCACATTTTAATTTAATTAAACCCGCAATAATAATAAATCACATAATTATTTAATTCTTTGAAAATATGGGGTATTAAAACAATCCGATGAAAAGATAAACATATCTAGCATGAGATAATCAATGAAGTGTATCCAGATAAACATGAAAAACCTAGCTAATAATGATCAAAAGATGTCAAATCCGGAAAAAAGATTTTTCATAAAAATAAAGTAAGTTTTTGTCATCCTTAAAACACATTCGAAAGAAAAAGGGTCCTACATTTCCAGTATTTCCTTTTGGGCGTGTTGCCCATAGATGGATAGTGGATTATATTTATATATATTCATTAATTATTAATATTTATTTACGTTGTATGATTACTTGTAGTAATCGATGGTTTATTCAGTTCAAGTTATTCATTTTATGTTTATTAGGTATTCCATCTTTTCTTTGGATGTATGGTTTTATAGGTTTTATATTCATATTACTTATTGTGATAGTGATACTGAGAATGAAATCATACTAGATTCCTGATTTATTTTAGCAAAGGATTGATTACCTGGTAGAATAGGCTGGGTGTCAATATTTCTAGCCCAAAGTCTTTATGGAAATGTTTCCCTTTGAATTAGTTTTGCGTATCCTCCGATCGCGCCTCATTACAATCAATAACGAAGAAGTTAAGTCATTTTCTGCGGTATTAATCACGTTTGAGATAGAGCAATGATCGATTGATGAAATTGAAATGAAGTTTTCCTTGAGCTGAAGACAGAGTCAGACTTTAACATTTATCGATCAATCTACAAATTTCATCGATCGATCGATAACTTAGTTAATCCTTCATCGATCGATTGAGATTTCAGATATTTTTAAGATTTTGATTTGTCTTCTTTATTTATCTTACTTACTATATATATGGAAGTTTGTTTTTATTAGTTATCATCAAGGTTTTAGTAGTTTGTTAGGGTTTAGGAGGATTTTGGTAGCTTCTATTTCTCTCTCTTAGGGTTTGCCACTTCTTTGATGTATAAGATATTATTCAACATCTTCTTCCTTAATTAAATCTTTCTTTTGCCATTTCTTGCTTTGGTAATTAGTATTCTTCCATTAGTAATTAGTTTTCCTTGCTTATTTATTGTTTTCCTTTAATTCCCTGTCATATAAAATACTTTGTAGCTAACTTAGTTTAGGTTGAGATGATTGAACTCACCTTGGATTCAATAGTTGCTTTGATTTGGTGATGGATTAGACTAGTTTAAATGGGTTAGGTTGGGTTAGGTTGTTCTTATTTTATGCATGTGAGATTTAATGGTGTATATCATGCATGCTCCATATTTACGACCTTGCATGTGTAATCTTGGTGATATTTTTTGACACCAAAATCAACTAAGCTGTTATGAGAATTTAAGGATGACAACACTAGATTTCATTAATGGTGAAAATGAGATTTAATCTTGATAAATTTTTCTTCCCATGTAACCATTTATACTAATTAAACTGAGGTAAGGGATATTGATATGCCCAAAGTGAACCGGACAATCCAGAGGTTTCGACCTCGGCCTTATTAAAGTCGAGGTAATAGAAGTTCGAGAATGACCATCAGCAACGTCATCCTACTGAGGTCGACTGCAGCCGACACCCCCACGACTATGGACCTCGTCTCGGTTTGGAATAAGGCGAGATCATCTAGAACCTTCGAGCACAGTTCTTGTCAGGTCGTCCATAGCCGACATCGCTCCTACGTCAGCCTCGGCTGGTCATCTGCCAAGGTCAGCAAGGACTCATAGGTTTAACCACCCTTTAACATCATCATTGGCCCCAGCCGACGTTGCAAGCGCCATATGAGGATCATCAGCCCTGCAGTCTCGACGCTAATTGTCAGTGTCAGCATCAGCCCTGGCCAACGTTCCACATCTTTAGCCTCGGCTAGGCATCCCAGCCAAGGTCAGCATATAATTCCCAGCCAAAGCAGGGGTTATACCCCACTAACCTCGTACTCACCCAGGCCGAGGTTGGTACCAAGCAAAGACAACCAAGCTTCTATGCGTACATGTATGGCTTGAAGCACGTGGACAAATCTGTTATAACTGAATCATTCCCTCTATGTGAGGGAATATTGAGGTCATTATTACTTAGTTAAAGATTAGCCAGGTGTCATCCTTTCACTGGCTGGATCTCCATACACATGCTCATTGTATGCTTGGGGGGTACATTACACCCCCCAAACACTATATATAGGGATCATCCCTAACCTTGTAGGGGATCGGTAATTTACAACCCTAGCTGAAACTCTGTCATTTTACACAGTAGAGAGAGAAAACTTGAGAGATTGTATTCATGGCCATTAATGCCTTCATTCAGTGATATTACTCACACACACTCACAGTGGACGTAGGCCAGATTGGCTGAACCACTTATATTCAATTGTTCATCCTCTTCTCCTCATCTCAATCTCTTATATTGAGTATACTCTTGTGCTGCCATTGTTATCATTGATTTGAGCATACAAACACCTTGACGGGTGGTGGTGTTTCCAGCATCATCAGATATTATTTTCAATCTATAATTTTTACTCATTTTGTTAATCTTAGTTTCAATGCATGCCTAGATTTCACTTTTGTTAACCTTTTCATCTTTTACACTTTTATTGAGAAGTAATAAATCAATTAATGCCTAACAGCATTCGCTATGGAAGCCGCTATACTCCCGTAAAGAGTGTAGTTAAAGTTTTGGTTTTTGCATAGAGATTGGAGCCGAAAACAACAACAATCCTAGTAACACGAATGCCCGATTTCCCATTTCTATCAAATGGCACTGTTGCCGGTGACTATTTTATTTTATAATTTAATTGATTTATTATTTGGCTATATTTTTCTTTCTAATTGTATTTTTTATTACAATTATAATTTGGTGACCTCAAACCTTAAGAACATCATAATTTGTATGACCTCAGACCTTAAGAACATCATAATTTTTATTATTTGGTTATATTTTTCTTTGTAATTGATTTATTATTTTTCTTTCATATTTGGATGACCTCAGACCTTAAGAACATCATACTTTGGTGAGAAGGTCTGAGGTGAAACATCATATATGGATAACCTCAGACTTTAGAACATTATAATTTGGTGAGAAGGTCTGAGGTGAAACATAATATTTGGATGACTTCAGACCTTAAAGATCATTAAGTTGGTGAAATTTATGGGGGTAACATTTTAGTTTGATGACCTCAGACTTTTAGAACATCATAATTTGGTGAGAAGGTCTGAGGTGAAACATCATATTTGGATGACCTCAGACCTTAAACATCATTAAGTTGGTGAAATTTATGGGGGTAATATCTTCGTTTGATGACCTCAGACTTTTAAAACATCATAATTTGGCGATAAGGTCTGAGGTGAAACATCATATTTGGATGACCTCGAACCTTAAACATCATTAAGTTGGTGAAATTTATGGGGATAAAATCTTAGTTTGATGACCTCAGACTTTTAGAACATCATAATTTGGTAAGAAGGTATAAGGTGAAACATCATATTTGGATGACCTCAGACCTTAAACATCATTAAGTTGGTGAAATTTATGGGGGTAACATCTTAGTTTGATGACCTCAGACCTTTACAACATCATAATTTGGTGAGAAGGTCCTAGGTGAAACATCATATTTGGATGACCTCAGACCTTAAACATCATTAATTTGGTGAAATTTATGATGTGAAACATCATATTTGGATGACCTCAGACCTTAAGAATATCATAATTTAGTGAGAAGGTCTGAGGTGAAACATCATATTTGGATGATCTCAGACCTTAAGAACATCATAATTTGGTGAGAAGGTCTGAGGTGAAACATCATATTTGGATGACCTCAGACCTTAAGAACATCATAATTTGGTAAGAAGGTCTGAGGTGAAACATCATATTTGGATGACCTCCTTAAACATCATTAATTTGGTGAAATTTATGAGGTGAAACATCTTAGTTTGATGACCTCAGACTTTTAGAACATCATAATTTAGTGAGAAGGTCTGAGGTGAAACATCATATTTGGCTGACCTCAGACCTTAAACATCATTATGTTGGTGATTTTTATGGGAGTAACATCTTCGTTTGATGACCTTAGACTTTTAAAACATCATAATTTGGCGATAAGGTCTGAGGTGAAACATCATATTTGGATGACCCCAGACCTTAAACATCATTAAGTTGGTGAAATTTATGGGGGTAACATCTTAGTTTCATGACCTCATACTTTTAGAACATCATAATTTGGTGAGAAGGTCTAAGGTGAAACATCATATTTGGATGACCTCAGACCTTAAACATCATTAAGTTATGAAATTTATGGGGGTAACATCTTAGTTTGATGACCTCAGACTTTTAGAACATCATAATATGGTGAGAAGGTCTGAGGTGAAACATCATATTTGGATGACCTCAGACCTTAAACATCATTAAGTTGGTGAAATTTATTGGGGGTAACATCTTAATTTCATGACCTCATACTTTTAGAACATCATAATTTGGTGAGAAGGTCTGAGGTGAAACATCATATTTGGATGACCTCAGACCTTAAACATCATTAAGTTGGTGAAATTTATGGGGGTAACATCTTAGTTTGATGATCTCAGACCTTTAGAACATCATAATTTGGTGAGAAGGTCTGAGGTGAAACATCGTATTTGGATGGACTCATACCTTAAGAACATCATAATTTGGTGAGAAGGTCTGAGGTGAAACATCATATGTGGATAACCTCAGACCTTAAACATCATTAAGTTGGTGAAATTTATGGGGGTAACATCTTAGTTTGATGACCTCAGACCTTTAGAACATCATAATTTGGTGAGAAGATCTGAGGTGAAACATCGTATTTGGATGACCTCAGACCTTAAAAACATCATAATTTGGTGAGAAAGTCTGAGATTAAACATCATATGTGGATAACCTCAGACCTTAAACATCATTAATTTGGTGAAAATTTATGGGGGTAACATCTTAGTTTGATGATCTCAAACCTTTAGAACATCATAATTTGGTGAAAAGGTCCGAGGTAGAACATCGTATTTGGATGACCTCAGACCTTAAGAACATAACAATTTAGTGAGAAGGTCTGAGGTGAAACATCATATTTGGATAACCTCAGACCTTAAAAATCATTAATTTGGTGAAAATTTATGGGGGTAACATCTTAGTTTGATGACCTCAGACCTTTAGAACATCATAATTTGGTGAGAAGGTCTGAGGTAAAACATCGTATTTGGATGACCTCAGACCTTAAGAACATCATAATTTGGTGAGAAGGTCTGAGGTGATATTTGGATGACCTCAGACCTTAAACATCATTAATTTGGTGAAATTTATAAGGTGAAACATCATATTTGGATGATCTTAGACCTTGAGAACATCATAATTTGGTGAGAAGGTCTGAGGTGAAACATCATATTTGGATGACCTCAGACCTTAAACATAGTTAATTTGGTGAATATTATGAGGTGAAACATTATATTTGGATGACCTCAGACCTTAAGAACATCATAATTTGGTGAGAAGGTCTGAGGTGAAACATCATATTTGGATGACCTCAGACCTTAAACATCATTAATTTGGTGAAAATTTACGGGGGTAACATCTTAGTTTGATGACCTCAGACCTTTAGAGCATCATAATTTGGTGAGAAGGTCTGAGGTGAAACATCATATTCGGATGACCTCAGACCTTACACATCATTAATTTGGTGAAATTTATGGGGGTAACATCTTAATTTGATAACCTCAGACCTTAAACATCATTAACTTAGTGATCGGTTCTGAGGTGCAACATCATATTTGGATAACTTCAGACCGAATAACCATTAATTTAGTAATATGTTACAAGGTTAACATCATAGTTTAGTGATGAAGACACTGATGCATGACACATAAAGACATCCAAGGGCAAGAGAAACAAAATTTTCCTCAGAGAATGGTATAGCTCAAAGAAGTTTGAATTACAAGTTAAAATGTAATAAAAATGTTATCAGAGGTTACAAACTAATATAAATCAGAAACAAAAATTACAAATAAGAGCTTCACAAGGTACGGCCTAAGAGTCTGCAATCTCAGGGTTGGTGGCCACAGTCCCACTCCCTTGGCCGATGTTGGTCAGCTTGACCTCGTCATCTTGAGGATTAACATCCTCAGTCCCTGTAGCTTCTGGTTAAGCAGTCTCTGCAGGCGCAACACCTCCTTCCTCCTCGACCTCTTGTAGGGCCTGAGCAAATTGAGGATCAATGAAGCCAAGTCTAACGAATCCGAGGCTGCCAGGCTTTTTGACTCCTTCTCTTTCATCGTAACCCATTTACTAGTGGCCTTAATACCTCTTTCGAGGTATTCAAAGCTGAAGCTTATGAACTGGTCAGAGACCTGATAGTCGGCCAACCACTTCTCAGAGGCATCCTCAAGGGCAACTTTCACCGCAGCATCAACCTTTTATTGGATGACATCTTCCATGGCCTTCAAGGAAGAGGAGTGTTATTTTTTGAGCTTTTCCATATCCTTCTCCCTCTACTTCACCTTGTTCTCAGACTCCTCTAAGGCAGTCTTCAGACCTTCCACTTCTCCATTTAGAGCAGTCTCTGTCTTCTGGGCCTCTCTTCCCTTTTCAATCAGGGGCAGCTTCCTCAGAGTCCAGTCATAAACTGGTGCATGGTGAGGATACCCTGTAAAACATATTCAGACATATGAGTTCAAGAGACAATAAAATTCAAAGCCGATGTTACACTTGAACAACAATAACAAAAGTCTTACTTGGATAGATCGGTAGAGGCAGAACTCCGCCATCAGAGGGGTATCCAGAGAACGAAAGAATCATTTATCGGCATCGGTCATCGCGAAGCCGATGGCGTCCAAGGCCTTCATACTTTGGCCGACTGTCACCGATGTTCAGCTGCTCCAGACGAGCAGCTAATGCATCCTCAGAGGAAATGGGGATCGCGCGATCCCCCTTAGAGGCTTTTTTCTACCTCTGATCCTCAGGGGAAGGGACATTGGATTTACTTTTTTTGGAGGCATCGTCCCTTTAAGAGGTAGGAGGAGGAGGTGCATTCAGGCCTACTTTCTTAACCATCTTGGTGAGGCTGGGGGCTGCCATTTCCCAGATATCGTTTGATATTCCTTTTGGACGCTCTGCAAAAGAGAAAGGTTTGAGTTAAAAAATAGAGGAATAAAAAAACTAAAAATTGCAAAAATCAAAGTAACTTACAAAGCTCGGTTAGAGGACTCCCCCCAAGACCAGTCTGAGAGAGGTAGTAGGGGTTCATCAAGTGATCATACTTAACTAGATAGCCAAGCTCTCCCTGATATTGAAGGTCCTTAACCTTCTTTAGGTTATCCTGACTCAATCCGGGGTCGGCCTTAGCAGCCAATGACACTTACCCCATCTCAGGGGTACCCTCGGCCCTAAAGATGAAGAGGTAGCAGAAGAAATCAACTCCCAGGCCCCTGAGGCAAAGAAATATCTTGGCTTTCAGTTATGGTCTGAGGTCTGGGTGACCAGTAACATTTTCTTATCAGACTTCCTAAACAAGAAGTGATAATAGCTCGGATGATTTCTGGCAGAGGAAGGTCACACTTGGCTCTACACCCTCCACATCAGAGGAAGTACGAGAGGTGCTAGCGCCGTTATGTGACGAGACTCAACTTTGGACCTCGGCCTGATCAGGGACCTGATCTTGCCTAATGTAGAAGTCCATCGCCTCCTGGAATGAATCAACAGACATGGGGTATGAGGTGGATGACTCAGACTCAGACATTGGAGTAGGTTCCAATGGAGTCTCCTCTGGCTCAGGGTATATCACCCTCAGAGGGGGTGGAAAGATTGGTCTGAGAGGGAAAGCCTGTGCCCTACGAGCTTCCTCTTTGGCTCGTTATATTTTCCTAATCTTATCTAAAGTCTTCTCCCTAAGAGAAGGGAATTCCTCTAAAAGCTGATAAAGAAGTCTGAGCATATGAATCAGACCTTACATTTGGGATTCTAAATCATAAATGAACAAATTGGCAACTTAACTAAGGATCATACTGGGGGTTTAGAACAAGAACAATCAAGAAAAAGAAAGAACATGCAAGAACAGTCACCGAAAAACTCAAGAGCCTCACCGAAAAGCTTAAACAGTCACCCGAAAACTCAAATATATCGCCAAAAATTGAAGAAACAAGAATAAAATGGACTAAAAATGGAAGAATGAGGTGGAGGTGATACCTGTAGACTCGCTAAATGAAGGTAAAGCGAAGAAATGAAGAGACCCCTGAACACACAGCAACCAAGCCCTTATAAGAGAGAGAGAATCGCAGAGATAGCTAAGGCGGGAAGGAGAGAAATGAAGAAGAAAGAGAAAGAAATGAGGTTTAAACCTTTAAGTGGGTTAGCACAAGTCCCAAGGCCCATCATTGCCTTGGGATCCCAAAAGACAATCAGAATCATTACCCTTCTCATGCACGCTACCCACTCCAATAAGTGACACATGTAAAAGAGATGGTGGTACACAAGGAAAATATAGCCTCAGACATGTATACCCCTCAGTCACCTACTCACATAGGCAACTAAGGGCTAGGGGTGATTAATATGCCCAAAGTGAACCGAACAATCCATAGGTCTCGACCTCGGCCTTATGAAAGCCGAGGTAATAGAAGTTTGAGAATACCCATCAGCAACATCGTTCTACTGAGGTTGGCTGCAACCGATGCCCCCACAAATATGGACCTCGTCTCGATTTGGAATAAGTCGAGGTCATCTAGAACCTTGGAGCATAGTTCTTGTCAGGTCGTCCATAGCCGACATCGCTCCTACCTCAACCTCGGCTGGTCATCTCCCGAGGTCAGCAAGGACTCATGGGTTTAATCACCCTTCAACATCATCATCGGCCCCAGCCGATGTTGCAAGCGCCATATGAGGATCAGCAGCCCCGCAGTCTCGGCGCTAATTATCAGTGTCAGCATCGGCCTTGGCCGACGTTCCACATCTTTAGCCTCGGCTAGGCATCCCAGCCAAGGTCAGCATATAATTCCCAGCCAAAGCAGGGGTCGTACCCCACCAACCTCGTACTCACCCAGACCGAGGTTGGTACCAAGCAAAGACAACCAAGCTTCTATGCGTACATGTATGGCTTGAAGCACGTGGACACATCTGTTATAACTGAATCATTCCCTCTATGTGAGGGAATATTGAGGTCATCATTACTTAGTTAAAGATTAGCCAGGTGTCATCCTTTCACTGGCTGGATCTCCATACACATGCTCATTGTATGCTTGGGGGGTACATTACACCCCCCAAACACTATATATAGGGATCATCCCTAACCTTGTAGGGGATCGATAATTTACAACCCTAGATGAAACTCTGTCATTTTACACAGTATAGAGAGAAATCTTGAGAGATTGTATTCATGGCCATTAGTACCTTCATTCAGTGATATTACTCACACACACTCACAGTGGATGTAGGCCAGATTGGCTGAACCACTTATATTCAGGTGTTCATCCTCTTCTCCTCATCTCAATCTCTTATATGATTTGAGCTTACAAACACCTTGACGGGTGGTGTTGTTTCCAGCATCATCAGATATTATTCTCAATCTATAGTTTTTACTCATTTTGTTAATCTTAGTTTCAATGCATGCCTAGATTTCACTTTTGTTAACCTTTTCATCTTTTACACTTTTATTGAGAAGTAATAAAACAATTAATGCCTAACAGCATTCACTATGGATTCGATACCCGGACTAGCCGTTATACTCCCATAAAGAGTGTAGTTAAAGTTTAGGTTTTTGCATAGAGATTGGAGCCGAAAACAACAACAATCCTAGTAACATGAATTCCCGATTTCCCGTTTCTATCAAATGACACTGTTGCCGGGGACTAGTTTATTTTATAATTTAATTGATTTATTATTTGGTTATATTTTTCTTTCTAATTGTAATTTTTATCAACTAGTTTTGTAGGACTTATACATTTGAGCGCCAAGAAATGCTTGAATCTATTGGTCGCATATCACTTTTTGGAATTTGCCATTTTGAGCTTATTGGGGTAAGTATGACTTATTCTAATGTTTTCGGTAATCATAATGATAATTCTCAAAATCCCCCTAAACTTATGATTTTTTTTCTATACTCTCAAAGTTAAAACCTTGATACATCTAAAATGACTTTCGGTGAGTATACCAAAAGTCAAGTTATGGATTGTAGGAATTTTAAGAATGATCATTCCGATAGTGGGCCATGAAATACTTATAATAATAATGTTTAAAATAATTGCAATAACTTTCAAAATTCTTATAATAACTATTTGATAGTAATTCCGAGGATAGTTTCCAAACTTTTTGATGTTCAAGTATTTAGGCCTCACCTATGACGTTAAAGAGGGCTTACTTATTCTTAAGAATAAAAATCTTGAAAACCATTATGAGGAAGAAAATCATTGTTGGCAAAAAAAATTGGATTTATTTTTATTGAATCTAATAATGATTTTTTTGCTGAGATTTTTGAAATGGAAGAATGTTTTCAACCAAATGAGGAATCTGAGGTACTTGAGCCAAGGATACCTATTTAAAAAAAAACTATGCTTGTTTTCACCCAAAGCATAATGGAGAAGAAAAATGGTGAGGATACGGAAATTCAATAACTTTGCAATTATATTATCTATTCTTAAGGAGGTGGAGACTTCTGTTATACCTCAAACATTTTTTGAAGAAAATTTCATTAAAAATGAATCTTTATCCTTTCAAATTCCATATTTGAGTGACAATGAGTCATCTCTCGGGGTTTAATTTCTTTCTTCCCCGTTGTCATTCTAGATTACCAAACCATAAGAGTCCCATGAATTGGTTCAAAACTTTAAAACATTCAATCCTTTCATTGGTGAGGATTACTTATTTGAATCGCTTTCCATGAAGGCATTCTCTCCTCAATGTGTGCCGCCTCCCATTCCAATTGCAAAATTTTTGGAAGGAAATTATATTTTTTTTGGATCCCATGTGTATTCGTCATCCGTTCAATCCAAACTCCCCATCATCCCCTAAAAACTTTTATTTGGTGATGGTTCCATTCTTTCGCCTTACACATACCTTCTATTGTTCAAACGGAATTCTTATTTTTTGGAAGGTATGCATGAAAATGAGGGTACACTAATTATCCCTCAAATTCAAATCGTATTTTGGGTGGACCCTCAAAAATTTAAACATCTAATGTATAGTCAGTTAGATATTCAAATTGTGAGTTGTAGATAGTAATTTGATCTTTCATTTGTTTTTTAATTTTTTCCTAGTGAAATTTTTAGTTCTTCTTTTTTGTTATGCTTGGTGCTAACATGCTTTGTAGAATCTTTTGACTTTTAATTTCGGGAGATCGCTCCAATTTTGGTAATTTCTCTATTTTCCTCTCTTTAATTTGGTTCTTGGTTAACAATGAGGACAATACAAGGTTTAAGTTAGGGGGTGTGGGATATTCATCCTATTCATTGGTAGTTCATTTTATTTGATCACATGTTCTTCCCAAGTATATTTTTTTTTAAAAATTAAAAAAATTCAAAAATATTTTCTTTCTTTTTTCTCCTTTGTTAGGCCATATGCCTTTATTTTCGATGATAAACTTCAATAAATGTCGGACCCGATAGATAATTCAATGATGCATGTTCTCAATTTTAGAAGGTATTATACTTTAGTCATCGAATCATTGATATTATGTAAAACTTCATGAATGAAAATGTAAACCCACGAGAACATGCGTTTTCTTATTAAATTGATTTGGTATTAGGCCTTTATAACTCGGTAATATTGTATTGCATTGTATATACTTACACCTAGTGAGCTCTGCGCTTTTTTTCATTTGTGAGTGTTTATACATTAATCTATCCTTCTTGAATTCATTAAATTCGTTAGTACTTTCACTATTCTTTCATTGATCATTCATTAATTGAGTTTATTATAAAACGTGTAACTTGATCATGATTTTCAAAGATATTTTGACTCGAGAATTGTGTAAACTTTGGGATAGGATCATAGGCCATCTTTGTTATTTAACCCATATTGACCTTGAACTCACCTCGCATTTCCCTAGTTAACCCCTTTTAACCTTAATAATAGCCTTTTGTTTCATAACCTAGAATCCTATAACCAACTCCAAATTGGAGTTTTAAACCATATATATCATCTTCCATACCTTTGTTTGGAATAATACTTGGGATTCAATGATGTTCTTGTTATGTGGTTGAAATTAAGCATTTGAGAGTGAGAAGAAAAGAAAACAAATAAGTGAAAAACAAGAAAAAGTAAAAATTAAAAGAAAAACAAAAGAAAAAGAAGAGAAAAAGAAGAGAAAAAGAAGAAAACAAGAGAAAGAGAAAGTATTTCCATAATGTATGTAGTGTTTAATAATATTTGTCACTCTCCAATGTTATATCCAATGCTTGTGAAGGAAATAATTTTCTAATTTTAAAATTGCCCCGAATTTTCTATTATCCCAAGTGTTTTGTCCCTAAACACCTTAGAATCCGTAAATAATCCACTCATTTAATAACTTGAACCCCAAATTAAATTACAACCCTATAAAAGTACTATGTGATTCTAGGGTGAAGTTGATTCAAAAGTCATAATAATTGCAATAATATGTAAAAATGCATTTATCCTCCTTTAATGAGCGGTATCTTTAATTGATATTGCTTATTTTTCATTTTTTATAGAACGTTCTTCATTGATGAGATGTGCACGATCTAGTTTCCTTTTATAATTACTCTTTATGCCCTCATATCCCGTTTGTGTTACACCCCATTCATAGTGATTCATTTGTTGAGTGTAAACATCGGGGAGGATATATATCATGCTAAGATTTAATGTTTAGTTGGTTTATAAAATGTTTGCCAAATCATAATTTTTTCTCGTGCCCTCTCTTCCTCCCACATTTAAGGTTTCATTGTGATGAACTCATTCTAGTATTGTTAACGATAAATAACTTGTTGGAATCTTTTTCATTATTGTTGAGATCGTATTATTGGTTGTTTGGATATACATTTTAAGGAAACTTTTATGTTTGTTGGTTTTAACCCTGAAAACCCTTACGAGACAACACTCGTCTACTTAGGTAATATAGGGGTTTAATGGCCTATTGCATATGCTAAATTCAATCATTAACTCGTGAAAATGGAATTAATCTCCTTTGTACATATCTCACTTCTTATGGAGATACTTTTAGTTAATGTTTCTTTTCATTTCTTTGCGAGGGACTAACAATGTCTAAGTTAGGGGATGTGATTCGCCTAGAATATTGCATTTATTTACCTTTTATACTTAAGCCCCTCAGGTACCTTTATTCCTATATTTATGCTCTTTAACGGTACAAACTCTTTTATGTATGCTAATAGTCTTTGCGGGGTTTATTTTTTTTGTAGGTATTAAAGTGATAAGCGTGAATTTTGATTGCATTTCGGGAAAGTTTCATCAGAAATAGCAGATTCAGGTGCATTTTAATTATTTTATCATTTGGGTTTATGGCCCAAAGTCCTTATGGAAGTTTATTCCTTTGAGACAGCTTCACCTAGCCTCTGACCGTGCCTCATGCCGATTTATAACAAAAAAGTTATGGCATTTTTCGTGGAAAGAATCTTGTTTGAGACTGAGCATCGATCGATCGATGAAAATTCATCGATCGATCAATGAAATAGATTTTGCCTTGATCAAAAGACATTGTCGAATTTTAACATTCATCGATAGATCATTAACTCAGTTTAGCCTTCAGCGATTGATCGAAGATTTAAGATATTTTCAATATTTTGATTTGTTTCATTTATTTTTCCATCTTTATATATATATATATATATATGAAATTTGGTTTTTATTAGTTATCATCAAATTTTAGTAGTTTGTTAGAGTTTGAGAGGATTTTAGGAGCTTCTCATTCTCTCTCTTAAGATTTGCCATTTCTTTGATATGTAAGCTACTATTCACTCTCTTCTTCTTTAATTAAAGCTTTCTTTTTCCATTCTTTCTTTGGTAATTAGTTTTCTTCCATTAATAATTTATTTTACTTGTTTATTTATTATTTTCCTTTAATTCCATGTCATTTAAAAGTCATTTTAGCTAAATTAGTTTTGGTTGAGATGATTGAACTCACCTTGGGTTCAATGGTTTCTTTGCTTTGGTGATGGATGAGACTAGTTTAAAGGGGTTAGGTTGTTCTTTATTTTACGCCTAGGAGATTTAACAATTTATATTATGTATGTTTCGTATTTACGACCTTGCATGTGTTGTCTTGTTGTCATCTATTGATACCAAAGTCAATCAAGCTTTTATGAGAATTTAAGGGTGACAACTCGATTTTATTAAAGGTGAAAATGAGATTTAATACTGATTAGTTTTTCTTCCCATGTAATCATTTATACTAATTAACTCGAGGTGAGGGAAATTATTCTCAATCTAAAGTTTTTACTTATTTTTCTAATCTTTGTTTCAATACATGCCTAGATTAGACTTTCCTTAACCTTTTCATCTTTTAAACTTTTATCGAGAGGTAATAAATCAATTAACGCCTAGCAATATTTCTCGTGGATTCGATACCCGGGCTAGACGCTATACTCCCTTAGAGAGTGTAGTTAAAGTTTAAATATTTTCATAGAGGTGGGAGCCAACGATAACAAGCTTAGTAACACGAACACTCAGTTTCCTCTGTTTATCAAATGGCGCCAGTGTCGGGGACTAGTTCATTTTAGAATTTAATTTATTTAGTATTTCGTAATATTTTTCTTTCTATTTGTATTATTTGTTAACTAGTTTTGTAGAACTTTTACATTTGAGCGCCAAGAAACACCTGAATCTATCAGCCGCACATCACATTGTGGTATTTGCCATCTTGAGCATATTGGGGTAAGCATTAGTTGTTTTAATTTTTTTATTAATCGCAATGATAATTCTCAAAATCCCTTAAACCTATAACTATTGATCAATACTCTAAAATTCAAAATCTTGGTACATCTAAAATGATGTTGATGAGTATTACACAAGTCAAGTAATGGATTATGGGAATTTTGAGAATGATCATTCCGATATTGGGCCACAAAATTGTTATAATAATAATTTTGAAACTAATTGCAATAGCTTTCAAAATTCTTATAATAATAATTTTGATAGTAATTCCGAGGATAGTTTCCAAACTTCTCATTTTTAAGAATCCGTGCTTCCACCTATGACATTGCGTGAGGGCTTACTCATTCTTAAGAATGAAAAACTTGAAAACCATTATCGGTAAGAAAATCAGTGTTGGGAAAGATAATTGGATTTATTATTTGAATCCAACGAAGATTTTTCTTCCGAGACTTTTGAAGTGGAAGAATGTTTTTAACCAAATGAGGAATTCGAGTTTCTAGAGCCGAGGATACCTACTTTAAAAGAAACCATGCACCTTTTCGCCTAAAGCATAATAGAGAACAACAATGGCGAGGATATGGAAATTCAATCACTTTTCAATGAGATTATTTCTTCTTTAAAAAACAAAGAGGAGGTGGAGACTTCTGTTTCACCTCAAACATGTTTTGAAGAAAATTTCATTGAAAGTGAATATTTCTTCTTTAAAATTCCATTTTTTAATGATGATGAGTCATCTCTCAGGGTTGAATTTCTTTCTTCCCCATTGTCATTCCACATTATCAAACCGTTGCAAGTATCCCATAAATCAGTTTGAAACCTTAAAGCATTCAATCCTTTCATCTATGGGGATTACTTACATGAGTCGCTTTCCATGAAGGCAATCTTCCTTATATGTGCGCCACCTCCCATTCCAATTGCAAAATATTTGAGAGGAAATTTTATTTTTTTGATCCCATGTACTCATAATCCGTTCAATCCAAGCCCCCCATCATCCCTCAAAAACTTTTGATTGGTGATGGTTCCTTTCTTCTGTCATACACATACGTTTCGTTGTTCAAATGAAATTCTTATTTTTTGAAAGGTATGCATGCAAATGAAGGTACACCAATTATCCATCAAAGTCAAATCATATTTTGGGTGTACCTTTCAATATTTAAACTTCTAGTGTATAGTGAGTTAGAAGTTTAAATTGTAGGTCATAAATAGTAGTTTGGTCTTTCATTTATTTTTAATTTCTGCCTAATGTAATAAGTTAAATTTTTAGTTCTTCATTTTTGTTATGCTTGGTTCTAATGTGTTTTGTTGAATCTTTGGACTTGGTACTTTCTGGATATCGCTCTATTTTGGGTAATGTCACCCTTTTCCTCTTTTTAACTTGGTTCTTTGTTCACATTGAGGACAATGAAAAGTTTAAGTTAGGGGTGTAAGATATTCTTCCCATTCATTGGTAGTTCCTTTGATTTGATCACATGTTCTTCCCAGGTATGTTTTTTTATTGTAAAAATTGAAATAATCATTTTTTTCTTTTTTCTCCTTTGTTGGGCGTTTTTTCTTTATTTTTGATGATAGATTTCAATAATTGCCTGATCCAATAGATAATTCAATGATTCAAGTTCTCAATTTTAGAAGTTATTAGACTTTAGTCATCGAATCATTAATATTATGAAAAACTTCATGAATTAGACTTTAAATCCACGAGCACATGCCCTTTTGTTGTTTAATTGATTTGCTATATGAACTATATAACTCGGTAATCTTGTATTGCATTGTACATACTTAAACCTAGTGAGATTTGTGCTTTTCTTCATTTGTGAGTGTTAATACCTTACTCTTTTCTTCTTGAAATTCGTTGGTAATGTCACCATTATCTCATTCATCGTTCATTAATTAACCCATTATGAAATGTGTTACTTCTTCACTATTTTCAAATTGTGTAACGTTTATGAAAGGATCATACGACATCTTTGTTATTTAAACCATATTGACCTTGACCTCACCGTATATATTTCCCTAGTCAACACCTTTGAGCCTTATTAATAACCTTTCGTTTCATAACCCAAAATTCCATAACCAACTCCAAATTGGAGTTTTAAACCATATATATCATCTTCTATACATTTTTTTGGAATAATACTTAGGATTGAATGATGTTCTTGTTAGGTGGTTACAATTTAGCATATGAGAGTGAGAAGAAAAAAACAGAAATATGTGAAAAACAAAAGAAAAAGTGAATATTAAAAGAATAACAAAACAAAAAGAAGAGAAAAAGAATAAAATAAAAGAAAGAGAAAGTATTTCCATATTGTATATAGTGTTCAATAGTATTTGTCACTCTCCAATGTTATATCCAATGCATGTGATGGAAATCATGTTCCAATTTTGAAATTGCCTACAATTTTCCATTATCCCAAGTGTTTCGTCCCCACACACCTTTAAATCTGTAAATAATCTATTCATTTCATAACCTTATCCCTAAACTACATTAGAACTCTATAAAAGTCCTATGTGATCCTAGGGTGAATTTGATTCAAAACTCATAATAGTTGCAATAATCTGTGAAAATGCTTTTCGCCTCCCTTAATGGACGATATCTTTCATTTAGATTGCATATTATTCATTTTTTATTGAACATTCTTCATTGATGCATTGTGCGCGACCTAGTTTCCATTTATAATTACTCTTTATTCCCGCATTTTCTGTGTGTGTTACACCCCATTCACAATGATTCATTTATTGAGTGTAAACACGAGTGAGGATTGATATCATGCTAAGTTTTAATGTTTATACAGTTATAAAAGTTTTGCCAAATCATATTTTTTTCTTGTGCACTCACTTCCTCCCACATTAAAGGTTTCAATTGCGATTAAGTTATTTTAATAATGTTAATGATAAATAACTCGTTGAAATCCTTTTAATTATTGTTGAGCTTGTATTATTAGTTGTTTGGGGATACGTTTTAAAGAAACTTTGATGTTTGTGGGTTTCATTCCTAAAAACCCTCACGAGATAACACTTGTCCACTAGGGTAATCTATGGGTTTAATGGCTTATTGCATACGCTAAATGGAATCGTTTGCAAAAAAAAGTCATTTATCTCCTTTGTACATATCTCCCTTCTTATGGTGCTACTTTTAGTTATTGTTTCTTTTCATTTCATTGCTTGGGACTAATAATGTTTAAGTTAAGGATTGCGATTCGTCTTGAATATTGCATTTATTTACCATTTATACTTATGAATTTTAGCCCCCTTGGTACCTTAATTCCTATATATATGATTTTTAACCAGACAACCTCTTTTATATATGCTTATATGCTTTGTGAGGTATAATTGAGGTTTCGCAGGTACAAAAGTGCTAAGCATGAAGTTTGATGGAAGTCCTGGAAAGTTTCTTCCTAAAGCTCACATTCAGGGGAATTCTAGCAATTTATCATTTGGGTTTCTATGTCAAAGTCTTTATGGAAGATTATCCCTCTAAGCTAGATTCGCGTAGCCTCTGCCCGCGCCTCATTCCGATATATAATGAAAAAGTTATGACATTTACCATGGAATGAATCATGTTTGAGACAGAGCATTGATCGATCGATGAAAATTCATTGTTAACGAAACAGTGTTTGCCTTTGGCGAAAGACAATATAGGATTTTAACACTCATCGATTGATCGACGAATTTCCACAATCAATGGACAACCCAGTTTAGCTTTCATTGATCGATCGATCAACCCAGATTTCAGATATTTTTGAGATTTTGATTTGTTTTCTTTATTTTTCCATCTTACTATATATATGAAAGTTAATTTTTTATTAGTTATCATCTAGTTTTTAGTAGTTTGTTAAGGTTTGAGAGGAATTTTGGAGCTTCTCCTTCTTTCTCTTATGGTTTGCCATTTCTTCGATGTGTAAGCTAGTATTTACCTTCTTCCTCCTTAATTAAAGCTTTCTTTTGCCATTTCTTTATTTAGTAATTAGTTTTCTTCCATTGATAATTAGTTTTGCTTGCTTAGTTATCGTTTTCCTTTAATTCCATGTTATTAAAATTCTTTCTAACTAAATTAAATTAGGTTTAGATGTTTGAACTCACCTTAAATTCAATCGTTGTGTTGCTTTGGTAATGGATTGAACTATTTTAAATGGTTTAGGTTGTTCTTGATTTCATGCCTAAGAGATTTAACGGTCTATTTATTGTATGCACTGTATTTACGAACTTGCGTGTGTAATCTTGGTGATATTTGTTGATGCCCAAATCAATTAAGATTTTATGAGCATTTAATGGTGATAACTCTTGATTATATTAATGGTGAAAATGAGATTTAATCTTGATTAGTTTTTCTTCTTATGTAACCATTTACATGAATTGACCCGAGGTAAGGGATAGTATTCTCAATCTATAGTTTTTACTCATTTTGTTAATCTTAGTTTCAATACATGCCTAAATTTCACTTTTGTTAACCTTTTCATTTTTACACGTTTATTGAGAAGTAATAAATCAATTAATGCCTAACATCATTCCCTATGGATTCGATACTCGGACTAGCTGCTATACTCTTGTAAAGAGTGTAGTTAAAGTTTAGGTTTTTGCATAGAGGTGGGAGCCGAAAACAACGACAAGCCTAGTAACACGAATGCCTGATTTCCTGTGTCTATCAAATGGCATCGTTGTCGGGGACTAGTTTATTTTAGAATTTAATTGATTTATTATTTTGTAATATTTTTCTTTCTATTTTTAATTTTTGTTAACTACTTTTGTAGGACTTCTACATTTGAGCGCCAAGAAATGATTGAATCTATTGGTCGCACATCACTTTTTGGAATTTTCCATCTTGAGCTTATTGGGGTAAGCATGAATTATTCTAATGTCTTCGGTAATCATAACGATAATTCTCAAAATCCCCCTAAACCTATGACTCTTTTGCTATACTCTCAAAGTCAAAACCTTGATACATCTAAAATGACTTTGGGTGAGTATTACAAAAGTCAAGATATGCATTATGGGAATTTTAAAAATGATCATTCCGTTAGTGGGCCATAAAATCCTTACTAATTGCAATAGATTTTAAAATTCTTATAGTAACGATTTTGATAGTAATTCCAAGGATAGTTTCCAAACTTCTCATTTTCAAAAAATCGCGCCTCTACCTATGACGTTGCGTGTGGACTTACTTATTCTTACGAATGAAAAGATTGAAAACCATTGTCGGGAAGAAAATCATTGTTGAAAAAAATAATTGGATATATTATTTGAATCCAAAGATGATTTTTCTTCCGAGACTTTTGGCGTGGAAGAATATTTTCAACTAAATGAGGAATCCAAGGTTCTAGATCCAAGGATACATACTTTAAAAGAAACCATGCTTCTTCTCGCCTAAAGCGTAATGGAGAACAAGAATGGTAGAGATATGAAAATTTAATCATTTTGTTATGAGATTATTTCTTCTTTAAAAAATAACGAGGAGGTGGAGACTTGTGTTTGACCTCAAACATTTTTTGAAGAAAATTTCATTGAAAATGAATCTTTCTCCTTTGAAATTCCATCTTTGAGTGATGATGAGTCATCTTTCAGGGTTGAATTCCTCTCTTCCATATTATAAAATCGTTACAAGTATCCCATGAATCGGTTTAAAATGTTAAAACCTTCAATCCTTTCACCGATGAGGATTACTTGCTTGAGTCACTTTCCATAAAGTCAATATTGCCTCCATGTGCGCCACCTCCCATTCCAATTGCAAAATGTTTGGGAGGAAATTATGCTTATTTGGATCCCATGTGTATTCGTCACGTCTTTAATCCAGATCCCCCATCACCCCCTAAAAAAATTAATTGGTGATGGTTCCATTCTTCCGCCTTAAACATACCTTACGTTATTCAAGTGAAATTCTTATTTTTCAAAAGGTATGCATGCAAATGAGGGTACGCCGATTATCCCGCAGAGTCAAATCGTATTTTGGGTGGACCCTAAATTTTTTTGACTTCTAGTGTGTAATTAGTTAGAAGTTCAAATTATAGGTTGTAAATAAAAGTTTGATTTTTATTTTATTTTTGCCTAGTGTAATTAGTTATATTTTTAGTTCTTCTTTTTTGTTATGCTTGGTGTTAACATTTTTTGTAGAATATTTGGACTTGTACTTTCTGAAGATCGCTCCATTTTGGATAGTATCTCTCTTTTCCTCTCATTAACTTTGTTCTTGGTTCATATTGAGGAAAATACAAGGTTTAAGTGAGGGGGTGTGGGATATTTTTCGCATCCATTATTAGTTTCTTTGATTTGATCACATGTTCTTCCCACATATGTTTTTATTGTAAAAATTCAATAATATTTTATTTCTTTTTTCTCTTTTTTTGGTCCATTTGCCTTTGTTCCAATGATAAATTTTGATAAATCCAATAGATAATTCAATGATGCCTATTTTCGATTTGAGAAGTTATTAGCCTTTAGTCATCAAATCATTAATATTATGAAACACTTCATGAATTAAATTTTAAACCCATGAGCACATGCGGTTTTCTTATTTAATTAATTTGGTTTATGGCCTTTATAACTCGATAATCTTTTATTGCATTGTATATACTTACACCTAGTGAGCTTTGCACTTTTCTTGATTTGTGAGTATTTATACGTTACTCTTTCCTTATTGAAAACATTAAATTCGTTGGTAATATCACTATTCTTTCATTGATCGTTCATTTATTCAGCCCATTATGAAATGTGTTACTTATTCACTATTTTCAGAGTTGTTTTGACTCAAGAATTGTGTAAACTTTATTAAAGGCTCATAGGCCGTCTTTGTTATTTAACCCATATTGACCTTGACCTCACCTTATATATTTCCCTAGTCAACCCCTTTGAGCCTTAATAATAGCATTTCGTTTCATAACCCATAATCCCATAACTAAGCTCCAAATTGGAGTTTTAAACCATATATATCATCTTTCATACCTTTGTTTGGTATTATACTTGGAATTGAATGATGTTTTTGTTATGTGCTTGCAATTAAGCATGTGAGAGTGAGAAGTAAAAAGAAGAAATAAGTGAAAAACAAAAGAAAGACAAATTAAAAGAAAAACAAATGAAAAAGAAGAGAAAAAGAAGAAAATGAAAGAAAGAGAAAGCACTTCCATATTGTATATAGTGTTTATTAATATTTGTCACTCTCCAATGTTCTACTTAATGCTTTTAATGGAAATCATATTCCAATTTTAACATTTCCCACAATTTTCCATTATCCCAAGTGTTTCATCCCCAAACATCTTTGAATCCCTAAATACTCCATTCATTTTATAACCTTAATCCCAAACTACGTTACAACCCTATAAAAGTCCAATGTGATCCTAGGGTGAATTTGATTCAAAATTCATAATAATTGCAATAATTTGTGAAAATGCATTTCGCTTCTCTTAATGAGCGGTATCTTTCAGTGAGATCTAATTTTTTTTATTTTTTATAGAATGTTATTCATTGATGATATGTGCACGACCAAGTTTTCATTTATAATTACTCTTTATTATCACATGTCCCGTGTGTATTACACCCCAATCATAGTGATTCATTTGTTGAGTGTACACACCGGTGATGATTGATATCATGCTAAACTTTAATGTTTATCCAGTTTATAAAGTTTTGCCAAATCATAATTTCTTCTTGTGCTATCTCTTCCTTCCATATTTAGTGTTTCAATTGTGATGAAGTTATTTTAATAATGTTAATGATAGATAACTTTTTGAAATCTTTTTCATTATTGTTGAGCTTGTATTATTGGTTGTTTAGGCATACGTTTTAAGAAAACTTTGATGTTTGTAGGTTTTATCCCGGAAAACTCTCATGGGACAACACTCGTCCAATAGGATAATCTAGGGGTTTAATAGATTATTGCATATGCTAAATGCAATCGTTCTCCGGTGAAAGTGAAATTTCATTGCGAGGGACTAGCAACGTCTAAGTTAGGGGGTGTGATTCGTCTCGAATATTGTATTTATTTACGCTTGATACTTATGCATTTTAGACCCCTCGAGTATCTTAATTCCTATATTTTAGCTCGTTAACCACACAACCTCTTTTATCTATGTTTATATGCTGTGAGGTATGATTGTGATTTTGTAGGTATTAAAGTGCTAAGTGTGAATTTTGATTGCATTCTAGGAAAGTTTCGTGATAAAGAGAACATCCATGGGAATTTTAATAGTTTTATCATTTGGTTTTCTAGCCTAGTATTTATGGAAGTGTAGGCCTCTGATCTAGCTTCGCGTAACCTCCCACCGTGCCTCATTTCGATCTGTAACGAAGAAGTTACGACTTTTCTTGTGGGATGAATCATGTTTGAGACAGAGCATCTATCGACCAGTGAAACAGAGCTTGCCTTGAGATGAAGATAGTGTCGAATTTTAATATTCATTGATCGATCAACGAATTTAATAGATTGATCGATAACTCAGTTTAGCTTTCATCGATCGATCGATGAAATCTATCAATCAACCCAGGTTTCAGATATTTTTGAGATTTGATTTGTTTTCTTTATTTTTTCCGACTTGGTTTTTATTAGTTATCATCTATTTTTTAGTAGTTTGTTAGGGCTTGAGAGGATTTTGGGAGCTACTCCCTCTCTCTCTCTTACAATTTTCCATTTCTTTTATTTGTAAACAGTATTCACCTTCTTCTACCTTAATTAAAGCTCTCTTCTACCATTTCTTGCTTTGGTAATTAGTTTTCTTCCATTGATAATTTGTTTTATATTCTTATTTATTGTTTTCCTTTAATTCCATGCCGTTTAAAATGCTTTCTAGATAAATTAGTTTAGGCTGAGATGATTGAAATCACCTTAGATTCAATGGTTACTTTGCTTTGGTGATGGATTAGATTAATTTAAATGGGTTACGTTGTTCTTGATTTTATTCCTAGGATATTTAACGATTTATATCTTGTACACCGTATTTAAGACCTTGCATGTCTAATCTTGGGGATATTTATTGACGCCAAAATCAATTAAGCTTTTATGAGTATTTAGGGGTGACAACTCTAGATTTTTTTAATAGTGAAAATGAGCTTTGATCTTGATAAATTTTTCTGCCCATATTGCCATTTATACTAATTAACATGAGTTAATGGATATTATTCTCAATCTATAGTTTTGAATAGTTTTGTTAATCTTAGTTTCAATACATGCCTATATTAAACTTTCGTTACCCTTTAAATCTTTTACACTTTTATTGAGAAGTAATAAATCAATTAATGCCTAGCTATATTCCCTGTGGATTCGAATACTCTTGTAAAGAGTGTAGTTAAAGTTTAGGTTTTTGCATAGAGATGGGAGCTAAAAAAATTACAAGCGTAGCAATGCGAACGCTCAGTTTCCCCTGTCGATGATCAACGTCTGCCCCGAATAAAGATCATCTTCTTAAAATTATAATAAATATATATATAGAACTATCCAAGGGTTTGGCACCTAATAATGACTTGAATAATTTCGTATATACACGACATTAGAGTATATAAAACCAAAAAAATTTCACGTAAGAACCTTAGAGTTTGGCACACACAAAGGATGTCCTGAAAAGTAACACCAAAAGTAAATTTTCATTTGCGCAATTATCATATAAAGTAGAAACCAACTTAACTAAGAAAATATCAACTTCTCAAAATTCGATAATTAAATCATACATGAACATAAATTAATGTATCAATACTATCATCGTCTAAATTTACAATAACAAGTAACAATAAGATAATGTATGAACACCAAATCGTCTTTTAAATTAAGTCAAAAAATCCTTCAAATTAGTGTTGACATCAAGAGAAGATTGAAACTCTATAGGGGCATTTATTGTGTCTCCATGAGAGTCAACCATCCATTATTTACTCTTCATCTTGGATAAATCTATCATGACAAATTTTGTGGAAGGATTAACTTTACAACCATTCGTAGGTCTTCCACCTTCACCCAATCACAATAGAAGTAAATTTCTTCGAAATCTCTATTATATAGTTCTATGATTTTTTGGACAATCCCATAATAGGCCAACACCGTATTCTTTGGATTTTTGTGGATTTCTTTATACACATAAGAAGTCAAGGCAAAAATTAAAATTCCTCTATCTTACAACAATAACTTTTCCTCGAATGGGTACAATAAAAATGCTAGGGTTGAATTTTTTAAACTCATTTACACAAAAATTAGGACCGTTGGCTAGGCGTGCAAGCCTTGAAGAGACATCGCCTCTTTTTAAAAGAGGTAGTTATTAATGGATTTGTATTAGGGTATGTCTTACAATGCATATATAAGTGATAGTAACAAATGATGTAAAAATTACCTCTTTTGATACCCATACTCTAAAATCATCCTTCTTGTCCATTGTACCTTTTCACTTCTAATTATGGGAAAGTTCGCTCTCATGCTTCCTATACGTGTTCATGAAGTTGTATAAATTATATGGAAATATAGAGAATAATCATACTTAAAAAAAGACGTTATATATGTAGTTACATACTCTCTCGAATCTTCAACTTCATTTTGTGCTTAAAAAACATAACCAATTTCTATCTCAAATTGATGATTTATGAGTCTCACCTATTTAGGGTTTCGAAAGACACTTCATACTAAAACTTGTCAACTTCCTTGACCACCTGTTTGCCACGTGGATTGAACCTCCTTGTCCCTTATTCCGTTATATGGTCCTGAGCGTGTAATGAAGATTCTTCTATTATACATTCTTTCGTAATTGAACTTATAATATATCATGTATTCTTAACATAACCTTTGAAGGTTTTCATCAAGTTCTCAAAAGTATAGATCCATTGATACCGCCAAGTCAACACAACAAAGATTTAGATTCACAAGTAGGTGGACATTGATGTCAAAGAATAACGAAGGAAGACATTTCTTTAAGACACAATTCACCTCACCTAGAGTTGATTTCATAGCCACACTGTTCTTTATATGTCTATAACTTTTGCACACAGTAAGCTGAGACATAGACTAATATGAATAATTTCTCCTATGAGATCTTTGTGCTAAGAAAATCAATGCTTAAACAATAAAGGGATTAATTGTATAATGGTGAGCCATTCACGAGACTTGCATTGTTTCAAATCATTTAATTGATAGTTTACAACCCTGCATAAATTATCAAAATAATTGCTTGGAGTCTTCAAGTTTAACAACGTGTCTAAGAGAATTTTTTTCTGATTGTACTCAAAGTGAAAGCACCCACAGGAATCAAATTTCTTCTCGTTGTAAGATTAATTTTTAACCCCACATATATATTTTAATTTTCATTACCTTTAGATCACGGCGTTACTTCTTTCCATCTTATGAATGAAATTCGTTCAGACATGTTCCTATGAGATATTTTGCAAAATTCTTCTCCATGTGCATCACATCAATTACAAGCCTTACATGTTCCTATTTTTGTTTGTCTGCAAACTTATTCCTCGAACTTGCAACCATTGCATTCTCCTCAATTTGGTAACCAGAAAGTCAAATAGGTTTCAACCTACGTTCGTGACCAACAAGTAAAAATTTGAAATTATCATTACCAATAGAGTGACTTTTCAGTAGAAACTACAATGAACGACATAAAATATCTTTTTACTATACTTTAGCTAACCAGATTCATTCTTCTGCACACATGAGGGACATCTATAATAGCCATAAACATTGCAACTAGATAAGGTCCCATAGGCTAAAAAGTCATGGATTTCCCACAAAAACATTGTTTTAAGTGTGGAACCCTTTAACCTTATGAGCATCAAATTCCTTCACGCCTTCAACCCACAACTCTCTTATTTTTTCAACTAATGGGGATAAGAAAATATCAATATAATCACTCAGAGCCTTCAACCCACGTGTCAACAATGATAATATTCTGAACTATTTTCTCATCCGTAGTGTTGGGTGAGATATAAAGATGCCAAAAGAACCATCCAATAACTCTGATTACTGCTTAAATTACTGAAAGATGGAAGGCCGTCGGTTAATAATCCAAGACGGACATTGTGCAGTTCCTTTGCAAATTCAGGGTGGCATGTATTTAAGAATTTCCATATGCTTTCATCAATGATATGACTCATAAGATTCCCACTCACCTCAACTCGAGCGTGAAATGTCATGGCCCGTGTTATTCATGGTACAGTGAAAAATCTTTTTAAGCATGGCCCGATGGGAAAATACTTCAATACCTTATATGGAACTTGCGAGCACTTGCAATATTTACTGTTTTTATCATTTCCACTCTTAAAAATTTTAAATCTTGGCTCATTGCGTACATTACACATATACTTTAGTTCGTGTTGGTTGTGGTGAAATATGAAATTATACTTGCATGAATGAATATATTTATACTTCAAATCCAAAATCCCAAGCTCTTTTACATGGTCGGATAATTATTTGGTCACATGTTCTCATTCGGGATAATCTTTTATCCCACTTAAGAATTTCGGTTATGTTGTTGTTCAAAAAATTGTACTAACTCTTCAAATTATGCAAATCGACCATGGCATAAAATATCGAGTAGTCTTTATCACAATTTCTATACAAAGGTCTAGCCACATCGGCTTTGAACCGTATATATTCTCGATCTTTGTGAAATTGAGCATCAACTTGTTTATTAACTTGATCATAATGAACATTTTCTAAATCCACAGGTTCGTGGTTTTGATGGTGTTGGACTCTGTAATAATCATCAATTAGGTCATTCAAAGTAATATGTGTTTGCAAATCATTCACCACTTTCATCGGGTCGGGCTATAATAATTCTTTCAAAACACAAGGTACATTCTTTTCCCCATGGAATGTACCTAACTTATAGTCTAGCAACATACCCCACCGTAGAAACTACAACTCAGTGTCTTCCAAAGACTTAAATTGTCGATTGTATAACGGGTGCATGAATATGGGATCTTTCTAGTGTTAAGATTTATATATGCATCATTAATAAATTCATGAACCCCATTTACATGCTTACCAAAGAAACTATCACTCTCTCCAATAAAATCTTTGTGTTGTGGAAATCCATTTAAGAGTTCTTCCAAATTAAATTAACCTATATAAATGTGTTGAAATGAAGGTCATATTGCATATAAGAACTCTCAATTGATAATCCAAACAAAATCATTCAATTTAATATGGTCATAATACTTGGAGCATTCAATGAATATAAAAAATTCCAAACTAATTATGATAACATTTTTCACAAAAGTGGTCAACATGTCCAAGAAAATTAAAATATTTACAATATTGTCCAAGAAAATTAAAATAAAACATTATTCAAGATTAATATTATTCATTACACCAACTTCTGAAGCAAATGAATGGGCTAGAAAATAAATGACTTCAAATACTCTGAAATTAGAGCCTCATTTCCTAGGTGGTCAACATTTAGATTCTCTTATTCACACCCGAGTAGATTTCATCCACCAATATATGAGCTTACCTATTCTCAAAGGTAAATTGTGCACCATTATTTCCAGAGTCATAGAAATAACTGTGCACTGCCCAATAAACTTAGTGTTGTCGAAATCCTTATTATAATACCCATCCATATAGTTACTTTCTTAGGAAGATGCATATACTTAGAAAGATGGTCTAATGCAGGTTCTTGATGGGGGAATGTTATAGGAGGCATTTGATAGGGGAAGCATTGAGGTATTCGAAGAGGGAAACCTTGACGCATTTGAGAGGGTAATATTGGAGGAGACTTGAATTGGGAGTGGCCTTATGTTTGAGTAAATTTTTTTCACAAACCCTGAATGTCATTCACCAGCTTATCCAAGGTATTGGAGATCGAGTACATGTTCATCTCAAGATCTGACATCTGCTCCTTCATATCCCCATTTCCTCCTTCTAGATGGACATGTGATTTTTGTCGAACTAAGATCTTTCATAATGGGTGCGATGTGTAGGAATTTGGTCCTTGGAATATTAGATCTCACTCCTCTTATCCCCCCTATATTATCCTTCCCAAATACCTTTGCTAGCACATTTGAGTTAATGTTTTTTGACCTCCCCTCCGACTGACTGCTCCTTATGCCACCTATCATTTCCTGTGGTATAATAATTTATTTAGGATAATAATTTCAACAGTATTTTATTATGGTGTGTATGTGATCATTAAATTCAAACTCACTAGAGTCGAAGCCATTTTGTCATAGAATTTTTGGGTCATTTTTTCATGCATGAAAGTACAAATTGACCCGATTAGGTTCCCTTCATCCATAGTTCGCTTGGTCCTCTCCTCCCATTCATCCTTCAAATTGTCATATGATTTGGATATAAGTTTGTGTATATATACTTTGTTTGCCCTATTCTCTCCATTTTTCTCCCTTTGTTTAAGTTTTTTTTTATCTTTAGCCTCTCTCTTCAGGAAGTCGTTCCATTGGCTGACAGGTAGTTCAATATTTGGAAAACCTTTGTCTTTCAATGACAGTATGTTAGAACTTAATGTCCCTGACATGAAGTCATGCTTCCAGAGGATCCTTTTGTAGGTTTATAATTTCTCCCATATCTGGAAAAAGAACTATTGTGTTTGAACTCGTCAAACACATAAATGTTTACAGAGTTCTTCCCACAGGCCATCCTTTATGGCACAATCAATAATTTTCTAGTTTCTTTCACACTAACCTTTCTCGGATTCAAACAACATGCTTTATCTGTTTGTCACTGATAGGATTTCCATTAATGGTTAACTTGATGTGGTTCTTGTCTTGGGTTTAGAATTCACCATTAACGAGAGTTGGGGAAGTTTAGTTAATAGGACTTCAGGTAATTTGCCGAGTCAAAAACTCTGTAGACGGAATAGAATTAATCTGAGGTGTAGTAAGTAATTAAAACCTGTAGGTGCAAATACTTGGGGTGGTGGAGTATGAGAGAATTGAGATAGAGTAAGATTGTCTTTATTTGTTTTAGTATCACTATTCATCTTCGACATTTCGTACAAATGAATAAAAAAATTAGATTTAGCGAACAATGTACGACTATCACATTTAATATTTACACACACACACACACACACACACACACACACACACACACACATATAAATATATATATATATATATATATATATATATATATATATATATACCTCAGTAAGATCTTTTTATACAAGATCGATGTGTTTGATTTCTAGCCACATGGGATTATATTTTAAAAAATTAGTGGAGAGCTTGAATTGGCCAACTAGGAGAAAGCGTATCTATGATTGCCTTATAAATGTCTAAAATAGGAACTCAAAATCCTTTCTTCTTCAATTTTTGGCAAACTCCAATTTTTTGTGCATATGGCATGACACAATGCAATTTAGGTGCATTCTTCGTTTAGGGAATTTGATCCACAATGGATGAATTTTTTCTTCCTTCCCTAATAGTGTCACTACGTCGGTATTATGAGTGCAAAATATATTCTCAATTGCCTCATTCCAACATTCTGACAAGGAAAAGACTATACGATTGAAGATGTGCAGTTGTGAAAGATCAAGTCCACATCTTATAAGGTATTTACACTAATTAATTTTACTAATCCCATACTGGTAAATATGAGTCCCCTTTATATTATTCACACTATTAAAAGTGTTTTTTTCCAGGCCAACTGCAACTTCTCGATTTTCCATTCAATGTACTTATTACCATGACTCATTGCATCCTAGGAAGATATATAAAAGAAGGGTGTGAACATGACCAGTGTTTTAAAATGAGAATGATAATATGAAAAATGTATAAAGGCCTTTTTCATGTGGGACAATATACAAATACTAGGACTATTAGTTCAATTAATCCTAAAATTACGATGAGTTCACTAAGTAATTAATATTTTTAATTAAGCAATTAAACACAACAATTCCAATTTTAGTTCAATATTAATTCGATTAGTTCTCGAATTACTATGTGTCCACAAAATGAGAAAGCCCTTATACTCATTTATGTTCACCCGAACATCAACCACTTAAGAAAGGGGTGGACACGGCCACAAAAGTCAATCAAGAAGATACAAACACTCACAAAAATAAAATAAAACAATACACTAACTCTCCATGAAATGAAGGATCATCCCCTAAATGAAGATATCTTTCATCCAAAAAAATCAAAACCAAGTAATTAATGTTTTCTAATTAATCAATCAAACATAACAAGTCTAATTTTAGTTCAATTTTAATTCAACTAATCCTAGAATTACTATTTATCCACCAAATGATAAAGCCTTTCCACTAATTTGTGTTCACACAAACATAATCCACTTAATGATGGAGTGAATACGAACACGATAGTTGACCAAGAAGATATATACGCTAATAAAAAATAAACCAATACATTAACTCTTAATGAATGAATTATCATCCTCGAAGTGAAGATATCCTTCATACGCAAAATATCAACATCAAGTAATTAATGTTTTCAAATTAATCAATCACGTACAACAAGTCCAATTTCTTTTCAATTTTAATTCAATTAATCCTAGAATGACTATTTGTCCACAAAATGACAAAGCCCTTCACCGTATTATGTTCACCCAAACATCATCCACTTAAGGAATGGGAGAACGCATTCACAACCGTCAACCAAGAAGGTATATACACTAATAAAAAAAAAAACTCTCAATGAAATGAAGTATTATCCTTCAAGTGAAGACATCCTTCATTCGTACAATATCAACATCAAGTAATTAATTTTTTCTAATTAATCAATCAAGCATAACAAGTTCAATTTAAATTCAATTAATCCTAGAAATACTGTGTACACCAAATGACAAGACCCTTCTACCAATTTATGTTGACCTAAACATTACTCACTTAAGGAAGGGGTGAACATGACCGCAATAATTCAACTTTAGAAGTTATAAATACATATAAGATTATTTACATGAAAGAAAAGATAAGTAAAATTATCATAATAAAGAAAGCAATTAGACTTTGATGAGATTCAATATTTTTTCTCCAATTACACGCACACATGGAAATAAAAGAAACTTCGTAAACGAAAGTACAATTTCAATATATCTTTCAATTATTTATGA
Organism: Sambucus nigra; assembly: GCA_949130495.1. Lineage (NCBI taxonomy): Eukaryota > Viridiplantae > Streptophyta > Magnoliopsida > Dipsacales > Adoxaceae > Sambucus > Sambucus nigra. Next base: position 146,340,888 of record OX422207.1, read on the forward strand.
GTGTCACATACTCATAAAATCAATGCTAAACTACATAACACCTCATAATTTTCAATGTTTTATAAATAAGTAAATAACCTTAATTAATTATATACAATGTACAAACCCTAATAATATATATGTACATTTGTATATATATGAGAATGTGTACATTTGTATACAAATGTACACCCCTCTTGTGTTAAGAAAATAGGTTCACAAGGATATGTTTAGAAACCCAATTTTGGTTTAGGTTTTAGAACTTGCCCATATGTTTTTTTTGTCAAGAAAATAGGTTCAAAATCATATATGTGTTCATACTACCATAGCCTCCATTAAATTAACATATATGCTTTTTTTTCTACCATTCTATAGAATTTTACATTGGGTGATCTGATGAGAGGTTTTAATGAGGCTTTATTTGCTTCAAGTAGTCATTTTTAAATATTATTAATCCATATTATCCTATGTTTCCATATCTGTACATTAAAATGATAAATAATCTTTCCAAATGTGATATTATACATTATCGAGTGTCCAATTAAATTTTGTATTTTTAAACTTCATATTTACATATCAATTTGTTCATACATATAATCAATTCTTAACTTTGTATTTACATATCAATATTTTTATGTATTTTTATTATATTCAATGGAAGCCATTAAATTTTCTTTAGAATTTAAAACTGGCCTGTATGTTAAAAAACATACACATAAATTTACATGCCGTTCTCCATTAAAACCCAATATTATTTTAGGTCTTACTTATTCTCTTCAAAGATTAAGGCCTTTTTCATCACAAAGATATACATACACAAATGTATGTATATCTTTGTGATTAAACATACATACACAAAGATATGCATACATGCATACATACATACATACATACATACATACATACATACATACATACATACATATATGTAGATAACATAAAGAGAAAGTGGTGACCTTAGTGTGGTGTGGTGGCTAGTGTGTGTGTGTGTGGGGGGGGGGGGGGGGTATGTCAGAGTGGTCTCTGAAATGTATTTCATAGAGTGATAGATAGATAGATAGAGATAGAGATAGAGATAGATAGATAGATAGAGAGAGAGATAGGGAGTGAGAATGAGAGAAATGAGGGGAAATAACTCTAACTACTTTATTTATATCTGTCACGGGGTCACGATAATTGATCGTGAGCAATGTCTGTGATCATTTTGATTTAAAAACACTTGTCAATATCATTGAATATGATCCCTATAATGGATCATAGTTCGTGACATTTCCTTTAGTGGATAGCCATGTTTTTGGACCACGACTAAGTTACCGTGTCAATTCCTAATTTTTAGTATAGCGAGAGGGACCATATTGAAGTTGAAGGTACATAGGGCAAAGGATCTGAAGGACTCTAAAATGGTGAAAGGACCCCAAAATGGTGAAGTTGAGGGTCCATATACGAAGGAGCTAAGGGATCCCAAAATGTTAAAGCTGAAGGTTTATACGCTGAAAGAGCCAAGGAACCCCAAAATGTTGAAGTTGAAGGTCCATAGGCCGAAGGAGCTGAAGGACTCTAAATGTTAATGTTGGACATCCATAAGCTGAAGGATCAGAGGGACCCCTAAATGGTCAAGTTGAAGGTTTATAGGCCAAAATAGCTAAGGGATCCTTAAATGTCCAAAACAAAGGTCTATGTAGAAACGAAGCTGAGGGACCACTAAATATTAAAGTTGAATGTCCATGGACGTAAGGAGATAAAGGACCCCAAAATGTTAAAGTCGAAGGAGTGTTATTTGAATTGAACACAAAATATTTTCTTTATAGAAAAAAACTATAATTATTCCATATTATGTGATTCCATAATACGTTGCTTGTAATTCTGCATACAATAAAATTTTATGCATAAAGTTCAGTCTTTTCATATATAAGGTCGAGATCTCACCCATTCTCATTCACCTGAAATATTTCTCAAGTATATTATTTATCTTTCTAGAATCCCCTTAAGAGTCCCATGACTTTAATGAGTAGTTTATCGACGTTCTTCATCAATGTCATCTTTTTCGGTAAAAATATTCTCCTTTAGATATTTTTCGTGTGTGATTTTGTTCCTCATTACAAATTTTTCTTGATATTAAATCATGGATAAAAAATTTTGAGTTGGTTTTTCATGTTGTTAGGAAAGTTCTCCAGCGTTAACTTTTTCTATCTTTAGTTTTTGTTTGACATATATCACTTCTACTTTGTTAATTCCCAATCCTTTAGATAATTTAAGGAAATAGTTTATTAAGTTTTTAATGAAAGAGACTCATCATGATTAAGAAGCGAATTGGAGATATCTTAGGAAAATCATAATATCATTTATCTTCGCCCAAAATACTCACATTGAGGTCCATCTAGGGTTTATAGTTTTATAATAAGGGAATCCGACTATAATTTTAAGGGAATAATTCCTCATTATCTAGGCGATATATGTGTAGTTGGTTATACAATGAGATAATTTAAGGACTCTTTCATATCTATGATGGACAATTATCCTAGAGATGAGTCGATTCCCCATGTTGGGGAGGCCATATATTTCTTTAGGACTTTATCTAGATTTGTTGAGATGAACAAAAAATCTTCATATGATGGTTTATCCTACTTTGGGGGTACCTATCAACCAAATGCCGAGGCATGTGCCATTGAAATGAATAATGACGCCACTGAGGCCATAAATTTTATGCACAAGTTATACCAAGAGGAATTAAAATATACTTTAACTTTGGAGTTAGACATAAGTTTACTCACCCTTATTGGTAATGACGAGGTATATGAGATTTATTTCATTAAGGTTAGTTTCTATAAGATCACCATAAATCATCTTAAGTCCATTAGGATAAAATATGAATATGTTATAAAGACTTCAAAGTCTATAAGATCATCTAAGATTCAAGAGAGAGCGAATAATTTGAAGAACACTGAAGATATATGTCTGTAATAGGGAATATTCAAGATATGGTTTAGGCTTCCCTTTGACCCTTAGATAAGGGAAATCCTATCTAAATTAGGTGTAGCTCCTTCAAAATTATCTCCAAACTCTCGAAAAATCATCCTCAGCTTCATTGTGTGGAGGGAAGTCCATATCGACCATATTACAGGTGACATCTTTCAAATTGTTTATAAGGATGTCTCTAGTAAGAATTTCGATAGGTATTACTTCTTAAGTCCTCGTAACCCAAAGAAAAATATGGTGGCAATTTCCAAAACATAGGGTTTGTAATACTCGTGCCCAATATTTTATTATTTTTTCCCATATAAATTGTAATGATATGGAAACCTTTTGGCTTGAGTCATTACAAGCGGGTTTATATCTACATTTGATTGTTTTGGTGTCCTGATGGTAATTATGGGAAATTTTTGGGTAAAATTCGAGAAAAAATGGAAGATTTTAGTTCGAACGAGTAAGGATTGTTCGAACGAAAGTGTTGTCTCGTTCGAATGAGATTCAGGAGGTTTGAACGAGGACCCAAGGTCGTTCAATGAGGAGATCGAACGAGACTCAACTGCATACCTGACCAGACTCATTAGAAGGTTGTTTGAATGGTAGTTCGAACAAGAAGCCATTCTCATTTGAACGAAAGTCCATTCTCGTTCGAACGAGCACATAAAAAATATTAAAATTGGTTTGCCTTATGTGCTGCCACGTTTTTGGGCTATTGGATTGATGAGGTGTCGAGCTCTGGTGATCCCAAATTGGAAAACATGGAATTTCAAGGTTTAGGGTGATTTTATAAGGCTTTTTTTTGGGTTTATTTGGATTATTTAAGTTGGAACAAGAGAGAGAGAGAGAGAGAGAAATAGAGAGAGAGAGAGAGAGAGAGAGAGAGAAAGAGAGAGTAGGGGTGGGTCTTCCCACACAATTTTCAGCATTTTTCATTCCCTTTTTACCACAAACCACCATTCCACCACCATTCCTACACCTCATATCACCATGTTCAACTAATATTCCACCATATCCAAGCCATTCATACCCATTTTCACCATTGTTGGGTAAAGCTGCGGATTTATAGGAGTTGTTGGTTTTTTGGAGAAGATGAAGATGGAAGGTTTACGAAATTTTCACGAAGGCAAGCTTGGTGGACCTAGTCAACCTCTCAAATGCCACCTTAGGAGGTGGGAGGTTGCCATATTCTTAGACATTTCAAACTACCATTGTTGGAGCTCCTTTTGAGGTTGTAAAACTCTACTCTTAATAGTAAGACTCTGTTTTCATATTAGTAGTCTTGTTGTTAGATTATAAGAGTAGGATGAATTTGAATAAAATGATGAGTTTCAAGTAATTTGCTGTTTAACATTTTTATGGAATAAAAATATTTCAAAATGTTATTTTTATGAGGGTAAAATATGAATGAATATTTCAGTATTTCTTGAAAATAAGGTTTGGGATTTTATGGTAATGGTGCATTTCTAGAAGTTTGATGCTTAACATTTTATTAAGTAAAATGTTTCGAACATGATATTTATCTTGCAAAATAGTTTATAAAAGTTGGACATTTGTTGGATTTTGAATAAATAAAAATGTCCTTTAGTCTTAAAAATTATATTTTGTAAGTATTATGACTTTTTAGAATAAATTGTATGTTTAACCCATTCAATAGGATTTTTGGAGTTAAAATCCATCTTCTCATGTGTATAAGCTTATAGTGTTTTGATGACGAACATATAAACAAGTTTAATGAAGGTTGTATTGGGTAAACATGAGATAAGGAAAAATAGAAATTCAAGTCTTTAAAGTGTAAAAAAGATGTTGAGATTGTGATAAGTGTGAGGTTGTAAGACTACATATGCTGATAAAAAGAAATGGTATTTTATTATAATAGTAGTCTTTAAATGTAATTGGGTTTCTTTGATGAAGAAGTGAAGAAGTATCTAACTTGGTTAGAAAGGGTATTGAATAAGTGTTAATGGGTTTAAACATTGAGAAGTTGGTGTGTATAACTTAATAATGTTTTTCAGAGATTAACACTTATGAAATTGGAAGAAAAAACAAGTTTGGAAACAAAAGGGTAAAATGGTAATTTTATGTAAAGTGGAACATTTTATGAGATAAAAATGTTAGAAAGGGACTTTACACAAATTAGTCATAAATGAACATGACCTGAAATGTTAGAAAGGGACGCTACTTAAAAACCTAACCTGAAATGTTATTAAGCAACGACGGGTAAAGGTCCACCGCAAGAATACCAACTACTATTCCAAAATAAGATATGTGAATCCAGTCTTAAGCATTATAATATATAAATATTACAATAGAGAATTTTAATTAACGAGTCAATATAATAATGATCCTAGCAATTTAAAACTGTAATAATTACGCACGCATAACAAAACATCTCACTACCTAAGTCTAATTATGTTTATTTCATCATTAATTAATTCTCATTCCATTGTCTTACTCAATTTCGATTATCTTTCTCAATATTAATCATATTATCGATGCAACACCATTTTAAATAGTTTTCGTTTCTATAGGCCCTGTAAATACTCATGGCGTGCCAACATCTCAACACATTAAATCCACATCCATCAATATATCCCGTCGACCCAATTTCTATTAACTTTCACATATCGTGATGTTCCCCATAAACAACACGTCACTATAGCCAATTATCCTAGGTTTTTTAATCATCGTAATCGTTGGCCCACACTGGATATTGCACATACTCGTGATGCCAACATAAAATCATTAAAGTATCCAAGACAGTGTAGGGTATGCAATTACCGTAATGAACGACCTACCTACACCCGTGCATACAATGATACACATCCATCAATCTCTAATACCCATTTATTATCTTAGGTATTAGTTATCGTTTCTTTATCATGTGTTCATTATTACACTAGCCCCCACTTATAATTCGGGCATCACAACTAAAATTCATCCCTAATTCCATACACAGATATCACCAAAACCATATGTACCACCTAGTACATGACCTAGGAAGAATACCTAAAATATAATCATCACCTAGTCTCATGCATGGGATAAAACAACGTAATAGAGTACTGCTTATTCCAATACATAGGAAATACCCAAGCGCATAAGTGCACACTCCCTTGTCCCATACCTAAAAAGCGTCAATAATAATTAATATTACTACTCGCTAGTCCCGTACGTAGAAAGTAACATACTAATTCATGGGTGAGGATATAACTACCCACGTAAATCCCAACGTACCAACCATGTCAATTTATTGACATGAACAATTTATACATTAATTACATTCTTAATCTAACGTTATAATTCTTTACTTCACATTTATTCAAACAGAATTTCATGTGTAATAATCCAATCATATCATGTAATAAACCAATCATATCATGCGATAAACAAGATCTACAAAATATCCAAATAAATTGTCCAAATTCAATATTTTAATACGAGTAACAATTAATCAAATTAAATCATAAACCGAGTTAGACGTGTGAATTAAAAAATTTGAGCAATAATTTATTACATTCTACATTATATTAATCGTCTAAGTGATTTTATAAATCCACACATAGCATCGAATTACATATTTTAATTAACATGTTATTTGTCCCAACAACCAAAAATAACAAAGTACAATCATCTAATCATGTGATATTTTAAAAATTAAATTCAAGTTCAGAAGTTAGTAAAATCAAATTTGTAATTAGGTTATTACTTCCCCTAATTAAGGTGCTATTTGTATTAAGAAAACATGAACAATTGATGGTGGAAACATTTAAATAAAATAATATGTAAGGAGAACAATAGTGATATTCTTGACTAAAAGAAGAAATTTAAAATATCAGAGTGCACCACTGCGTTCTTTTCACAAAAATGATCAAGTTTTCTTTTATGGCTGTAATACCCCGCACTTTTATGGGTAATTAAATTTCATAAGTGAGTTTAATTTGGTAAGTTGAGGAAGTTCAGGGAATAGTAAATTCTGGATTAATAAGCGTTAGGTGATTTACGACACGTGCCATATTTACCTTGGAGACTGAGTAAATGAATCAGAATGTTTTATTACATGTCGCAGTTGGGTAAAGCGACAATGGATACAAATTTTAATTGGAAAAACCCATATAGAGATATGTTGGGTTTAATTAGTGATTTGTAGTTAAGTGACTCGGATGGAGATTTCGAGTGCGCGGTTGGTTTCAGAATGGCCGAGATAGTTAGAATAGAGGAACCGGGGGTAGTGTTTAGGTTCCGGGGACTTTTGGACTAATAGGGACTCGCAATTGAGTAAATGAGTCATTTCTGGGTTTTAAAGGGATAAACCCTTATTTATCTCCTTATAAAAGACACTAGAGAGTGGGAGAAGAGACAAAAGAAAGAAGAGAAGAAATGAAGGAAGAGAGGAAGAAGAAAAGGGATTTTCGGGCCAAACTTCGCGGGATTCGACTCGAGGTCATCGGATTTTATCCACGAGGTAAGTGTTTACTTGCTTATTTTTTTAAGGCATAAATCTCATATTGTAATTGGTAGTGCTAAACCACAAAGATTTTCAGGATGGGTTTTCGTGAATCAAAACGGGTTTTTAGAAAGTTTAACGGATTAACCCCGAAAAATATCTAAATTAAGAAACTTAGGATTTAATTGAAATTAGTTGTTGGTTATGGGTTCCAAGATGTTTAGAACCTTTTTTATGTGTGTATATGTCATTTATTGAGGTTGTAGGATGTTAGGAGAGGAGACAAAAGCTTGGGGGAAACTTTAATGGCCGAAATAACTTCTCGAAGAAGAAGGTGTCCGGATCGATCGATCGATCGACGACCAAACTTCAGGATTTTTGGCAGTTTCGGCTAGTGTTGTTTAAATGGGGTATATTCTAAATTTAATTTTTTCTAGCTTATTTTTTGAGAATAAATATTCATTTAGGATACTAATATCTAGCTGCTTGAGGGAATCTATGGGAACATTCGGGGTTATTGGCTATCACTATGAGAGTTTGGCAACTATAGCCATGTGCATTGAGAAGTGATATATATATATATATATATATACGTCGTTGTTGCAGTATATATATTATGATACGAAAATACATATATATCTGTGTTTGATTGGTATATTTGTATCTTAGAGCCTGATTCCACGGGCTTTCCTTTGGCGTAGGGTTGGAACAACCAGATTATATATTTTCTCTAGTGCAATCCAGGGAGGTTGCACGGTGTGGGTGAATCCGTTGGCTTGAGGAGCAGGGAGAGTATGTACCCAGGTCATCTCGTCCCGCATTCGAGTGCGATGTGTGTGTACTCCACTTGCAGGGGGAATATGACCGCCTCCACCGTTGTGTATTTTTACCATAACCATGAGAGACTCTGGCTTGGTACCATGGTATATTGAGTAAACTCGGATTTGGATAGGCACTATGAGACTACATCCTCGAGTTATAGCTCGGTGGGATGGTTATTATACTTATGATTCTGATAGGTATAATCATATACTTGTTGCATATAGTATATTGCTTGTATATGAAAATGAGACATCATAAAGTAAACATATGTATATAAAGAGAAAAGACTAATAAGGTGTATTTCCCTTCCGGTAGATTTATATCCGGATTTATATGAATATGAATCATAAGTTCTAGTAAGAACTATATATATATATATATATATATATATATATATATATATATATATATATATATATATATATATATATATATATATATATATATATATATATATGTATATGTATATATATGTATATGTATATATATGTATATATATATATATGGGTTTTTATATACGCGTTATGTGATGAGGGCCTAATGAATCTCGACGATCAACATTTCCAGGTAGTAGTGTATCGGGGGGGTTACTTGTTTGGATTTCGCTTCGCGAGACACCCCACGCATGAAACTTAGTGCAATGTTGGGAATGGGGAGAAGTTTAGCCCTTATTACTTCGGTCATGAGGACTTTTAAAAAATGGGTGAAACAAATTAGTTAGGCAGGTTAACTTAACTAGGTTGTGTAAAAAGTATGCGATAGGTGTGTAATATTAGAAGAAGGGTGAGGGGGTATCTCATGAGAGCGCGATACCAATTCGAATATGAGATAAATCATATTTTAAAAATATAGCATTTATGCACTTGCAAAATATTTTCAAAACTCGGGCTCTGACCCATTTCATATATATATACGTGTGTGTGTGTGTGTGCGTGTGTGTGTGTCCAGACACAGGGATGCCTTGATGATTATTCCTTCGAGTCAGACGCTTACTGCAGCAGCTGTGGATGCATGCAAGTTTACTGTAGATGCCTTTATCATGGAAATCTAGATAGGAGGTATTGTAGAAACACTCGGGCTGATAGCCCAATTGTATTATTTATTCTTTTACATCCTTTTAGTGCGGCTTTCGATTTGGTTGTATTATGTTAAACCGAGTGTTCGGTTATCTTATTGGATTTCAGTTTTTACACATAAACTGCGTGGATGTTTTATTTGTATGGTTTGTTTAAAAAGATTAGTTAAATAAAATTTTGACGCCAGCCTAGTAGGTTATTAGTAATTAAATTGGTTTTCGACAGTGATGCTGAGAATGAGCCATATGAGACTCCTGTTTTAATTTTGTACAAGATTGATCGCCCGATATTTTATTAGGCGGGGTGTCATAGATGGTATCAGAGCATCAGGTTGTAGTGTCCTTAGAAATCTGTGCAGACATACTATGTTTCCGACATTACTTCTGATTTGATATAAAGCCTTATGATTAGGGTTATTGATTCCTCTTGTGAGATTTTGTTCTCCTGCCATTATATAAGATTATAGTAAATCTTTTGCGTGCTCGTTCAAGATTTGAATGCTGATCGATGAAGGGCGATAAGGGAAGACCGTTGTGAGGGCAGCAGGAGGTGGGGCTTAGTTAGAGCTGTAAGTTGAAGTCGTGGACAAGGGCCACAGTCGAGATCACTCCCTTTGTGGGATTATTATGGATTGCTGCAACGACTATTAAAGTATAGTAGATATAATTATTCAAGTACCGCTATAGTAGAGAGTGGTGCTAAAGTTGAATTGCCCAGTGAAGTAGATTGGGAAAATGTTTGAAAGGGGTCTTTGACAAGGACCATATGTTGAAGTTAAGTTATGCGGAATCAGTGTAACTTTATTCAGCGAAAGTAGAAGACTCAGAAGCTTTGGCTTAGAGCAGGGTATGGAAATACCCAGATGTGAAAATTTGAGGAAATTTTTTCACTCGTGGGAGCAATATTTAAATTGTGGGAATGGTGGTTACCATATTTAGGGGAACATGATGTTTTGCTCATAGAGGGATCTTGCGGATGGTTTTAACCGCGAGTTCCCATGATTTAGCAGGGATGAAAAGAATTCCATTATGAATTATTCACATAAGATCGGTCAGAGGTCGATAGTGAATAAAGAGTTATCTGTATAAGTAAACTTGGTACCGAATTAAGGTAGGTACAATGAAGAGAGAGACCTTTAGAGGAATGATAGACTCACTAGTAAGTGTTGCTAATACTTATGGATAATGTATGTTCGTGGAACCCCATTGGTGGACATCCATCCGTGGATTCATTGAAACATGACTGTTGAGGCCGGTAGTGGAGTTTCCTTTTGATGAAGAAGTTAAGGGTAATTATGAAGGCGATTGTCAGGATTGAGGCTATAGAGTTTGAGATACTGATAACCTTAGCATGGTCAGTCAGGGTGGCCAGAGATAGGGAATTTTGCAACATGGAGTGTACAACCACATTCTTTGATCTTGTTCGGTGGGAGTTAAAGGACAAGAGTAGGGTGCCTAGATGGGGCATTGATTCAAGTAATTTTGGGTTCAGTTAGGGAAAGTGCACCATATCTGGGAACCATTTGGAATAGCCAGGGTAATTGGTAAGAATGATGTCATGAGTTTCACCTCGGTTAAAGGAGGTATATTTTGTGTGACAAGATTGGGTCATAGTATTTTCTTGGCCCGAGATTCATGTGTGATTCGAGTTTACTGGTAGTATCGGTAACACTATATAGTGTATGTCTATATATTTTTCCGCGGTAGCGGAGTTATATTCTCAATTTATATCTGGTTGGTACTGCTCGTTTTGTATGTGTTATACGAGTATAATACTATTGTAAGAGTAATGTTATTGTATTATCGGAGCGATAGCAGGCTAATGATTGCAAGACTATCGTATCTGCGGTTCTAGGGTGGAACAGGTTGTTGTGGCGATATCTCATTTGGATACAGATTGAGCTCGCCTTTATTATATGTATAGATGAAACTTAGACGAGTAGATATTTCATTATCATGGCTTTAGTGCATGGAGACCTTATATATGATTTAAGGTATGCAGGATTTCTTGTTAAGCTATGAGTTTAAGCTTATTGTTATGTGCGCAATGGACTTAGTGTTAGTACAAGCGCTTTGGGGTATGGCTCCTAGGAGGAAGTAGGAGTTCTGACCATAATTTGTTGATAGGTGAGATGGGATTTTCCCGGTTGCATATTTGAAGCTAACAGACCTCCATGATCGACAAAGTTAGGTAGTAGTGTATAGGAGGGGTTCCTTATTTGGATTTCGCTTGCGCGACACTCCATGCATGAACCTTAATGACGTCGGGAGTGGAGAGATGTTATGAGATGGAAGGATATTGGTTTTGATGATAAGTGAACTAGTGTGGAGAAAACACTATAAACTGAGAGTCATGCCATGGTTGGAGGCTTATAGAGATCGAAGTGCTATGGAAAGGCATTAGGATGATTCTCACCCTGTAAGTAATGGGTGAGGTAAGATCTAGAAATTTAATTTGAGGCTTATAGCCGGGCCATAATTAAAAGGCAAATTTTGAAGTAGTATTCTTTGGTTATGATGTTAGTAATACTTGTGCAAAGTATAGACGCCAAAATTAGTTAGACTTTCCATTTCGTCAAGATAGAAGGACATAGTGGTAGAAGTACGTTAGTACGTTAGTGAGGTAGGATATAGAACGTCCCGTTAATGTGCCTTAGACCGTTATATCTAGATGACCGACGATGCGAGGAAGTAGTGTAATGGGAGGGTTCCTTGTCTGGATTTTGCCTTGCGAGATGTCCCATGCATGAAAATGAGCGAATGACAGAAATTGAGATAGGTATTGGGCACTAGGGATATAGTTAAGACATTCACCTGGGTAGGAAACACATCGATCGTAGGGTTATTAGAAAGTTAGGCTGTGGCGTTGTTCTAGGAAGATTGTAGTGACCACAAAAAGATGGGTGGGTCAACTCTAAGAAGGTTTGGATTCGACGTATAGGAAGAATTAAATTTCGAATTTTTTGGGTTAGGAAAAACCCAGGTGTTAGTACCGGGCCGAGGAAATGAGGCCCATTGTTTGGAAAGGGTGTTACGTGTCAAACGTCTTCAATGGTTGTGAAGATAGTCACGGGTTAAAAAGGTGTATGGGCACCTTGGTAAAGTTGAAGATTATGCTGTGAGGCAGTTATATATGGAGTTGGAATGAGTTGGATGGAACGTCATAGGAGGTATGCAATAATCCAATTATATTGGTGCAATAAGAGTTAGCAAGCCCAAGATAAGCAATGAGACTAATGGGAGTAGTCTAGCGTTAGTGTAATTTCCTTTTGAGGGAAATTAGATGTCCTGATGTAGATGAGTGGACGCTTAGAATAGCGGATCTCCGATGGGATCGATAAGTTAGAACGGCGGTTATAGGCTCGTTTTCTTTACACGAGGCTATAGAAGCACTAGGTGCGATGTGATGTTAGAGTCAACCTTACGACGGAGGTAGCGTTGTAGCATATACAGATTTAGATAAGTTTGCGATTAAGCTAGTGCGTTAGAACATATGCCTTGAGATAAGTGGAATGGTAGGGGACCATTGGGTAGTACCATTCGACTTCGGTGTACTAGGACGTAGTGTAATTAGCGATCTGCTACAGTACCATTCAAATTACAACAAATAATCTTTTTAATCAATTAACACTTTTAATTATTTAATTTGGTTATAAAAATACATAGTATTACATTATCCGCTAAAAGCTTTTTCACCTCTTATTAAATGATCAAATAATGATCTAGAGAAAACTGTCTCCATTTTTTCTTGACTTCTTTAGAAAGATGGTCCACATCCATGTGGTGGAAGATAGTTTCAAGGTCTATCCCCGAAATATCTTTATGAAAATTAGAAAATTTATCCTTCATCTTCTCAGAAGGTCAGTCAACTTCTTCTTAATGTTTAGTTTTACGAACAAACCTATTTGTTATATTTTTAAGGTCTTGATCATTGAGGACCAATCATTCTACCTGCTTGGATGCCTCTCCCCTTCAATTTCTATTAAAAAATGAGGTCGAGAGTGTCACTATTATAAGAGTTATCCTTCCTCTTATAATATTATGATGTTAAATAGCATTCCCTAGCTTCAATCTGGTCACCCACTACCCCCAACTCCAAAATCTAGGGAATCTCATCATTTGATGTACTGTGGATGGAATGACTTTGATTTTATTTTGTGATATTCATCCCAAAATGACGTTGTCTGCATAAGCCACATTTTGATCCATGACAACTAAATTAAATTTCTTTCTGAGGCAACTGGGCCATTTTCCTTGCACACATAAAGCTCAACCATTCAGAGAGAAAATACCGTTTCACTACTAAAACAAATCAATGTTTAGTAACAGGGTACTAATTAGTCGACGATGAACTTAAGTTCTTCGAAGAAACCCCAAAATATCAGGTCATTTGAACATTCTCTGTCCAAAAGAACTCTGGAGACATTTTATTGATGGACTATGATGCTCACTAATAGAGAATCATCATGTGGGTAAAAGATATTCTTGTTATCAGGTAGAGAAAACTATGATAAGATAATCTACGCTCACCTTTCTTGGTCAGATATCATTTTCATTCTCTTAGTCCAGTTCATATCCATACAACGAGAGACAACCTTGTACTCTCCTACATAAGCTTTGTTTTTTATCTATTGTTTCTTTCACACCATCTGCTCCTCCTCCCAAGATCATACTTAACTCGAAGGAAATTATTTGTATGCTATTTTTAGGATTTTTTTGTCTTTCTAGAAGGTCTGGATCATCTTCGACTTCATCTTTAGAGATATCTTCATCTTTTGATTTCTTGACATCCTTCTTTCAGGACTTATACTGAACGAGCGACCCCTGCCTCTTTCTCTTTTCTTGGCATCAGCCTGTTTGGTATGAAAACCTTTTGAGTAGGTCCCTCTAAATAAGTTTTTCAATTTAATCCTTTAGGGCATAACAGTCATCGATCTTGTGCCCATGATCTTATAAAACTCACACAACTTATTCCTCTTGTTCGACGTCAACCACTTTGTCTTTTCATCATCCTTGATTTCATTATATGATGTAGTTTAGTAGTTAGGAGAGTGTAACTTGTGAATTTGTTCTCTGAATTGACTAGGGGTTTCGTACCCCCTTATCCTTACTATGGGCATACTTTCCAAATATTTATCCCTTAGATTATCCTTTCTTTACAACCATTGACTCCTAGGCCTCCATGAACTTCCCACTCTCTGTTAAGATTTTGTTCATGTTATTGAAGGTTCCTTTGATAGAGAACAATATAACATACCAATTTGGACAACATTTATGAGATCGATTATTGTAATTTTTTTATCGAAGTCTACTACTTTGAAAATTTCCTTCTTGAACTAGGAGATTAATTCTATATAGGATTCTCTAATTTCTATCGGACATTAAGGATGTGGGTCACCCTCTTAGAAGGTTTTAGACCAAAGTAGAAGTTGTGTATGAACTTGTATGCTAGATCTTTGAGCTTTCTAACCTCACCCCTCGACAAGCTAGTGTATAACACGTGAGATGCACTAATGAGGGTACTGAAGGGGGAGCTGTATCTAATTTCGTCTACCACCAAGTATATGTCAACCATCGTAGGGTACATATTAACATAATGTATGGGGTTTGGGCTTCCATAATACATAGGAGTTGCCACATGAGGCTTAAATTTAGTCGAGTTTGGATCATTTACAATCTTAAGAATGAAGGGAGACCCTTCCATAAATCCTTTTTTATAAGAGATTTTTATTCATCATTACATAACGAATATTATTTTCTATCGTCGAAATCAAACTTTCCCAACACTTCTCAGTGCTAAGGTAGTTATCCCTTGATCCTTTCTATCTCGATTCTCCTCAGCTCTTTTAAGTCAAATTAAGAGAGAGTTATCGAGATCCAACATATACCGAGCTTCTTAGGGATGGTGATCCCCATATCCCTTAATATGTTATCTCATGTCAAATTGACTCTAAGCAGCATGAAGGGCATGTCATTGAGGGTTGAGCCTATCCCATGCTCAAGGTTTTGTGAGCCTAGTAAAGGTTCATTCCCTTTGTTATGAAGGGTACTCTGTTCATGTAGCTCGTACTATTTTTTGATTAGAAGAATTTTATAATACCCTGTCTTTTTAAAAGAATCATAAAGGGTTTAAATAATAATTAATAACAAATTTGGCTTTTAATGAATGAAAAATGGTCATTTAATAAATATGTGGGAAATTGGATTTATACTTGGTTAATTTGAAGTTATGAAATTTCATTGGTAACTTGTTAAATAATTTATTAATAGAGTAAATGGTCTTGGACTTTTCTTGATTGGGTTAGAACATTCTAGATTGGATAGGTGGGACATCAAGGTGAAACCCCATGATTAAAAATATACTATTACATTTGTTGGGGAACAAGATTAGGGTTTCTTGCAAGGAAAAATAACTTATTAATTTAATTTGGGCTACAGGAGTATAACTACGATCATGACAATTTTTGGTTTAGACCATGAGGCTCCTACCATAACTACGGGAAAAACACGTCGTGATCACAGGTGCATTGAGACGCAACCCTCTCGCTGTCGGGTCATGGGGTACAATGGTGGGTTTTTGTTTTAAAGACTTCACAATCATGAAAATACATTTTACGCATAAAATTTATCTTAAACACTCTCTCCCTCTCTAAACAAAATTGTAGTTCTCTAAACATCTTCAACTAGTTCAACAAAGACCTCCATTATAAAATCACCAAATCTTAAACATAAGATTTAAAAGGTGAATCAAGCTTAAAGGTTGGAGTTATTCAAGTGTTTCAAAAGGGATTTTTAAAGAAATTAAGATTGTTTTTAAAATAGTGTTCATCAATCAATCAAATCACTATATATATATATATATATATATATATATATATATATATATATATATATATATATATATATATATATATATATATATATATATATATATATATATTTTCTTGATTCAACTAAACTAAAATATCATGCTTAAAATTGAGTAGAACAATTAGGGTTTCTATATCACATCAACGAATTATCTTTTACATTGAAAGTGAAATGGGATTTGCATGTCTAAATCGATAATTAGTGTTTAAGTGATAAAATTACCAGTTGAATTAGATTAATTATTAGTAATTTGCATATTAGGGTTTTGGTAAATGCAAATTTGCTTAATAACGGATTAGACTTGTAAATTGATAAACATCCCATGATAAAATGATGTTCTTGTTGGAAGTTTACAGAAGATATATTTGACTTGTACATCTAGCATCATATGTGGTACTTCTAGGTAGAAATCCGTAAATAATGGTGACTAGCGCTTATTGATTAGTAATTATGATTACACCCTATTTATGTGAACCAATTAGGTGCAGCCACACAATTAATTAACCGATAAAAATAGCCAAATAATAATGAAAATGTATAAAATAGTGGATAGCATTCATGTTTGATATCTATTGATAAGCACCCAAACGTGTTTAAATAAAACTCAAAATAGACGGTTCTTAATCGCTAATTCTCGATAAAAATTGATCTTATGCACGTTCATGTCTATCTTATAGGTCAAATGCCTCTTGAGAAGTTTAAAGCATTAAATCAAGGCAAAATGCGGCATGGATGTGATTAAATGAGCTAAAGCCAACTCACGTAGCCTAAACCTGTCCCGAACCAAGCCCTATCCACCCCTAGCCCGTCCTCTACATGTTCAGTGTGTGTGTGGTGTTATTTCTTTTATTTTTAATATAGAGATATATTTTATTTAGGCTGTGCAAATTTTTTAATTCTTTTTATTTTATTTTTATTTTGTTTTATTTTAGGATCGTTATTTTATTTTATGAATATTATATAATACCCGCGTATCGTCATGTTAGTGTCTGTATATATAATAGGTGTGAATTTGTTTTTATTTGATTATTAGTTTTTATTGTTAGTTTAATTTTATTAATATTTTATATTATTTTTTTAATGGGTTAGAAATTTATCTTTTTAGTTTTAGTAAAAAATTATTTTTAGATTTTATTTTGGATCATAAATATTTTATTATTTTATATTCTTTTATTTTAATTTCGGTACAAATCTACACACACATACACAAACACTAACTTACACTTGACCTACACCCAATACCCTCCTTAACACACACCACACCTACCATACATCTCACCATACCAAACACACACACACACACATATCATCTTCTTCTTCTCACCCATCACCATTCTCTCTCCTCCCTCCATTAAAGTTTCTAACTCAAACTCAACACTTACTTCCATATCCCTCCTTATACCATCCAAACCCTTATACTCCTTTACTCCGACCACCAAATAGACCCATACCATACCCATAGCTCCGAACCACCCCACCGGGACACAACCTCGTTGGCCGCTACCCAGTACCTAAAAACTAATGAATCAACCCCAGGCTTATACCTCCAGCTACCTCAAACGTCGGGGACCATCTAAATCTACCCACAACCCAGCTAACACCAAGAACCCGCTGGCTTGTAGACCACTGCCGACAACCTCCACTTTCCGTACCTGCTTCGATTTCATCCCTCTTCCATCCACCGAACCTCCATTCTGGGAGATGCCTAAACCTCCCTAATCCACTCTCAACCCCCAATGCCCAAGACCCAATCCATTAACCCGAGCTATTAAACCTGTTGCCTATGCTACCCAAACTCGAAATTCAAACCGGACCAAACTCGAAACCTGGAACCCGATCTCCCATAAAACTCCAAACCCACATCTCCTACCTAGACCCAATTACCAAAACCGTTAAATCCCAAGACCAATCCATACCAACCCGATTTAAACCCGACCTTACCACCCATCAAAATTCATTTCATCTCTTTACGCAATTATTAACTGCTAAAGATATGACACCCAAAATAAACTATAGACCAAATAAAATAAACCACACGAGTCTTTTATCCCATTTCCTAAAATACCCTCCCAACATCCCTCATTCTCATTATCTCATTAAATCCATTTGCACCCAAATACATTCCCCTGTATAAAATCTCCCTCACTCTTTACATGTCCATCCAATTTCAATTATACATCTATCCTCATTTCACCCATAAATGGAAGATTTGGCGGCATTTGAAGACAATCTCTATTTTGGTTTTAACCTTTGGTATAATTCTTCTCCATTCCTCTATAGAGAGTATTTAATTTTTAGAAAATATTTCATTATAGAGTGATGTAGTAGAACTTATCTCTTGGGATGTTTTCTTCCCCATCCCTCTATCGAGAGTATTTTTAATTTTTAGCTAATATCTCAATATAGAGTGATGTGGTTAAATTTATCTCTTCTGGAAGTAAATTCTTATTCATCCCTCTATGGAGAGTATATATAATTTTTAGCAAATATCTCAACATTAAGCAATTGTGTATACTTTATTTCTTTGGATGAATTCTAATATATAGTTTTATAATGAGAGGATTTGTAATTTTTAACAAATCCCTCTCATTATTTAAGAGTTCATTATGAATTCGTCCATTGTATATATTGTAATTAATATTTTTTCTTCTTATTTTGTACTCTTTATTTTGGAAAAAAAATATTAATGAGGGATTGTAATTGAGAGAATTTTGAATTGTAATTGAAGAGTTAACTCCAATTAAAGGCTAACATGGCTTTGGTATATTCTTCTTTAGTTACTATTTTTTTAATCCTTGAATGCTTTCATTTGTTTATTCTATGTCTTGGATGGTGATTAATGAGGGTTAATCTCCCATTCATGGGATGAAATAAAGTCCTCATGCTTGTTAGCACAATTTTGTTTATCTCATTTTTCTAATTAGATTTTACATTTTAGTTAGTACTTTAAAAATTAGCATAGTTAGTTAATTAATAATCCCTTGAAAAATCATAAAAAAGAATAATATGAAAATGATTCTACACTTGTCTTCACATATTTTGTTCTTCACACATCAAAGGTGGATTGATACCCTTACTTACCCTATGCATATTTATAGTGTGTTTGTAGGTTTAAGGAACTTTTGATTGGAAATGATTTGCAACAACGATCTACACTTAGAAATAATTTTTTTTTCACGTCATCTATCATAAATTGGATGTGTTATTCAAATGAAAACTACCTACAATTTAAATTGGAGCGTTAGTACACCAAAGTGAGAAAACTCAAATAATATATGTAATTGGGACTTAAAAAGAGTTTATGTAGCCTAATGTTAATATAATAATAAAATATTATACTAAATAAGATAATTAGTAATGTTAATGAATTGATTGGTGTAATTGTGTTTAAAAATGAGCTAATATGTCAACTTGTATACGATTCAAAATAATTTATTATCTTAATGGGTAATAATGGGTGAACATGAGACGATACGTTAAGGTAACAGGTTGGGTTTGAATATGATTTTTTTCAAACGATAAAAAAGTCATCCGTTTAGACACGAACCCGATAAGACCTGAATATGATATGACACGTACACAACTCCACATTTCCAGGTCTAATTACAACAACCCATTAGGGAAACACCTCCCCTAAAGGGAAGGAGGGAGGAGTTGCCCTTACCCAAATGAGACAAATCTAGGCTTCCAGAATGCTTAGAACTATAATGTTATCAATAACCCAATGTTCAAACCAGAACTTGGGTGTTGGGGAACCCTAAGAGGATGGATAACTAAACTCCTCAACTATCATGTCCTATGACCTACCAAGCACAAAAAATTGTGTCTCCACAAATTCCATCCTCTTTGGTACAACTAACTCCTTTGGTAAACCAAGTAACTTTACCACAAAACATGCAACTTCCTGGAAGAGTAGGGAGGAATGAGATTGCAGACTTGATACATAAAATATGTGTTCCATTAGCTTAGCGGGTGCATACACCTGTTTACAGAAAGCCCTATCCAGAATGGATAGATAGGATTGAACTTCCTAAATGATTCAAATTCCTAACATTTACCCTATTCTCAAAAGATTGGAGTCAGTCCACAATAGGACACATTGCTAGGTTCACTAGTCAATGCGCTAATGCTGGAACAAATGATTACCTAATGATGAATTTTATTTTTAGTTCCCTTATAGATGATGCCTTTGCATGGTTCATAAGTTTACTACCAAACTCTGTTACATCAAACAAACGAAAGACACATTTCAAGCACAATTCTTCCAAACTGAACTAGAAGTTTCCATGGATAACTTGGCCAAATTAACCCAAAATCTTGATGAAAAAACCACTATAATTATAAACAGATTCAAAAGGGTTAGGAATAAGTGAAAAATAGTCTTTCCTGAGTAAGAGTCTATGAAATTGGCATAAAATGGTTAGAGTTTAGTCTTCGAAAGAAGTTTGATGCCACAAAATTTAGAGATCTGGTAGAATTAACTGCCAAAGTATCCAAATATGAGGATCTTTTTGAAAAAGAGCACAAAATAAATACATCTTCCCTCAAAACATATTATAAAGACCCTAATTTTGAAATAAATGATGTTAAAATTATACGGACTGACACTATAATATATGAACCATTGGTTCAAAAGGATACTGTATCAGAATTCTTTGCACCGAAGTAAAAAGAGGAATGATTAAAAAATATTCTTTTGACATTACAAAGGCTGACGAAATATTAGACTTTCTCTTAAAAGCAAAAATGCTAAAATAACCAGATGATGCTAAAAAGCCACATGATACTAAATACAATAATTACTGTAAGTGGCATAATGTGTTTTCTCAATCAACTAACGCCTACTCTGTATTTCATGACAAGGTACAAGATTTTATTATCTGGGGAAGATTAAGTTCCCTACAAAAGAAGAAAGTACAATGGGCGTAGATGAAGACCTATTCCCCAAAGTTAAATAATTAGGGACTAATGTGTAGTCAATCCAAATGCCTAGGAACAAAGGGTATGTGGGGTTCAAAGTGAAAATTAAGACCGATGCCAAGGCTAAAAAGCCTGAAACCATTGAATATCCTAATCAAAAGGTGAAGAAACACATGTTTATCGGATGTGGAGAATACGATGTTGAAATATTCCAGTTGTTGGCTTCGAAAGCAAAAAAAAGAGCATAAAAAATAGGAACATTGGCAATACAACTAAAGCCCCAACATCCCCATAACAACAAGAGGTTCAAATTAAGACTCCTGATAGAATTAAACTATTCTTTGGTCCTATTCATCCCCAAGTAATTGATACGATACCAAAGAATAACCACTACATAGGGCCTGGTTTCAACGAGGACAAACCTCACCCAATAAAGGGGATTTTTTAGGCCAACAAAGGTACCAAAATTTGTCTCATTGTTTAAGGGTGTATTAGAATAGTTTGTGTCTCAAGATACAAAAGTTTCACATCGGTTTAATGACATGCCAAATAGGCCAAAGGTAGTCAAGCCTAGGCAGGTGGCTCATAACATATAGCATGTAGTGTGCAACACTTAAAATCAAAGAGAAGATAACCTAATGTGGTGATATCTCGAACTCAACAAAAAAGGATCCAAAGAAAGTATAGGGCATGACAAGGGGCCTTTGACATTGTATGAACTAGTGGATTGAAAGGCTTTGCTTTTTATCCTCAAAGCGAAACCTAAGGTTCCACAAGGAACTATAGGGGAGTGAGACCTCTTCATACCTAGTAGTAGAAAGGTTGAAGGCTTTAGAAAAG
The DNA here is from genome assembly GCA_949130495.1 of Sambucus nigra. Classification (NCBI taxonomy): domain Eukaryota; kingdom Viridiplantae; phylum Streptophyta; class Magnoliopsida; order Dipsacales; family Adoxaceae; genus Sambucus; species Sambucus nigra. Next base: position 146,362,805 of record OX422207.1, read on the forward strand.
ACTATGAACTTTTATGAATGGAGTTCATTCAAGGAAAACTCTTCAAATGAAGAAGATAAAGGATAAATGATGGTAGCTGAGGCCGCAACATCTTTTTAAGAAGTTTAATAATAAAAATTCATCCACTTTGACTCTCTACCTTAGAAAGTGCTAAATAATATTGTTGTGATCCTTCCCAAGAGGTTCGAAGTTGAAAAAGACCAGGAGGTACCTGTTATGGAAGTGGATGGAGAAGGTGAATTCGAGATAGATAATTTTGACTTATCTATCTCTTCACTTACTATTGTTTATAGATTCAAAGAACCCTTTAAATATATGACTCACCACATAAAACCTCCATTCATAAAAGCTTGGATAAATGGTATCCTTATCAGTAAAATATTGGTAGACAATGGGGAAGCTATTAACCTAATGCCATTCTCCATGTTATCGATATTAACAAAAAATTATAAATTAGTACAGACTCAGATTGTCATCTCTAGTTTTGCTAGAGATAGTCTGCCAAAGGTATACTCCCAGTTGACATTGAAGTAGGAACCAAAAAATCTAAAATCGTTTTCCTTATTATTAAAGGCAAGCCTACTTTTAATGCATTACTATGTGGAGATTAGATCCATTCTAATAAATTCATTCCTTATTCTATGCATCCGAAAATAATTTTGATTACAGAAGATCGAGTTGTAGAAGAAGTGGAGGTTGATCCACTACCTTTCCATGATAGTTCCAACTGTGTTGTAGTAAGCTCTTCTAAGAGAATGTGGGGCTAGTCAATGCATAGGATTTGGTGCCAGAGGTATTAAAAGTAGAAGTCTTATATGAGGGTTGGAACAATATGTTTTTTAGCCTAACCAATCAAAGAAAATAAAACAATTATCTAATGATTGATACACCCATTGACATTCAGCGGGCTAATAAAAGTTTGGCCATGGTTTTATGTAAGTTTAATGATCAAGAACTGACCACGAGACTTGGTGAGGAAAACAACATTAGTTGGGATGAATATGCATTTGAAGAAGATGTGGAAAATAAAACTACTCAAGACACTGTGAGTTAATAAGTTCACAAATTGAGTATGAGGAATTGATGGTGAATCGACCTAATCCCCTAATAAAAATTAATTTAGGAATAGAGAAAAATAAAAAAGTCACTTATATCATTTGAAATCTCAGCAAATAAGTCTAACAATTGAAAAATTCTCCTCCACCCGAGAATGAGGGAAACATTTCTTGAGATGCACCCATGAAATAATCTCCATACGCACACATAAACACACTCTGATTTCATGCAAGTTTTTCTAATAACATGTATATGATCAAATCAAGAAAAACTTTATTATCTAACTAATCAGATTTTAATACATGCGGAAATTAAAATCAATTAAATCTGATTTAATTAAAAGTTAAATTAATAACAATCTGATTTATTACATTACAATCCAATATATCTCATATGAAGAATTATTCCAATTTAAATCATGTAACAATTTTAATTCTAAATCATACAAAGAATAAGATGAGGATAAGAAGATAACAAGTATGATTTTTTTAACGTGGTAAAAACCCAAACTCGGGAAAACATCCACGACTCCCTCTACGGAGTAAAACAAAATTTCACTAAAAAGAATTATCGGTTACAAGCTATATAACAAACTAAACACACAAACAGACCTATACAAGTTTAGGAATGTACCCTCTGGCATCGTATCCTTCTAACTTCTCTGCAGTTCTGATTGTTGTAGTTGTTCTCTCAACTTCGTAACTCCGTCATTCTTGTTTAGCAAATTCCAACTCAGTCAAAACTGATCTCTCAACATCATACTAGTTGTGCAAAACGTGTAAGTGAATATGTTCTAAATGCAACAATGCAAGAACTTAATTCAAATCACAAGCATATAAGTTTTCTTCAAAAACTTAACAATAATATATTTGTAATCAAGCAATTAAGTTTTCTATAAAAACTTAAGAATAATTCATTTTCAATTAAGACCAATTAAGTTTTCTACAAAAACTTACAAAATAAATTTTCAATTAAAAATCTTATAAACATTCTTTATAAGAAATACATACAACACTTATCATGAACACACAACAAGATTTATTCAATCAATTAAGATGTGTTCTCAATCTCTCAAAAATATATTTTCAATTTTATGAGGAAAGTGTTTTTCAAATTATTTCACAAATATGAGAAAACAGATCTTTTAAAAAGATTTTCAATAAACATGCAAGATCCGGAGAAATTATGATTTAAACATCATATAGCATCTAATCACAAAATCAGAATATTTAGATCATAAAAATATTCAATAAAATTCGGATCTAAAAATCTAAGGAATTCTAGTTTTTGTAAAAAATTATTTCAACAAGAAAGCACTTAAATTCTCTCTACAATAACACAATATATCAATCTCTAAAGTTATGAGATGATGTGCAAGATCATTGAGAATTTAAAAACAAAAATAGAATAAAGATGAAGTAGAATGAACACAATGTGTGTAAAATAATACTTTCTTCTCTCTTAGACATTCTTTCTAATTCTCAATATTTTTCTCTCTTAAAAATATTAAACCCTCTTGTGTTTCTCACTCTAGAAAATATAATCTGAATAGCTCTAAAAAAAATCTCTTTTTTCAATAAACTCTGAAAAGAAGTTTATATAGGTGAGAAAACAATATTCTAGAAACTTTTAAAATCAAGGGTTCAGATTAAAGGATTTAATCTAATGGTTGTGATTAATTCAAGTTAAAACTAATTAACATATTTTATTCATCACAACAAATTAAGTTTTAACAAGTTAAGTCTGTTATAAAAACAACTCAAGAATCTTAAAACCATTCTCTTGAAAACCTAAAACCACTACAGATGAAATCCAGGCTGGTATAAGGTTTAGTTGTAATAAACTTCTCCAACGGATATAATAGAGACAGGTGGGAAGATCTCCAAATAGACCAATGGGATCTAATGGGTAACTGGCAGTTAAAAGGGTGTAACAGATATAGTACACCTGGCAAAGTCCTATTCGGTCACAGTGGCTAAAGATTCTTAAGGTTTAAAAAATAATAAACCTAATGAAATAAACAAAAGTTCTAGTCGCTTAAATCGCGGTATAAGATAAATACCTAGGACGAAGCAGGGCCACTAGCCGAAACAGTCTAAGAGACCTAAAATAACACTTAACGTCCTAAATGACATGAGGTCAAAATATAAACTCATCAAAGCTTGCGTGAAAATCAAGTAGCAAGTACAAGATTATGAAAACACTTAAGGTCTAGGACACCTCCTACTCGTCCAGCTAAGGTTATGGCCGAAAGTCTAGAATAATAGCAGGTCTACATGGCAAGGTTCTAAAGGGTCAAATCAGCAAGTATAGCAGGTCCTAAGAATTCAAATCTGGTCATCGCCTAACGCGATACACTAGCAGGTCACCTCGGTCAAAGCTAAAGCCTAGCAGGTACAAGAAATCGCAGTTTAAAACAGTTGGAAACCTTCAACTAGCGGGTGATGAAATGATCTCCTAAGGTTTAAAAAAAAACTAAAGAAATAAGCTATGGACAAACGGTTTAAAAAAATAATAAACCTGAAAATGGTCAAAATCTCGCAGGCCGAAAATCTACTAAGGTAGTAGGGATGAACTAAGGCTACACTTATGGCGTGGAGCCTAATACTTCTAGGCGGTCAAAAACGTGTACAACAAAGTGGTAGCAACATCAATAGGTCAAATCACTATCAGGTAAGGCAACCAACAGCTTTTGCCTACAACCATGGCAATGGTACAAATAACATATATATATATTATATAAACATACGCCAACAGCAAACATGGAGAACACACAAAGGCTACAAGTGCTATTAAAGCTACTGATAACTCAACAACACATATGTTAAAACAGGTATATGATGTCACGCATAAAAAAAAACATTTTCTAAAAAAAATATGTCTGTAAATTTTATAAAAATTATTTAGTGACAAAACTTATTTCCAAAAAAAATATAATTTCATTTTTAGAAAAAAATGTTTCGGCTCATAATTAATTAGACACACAATTAAAAAACATAGATCAAGAAATATGCATGTGTGCCTAATGTGTCAAGTGCATATGTGCAACATACGTGAATACCTTTACTCGAATATGTCGTTGAGTAGAGTCGAGGCATGTTGAGTCGTCGAGTAACGTCATAAGGTGTACCAAGGAGAAGACTCGCACTTAAAAATATGTTTTGACACAATATCCAAATCAACAATTGGTCATAGACCTTCTACACCAGTAGAAGGGTTGCTTTGCATGGGAGTGCGATGAATTACCTGACCTAGATAAAAAAATTAGTGGAGCATACAATGCCAATCAAAGAAGGATACGAATCTATGAAGAAGTAGCTAAGGAAAATGACTTAAGAGGTCACAACTAATTTAAAAGAAGAGATAAAAAGGTTACTGAAGGCTGGTTTCATTCTGAGAACGTATATGCTTGCTTTCAAATGAGCAAATTATATATTAAACCCTTTTAACCCAAACAAACCCTAAACATGCAACAGTATGTGATTGAATAAGATGATAATCTAAGCAAGAACATTCAAACACAAGAAATTGAGGAAAAATCCCCCAAAGGGGCAAAACCATTTATTTTCATTATAATATTGTAGGCTATACAATTTCGGATTACAATGAAAATACAAGTGACTAAGAATTACCCTCAGGTATCGGATTCTGTAGTCGCGGCTGGAACTATCCCTTTCCAGTAGGGCTGCAATGGAGAAGAGAACGGCTTCTCCACAAGGGTGTGAACAACAAGAATGCGTTCCTGGGTTGCAAAGTGATTCACAAAGGATTGACAATTTGTGTGAATCAAATACCTAGAGTCTAGATGCTCAATAGGTGAAGACTTAGGGCTTTATGTACTCTGAAAATCGTGTGTTTAAGTCTTAGAAAACCACTTCCCGTAGTGGGATTAAATAAGAAGTCTCGGGCCTAAAAAATCTGAACACGATCTTAACACGATCTGTTGAAGTTTATCCCAGGCGGACCGGTCCGGGTCTGAGGCGGATCGGTCCGATTGACCGGATCGGTTCTTTTATTCTGGGCCGGATCGGTCCGTTGATGATCGGATCGGTTCGCTTCCAGGCTTCATCGGTTCGCTTGCCGTCCGGGGTATACTGGCCTTCTGACAAACTAAGGGATCGGTCCGGGTCTTTAGGCGGACCGGTCCGGTTAGCCGAATCGGTTCTTTTATTTCAACGGATCGGTACGGCTGTCAGACTATGATTCCTCTTCTTATTTTGATATTCGGATCCGTTGAATCTTGAATCTTGAATTTCTTCAACGGTGTAACGGCGTGTGACATAATACATTGAAAATGGACAAAAATGTCCTTACAAATCTCCCCCTATGTCTATGCCGGTACATACATAAAAACAAACATCCGAATTATCAAAACAACTAAAAATGCCTATACAAATCTACCCTTCCATGAACCCAAAACTGGAAAGATACAATTGAATAAGACTATAGAGTTTGGTCTTCAACTCTTCAGGAATCTTAACACTTTTCTCATCAGGGTGTGCAATACAATGATAATCCATGTAGTACCTACACACATGAGACAAAGCACAATACCAAGTGACATATCGAGTTTGAAATGAGATAAACATATATACCAATTTATGAGCAAACTCAAACTTTCAAATCTCCCCCATAATAAGATAATTCATTCTCCCCCTTTTTATGATGTCCCCATAATAGACAAATGAGAGAAATAAATCCAATAAGCAAGTGTGGGGTGTCACTTGGATAAAATCACACCATGAATGAACACAAAGCAACCAAGACGATGATAGCGTAAATGAAGTGGTGTGATTAAATTCGATAGGAAAATCAATGCATACAAACATGACATATGTGCACGATGAATATTGGATATTCCTAGCGAATGAACTCAAATGCTTCCTTTGGTGTAAAATAATGACAATATAAGATATTGACTCAATCAAATCAACAAATCAAAGCTCAAAGTGATTTTCACACCAATAACGTCCAAAATGATTTTATGCTTTTTTAGGACTTTCAAGGAAGTGCAAACCCGTTTAAAGATTCTCCAACCAAACTCCCTCAGATATAATTTTGAATAGAGGCATTTTAAATTCTCAAACTTTGGAGAATTGATGGTGAAACCTAAGTGGCCCATATTTGGCATGAATTGATTTTTATTGCCTTTAAATTTTTCGAGCTCTTTTAACCTCTTTGGACCTCGGATATTAAAATTCCTCCATTTTTTAGGTCCTTTTTAACGGTGGCTTTTGCGCAAAGGATAGATGATTACCTTTCGCATCCCCTCCCTGTAATACAAAAACACACAGTCTCACCAAAAATGATTTTTACATGCATTCCAATCTTGTCAGGTTTTATCGCATATTGTACATTGTATAGACAGAATTGAGATGGAAACACTCAAGCCAACATGTGATACGACAAGTGCAATAATAAAATATAGCCGTGCATGTGTGCAATAAAGGATATAGGAGTCAAACATGTAGGAAGATATCACTAATTACATCTCAAAGACTCCAACCAATGTAAAGCACATAAATGAAATGATGTAGCCTCTCAAATCTCTATCAAACAGTCACATGGATAAATGAAATGAAGTTGTGACTTGGCTACCTTAAATGCTCATCCATAAAAGAAGCATAAAAATAAAAATCTTTTTGTGCTTTTCTAAAAAATTTCTTAAAGGAAAATCTTTGTATTTTAAATTTTTTTGTATTTTTCAAAAGAAATATAAACAGCAAAAAGAATAAATAAAAGCTGTACAACTAAGCAATGGTACATATAAAACAGACTAGCAATAGGAAGCATATGATATGAACATGAGAAAGCATCCTATTCTAGACATAGACCAACCTCTCAGTCAACTGTGCAAATTCCCAAAGACTTCCTACGATTCTCAAATCTAAGGGCATCTAAAGGTTTTGTGAAAATGTCTGCTAACGGACGATCGGTAGTAACAAAACTCAGGGATACAGTGTTCTCCTCAACTAACTGACGAATAAAGTGCTCACGTATCCTGATGTGTTTTGTGCGCGAATGCTGGACGGGATTACGGGATATGTGTATCGCGCTCGTGTTATCACAAGAAATGATCATGGTGTCTTGTCAAATCCCATAATCCTCCAACATTTGCTTCATCCACAAGAGTTGTGTGCAACAACTCCCGGCGGCTATGTATACAGCCTCCGCAGTGGACAAAGAGATGGAATTTTGCTTCTTGCTCAGCCAGGATACAAGAGCAGAACCAAAATAGAAACACCCACTAGAAGTGCTCCTACAACCATCTACATCCCTAGCCCAATCGGCATCCGAATAGGCGGACAAACGGTCATCGGTATCAAAGGAATACCAAATACCGTATGATAGAGTCCCACTCACGTATTAAATAATACGTTTTAGAGCAAGTAAATGTGACTCTTTCGGGGATGCCTGATATCGCACACAGACTCCAACACTAAAGGCGATGTCGGGACGACTGGCAGTCAAGTAGAGAAGACTACCTATCATACTCCGATATAAGGTTTGCTCTACGTCCTTGCCTGAAGTGTCCTTACTAAGCTTGGTAGTGGTAGTCATAGGTGTACGTGCATGCTTAGCGGAGTCTAAACCAAATTTCTTCACTAGGTCTCTAGCATACTTGGATTAGGAGATGAACATCCCATCCTCTAGCTGACGAACCTGGAGACCAAGGAAGAATGTAATCTCACCAACCATGCTAATCTCAAACTCACTTCTCATTTCCTCCTCAAAGTGATGAGCATGCTGGGAGCATGTGGATCCAAAGACTATGTCGTCCACATAGACCTGGGCAACCAAAATAGCATCGTCATCTCTCCTGATGAACAACGTCATATCTACTCCCCCTCTCTTGAAGCCACGAGCTAAGAGATAGGAAGTAAGCCTCTCGTACCAAGCACGGGGTGCTTGCTTCAAACCATACAAGGCTTTTCTAAGATAGTAGACGTGCTATGGGTGCTGAGGGTCTTCAAACCCTTTTGGTTATTCCACATAAACCTCCTCCTGTAGAATGCCATTCATAAAGGCACTCTTGACATCCATCTGGTATAATTTGAAGCGCAGATGACATGCGATGGAGAGCAGAAGACGGACGGACTCAAGCCTCGCAACAGGAGCAAATTTCTCCCCAAAGTCTACACCCTCTATCTGTGTGTATCCTTGAGCAACCAACCTAGCCTTATTTCTGATTATGGTACCATTTTCATCCATTTTGTTCTTGAAAATCCACCGGGTACCTATCACATTAGTCTCACTAGGCCGGGGGACAAGTTCCCAGACATTATTCTTTTTAAACTGAAGCAACTCATCCTGCATAGCAGATATCCAATGTTCATCCTTGAGTGCTTCTTTATGGTTCTTGGGCTCGACTTTGGACGTGTAGCAAAGATGGCTAACAACGTTCTCTAGCTGAGCACGAGTCTTGACCCCTAGAGTGGGATCGCCAACAATGGCAGATGGGTCATGACTATTGCGAACCCAAGTAGGTGTGTCCTCTAACACAGGAGTAGGGTCCACAGAGTGTGAGAGAGGAACAGGTAAATCACTGTCAGAACAATCCTCATCCTCACACTGAAGGTTAGGATCAATAACCGTCGAAGGTTCGTCATCTTGCACGGTGACGTTTATTAATTCCATAACCTTAGAGCTCTTCAGGTTAAAAACTCGGTACGCTCTGCTAGTCGATGAATATCCTAGAAATATTCCCTCGTCGCTCTGGGAGTCGAACTTTCCTAATTGCTCTCTATCCCGTAGGATGTAGCATTTACTCCCAAAAACACGGAAATATGCCAGGTTGGGCTTCTTGCCAGTCCACAACTCATAAGGAGTCTGAAGTGTGTGTGGACGCAAATACACCCTATTCACCGTGTGGCATGCAGTAGACACTGCCTCTGCCCAAAATCTCCTAGAAATTTTACGACCTAGAAGCATAGATCTAGCCATCTCTTGGATCGTTCTATTCTTTCTCTCAACAATACCATTTTGCCGAGGAGTTCTCACAGCAGAAAACTCATGTTTGATCCCGAGGCTATCACAGTAAAGTTCTACCTTTGCTTCTGTGAATTCAGTGCCATTGTCACTACGCATCCTGTTAATAGTGACACCGTGTTGATTTTACAGGACACAGCACTTGGTCGTTAAAAATTCTACAACATCATATTTCTCTCTCAGAAAACCTACAATGGAGTACCTGGAGAAATCATCTACCATCATGAGGATGTACCTCTTACCACCTAGACTTTCAGTACGAGTGGGACCCATAAGATCCATGTGAATCAATTCAAGAACACGAGAGGTGGTAATGGAATGTAACTTCCTATGAGGACTACGAATTTGTTTTCCCAACTGACAGGGTCCACAAACGGTAGAAGTTGACTTTCCAAGAGATGGTAAGCCACGTACTAGGTCCTTTTTAGCTAAACGATTAAGATCTCTAACGTTCACGTGACCTAGACGTTGGTGCCACAGATCCATAGGAGTGATCGTGGCGCTGTTGCAGAGAAGTGAGGATGTGGGCTCAGTCCCATAGCAATTATCCTCGGTCGTCACCCCTTGCACTAATAGTTTACCGGCTTGATTATAGACTTTACAAGTATCCCGGTCAAACTTTACTGCAAAGTCAGCGTCGCACAACTGGCTAATGCTGAGAAGGTTTTGTTTCAAACCTTTGACGTACAAAACCTCTTCTAGCTTAGGAAATCCAGGTAACTCGATAGTACCTCATCCTACAATGCTAGACTTGCTCCCATCTCCAAAGGTGACTCTGCCATCCTGATAGTCCTCAAGAGTCGTAAAAAATGAGGCATCACCTGTCATGTGTCTGGAGCACCCACTATCAAAATACCACTGTGATGTATTATGTGCTTTGAGAGCAACATGAACAACAAAGGCCTTTTTATCTTTCTTAGGCACCCATGCAGAGATGACCTTTTATTTGCCTTTGTTGTTGTTGGTTTTAGCTGGAATGTGAGAAGCATTCACTAACGAAAAAGACATCCGTCAGAATTCTTTCATTAAACTCTGGGATGTGGCAGCTAAGAACTCAACTCACTCTCTCAGACTAAAAAACTCATCAGTATGACGTGGTGGAGCAATAGTACGTTGTGTCCGACCCATGCTATAGCAAGACTCCCTAAGGTGGCCTTTTCTTTGGCAATAAGTACAAAAGAGTACAGTCAAAGGCGGACCTTGGTTTGCCTTTCTTGGTCGAACTCTCCTTCGAGGTTTTTGACGATGGCCATAGGGATTCGTAGTAAACTCAGGAACTGGTCCAGGTGAAATTTGGGACGTGGAGGCACCATCATAACCAATTCCTTACCGATAACCAAAACCTAACGCGGGGACGAGGAGCATCTTTCCCATCTTCCCAGATCTGTCCTCGATTTGAACCTTGACTTCCCGTGCTTTCTCAAGATCATGAGTCAGCTGGGCAATAAGGGTTTCAAGTTTCTTTCGAGTCTCCACGGAGGAATGGAGCTCACTCGTAAGACTAGCCATTTGTTTAGTCAACTCCCCTCTTTCTTTCTCAGAAACACTCTCTCTCTCTCTAAACACACTCTCTTTCTCGTCACAGGCAGATTCTCTCTCTCTCAGGGCGGTGAAGGTGGAGGACTCTCTTTCTCTCGCCTTTCTTAAATCTTCCTCTAGGGCGGTGATCTTAAGAACTAGCGCTTTGTTACGTTTTTTAGTTTTAAATGACTAAGAATATAACTCAGCGTAGGCGCGTTGAATATCACTCTCACTCTCACTTGAGTCATCCTCCCCCTCACTCACATCAATCTCACTATCGAGGTGTCCCTATGAAGCATCATCTTCATCATCGTGAAGAGAACTAGGAGTGATCACTTGACTGGCCATGAATGCGATGAAGTTACACTCATGCGGTGACTCATCTCCTGAATCCACCGTCTCGACCTCACTGTCGTCACTAAGGGTAGCATTAAGGACAGCTTTCCCTTTCTCTCTATTCAGACGATTGGCACACTCAAAGGCTCTATGACCCCTACCATCACACTCAAAGCATATCTCACTTTCTTTCTTAGGAAGATTTTTGGAGTCTTTTTCATTTTTCTTTTCAAACTTATTTTTCTCAAATTTCTTTTTATCTTTAAAATTGCCATTTTTCTTAAATTTGAGAATCCTCTTGAAATTTTTTGCAAAAGAGCTAAATCATCTAGGTCAAAATTACACTCAGAATCTGACGTGTTAGTCTCTTTCTTTCTAGACGACTCTACCCTTTTTCTAGCCGACCCCTCACTCCTTCTCTCTTGGGCTTTAAGTGAAATTCCCTTATCTTTAGATTTAGCAGTTTTAGGGAACATATCAATTTCATAAGTTTGCAAATCTCCTACAAGTTCTTCCAATTTTAGCGTATTTAAATTACCCATGGAATTTAGCACAGTGACTTTAGGGATAAAACGCTTAGGCAAAGAACGAAGAATCTTTTTAACAACTCTAGCATTAGGAATATGTTCACCAAGATTAAAGCTAGTATTAACAATGTCAGAAAGTCTAGCATAAAATTCATCAAAGCATTCAGATTCATGCATGGTGATGGTTTCAAATAGAGTTGTCAAATTTTGCAACTTAGATTCTTTCACAGCATTAGTTCCTTCATGGGTGAGTTGTAAAACATCCCATGCCTCTTTTGACGTGGAGCACGTCATTATACGTTTGAACTCATCAGGTGTGACAGACCCAGAAATAGCACTTAGACCCTTAGAATTAAAAGATGCCCATTTAAATTCTTCATCAGTCCAAGAAGTGTCAGGTTTCAAATTGATCACATTATCAACAGTCACGGAGGGAGGAGTCCACCCTCTTTCTACTAAAATCCAGACACGTTCATCAATGGCTTTTAAAGCCGACCTCATTCGGGCTTTCCAATAAGCATAATTTGTCCCGTCAAAAACAGGCATTTTATTATATAACTTCTCCATTTGAACACGCACTTTTTCAAAAATCAATTTTTTCAGAAAATTGATATCTTAGAAATTTTTTGCGGAAAATAGGAATACGCGATAGATTAGCGTAACCTGCTCTGATACCAATTTGTGAACGTATGTGCTTGCTTTCAAATGAGCAAATTATATATTAAACCCTTTTAACCCAAACAAACCCTAAACATGCAACAGTATGTGATTGAATAAGATGATAATCTAAGCAAGAACATTCAAACACAAGAAATTGAGGAAAAATCCCCCAAAGAGGCAAAACCATTTATTTTCATTATAATATTATAGGCTATACAATTTCGGATTACAATGAAAATACAAGTGACTAAGAATTACCCTCAGGTATCGGATTCTATAGTCGCGGCTGGAACTATCCCTTTCCAGTAGGGCTGCAATGGAGAAGAGAACGTCTTCTCCACAAGGGTGTGAACAGCAAGAATGCGTTCCTGGGTTGCAAAGTGATTCACAAAGGATTGGCAATTTGTGTGAATCAAATACCTAGAGTCTAGATGCTCAATAGGTGAAGACTTAGGACTTTCTGTACTCTGAAAATCGTGTGTTTAAGTCTTAGAAAACCACTTCCCGTAGTGGGATTAAATAAGAAGTCTCGGGCCTAAAAAATCTGAACACGATCTTAACACGATCTGTTGAAGTTTATCCCAGGCAGACCGGTCCGGGTCTGAAGCGGATCGGTCCGATTGACCGGATCGGTTCTTTTATTCTGGGCCAGATCGGTCCGTTAGTGATCGGATCGGTTCTCTTCTAGGCTTCATCGGTTCGCTTGCGGTCCGGGGTATACTGGCCTTCTGACAAACTAGCGGATCGGTCCGGGTCTTTAGGCGGACCGATCCGGTTAGTCGGATCGGTTCTTTTATTTCAGCGGATCGGTCCGGCTGTCAGACTATGATTCCTCTTCTTATTTTGATATTCGGATCCGTTGAATCTTGAATCTTGAATTTCTTCAACGGTGTAACGGCGTGCGACATAATACATTGAAAATGGACAAAAATGTCCTTACACATTCAAACTGCTAGGTATTTTTAATGCCTCTCTAATATAGTTCAAGTAATTAAGAATAATGGAAAATTAAGAGTCTGCATTGATTTCAAGAATCTTAATACAACTACTCCTAAGGATGAATATCCAATGGTAGTAGTAGATCTATTGGTTGATAGGTCAACTGGTCATTCTATCATGTCTATGATGGATGATCATTCTCGTTATAACCAAATATGCATAGTTGAAGAGGATGTGTATAAGACTACATTCATATGTCCTAGTAATTTAGGGACATTCAAATGGATCAAAATTTCATTTTGGATTGATGAATACAAGGTCCACATACTAAAGGGGAATGAACACCGATTTCCAAGACATGGTTGACACTTTTTTGAAGTGTTATAGTGAAGACATTAATGTAAAATTAAAAATAACATCCTATTATATAACATACCTTAAGAAATATTTAAAAATGACGAGGTTACATAAACTCAAAATGAACCCTTTAAAATGTTACTTTGGAGTTTTTATAGGAAATTCCCTTGGTATTTAGTGCATCAAAAAGGAATTCAAGTTGGCCGGAGCATGGCTAAAGCCATCTTTGGAAGTAAATCCTCGAGAAAGAAAACATATTTACAAAGTTTTTTAGGTTAAATTAATTATCTTAGAATATTTATTTATAATGTTATAGGAAATACTAAAGTATTTTATACTTTCTTGAAGCTAAAACACCAAGAAAAGAAGGATGAGCATGGGCAATCTTTTTAAACACTTAAGAGGTACTTGGTCAAGCCACCTTTTTTTGCTCCCTTAGGAGGAAATAATCAACTGAAGTTATACATTTTAGCCTATGATGCATTTATTGGAGTGTTATTGGCTCAAGACTGTGAAGGGTATAAGGAACAAGCCATTTATTACGTTAGTAGGTTTCTAAATGTTATGAATGTAGACATTCTCTAATGGAAATACTATGTCTAGCCTTGTACTTTGATGCTATAAGATTGAGATAATATTGGTTGCCTAAAGAGGTTTATGTTATTTAAAATTTTGACTTAATTAAATAAATACTGACAAAACCCATTCTAAAAAATATAATTGGTAAATGGGTGTTGGCATTGTCTAAATTTTATTTCTACTATGTACCTCAAAAGGCAGTTAAAGGCCAAACTTTGGTTAATTTATTAGCAGATCATCTATGAAAGTATGAATCATATGGGAAATATGAGATATGATATGTGTCTCCAAGCCCTTGGAAACTTTGGTTTGATTGTTTGAAAACTAAAATAATGTCAGGAATCGAGATACGTATTGAATCCACTGAACACATTAAAATAAAGCATGGTTACAGGTTGGAGGAAAACACATGTACTAATAATTATGTAACATACGAGGTTGTAATAATGGGTTTAGAGATCCTTCAAAGTTATAATGCTTCAGTAATTATGATTTTTGGTGACTCCAAAAACGGTTATAAGACAATTAACTAGTAAATACAAATGTATCCATGAGTGCCTAAATTTATATAACCAAGTGGCACTAAATTTGCCGTCTAGAGATCTTTAAACTATATTCCCAGGTTTTGACTATAGAATATAATGAAATGGCTCAAAAGGCATAAGGTTTTATACTTGATAATGACTTTCAAGCCAAGGTAAAGATTAGTGCTATCAATGGCTTCCTACCTATGATACATAACTGATGGCCAATGATGGAAATTGGATATATTGATGTTCAAGAAGATTGGAGAAATCTAATAATAAATATCTAAATGATCCCGACATAAAAATTGATAGGGTTATTAGGTGGAAGAAACAAATTATATTATTCATGCTAATAAGTTATGTAAAAGAGGTTCTAATAGAGTGATACTAGAGTGCTTAAATAAAAATAAAGGATTAAAAGCTATAGCCCAAATCCATGAAGGCCTCATCAAGTTGGACCTAAGATGAGATGGGTGCTAAGAAGGCATGGGTTTTACTAGCCTTCAATCCTTAAAGACTGCATTATATTCGCAAAAGGATGTAAAAAATGTCAACAACAAGATCCTTTGAAGCATATACTTATTGTTGACTTGCAATATGTGGTTAAGACTTAGCCATTAAGAGGATGAACCATTGATGTAATTGGAAAATTCTATCCTCTATCTTCAAAACTACGGAGTTTTATTTTACTTGCAACTGATTACTTCACTATGGGTAGAATCTAAGGCTTTGAAATTAGTTGCCCAAAATTAATTGGGAGATTTCTTGCAAGATATTATATATAGGGGTGGGTTCGAGAAACTATAACCTCAAATAATATAACTCTTCAAATAAGAAATGGTGGTTGAATTCACTTCTAGGTTAGGAATATTTATAACAAAGTCAGCACCTTGCTTTACTCAATTAAATGATCAAATTGAGGCCAAAAATAAAGTAATTAATGATAACTTGATCAAAGTAATTGAGAAAAAACCTAGGGATTATCACAACTTGCTGCCAAAAGTTTTATGGGCTTGTAGGACATCTAAAAGGTAAAATAGTGGAATAACTCCACATGCCTTAACTTACGAGCATGATACTATTCTCCTAATGGAAATAACTCTAATTCATTAAGAATTGTATCCCAAAATGATCTAACAATTGAAGGCTATAATCAAGCCATGTATGTAATTGGAAAATATAGATGAAGAAAAGATAAGAGCCTTGAACAACATTTCGATATAAAAGAAGAAAATATACAAAAATTATAATAAAAAAGTGAAGAAGAGAACCTTTCATGATGGGGATTTGGTTTGGAAAGTTATCCTTCCTATAAGTTCAAATGACCCTACCCATGGATAGTGGTCCTCAAAATGGGAAGGGCCCTTCCAAGTCCATAAAGCTTTTAAGGGAGGATCATATTATTTGAGGAATATTAATGGTTATGTACACTAGAAAAAGACCAATTCTAAATTCTTACAGCTTTATTATCCAACTATTTGGGAAGCAGGGCAATAAGAAAAAAAATACATAATTTCAATAAAACATTGGAAATTTTATTATTGAATGGAAATGCTTGAATATAAGAGACCTAAAGTTGGTCCAAAAGTTTTCATAATCTAGCTTTTGGAGTTATTTGGGTTTCCTTTGCTTTGAATTGACCCGCTGTATTAATGGAGACCAACATCACCCCAGGAATCCCAGCCACCATCTTTATTTTAGTTTGTATCAGAGGAAGGAGTTACAGTAGTGAAAGCCCAAGGATCTCCTATCATAAAACGTGAATTGGAGGTACAACCATACTCAAGTATTCCTACACTCTTCAACACTGTCATGAAAGGGTGACATGGATGGGAAGAAAGAGAAAGAGAACAAGGAAGACAAAAAAGCTCAGAACCGGTGAACAAAATGATGGTTGATCTGGAGTAGTGATGCCTTACATCTGCTCAACATATATTTATGAAAAGTGTAAAGAAGATCGACGTGGGATTATGGCTTCAAGAAATTCAACAGTCCACTACACTCTTCAACACTATCATTAAAGGGTGACATGGATGATAAGAAAGAGAAATAAAACGAGGAAGACGAAAATCTCAGAGATGGTGAATGAAATGATGGTTGATTTAGAGTAGTGATGACTTACATCCGCTCAACATATATTTATGAAAAGCGTAAAGATGATCAACGTGGGATTATGGCTTCAAGAAATTCAACAGACCACTAATTCTTTTTTTCTAAAATCAATTAGTGTGGGGGTATGTTTATACCATATTAATGCGAACCAATAAATATGCTTCCACATAATTAATTAACAAGAAAAAATAGTAGAATTACAATATAAATATATAAAATAGTGGGTAACATGCATGCGTGACATTCGTTATTAATTGGGACTTTTTATTCAAATGGGAATTAGTTACAACTTAAATTGGGATTTTAGTGCACCAAAGCGAAAAAACTCAAGTAGGTGAGTAACTACCCAACATTTACCATAGCAGTTACGTTGCATGAGCAAGAAATACTATAAATAAGCAACGAACCCAATAAGTAATAAAGGGCTCCCTCATCAAAAACACATTTACATTGCTTTCATCCTCTTTTCCTTTCCTTTTTTTTTCTTTATTATATTTTCAACATTCTTTCATTATGCAAGTAGATTGTAAAGTTGTTGTAACTTTTTCTTCAAAGTTTATTTAAATCTTCTTGCATTTACGTTTTTTCTTGTTTACTTTATTTCTTAGTGTAATTATTTACTTTACTCTCAATTTACTTTCTTGCAAATATTTCTTTAATTGCATTTTTTATTCCGTTATTTACAAATCTTTACTTCTCTTTTGATTCATGCAATTTACTATTTGTGTCCAGGTTAATTACCATAACTTAGTTCTTACATAAAGTGTTCCATAAGGGAAGCATAAGTTGGAAAACATCACTAGGCTAAGATCTTTGGTTGACAAGACCAAAAATCTTATCTGGCACGCTTGCAACCCTAATTATTCACCAAGCCAAGTGAAAAATAAATCAAAAAATTCACATTGAAATCCATATTTGAACTTTTAAATGATGATTAATTTATGATTTGTAGATTAGTTTTCAGTTCAAAACTCTCTTAAATAATATTTAGTTAGGATTTGGGCTTCAGACTTGTAAATACTCTTGCTAATGTTATTATAATTCTAATTGGATATAAAAGGATTAAGGCCTTTACTATCCCTTAAAAATTGTTAGAAATGTAATTAATAAGTGATTGGTTTAGATTGATGTTGGGAATCTAGAAATGATTTATAAAGTGGGTTAGTTGTTGTTGGCTTGCGATTTGAAGTTTGTAATTGTTAAACTCTAATATTAAACCATTTAAATTATATATAATTATTTTAAAGTCTCGATGACTACCTAATCTAAGAAGAAGTGTATCGGGGGCTATTGTTTGGATTTTATTTGTGAGACATCCCATGCATAGAGTCTAGAGAAGGCTAAGTGTTGGGATATTAAGAATTGCACAAGTAATATTTCTACTTTAGTAAAGGATTTAATTGTGCAAAACCCCATGCCATTTAAGTTTACATGTGAAATCGATATAATTCCCATTATAATATAATTGGCTAAAACCAGTGATAATTGAAAATTAGATTAGCATTATGTGATGGGTGGGGTAAAATGAGTATATTGAAATTATAACTTGAATAGTAAGTCAATTGTGGAACGTGTAATGATATATTGGTAATTATAGTAATTTTTAATTTAGAATAACATATTGGAATTATTATATGGGTGCATTCTAAGAGAGGACACTTTATTTATTGTATGCCCGTGATGTTAGTTTGATTAAACATGATGGAGAACGCTTTTACGTGCTGCGCTCTATGTGGGCAAATAAACGATCAAGAATGAATACAAATGATCAAAATAAATCTAATGGCTGACGATGCACTTCTTTTAAACACACTTTCATTGGTTTAAAGGGTTAACACATGGATCGCTTTGGAAGACATGAAGACCATTGATAAAAATGGTCCAACGGTTCAAGTAAAGTTAGAGAAATGTGAGGTAAAGAAAACACAGATCTATCCGTTATAATACCAACATGTGTAAGGCCACAATGCTAAGAAAAATACGTGTTTTTGAAGTTGAAAGAATTCAATTTTCCCCCATAATATTATCTAGCGCTATCAGATTCTACCCAAGCAAAGTTTTAGGTACTTAGGGAAATTATAAAACAACCCCAAAAAATTATAAAATCCAATTTTAAATGTTTAAAAATTATTATAAAAATCCAAAAATTATTTAAAATATCCCAAAAATCGTAGAAAATTATTTTAACGCGATTTAACACACACTCTCCCATATTATGAAGAATACAACACATAAATGTAATCCTAGGTGAATGTGTTGGTGTTCTACTTTTAGGTACTTTAGAGGAGTTCAATTGTAGAGTCTGAAGGCTTTTTTGTAGACTATTTTGTCACTATTTGCAAAATAGATGAGCACCTATATAATATATACTCAAGTGAGTCAAAGATATAGGGTGCTTCAATCTCCCCCTTTGGAAATATGAGACAAAATCTCCTTTGAGTCATCGAGGACTTGTATGGATACAAAAGTAATAAGAAAAACCTATTCCTATACAAAAATTCTATCTATCCAATATCCTAGAAAAGGAAAATTACACAACTCAACTAGATACATACGAATACCCTATCAAAATTCCAATGTAAATGAAGGTACTGATTCCTAAAAATGAGATAACTAAGATCAAGATTTTTAGTTAAGAATACAACAAGAATGCCCATGTAGACTCAAATTTCTCCCCCATTTTGTCTTAAATGGACAAAGGGCAAAGAAAATAAGTATGAAACAATAAATCATTTTTCAGCTATAACCATACTAATAGATTTGCGCAAAGATTCAAATCGAAGATAATCCAAAGGTTTAGTAAATAGGTCAGCTAATTACAATTTAGTAGGCAAGTAATTAATTTCTAACTCCTTAAGTTCAACTAACTCGCGTATGAAATGATATCTGATTATAATATGTTTGGTACGAGAGTGCTGAACTGGAATTTTAGAAATATTATCGCACTTTTATTGTCATAATAGAGATGTAACTTATCTTCAGTTATACCGTAATCTTTCAACATTGTTTTAGCCAAAGTCATTGAGCACAGCAACTTCCTGGGGCAATATATTCGAATTCGGCAGTAGACAAGGAAGTGCAGTTTTGTTTCCTACTACTCCATCCTACCAAATTGTTACCAATGTAGTAACATGAGCCTGAAGTACTCTTACTATCATCGAAACATCCAGACCAATCAGTATCAGTGTATCCTACTATAAGACTAGAAGTGTCTTTAGTGTACCAAAGTCCTAAATTTAGAGTGCCTTTAATGTATTTGATAATTCTTTTAACTCATAATAAATGACCCTCTTTAGGATTGTTTTGATATCGAGCACACACGCAGACAGAGTACATAATATCAGGACGGGAGGCAGTAAGGTATAGTAGGCTTCCTATCATGCCACGGTATAAAGTAGAATCGATAGTTTTACCATTCTTATCTTTTGAAAGTTTAACAGAAGTAATTATAGGAATCCTAGCTTCTTTAGCTATTTCTAGGCAAAACTTCTTGACAATCTCTAAAGCGTATTTAGATCGTGATACAGATGAGCCATCTGAATTTTTCTTAACTTGGAGAAGTGAGAAGAATTGTAACTCCCCCATAAGTGACATATGGAATTCATTATTCATAATGTCATAAAATGTTTTGACATCTGCAAGGGAGGTATATCCAAAAATGATATCGTCTACATATACTTGGGCTATGGTAATGTTTCTGTCAAAATGTTTGACAAACATAGTTTGATCATTCCCTCCTCGTTTAAAATTGTTGTTTATAAGGAAGGTAGATAAACGTTCATACCAATCTCTATGAGCTTGTTTTAACCTATCAAGAGCTTTTTAAGCCGGTAGGCATAATTTGGGTGATGAGAGTCAAAGAACCCTTTGGGTTGTTGATAATACGCAAATACTGCGTATTTCATCCTCCGAACGGACGCATTTTAGCCCCCTCGGGTATCTTATTCCCTATATTTATGCTCATAAACTAGACAACCTCGTATTTCTATGTTAACATGTTTTGCAGGGGTTAATTAAGCTTTTGTAAGTAATTGGATGCTAATTGTGAACTTCGGACGCGTTCCGCTCTATTCTCGTACACAACTTCACATTCAAGGGCATTTTAGTCTTTTCACAGCTTGGGCACCTAGCCCAACATCTACATGGAAGTTGTATCCCTCCTCGTAAGCTTCGTGTGGCCGTAAACGGTGCGCGATTTAGATTCATAACGAAGAAGTTACGGCGATTTCAGCGAATGAGAAAAGCTTGGAAACCAAAACAGTAATGCAGTGTCCTGCCCCTGCTTGATCGATCGATCGACGATTTGGTAGATCAATCGACTATATTAAATTGCCAAAATTTGGCCTTGATAGATCGATCGACCAAATCATCGATCGATCGATGCTCTATTTTTCTAATGATATTTTGCATTTTCTTTTCTTTTCTCTTTTCTTTTCTAATTTAATTCCCACTTGGTATATAAGCCAATTTTGATGTAATAAACAGAAGTGAACGTTTTTAAAGAGTTTTAGAAGATAGAATAGTTAGGGTTTGGGTGATTTGCTTAGTTCTTCTTCATTTCTTCTTGGATTAACACACTTTTGGGCTTGAGTGTTGACTATTCATCATCCTCTCCATTAATATAGTTTGTATTTCCTAATTTCTTGCTTTCTAGTTAATTTACAAGCTTTTTAATTTAGGTTTACATGCTTTATTTACATGCTTTGATTTACTTGCTTTGTAGTATAGTTTTATTGCGTTTATTTACCGCTTTCCATTTACCGCATTTTTAACATGCTTTCTAGCTAATTTAAATTATGTTGTGTTTGAATGGAACTCACTCGAGTTGACGCATTGCTTTGTTTTGGTGATGGTGTTTATGGCCCTATTTTGAGTGTGTTGTCCTAGTTATTACACCTAAGAGATTTGACGGGGCATATCATGTATGTTTCGAGCTTACGACCTTTCGCGCGTAATTTTAGGGATATTTATTGACGCGAAAATCTTATTAGGCCTTCATGATGATTTAGGGCGTAACAACCCTTGATTTAATTAACTGTCGAAACGAGACACATTTGTAATAACTCATCGACCCATGTAACCATTTTATACTAATTAACTCGGGTGAAGGATATTCGACGCAACCTATAGTTTTACTCGCTTTCATAATCTAGTTCCAATACCTTACCTAGATTAAAATTTCCTTTATGCATATTTTTCCTTTTAGTTTGTAATCATCTTTTACACTTTTATTTCGAAATACTAAATCACTTAAATTCTAGCAACTCGTCCCAGTAGATTCTCGATACCCGACTTACCGCTGTGCTTGCCTCGCAAGTGTAGTAGTAATTTAGGTTTTTGTATTGATTTGGCGAAACTAAAACAACGATTAGCGTCTTTACACGCGCTACTTTTTGCACCTTAATTAAAATGGCGCCGTTGCCGGGGACTAGTTTGTTTTAGACTTTATTTGAATTAGTATTTCATAGTATTTTCTTTCTATTTGTATTATTTGCTAATATTTTGCAGGACTTCCACATTTGAGCACTTAGAAACGCTCGAATCTTTCCCGCGCGCACTTACTTTGTGGAATCCGCCATTCGAGCCATTTTTGGGGTAAGCATGTCTTATTCCAATTCTTTCGGTAATCCTTATTATAATTCTCAAAATTCTAGGCCTATGACTTTTGGTGAATACTTAGCATCCCAAATTAAAACAAATTCAAATATGACTTTGGGCGAGTATAACGAAAGTCAAAACTTAGGTTATTGGAATTTTGATGATGATGACAATGATTTTGGGCCTTTACCTCCTTATAATAGGAATTTTGAAATGAATTGCAATAGTTTTCAAAATTCCTATAATAATGAGTTTTCGTTTATGTCCGATGGTAATTTTCAAAGTTCCCATTTTCATGCATCCGTACCTCGACCCATGACATTCGGTGAGGGTTTGCGTATGTATGAAAATGAGAAACTTGAAACTCGTTATCGGGAAGACAATCGTTCGTGGGAACATGAGTTGGATTTATTATTTGAGTCCGACGACGATTTTGCTTCCGAGACTTTCGAAGTCGAGGAATGTTTTGAACCAAAAGAGGTACTTATGCCTACTTTGGAACAATCCATTTTAGACTTTGCCCATTGCGTAATAGATACTGAAAGTGAGGATGATAATGACGTAATATCTACTTGCAATGAAATGATTTATTCTTTAGCCCCCAAAGAAGAACATTTCATTGAAAATGATATTATTTCCTTCGAAACTCAAACTTCATGCGATGATGATTCATCTCATGAGTTTGAATTTCTTTCATCCCCATTTTCATTCTCTATTATCCCACTGGAACAAGTACCTGATGATTCGGAACTTTAATGTTTTAAATCCTATCGCTGATGAGGAGTACTTGCTCGAGTCACCCTCCACGATCGCATCTTTGCCTTTGTGTGCGCCGCCTCCCATTCCAACTTCAAAATCATTGGGAGGATATTCGGTTTTTCTCGGTGCCCACTTATTTTTGTCACCCGTGAAATCCAAACCCCCCATCGTCCCACTAAAACTTTTAATTGGTGATGGTTCATTTCTTTCGCCTTACACATGCCTTCTATTGTTCAAACGGAATTCATATTTTTCGGAGGTCATTCTTGTATGTGAGGGTACACCGGTTATCCTCCAAAGACAAATCGTTCTCATGGTGAACCCTCAGCTATTTAGACTTCTAGTGTACAGTTAGTGTGAAGTCTAAATAGTAGGTTGTATATAGTTAGCTTTTTATTCTTTCTTTCTTTTCATTTTTTCTTTTTCTTTTTAATTTAGTTTAGTGTAATTAGTTAACTCTTTGTTATTTGTTTTTGCTATGCTCGGTACTAACTTGTTTTTTAGATTCTTTGGACTTGTTCTTATGGGGATCGCTCCAATTTTGGGTAATATCGCTCTTTTCCTCTCTTAACTTGGTTCTTAATTTACATTGAGGACAATGTCAAGTTTTAAGTTAGGGGGTGTGGGATATTCTATCCATTTCATTATTTAGTCCATGTTTTTGCTCACATGTTAGCTATTTAGTATGCTTTTCTTAGAAAAATTAAAAAATTTCAAAAATATTTTCTTTCTTTTTTCTCCTTTTTTGGGCGTTTTGTCTTTGTTTCTGATGACAAATTTCAATAATTGCCCGATCTAATAGACAACCCAATGATGCATATTCTCGATTTTAGAAGTTATTAGACTTTAGTCTCGATTATTGATATTATGAATAACTTCATGAATTAAACTTTAATCCCATGAGCACATGCACTTTTATTGCTATATTGATTTGGTTTAAGATTTTTATAACTCGGTAATCTTTTGTTGCATTGTATATACTTACACCGAGTAAGCGTTGTACCTTTCGTTGTTTGTGAGTGTATACACTATTCTTTTCTCATTGAAAACGTTACAGTCGTTGGTAATCTCTCTATTCTTTCATTTGACTGTTCATTAATTGAGTTCATACATGAAATGTGTTACTTGATCATGATTTTCATATATTGTTTTGAATCGAGAATTACGTAAACTTTGTGAAATGATCATAGGCCCTCTTTGATATATCACCCATATTAGCCTTGACCTCACCCTTATATGTTTACCCTCGTTAACCCCTTTGAGCCTAAATACTAGCCTTTCGTTTCATAACCCCATTCCCATAACCAACTCTAAATTGGAGTTTTAGCCCATACATACACTTTCCATACCTTTGTTTGGTTTGCTACTTGGGATTGAATGTTGTTGTTATGATGTCGGTTGCAATTTAGGCATATGAGAGTTTGAAAAGTAAAGAAAAGAAAGTAGTGAAAAAAGTGAAGAAAAAGAGAAAGCAAAAAGCAAAAGAAAACAAAAGAGAAAGTGTAGAAAAAGAAGAAAAGAAAAAGAAAGTTGTAAATGTTGTATATAGTTCAATAAGCTTTGATTACTCTCCCCGATGATATATCTAATGCCGTTTTGGAACTTGTTTTCCAATTTTGATATTACCCGCATTTTTCCATTATCCCGAGTTTTCATCCCGAACACTTCGAATCCGTACATACACTCCTTTCATTTCATACCCTAGCCATACCTACATTATAACCCTATTAAAGTCCTATGTGATCTTAGGTTGATGTAATTTAAAAGTCATAACATTTGCGATAATCAGTGAAAATGCATTTCGCCTCTTTTAGTGTGCGACATCTTTCATTGAGATTACAAGTTTTTATTTCCTATATAGCGTTCTTCATTGTGACATGTGTGCGGCCTAGTTTCCATTTCCATTTACTCTTTAGCCCGCATGTTCCGTGTGTTACCTCCCTGTTTTGAGTGAATTCGCTTGATGAGTGTAATGTTTGTGAGGATTGAATATATGCTTGCTTTAATGTTTATCCGATTTATTTAAGTTTTTCGTCAAATCATACTTTGCATGTGCTCGCTCCCCTCCCACATTTTTAGGTTTCAATTCTATGAGGTGCATTCTATAATATTAATGATTTGGACTTTTGTTTGAATTCATTCATTTTGCTAATAATGCATATGAAATCCTTTTCGCTATTGTTAGGCTTGTTGCATGTTGGGTTGGGCATATTTTGAGGAAACCATGTGATGTTTGTGGGTATCATCTCTGAAAACCCTCACGAGACGACACTCGTCCACTAGGGTGACCTAGGGGTGACCTAGTGGCCTTTTTCTTTTATACCATACTTTTGTACTGTCTCCTGCTTTTGGTTTACTTGTAGTTCTTATTGCATCCTATTTCATTGCTAGGGACTAGCAATGTGTAAGTTAGGGGGTGTGATAATACGCAAATACTGCGTATTTCATCCTCCGAACGGACGCATTTTTGCCCCCTCGGGTATCTTATTCCCTATATTTATGCTCGTTAACCAGACAACCTCGGATTCTACGTTAACATATTTTGCAGGGGTTAATTGAGCTTTTGTAGGTAGTTGGATGCTAAGTGTGAACTTCGGACGCGTTCCGCTCTATTTCAGTACATAACTGCACATTCAAGGGCATTTTATTCTTTTCACAACTTGGGCACCTGGCCCAACATCTACATGGAAGTTGTAGCCCTCCTCGCAATCTTCGCGTGGCCGCAAACGGTGCGCGATTCCGATTCATAACGAAGAAATTACGGCGATTTCAGCGAACGAGAAAAGCTTGGAAACCAAAACAGCAATGCAGTGTGCTGCCCCTGCTTGATCGATCGATCGACGATTTGGTAGAACGATCGACTATATTAAATTGCCAAAATTTGGCCTTGATAGATCGATCGACCAAATCATCGATCGATCGATGCTCTGTTTTTCTGCTGATATTTTGCCTTTTCTTTTCTTTTCTAATTTAATTCCCACTTGGTATATAAGCCAATTTGGATGTAATAAACAGAAGTGAACGTCTTTAGAGAGTTTTAGAAGATAGAATAGTTAGGGTTTGGGTGATTTTCTTAGTTCTTCTTCATTTCTTCTTGGATTGACACACTTTTGGGCTTGAATGTTGACTATTCATCATCCTCTCCATTAATATAGTTTGTATTTATTCATTTCTTGCTTTCTAGTTAATTTACAAGCTTTCTAATTTAGGTTTACATGCTTTATTTACATGCTTTGATTTACTTGCTTTGTAGTATAGTGTTATCGAGTTTATTTACCGCTTTCCATTTATCGCATTTTTAACATGCTTTCTAGCTAATTTAAATTAGGTTGTGTTTGAATGGAACTCACTCGAGTTGATGCGTTGCTTTGCTTTGGTGATGGTGTTTATGGGTCTATTTCGGGTGCGTTGTCCTAGTTATTACGCCTAGGATATTTGACGGGGCATATCATGTATGTTTCGTGCTTACAACCTTTCACGCGTAATTTTCAGGATATTTGCTGACGCCAAAATCTTATTAGGCCTTTATGATGATTTAGGGCGTAACAACCCTTGATTTAATTAACTGTCGAAACGAGACACATTTGTAATAACTCGTCGACCCATGTAACCATTTTATACTAATTAACTCGGGTGAGGGATATTCGACGCATCCTATAGTTTTACTCGCTTTCATAATCTAGTTTTAATACCTTGCCTATATTAACATTTCCCTTTATGCATATTTTTCCTTTTAGTTTGTAATCATCTTTTACACTTTTATTTCGAAATATTAAATCACTTATATTCTAGCAACTCGTCCCAGTGGATTCTCGATACCCGACTTACCGCTGTGCTTGCCTCGCAAGTGTAGTAGTAATTTAGGTTTTTGTATTGAGTTGACAAAACGAAAACAATGATTAGCTTCTTTACACGCGCTACTTTTTGCACTCAATCAGTTGCTATACGTAGGTCTCCTCAGTCAAGATGCCATTAAGGAAAAAAGATTTAACATCCATTCAATAAAGTGTTAAGTGCGAATGACACGCTATTGCAAATAGTAAGCGAACAAATTCAAGCTAGTGACAGGTGCAAAAGTTTCCTCAAAATCTATTCCTTCAATCTGAGAGTAGCCCTGGGCAACTAATCTAGCTTTATTTCGGATAATTATCCCAGATTCGTCTGTTTTATTTTTGAAAATCCAATGTGTCCCAATAACCTTTTTATTTTCAATCCAAGGTACAAGATACCATACATCATGTATGATAAATTGAAGAAGTTCCTCCTGCATAACACTTATCCACAATGGGTCATTCAGTGCTTTATTAACATTCTTGGTTCTATAAGAGAAACAAAGCATGCATAATGAGCCAGAGTACATAGTTGGGATCTTGTACGAAATAGCTTAATAAGATTACCAACCAATCTATCTAAAGGATGATATTTGGAAACCTAGTTAGGTACTTCAAAGGTCTCAGTTGGTAAGGACTCATCTATCTCTGGAGAATCATAATTTAAAATGTTTTCGGATTCATTCACTATAGTTGGTACTTTGATCTTACTTTCTACTTTAGTGTCACTTACAACCACATTAATGGATTCCATCATGGTTTTGGTACGGAGATTGTAGACACGGTAGGCTCTACTATTTGGAGAGTATCCTAAGAAAATAACTTTATCTCCTTGATTTTGAATTTAGATAGATGTTCTCTGTCTTTACAGGCGTAACAAGTGCTACCAAAGGTTCTAAAGTATTTTAGGTTAGGTTTCTTCCCATACCAAAGCTCATAGGATTTTTGTTTGGTATTTTTCCTTAGATAAACACGATTGATTATGTGACAGGCTGTACGAATTGATTCTACCCAGAAATATTTAGGTAGGTTCTTCGCATGAATCATCACACAGGCCATTTCTTGAAGAGTACAATTTTTACCCTTAGCAATTCCATTTTGTTGAGTTGTTTTTAGGGCACTAAATTCATCTTTGTAACCATTATAGTCACAGTATTCAATGACAATTGAATTTATGAATTCTCCTCCTTTATCACTACGAATTCTATCTACTTGGGAATATTTTTCATTTTCTATACGAACTAAGATTTTCAAAAACATACAAAAGTTTCTGACTTGTGTTTGAAAAAGGAAACCCAGGTAAATCGAGTGAAGCCATCATCCATAACTAAGATATAACTATTGCCACAAAGACTAACAGTACAAGAAGGACCCATTAGGTCCATATGGATGAGTTCTAGAGGTTTAGTGGATAAAAATTCTTTAACTTTCTTGTGGGTAGCCTTAATAATTTTTCCCTTTTGATAGCGGCCACATATGATGTTTGAAATTGGTTTTATCTTAGTAAGACCTCTAATTATCTCTTGGGAGCACAATTTACTAAGACTATCATAGTTAATCTGACCCAACCTATTATGCCATATCTCATTGTCATCCATTCTGATAATGTTACAAACCTCTGTACTTGGATTGACTGTGTAACAGTTATCTGGAGTACCGAGTCCTGTAATAATACAATCACCTTTTTCATTTAAAATTTTGCAATTATTCTTTGAAAAGGTGACTGTATAGTTGGAGTCACAAAACTGTGATATATTTAGTAAATTAGCTTTAATACCTTTTACCAAGAGGACATCCTCAATAATAGGTAATCATTCTTCATGGAGTGTTCCTTTACTAATGATCTGGGCTGATACACCATCTCCAAACAAGACTTTTCCTCCGGAGAAGTTAGTTTTGTTTAAAAGTTTGGAATCATCCCCAGTCATATGTTTGGAACATCCAGAGTCTAAATACTATCCAAATGCTGTGTGTTCAACTTTAAAAGCACTGATCATAATGTTGCATTTCATCTGGGGTAATAAATCATCTTTTCTAACCCAAATTACTTTAGTTTTTAATTTGCGCTTATTAGCTCGTATTTAATAAAACTTGCTAGCTTCTGTCTTTTCTTTAAAAGATTTTTGAGCAGGTTTGTGAGTATTATAGACAGTTTGAGCATTTGGTTTAGAAAAGAATCTAAGATTCCTTCTTGTTGATGTTATTTTAGTATTAGTTCTTTTCTTCCTATTTTGATAGTTAGAATTCTTGTCTGGCTATCTAGGAAGGACATAATTGTTTCGACTTCTACAAGAATAGTTGAAGTTATAAAAAATAGGAGAGTTATAGACCGGATTATATAGACATTTAGAATAACAACTATCAAGGGAATGTCCATAGACATCACAATAAAAGCAGTATAGATGGCACATATAACTCATAACCTTGGGAAAATTGTTATTCAAAGGCTTGTATAAGTTTTGAGCTCTATTCTTATTCCTAGGTGGCACATGATGAAATGATGAATCATCTTGTCTTATAGGGGGCAGACGTATTTAGCCTTATGTTCAACATTATGCTTAGAGTTACTTGATTCACCAATGTCTAACTTTTGTTGTTTTGAGTCAAAATCATTTTTCAAACTATGAAAATCAGGACAAGTTTTAACAGGTCTTTTGCCGCCAGAGACAAACTTGATAGGTTAAAAAAAATTTGTTTGCTTGGAATTATTGGGGCAAAAGCCTATTCCAATTCTGTCATCAGAATTGGTTGTACTTTCAGCAACATTGTCTTCAAAACATTTAGAGTTATTTTCAAATTTAAAAAACTTTTCGAAGACTGTTGATGTCTTTTCTTTTGTTTGTTCCAATTCTAATAACGTCCCTTTATATTTCTTTTCCAAAATTTCATTTGAGTCAGACAACTCTTTCAGTTTTTTTTCAAAATTTTTAGTTTCATTCTCATGAGTTAGACATTGAAAAGTGTACTCTTTAGCATTTTGTTTGATCATATGACTTAGGGTTTCTATCTTCTATGTAAGATCTTTGATAATCTTTTCAAGTCTAGTGCTTTTCTTGAGTGTTTTTGTGTACAGTGTGTGAATGTCAGGAAGGTCCTCATTGTCGGAGTCACTAAGTGTGTAGTGTGCAGTGTCCCCTAGCGATTATTTTTTAGGACTCACACAC
The DNA here is from genome assembly GCA_949130495.1 of Sambucus nigra. Lineage (NCBI taxonomy): Eukaryota > Viridiplantae > Streptophyta > Magnoliopsida > Dipsacales > Adoxaceae > Sambucus > Sambucus nigra. The sequence continues at coordinate 146,392,759 of OX422207.1, forward strand.
CCATTGACATCAACAATAGATCGTACACTTTGAATGACACACACCGCATTTGAAGTGTTATCAACATTCTTAAGTAATAAAGCAAACAAATCAGTAGGAATAACATCTTCAACGTAGCATGATCAGGTTCCTTATCATTAGTGTATATGATTTTAGCAGAGAAGGACATACAAGGGTTATAAGTGTTAGATGACTCAGGTTCATCAGTTTTTGATTCACTTGAGTCATCCCAAGTCTTGCACAAGTTATCTTTATTGTTCTTGTTCTTACTCAGATTAACTCTACAGTCAGTGGCTAAGTGTCCTAACTTGCCACATCTGCAACATTCAGTGTTCTTAATGTCTCTACTAGGTTTGTTGTCAAGTCTTTTCTCATGAGGCCTATTATTAGAGTTGTTTGGATAGGTAGGTTTTCCTTGTCTATTTGCAATTTTATTTCTGAACTTCATAATTTTCTAGAAATATTTAGACATTAAGGCAATTTGGTTATCCAAGCTCTCTAAATTATAGTCCTCATCAGAATCTAAGTCAATTTCAGGTAAATGACAATCATGTTTAGTCAACTTAGAGGTAAAGACAAGATTGGAAGCAGTCTATTTCTTATGGGTCTGAGTTAATTGTTTCTTAAAATCTAATTCCATTTCCACAGTTCTTAGCTTACTACTGAGGAGTTCAGGGGTAAGGTTTTAATCATCCATCTCCTCAATTGCATAGTGCTTATTGTCAAATTTTTGTGGAAATGACCTTATAATTTTAGAGACAATTTCTTTTCTATCATAGATTATCCCATTAGCATGCAGCTTAGTCACTATATCTGCCAACCTAATGTAGAAGTCATCAAATGACTCAGTTTCAGTCATGACTAAAGTGTTGTACTGTTGGATTAACATTTGGGTTTTATATCTTTAACACGTGTGTCTCCTTCATGTGCAATCACTTGGGTGTCCCATGCTTCCTTAAAGTTGTAGTACATAAATATATACTCTTGAATTCGTGTTCATTGATAGACATGAATATAACATTTATTCCTTCGCTATTGTTAAGGGAAGTATGCTTATCTTCTTTAATAAATTCACTTAGTAACTTTACAATCCTCATAGTACTTCCTTCAGCAACTGGTTTAGTAGGAAAAGTATAACCATTTTCAATAGAATCCCAGACATCATCTCCCAATGTCCCTTGGATGAAGGCAACCATCCTCAGTTTTCAGTAAGGAAAGTTGGTTCCATCAAAGAGAGGGGGTCTGGACAGGTTACCTAGTCTCTCAAATTTATCGTTCATTGTTTGTTTTGAGAAAAAAATTTCAGAAACTCAGGATCTAAAAGAATTTATAAAACCAAAGCTCTGATACCAATTTAAAAAGTACCACTTAAGTTGTTTAATTAAAGATTAACAGTCTAAATGGATCCGAACAGTTTTTTGAAGAAACTCTTTTCTTAAAATAAACAACTAACACAAGATGTGTATAAAAAGAATTATGAATGAGATATTTCAGGTATTATGTATGCAAGTGTTGAAAACCAAAACTAAAACAGTTTTAAAACAGCACGCCAATAGAAAGGGATGAAAGGAAGATAAAGTACGCAAGTGCACAAGATTTTAACGTGGTAAATCCCCACCCAATTGGGAAAACATCCACGGATGTCTCTACACCTGAAAACAAAAATCTACTAAAATGGAGTAACATATTACAAACTATTTAACAATCTAAACACACAATTAGACCTATTCTAAGTTTAGAAAATATACCAGGTCCTCTGGATTGTTCTGACTTCTCCCAAGACTTTGATGTTGTAGATGTTCTCTTAGCTTTGTAACTCCACTCCTTTTAGCTTTACGTCATCTCTTAAAGTCCAAAATATCTCTACCAACACGTTTTGGTATTGTAGTTTGAAAGTGTTGTGATGTGATGTGCCTAACACATGCAAGCAACTCACACACACTTATTACAGACAAAATCAATATCAAATTACAAATAGATTTCTAATATGCAACAAAAATTTCCAAAATCAGTTTGATTGAAGCTCTCAGACATTTTTATCTTTAATTTTATCCGCAGATCAAAAGGGAATCTTGCTATATAAAAGAACTAAGATCCTAGACACTTTCTTTATTCGAAAATATATAGTTATTTCACAAAATGTGAAATATACGATAGTGTAAATCCCCAATCAAGATCTCAACTAGATCAAAGTCTGGATATTCTCAAAAACTAAAATCAGAAATGATTTTGTTGGTTTAGGTTTTGAAATCTACATAAGAGTTTAAAAACAAAAAAATAAAATAAAGATTTCTCGAAAGACGAAATCAAACACAATAATATCTACGTGATATGTATCACAGAGTCTCAAATCTCAACTTTCTATGAAATAAAATGAGATCAGAACTATGTGACTTAGTTGGACAAGAGATTTAGAACTAGAGAGGATGGATTTTCTCAAATCTCAAACTAACTCAAATCACAGAAGGGTTTTCTGGTGAGAAATTGGCCAGAGTTGGGTTAGGATTTTATTTCTCTCACTATTTCTTTCTCTTTCTCTTTATTCTCCATTTTTTTTGTCAGAGGATAAAATGATCCAAAGATTGTAAACGTTGCACATATGAGACCTATTTATACTAGAGCCCAGAAGGCTCTAGAAGGACGAAGCAAATCAACGATCAGGATTGAATACAAATGATCGAAGTAAATCTAATGGATGGCGATGCACCGCTTTTAAACACACTCTGATTGGTTGGTTCAAAGGGTTAACACATGGATCGCTTTGGAAGACATGCAGACCATTGATAAAAATGATTCAACAGTTCAAGTAAAGTTACAGAAATGTGAGGTAAAGAAAACACAAATCTAGCCGTTATAATACCAACCTGTGTGAGGCCACAGTGCTAAGAAAAACACGTGTTTTTGAAGTTGAAAGAATTCAATTTCCTCCACCATATTATCTAGCGCTATCGAATTCTACCCAAGCAAAGTTTTAGGCACTTAGGGAAATTATAAAACAGCCCCAAAACATTATAAAATCCAATTTTAAATGTTTAAAAATTATTTTAAAAATCCTAAATTTATTTAAAATATCCTAAAAATTGTAGAAATTCATTTTAATGGGAATTAACACACACAATCCCATATTATGAAGAATGCAACACATAAATGTAATCCTATGTGAATGTGTTGGTGTTCTACCTTTAGGAACTTTAGCGGAATTCAAATGTAAAGCCTGAAGGCTTTTTTGTAGACTAGGATATGACTCAATTTTATCACTATTTCCAAACTAGATGAGCACCTATATAATATAGACTCAAGTTATTCAAATATATATGGTGCTTCATCCATAGGAGGTGGTATTAAAGGTTGGTCAAGCTTTTCATCTCTTTTATCCTGAAGAGGCTTTTTATAATCAAAATTTTAGTATGATGCTCAATTCTAGTGAGTTATTTTCCTATTGTATTTATGACGAGATTGGTATAATTACCTTGCTTATACAAAGGATTTAAATCAGTCATTAGAGTGAACAGTCAATGTCCTGGTTCTAAATTTAGAAAATATAGCTTCTAATTTAGATTTACTACATTGGCTAGAATTATCAAAATCTATGGACAATGATTGTTCAGTAGGTGGATGAATAGAATATATAATTTGTTCTTTTGAAGTATTCCAACCCCTATGATGTTTTTCCTCAGGTTTTAGAACCTGCTTGTCCTTTAATTCAAGAACAAAAAGATGCCTATCTTTGGAAAACATTTGAAACCAAACAACAAAAGAAGTGATATATTGATTATCTTCAATCCACTTATAAAATTCGTCTTTATAATTGGCTAATTGAGCCGTTCTATACTTAGCAAAATACCAAGCACGAAATTTTGCATAACCTGGCAGGTAAAATTATTTATTTATTTCTTCTCTATTGATTGTAAACGACATTAATTTTTCTTAAAGTCTTACATTCATCTCAGAAGGCGTAGGAGATTCTCTACACCGAGAAATATTTTTCTCGTATATTGCATAAGGTATTTGACTTTCATTAGTATAAATACCTTGGAGGTTTATATCATCTCGATATAAATTATCTTTTGGATTTTCTTTACAAATAGAATTTCGTGAAGTATATGGAGGATAAGTTACATAAGGATTTTTATGATTTCTAGAGGATTGACTCCTATTGAACGTCCTGAAATTTAGGAAAACATCTCCAACTTTATCTTCAATAATGTCTCTAATTTTCTCGTTTTGGCGAGGTTAGGGAGGAATAGCATTTTTTATTGCCTAAGTTTCTCGGAAATCAATTTCTTCCCAACTAATAGTTATAGGTGTGTGAACATTAGAATCTATTAGATGTGTGTCTATTAACACAGTTTTTTCAAACAGATTAAATTGTTTAATATCGGGTGCTATTTTATTCATGACTTTATAATAAATTCTATAAATAATCCCAATAGTTTCTGATCCAGGATGATAATTATAACCCTTTTTTTGAACTTTAAGACTTAGAGCTTTACAATTATGCATGTCTGACAGAGACAAAGTAACATTGGGAAATACATCGAGATAAATTGGTCCATTACAAACACTAGTTTCAATTGCTCCCATTAAGGATTACCTAAAATTAGTACATCTGCCATCACGTAGGGTACCTTGAAGACAAGCATTCATGACAGAAAGAGTTAAAGGTTTAAAAGAAATTCGTATTAAACATATATGAATAAAATGATAATTTTTATCTTTTATGTGATCTTTAAGATATTCAAATTTAAAGAGCTCGATAGATTTGTCTTACTCGTCCAGACTAATTGTCTATTCCATAGCTTTTATAGCATACTTGGTACGAGGGAAAACATGATAGGCAGGTGCTTGGATTGCTAGTATGTATATATAGGCGCTAAAACTCATGGTTTACTTTACACATAATATTATTATTACAAATAGACAATGAATAGCCAATAAGATGACCCCCCTAACAATGCTTATTCCTCATGTGTAAATTTTTAGGAGTTTTTAGTTAGTGGTATTGTTAAAGGATTGCATGTTCTATAATTTTGGGTCTTTGTCCTCTAAGATTGCAAGTGATAAAGTCAGGAATATATGTTAACGGCGTCTAAATATTTTGTACACTTAATCAAGTTAAAAAAATTAACTCAATAAATAAAGATGACTTTTAATTATTGAACCTTGCTATATTATCTTTTTTGTGATCTTTCTCTATGGTAAGGACTACATAACTCTAAGCTACTACATGGTATTTTTTGTTTTCATAGTTATTTGAAAACTTCTTGAGTTTTTGGAGCGTGTATATAAACACTACAAAAAAGCCTGCTTTAACGATGATGTTTTTATGGATGAAGTTTAATCCCTCGCTACAACTATTATTTTGAGAGGAATTTGAGTAATCCTCAGTAAAATATTTATCAAGGTATCAAAAGTTAGATTTTTATCCCGAAAGAGCTGAAAAGATTTGGCGCCCTCGTTCCCGCATTTTCCATTGCAGAACTTACGAGGTATTTTTTATTCTAGTCGCTATGGGTTTAACGACGAAGATAAAATCCGTGCTAAAAGCATCCTGTTGCGAGTAAATTTTTTTTCCTCCCAGAATTTAAGGAGTTGAGTAGAAAATGATACCGTTAACCTTTTTGTTCTGATGTCCCACTCCCCCACTTTTGTAAATCAGACTCTCATTTTTATTATCAAAAGAGAGTAGAAACCCTCGTTCTCCCGCAACTCTCCCTATTTATTTCTCCATAATTCGGCCCGGGTATGTTTCTCTCTCTCGCTCTCTCTCATCACTCTCTCTCTTCATGTTTATTTACTCGTATATGGATTCTTTCATTGTTTTAGTTATAATGTTTATTGTTCATATTTCTCCAATTGCTTAATAATTCTCAAAACCTATTTATCCTCTCGTCTCTTTCTTCTTATATAAACAATCCAAGATGTATTGTGGGTTTCTTGAATGCTTAATTGCGAATGAATGGTGTTGATACCAAATTTAGTTTGCTGACATGGCTCAATTGGGTGAAGACACGTGGCAATCTACATGGCAACAATAAATACTTACGAACAACACCTCGACTCTGAGGAACCATACTGCAACGAGGAGCTCTGCTTCCCCGATCAACTCAGACGCTCCGACCTACAAGAATTCTTCGAGGAACTTTTGAGTACCGAGGAACTTAGGCGGTCCGAACAGCTTAGACGGTCCGAGCTGCACCTCGAACAAAGCATTAATAGCAGGATAACCAACAGTTTGACTGTTCATTAAATGCTTATCATTCAGATGTATGCACTTAAGGGGCATTTAATACATTACCCTTTCACATGTACAGTATTGAATGTATTACCCTTTCGCATTACAGCCTTAGGGCTATAAATACATTGTATTACCCTCATTGTAGGGGGACCGGAATTTCTTGAGAAAACTTATAATCGAGAATTCCCAAACAGTCAGCGATAACAGAAACAGTGGACGTAGGCCATTCTTATAAGGCTGAACCACTTTAAAAGTTCTTTGTCTCATTTTATTTATCTGTGATTAAATAATTAGACATAATCTAATTTTTTACATCAACAGATTGGCGCCGTCTGTGGGAAGCGACTAGTAATATCGTTTTTCATAAAAAATAACTCATCACAAATGGCTGATATTCCAGAATCCAGCAATCGAAATGCTGGAAGCCCTCCAAGTCCATCTGCTCCGCCTAATATTCCAGATCTGGCTGGAATAATGACAAATCTGGCCCAGGGCCAGACAATCATGCAAGAAACGATGCGACAACTCCTACAAACCCTCCATGGCGGTGCACCAACCCATTCAGGACTGCGAAGTATTCAAAGAAATACCCATTTACCTTCTTCACGTACTAGGCGTACTGATTCATATCGTACTGAGGAATTTGAAGATTTTTCTTATCAACCTGGACGAACTTCGTCAGTGCGGGCCACAGATACTGAACAACGTATCACTCTCTCTCCAGAAAGGACTAGTGCGCTAGAGAGGTTAAGCAGGGTATTACCTTTTGATCGATTAGGACCTAGAAGGAGTAGAAGTCCTCCTAAAGTCGCATCGAGGAGTTTTTGACGACCATCAGACTTAAGGGAAGGATCTTCCCAGTCGCGACCAGCTGCTCGTCAAGATAGATCCCAGGAAGCCACATCAACTCGATCAGTTGCTCGAACCAACAGGCCCGAGGAAGGAAATGATGCATGGAAAGGCTCTATTCATAGGCTGGATGATAGATTAGGGGAAATGGCTAAAGCCAAGAATCCTCTACAACGAACTTTTATTCGAGGAACACCTTTTGTCCAGGCCATTGTAGATTTTCCAACAACATCAAAGTTTAAAGCACCTGTGGTGACCCCCAAATATGATGGAAAGACCGACCCTGTCCTTCATATAGAATAATACCAAGCTGCAGCCGACATCTATGCTGTTCCAGATGAGATGAGATGCAGAGCATTCTCGGGAACTCTTACCGGATCTGCTCAAATGTGGTATAATAATCTTCCTCGGGGTAACATCTCAACTTTTCTTCAACTGGCCGAGTTATTCATTGGGAATTTCTATTTTGGGGCAAATCCAGTTAAACGAGTAGCACATTTGTCAAGTGTTAGACAAAAGGCTGGTGAGAGTACCAGAGATTATATAACTCATTTTAATAACGAGAAACTCGAAGTCATTGATTATGAGGAAAAGACATCGATTACCGCCTTGATGAGTGGAATACTGCCCAACAAGTTGTACTACACTTTGGCCAAAGATCCACCTAGAACCATGTCAGACCTGATGGGAAAAGCGTCCAAGATTATGAATGCCGAGGAGGCTATTCCTGCGAAGAAGAATATGGATGCCAAAGAAACCAAGGTGGAAGGTGATAAAGCTAAGAAGAAAGAGCATAAGAACAATGGTAATGACAAACACTCAAAAAATAGGTCGGCATGGGAAGTAATGAAGAAATTCGATAATTATACTCCTTTGAAGAATTACATCAACCATGTTCTAGAAGAAATCAAGAATAACGAGGAATTAAACTGGCCAGAGAAAATGAAGGCAGACCCTGACAGGAGGAATAAGGTAAAGTATTGCGAGTTTCATAAAGATTATGGCCATATGACCAAAAATTGCATAGCTCTTCAAAATGAGATTGAAACACTCATCAGACGAGGAAAACTGGCAAAGTATGTTGATCGTGGAAGCGGAAGAAGAAATAACGACCGAATAAGAGAGATATCTGGATCTCCTCGTCGAGCAGAGGAGAATAAGAAAAGAGACCATGAAGTTGATCCAGAAGACGACCCCGATCTTCCAAAGAGACCAAGGCAGCCAGAACGTGAGGTATTTTCAATACGTTTTGGGTCATTTGACTATAATGTTATTACAGGTGGAGATGCAGGAGGAGGAGACCTTACTGCCGAGAGAAACGCTTATCTCTGTGAGGATCAAGCTTTCTCATACATTCAACGAATAAATCTAGCTGAGGAGGATCGCTCGAGAAAAGTGAACAAAGAGAAATTGGTCATTGGTTTCTCAAAGAACGACCTCGCAGGTGTTCTATATCCTCATGATGACCCATTGGTGATCAAAATGAGGATGAAGGAGGTAATGATTTCAAGAGTACTGGTAGACAATGGTAGCTCGGCAGACATCATTTCTACTCATGCTTTGACAGTTTAAATCTAAAGCTATCTCAACTGGAGCCTTATCATAGACCCCTCCTCGGTTTTGCCGGTGAGAAAGTATTTCCACTTGGGACGATCAAATTGGACATATTCATTGGTACGTGGCCTGCTTATCGAACAGAAAGAATACGCTTCTTCGTGATGGATACGAATTTTCAATCATCATACAATATCATCATGGGAAGAGTAGGATTGAAGAAGTTCGAGGCTGTACCATCTACCGTAAATCAGTTCCTAAAATTTCCAATAAATTTTGGAGTAGGAGTTGTGAAAGGTGATCAGAAAGTAGCTCGGGAATGCTATTATTCATCCGCCGAGCAAGAGGAACTGGAGGAATCAAGGAAAAAGACTACTACTTATCAAGTGGATGAAGGGGAAGAAATTGAAACATTGGATCCTAGAGATGAGTCGCAACTCGTAAAGGGTCAAGTGGTGGAAGCTACTGAAAACATCATTCTGGATGACGAGCACCCTGAACGAACTACTCAAGTAGGTTCGTCATTGGAAGCCTCACTAAAACAGGAATTGATAACTTTCCTTAGAAGCAGAAAACAAACTTTTGCGTGGAGTCATGAGGATATGCCTGGGATAGACCCAAATTTCTTATGTCACGAACTCAATGTGAATAAGGAGATCAAGCCTGTGAAGTAGAGAATAAGAGTATTCAGTCCCGAGAAGAATCAAGCTATATAGGAGGAAGTCGAGAAGCTCCAAAAAGCATGCTTTATTGAAGATGTTAAATATCCTGACTGGTTAGCAAATGTGGTGATGGTGAAGAAGAAGAACAATAAATGGAGGATATGTGTAGACTTCACCGACCTCAACAAAGCATGCCCAAAGGATCACTTTTCGCTGCCCCCCCGAATTGATCAACTAGTGGATGCTACCTCGGGACACGAGCTGCTGAGCTTCATGGATGCTTATTCTGGTTACAATCAGATTAAAATGAAACCTGAAGACAGGGAGAGTACTTCTTTCATTACCCCTAAGGGAACTTATTGTTATAATATAATGCCTTTTGGTTTGAAAAATGCAGGTGCAACATATCAGTGGCTGATGAACAAAGTGTTTGCAGAACAAATCAGTTGCAATATGGAAGTCTATATTGACGATATGCTGACGAAGAGCAAGAAAGCTACTGATCATCTAGTTGACTTAAGCCAAACTTTTGATAAACTAGATAAATATCAAATGAAGTTGAACCCGACGAAGTGCATATTTGGAGTACGAGAAGACATGTTTCTCGGATACATTGTCAATCAGCGAGGCATTGAAGCTAACCCTGAAAAGATCAAAGATCTGCTAGGGATACGATCTCCAACGACGAAGAAAGAGGTGAAAAGTCTTACAGGACGAGTAGCAGCACTCAACAGATTTGTATCGCGAGCAACTGATCGATGTCTCCCATTCTTCAAGACACTCCGAAAGACTTTTGAGTGGAATGATGAATGTGAGAAGGCTTTTCAAGACTTGAAGAAATACTTGGGAGCGCCTCCACTGTTATCCAGGCCAGTGATGGGAGAAAAATTATACTTGTATCTAGCAGTGTCAGAGAATGCAGTCAGTTCGGCATTGATAAGAGTGGAGAATGGAGTACAAAAACTGATCTACTACACAAGTAAGGCCTTCCGAGGAGCAGAGATCAGATATCCAAAGCTGGAAAAATTGGCACTAGCATTGATCGAGGCAAGTAGAAGAATGAAGCCATACCTTCAAGCTCATACCATAGTAGTATATACTGATATGACATTGAGGCAAGCCCTTCACAAACCAGAAAAGTCAGGAAGATTGATGTGCTGGGCAATAGAACTTGGTGAATATGATATAGTTTATGAACCCAGATCATCGCTGAAAGGGCAAGCTGTAGCAGATTTTATAGCAGAGTTCACCTATCCTGATACCCCTGAGGAGAAAAAGTTGCTCGCTGATCAACCTGTGGATGTTACAGGATCATCAAACACAAGCTCAGACCAACTTAGGTTGGTAAAAGGGCAAGTGGATGTTACTGGATCATCAAATTCGAGCCCAGACCAATTTAGGTTGGTTAAAGGGCAAGAAAAGATGATCGACGAAGAGCAAGAAATATCAGGGGAGGATGAAAGGAAGCAACAAATATTTCACTAAGGAACTCTGTCAGATCAAAAATTTGAAGACGAGTTACCTATATGGAGTCTGTATGTGGATGGTTCATCTTGCACTATAGGATGTGGCGCAGGGATAGTTTTGAGCAGTCCGGACGAGGTCGACATGGAATACGCCCTACGTTTCCATTTCAAAGCTTCCAATAATGAGGCTGAGTATGAGGCCATGATTGCAGGTCTTAATTTGGCAAAAATTATGGAGGCGCAGCAGGTTATTGTCTTCAGTGATTCTCAATTGATCGTAAATCAAATGTTGTGAATATATGCAGCCAAAGGAGAATTAATGATCAAGTATCATGCAAAGGTGATGGAGTTGGTATCAGAATTTGCTGCTATTCAGCTGGTCAGAATACCAAGAATGGAGAATGCAAGAGCAGACACCCTAGCTCGATTAACATCAGCTACTCGTATCGAGCTACGAAGAACAATCCCAATTGAAGTGTTGGCTAGTCGAAGCATAGACGAAGATATGATGACGAATTTTATTACCCTTAATTTAGGACCATCTTGGATGGATCCCATCATGGCATATATTGAGGAGGGAGAATTACCAATTGATAAGCTCGCAGCCAAGAAATTAAAGTTTAAAGCTGCTCGGTATGTATTAACTAACGGTATTCTATATAGACGAGGAATTATGGCAGGTTTGCAAAGATGTGTACATCCCTTCGAGGTGAAAGAATTGATTGAAGAGATCCATAAAGGGTCCTGTGGAGCCCATGTAGCAGGTCGAATGCTTTTGCAAAGGGTAATGACGCAAGGATACTACTGGCTGACGATGAGGGCTGATTGCATAGCCTATGCTAAGAAATGTGACAAGTGTCAGCGCTTCTCCTCCATCCGAAGAACTCCCCAAGCATTATTGACACCCATTACTTCCCCTTGGCCATTTGCCATATGGGGAATAGATTTGGTTGGGCCACTGCCGACGACCAGGGGAAGATTTAAGTATCTCGTGGTTGCTGTGGACTATTTTACTAAATGGGTTGAAGCTGAGCCTCTCATTGATATGACGTACGAAAAGGTGTACCAATTTATTTGGAAGAATATCATTTGTCGATATGGTCTTCCTCATGCCTTCATCACAGACCATGGAACACAATTTGACAACGAGGAGTTCGCTGTCTATTGTCATCAGTCAAATATTTTGAAGATCCACTCAGAACCAGGCCATCCTCAAAGCAATGGGCAAACTGAAGTGACAAACAGAATGCTGCTGAATGGCTTGAAGAAAAGACTGGATGACGCGAAAGCAAATTGGATCAACGAGCTACAATCAGTGTTATGGGCTTACCGAACTACTCTCCGAGCAGCAACATGGGAATCTCCATATATACTGGCATTTGGAAGTGAGGTTGTTATACCCGCCGAATTGGGTCTCCCAACACACAGAATACCGAATTTTAATTCCCCTGTCAGCGATTTAATGAGAAGGTTAGACTTGGACATGCTCGAGGAGGTTAGAGAAGGAGCAGCCATTAGAAATGCTGCTTACCAGCAGCGAACAACTTTGTTCTACAACAAGAGAGTAAAGAAGTGTGACTTGAAAGAATGAGACTACGTGCTAAAGAAGGTGATTCAAAAGCACAACAAACTGGAAGCAAACTGGCATGGACCCTACCGAGTTAAAGAAGTTGTTCGACCAGGGATATACAGAATAGAAACTTTAGAAGAGGAGGAGTTTAAGAATGCATGGAATGCAGAGCATCTGCGCAAATATTATCAGTAATGTAAACTCTCATGTAATGCAGTTTCTTCAGCATGAATAAAATGAAGATATTATGCCAAATTCTCTCATTTTATTGAAAGTTTTTCGGGGAATACTAGTGCTACACACTACTCGGACTACTCAAATGTATTCCTAAAAATGCCAACTTATGTTGGTTAGGAAGTAAATGTATTCCTACGGGAAGTAAAATAATGTATTCCTAAAAATGCCAACTTATATTGGTTAGGAAGTAAATGTATTCCTACGGGAAGTAAAACTATGTATTCCTAAAAATGCCAACTTATGTTGGTTAGGAAGTAAATGTATTCCTACAGGAAGTAAAACTATGTATTCCTAAAAATGCCAACTTATGTTGGTTAGGAAGTAAATGTATTCCTACGGGAAGTAAAACTATGTATTCCTAAAAATGCCAACTTATGTTGGTTAGGAAGTAAATGTATTCCTACGGGAAGTAAAACTATGTATTCCTAAAAATGCCAACTTATGTTGGTTAGGAAGTAAATGTATTCCTACGGGAAGTAAAACTATGTATTCCTAAAAATGCCAACTTATGTTGGTTAGGAAGTAAATGTATTCCTCGGGAAGTAAAAGTATTCCTAAAATTGCCAACTAAGGTTGGTCGGGAGGTACAATTATTCCAAAAAGTGCCAAAGCTCCTCGTAGAGGAAAAATCCACTAACTGTAGTTGGTCGAAAAGGAAATTTACCGAGCTTGGTTGGTCGGAAACATTTTATGAATACGAGAAAGTGACCGAGCAAAATTTTTGATACTCGTAACTTTTTAAAATTATTACTAAGTTGGTCGAGAAGCAAAACATCATTTTTGCCAAATGACTACCACAAATTCAAACTACTCGATAATAAGTTGGTCGACAAATAACACAATATTGTTATCTTTTTAACAGATACACATGCACAGATGTAAAGTGTTACAAAACAATAGCAGTCAAGATTTGCAAATAAAATTATTTCATTAAATGTAGAACAAAATACATTAGGAATGAAATACAAATTTATTACATCAATACTCCTATTCTATTGGTTTCTTCCCTCTGCTTTTGAAACAGGTTCCTCGCCAGCAGGTGGATCGTTTAAAGCGAGAGGAGAATTTATGAAGTTAAGATCTTGTAGCATCCTGATATTCATCACGGACGGTCGATCTAGGAGGTGCTCAGGACGAGATATCTCGACATTTGAATGGAGATTGTAATCACCGAGGTATTTGAAAATTAGACAACGAGGGATGGCCCGAGCAGGGATCCAACTCATATCAAGATTGAATGGTGGCACGGGTAGGTCGAGCAGCCCAGGATTATGGTAATCCCACAGGTAATGACCCTGTTCGAGTTGCAGCACACCTAAGGCATTCATCCATCCCTATTTGTAGCCCTCATTATTTGCATTCTGGATACAATCGTCCAAGTGGTAGAGATCCTCGTTGTAGCCAGCCATCCAGAACTCCCTGGGCTGCTTGTGAAATTGATATGTCAATCTTTCCAGCTGCTCATGGAGATTTTTGATGAAGAGTTCTTTATTCTCCAAGATAGATTTTTGCGCAGAAAGATGCTCTTCCAGGTCCCTGATTTTCTTAGACATCTCAGCCAATGCCTGGTTCTTCGCCATCAGCTGGAAGGCCTGGTTCTCTAGAGCAGATTGAGTCCTCTGTTCCTAGACAGGAATTCGAGCAGCTCTTGCTCGTCCCCGAGGAGCTCTTGCTCGTCCACGAGAAGATGAAGAAGGGCCAGCTCTTTTCAAGGTTTCCAACTCATCCCTCAGGTTGGCGTTCTCGACCTCCAAGAACGAGAATCCCTCATCAGTCATTGGGATCAAAGAATTTGAGGTGGAGGCAACAGATTTTAATTGAGATACTTCTCTTTACAAGTTATTATTTTCTTACTCCAACAACTCGGTTATTTGCCTGTGCTCTTCGACCTCAACTTTCAAAGTTCTTTCCCTCACATCGTAAGCAGCAAAACGCTTCTCGTATCCCTTATCGACAATGATTTGCTGATACTTCTTCTCGTACCCCTCGTGCAAGAGGGCAGTGGATTCCTTATATTGTTGCTGAAGGTCTTCAAGAGTGCCTTGGAGATCCTAAATCATATCATAATAAGCTACATTATTGGCCACCGAACGATCAAGCAGACACTTAAGATATTGGTAAGCTTTAATTGCCTGTTCCGAAGCATCTTGGCCGAGGATGTCGACGATTTGTGCTGCACTCAGATTTGTGTGACCAGCCTTAAAATATTCATTGCATTGTTGTAACAACTTTATATCATGAGAAGACAATAATTCCATCCTGGCCAGAAACTAGTGGAGGAAGAAAAAGAAATAATCAATAAGAGTACCAACAGAGTATGAAGAGCAGAAACGACAGTATATGCATAAATAAAAGTTCAAATTTTATTATATCATAAAGTTCAGAGTTACATGTTCAGGGTTACATTTGACAAAGAGAAATAAAATAGAAAGAAACCCGAACAACTCTACACCTTTTCCTTGTCTCCCAAAACTTTCTCGGGAGGCTGGGACGAGGAGGTAGGTTGCTCGGAGGGAACAAAGAGTTGCTCGAGGAGCGCTGGCAGTTGATCGGATGAAGTAACGAGTTGCTGAAGTTCCTCGTTAGTAGGCTGGATGGCTGGGGGATGAGAAACTTGATCTCCCATCACCAAGGAAGACTCTTCAGAGGCAGCTTCGTCCTCTTCTTCGTCTTCAGGAGTTAGAGGGGGGCCAGGGATGTGTCGCTGGAAGATTTTAGAAGTTTCATCAACCTTCATCTCCTGAAGAGCTGCGACCCACCCGTCTCTAAAGTATTTTAGGCTGCCATATTCGACTTGCGACATCATGGCAGCCAAGCCTTTGTACCACCCCTTATCCCAGCCAGCGCTGAAAGATTTCTTCACAGCTAATTTCCTCTTTAACTTCTCCGAGGAAAGCTTCTCGGATAGAAGATTTTCAGCAGCCTTCAGTTTATTCTCAACTTCTTCCTTCTGCCAACTTACTTCCCGAAGTCGACCTAACTCCTCCTCAGCAACCTTGAATTTATCTTGAAACTCCTCAGCATTCTTGAGCTTCCCTTCAAGATCTTTATTCTTCTCCTCCAGACTATTTAATTTTTTCTCCAACTCCTTGGAGACCTCAATAACCTGAGCTTTTTCCTGCTCAGTCGAAGCAAGTTTCTTCTCCCAAGCAGCCTTGTCAGCATCATGCTTCTAACGAGAATCTTCCAAAGACCGCGTCAGACCCATCAGAGCTTCCTCCACACTAGACGAGGAGCTTGAAGCTTTAATAGCTTCATCTTTCTTCAAAATTGTGTTAAAACATCTCACCAACTGTGAAAAGAAAATGAAAGCAAGTCAGAGACAGATATAACAAGGGAAAGATTAAAAGTTCAAAACAATAAGACTTACAGAAGCAATATGGCGAGCAGCCAATGAGGTAACCATGTCCCGAGAAAGGTTTTCTTCAATACCTTGGATCTCGGGAATGATCCAAGTCTTCACCGAACTCATGGCAGAGCTCGGGGGAACAAAAGTGGGAACTCCACTAGTCGGGGGCTGAGAGATGGTGTCAGCCAAATTGACCGAGGAGCTCTTCTTCAGCCTCCTCGGAGGAACAGGAATAGTTTCGACCAAGGAATAACTCTTGGTCGGTGATATGACAATAACCTCGCCTGGAGCAGCATCCTTTCTCGGGGCCACTGGAGGCTTCTCGGCAACCTTCACAGGAGCAGCTGGAGGGGCTACATCAATTTTCTTTGTCCCTTCTGGGACATCATGTTTACTTCTCTTTGCCTCTCCAGCACCAGAGGCAGGTTTCTCGAAAAGGGTAGGAGGTCTTCTTTTCTTCATCCTCTCACTTAAAGGAACGTGTGACTCAGGCGAAGAACTGGTAGAAGCTGGTACTGGCTCTGCGTCGCTTATCACCGGACGAGCAGTAAAAGAAGTTGTGTAACTCTTGTACTGAAGCAGATATGAAGCTGACCTAATATGCATGTCGGCAACAGTCTGATGCAAACTCCAGATAAGTTTTAAGTGCCTTATATTAACGTTTGCCTCTTTTGGACACTTTCTTTTGTTGTCAACTGCAAATAAATTAAAATTAAAATATCAGTGGCACATTTTATCAAACATAAAGGAATCATAATCTCAAAATAAATAAAATGAAAATAACTTATCCCATTGCCATAGGGAGGGCATCTGGGACCTTGATACACTTCATCTCCAGATAAAGGAGCATGTTGCCAATTTTTTATAACAACCCCGTGCTCAAAATAGTCCCTATTGGAATTCGGGAGATTGACCACTAAAGCCCTATTTAAAAATCTAGTTTTTAAATAAAAAGTATTATCACCAACAGCCCATCTATAACAAAACATGATTTCTGGAATTCTTATGCGAGTTCCATGAATTTGATTTAGTCTATGAATCCTATTAACTATTCTCCATGTATTGGGGGCTATTCTTGCAGGAACCACGTCAAAGTATTGACAAAATTCCAGACATAGAGGGTTTGGGGGAAAAGAAATTCCACACTCATCAACAAAGAGACTGGGGAACCAATGTCCCTCAGCCAAACGGAAATAATCAGAAGGTTCAAAAAGTTCCTCCAGAACAACCCACGAAGGAATAGAAAAATCAGAACGAAATTTATCAAGAGATTCAACAAGGTAAACCATGATGAATAAAGGAAATGAAGAAGAAGGAAGAAGATATTACAGAAAAAGAATGGATCTGTTGACAACAAACGATGGAAGAGATGAATGCACAGGAGAGAAAGAGACGATGGAAAACTCGAAGATACAAATTTGAAAAAGTAGAAGACGATGGGATTGTCTGTGACGCTTAAATACCTTATCTTGGGAAACGGTAAAGTTAATGATTACAAAAAGAAATAATTACGCTATCGGCGGCTAGAAGGACAAAAAGTGCGCGAAGATCGAGGCAGTTATAAAAATTCAAAAAAGCCTGATTCTACAAATTTGAAAGGAAAAATAAATACAAAGGAAACACTCCTAAATTTCAGGATAACCATTTAAAACCGCCATATATCGAGAAAGAATGTTCCACACTCCTCAAATTTCGAACTATGAAACATTGGGGGCTTCTGTTGATACCAAATTTAGTTTGCTGACATGGCTCAATTGGGTGAAGACACGTGGCAATCTACATGGTAACAATAAATACTTATGAATAACACCTCGACTCCGAGGAACCATACTGCAACGAGGAGCTCTGCTTCCCCGATCAACTCAGACGCTCTGACCTATAAGAATTCTCTGAGGAACTTTTGAGTACCAAGGAACTTAGGCGGTCCGAACAGCTTAGGCGGTCTGAGCTGCACCTCGAACAAAGCATTAATAGCAGGATAACCAACAGTTTGACTATTCATTAAATGATTATCATTCAGATGTATGCACTTAAGGGGCATTTAATACATTACCCTTTCACATGTACAGTATTGAATGTATTACCCTTTCGCATTACAGCCTTAGGGCTGTAAATACATTGTATTACCCTCATTGTAGAGGGACCGGAATTTCTTGAGAAAACTTGTAATCGAGAATTCCCAAACAGTCAGGGATAATAGAAACACTGGACGTAGGCCATTCTTATAAGGCTGAACCTCTTTAAAAGTTCTTTGTCTCATTTTATTTATCTGTGATTAAATAATTAGATATAATCTAATTTTTTACATCAACAAATGGGTTATCTCATATTGTAGTATATATGTTTATTTAATTTCCCAAGTATAACTTTCTGTCTGTTTCTAACAATTTTAAACTCATACCTCCTCTTTTGTCTTTCTTCCTCTATTTAAACAATCTTCAACTCACACTTCTGTGTCTAAATTTGTGAGAATTCTTATACTGTGTGCCTAATAATAGTTAATTTTTCTTTGATTTTGTAGTTAGATCCAGGTTATGTGAAAATATTACATTCAAATTTAGAGACCATTTAAGGTATCGATTTTGCGTATATGTGGGTAGAAGTTTCATGGAAAATTAATGGTGCATGAAAATGACGATAAATTTCCAAAATGCAAGGAAACTAGATACAAGTATTATGATAAGAAGGGAAAGAATGTACCACACGAGCATCATCATCATCATTATCATCATCATCATCCTTGCCTTAATTCCATCATATGCGATCGGCCATATGGATTCTCTTTTTCCATTATAATCTATTATATGCAATATTATCATTCAAGTTTAATTCCTTAAGATCTATTCTAATAATTTCCTCCCACGATATCTTAGGGTGACCCCTTTCTCTTTTACCCTATATTTCGAATGATCTTCCTCTTGTTATAGGTGCATCTACTAGTCTATGTAACATGTGTTCGTACCACCTAAGTCAACTTTCTCTTAATTTATCACTAATGGGAGTAAATCCTCTCACGTACTGGTTTTTAATTTTGTCCTTTCTAGTAGTTCTTATCATCCATCTAAGCACCCTCATCTCAATAACATAGAGACTTTGTTCATATTTTTTCTTTAAATCCCAACACCCAGCTCCATATGGGGTCGCTGACCTAACAACTATTTTATAAAATTTACCTTTTAATTTATTAGTTGTCCTCTTATCGCATAACACCCCACTTGCTTGTCTCCATTTCATCAAACCAATTGATATTCTACTGGCAACATCCTCTTTCATATCCTCATTACTTTGTAACACTGAACTTAAATAATGAAATTTATTAGTTTGGTTTATCATTTTTTCTTAAATCTTTAACATTATGCTATCCAACACCTCATTATTAAATTTACATTCCATAAATTTTATTTTATTTCTATTGATTCTTAGTCTCTTAGACTCTAAGTATCTACTCTCATTGCTAAGCCCTCCTTTGAAGTGTCTACTAAAACTATATCATCCACAAACAACATACACTATGGGACATCCTCTTATATGTACTTAGTAATATCATCCAAAACTACGGCAAATAAGTAAGGACTTAAGCCCGATCCTTGATGTAGACCCACTTTAATCGTAAAGTCATTAGTTTCTTCACATATAGTTCTACTCTAATCTTTGTGTTATCATTCATATCTTCAATAACTTTAATATAACTCATAGGGATTCTTTTCCTCCTTAAATCCCACCAAATTATATCCCTAGATACTCTATCATAAGCCTTTTTTAAGTCTACAAAGACCATATATAAATTTTAGTTCTTACTTCTACATTTCTCCATTAAGTGTCTTAATAAGTAAATAACTTCCATGGTGGATCGTCCTGGCGTAGATAAAAATTGATCATTCAAAATAATTGACTCACGTCTTAATATTTGTTCCATAACATTTTTCCACAATTTCATAGTGTGATTCATCAGTTTGATTCCTCTATAATTATCCCAGTTTTGTATATCCCCTTTATTTATATACAAAAATATTATGGTGATTTTCTTCCACTCATCTGGTATGTTTTCTTTTTTGAAAATTTTATTAAATAAACCTATTTAGCATTTTATCTCTGTACTTCCAAGGGTCCTCCATACCTCTATGGATATTTTATGTGGGCCAAAAGCTTGATTCTTTCCCATTTTTTTTATTAATATATCTACTTCTTTCTCATTAATCGGACATACCATTCCTATATTCGGTTCAATGTTCTCGACATATTTTTTGGGATATTTTTCATTCAATAATCCTTAGAAATACTCTTTCCATCTATCTAGAATTTCTTTATATCCCTTGTTAGTCTATCTCTCTTCTTTTCCAATTTATATATTTACTTTTCACCTTGCTTGGTACCTAATGTATTATAAAGATTATCTAGTGCGTTTTGTTTCGCATTTCTAATAATATTTTTACTTCACTTTTTAACTTTTTATATTTTTTTAAATCTTCTTGATTTTTACTCTTTAACCACTTTTAAAACTTACTTGTTTCTTTTGTATTAACTTTTGCACTTCATTATTCCACCAAGTCTCTTTTTTAATGAATCTTTTTCCTTTAGTCTCACATTAAATTTTCATTCCTATTTTCACGAAACATTCTTTGTTCTTGACCAAATGTTGTTAACATTGTCATCCCAATTCCACTTCATGTTTAACAGGATCCTCTACCTCAATTCTATCCTTTGCATCCTTTTAAATCCTCCCATTTTACAATTTAATAACTTATTTTCTCTTTTTGGTAATTAAATCCTTTAATTTCTAAATCTATTACTAATAGGCGATGTTGGTTTGTTAAGCTTTTATCTTGTATAACTTTATAGTCTTTGCATGTGTACAAGTCTCTTCTTCTATGTAAGCAGTAGTCTATTTGAGTTTGATTCTGTCCGCTTTTAATTGTTATTAAATGTTCTTTCCTTTTAAAAAAAAGTGTTTGAATGCTAGATCGCATGCCTTAGCAAATTCTATAATAGTGTCCCCTCCTTCATTTCTCTTATCAAAACCACAACTTCTGTGTATCATTGGATAACCATCCCGTTCTCCTGCTACATGTCTAGTTAAGTCAACTACTAAATATATGCTTTTGTGTGTAGGAATTTGTTCTAATACTTCATCCAATAATTCCCAAAATGATTTCTTTATATTTTCATCTATAGCTCCTTGGGGCGCATAAGCACTTATATAATATTCAACATTGTTTTATCTAAAACGATATTAATAATCATTAATTTGTCTCCCCATCTTTTAAGTTCTACAACTTTATTTTTATATAGTGATCAATAACAATACCCACCCCACTTCAACGATTATCTATCCTTCCCAAGTAAAATAATTTGTAACCTTATTCTATCTCTATAGACGTTTCACCTTTCCATATAGTTTCTGGTAAGCATTCCATGTTGATTTTTCTCCGTTTTAAGGTATCAATAAGTTCTTTACACTTATCAACTAGTGTTCCCAAATTCCACGTACCAAATTTTATTTTATGTATGTTATTTTTATTTGCATTTCTTCTTTTAACTAGATAATCCATCATCAAGATTTGACATAAATTTTACAGACGGCTATGAACTTGACACAAAGCCACCTCGTTCCAGATAAGACAATGAGATACTTTCCTTTGAAACCAAGACTTCATAGATTATTTATGTCGAGACACGCGGTTATGGATATGAGGTGGCATAAGGAGAAATGTGTTAATAGTGAGGGTGTTATGAGGCATCTAGTCAACTCCTTGGCGTGGAAGTAATTTGACATGCAGTTTCCTTGGTCTGTATGAGATCCTCATAATATTAGGTTTGGTCTTGCATCACAAAACTTTACTCCTTTTGGAAACATGAGTAACTCATACGTCATGTGGCCTGCAATACTTGTTATTTATAATATGCAACTACAAAGCGTATAAAAGAACCTTTTTTATGACATTATTAATACATGGGCCCATAGATCTTGGAAAAGACATGGATGTCTACTTAAGACCCTTAATAAACGAGTTGAAAGATCTATGGGATGTCGGTATACAAACATGGGATGCATATGGTCAGGAATATTTTTCTCTACATGCAAATTTGTTGTGGATTATCAATGACTTCCCCTTATAGGGAAGCTTATTCGACTGGAACATGAAAGTCTACAAGGCATGTCCTGTATGTAATGAAGATACCTCATCATAACGCCTAATGAGTAAGATATGTTATATGGGTCATCGACGATATTTTCCTTTGAAACATGCTTGGAGGAAGAGCAAAATATATAATAGAAAATACAAACTAGGATATGCAACGAGGAATTTTTCTGGAGATGACATTATAGGAAATTTCATGGGATAAACAAAGTAAAACCTAGAAAGAATCCAAATAATAGGGATAGGAAGAGAAAACTTAATCCGAAAGAATTGATTAAAAAAGTATATTTTTTGAGTTGGAGTTTTGTTCAAAGCTGAATTTAGGGCATAACTTTGGTGTCATGCGTATCAAGAAGAATATATGTGATAGTATTCTTGGAACATTATTAAGTATTTAAGGGAACAAAGATACAGACAAGGCTCGTTTGGATTTTACCGACATGAACATCATAAAGGAGTTGCACATGAAATATCAGGGTAACAAGTAATTGAACCCGCGTGCCTCTTATTTGTTGGCACCAAATGAAAGGAAAGAGTTTTGTTCATTTATAAAGTCGATTAAATTTTCCGATGGGTATGCATATAATATATCCTTAAATGTGAGAATTATAGATAGTAAGATATCGGGATTAAAAAGTTATGACTGTCATGTTTTGTCTCACTGACTTCTCCCTGTCGGTATACGACCATACTTGACCAAGGATGTTTGTGCACCACTGATTGAGTTATCCAACTTCTTTAAGAAATTATGTGTAAATATGTTAAAAGTGACAGACCTAAAGAAATTAGAATAAAGGATTGTTCTTATACTTTGTAAACTCGAAAGAATTTTTCTGCTGACTTTCTTTGATGTTATGGTCCATTTGATAGTGCACTTACCACGTGAGGCTATTCTTGTCGGACCAGTGAATTCCTGATGGATGTTTCCATTTTTGAGGTGATAAAATATTTTTTTTATCCAAGAATCATCCTCAATGTAATTTATAACATAATATTCTTAATGTAAATAGTAAGAATTTAGGGTCATTGAAAGGCACTATCACAAATAAAGCTCGACCAAAGGTTTAATAGCGGATGCCTGAATTGTTATGGAAATTTTGTTCAATGTAACTTCGGGGTATTGAAACCAAATTTAACCAAGAAGATAGGAATTATGTGTAATACCCCGTAATTTTATTGATTTTTATTTAAAGGGTTAATTGAATTAAATGAAAATTAATTGGGAATTAATCCGGATATAAATACTAGCGAGATGTGAGTTAGTATATGATTATGATTTTAAAATTGAATATTTCATGAGTATTGAAAATATTACAGTTATCGCGAGACTGAAATACGACAATTCGGAAAATTAAGTTGGGACGCGCGTGTCAGTCGCGTCAGGAACGAAATTATTTAAATTAAAAAGTAAATTATATTTTTATCAACCGAATGGTCATTTTGAGTGCGCCAACGTGTACGGAAGGGTCGAAATAGTCAAAAAACACTAGCCGGGGGTTTAGTTTGGGTTCCGAGACATTTTTAGGCCAAATCGGCAACCTAGAAGGGTATTTTGGTAATTTTAAAAATTAGGGAATTAAAACCCACGAATTTTTGAAGTAATTTAAAGATTATTAAAATAACCAATAAGGCCCTTATCAGCCAAAAGTGAGAGAGTGGACTACGGAGGTTTTGAGAGAAGTTAGAAGAGAGGCTAGAGGGTCTTTACCAAACCATTTCCCCATCACCAGAAATTGGAAAGGAATTGTGACCGGAAAAAGGAGAGAATCAACCTCGAATCATCAACAACACATCTGAAGAACAAATCTGAGGCAAGTGATTTGATATTTTTAAGTGCATTGAATATTTCTTCCATGTGTAGTGTAGAAAACTGTTTATGTTTTTGGGAATTTTGATGAAGAACACCCAATGGAATTATTGTGAAACTTGTGGTTTTGGGTAGGAATTTGCATGTAGAATGAGTATGGACGAATTTATTATACAAAATATAACTTTTGATGATCTGAAAACGGATTAATAAGGAGTCTTTTATGAAATTAAATTATGGGTTCAAGTTCATAGGGTTTGGGATAAGAATTGGGGATTTATGACTTTGGCATATTAATTTGTAATATTTAACCGCAAAAGTATGTAAAGGAATGATCTAGGGTGACTAAAAATAGTTTACAAACATTAAAAACGTAACTTGGATAGTCTTAGGGTGAATTTAGAGAAGAGAAGAAGTGAGAAAAATGAATTGGGAATTTTCTGGGCGTATTCTGCCATCTCGTTAGAAGACCTGCCCAGGTTGTTCGAACGACCTCGTTCGAACGAGACTTCTAACGAGATGACAGTACCCCTTCTAACGAGTTGGTAGTTTGTTCGAAGCCATTCGGTCGAACGACCTCGTTCGAACGAGATTTTTAACAAGTTGACAGAATGGCCTTTTAGGCCTGATTTTATTTCGAACCTCTAGAAGACTTATATAATTGAGTGTAATCCTTCCCTTATTGATTTGTCGATATAGTTGTGTGACTGAAAGTACGTCGAGGCTTAAAACTTAGAGTTTTGTAGTAAACTGGATGATGTTTATGGGTTAGGATATAAGTATCTAAAACTTCGACATGATAAGAGTTGATAACTTAAATGTATATAAATTGGGGACTTGTAAACGTGAAACATGAAATGACGGTATAGGAATGAGATATATACCACTAGTAATATTATGGAATACCGAAGATGTGTGAATGCTTGGTATATGTAGTTATTTGTGTATAACATACCTACCATACTTGCTATCATGGGAGGTCATCATTCGATCAGGTCCATCTTATCTTTGTGTGCCTACGGGGGGGATTTAGATTGGTACCTCGAGGACATAGGTCAGAGAAGGACTTATTGAGAAGTTAATAAGTCTGCTGATCATGGGAGCGTAGGTATGTGCGTGACCCGTGTGATGTGAACTATGTTCGCCTCCATTTTGTGTGATTTTTGTTTATTGAAAACGATTCCTGAGAGATTCAAAATACGTGGTCCTTATGTACGTGATGTACCGGGATTGGATAGCAGAGTATGTGTGCACCGCAGCTTAGTCTCAGGGTGCCAGTATTGTATATTTATGATGAGAATAATATACTGCTAATTGAAATGAACTGTCATGAATAAATGTAAGGGTGAATAATAGTAACCTTTTTGTAGAGTTAAAAATGGGAAAATCTCTAGTGAATAGCATGACTAAGATGGGAATTAAGAAGGAAAGTAAAACTCTCTGTTTAAATTAAGACGTCAGGACTTAAATCATGAATCGTATAGAAATGTTAGATTGCGTATTGGA
Source organism: Sambucus nigra (assembly GCA_949130495.1). NCBI lineage: Eukaryota > Viridiplantae > Streptophyta > Magnoliopsida > Dipsacales > Adoxaceae > Sambucus > Sambucus nigra. The sequence continues at coordinate 146,418,137 of OX422207.1, forward strand.
CTAGTTAGATATGGGAATAACTAGAACGGGTACAGGTACGATAGGAGTGCACAATTAGTTGAGAGGTGAGGATCTCATGCGAGTGCACGCACTATCATGTACTTTATATTCACTGTTTAATTATATTAAACCACTTGTTGTATTTTAAACTGTTTTTCACAATCAGGCTTTGACCCGTTTGCTTTCAAATCTATTTTTGTAAAAACCTTTTAGGTGCCCAGCCACAAGGACACCAAGCATAGGAGTTCTATTCCCGCGACGTGCTGTAGCTGCTTTGGAAGTTACAGGACCTCGATAGTAGACGCCTCCACTTTATATCTTGACTCTACTCCAGATTCATTCATCTGTAGGGCATGTCGCCCTTTTCTTTCAGAGACATCTTATTTACTCAGTTTTTATTTTATATTTTGGGTTGTAACTAAATTAATGATTCAGGCTTGTATTTGTTTATTTTAGTATTCGGATTATTGTGAGGTGTATTCCTCCAGATTCAGTTTATTACATTGTTATTTATTATGACTGTGATGTGGTTGTGGTATCAGTAATTCATAATTTAATTTGGTTGTATGTAAATCGAATTCAATTAAAATTGACAACTCACTTTTTAAATATTAGGTGGCTAGTAATTGTTAAAACGTTTTCGACAGTGATGATACGAACTGAACCAACTTGACATTTTGAATTAATTTGAATAAAGGAGTAGCTACCCGGTTTTTAATTAGTTGGGGTGTCACAGGTGGTATGAGAGCCAGGTTCTAGTGTCCTTAGGATATGTACGACTTGTTATGTTTCCGCTGAGCTTTCTTTGATGTAGAGCCCTATATTTTAGGATTGTTGTATTCTTTTGTGTATGTTTCGCTCTTCAGCTATTTTGAGATAATAACTGCGAACTTATAAGACTTTACTCTCATTTCAGATGCCTCCACGATGTGCACAGCGAGTTCTTAGGGGGTGCTCAGCCCGAGCCACAGCCTGCACCAGTCCAGGGCACCATGAATGCCGCAGAGGTTGCCGCTATTGTAGCCCAAGCGGTAAATGCCGCCCTTGCAGTTGTACAGTAGGCACCACCCCAGGCGCCGGCAGCAGCGCCAGTTCAGGCTCATGCATTCCCGTCTTCTTGGAAACGTGTTCGTGATGCTTTTCAGAAAGCACACCCTTCGGAGTTTGCAGGTAGCTCCGATGTTGTTGTGTCCAGCCAGTGGAAGAAGGACATTCAAAGGCATTTGAGGATGTATGAGTGAACGGAGGTACATAAATATATACTGGCTACTTTTAAGCTAGTAGGATCAGCGTTGCAATGGTGGGAGTCCAAAACCACCCCGGAGGAGAGAGATGCCCTTTCTATACAAGAGTTCTGGGTGCGGTTCGACCGCAAGTATTTTCCATCAGCCGTTCACACTGAAATGAGGAGGAAGTTAATGAACCTCAAGCAGGAGGGGAGGACCGTGGACGAGTATGAGGCTGCGTTTACTAATCTCTTGACCATCATTCCTGATGAAATTCCAACCGAGGAGAAGAAGATTCAGAAATTCATGGATGGGTTGACTTGGAGGATCCCTCATCACTTGTTGGGAAATATCTCGTTGGCTACTTATTCTAATGTGGTTAACAAAGCACTGCTTCACTGCCAGGACCACCGATTTCACATGTCAGAGAGTAAGCGATCAGGAGAGTCCAGCCATCAGGGCAGGACAAGGGGAAATGGTGCCAACGGGGCACAATCTGCTCAGGGTCAGCATAGGCAGGGAGATCAAGGTTCCCAACAGGGGGATTTTAAGAGGTTCAGATCTGGAGGTTTTAGGAATGGTCAGGGAGGTTTTCGTCAGGGCCAGCAGGGTCAGCACGGCCCATAGGGACAACACGGCCAGCAGTGCCAACAGCAGAAGTTTCATCAGGGCCAGCATGGCCAGGGGAGGAATGGCAACGGCCACCAGGGCCGTGGGCATCAGGGTCAGAGAGGGGGAAACTTTCAGGGGAAATTCTTCATTTGTGGCAAGATTGGCCACAAGCGCCAGGAGTGTCCTGATAGGGGCAGGGCCCCACAGCAGCAGCAGCAGGGTGCTCGACAGGAGCCCTAGAGACCTATGTTTCCCGCCGCCCTCCCAGCACCACCACAGGTGCCAGCTTTGCCACCCATCCCAAAAGTCCCAGTCCAGCAGGGACAGCTACAGTACGGACGAGTTTATCAACTCCATCATGCCGCAATCCCACAGGATCCACCTGCCATTGAGGGTATGCTCTCTATTCAGGGGACTATGGGGCATATTTTATTTGATACGGGGGCCACACATTATGTCATTGCCATAAGATTTGCACGCACTTTGGGGTTGTTAGACATTGCGGAGAGCACGGTTACTTACGTAGATTCACCGTTGAGTAAGGGTTCCGTGATTTCCCTTATTTGTAGAGGTATGGGTATAGAGATAGGGAGATTTACTTTACCCGCTAATATGCTAGTATTAGAGATGACTGAGTACGATGAGATAGTTGGTATGGATTGGCTAGTTGCGTATCGAGCCATGATTGATTGTTTCAGTAGGAGTATTATTTTTGCCATTCTCGGACAGGAGATGTTTTTAGTGGCGATGCCTCACCTCAAGGGAGGATCATCCACACACTTGTATTACATAGAGGAGGAGACCTCTAAGGAAGTGGTGATACCACTTGATTTGATTCCCGTTGTTAGTGAGTTCGCTGATGTATTTTAGGATATACCTGGATTACCTCCTAGCAGAGAGATAGATTTTGTTATTGATTTGACACCGGGCACTCGGCCAATTGCCCGCACACCTTACCGTATGGCTCCAACGGAGATGAGAGAGCTAAGGGATCAGATAGATCAGTTATTAGGTCAGGGGTTTATCCGAAGAAGTACTTCGCCATGGGGTGCCCCTGTGTTGTTCGTAAAGAAGAGGGATGGATCGTTGAGATTATGTGTAGATTATCGAGAGTTGAATAAAGTCACGATACGGAATAAGTATCCATTGCCCCGAATCGATGACTTATTTGACCAGTTGAGGGGAGCTTGCTTCTTCTCAAAGATTGATTTGCGATCGGGATACCATTAGTTACGTATCAGGGAACAGGATGTCTCGAAGACTGCTTTCTTGATGAGATATGGTTCCTACGAGTTTCGGGTTATGCCTTTTGGCTTGACCAACGCTCTAGCCATGTTTATGGATTTGATGAATAGGGTATTCAGAGAGTTCCTAGACCAGTTCGTCATTGTCTTTATTGATGACATTCTGGTTTACTCCCAGACAGAAGAGGAGCACGCCGAGCATTTGAGGCAAGTTTTGCAGACGCTGCGTCAAAACGAGCTTTATGCAAAGTACGAGAAATGTGGATTTTGGCTGAAGCAGTTTCAGTTTTTGGGGCATATCATTTTAGATTGGGGGATATCCGTTGATCCGGGGAAGGTATCCGCGGTGAGGGAGTGGGGACAGCCCACGACATCGACTGAGATCCGTAGTTTCTTGGGCCTAGCAGGATACTACAGGAGGTTTGTTCGGGGTTTCTCAAAGATAGCGGGTCCTTTGACACATCTAACTCGTAAAGGTATGCCATTCATCTGGAGCGATGCTTGTCAGTTGGCATTTGATGAGTTGAAGGACAAGTTGACCTCAGTGCCTGTGTTAGCATTGCCCTGACCGGGAGTTGAGTATCTAGTCTACATCGATGCGTCCTTACAAGGACTTGGATGTGTGCTACAATATGAGAGTCAGGCCATAGCTTATGCTTCCCCTAAGCTTAAGCCTCACGAGAAGAATTACCCCACCCACGACTTGGAGTTAGCGGCAGTCGTTTTCACTCTTTGGATTTGGAGACACTATCTCCTGGGGGAGAAATTTCGGTTGTTCACATACCACAAGTCTCTACAATACCTCTTCACGCAGAAGGAGCTGAATATGCGTCAACATTGGTGGCTTGAGTTTGTGAAGGATTATTAGTTCGATATCCAATATCACCCAGGGAAGGCTAACGTGGTAGCAGACACGTTGAGCCGTAGGCCAGTAGATGAGGTGGCCGAGGTGTGGAAAGCTAAGTGGAAGGAGTTGGGACACCAGGATGCAGTGGCCCGATCATTCATGTCTGTGATGACTGTTACACCACGGATTGTTACGAGAGTGGTAAAGGCCCAGGCAAATGACTCGTCCTGTCAGGAGCAGATAGTTCGATTACTAGCAGAAGGAGCCGAGTCCTATACCGTTGGCTCAGATGGGGGATTACGCTTCAATGGGAGACTGGTCATTTCGAAAGTGGAGGACTTGCGACATGAGGTAATGACAGAGTCACACGGCTCACGGTTCGCGGTACACCCTGGTGGGGATAAAATGTACCAAGACATGAGACGACAGTACTCGTGGAGCCGGATGAAGAGAGACATCACCGTGTTCGTTTCCAAATGCGCCACTTATTAGCTAGTAAAGGTGGATCATCAGAGACCGGTAGGACTTCTACAGCCGTTAGAGGTTCCGATGTGGATATGGGAGAGCATATCCATGGACTTTATCATGGGGTTACCTACGTCACAGAGGGGTCACGACTCCATATGGGTAATTGTGGATAGATTGACCAAAGTTGCTCATTTTCTACCCGTAAGGACAGATTACACTACGGGACAGTATGCCTAGATTTTCATTGCAGAGATAGTGAGACTTCACGGTGTGCCTCTAAATATCGTGTCTGACCGAGACAAGATATTTGTTTCACGATTTTGGGAGAGTTTCCAGGAGGCCATGGGTATAGAGTTGCGGCTGAGTACGACATATCACCCGCAGACTGATGGGCAAACAGAGCGAACAAATCAGATGTTGGAGGACATGTTGCGTATGTGCATCCTAGATTTTGGAGGTGGTTGGGAGCAGTACCTTCCACTGGTGGAGTTTGCTTATAATAACTCCTACCAGTTCACCATTGGCATGACTCCATTTGAGGCATTGTATGGTAGACCTTGTCATTCCCCAGCATGTTGGTTAGAGGTGGGGGATAACAAACTCCTTGGACCGGAAGTGATTCAGGACACTTCGGCAAGGATAAAGATGATACGGAGCCGTATTCGGGTAGCTCAGGACCGGAAGAAGAGCTATGCTGATGCCAAGAGGTTCTTAAGAGAATTCAAAGTGGGGGATCATGCATTTTAGGAAGAAGGGGAAACTGGCACCAAGATACATGGGACCATTTCCTATCATCGAGAGGATTGGGCCAGCTGCTTATAAACTCGGGTTACCGGAGCACTTGCATAGGATTCATGACGTGTTCCATAATTCCTCGCTAAGGAAATATCTTAGGGACGATTTGGCCCATACTCACATTGCTTTAGAGGACATCGATCTTCAGCCTGATAGTTCCTACGAGGAGGGGCCGATTGCTATTTTGGACCAAAATGAGCTGAAACTGAGGTCAAAGATAGTACCATTAGTACGTGTTCAGTTGCGGCATCATAATGTCGAGGAGTCCACATGGGAGAGTGAGGATGAGATGCGCGAGCGTTATCTAGAGTTATTTTTACCAGGTACTCTTTAGTTCCAAATTTCGGGACGAAATTCTGTTATTAGGGGGGAAGTATGTAATACCCCGTAATTTTATTGATTTTTATTTAAGGGATTAATTGAATTAAATGAAAATTAATTGGGAATTCATTCGGATATAAATACTAGACAGATGTGAGTTAGTATTTGATTATGATGTTAAAATTGAATATTTCATGAGTATTGAAAATATTACAGTTGTCGCGAGGCTGAAATACGATAATTTGGAAAATTAAGTTGGGACGCGCGTGTCAGTCGCGTCAGGAACGAAATAATTTAAATTAAAAAGTGAATTATATTTTTATCAACCGAATGGTCATTTTGAGTGCACCAACGTGTCCGGAAGGGTTGAAATAGTCAGAAAACACTAGCCGGGGGTTTAGTTTGGGTTTCGAGACATTTTTAGGCCAAACCGGCAACCTAGAAGGGTATTTTGGTAATTTTAAAAATTAGGGAATTAAAACCCACGATTTTTTGAAGTAATTTAAAGATTATTAAAATAACCACTAAGGCGATTATCAACCAAAAGTGCGAGAGTCGGCTACGAAGTTTTTGAGAGAAGTTAGAAGAGAGGCTAGAGGGTCTTTACCAAACCATCTCCCCATCACCAGAAATTGGAAAGGAATTGTGACCGGAAAAAGGAGAGAATCAACCTCGAATCATCGACAACACATCCGAAGAACAAATCTGAGGCAAGTGATTTGATATTTTTAAGTGCATTGAATATTTCTTCCATGTGTAGTGTAGAAAACTGTTTATGTTTTTGGGAATTTTGATGAAGAACACCCAATGGAATTATTGTAAAACTTGTGGTTTTGGGTAGGAATTTTCATGTAGAATGAGTCTGGATGAATTCATTATACAAAACATAACTTTTGATGATCTGAAAACGGATTAATAAGGAGTCTTTTATGAAATTAAATTCTGGGTTCAAGTTCATAGGGTTTGGGACAAGAATTGGGGATTTATGACTTTGGCATGTTAATTTGTAAGATTTAACCCCAAAAGTATGTAAAGGAATGATCTAGGGTGACTAAAAATAGTTTACAAACATTAAAAATGTAACTTGGATAGTCTTAGGGTGAATTTAGAGAAGAGAAGAAGTGAGAAAAATGAATTGGGAATTTTCTGGGCGTATTCTGCCATCTCGTTAGAAGACCTGCCCAGGTCGTTCGAATGACCTCGTTCGAACGAGACTTCTAACGAGATGATAGTACCCCTTCTAACGAGTTGGTAGTTCGTTCAAAGCCATTCGTTCGAATGACCTCATTCGAACGAGATTTCTAACGAGTTGATAGAATGGCCTTTTAGGCCTGATTTTATTTCGAACCTCCAGAAGACTTATATAATTGAGTGTAATCCTTCCCTTATTGATTTATGGATATAGTTGTGTGACTGGAAGTACGTCGAGGCTTAAAACTTAGAGTTTTGTAGTAAATCGGATGATGTTTATGGGTTAGGATATAAGTATCTAAAACTTCGAAGTGAGAAGAGTTGATAACTTAAATGTATATAAATCGGGGACTTGTAAACGTGAAACATGAAATGACGGTATAGGAATGAGATATATACCTCTAGTAATATTATGGAATACCGAAGATGTGTGAATGCTTGGTATATGTAGTTATTTGTGTATAACATACCTACCATACTTGCTATCACAGGAGGTCGGCGTTTGATCAGGGCCATCTTATCTTTGTGTGCCTACGGGGGGAGGGGGGATTTAGATTGGTACCTCGAGGACATAGGTCAGAGAAGGACTTATTGAGAAGTTAATAAGTCTGCTGATCATGGGAGCGTAGGTATGTGTGTGACCCGTGTGATGTGAACTATGTTCGCCTCCATTTTGTGTGATTTTTGTTTATTGAAAACAATTCCTGAGAGATTCGGAATACGTGGTCCTTATGTACGTGATGTACCGGGATTGGATAACAGAGTATGTATGCACCGCAGCTTAGTCTCGGGTGCCAATATTGTACATTTATGATGAGAATAATATACTGCTAATTGAAATGAACTGTCATGAATAAATGTAAGGGTGAATAATAGTAACCTTTTTGTAGAGTTAAAAATGGGAAAATCTCTAGTGAATAGCATGACTAACATGGGAATTAAGAAGGAAAGTAAAACTCTATGTTTAAATTAAGACGTCAGGACTTAAATCATGAATCGTATAGAAATGTTAGATTGCGTATTGGACTAGTTAGATATGGGAATAACTAGAACGGGTACGGGTACGATAGGAGTGCACAATTAGTTGAGAGGTGAGGATCTCATGTGAGTGCACGCACTATCATGTACTTTATATTCACTGTTTAATTATATTAAACCACTTGTTGTATTTTAAACTGTTTTTCACAATCGGGCTTTGACCCGTTTGCTTTCAAATCTATTTTTGTAAAAACCTTTTAGGTGCCCAGCCACAAGGACACCAAGCATAGGAGTTCTATTCCCGCAATGTGCTGTAGCTGCTGTGGAAGTTACAGGACCTCGATAGTAGACGCCTCCACTTTATATCTTGACTCTACTCCAGATTCATTCATCTGTAGGGCATGTCGCCCTTTTCTTTCAGAGACATCTTATTTACTCAGTTTTTATTTTATATTTTGGGTTGTAACTAAATTAATGATTCAGGCTTGTATTTGTTTATTTTTGTATTCGGATTGTTGTGAGGTGTATTCCTCCAGATTCAGTTTATTACATCGTTATTTATTGTGGCTGTGATGTGGTTGTGTATCAGTAATTCATAATTTAATTTGGTTGTATGTAAATCGAATTCAATTAAAATTGACAACTCACTTTTTAAATATTAGGTGGATAGTAATTGTTAAAACGTTTTCGACAGTGATGGTACGAACTAAACCAACTTGACATTTTGAATTAATTTGAATAAATGAGTAGCTCCTCGGTATTTAATTAGTCGGAGTGTCACATTGTGATGCCTTCACTGAACAACATGGGGCTAGAACTATCAGTGTTTTCTGAAATTATTCATCCCTTTAGTGGAAGACAACTGATACACTTATAACAAGGAGATATTTACAAGATTCATTGGTATATCTTGAACAATTGTGAAGAGATCAAGACTTATTTGGAGTAATTATTATATTATCATCTTGTTAGAAAATTATATTCTTGTTCATTTATTTAATAAAATAAAATATTGTAATTTGCACTTGTAGAGAGCATGTTACGCTATTGAGGATGGAATGTTCATATAACTTATTCTAAAGGATGGAATAGAAGTTTCCCAAGTGGTTTTCAAGCCATATAAGTTAATGAAGCATGATAATTAACTATGATGGTATTTGATTATTGGCGATGTCGTTAACAATTTATTTATTATAAATGAAGATTTTGCGTCGTGCAGGATCTTCGGCTACAATAGATGAATTGTACTCATTAGCGTGTGGCCCTGATGTTCACGTGAACCAATATTCTGGTTGTGTTGTTAACATATTTAGAATCCACACTAAATATTTTGATTATCATCACACAACTCACAACTCAAAATAGTGGAAGAGTTGTTCCTCAGATGCACAATGATGAAGTCATTGATTTTACAGACGCCTTTGTAATTTTGTTAAATACATACAAGGGTACCATGTTATTTTGTTTAAGTGTGAATGAGTTGACACTAATCCAAAATGGAAGAGAATACAAAGGGATTATCACTTCACTTCTATTAATGTTAATAAAACATGGTACAAGAATGATCCCTTTGTGCTAGCAAGACAAGTGTCACAATTATTTTACATATGTGATTACAAGTTAGGACCAAATTGGATAGTAGTACAAAATGTAAAACATGAACATATTTGGGATGTCCAAAGCAATATAGGTGATTAGGATCAATGATGTTTTGGATGTAGAGACAATCGTTACACCTGATATGTAGACCAATAATAATGACGCCATATTTGATGATGACAATGAAGAAAATGATGAAACGTTAGAAGAATACTGTAGTGATTGTGTACAGAGTGTCAATGATGATAGTGATTGAGAAAATAAGTTTTTTTTTTATTTCTTTTCTTCTCTACTAGACATCTTGAGATTTAATGTTGCAAATAAGTGATGATTTCTTCCAGTTCACGTGTGTTTGGTCTAATATATTTGTGCATTAATTTATCCTATATCTTATGGATTTGATGTTTAGGCTTTTGTTTTATAGATTTGCATTTTATTAACTTGTTAACTTGTAATTATAACAATACTTTGTTTAATTATTCCTAAATGTTTCCTAAAAAAAGTTTTCAATTACGAGTAACGTTGCATTTAGTTTCTTCCAAAAATATTCTCTTCAGTTTTGTATGCTACAACTATTTTCAATTTATTTGTACTTAAGGAGTTATGGTCAGTAATATCTACAGTTGGATAATAAAATAGTTACGATGTTACTATGAGATCAACTAAAAGAACACACAACTAAAAACGTTTTTTTACACAGAGCAATATAATTAATGTAATGCTTAACATCTAGTTATACAAACTGTACGTAATCATTGTTGTACATGTAATACCCCGTATTTCTACGTATTTAAAATTTAATTAATTGGGTAATTAAATAGAAAATACGTATTAATTTAAATTACGTGGGTAGATTAATTTAATATGATGTAATAATAATTATGATTATTAAGCGTAAATAATAATTATGATTATTAAATATTAATCAAGAGATAGATACTGATCAATATTATAATTCAAATAGTAAATGTTGATAGATAATTTGTACGACATATCGAGAGATATGGACGTACTTGATTATACCTTAACCGAGTGTCGCGTGTAGACTAAATTGAGGATGAGATAGAAAAAATATTTTTGGTGAATCAAATGATAATTTAGAGGTCACAGATGATTCCAAATGTGTCAAATTAGTCAAAATTGTATACTCGGAGGTACTAGTAGGGTACCGGGGCATTTTCGGGCTAAACCGGGACCGTACGGGGGCGTTTTAGTCTTTTGGCATATGGGGGTGAGGAAACCTACGAATTTTGGAGTATTTTATCAACTGATTAAAAGTGGGGTTAGGGTTAGAAACCTCAGAACACAAAAGAAAGACATTAGATAGAGAAGAGAGATTATTCTCAAAGCTTAAGGAAGAATTGGTGAAGGATTCAAAGGGTTCTTGCACCACAAACTAGTTGGGAAGGAAGATTGGAGGAGAAAGATAATCAATCAACAACAAAAATCACGAAATCAGATCATTTCTGAATAAGGCAAGTGGTTATTTGTAAATTATTTTGAATTATAATATCCATGCGTAGGATTTATGAATAATCGATTTTGATTAATATTTTTGGAGAAAAAGAATTGATTAATTGCATGTTTGGGTATAAATAACATGTACTTAGATTTATATCTGTAGAGGATTGAAAATCAGAGGAATCATGATGGTTAATACGAATTAAAATGAGGATCTTTGATTTAAAATATGGGAAGAACATATATTTAGGGTTCTTGAATAATTAGAGGATTTGTATTATTTTGGGCTAAATTTGCGAAGATTCATGATGTTTAAATCATTGGAAATCACCCTAAAGTATGTAGGAATGGTTAGAAATCATTGGTTTCAAGTTTGGTGTGTTATCATGTAAGTTTGAAAATTGGGAATGGTGAGAAAACGCATCAAGAAGACCAACTGCACTATCACTTGCTCGATCGATAGATCGATCGACCCTTGAATGTCGATCGATCGATGTCCTGGTCGACCGATCGACCTAGGCTGATTCTGGGTTCTTTTGTTGGTTGAGTTCTAATTGTTTACCAATGATTGGGGAAACCCTTAGGGATGATGTTGTACTTATATAGGGACTTAGAGAGTACCAGTAGGTGTATAGTGTCGGTCCGTGTAATCATAAAGTGCAAGATTGAAAGTGATGGACCGACAAGGATAAACCGATCGAGTAGTATATCAAAAATTCGGGATTTGAGTTATGGAGAGAGTAAACATAATCCCTAGGGGTATATCAGTAGGTTAGAGATAACTTAACTACTGAAATGAATAGAGGGGTAACTAAGGCCCTTAGAGTTGTGTGAATACTCAATTAAAATACGATAGCGAGAAAAATCGTAAATAAATACATACGGTGAATATTAAAGAGAAAATATTACGTACGAACTCTATTATTAGGTTATGTGTATACCTATTGAATTATATAGATACTTAGGTGGTGAGAATACCTAAAGTATAATCGCCTATATTAGGGTCGAGGTAGGATTACGAACTAATATATGGAAAATAGTAAGTTGGTGTCATGACATAAGAGTTCCGAACCAACCCATGTATAAATTTCATTAGTGGGGTCGAGGTGACATTCTGAACCAAACTCTTACCTGGTGTCGATGGACCATTCTGAACCAAGAGTCCTTGACGTGTGTTAAGAGGATATATTAGAAATGAATGAATTTATAAGTATATATTGTGTGTGAAATATATACTGTATTAATAATCTACTTGTGCGAGTTAGTAGATAATAAGATTCCATGATTACATCTAAAAGAAGATTATGTAGGAAGACTTAATTATAAAATGGTGAAAGAAAACAAGGCGTGGATAGTTATCTAAGTATATAAATCATGAGATATCGTTACTATTAGATACTAAGTGGGTGAAATAGGAACTTAGTAGCATAGATGAGTTAAGTTGGATACCATAGTTCAGTTAGCTAGAGTAGTATAGCTAGGTGGGTTGGGTACGGGATGTTAGGCATGCACGACAGATGAGGGGTGAGGTAACTCAAGAGAGTGCACGTGAAATCTTAACATGTGTAGTCAATAATTCATCTTATTGTCATAATCACTTGCAAAATATTTTCAAAACATCGAGTACTAACTCTTGCTATAAAAAAATTTCAAAACCTTTTAGGTGTCCAGCTAAAGGGATGCCAGGCTTGAAGATTCTGTCGAGGGACTCATAGCCGTAGCTTTGTGGAGGTTGGCAGGAAACGCTTAATCTATTCATATATAGTATATGATCTCATTATAGTATTATCTATTGGGACATGTTGTCCACAGTCTTTATTTCAGATTTGAGTTTTGGATTATGTGGGATTTATTTAACAGTTTTGGATTTTTAGCCGAACGTTGATTCGGCCAGATTTTATCCTTTATATATTGCTACATGGTTTCATTCATAGTTTATTATGAATGGTTACTTATTACTTCCACATGTATCGAGTTATTGAAAGATACAATTTAGCACCGGTCTAATTTCACTTAGGTTATTAGTAATTAAAAAGTTTTTCGACAGTAACGCTAAGAATCAACCAACTGAGAAACCTATTTTAATTTAATTTAGGACAGATCACCCGGGATTTAATTAGGCAGGGTGTAACAGATGGTATTAGAGCATCTGCTTCTAGTGTACATAGGATCTGAGAGGCTTACTACGATTTTAGCGTTTCATTCTTTGATGTAGAGCCCTATTTTAGGACTATTTCTTTTTTCCTTACGTATTTAAGATATCGTACTTCTGCAATTATATTTTGTATGAATTGTGTAATTCTACAATTCAATATGTTTTCAGATGCCACCAAGGGGACATCGAGCAGAGAGGGCCGAGGCCAGAGATGAGGTTAGGGGGGCTCATCAGGAGCCACAGGCACCGACCACCACTTGTGACACCCCGCTTTTTAAAATAATAAGGGATAACCCGCTACTCCAATAAAAACAAGAATCTTGAATGGTCCATTCTTAAACAACTGTCGCATAATAATAATTATACGAGACAACCACCAAATATTTTTGAAAACTGATGTCATATATACTTTTACAATCTTGCTAAAATAAATTTCCATTATTCAATTTATAATAGAAGGTTAATATATAGATCTACAACAGTTTGTTCACAATTCTTCAAAACATAACCGAATAAGCTGTCGGTTAATAGACTAATACAAAAGATTACACCAAGCATGACGATATGTATAAATACTAAACTTGGGCAACACGCCCGAATAGATAGACGGAATCATAGCTAGAGTATCAAAAGAAATTGATGTGTCTAAATGCCATAGCTCCTTAACACTTGGAAGGAAAATCAAAGCGGGAGCCCATGCGGCGGAGCACCTGAACATATATAAAAACCACACAAGAAGAAGAAATATAAACAGGTCAGGGTCCAGTATGATATGATGTATATGTGAATGCTAACTTTCATAAACAAGTTAAATTTACTCTTCATTCAAGGAATCATCCTCACATCTCTTCTAAGTGCACATCCTAATGCGTACAATTCATGTTGAGTTAAACTATAAATCTACTTAATAAGAGCAACCAAATGATATTCCACATGCCAAGTTTACAAATTTAATATCTATCTATCTATCTATCTATCTATCTATATATATATATATATTCACAAGTTAATAATCATTAGGGACCATGCGCAATTAAAGTTGGTTCACAGTTTCCTTAAATCAACTAATCATTCGTGTAAAATACCATCTTCAGAGAGAACAATTACAATCATATAATAACGGTTATAACACCATCCTTACAGGAGTCACCCCACTAGATGCGCCCCTAAATACTATCATCTTCCAGGGCCTATAACCAAGACCACCTGGGGTATCCTAAATCACCACACCCGGGAAGCGGGCATATACCTTCGATAGTGAGTCATAACCATACCCGGAATTACCTCACTTCGAGCCATACAATCATACAATGTAACAACCGGTATCGTAGCGTAAGGAATATACTCTCCGTACATTAATATCCAGGGGATTCACCTCCATCGTGTACTTCCCTTATGATAGCATTTAGAGAGGTATGTGTAAATGTGCCATAGTCACTAATTATATAAATTTAAACATACGATCTAAATATCCAAAACCATATGTAAAGAAATTTTTTGGCTTCAAGAGATAATTGTTATCATACTAGCCCCCTAAGGTCCAACACAACACTACCCGACCCTATACTAACCCTACTCTTGTTTACTAGACGAAAAGAGGCATTATACTCCTATAACTAGTCCCCGAAATGAGCCCGAGCACTCCCTTACCATCCTAGAGTACCACTCTCCTTATATGAAGTCATAATATCTCTTAATTCATCCTAAGAGAAGGTTCCTAAGCCTTAAACCCAAAAGAAAGGGAGCAGAAACAAAGTTGGAAAATTTTCATAAAACAACAGGATTTTTGAATCGATTCGTTTAGGGTCGAATCGATTTTCCCCTGCAAGCGAATCGATTCGCACAAAAGGCGAATCGGTTCGGATGATGAAACCAACCTTCTATTGAAGCCCGAATCAATTCGACCTTAACCCGAATCGATTCAGTTCCCCAGACCTGTAGCCTCGATTTTAGCAAATCGATTCGCTAAGTAGCGCGAATCGATTCGCCCTAGTCGAGATGCCCAGTTGGGGCTACGGGTTGATATAAACCCTAAATCCCCCAATTCTCTCTTCTTCCACTATATCCAATATCATCCATTAATAACTTCACCAAATCATCGCTACACAATAACCCACCAATATATCCAACTCAAATAATGTCTAAATCAAATACCTAAGGGTTTAAACACCAAAATCATCTATAATCGTTTTTGGTTCAAACTTAAGAACACAAATAAATGCAATTTATTCAACACAATCATATGTTAATATAGGTTTAATAACTTGCTTCAAGATTGTAGTCTCGGATTCTTGTTCGTTGAAATGATTTTCGGGCTCAAAATGGCAAATCACCTTCTTTCTCTCAAGCTCTTACTTCTCTCTAACTCTCTAGGTTTATAATACACAAATGAGATATAAATTCTCTTGCAAGACTTAAATGCCCAAATGCATTAAGTCTAACATTAAATTCTACTACCTACTTACAATGACTCGTAACATCATATTTAAGTCATAACTAGCCAAAAGTACCCCGGAGCCCAAAAACACACTTGGCACTTATTTTGACTATCTCAGCCGTTCCTAGACTAACCGTTCCCTTTTAACTAACATCCGGGATATCGTTCATTAATTTATATTCCAATGTCATATTAACATTCTTATAATAACCGTAATGGAATAAAAATCATAACCGTCGCTTTAAAGCCCAGTGGCTCAACATAATATAATATTATACTATTTACATTCGCGTAATGGTAAATTATCAATACTCCTAAATATTAACTCTTAAATTACTTAAATTAAGATTTACTTAAATTTCCTTTATTTTATATAACTAATCCAAAAGGCAATTTAATATAAAAATAATTACTCAAAAGTAAGGGGTATTACAGACTCTCCCTCTTACAAGGGAATTTTGCCCTCAAAATTTTAGGTGTACCTGGTAGAAAGAGGTGTGGGTACTTTTCTCGGATATCCTCCTCTCATTCCCAAGTTGATTCCTTGGCATTGTGGTGTCCCCACTAGACTCGGACCAAGGGTACCACTTTTGATCTTAGTCTACACTCACCGTGGTCTAGAATGGCAATCGGTTGTTCTTCATACGAAATATCGGGTTGCAACTCAATATTGTCTAACGAAACATGACAATGGGATCCTTCACATCTTTTATACCTCTTTAAATATGATACATGGAATACATCATGAATTTTCCATAGGTGTTCCGGCAATGCAAGTTGATAAGCTACGGGTACTACTTTTGCAATAATGGGAAAATGACCTACATAGCGTGGCTGAAGTTTGCCCTTCTTCCCGAATCGCATCACACCTTTCATTCGGGACATCCACACTAAGACTTGATCCCCCAATTCCCATACCACATGCCTCCGATTGGCATCGACATAGCTCTTCTGGAAATCTTGTGCAATTCGTATGTGATTTCGAATGAGCTCAACTTTCAAAGTGGTACTAACAAGAAGGAGATCTACACGGTCGACCATACAATGCCTCGTACGGTTCCATACCTATCGTAAATTGGTATGAGTTATTGTATGCAAATTCGACCAACAGAAGGTATTGTTTCCACCCTCCTTTAAAATCAAGTATGCACATACGAAGCATATCCTCCAACATTTGGTTGACCATCACCATTTGCCCATCGATTTGCGGATGATATGTTGTACTCAACCGCAATTCAGTCCCCATCGCCTCTTGGAAACTTCGCCAAAAATAGGATACAAAAATTTTGTCTCGATCCGACACTATATTGATAGGCACCCCTTGAAGTTTCACAATTTCCACAATATAGAGCTGGGCATAGCGTGTTGTTTTGTAATCCGTCCGTACTGGTAGGAAGTGTGATGATTTGGTCAAACGATCGACAATCACCCAAATGGAATCACGACCACTTTACGACGTCGGCAATCCTGTGATGAAATCCATTGAGATACTCTCTCATTTCCACACCGGTATTTCTCACGATTGAAACAATCCCGTTGGTCGCTGGTGGTCCACCTTCACCAATTAACAAGTGGCACATTGGGAGACAAATTCTGAAATGTCCCTTTTCATTACCACCCACCAAAATTTATGATGCGTGTCTTGATACATTTTGTACCCGCCTGGATGTACTGAAAAACTTGATCCATGAGATTTCGTCATGATAATACGCCTCGAGTCTCCCTCGTTCGGGACTATAAGTCTTCCGTGGAAATGTAACCCACCCTCAAAACTAATAGAGTAGGACTCCACTCCCTCAGTCAATAATTTACGTACCTGGTCTTGACTGTCTTTATCCCCTCCTTTCACTTTTACGACTCGCATCACAATAGAAGGCGTAATGGTCAACATCGACATGCATGCTTTGGCTACAACATCATCCTGACCAAGTTCTTTCCACTTGGCTTTCCATACCTCCGCTAGTTTCCCCACAGGTCTTCGACTCAGCGCGTCAGCTACCACATTTGCCTTGCCTGGGTGATAGTGAATATCGAATTGATAGTCCTTTATGAACTCCAGCCACCGTCGTTGTCGCATATTTAGATCTTTTTACGAGAACAAATATTGTAATGACTTTTAGTCCGTGAAAAGACTAAATTTATCACCCAAGAGGTAGTGCCTCCATATTTTCAAGGCAAAGACCACTGCGACAAGATCTAAATCATGCGTGGGATAATTATTTTCATGGGTCTTAAGCTTGCGAGATGCATACGTAATGGATCTATGCTCCTGTTGTATCACTCCCCCTAATCCTTGTAGAGAAGCGTCTATGAAGACCAAATAGTTTACTCCCGATCTTGGTAACGCAAGTAGAAGAGCAAAATTTAATTTATCCTCCAACTTGTCAAAAGTTAGATGACAGGAGTCATCCCAAACAAATCGTACTCCCTTCCGGTTCAAGTTTGTTAAAGGGCCAGCAATTTTGTAAAATCCCTTAATGAAATGACGATAATACCCCACCAATCCCAGAAAGCTACGAATCTCAGTTAGCATCGTGGGCTGATCCCATTCCCTAACCGCTGTAATCTTATTTGGGTTCGTGAAAATACCTTTAGCCATCACGATATGCCTAAAAAATTGCACTTCCTACAACCAAAAGCCACATATCTCGAACTTGGCGTAAAGCTGATGATCCCTTATTGTCCGCAGGACCAATCGCAAGTGCTCAGCATGATCAACTTCAGTTCAAGAATAGACTACAATCTCATCAATAAACACGATAAAAAACTGTTCTATAAAGTCCTGAAATACTCGATTCATAAGGTCCATAAATACCGCATGAGCATTTGTTAGCCCAAAGGGCATAACCAAAAACTCATAGGACCTGTACCTTGTCAAGAATGCAGTTTTTGATACGTCTTGCTCTGGAATTCTCAACTGGTGGTATTCTATCCTGAAATCTATTTTATAGAAGTACAACACTCCTCTTAATTGATCAAACAAGTCGTCGATTCAAGGTAATGTGTATTTATTTCTGATGGCCACCTTATTCAATTCACAGTAGTCGATATATAACCAGAGGGAACCATCTCTCTTTCTTACGAATAGTGCATGGCCACCCCATGGCGACGTACTAGTCCGAATGAACCGCTGCCGTAACAGTTACTGCACTTGAACCCTTAAATCCCTCATTTCTAAAGGAGCCATACAGTATGGAGCTCGCGCAATCGGCCTGGTTCCCAGTGCTAAGTGAATTACGAACTCAATTTCTCGACTTGGAGGTAAGCCAGGGATCTCCTGAATGACATCCTCAAATTCCCTGACAACGGATTAAGTCTAAGGAAATCACGATTTCTTATAAAGTCTCCCCCTTCATACAATATAAGTGGGTGCTTGAACCTCCCTCTAGAAGAGGCATAGCCAACAAGAACATTTCTTGCCCTGGAATGGAAGAAACTATATTCCTCCCATAACAATTTACCATGGCCCGGTACTTCACTAACCAATCCATTACCAAAACAACATCATACCCAACCATATCCAGGACGAGCAAGTCGGCCTCAAAGCGAAATCTACCCAGGTCTATTCCCACTCCTTTACAAATAAAAAGTATAAGTGAACCATCACCCATAGAAGACTTGACGCTAGTGAAAGTACTTTCGGCAGACTTAAATAATCCCATTGAAATGACTGTGTGGCGCCAGTGTCAAATAACACCCGACCCACAAACCCTTGGATGGGAAACTTACCCTCAATAGCTGGAGGTGCTAACGGTGCTGGGGGAAACATAACGTCTTGGATATTATACATATGCTGAAACTAAAGTTGTCCCTATTGTCGTGGGACGGATGGGATAGGTGCTAGAGGTTGTAGATGTGCCTACGGATTCTGAGGGCCTCTTGGCAATTGTCCCCTGTTCAACTGTGGATAAGCTCTCTTCATGTGACTTATCCCACTGTACTGAAAATAATGACCGGTAAAATTTCTAGATGTAGGCCTCGATTGTTGTTCCAAAACTGCCCCACACCTTGGCCCTGTTGGCCTCGGCCTCCATTATTCTCTCTGGACCGCTTGGCTCGGTTGGCCCAACTGCTGCTGTTGCTGAGGGCCCTGACCGTGCCTAAAACCACCTCCGCCAGAGTTGAAACCCCCAAAATATTATTTCTTAGCCAAGTCCCCCGATTGGAGGTCCCACTCTTTCTGTTTATTCCCAGGCTGCTGTAGTGGTGGTAGTGCTCCACCGGCACCATTCCCTCCTTGTTTACTAGATTGACCAGAATCTTCTATCTTCTTACTCACCTTTAAATGAAGGCGGTGATACTAGCAATGGAGTAAAGCTACATTCATCATATCGCCAAAAGTTTGAAAAGTCGTGTTCCCCCCATAGATGCTTCCTTATCCTCCAACTCAAACCCCCAACAAATTTTGAAATCCTCCTTTCTTCTGGGTTTACCTCGTCCGACACAAAGTTTTCCAAGCAAGTAAATTTTTCTTCCTAATTCCACCACTATTCGTTCTCCTTGAATCACATCCTGTAGCTTCCTGCTCATCTCTTTCTGGATTGTTGGAGGAAAGTACTTTGGATCAAACAAAGTCCAGAATGCCGAGATAGTCATGATATACCTTTGTTCCGGAGTGGTCACCGACTCCCACCATTGGAGAGCTTCTCCCACGAGTTTAAAAGTGGCGAGAATCTATTTACGCTCTTCGCTACATTCCACCATACGAAGATGGCATTTAATATCCTTCTTCCATTGATTTGCAACAATCACATCAGCTCCACCGTGAAACTATGGATGGTGACCTTTTAGGAAGGATTCTCTAACTCTTTCCCATGCGGAACGTCCCGTACGGTCTTGAGCCACCGGTACTACCGATTATCAGGCTTGGGGAAATTGCTGCGCCATAACGGTCATTGCAGCATTTACCGTCTGGGCCATAATATTAGCCACCTCCGTCGTATTTATAGTGTCGTGCGATGGTGGGGGCTGTACATAATCTTATACTCTATTTACCCTTTGCGGGCGACCTAGTTTATGCAGTATCTGAGATAAAAAACAACTGAGTCATTATACAGTTAAAATAATTTATCCTTAGGTGAAAATCGTAAACGTAGATAAGCAAAACAATCCTAATAATAGGGCTCTATATCAAAGAATGCTACAGTAGAACATGATAAGTCCGCATAGATCCTAACGACTCTAGAACCTGATGCTCTGATACCATTTGTGACACCCCGCTTATTAAAATAAGAGGTGGCCAACCCGCTACTTCAATAAAAACAGGAATCTTGAATGGTCCATTCTTAACATCATTGTCACATAATAATAATAATAATAATAATACGAGACAGCCACCAAACATTTTTTAAAATGGATGTCATATATAATTTTACAATCTTGCTAAAAGCAATTTCCATTATTCAATTTATAACAGAAGGTTGATATATAGATCTATAACAGTTTGTTCACAACTCTTCAAAACATAACCGAATAAGTTGTTAGTTAACAAACTAATATAAAAGATTACACCAAGCATAACAATATGTATAAATACTAAACTTGGGCAACACGCCTGAATAGACAAACGAAATCATAGCTAGAGTATGAAAAGAAATTGACGCGTCTACTACAAAAATCCTACAACATCCGCAAAATGTTGTAGATCCTTAACACTTGGAAGTAAAATCAAAGCGGGTGCCCATGCGGCAGAGCACCTGAATATATATAAGAAATACACAACAAGAAGAAATATAAACGGGCCAGGTCCCGGTTTGATATGATTTATATGTGAATAAAATGCATGATAGCTATGAATGCTAACTTTCATAAAAAGTTAAATTCGCTCTTCATTCAAGGAATCATCCTCACCTCTCTTGTAAGTGCACATCCTAACGCGTACAATTCATGTTGAGTTAAACTACAGATCTACTTAATAAGAGCAACCAAACGATATTCCACATGCCAAGTTTACAAATTTAATATATATATATATATATATATATATATATATATATATATATATATATATATATTCGCAAGTCAATAATCATTAGGGACCATGCGCAATTAGAGTTGGTTCACATTTTATTTAAATCAATTAATCATTCGTGTAAAATACCATCTTCAGTGAAAACAGTTACAATCATATAATAACGGTTCGAAGACCATCCTTTCGAGAGTCACCCCACTGGATGTGCCCCTAAATACTATCATCTTCCAGGGCCTATAACCAAAACCACCTGGGTATCCTAAATTGCAACGCCTGGGAAGCGGCCATATACCTTCGACAGTGAGTCATAACCATACCCGGAATTACCTCACTTCAAATCATACAATCATATAATGTAACAACCGGTATCATGTCCTTAGGACTATACTCTCCCTGAATTAATATCCAGGGGATTCACCTCCATTTCATACTTCCCTTATGATAGCATTTAGAGAGGTATGTGTAAATATGACATAGTCACTAACTATATAAATTTAAACATACGATCCTTATATCCGAAACCATATGTACAGACAAAATTTGGCTACAGGATATAATTGTTGTCATACTATCTCCCTAAGGTTCAACATAACACTACTCGACCCTATACTAACCCTAATCTTGTTTACTAGATGAAAAGAGGCATTATACTCCTATAACTAGTCCCCGAAATGAGCCCGAGCACTCCCTTACCATCCTAGAGTACCACTCTCCTTGTATGAAGTCATAATATTTTTAATTCATCCTAAGAGAAGGTTCCTAAGACTTAAACCCGAAAGAAAGTGAGTATAAACCAAGTTGGAAAATTTTCATTAAACAACCGGATTTTCGAATCGATTCGCCTAGGGACGAATCGATTCTCCCCTGAAAGAGAATCGACTTGCACAAAAAGCGAATCGATTCAGCTGATGAAACCAAGCTTCTGTCTAAGCCCAAATCGATTTGGTCTTAACCCAAATCGATTCAGTTCCCCAGACTTGTAGCCTCCATTTTATCGAATCGATTTGCCGTGTTCGAGATGCTGGCTACGGGTTGATATAAACCCTAAATCCCCCAAATCTCTCTTCCTCCACTACACCCAATATCATCCATTAATAACTTCCCCAAATCATTCCTACACGATAACCCACCAATATATCCAACTCTAATAATGTCTAAATCAAATACCTAAGGGTTTAAACACCAAAATCATCTATAACCATTTTTGGTTCAAACTCAAGAACACAAACCATAAATGGAATTTATTCAACACAATCATATGTTTATGCAAGTTTAATAACTTGCCTCAAGATTGTAGTCTTGGATTCTTCTTCATTGAAATGATTTTCGGGCTCGAAATGGCAAATCTCCTCTTTTCTCTTCTTTCTCTCAAGCTCTCACTTCTCTCTAACTCTCTAGGTTTAGAAATACACAAATGAAATATAAATGCTCTTACAAGACTTAATTGCCCAAATTCATTAAGTCTAACATTAAATCCTACTACCTACTTACAATGACTCATAACATCATATTTAAGTCATAACTAGCCAAAAGTACCCCGGAGCCGAAAAACACACCTGTCACTTATTTTGACTATCTCAACCGTTCCCTGACTAACCTTTCCCTTTAAACTAACATCCGGGATATCGTTCACTAATTTCTATTCCAATGTGATATTAACATTCTTATAATAACCCGAATGGAATAAAAATCATAACCGTTGCTTTAAAGCCCAGCGGGTCAACATAACATAATATTACCCTATTTACACTCGCGTAATGGTAAATATGCAATACTCCTAAATATCAACTCTTAGATTAATTAAATTAATATTTACTTAAATTTATTTTATTTTATATAACTAACCCACATGGAAATTTAGTATAAAAATAATTATTCAAAAGTAAGGGGTATTACACCACCCCCACCCAAGCTGATTTCTACTACTCAGGTGCTAGTGATAGTGGCTCAGGCAGTTGAGACAACCATTTGTTCATGGCCGCGCATTTTCCTCAGCCCTAGGTACAACCTCTAGTGGAAGCAGCAGTTCAGGCCCCGACAGGGCCACCTTCTTGGCAGTGAGCCAGGAAAACCTTTCAGAAGGGCCATCCACCCGAGTTTCAGGGAAGTACTGACGTGGTAGAGGCTTGCAACTGGAAGAAGAACATCCAGTGAAATCTGCGTATGCTTGAGTGTACCGAGGTGCTGAAGCAGATGCCTGTTACTTTTCCTTTGTCAGGATCAACTTTACAGTGGCGGGAGTCAGTTACCATCGCTGAGGAGAGGGACTTGATGACGATTTCTGAGTTTTGGGTGAGGTTTGACCGCAAGTACTTCTCGCCTGCCGTAGAGTCAGAGATGAATAAGAAATTTAGTGAGGTGGTTCCGGGTGATCGATTAGTGTCTGACTGTGAGGAGGAGTTCAACTGCCTGGCTAATTTTATGCCAGACGAGGTGAGAAAGGAAGAGCGGAAAAAGTCCAAGGTTATGGATGGTTTGAACTGGAAGATCAGGCAACATTTGATCGATAAACCAGCACTGTTGACTTATACAGATGTCGTCAATGTTGCACTAGTGCAATGTTAGGATCATCACTTCCATGTGAAGGGAGGCAAGAGGGGTGAGCCCAGCAAGACGGGAAGGGTAAATAGGGGTAGTGATAGCAGCACACCACAATAGTAGATAGTAGGTGAGAAGGGGAAGGATTCCCGATAGGGGAAATCTGCTAAGAGATTTAGGTATAGGCAACATCGATCTGACAGGCAGGGACATCAGGGTTTCCAGTAGCAGGTTCTTTAGAGCCGTTAGGGTCAAGGAAACCATGGGGGAGGCAATCAGGGCCAACATTAGGGTTAGGAGGGAAAGAGGAAGAGATAGTTCTAGGGGTAGTGTTTCACATGTGGCCAGTAGGGTCACAAGAGTAGGATTTGTCCACAAGGAGATATGACACAGTAGAAGGGTGCCCAACAGAGACAGTAGGCTCTGTTAGCCCCAACACCATCACAGTCCCCACAGCAGAAGTCGGTCCAAATGCACTACGGACGTGTGTACAACATTCAGGATGTGCCTTTTCATCTAGCACCTTCGGCACCTCCGGCAGTCGCAGGTATGTTTCCTATCCATGGGCATGAGGGTAGTATTGTGTTTGACACAGGTGCGACACACTCTTTTATTGCCACTAGATTTTCATGAGCAGTCGGCCTCTTAGAGACAGCCGACACTCATCTTATGTGTGTTAAATCACCGATGGGTAGTGGGTTCCTTATACACTCAACCTGTAAGGGTGTGGAAATTATGATCGGAGGTTGAGTCTAGCGGTAGACCTTCTAGTGTTAGATATGGAGGGTTATGATGTCATCCTAGGCATGGATTGGTTGGCGGGTTATAGGGCGACAATAGATTGCTATGAGAGGACTATCATGTTCGCCATTTCGGGACAAGAGATGTTCCTAGTGGTGATGCCTCTTCCCAAGGGAGGATCGCGCACTCATTTGTATTACATTAAGGAGGAGACATCACAGGAGGTGGTTGTTTCTCTGGACTCAATACCAGTCATGAGGGATTTCGAGGATGTCTTCCAGGAGATACCAGGGTTACCACCCAGCAGGGAGATTGAGTTTGTTATCGACTTAGCACCGAGGACGAGACCGATTGCCAGAGCACCGTATCGCATGGCCCATTCAGAAATGCGAGAGTTGAGAGAGAAGATTTAGCAGGTCTTAGGACAGGGTTTCACTTGGCGGAGTTTATCGACGTGGGTGCGCCAGTGTTATTTATGCAGAAAAGGAATGGTTTGCTCCGTTTGTGTGTAGACTATAGGGAGATGAACAAGGTGACGATACGTAACAAGTATCCGTTACCTAGGTTTAATGACTCATTTGATCAGTTGAGAGGGGCTGCGTACTTCTCAAAAATCGATTTGAGGTCAGGTTACCATCAGTTGCGCATTCGAGAGGAGGATGTAATATCCCGTCCTAGAATATAAGTATTTAATGGTAATCGAAATATTGTATTAAAAAAAAATTGATGAATAAATATATAAGGGGATTACGCCAAATGACATGAAAAGTAATTAAGGAGAAAAACCCCATGTTGTAGGGTTCGCTTGGATGCGTATTTAAGTTTTAATAATCCTATTAAGTATGTTGGTTAAGTTTGACGCAAAAGTACCTAGGAATGATTGTAACACGATCATATTTAATAATGCGATAATTTGGGCGGTACGTGATGCACATGATAGGTAACTTTGTGTGATTTTTGTAGGTTGCATCGCGGTTCCAAATATCAAAATGATCACTTTTATATGGTCCAAAAAATACATATAAAAATACCATGGGGTCAAAAGTAAAAAAAATAAATAAAAAATATTTTTCGTCAAAAAAATAAAAGTGCTCAGAAAATTATGAAAATCTCCAGATCGACTTGAAATTTAATTTCGAGCAACTTTATCTTCTTCGACGTATTCGGAAAAAATCATTTAGACCCATTTAATGTGAATTTTCGTGAGCACGTGTCGCGCAGGACGCGAACTTGCGCGAATTGTTTAGGACAATTGGTAAGTCAAAAAAATATTCCGACCATATATTTAGACTCATAAAAATATAAGGAATATTATCAAACGAAGAAAAATTGAAAAAAAAATATGTTTTGCGCGGAGGTCCCGATTCTTACGCGTCTTGTATAGGATAATCCGGGAGGCCAAACGACTATTGTAAATATGATTTTTTAGCCAAAAAAATGCAAGGAATATGAATCTCAAGTTAATTTTTTTTTAAAAAAAAAATATATTTTTAGAGAGAGAAAATGACGAAAATCAACACTTTGTGGGGGGTATTTGGGGAATTTAACCCCTTAGGGTTTTATGGGGTATATAAGTGTATGTTAGCCCATTTGAGCATGTTGGATCAGATTTCTCTCTAGCTTGAGATATTCTCCCATCCCAACCACCACAAACCACCCTACACCACCACTCCTCCACCATAGGCCACCACCAAACCACTACCCTTACACCATTTCTATAGTGTATTCATGTAATACCCCGTATTTTTATGCTATATTAATTTGGGGATTTATTAAATTTAATGTGAATGATTTATTTAATAAAAATCCGGAAATTAATTATGTTATAATTATTAACGTGACGAGAGTTAGTAATTATGGGAAATTGGTTGAATATTACTAATGAGCAAAGTAATATATTATATTGGTTATATTGAATGTCACGAGTGAATTAAATGACGATTTCGAAAATTTAAGTCGGAACGTGCTCGTGTCACGTCGGGACTAATTTGGTTAAATAAAAAGTGAATATTTTATAAGTTGTCCGTATGGTCGTTTTGAGTGCGCCAACGCGTCCGGTAGGGTCGAGTTAGTCAGAAAAGTGTACCCGGGGATGTAGTTTGGGTCACGAGGCATTTTTAGGCCTAATTAGTACCCGGGGAGGGCATTTTAGTCATTTTACATAATTGGGTAATTAAACCCACGAATTTCAGCAACCTATATCAGCCATTAGGTTAGCCTTTTAGGGTTAGAATATCCAGAAATCAAGTGACGGCCATTGGAGAAGAGAGGAGAGAGCTCCAAGGAAATTCAAGGCCAAAAAGCCACCGAATTGCACCGCTACCACCACCACCGCGTAGATCGCGAGACAAGGAACGCAGCCATACCAAAATCAGCCGTGAATCTGCATACCAAAAATCCCAGGCAAGTATTTGACTTGCGTATTTTCGTTAATGCAATCTTCATATTAGTCTAGGATTGTTTAGAGATGGAAACTATGGAAGAAAACTAAATTTGTGTTAGGATAATGCATGTAGTTTTGATTATATGGAAATTCTGGAACCCTTGCCATGTAGAGGAATATAACCCACGAAATTTTGATGATATATTAGAAGGAATTTCTGGTAAAAACAGATTAGAACCTTGATTAAGGAAAACTCTAGGGTTCTTGATGATTAGATGGGATTTTGAGTTAATTATCCATGTTTAATGATAGTTATACACATGCTTTACGTTATAAACACCTGGTATAATGTTATAATGATGATAGTAGGATTTTTGGGACGATTGGAATGGAAAAACATAGTTTTGGATGAAGAAGTTTAGTGAAACCCGTAACTGCATTCTGCAGAATTTTGCCCAGACCTACTTGATCGATCGATCGAGCCTAGAGCTTCGATCGAGCCCCAAGCTTCGATCGATCGACCCCTCCTGGCAGACTCCTAATTCCCTCTTTAAATGAGTTAAATTCAAATTGTCGTGATATAATTCTTGTGCATTCTTGATAAAATTATTTGGGAGACATTGAGGACCAGTAGGGCATAGGAATAAACGTTTGGACCTTTAATCTTCAACGAGAATGGTATTTATGGGACATTTACTTTAGGGTTGGTGAATTTATAAATTTAAAGGGAGAGGTGCGTAAGAGAGTTACATTGGAACCTAATAAAGACACTTACTGAATTTCAAATTTGTGAGGATATAGTCCACGAGTGTCAGGTAATGAGTGAGAAAACCCTTCGAGTTAAGGTTAGGAACGAAACCTTATACGTATTTCTCTAAATGTGAAATTAAGGATAAATGGTATAATTATGGGTAACGTGAAGAACCTATGTTAATATGATAAAGTGGTATATTTATATGATTGTGTGTACATATATTATATACATGTGAAAAACATACCGCGCTACTTGCTATCCTTGAGGTTACCGCGCGGGGACAGTCTTATCTCGATGGGACCTTTATGGGGGATATTGACTTGTACCCTAGAAGATAGATATCCTTGGTACAGGCTATCGAATTGATAGTTCAGACGGTCCTAAGAGACGCGAGTATGTGCCATCCTCTTAGAGACTTGGAATCTATGCTTCGCCTCGATATTGTTTGTATATGTGTTAATACAATTCGAGAGTGATTCCGAATTTGTATTCCCATTGATTTGAGTGGTATGGGGTTTGGATAGTGGAAGTATGCACGCACCATAGTTTTATTCAGGGTGCTGTTATATATATATATATTATACGAGTAGTTAATATATATATGAGATTATGATATTTGAAACTGCCCACTGAGATTTGATAAGTAGGACATGGTTGTTGGCTCAAATTATAAATACTTGTTTTGAGAAAGTATAATATGTCACTGGAAACTTTATTGTTTTTATAAAGTTAAAAATAGAGAACTTTGGTTACAAATTGGAACATCTTTTTAAAGTGGAAATAGTGAATTGTAAATCTTACGAGTAATCTAAGTTATGTTAAATCTTTTAGAAAGACTAGTGCGATAATTGATAAAACAAACCGTTGGGAAGATTAGTGCGATAGGTGTGCACATTAGAAGAGAGGTGTGTATTTATCAAGAGAGTGACGCACTAATATGTTGTTGCATTGGCCTGTATCAATTTAAATACTTGCTAAACGTATTTTAAAATCAAACACACTTTCGGGCTCTGACCCGTTTCTTTTTCTCTCTCACTCTTGTATATATATATGTATATATTTCAGGTGCCCAGCCACAGGGGCGTCTTGCTTAGGATCCCTTGAAAGGAACGTGCTGCAGCTTAGGTGGGAGTTGCAGGTTACTTGAGTAGACGGCTTCCCTTATTGACTCCACTTTTAGCATTCTCATTTATTGGGCATGTGTCGCCCTTTCCATTATTTCATTATTGTTGGGACATTTGTATTTCAGTTATTTCCAGTATTGTTACGATTGGTTTTATTCAGTTTGTATTGGTGACTTTAGTTTTCATATGTGGACATCCGATTGACGAATGTATTATATTATCTGGTTTATTGTGGTGTGATTCTTAATTGTAGAAATGTTGTTTTTAAATAAACAAATGTTTTTCTTTAAATAAAATTTGGAATGTATGTATAAATGGTTTTGACACTTAGCTTAATTATTTAGGGTGTTAAATTGGAAAATGTATTTTTTTATCGACAGTGATGCTGAGAATGAACCAACAGTTTACCTTGATTTAATTTAATAAAGGAGTGATCGCCCGGTATTTAATTAGGCGGGGTGTCACAGGTGGTATCAGAGAATCAGGTTCTAGAGTCCTTTAGGATCTGTGCGGCCTATTATGTTTCAGCGTTGCTTTCTTTGATATAGAGCCCTAATACTAGGAATGTTGTGTCTATCTCTATACATTGGAATTTCGTACTTCTGCGATTTGGTTATTTGAATGATGAACTCATCCAAATTTACTTAAATTTTCAGATGGATCGTCAAGAAGAACTAGCTAAGACGGTTAAGGGAGTCAACGAGCAAGATCGACTCATACCTCAGGTATCCCCAGGGAGAATATCAACCGCCGAGTTAGCGGGTATCGTGGCACAAGCAGTTACCACTGTAGTACTACAATACCAAGAACGCAGCCTACAACTTAAAGGAGGCAAAAGACCTAGAGAGGTTACCCAAATGCATGTGACTAACATTGAGAATTGTGCGAAGGCACCAAATCTGCGATAACAAAACAATCAAGATCGAGTCAGTTTCAGAGGTAACGAGATTTATGTTCCGGGACAAAAGTGTCAGGGCTAAAGAAGTCAGGTTCAGGATGAAATCACCAAGAGGTGTTTCGGTTGTGGAATGGACGGTCACAAACGTAAATCTTGCCCGAATCAGACTGGGGATCAACTACAATCTGACCAGCAAAGAATTTCGAAACTCTGCTATAAATGTGCGCAACCGGGCCACAAGTGGATGGATTGTCCCCGCCCTGACATAGATTTTCCTTAAATTTCCCTTCAAGGCCAGCAAGACCAGGGGAAAAACGAGACTACTCAACACCGTAATAAAGTGAAGCAGTTTCGAGGAAGGTGCTTCCAATGTGGCAGTAATGGCCATAGGCGTCAGGATTGCCCAGAGAAGAATAGGGCCCCCCGACAGGAATGTGCTAATAATAAACCCCAGAAGCCAGCTCCGCCACCCTTTCCAACAACCTCAGTTCAGCAGAGAAAGCTACAGGGAGGACGTGTCTATACCTCCCCACATGCAATATCTCCGCAGGCATCCCCCGCGATTGAGGGTATGTCTTTCTATCCATGTTACTAAGAGTCGAGTTTTGTTTAATACTGGGGCAACGCACTATTTTTATAGCTACTTATTTTGCGAAAGTCCTTAGGGATGCTAGCCACAACGGAGAGCACCGTGACGTGTGTCAACTCACCACTGGGGAGTGGGTCACTTATTTTCTTTATATGCCGGGGAGTGGGGGTAGAGATTGGTATCTTAGTATTACCTGCAGACATGTTAGTCTTAGACATGCACGAGCATGATGTGATTATTGGTATGGATTGGCTCGCAGCTTATAGAGCCATGATTGATTGCTTCGGTGGGAGCATTGTTTTTGCCATTCCGGGGCAAGAGATGTTTGTAGTGGCGATGCCTCGCCCAGAGGGAGGTTCGACCGCTCATTTGTATTACATTGAGGAGGATACCTCTAAGGAGGTTGTGATTCTCTTAGATTCGATCCCTGTTGTCAGGGAGTATTCCGATGTGTTTCAGGAGATACCAGGCCTACCGCCCAGTCGTGAGATAGACTTTGTTATAGATTTATTGCCAGATACGAGACCTATAGCACGCGCACCGTACCGTATGGCTCAGGCAGAGATGCGAGAGCTACGAGATCAGATAGAGCAGCTGTTAGGTCAGGGCTTCATTCGTAGGAGTACCTCACCTTGGGGCGCTCCAGTCTTGTTTGTGGAGAAGAGAGATGGTTCACTGAGATTGTGTGTGGACTACCGGGAGTTGAACAAGGTCATAATACGGAATAAGTATCCATTGCCTCGAATTGATGATCTGTTCGACCAGTTGAGGGGAGCAACCTTCTTTTCGAAGATAGATCTGAGGTCGGGGTACCATCAGTTATGTATTAGAGAGCAGGATGTTTCAAAGACTGCCTTCTTATCGAGATATGGGTCCTATGAGTTCAGGGTGATGCCGTTCGGACTCACAAATGCCCCAGCCATCTTCATGGACTTGATGAACATAGTATTCAGAGAGTTCTTGGATCAGTTTGTCATCGTCTTCATAGATGACATCTTGATATATTCACACTCCGAGGAGGAGCATGCCGAGCACTTGAGGCAGGTTCTTCAGACTCTACGAGAGCATCAGTTGTATGCTAAGTACGAGAAGTGTGGATTCTGGTTGCGAGAAGTACAGTTCTTGGGCCATGTTGTTTCTGAGCAGGGAATTGCAGTTGACCCGAGCAAAGTGTCAGCGGTGAGGGAGTGGGGACAGCCCACGACACCGACGGAAGTGCGTAGTTTCTTGGGGTTAGCCGGTTACTACAGGAGATTCATTCGGGGATTCTCCAAAATAGCGGGTCCATTGACGAATCTGACTCGCAAAGGGGTACCATATGTTTGGGATGACGCTTGTCAATTGGCTTTCAATGAGCTGAAAGACAAGCTTACTTCAGCGCCAGTCCTTGCGTTACCGAAGCCGGGTGTGGAGTACCTGGTTTACACCGATGCGTCTTTACGGGGACTTGGAGGTGTGCTCCAGCAGGAGGAGAAGGCTATAGCTTTTGCTTCCCGCAAGCTTAAGCCGCATGAGAAGAATTACCCCACCCACGACCTGGAGTTAGCAGCGATCGTCTTTGCATTAAGAATATGGAGACACTATTTATTGAGGGAGAAATTCTGTTTGTTCACAGACCATAAGTCACTGCAGTACCTGTTCACTCAGCGAGAGCTGAATACGCGTCAGCGCAGATGGCTAGAGTTTGTGAAGGACTACCAGTTCGAATACAGTATCATCCAGGGAAGGCCAACGTACTTGCTGATGCGTTGAGCCGTAGACCGGTAGACGATGTAGCGGACGTATGGAAAGAAAAATGGAAGGAGTTGGGTCACCAGGACGCAGTGGCACGTTCTTTCATATCCGTGATGTCAGTCACCCCGAGATTTTTACGAGGGTGATACAGGCACAAACCATAGACCCGTTTTGCCAGGAGAATATTGTGCGACTTCTAGCCGAGGGTGCTGAGTCCTATTCTGTTTGTTCTGATGGAGGTTTACGGTTTAATGGGAGATTGGTAGTTCCAGAAGGAGCAGAATTACGTCATGCAGTGATGACTCATTCTCATGGGTCCCGATTTGCAGTACATCCGGGAGGCGATAAGATGTACCAGGATATGAGGCGACAATACTGGTGGAGTGGGATGAAAAAGGACATCGCGGAGTTCGTGTCCAAGTGTTCTACCTGCCAGCTGGTGAAGGTGGACCATCAGAAACCGTCAGGATTGCTTCAGCCATTGGAAGTACCCGCGTGGAAGTGGGAGAGTATTTCCATGGATTTCATTACAGGGTTGCCTACATCACAGCGGGGCCACGATTCTATCTGGGTGATTGTAGACCGTTTGACCAAGGTGGCTCATTTTCTGCCGGTGCAGACAGATTATACCACGGGTCAGTATGCTTAATTGTTCATCGCGGAGATTGTCAGATTACACGGGGTGCCCCTGAATATTGTGTCAGATAGAGACAAGATCTTTGTGTCACGTTTTTGGGAAAGTTTTCAGGAGGCTATGGGTACTGAGTTGAGGTTGAGTTCAGCTTACCACCCACAGACAGATGGACAGACAGAGCGTACTAATCAGATGTTAGAGGATATGCTACGCATGTGTGTTCTCGATTTTGGAGGAGGTTGGGAGCCACATCTTCCACTGGTAGAGTTTGCTTATAATAACTCTTATCAGTTTACGATTGGTATGGCTCCATTTGAGGCTTTGTATGGTAGGCCTTGTCGTTCTCCAACTTGTTGGCTCGAGGTGGGGGACAACAAGTTTCTAGGACCAGAAGTGATTCAGGAGACCTCCGCGAGGATTGAGATAATCAGGAGTCGTATTCGGGTAGCCCAGGACAGGCAGAAGAGCTACGCCAATGCGAAACGGTTCTTCCGAGAGTTTAATATGGGAGATCAAGTGTTATCGCGTGTATCTCCTATGAAGGGAGTGATGAGGTTCGGGAAGAAGGGGAAGTTGGCTCCAAGGTACGTGGGACCATTTCCCATCATCGAGAGGATTGGACCGGTTGCATACAGGTTGGGATTGCCAGAACATTTACATCGCATCCACGATGTATTCCACATCTCGTCGTTGAGACGATATCTTCGGGATGATATGGCCTATACTCACATTGCGATAGATGAGATAGACTTACAGTCTGATAGCTCTTACGAGGAGAGACCAGTGGCTATTCTAGACTATAGTGAGAGGAGATTGAGGTCGAAAATAGTTCCACTTGTGCTAGTCCAGTGGGAGCATCATAATGTGGAGGAATCCACTTGGGAGCGTGAGGCAGATATGTGCGAGAGATATCCAGAGTTGTTTTTACCAGGTATGCCTCATTTTCCAAATTTCGGGACGAAATTCCGTTATTAGGGGGGAAGTATGTAATACCCCGTATTTTTATGCTATATTAATTTGGAGATTTATTAAATTTAATGTGAATGATTTATTTAATAAAAATCCAGAAATTAATTATGTTATAATTATTAACGTGACGAGAGTTAGTAATTATGGGAAATTGGTTGAATATTACTAATGAGCAAAGTAATATATTAAATTGGTTATATTGAATGTCATGAGTGAATTAAATGACGATTTCGGAAATGTAAGTCGGGACGTGCTCGTGTCACGTCGGGACTAATTTGGTTAAATAAAAGGTGAATATTTTATAAGTTGTCTATATGGTCGTTTTGAGTGCGCCAACGCGTCCGGTAGGGTCGAGTTAGTCAGAAAAGTGAACTCGGGGGTGTAGTTTGGGTCTCGGGGCATTTTTAGGCCTAATTAGTACCCCGGGAGGGCATTTTAGTCATTTTACATAATTGGGTAATTAAACCCACGAATTTCAGCAACCTATATCAGCCATTAGGTTAGCCTTTTAGGGTTAGAATATCCAGAAATCAAGTGACGGCCATTGGAGAAGAGAGGAGAGAGCTCCAAGGCAATTCAAGGCCAAAAAGCCACCGGATTGCACCGCCACCACCCCCACCGCGTAGATCGCGAGACAAGGAACGCAGCCATACCAAAATCAGCCGTGAATCTGCATACCAAAAATCCCAGGCAAGTATTTGACTTGCATATTTTCGTTAATGCAATCTTCATATTAGTCTAGGATTGTTTAGAGATGGAAACTATGGAAGAAAACTAAATTTGTGTTAGGATAATGCATGTAGTTTTGATTATATGGAAATTCTGGAACCCTTGCCATGTAGAGGAATATAACCCATGAAATTTTGATGATATATTAGAAGGAATTTCTGGTAAAAACAGATTAGAACCTTGATTAAGGAAAACTCTAGGGTTCTTGATGATTAGATGGGATTTTGAGTTAATTATCCATGTTTAATGATAGTTATACACATGCTTTACGTTATAAACACCTGGTATAATGTTATAATGATGATAGTAGGATTTTTGGGACGATTGGAATGGAAAAACATAGTTTTGGATGAAGAAGTTTAGTGAAACCCGTAACTGCATTCTGCAGAATTTTGCCCAGACCTGCTTGATCGATCGATCGAGCCTAGAGCTTCGATCGATTGAAGGTTCGATCGATCGATCCCCAAGCTTCGATCGATCGACCCCTCCTGGCAGACTCCTAATTCCCTCTTTAAATGAGTTAAATTCAAATTGTCGTGATATAGTTCTTGTGCATTCTTGATAAAATTATTTGGGAGACATTGAGGACCAGTAGGGCATAGGAATAAACGTTTGGACCTTTAATCTTCAACGAGAATGGTATTTATGGGACATTTACTTTAGGGTTGGTGAATTTATAAATTTAAAGGGAGAGGTGCGTAAGAGAGTTACATTGGAACCTAATAAAGACACTTACTGAATTTCAGATTTGTGAGGATATAGTCCACGAGTGTCAGGTAATGAGTGAGAAAACCCTTCGAGTTAAGGTTAGGAACGAAACCTTATACATATTTCTCTAAATGTGAAATTAAGGATAAATTGTATAATTATGGGTAACGTGAAGAACCTATGTTAATATGATAAAGTGGTATATTTATATGATTGTGTGTACAGATATTATATACATGTGAAAAACATACCGCGCTACTTGCTATCCTTGAGGTTACCGCGCGGGGACAGTCTTATCTCGATGGGACCTTTATGGGGGATATTGACTTGTACCCTAGAAGATAGATATCCTTGGTACAGGCTATCGAATTGATAGTTCAGACGGTCCTAAGAGACGCGAGTATGTGCCATCCTCTTAGAGACTTGGAATCTATGCTTCGCCTCGATATTGTTTGTATATGTGTTAATACAATTCGAGAGTGATTCCGAATTTGTATTCCCCTTGATTTTAGTGGTATGGGGTTTGGATAGTGGAAGTATGCACGCACCATAGTTTTATTCAGGGTGCTGTTATATATATATATATATATTATACGAGTAGTTAATATATATATGAGATTATGATATTTGAAACTGCCCACTGAGATTTGATAAGTAGGACATGGTTGTTGGCTCAAATTATAAATACTTGTTTTGAGAAAGTATAATATGTCACTGGAAACTTTATTGTTTTTATAAAGTTAAAAATAGAGAACTTGGGTTACAAATTGGAACATCTTTTTAAAGTGGAAATAGTGAATTGTAAATCTTACGAGTAATCTAAGTTATGTTAAATCTTTTAGAAAGACTAGTGCGATAATTGATAAAACAAACCGTTGGGAAGATTAGTGCGATAGGTGTGCACATTAGAAGAGAGGTGAGTATTTCTCAAGAGAGTGACGCACTAATATGTTGTTGCATTGGCCTGTATCAATTTAAATACTTGCTAAACGTATTTTAAAATCAAACACACTTTCGGGCTCTGACCCGTTTCTTTTTCTCTCTCACTCTTGTATATATGTATGTATATATTTCAGGTGCCCAGCCACATGGGCGTCTTGCTTAGGATCCCTTGAAAGGAACGTGCTGCAGCTTAGGTGGGAGTTGCAGGTTACTTGAGTAGACGGCTTCCCTTATTTACTCCACTTTTAGCATTCTCATTTATTGGGCATGTGTCGCCCTTTCCATTATTTCATTATTGTTGTGACATTTGTATTTCAGTTATTTCCAGTATTGTTACGATGGGTTTTATTCAGTTTTATTGGTGACTTTAGTTTTCATATGTGGACATCCGATTGACGAATGTATTATATTATCTGGTTTATTGTGGTGTGATTCTTAATTGTAGAAATGTTGTTTTTAAATAAACAAATGTTTTTCTTTAAATAAAATTTGGAATGTATGTATAAATGGTTTTGACACTTAGCTTAATTATTTAGGGTGTTAAATTGGAAAATGTATTTTTTTATCGACAGTGATGCTGAGAATGAACCAACTGTTTACCTTGATTTAATTTAATAAAGGAGTGATCGCCCGATATTTAATTAGGCAGGGTGTCACAATTCAACCCCAAAAGACTCATTTCCATCATGGTTGAAGAAGACCCACATATTTTGGGAGTATTGTTGGGGGTTTTAGGAGAAAAATGAAGGTGAGCTTTTATATAGTATGAAGAAAGGAGATGAAGTGGGTTTTGCTTAAAGTTCAAATGTAGTTTTTGGAGGAGCTTTTGGCAATCCCTTTGAGGACACCTTTGGAGGTGGGGGTTACTCCTCTTACATCAACACCACCATTTTTAGAGTCTTGAGGTGGGATTTAATAACCTTGGTTTAGATTTGTTGATGAGCATAATTTCAATTAGTTATTTGCACACATTGGGCTTACTATGTGTAGGATTTGTAAATGGTTTGCATCTATAAGATAAATTAGTGAATTAGTTTGACTTTATGAGTAAATGGGTTTTCTAGTGAGAGAAATAATATACATTTTTATGGAAGATAAAAATGTAGAAAATAATCATTTGTGTAGTTTTTTTTCTAAATAAACTCAAATTATACATTTTTATGGAATACAAATGTAATAAATTTTATTTTGGCATATTTTAGTGAAAAATAAATAACAAACATTTTTATGGAATAAAAATGTTGGAAAATAATATTTTTGTTAAAAGAAATAAAGAATAAGTAAATATTTCAAGGTTTTGGAATATTGGAAGATGATATCTTTTGTGAAAATGGGCATTTTAGAAATAATGGTGTTAAACATTTTATGTAATAACATGTTTGGAGATAAACCTTTATTAAATAAAAAATATGTTTAAACCAT
This sequence comes from Sambucus nigra, assembly GCA_949130495.1. Classification (NCBI taxonomy): domain Eukaryota; kingdom Viridiplantae; phylum Streptophyta; class Magnoliopsida; order Dipsacales; family Adoxaceae; genus Sambucus; species Sambucus nigra. The sequence goes on from OX422207.1 coordinate 146,455,607, forward strand.
GCAGTATGATTTTTGGGTTTAAAATTCACCTTCTCTTGCGTATAAACTTGTGGTATCTTGACATAGAGTGTATAAACAAGTTTAATGAAGATTTTGTTGGGTTTAAACAAGAGATAATAAAAGTTGGAATTTTAGTTTTCAAAGTATGCATAATTGGGACTAAAGGGCATAGAGGGTATAAATTTAAAAGACTACGTGTAAATGAAAGAAATGACATTTTCTTATTAAAAAAAATAGTCTTAAGAACAAATGTATTTCTTGAATAAATAAGTAAAGAAATATGAATGTTGGTAAAAAAAAGATATTACTTAAGTGTTAATGCGCAAACATGGAATGGCTAGTGAGTGTAACTTACCAATAATTTGAAATATTAACACTTATGAGATTATAAAAGGATTAACGGTGTAAAGGTATCTCTACTCAAGATAAATGTATTCCAAGTGTAAAAAGTTATTAAAGAGGTTTAAATAATTAAGGAGTTTGTGTGTATTACTTAATAGTGTTTTACGTAAAATTAACACTTACGAAAAAGGAGTAAAAGTGTGATTTAGAAACAAATGGGTAAAATGGTAATTTTACTTAAAGTGGAACATTTTTATGAAAATAAAAATGTCGAAAAGGGTGTTACACGAAGTGGTCCTAAATGAATATGATTTTTTGGAGTAGAAATCAAGGTTAAAGTGTAAAGGACATGAAGAAATAGTAAACTTTCAAGTGTAACAAAATATGGGGCGGTAAAGTCCCGAGTTTTTCCTTCGGCCGGGTAAAAAGGAAAGTGGATTAATGTGAACATTGAAATAATGTTGAACATATTGAAAAGATAATGAAATATTCGAATGATGCCGGAGAAATAATTAAGCAGGGCATGACGTCCCTAGTGGTGAAAGACCCCAAAGTAACTGCAGTAGCATATGGCGGCGGAGACCAGTGGTGAGAGGCCACGAAGTCCGTATTTGTTGGATAAATTTCAAAGATAATGATGTAATTGAAACATGATAAGATATGGGTTATAATATAAAAATAACCTAACTTGTGTGAGTGGTTTAAAGTTTCGATTAACGAATGTGGACAAGTAAATTGAGAATAATGAAAAATGTCCGTATGTGAAGTGAAGTGGTTAAGAAAAGTTACTTAATGGGTAATCAAGCTACCTAACAAGGTTTAAACTCATAATAGCACAAGTGTGCATGTTATACAAGGCTTTCAATGTAAATGAACATTCCTTAATGCGATATTCACATGTTGAAAGAAAGTCTTAAGTAAAGATTAAGAAACTCTGGTCTGAGTTAATGTACGTTGAGTAATAAACGTTTGAAAGTGAATGAAAGGTTTTTTCTAACAACTGTAAATTGTTTAAGTGCGTGAGTTGATGAGAAGAATATGCTAGTTTTGAGCATTATTTACAAAATGATTATTTTGTAAAGACAAGGAAAATAAACGGTATAAAATAATGTTTTCGAAATAAAACGGTTTAATACATTGGGACATAAATTTTCCAATAGTATACATATATAGATATATACTTATTTTCACATGAATGTGACAGTAGCGTATGAGTATTTTTTTTCGTCGTTCGTTTCTATATTGAATTTGTATAGTTCCCACTAAGAATTTTGCTCACATCCCTCCTTTTGTCACGGCAGGTTATATGCTACTTCGTACATTGAGAGTGTTATACAGGTAAGTAACTATTTACATTTACGATTAGTGGCTCTGTTTACTTAGCCTTAGGGGCACTTCCCTTGGGTCCTAACACGTAGTTGATGAAAATTAGAATCACATGATAACAAGAGTAACATTAAATAATAATAAAACTGGACTAGAAACATTATTTAGGTTGTTTCACTGCACTTTATAATTGACGTACGAAACGGATCGGGTTGATCCTTTACTAGTCCTTAAATCCGGGTCGGGGCATTACAGAGGATGTACCTAAGACCGCCTTCTTATCGCGATACGGATCATAAGAGTTCAGAGTGATGTCGTTTGGGATCATTAATGTGCCTGTAGTGTTTATGGACCTCATAAGCAAGGTATTCAGAGAGTTTTTGGATCAGTTTGTGATCGTATTCATAGATGATATTTTGGTTTACTCTCGCACGAAGGAGGAGCACACCGAGCATTTACGTACAGTTCTTCAGATATTTACGGGACCATCAATTTTATGCCAAATTCAGGAAGTGTGGATTTTGGCTTTAGGAGGTTCAGCTTCTTGGCCACATTGTGTCTGAAAAAGGCATTCCCATTGATCCGAGTACAGAAGCAGTGGTAAGGGAGTGGGGACAACCCATGACACCGATCGAGGTTTGGAGATTTTAGGGATTGGCTAGTTACTATCGTCGCTTCATCAAGGGATTCTTAAAGATTGGTGGTCCTTTGATGAACTTGGCTCGGAAGGGAGTACCATTCGTGTGGAGCGACTACTATCAGTTAGCATTTGATGAGCTAAAGAACAGGTTGACATCAACACCCTTACTTTCACTGCCTAGGAATGGATTAGAGTATCGGGTCTATACTGACGCATCCTCGCAGGGACTTGGGGGTATATTACAGCAAGAGGAGAGTGATATATCTTATGTGTCCCGAAATAAAAAGCCACATGAGAAAAATTACCCTAACCACGACCTCGAGTTGGCAGCGTTCGTCTTTGCTTTAAGGATATGGAGACATTATCTTATGGGAGAGCAGTTTTTTTTATTCACGGATTATAAGTCACTTCAGTATCTCTTCACCCAGAAGGATCTGAATATGAGGCAGAGGAGGTGGCTCAAATTCGTGAAGGACTACCAGTTTGACATACAGTATCATCATGGCAAGGCTAATGTGGTGCCAGATGTGTTAATCCAAAGACCTATAGTAAATTTGGCAGAGGTTTAGAAAGCAAAGTGGAGCGAACTTCGATATGAGGATGAGGTAGCCCGAGCATACATGGCAGTTCTAGTTATCACCCACGAGAGTGTTATGCGGGTGGTGATAGCACAGGCAAAGGAACCAATTTTCAGGATAGAGTACGATAATTACTAGCCGAGGGGGCAGAGTCTTACTCCATCAGTTCAGAGGGAGGACTCCAATTTACTAGGAGACTGGTAGTACCCGAGGATGAAGATTTAAGACATGCAGTCATGAATGAGTCGCACAGGTTGAAGTTTACGGTACATCTCGGCGTGGATAAGTTGTAACAGGATATGGGACGATAATATTGGTGGTCGAGAGTGAAGCGAGACATAACAAAGTTTGTCTCGAAGTGTGCTACATGTCAGCTTGTGAAAGTTATCCATCAAAGACCTTCAGGGTTGCTACAACCACTAGAGATTCCCGTATGGAAGTGGGAGATAATTTCTATGGATTTTATTACCGGACTACCTACATCGCAAAGAGGTCATGATTCCATATGGGTGATAGTGGATTGACTGACCAAGGTAGACCATTTCCTGCCAGTTAGTACTGATTTTGATACGATGTAGTACGCGTAGATTTTCATTTCAAAGATAGTTAAGATGCATGGGGTTCCTATTAATATTATGTCGGATAAAGATAAAATATTTGTGTCGCACTTCTGGCAGAGTTTCTAGGAGGCCATGGGTACATATTTATGGTTGAGTACGACATATCACCCTCAGACAGATGAGCAGACTGAGAGGGTAAAGAAGATGATTGAAGATATGTTGAGGATGTGTATCCTAGATTTTTGGGGAGGATGGGAGGGATTTCTCCCATTGTTATAGTTTGCGTATAACAACTCTTACAAATTCACTATCGGTATGGCTCCTTTTGAGTCCCTTTATGGGAGGCCTTATCATTCGCCTGCCTGCTGGTTAGAGGTGGGGGATTATAATCTATTAGGATCGAAGATGATACATAATACTTATGCCAAGATAGAGTTGATTCGAGGACATATTCCAATAGCCCAGGATAGGCAAAAGAGTTATGCTGATGCCGATAGGAGACACATGGAGCTAGAGGTGGGCGACTAGGTGTTAATTCGAGTATATCCTATGAAGGAGATTATGAGGTTAGTCAAGAAGGGGATGTTAGCGTGGAGATATGTGGGACCGTTCCCTATTATTAAGAGGGTGTGATCGGTAGCATAAGAATTGGGACTTCTAAAGAATCTTCAGCGAATACACGACGTGTTCCATGTGGCATCGCTGAAGAAATATAGGAGGAGCGAGAGAGCCTTCTGACACGTCCTACTTGACGAGATTGATTTGCAACCAACTTTCTCATATGAGGAAAGAACCGTGGCTATCCTTCATTATAGTGAGCGTAAGCTTCGATCCAAAGTGGTACCATTAGTATGAGTACAGTGGGGACACCACAATTTTGATGAGTCGACATGGGAGCGGGAGGAGGATATGCGAGAGTAGTATCCAAAGTTATTCACCATAGGTATATCCTAATTTTGAGGACAAAATTCCTTTGTAATGGGGGAAGTATGTAATGCCCCATATTTCTGCGTATTTAGAATTTAATTAATTGGGTAATTAAATAGAAAATACGATTTAATTTAAATTACGTGAGTAGAGTAATTTAATATGATTTAATAATAATTCTGATTATTAAGCATAAATAATAATTGTGAATATTAAATATTAATCGAGAGATAGATACTGATTAATATTATGATTCAAATTTACTAAGTGTGAATAGTAAATGTTGATAGTTAATTTGTACGACATAGCGAGAGATATGGACGTACTTGTTTATACCTTAATCGAGTGTCGCGTGTAGACTAAATTGAGGATGAGATAAGAAAAATATTTTTGGTGACTCAAATGATAATTTAGAGGTCATGGATGATTCCGAATGGGTCGAATTAATCAAAATAGTATACTCAGAGGTATTGATCGGGCACCGGGGCATTTTTGGGCTAAATCGGGACCCTACATGGGCGTTTTAGTATTTTGGCATACGGGGTTAGGAGACCTACGAATTTTGGAGTGTTTTATCAGCTGGTTAAAAGTTGGTTTAGGGTTAGAAACCTCAACACACAAAGGAAAGACATTAGAGAGAGAAGATAGATTTTTCTCAACGCTTAAGGAAGAATTGGTGAAGGATTCAAAGGGTTCTGGCACCACAAACTAGTTGGGAAGGAAGATTGGAGGAGAAATACAATCAATAACCAACACCAATCACAAAATTAGATCATCTCTGAATAAGGCAAGTGGTAATTTGCATATTATTTTGAGTTATAATATCCATGTGTAGGATTTATGAATAATGGATTTTCATTAATATTCTTGGAGAAAAGGAATTGATTAATTGCATGTTTGGGTAGAAATAGAATGTAGTTAGATTTATATCTGTAGAGGATTGAAAATCAGAGGAATCGTGATGGTTAATACAAGTTAAAATCCGAGTTTATAATTTAAAATATGGGAAGAACATATTTTTAGGGTTCTTGAATAATTAGAGGATTTGTATTATTCTGGGCTAAATTCGTGAAGATTAATGATGTTTAAATCGTTATAATCATCCTAGACTATTTAGGAATGGTTAGAAATCATTGGTTTCAAGTTTGGTGTGTTATCATGTAAGTTGGAAAATTAGGAATGGTGAGAAAACGCATGAAGAAGACGAACTGCACCTGGACCTGCTCGATCGATCAATCGACCCTTGAATGCCGATCGATCGATCGATGTCCTGGTCGATCGATCGACCAAGGTTGATTCTGTGTTATTTTGTTGGTTGAGTTCTAATCGTTTACCAATGATTGGGAAAAACCTTAGGGATGATGTTGTACCTATGAATGGACTTAGAGAGTACCGGTAGGTGTATAGTGGCGATCCGTATAATCATAAAGTGCAAGATTAGAATTGATGGATCGATAAGGATAAATCGATCGAGTAGTATATCAAAAATTAGGGATTTGTATTACGGAGAGAGTAAACGTAATACCCAGGGGTATATCAGTAGGTTAGATATAACTTAACTACTAAAATTAATAGAGGGATAACTAGGGCCCTTAGAGTTGTGTGAATAGTCAATTAAAATACGATAGAGAGAAAAATCGTAAATAAATACTACGGTGAATATTAAAGAGAAAATATTACGTACAAACTCTATTATTAGGTTGTGTGTATACCTACTGAATTATATAAATACTTAGGTGGTGAGAATACTTAAAGTATAATTGCCTATATTAGGGTCGAGGTAGGATTCCGAATTCATAGATGGAAAATAGGAAGTTGGGGTCTTGACAAAAGAGTTCCGAACCAACCTATGCATAAATTTCATTAGTGGGGTCGAGGCGTTTATTTTGAACCACTTCATGAAAAGAATTTGGGGTCGAGGTGACATTCCGAACCAAACTCTTACTTAGTGTCGAACGACCATTCCGAACTAAGAGTCCTTGATGTGTGTTAGGAGGACATATTAGACATAAATGAATTTATAAGTACATATTATGTGTGAAATATATACTGTATTAATAATATACTTGTGCGAGTTAGTAGATAATGAGATGCCATAATTACATCTAAAAGCAAATTATGTAGGAAGACTTAATTATAAAATGGTGAAAGATAACAAGGCGTGAACAATTATCTAAGTATATAAATCATGAGATATCGTTACTATTAGTTACTAAGTGGGTGAAATGGGAACTTAGTAGCATAGATGAGTTCGGTTGGATACCATAGTTCAGTTAGCTTGAGTAGTATAACTAGGTGAGTTGGGTACGAAACATTAGGCGTGCACGATAGATGAGAGGTGAGGTAACTTAAGAAAGTTCACGCGAAATCTTAACATGTGTAATCAATAACTCATCTTATTGTGATAATCACTTGAAAAATATTTTCAAAACGTTTTGAGTACTAACTCTTGCTATAAAAATATTTTTAAAACCTTTTAGCTGTCCAGCCACAGTGACGCCAGACTTGAAGATTCTGTCCAGGGACTCGTAGCTGTATCTTTGTGGAGGCTGGCAGGACTTTGCATAGACACTTCATCTATTCAGATGCAGTATGGGATCTCATTATAGTATTCTTTATTGGGAAATGTTGTCCACTATCTTGATTTCAGATTTGAGTTTTGGATTATGTGGATTTTATTTAGCAGTTTTGGATTTTTAGACTAATGATGTCTCGGCCAGATTTTATCCTTTATATATTGCTACATGGTTTGATTCATAGTTTATTGTGAATGGTTATTTATTACTTTCGCATGAGTATTTTGTCTTGGGTTAATGAAATATAAAATTTGGCACCGGTCTAATTTCACTTAGGTGATTAGTAATTAAAAAGTTTTTCAATAGTGATGCTTAGAATGAACCAACTGAGAAACTTGTTTTAACTTAATTTGGGACTGATCACCAGGGATTTAATTAGGCAGGGTGTCACAGTACATTTGATTGTTACAGTCAGCTATTTGATATGGCACGTGGACATAGTAGATCAGTAGTAGGGGGAGGGAGAGGGAGAGGGAGAGAGAAAGACATTTTAATGAGTTCCACTTCATTACATGACGCGCTTTTTGGGCCAGCCTCTAAGTACACTAACACGGATGGACTTACTTATAAAGGTAACGATTCATAAAATCTGTGATCTATATCTCATTCTTAACTCTATATTTTAATTTCATCTTGTCCACAAGATTGAATCCAATCCATTTCTCTATGTTGTTGTGTAGGTTGAAATGTAAATGTTTCTTAATGTTGATGGCATGTTGGATTATTACTTACTTTGAGGAATACATATATGTGTCCCTAATTTCTTTCAAAAATGTAAAATTCTCCTTCATTTATAGTATATTCTATGTTGTTTGTTGGATGACATATATTGTGAAAAACATAGTTTCTCCCTAATTGCAAGTAATGTAACATCGATTAATATAAGTGATAGCTATAACATAATTTTCACATGGTTAGAGTACAATATCAGATTCATACTTAACACCGTGTGGTCGCCATACTCCCCTATAAATATATTCACACATTCCATTTTGTCACTGTGACATCTAAAGTTATTGATGTGAGTAGAATAAATCTCAAATATCTTTGCCTACATGGGCACATTAACGCGTAGTTGATATATAGATAATACATTCATGCGTCGATCAAAATCTTACTATTTAAAGTAAGGACTATACAAGTGAATGTATTTTTGTTTTAGTTTAGGGATGTGTTGTATAGAAGAGAACATAAAAAATTATGTATATAGAGGCTCTCAGTAGATGGGACACAAAATCATTGTTACCTGTAAAACTTAAATCTTATGAACTGAACAAATAATTTCTCTCAGGATTCATTTTATGAGAAAGAATATAGTAAACATGGTTATTATAGAGAGAAAATTATCATATTCTTAATTAGTTCAGAGACATTTGAATGATCCCAAACTGAGTGAGTTACTTAATCCTCAAATTTACTACAATTAGGAGAGATGTGTATATCCAAAAATTAAGCGACCTTATAGGGTTGAGATCCACTACCCATGTGTGAAAATTGTGCTTCGGATAATCCCAATACCATAATATAAGAAAATTACAATGAATTATCAAATCATAAGTATCTACAAAAGAGATTTCATCATAAAGTTACCTATAATATTTTAAGATATCATATTGTCAAGTTACCTATATTCTGATGCATCTCTCACTTATAAAGCCATTTGCAATTTATGGGTTACTTTCTGAATGGGATATTCAACCTTTTCTTATAAGGAGATGAGATTATGGATGGTTGATAATCTCTTCTCTTTTACAGAGAATAGAATTTCTCTATTTTCTTGGAAGTTTTAAGGCCTTTTTTCTTCTCATGTTATGGTATCGTTTTAATTTGCATCTTCACCCTTTTAGATACTGTTACAGATTTTCGGGTCAACGGCATAACGTAGAACAATTGAACAAGTCTTTGTAAATAAATTGAAGCCCCGATAACTTGTTATGAATTATTTTGCACACTTTCAAAGGATAATTGAAACTATGTTGTGAATTCATGATTATCATAAGAAAGATATATCCGGGATAATTTTTCAATTCAAATAGACCTCATTATATAGTACTACATCTTGAAATATTGTTATATATTATGTGATATTTTGAATTCTCACATTATATTCTAATCCATTTGCTTCGCTCATTTCACACCCCTATTTAAATCTAAAGATAAAATGTTTACATTTGTGATGTTATAAGGAACATAAATTCAACATAACACTTTTTCAATGAATACATATAGATTATAGAGCCGTCATAATGTTGTATCCATGTGTGTCTAATGCCATATTTATGTTTCGTTGTTTAGTTATAATAGTTTTGTGTCATTGAGTTCTTAGGTTGTGGGTATTGTATTTATTTCCCCATTATTTAGATTACAGAGCATGGTGGTATTTTAATAGTAATTATATTTATCATCAGTAACAAGTATCACTATTACTTTGATATTCAACCATAGTCATTCTTTTTTCCAGTTCCGATCAAGAAAGTTTAGAAAGATACGAGGGGAATTAAAACTGATAAACTATTGTCACAAATATGGACAAAGCTCCCTGTTACTTTCCTCCTTTGGGATGGTGCCCCGTCGAGTTTTTATCATGACGAATTTGCTAATGAGATTGGTTTTGTGGTAAAGCACTATGAGCCTCTTAAGGTTTGTAATTGGTATGTGTAACAACCCGCCTAATAAGATACCGGGCGATCACTCCAATATAAATTAAAACAGGAGTCACATATGGATCATCCTTAGCATCACTGTCGAAAATCCATTTAATTACTAATATCCTATTAGGCGAGCGTTAAAATTTTTTTTACTTAACTACTCTTTTTACGATCAAAATAAAACATCCACAAGTTAATGCGTAAATGAAACTGAAATAAATGAAATAACCAAACACTCGGTCAAAATATACAACCATATCGAATGCTGTACTGAAAGAGTAAATAAATTCAATTGGACCATTGGCCCGAATGTTTATACAGTACCTCCTATCTAGAGTACAAGGATGGAAGCGGCGATCAAAAACCTGCACGCTTCCACAGCTGCTGCAGCTGACGTCTGACTCGAAAGAATTGTCATCCAGGCGTCCCTGTGTCTGGACACCTATATATATATACAGTATAGAGAAAGAAAGGAGAGTAGACAAACGGGTCAGAGCCCGAATGTTTGAAAATATTTTGCAAGTGCATAAATGCTTTATTTTTTTAGAAAAATAGTTTTATCTCATATTTAAATTGGTATCGCACTCCCATGAGATACCCCTCACCTCTCCACTAACAGTGCACTCCTAGCGCATTACTCTATACATCATAGTCAAGCTATCCTGCTAAACTAGTCTATCCCAAACCCACTATCAATCCTAGATAGTCCAAGCAATGTACTAAGGGCTAAACTTCACCCCAGTCTCAACGCTATGCCATGTTCGTGCGTGGGGTGTCTCGCAAAGAGAAATCCAAACAAGGAACCCCCCCGATACACTACTATGCGGCACGGTCGATCGTCGAGATCCATCAGTCCCTCAGTACAGAAAGATATATATAACTATATATATACCATAAACATTTATAATATTAGAGCACTAAGGATTAAACTTCTCCCCAGTTTCAACACAATGCCATATTCGTGCGTGGGGTGTCTCGCAAAGCGAAATCCAAACAAGGAACCCCCCCGATACACTACTATGCGGCAAGGTCGATCGTCGGGATCCATTAGACCCTCGGCACTCGATTTATCCATTTGTATTAATCATATTTTTACCATAACCATCCGGATCTATCTCCCGGACTGAGAGTTCATATATCAAGTATTTATCAATACTATTCATTTTCTCAAAACTTCCCATTTCCCTTTTTATACTCAGGAAATGTAAATATAAAAGCCAATTCATTATCATGAATTGCTTTAACAAATCATATACTTTTAAAAGCCAGTTTTATTATCATGAAAATGCTTTTCCTTTATATGTCATCCCATTTCCCTTTTTACACTCAGGAAATGTACCCAAAGCCATTTCCATTATCATGAAAATTCTTTGATCAAATCATGCTTCCACATCCCTTCTTTCATCCGGGAGTGTTACCGAAGCCAAACCTTTATCCCATTTCCCTTTTTATACTCAAGAAATGTAAATTAAAGCCAATCCATTATCATGAATTGCTTTAAAAAAATCTAAGACCGCCCCTCCGGGTTTCCCCACTGGACGCGCCCCTAAATGGCTATCATCTTCCAGGGCCTATCTATACAAGACAACCTGGGAACCTACCAACGTCGGGAAGCGGCCATATTGCCTGCGGGAAAGTCAGGACCACACCCGGAATCCCCTAACCAGCGCAGTAATACAAATGCCCATATGGCCTAGGGACTATATCCAACCTGCTCAACAGCCAGGAAGGCTTCACCACAACGCGCGCAACTTCCCTTATGATAGCGATTTAAGGAGGTGTGTATAATCCATAATTTATTAATTATGAAAATCATTTACCTTTTTCCCATTTTGAAAATATTCATCTATATATTTTCAAAATCATTTATATCATATTATATATATACATAATCACATAGTATATATATATATATATATACCATATATTCCTACCTGAATATATAAAAATGGCCATATTTGCCAAACCATCTATCGATGACCAATAATCCCAAAGATTCTCTCAAAGAATCATAATCATGCAATCATATATGCATGATACTAAACCCAAAATATTTTCTTACTTTAATAAGTAATATATACTAAAATCCCATCTACGGATTTATTTGGATATCTTCAATTATACCAATTCGCTCTAAGTGAATATACACATATATAAACTCCCAATCCCTCAAGTCCTTTAGGACATAACCCTCCATAATTTCTAATTTGGAAGGGCCTTAAACATTAAAATCAAAAAGGAGAAATAATCCTAATCTCCAAAATCTTGGGCTTAAAACAGGGCACCGGTCGACCGGTCCTAGACCCCCGGTCGACCGCGGGTGGCAAATAAGCCTACGAAACAAAGCAGTAAGCCCTTTCTCCTTGACGCGGTCGACCGGCCATAGGGGCGCGGTCGACCGGTCACACCAGGTCTCCCAAAACTTTAATTCCTTAATTCCATTAACCAACAACCCAAATTCATTTTCGGGGTTTCTAAACTACCCCAAAAATTATCCCGAACATCTACGACATTAATTCTAGCCGTAAATTTTCCAATTCCCAATTTGATTTCCGAGTTGATGATTTCAACCCGGAGCTGTCATCTTGTAAAAATCATATCAAATCGTAGAAAAATCAGAAAAATACGCGGTCGGTGCACACACGACCGTATCGAAAAGATCTACAACTTTCGTGTTTTGGCTGAAAGCTAAATCAATTCTTTTCCTGGCCAAAAAGGCCCCCTAAGGTGACGGGTTTACTATTCATCACCTTCTCCGAGATGATTTCGGCAATTAAAGCTTCTCCCAAGCTTTTGTCGCCTCACCCAACGTCCTAAAACCTCAACCAACTACAACTACACATATTTTAAGGGTTCTAAACATCCTAGAATCCAAAACCATCAATTAATTTAGGTTAAAACCTAAGTTCCACAAAATTGAAATATTATTGGGGTTTAATTGTTTTAACTCCCAAAAACCCGTTTTTATCCACGATAACCCACCCCAAAACCATTAGGGTTTGTTTATACCAAACTATGGTATGAGATATTTATGCAAAAAGATAAATAAAGCAAGTAAACACTTGCCTCGTGGATAAAATCCGACGCCCTCGAGTCGAATCCGGCGGAGTTTGCCCGAGATCTCCATTTCTCCTCCTCTTTTCTCTCCTCCTCTCTCTCTTCTTTCCTTTCTTTCTCTTTTCTCTCTATTCTCTTCCCTTCTCACTCTTTAAATAGGAAGAAAAGGGGTTATACCCCTTAAAACCCAAAAAACGACTCGTTTACCCAATTACGAGTTACTTTTACCTCTAAAATTATCCGAAACTCATTTTCGACAATCGAACACTCTTTTCCGACTATCTCGGACATTCCGAGACTCACGGCGCAGTCGAAATTCCCATCCGAGGTACATGACCGCAAATCACTATTCCAACCCAAAATAAATAAATGCGGATTTTCCAATTAAAAATCTTACCTCGTGTCGCTTTTCTCCACGACGACATATAATTAAAATATTTCGACCTATATAGTCCCGAAAATAATCACAAAATCCTTCGAAAATCATTTAATCCTCGAAAATCCCAAAAGTTACTATTTAGGAAAATTCCCCAAATTCCAATTTATATCCAATTATGGAATTTAATCATCTCCAAAAAGGACGGGTTGTTACAGTATGTGATTCCTCATGAAGAGAATAATTCATTGATTAATAGGATTTTGGTATGTATAAAATATAACTGGATAGGTACAGTAATATAACTTATTATATTAATAATATCTTTTAACTTGTAAATTAAGTTTGAATTTGACGTGTCAAGTCCAGATGTTTTGAGATACCTACGTTCAACTATATCCCATCAGTACAACGACAATCGCAACAAATTTGTATGACACATCAAGAAGTTTCGATATTTAGAACAAGCCAAGAAACACAAGCTTCGAAAGGTTAGCTCACAAGAGGAGGCTTCAAAATGATGGCCAAATCTTATTTATCATGTTTTGTTGAATCAATATGTCTTAAGACGACTTCCTCAAAAAAATGTTTGCTACTTTTGTTTTCATTAATCGAACAAAATAAATAATTTGAGATCATCAACAAATTTATCACTGAAGGAAAGTTTAAGTTATTTTAACTCGGATGGATTTCTTGTGGACACTTTTCAACAGTCTAGAGTTTCATGTATGTCACTAAAAACTCCAAGAATATGTAGCATGTGTTTGTGAACCAACCTCTTACTCTACTAATTAAATACTCATGTTTCTATGCTTTGCCAAAATTTTTATAAGTTCATGTCTAGAGATTTGAGTGAACATTAAAATAATGTTTGAAATGAATACACATTATATAAGAATTTAGCGCATCTCTGATAACGGTTAGACAATAGAACACATAAAACAATGTAAAATTACAAAAAATCAACTCTATGTATACACAAATTTGTAGGAAACTATACTTATTAAAAAAATTAATAGGCAAATAGGCTAGTTTTACTACTAGGATGGCACCAATGTCCAATTGATCCCAAAAATTATCTAAATACCATAGGCACTCAATAACAAAATAATTTGGGCCTCCCAATTTTGGTTAAATGTATACAACTCGCCTCAATTCAACAAAGCATTTTTTCAATTATTTGGGGTCAGCTACTTGAATCCTTTTTTTTCATTCCATTATGTCTAGCGTAATATCTTCGGTTAAACCACGTAATATCATTTCCTTTTTTATAATATTTCATCAAGTCAATTTAAGCCCGCCTCTACTCCTTGTGTTACCATCAATACTAACCAAATCACGTCTCTTTACGGGAGCATCCATTTGTCTATGCTTGACGTGTCCAACCCAGCGAAGTCGATTTTCTCCCAATTTATCTTCTATAAGAGATACTTTTACCGTTTCACAAATTTATTCATTTCTAATTTTATCCTTCCTAGTTTTACCATAAATCCATCTTAGTATTTGCATCTCCGCCACATTCATTTTTTGCACATTTTGTTTCTTGGTTTCTCAACACTCCGTCCCATATAACATTGAGGACCTAATGACAGTCCAATAAAATTTCCCTTTTAACTTCAAGGGTATACGCCTATTACACAATACGCCAGTATCGCTTCTCCACTTGACCCAACCTGTTCTAATCCTATGAGTAACATCATCACTAATATCTCTATCTTTTTTGATAATCAAGCCTAAATAATGAAAGTGATCATTTCTATGTATCTTTTGACCCTCCAATTTCACCACATCTCCATTTATCCTCATATTACTACTAAAATTGGACTCCACATATTCTGTTTTAGTTCTGCTTATTTTCAATCCTCTTGTTTTTAGAGCTTCTCTCCACAATTACTACTTAGTATTAATCCCCATCTTAGTCTCATACACTAAAATAATATCATCTGCAAATAGCATACACCACGACACCTCATCTTGTATTTATCCAGTCAACTCATCCATAACAAGAGCAAAGAGATAACGACTTAATGCTGAACCTTAGTGTAAACCTACAATAATTAAAAATTCACTACTTTCTCCGTTGATGTTCTTACTATAGTCATTGCTCCATAATATATATATATATATATATATATATATATATATATATATATATATATATATATATATATATATATATCCTTGATCAAATCAATATATCTACGATTCACTCCTTTTTATTTATTTAGAACCAACCATATCATATCTCTGGGTCTCTTATCATACACCTTCTTCAAATCTATAAAAATCCTATGAAGATACATATTTTTCTCCCCATACCTCTCCATTAATATCCTCAATAAATAGATTGATTTCATTGTTGACCTCCCAGTCATAAACCCAAATTGATTATGAAATACTGTTATTTTCAATCTCAATCTATATTCAATCACTCTCTCTCAAAGTTTCATTGTATGGCTCATTAACTTAATACCAGATAATTTGAACATTGTATGTCCCCTTTATTTTTATAAGTAGGTACCAAAAAAACTCTTTTTCCATTCACTGGGCATTATACTAGTCATTATAATTATATTAAATAATTTTGTAATCCAAGATACTCCTTCAATCCCTAAGAACTTCCAAACCTCTATAGGGATAGCATCAGGTTCTAAAGCCCTCCTTGTTTTCATTCTTTCTAGAGAAATTCTAACCTTTGTTGTCCTAATTTTGCGAAAAAAATATATTTTCTCGAGTCTCCATAAGTTCCTTTATATACAATCTACTCCCATTATCTCCATTTAATAACCTCTCAAAGTATCTTTCCCATCTTTCCATTATCTCATCATCTTTGACGAGGACGCTCAAATCATCACTTTTAATACACTTGACGTTATTTAAATATTTTGTTTTTCTGTCCCTAAGTTTAACAAGCTTATAAATACTTTTTCCCCTTCGTGTGTTCCTAATTTTGTATACAAATCATCATATGCTTTTAACTTACCATCTCTTACCACTTTCTTAACTTCCATTTTAACCCATTTATATTTCTCAAATTTTTCTTCATTTCTATTTATTTGTCATGTTTTAAAGCACCTCTTTTGATTTTTATAATATTTTATACTTCTTCATTCCACTACCAAGCCTTTTTAGATTGTAATTTCTTGTCTTTTAATTATCTAAGAATGTCTTTCAATATTCTCCCATTGCATGTGTCCATCTTATCCTATATTATGTTAGTCTCATCTTCGGTATTCCATGATGCTTAATTTAATATTTTATCTCTAAATAGTTATAAGTTGTCTCCTTTTAAGTTCCACCACCTAGTTTATGGGCTAATCTTCTCTTTTCGCACTCGTGATTAATTTTTAATATTTATATCCAACACCATTATCATATGTTATGAGGTGAAACTATCTCCTGGGATAACCTTACAATCTTTATACGTTAATCGATTTGCTTTCCTAGTAATAAAAAAATCTTTTTGGCTCTATTGAATCTTTCAGGAGCTTTTTTTAATATTAGGTTTTATTCAATCTCCCAAAAGCTTTTTTAGTCTTAGTTTTGATTTAATCTCCCATGTATGTGTTAGTTATATTGATGGACACTGCATATAACACATGTATATGCATTTCATGGTAGAGAAGCTTGACTATACATAACTAATACAAACTGTACAATGAAAGTTGTATACCTAAACAAAGTGGTAAAGTATGTGATATTGTATGCAGTGATCAATTTCAGGTTTTATTTATGGTTGTTTTTGACTTTTTTGTTCAAAGTTTAAACCAAAATCTATGTATATGGTCTATTTCTTTCATTTTTTTCAACTTATTATTTTAAGAATTGATTCCAAGAATTCACTTGGCTTGTTGTTAGGGATAATTTTGGTATATCTACCATGCAAAAATAGATGCACATTTCATGAAGTTAAGGCTATACATTTTCTATTTATCATTTCCTTAAATTTTATGTTTCAATTAAAACAAGTTTTTCTTTATTGATAAAATTTTGGGGGCTGGTACTCAATTTGAATGTAAATTCATATGTTATTTTTGTTACTTTAGGAACAATATTACTTGGGGTTTTATATAGCTTTGATATATACATAACTAAGTATTTTTTTAATAGCTCTAACAAAGTTTAATCCTTATTTTTATGGTTTTGCATTATCCTAAAGTATTTCCACTCTCAAATGCTAATTTGGCACTATTAGGTAAAGCAAGGTGACAATTTCGCATGATTTTATTACTTACTGCAGGAGCATTCGAGAAAATGTAGTGATAATTAAGCATAAGTTCCTTTTAATCACCATGGTGGGTCAAAGTCTTTTGTACAACATAAGTATGAGAAGGTATTTTTAATTTAATACAATAATTGATTTTAGATTTATATTTTAATTATATATATTACATGATTTATTAACTTATTATTCTCTTGAAATATCTAACCTTTATAAGCATGTCTAATATGCTAAATCATTTTTTAATAGTTGAAGTGGTGATTTTGATGTCTCTAACAAATGTAATTTTTTTTTTATTTCTTTGGTATAAATGTGAAATTATGATTGAACTAACAAACACCATGCTTCTTAAATGTAAGATCATCATTACGAAATTAACTTATTTCCCCATTTTTAAGAAAAAGATCAAAGACTCAAATCGATCTCTTCAAGAACACTCATCGGAGCTAGGAAAGAGGGTGGAGCAACTTGGAAGCAGAGTCTCGATATGTAAGTATATGGTTTAATCATGCTTATTATAACACAATCCACTTTGCATTATTTTTAACGCTTATTTGTGGATCACATGAAGTTATTTATTTTTTGAGTATTGTATATGAATTTCACAAATTTTTCAGGTTGATTGTGCATAAATTGTGTAACTCTGGTATCCGAGAGATGAATTGCATTGATTTTTCATTCATCGCACTTTACTCAATTTTTGTAAATCTAATAATTTACTATTCACAAATTTTATGTAAATTCTAGTATCCGAGACGTTGAAGTCTAAGGTATTGAATTTGAACAACATTGTTAAGACTCAAAATGCGAAACTACAAAGTGAGGATGAGACAATCGAGAATCAAAATGTGATACGTGATAAACAAAACAAGACGATTCAATGCCAAAAAGAGATGATGGAAGAATTTGTGTCATTTCAAAAGGAGACTGTGAAATCTATAATACGATTGGAGAAGCGTTCTTGGATCTACTGCGATTAGTTACATTTTAGTATGGCATTTCAAGAGTAGATTGATTCATCTATGCGCCAATTATTCTAGTGTCCCTAGATTTAGTGTGTTTATTTTGATTTTATTTTATAATTTTGTGACAAACATTATAACCTTTTCATGTTATTATTGTAAATATCATTGACATTATTATAATTACTTGTATATGCTTTAGTTCTTTTATATTTGTGGTCCTATTATTGGTATCAATATGAATGCTAAATAAGTAAAAGAATAAAATTCTGACATATTATAGTTTTTGTGACGAACAATAATTGTTGGAATTTTAATTTATTATTATGTTGTAATAGACCCTTTGCTATGCAAATAACTAGTCATTAATATGTGCGTTGGTTTTCATTTAGCGACGATGTTCTTGTGTGATAAAAAGTCCTTGAACTATTGGCTTATGTTTGGCGATGAAAATTTTCGCCGCAGATTGACATCAGTGTCGATTAATTACATCAAAGATGCTAGATGTTTGGCGACGAATGTAAATTTCATCTCAAAAGCTTATTACGATGGACCTACTACGATCAATTTGGCGACGAACTTATGGTGTTGCTAAAATTGTTTTGCGAGCAAATCTTATCTGCCAAAATTTATTTTATTGCTAAAAGGTAAATGTATTATATTGGATTAAACTTATATATTTTTTTAAATGTCTAAAATTTCAAGATTTTGTTTGCTGAGTGATTGCATTCCTTTTGTTCATTGTGGATTGAAGATCAATCATTTTCTTTGTTTAATTTCATTTTTTCATCGGGGTGAACTAAATTTCTTAGTGTCAATTTCATGTTTGCTAATATCTATTGAAGTGTGTTAATCTTATAACTCTAAGGGTGTGTTTGATTGACATGTAAAAAAAATTCATGGAAAATAATTATTTTGACTCATGTTTTGCTTTTGTAGTACCTTGATTAAGAATACTTTATATAAGAATAACACTCATTCACATAAGAAGTGATCCATCTCAAAAATTATTTTTAGTGGAAAATATTTCTTATCCACCCACCAAAGAATTGATTTCCATGAAAAATAGAAAAACTAAGACCAAAAACTCATATATTTGTCCACTAATTTTCCAACTTCTCATCGAAATTAACTATTTTTCAGGCATTTTCCATGTTTAGATTCAAATGGACCCTAATACTATGTAGGATGTTGTCTTCCAAATAGTCAACTAGTCATAAAGAACTACGATTAGAAAATTGGTTAGAAAATTAATTGGGGTGATATTTAGATTGGGGTAGATGCAACTTGGTTAGAAAATTAATTACTTTATTTCATTTCCAATAATTGTTTTCATGTACATCTTTAATTTCCAAGATGCTACTAGGAATACTGGGTGCTTATAAGCTCAATTGAATAAGAACCACATCCTTTCATTATTGATAGAACTACATTTATTATACTAAGGGTCCGTTTGGTTGGCATGGAATTATTTTCCAGGTAAAATAGTAACTCTAGTTATTTTTTTTACTTTTGGAGTGCTTGATTTCAAATATATTATATAAAAAATGGTCATAAATATGAAAAGTTGCCCATAGTTTTATCATTTCACATGGAAAACATTTCTTACCAAACACCCAAACAATTGATTTCCATGGAACACTACAAAAGTAAGGCTGTATCACTCCTTTATCCCATTTTCCAATTTCTTGTGAAAACGAACTAATTTCCAATCATTTTCCAACTTTGTTATAAAACACACCCTAAGTATTTAAAATATTATTTTGAGACTAGAAAGCTCGATTTTATTTCATGTTAATTTAAAGGATAACCAAAAGTATACATTATGTTACACATGAGAAAGGCGATGTGTTTGTTGATTATTTTTTTCCACACATATCGACCTGTTTTATATGTATAGTGTTTGGATTTTTTGAACCTCCAACAACTTTAAGGAATATAACATCAACTTTAAGTAAAATAATTGATATATTTGGTTTTATTTATTCACTAGCATGCAACCCTCACGATGCACGGATGTATTATAATATTTAATAAATATGTAGCCAAAATTTTTAATAAAATAAATAAGGAACCAATTATTATAAAATTAATGTTGCATACTAAGACTACTTGTTTCGGATGAAAAAATTACAAAAATAAAATAGTGAACAATCCTAACCCTAGTATAATTAAATTTTTGAATAAAAATAATAAATAAAATCAATACTACACTTTTTGAAATAAGATGAATGTTTGTATACATGAACAAAAAGGCTACTGATGGAAATGTTTGCACAATAGCTTGAGGTTTAAACGTGTTATTTTGAAATAAATTGAAATTGTTACCATAAAGTTAATAGATAAAAGAACACTGAATTAATCAATTTAGAAAATCACAAATTGTAAGATAATATGGATAATCATAAAAAACTAAAAAGAAAAGATAAATAGATAAAAAGTACGTAGATTATAGCCATTTTATTTAACTTGCATATCAATAACTCAAGGGATAGAGAAAGAAAAAAGTTCTAAAAAATAATCAATTATTTTGAATTTAACTTGAAAAGGATATAAACCCCAACTAAGGGGACTTTATCTATAATTTCCAAAGATGGGATTGAAACTATATTTAAAAATAAAGGGACTTAAAATACCCACCAAACACCGGATTCATCTCCCTCTTCCTACAACGTTGGTGGAAACTCCATTTTTGGCGAAACATTGATATTATAAATAGATATTAAATGATTATATGTTATTATTTATTAAAAGAAAATTGATATAATATTACATATAAATCTATAAAAAAAATAAACATTGAGACCAACAACATATGTAGGTCAAGTCAAAGGAAATTTTCTAACTTCAGAGTATTATATAAAATTTTCTTGGAAACCAAACATCGACAAAAGGGAGAGTCAGTCTCATAGCATGGCGCAACACAAAGTCGAATTCAATCGATTCAAGGTAAGGGTTCATAGTGAGTACTAGTACCGCACTATGAAATGACTTTGATCGAACGTGTGACACCGAGTCAATTTCCATTATTATGGTAAGGGTTACATTGTAATTCATATCCTCTTGACATGGCAGTTGAGATGTTGTTTATAGTGAAAAGTGTGAAAGACGAATGGAATTGGGGCGTAAGAAAGCATGAACGGGTGACTAAATAATTATCTTATATACACATCGCACATGTAATATTAAGAGACAACTTATTTCTTTACGAGGGGGGATTTTAAATGGTTGGAGAGTGAGGGTTGTAAGGAAAAAAATTTGATTGAGTCAATTTTTAGTATTGGCTTATTCTGTTGGGCAAAATATTTAATGTCATTGTGTGTCATACAACTCTCATCGATGAAGATTTTGAGCATCCGATAATTCATCATTCTACAAATCGATACATCTTCATCCGATTTCTCTTTTCCCCAAAGGTATATAACCCAGTTCTTTTATATGTTGTTGGAGATATCTTCCATATTGTTAAATGGTTCCTGATGGGGTTTTTCAAATAACTTTAAGCCTTTTAAAGTTAAATTTTATTTTTCGAACTTGCACAAGTCGTTCAAACGAGCATGTTCAAATGAGTATGTTCGAACGACTTTTGAATGATTTATCTTATGGAATTGTTTGATTTGTCATTTGAAGTCTCTTTTAAACATGGTCATTCGAAGTCTTGTTCAAACATAGTCGTTCGAATGACCGGTTAAATTTTTGAATTTGTTTTGTTTTTGTGCAATTTTTGTCCTTTGCTACCATGGTCCACTATTCTACCTTTAGTTACTGAACAAGGGACATAAATTTGCACTTGAACAGTTCTTGAACTTTAATAGAATATTCATATCATATTACAAAGGAGTCTCCAACAATTTTAAGTGATCATTTGATCATTTTTTAAGAACCAAAACCCAAATTACATCCTCTCATACATTCAACCTTGGTTGGGTGTGGTGGATCTCCACACAAGTTTGTATTAAATACGACTTTTGGCTTTCGGTGGATAATAAGACATTGGAGGTGTTGTGCACTGCATTGGACTTATGCATACTACGAATGAAGGTATTGAAGATGACATCAGCGGGTCTTGTTGTGTCAAGTCTAAAAGTCTTTTGTGTCTTTGTATAAAATCATATTCGTAGTGAATTTGTCTAGGCCTAGGCATTCGTGTTTTTTGCCATTTGGATGTTCCTCTTATATCAGTGTGTTGTGGTTCTGCTTTCTTGTTGAATATTTATAATCTCGCATCCTCACATAGAATTTAGTATGTTAGATTAAAGTTTGGGAAGTATCAATTCGGTGGCCTAATTAGTATTTGTACCAAGGAGTGTATTCTACGAATTTGAACTAAATTCCTATAACCTTGCAACTTTAAGGGTGATGATAAAAAAATGGCAGGACATACATGAAGGGTATAGGGATCGAAAGAACAACAAAGCACAAAAGAGTTCCAATATATATATATATATATGAAACATACCTCCATATATAGAAAAATTTATTTTGAATCATTGTACATGTGAGTTAAAGAATTTTAATTTTAAAACCTCCCCAAAAAAGTAGTCGAAAACTTGTATGACACTACACATAACTCGACATTGAGAAGATCTAATGCCACAATTCCTGACAGAGATGGTTCTCACTATTTTCTTAATTATAATAAATGAATATCACATAAAAAATAAAAAAGATTATTAATGATATTCTTTACTCAAGAATTCATCATAATAAAAGAACAAAAAACATGCAAAACAAAAGGACTTACCAGGTGCCAGACACCTTAAAATTCATTCAACACGCGTATACAAGCACACATGCATATCAACATATAATTCATTTATTCCAAGAAATATATGAACAAAAGAAAATCTGTTCTAGGTTATTACTTTATCTCAAATAAGTGGAGAAAAAATTGGTTTCTTTTATATTACATTATTAATATATAGCCAAAGCGAAGAAAATTTTCTGAATAGAAAAAGAGTAATTTCAATCATTTGACATAATTTCCATCATATACATATTTTCCTCATCCAAAAACATACTCTCCTAGGCAATTCATTTGAGTTCACTACTAGTGAGCCTATATAAATCATGGACCTAATGCAGTTAAATCAATTGCAAAAAAAGATTGAATTTTTCCATGTACAAAAACAACAACAATTCGAATGCAAAAATAGCCTAATTCAATTGTTAGAAATGAAGGAAATAAAACTTAACTTACTAATATACAATATACAATTATAATCTTGAATTCGAAACTAAAAAATTACATCAAACTCAACTTTCGCAAGATACCACTGTTTAAAGTATATTGATAGTTAATAATACCAGATACTCAGATTTTCTTGTAATCATATCAAGCACAAAGTTGATTACGATCCGAAACAATGAATCAAAAGTGGAATATATAAAGACATAATACAAACCCAAACCCAAATATATATAGAGAAAATTTGAAAAAAAGCATAAAAATAAAGAAAAATCAATAAAATAAAATAAAAATATACTTTACGTTTTGAATGCCGCTGAAGTAATTGAAAATGGGGTGATGATGGCGTAGGAATATCTGGGTTTACATTTTGCAGAATTGAAATATTAAAATATAAAAGGCATCCAAAGAGTTATATGGATTGGTTTCCAATAGACATGTCTGAGAGCACATGAGACACAAGCTACTAGTCTCCTACTTGCGGTTGCCAGTTGTTGGGAGCATTTGTTGTTTACCTGCCTCTTCAGTTGATATGTGGGTATTTATCTTAGAAAGAAATAGATGAAATTGATTGTTAATTGTGGGGCATTTGAAAATACACCAAAGAAAGAAGTTGAATGGTTTTTGACAGATAATTTAAATAATAACACATTAATTAAAATTATCCACGTGTCGCTCTCGAGAAGCGACAAATGTAGCCACCGGGTTCCACTATCAATTTTAGTCATTTACTATAATTACTATTGTACTTTTTAATTGTATATGGTATTGATAATTGATAGATGGGTAAATATTCTGAGCACGGTGCCAGGCCTATATGATCACTCCCCAAAAGTTCACAGTGCCCACTAACAATGAATCATAAAAATTTAAAAATAATTATTTTCTTAATTTATTTACTTCTTGCATGGGGACATTGCTTTTGTGGTGATATAGGTTGTATACATGTTTCGAAAACATATTTCATGATAAACCACGACACAACAAAACACTTTTCCTTCCCATTTTGATTTTGCAGAATGATTTGCTCATTATGTTCTAATATGAGTTTTAGGAATATTTTTCCGTAAGATATTGATAAAATGCTAAAAGGTCTTTGGATTGCTATAAGTCTTTTTACTTAAAATGAGGAAGATATATTCTTGTTTGTTTGGCATAATTAGGATTTATGTACACATGTTTAAATAGTGATCTTATGTTTTGGTTCTTCCCAATAAATTTATTGTACCATAAATATGGTGTGATCAGAGAACCAATTACATAATAAAAGTTGGCTTGTCCCATGACCTAGAAGAGGTTGTCTTAGATTATAAACTGATCGTTCTATACAATTTTGCTTAGTAGCAATATCACAGGCGGTCACTTTAGCTCACCCAATCTATGACTATTAACAGTGTTAGTTAACATCGTGTACATGTTAACATCAAATAGTGGGGTTGATGTCAGTAGAGCTAATTTCTAGAGTGAACTCTAGAGCTTGTAATATTTCATTATTCTATGTCTTTTGCCCATTAAAACTAATATACTCATTACTACACCTGTGGACGTAGGTAATATTTTGGGTTGAACTATGGATTTAGGAGTATTAAGCAATATTTCGGAATATAGTATTACCTTAGGGTTAGTTGATAATCAAGTTGGGGGTATGGATTTAGGAGTGTTAAAGATGATCAACACTTGAAAATATATTTATATATTCGAATGGAAATTTCGAACGGAATGGGGCACGAATTGGATTGAGATAGGCTTAGTGTCCAATATAAAATATAATCGTGATATAAAAATAAGTAAGTGACTACTTATAGATTTGGGAGTCATATTTAGACACAGAGAATATAGGATAGTGCTACGAGTGACATGCACGGTTAACTAGTTTTTAATTTATACATACGCGTATATAGACATTATATATATATATATATGCGTGTGATTGATATATGTGAAACATACCTACTCTAGTGGATGCTATTGGTGGATGTTACGCACAGTTCGCGATCTATCCTGGCAAATTCAAGCAGGTGTAGTATCGGCTCCTGAGTCACAAGTCTGTCACACGCCCACCCTATGTGAGTTTTGAGTCTATTGGGGTAATGTTGTATTGTTATGACCCACATATGTATGACTATGACCACCTCTGATATACGTTACGATTTGGGTTTGGTGGTGTGATTCTGACTCAGTGGCCCAGGTTGAGGTTTGTATCCCTGCGCGTGATAGCATACTAGAGAATACATCCGCGAGGTAATGCTCTAGGGATTGTAGTTATAAATATATAGTGCGCAATATATATGTGTATACTTGATGTGATTTGTATATATGTGTATATGTGTGTGTAAATATATATACATACGAATTAAAGGATACTATTTACAATAAATTTATATGAATCCGAGAAGACAACTTGGGGATGCTATGTGTAAATACTTATATAAGTGTCAAGAAAATATATACAGTATATGACACTGAGGTGTAAATGCTGAATTAATAACTAAAATAAAGTTATGTGAAGTGTAGTGATAAATTATAAATGAGGGTTGTAATTATAAAGTGCATGTGAAAGCTAACAAAGAATTTAATGTGAAAAAAGTATATGAGTGATACAAGGTGGCGTATAGGAGTAAGATTAGTGTTGAGATATTAGTTAGGCTGGGTAGCGTAACTAGGGTGTTTAAAATACATGCATTAGGTGTGCACTATAGATGAGGGGCGAGGGTTATCTCATAAGAGTGGGACACCGGTTTAAATATGAAAGATTGCATAACATATTTACTAATGTATTTTAAACACTGACAAAATTTTCAAAAGGTTTTGGGCTCTGATAGGGATGCCTGGCTTAACCATCCTTTTAGTAAGACGATGCTGCAACAACTATGGATACCTACAGGGGTTGATTAGATGGTTTTATCCTTGAGATGTAGATAAGAGATGCTTCAAAGTTATTTTGGGCATGTTTCCCAGTTAGTTGGTATTTATTTTATTCAAATGCTTTCCTTTCAGTTAGTTGGATTATTGTATATTGAATTTTTACCGAGTGTCATACGTTAAGTTATTTATGCCAGTGAGTGTGAGTTTCATAATTGTATGGCTCGTTATGTGATTGGGAATTTTCGGTCAGTGTCAATCTTATCCTGATCGTCTATAACATCTTTTGTAGTAACCTCCACTACCATGGATATATGTTCAGTAGCTAGGGATTTGACCTCATCATTATTTCCCTCGCATGACTGAACCATCTCAGTGATGTGAGGAAAGTTCTTGATGATCCTCTTCTTGAGCTCATCGTATCCCTCAATGAAGATGGACACTAGGTCGATGTCTTATTCGCCAAAACTTTTGAACTTCCTAACTCTATCCTCTTTAGCAATTTTAAGGGAAGCAATGGATTTTTCTAGAGCTTAATTAGACTTCTTCATATCTTCTGCTCCCTTAGAAATTTCCTTATCCAAGGACTTAAGCTTAGCATCCGTCTACTCTTTCTCCTTCAACTTTATAATCTCATCTTCTGTCTAGCTTGAGGTAATCATGTTGGTAACCAACTGATCATTCTTCTCTTTCATCTCGAAGAATACTTTGTCATGGTCATCCTTGGAATCCTTCATCTCCTTCCATAAGGTCTCATAGTGGCTAAGGAGATCGTTGTGCTCATCTTTTAGTTCATTATACCCATTCTGATACAAGACCACCTGCTCCCGTATAATGGTGGCACCCATAGCACCCTAAAATAAGGAGATTAATATAAAATTAAACACGATATGGATAAATTTGAAAAATAAGAGTCTGGTTTAGAGCTTACGACCATCAGGCTATGTTGAGTCATGCTCTAAAGCTCACCAGCGTCGAATTTCCAGAGATATTGGAAATCATGGGCATAGCCATTGTACTCGAGCACTTCGAAGGTATTTTCCCAGTGGAAGTGAATATAATCCTTCTCACTCCTCAGCTCTTCCTTAGTGACTAGATTCTCAGGGTGCTAAGTAAAAGGATCCACCTCTCCAAAGGGGTTGAAAAACCTAATACCTCAGACCAGTCACTGAGAAGCTGCCCACCAAATTTGAACTATTTCCCCTATCCCTTGTCCTCTGTAGTTTGGGTCTAGGTTGGGGAGGGTGATTTTCCATCGGCTTTCTTTAGTGAAAAACTAGCCCTTCATTCGAAGTGACGGACTTGCCTTTACCTTTAGCTCTGGCGGTAGCAATACCCTCAGCATTAGCTTGCCTCTTAGCCTTGTACTTAATAATTTTTCTAGCCTTTGCATTAGATATTATCTCTTTTTGTCAACCCTTTTATTCTCCTTGGCTTAAATTTTTTATTATCATTCCTCTTCTTTGCCTCAACATCCAACTTTCTTTCTCTAGCAATCTCCATTGCCGAACGATCAAGGACTGAAGTTCCATCAAACTTACTGAGTCAGACGAGCTGAGAGAAGAGGATAAAAAAATAAGTATAATAAGAACTTTGGGTAATGAATAGACCAATTAAAATTTCTAATCAAAGACAAAAATAATTTTAGCATCGGTCCTTCTTCGATCCACTATCTGGAAAAGCCCTCGTGGACCTCTTGATCAACAACTAAGTCAACCAGCTCTTGGAAGGGAACCACCTTGAGGGATGTAGTATCTCAACTCAATGAACTTATGGATGGATAATAACTTATCAAACTCTATGGGGTTAGGGATACAAGTGGTCCTAACTAACTCCCTTAGAGTAGGTTGAAGTTTTGGAGCCTTTTTGAATGCAGGAGAATGAACATCAAATGAAGTCAGTAAGCATAAATGAAAATAAGTATAATAGAATAAAATCTTAGGGGTGTACCAGTATGGTAGGGGGAGCGCTAATTCTGAGAAGTACTACAAGACCTCTCTCTCTCATCAGAACGAAACTCTCGATCTCCTTTTATGAAGGAAAATTATTTTTTCCATCTATGATTTCTCGTTTACATGACCTTCACCATATTTTAGTCTCACTTCTAAGGAAAAAAGTAATGGTATCCATTGGATTTTATGTTGTGTTTTACATTTGATACCAAACGAAAGATGTCACGGATCAGGTCGAAGCCTGTGTGAAGCTTCTAATAAGCCATGGACCAAGTATGGAGTTGTATTCATTTGGTGGGAGTTGAGTAAGAGCCATGCCAAACCCATAATAATTGATTTTATGATATGGTGAAGGGTAAAACAAACTCCCACCTATAAATACTAATATGGAAAGCAAATGCCATTATTATTTGGCTAGTTATAGGCCATTTCATCACAGTTTGGAAGCTGTATAGATATATTATAATTAGGATACTATATCAATCCCTAAAATAATCCAGTTTTAGTTTGTCGTGAAAGATATCACAACCATGATTTATAGCATCAATGGTGGTTGAATCCCAACAGTTTAAGGATCAGGAAGTACCCTTATCAATAAGAGGCACCACGACAGGAGATGTGGAGGCCATCGGGTTATTAGAAGTAATATGAGGAGGGGAGGGATCCAAGTCAACTATAGGCATGGACATAATGTTAATGAGCCTCTCTCCATCGAGAGGATAATTTACCACTATGGTATTTGTAACAATAAAAGACTCAGGTCCCACTATTAGGGGTTGTGAAGCAGAACCCATGGATGAGGAAACTTTAGGGGTAAACCTAGGGCGTTCTGCATCATCTTCAAGACCAATAACCTGAAGAGGCCTGAGGAACCTCTTTTCTAAAATCCCTCTGCACAATCGCTGTAAGTCATCCAAATACTCAGACTACCACCATATATGGGGTTTGTAACTCATTAATGGAGGTAAAATCAAAGGCAAAATGAAAGGACAATTTGGAAAATGATGATCACTTCGCTAAACAGAAAACCCTAACAAAATTAGAGTCTTAGACCAACCAACTCAATGGTCATCTAAATATCGATGCTCCACCAATAAGTTAGCAAATTATCAGTCATTAGTTTATCCACAAAAAGATTAAGGTGGTTGAAATGGAAGGAAAATATAGTTTCTACAAATAACCACTAAAAGTCATTGAAAGGAATAAGTACTTACTTGAAAAAACCCTAAAGAGTTTCTAAGACAACTAGAAGCACCTTAACTTTGGAAGAAGGCAAGGAAAAGCTTGGGATACCATTGGCTATGGCAAAAATGGAAAGGATTTTTGAGGTTGAAGAAGAAGACATTTTAAAAGGTTGAAGGTTTCTCTCTAAAAATCACTCAAAGGAAGATGACTTATTGGAAAGAAGTAAAAATATATTGAAACAAGTATTTATAATCCAAAATGGTGGGAAAATTTAATTATGACGCATGGTGTCATGCTTGGAAAAGTGGACAAGCACTGTTAGTCTAAATGCACCCTCACTGCCCCATGTGCGCGTGATGATTACTTTAGGCACAAAAACCGAGCTAAAGACACATGTTAAATTTAACCTAAGAATGAAAATTTTAACAAGTCAATCTATTAGGTGTGAGCTAAAGACACATTCACTCTGGTTAATACTTAGTTGCTCAAATCAGCTCAGCAAATACTCCCAAGGAACAAAACTTCATAGAATTCGCTTCATTCCTCAATTTCTAGTGAATTATTGGGGGATTTTGTTATACCATAAATATGGTGTGGTTAGAGAATAGATAGTTTAATTTTTCCATGACCTGGAAGAGGTCGTCTTATATTATAACCTGATTGTCCCGTGTTGTTTTGTTTGATAGTAGTATCACATGCGATCAATTTAGCTCACCTGGTCTATGTCTAGTGGCAATGTTACTTAACGTCGTGTATATATTAATATCACATAGTGGGTTAAACGTCAGAAGCACTCAACAGACATGCATGTGGGATTTAAGTTTTTTCTATTGATCCACTATTGACAAGTAATGTGTATCCATCACATTCCTTACTATACATGTAAAGGTGCATCTGCCTAATTTATAAAAGTATGACACCTATCATTATACATTACTTTTTATCTCCACTACACTCTCCCTCTCTCTCTCCCTCTCTCTCACAACGCATACGACACACAATCCCTCATGTAGGGGATGTAGAAACAATTTCTAGAGTGAACTAGAGTGAACCATTTCTAGAGTGAACTAGAAAGATGATAATATTCCATTCTTCTATGGATTATTGCCTAATGAAATAAAATATAATCACTACTACACCTGTGGACGTAGGCACCATCATAGGTTGAATCATGTAAACATGGTGTCTATCTCCTTTCTCCCATCTTCTCTTTACTATGTTTACTCTAGATAAGTATTTCTTGAATTATTATCTCTCCATTTGTTACGAGTCTAAGATTAGTGTATTAAGTTAAGATACAATTCCACACACCAGTTTTATGCATTACCACCATTAAATATGCAATATTTTTAATCTTATAAGTATGTTCATAATTTTATGAATGGATATTTTATCATATTTATTTAAAGAACAATATTTAGGTAGTTTTGTGGGCTTTGGGAGGCTTGTATAACAATTTGAATTTGGAATAGTTGTTGAATATAAAAATCACATAACCACCGGATCATACTATAACAACCCGTATTTTTGAGGAATTAAGAGTGAATTGATTCGTAATTAATTCGGTTAAATTTAAATTACACATGTGATGTAATTTAATGGAAATTAAATTAATCGGAGAGAAATGATTAATGTTTATTGAATAAGATTACTAACTGAATAGTAATTGCATATTTGACGTTATGATGTGTGACAGTGGCGTGAAAATATGTTATATCAACCGGATGTCGTGTGTGGACTAAATGAGGTCGAGATAGGAAATAAATTAGGAGTAACTCGGATGAGTTTGAGGTCACGGTTGGGTCCAAAAGGGCCGAAAGAGTCAAAATTATATACTCGGGTGTATAATTTGGGTCCCGTCCCGGGACAATTTTAGACCAAATCGACACCCCGCGAGAGAATTTTAGTCATTTTGTTCCCTAGGGTTAAGGGAGTTACGAGTTTGCAAGGGCTACATAAACTTGTAATTGTGTGAGGCTAGGGTAAATGAAATAGAAAACACTTGGAGGCCATTAGAGAGGAGAAGAAGAGATTTTGTGGAGCTTATGAGAGAATTCTTGTAGAAGTTACCTTTATTCTTTCATCACAACCATTTTTGAAGCATGGCTTAGAAGAAAAGAGTCATCAAGAGAACCAAAACATATCATTTCCATAAATAGCAAGTATTTACCTTGCAAATTTTTATGAGTAATAATACCCATGTAGAGTAGGTTCTTTGAAATAAGGATAGACGATAATATTCGAGTGATTTGATGAATATAACTCATAATTAGGAATAGGATTGGATGTAGAATGAATCCAATTAGATATAAAAAATGAAACTAAGAGTTCTGGGACTAAGATTATGGGATAAATCTGGGTTTTGATGAATTCATGTGAAGAACACAAAATCGTAGGGTTTAATGATTCATGGGGTTAAATCTGATTATTGGATGAAAGTGCATGAATTATATACACGATTTACATTAAGAATCATTACTATATGTATATTTCATGTCTAGGGATGATAATTAGGAGTTTGGGTTTGGGGTATACAAGTTTGAAGAATTTGATAGTAGGGAAAATTCATAACAGCGAAAGGAAGAAGACCCCTGACACTTTTCAAATCAATTCGGCCCAAGGACAAATCGATTCGTTTTGTCCCAGAATTGAAAATTTGTCCTTTTTTAAGCCTGAAAATTGTGAAGAATTCGTTTGGGATCATTTTAAACTATAAAGGGAAATATCAAAATGAAAGTAGGCCTAGAGTGAAGATTAGGGTTATATAAATTGAGATGGGTTAAGTGTTGGTATAATGGAGAAAATATCCAAAATTGATAAATTAATGAAATTCGAGAAAGGTTACGTAGTGATGAGTGAACCTATGTTTATTAATTTAGGGTTAAGTAGGACCCATAGAGTACTGATTGATACTCGATATTATATAAATAGGGCTTTTAATTAAAATTAATGATACATCGAACATGTGAGTGATATAGAATACGCACGAGTTGATGAAATTGGGTTGTGTGTATACCTACTAAATAATATATATATATATATATATAAGTAGGACCTGTTGAGTAGTGAATGATAGTCAATATTATAAAAATAGGACTTTTAATTAAAATTAATGGTACATCGAATATGCGAGTGATATAGAATACGCACGAGTTGATGAAATTGGGTTGTGTGTATACCTACTGATATATATATATATATATATAAGTTGTGTGAATACCTATAGATACTATTTGATTATAAGTGTGAACATACCTACGTTGCATGTTATCACACTTTGAATGGATACTAGACATGGACCGAAAGGCTACTTCCCGTAGAATGTTCACCAGGTTCCGTTAAAATCAGTTGCTCATAACCAAACCACTTCACGTCTATTCCTCACTTGAACAATCAAAAATAGGCCTCAATATTTAGATAGAAATCTTATTCTCCTTCCGTTTGAGACCTTGTTATATATCTAGCCTATGACCCTCTCCTCAGGACCTAATGAAAACTCCAAAAACTTTCTTTCAAATGGTTGATGCCATACATTACGTATTAAACCACAAGCTGATGCTACTAAGGATTCTGGTAGGATTTAGGACGTCTGTATAACCTATAATCCTCAAATCCACATTACCGATGTCGCAAGGGATCGTATTCCTAAAATTCTACATCATATTCTCTAAACCCACATCATAGAATACTACCTAGGGTCTACTCTTATTTCACTTGAACTCATAATTATCGCACACGTAACACACTTACCACTTATGGATCGTAACTTTCATCATAACTTATGAGATTTATATTTTAATCGATAATTACCAAGTTACTTATCGATAATGATGGTATCCCATCAACTAAGGCTTGATCACACATCCTCAAGTAATGACCAACACAGGTCTACATGCCTACCAAATTATCAAAATATTTACGACATGACACTACCTTAAGGATCAAGTTTTCCTAATTACATCATCAAGCCTAATATGTCCTTATCATAAAATCAATACTGCTTAGACATTCCACTCTAATCACCTAACTCTACAGTTGGCTTTAAACAACTCACATCTCTAATTCAATTGGCGTCATTTACCTTTATTAACATCTTAATAGAGCCCTCATATCATCAAGGGTTGACACAAAAGCATCTTATACTATAGAACACGGTGTTACCACTGATAGCCTATGCACACACTCTCGAATTACTAAAACATCTACATCGGAAGCATCCAGAACTATTAATGGAAGATAAATTGGCCACTTACTACTTGGTAATAAATTTCCCATTGTGCTAATCTCCTTGACTCCGTCGTCAAGAACATAAACTGAAACTATCACTTATCTAGCATGATCGAACCAAAACAAGCACCTACGTTAAAGATCAATTACCTTCCTCACAACGTCACTCCGTAAAGAAACCTTGAACTTAGTGCTCTCATACCATTTGTAATGCCTAGGATCAAATTTGTGGGCTACCCATGGGTCAACCCGGTCCGACACGAACGTTAGGTGTGAAGTGCAATGAGATAACCTAAATAATGTTGCTAGTCTAGTTTTATTTTATTAACATTTCACTTGTTTATCACGCGATTCCAATTTATATCAATCCACGTGTTGGACCCTTGGGAAGCATCTTTAGAATCTAAGAATTCAGAGCTACTAATATAAAATAAAAGAATACTTACTTGTATAATACCCTCAAAATACGAAATCACATGCAACCTGTCGTCACAAAAGAAAGGGAATGAGTCGAATGCCCAATGGAAAATACAACAATGCAACATAGAATCAAATGAGATAAAAAAATCTATAACATACCACCAAGATGTACATGAAAATACCGTGTATACGTACACATATATATATATATATACTAATGAATCCATTTTTAATCCAAAACTTTACTTGACTTCATTAAATCACATTGATTTTACGAAAGGCCCTTCTTGCCCCTTATTACTTGAATTAGAATTATTTTCTCAATTTAATGCACTTGGTTAAAACTTAAACAAAATTCCATTTATTTAGAAAAAACACTTCATTTGTCGAAATTTCCCACTTACTCATACTAAATCCACTTTAGTATTTTCCTTGAAAATCACCTTTCAACACACACACACACACACACTTGGTGTTAGAAAATGCTTGTTTTCTTTTTAAAACTTATCACTATACACATTTTTGTTAATTATGAATTAAACTATCTTAGGTTCCTTAACTACCCATTAGTCACCTCACTTTACCTTTACTTTCACTTCTCTTGGACATTAGTTAATTTCTCATATTTCTAGTCCACATTATCTTTTTAAACGAAGCATTTACCAATTTTATTACACATGAGTTATCTTTTCTTATATTCTTAGCATAACCAATTTTCTTATCATGTTCCTCTTTTCACATTATCATTTTCTTTGAATTTACCACATAATCACGTACTTTATTGGGGTTCACACCACCGACTACGCTACCATACGCTTTGGCCAGTGATTTTGGCTCTCACCCTAGGGCTCCAAGCCCTTCTTAATTATTTTCGATCACTTTCGAGTCCTTTTTCAATGTGTTAAATGTCCACATTATTCCATTATTACATGCCGAAGCCAAAATCCCGGGAACTATGCCCCATATTTTTGTTACACTTTAAAATCACCATTTCTTATCCTTTACCTATTTACGTTGCATTCATCCCGAATATCACTTTCTTTTAAAACCATTTTGTGTAACACCTTTTTCAATATTTTTATTTCATAAATATATTCCACTTTACGTAAAATTACCATTTTATCCATTTATTTCAAAACTTGTATTTTCTTCCATTTTCACAAGTATTATTTCATAAAAAACATTATTAAGTCATACACACAAATTTATTGAATGTTTTTACTCATTAACACTCAGTGTACACCTTAGAGTTAACACACTTTTCAAGTTGGAAGTCTATTTACCTCATTACTTGTTTTATCAAAACATCATTTGACATTTTAAAGATTACGTTACAAGAAAAATACCATTTTCCTTTATCATCATTTGCAATCTTGGAAACATAAACTTATCACATTTTCTACGCTTATTAACATACTCTAGGGGATAAAATTTCTATTTTCTTTATTTCATGATAAAACTCATTAAAACCTTTACTGAACTTGTTCATATGCTCATTGCCAAATTACTACAAGTTTATATACACGGGAAAATGGATTTTAAGTCCAAAAAAATGAGTTTAACACATGATTAATTCAAGAAATTTCATAGTACTTAAAAAAACATTCCTTTCAAGACTAAAAGACATTTTTGTTCTTCAAAACATGAATAAATGTCTAACTTCATAAAATTCCAATTTTTACTAGAACAATTCAAGACTTTTTTCATAAAATATCTCAACAAGATAAAGATTATTTCAAGACATTTTATTTTCGTAAATTTTTAACACCAAGTTTTCATGAAAATATAATTTTCTCAATACTTTGAAACTATTTGTCAAACCATTTTACATAAATAATGAGAAAAGTACCTTCCACAACCTACATGCATTATACTCTTAAAACTCTTTATACAAGACCAAACACTAATAAAATAGAGTTCGTAAACTTAAAAGAGTAGAGTTTCCCACCTTAATGAAGCTCTAAAAATGGATGGAAGAGGAAAAAGATGATGGAAACCTCTCACCTTCTATGGTGGCCTTGAAGAAGTTGCCAAGCTCCACTATCTTACCTTTTGAAAGCTCCATCAAAACTGGCTTCAAACTCAATAAATTCTTCTATATTTAACCTCAAACAATCTCCCAATAACTTCTTCATAAATCAATACCTTGCTTAACATA
Organism: Sambucus nigra; assembly: GCA_949130495.1. Taxonomy (NCBI): domain Eukaryota; kingdom Viridiplantae; phylum Streptophyta; class Magnoliopsida; order Dipsacales; family Adoxaceae; genus Sambucus; species Sambucus nigra. The sequence goes on from OX422207.1 coordinate 146,491,813, forward strand.
TGGTGTAGATGGATTTTATAGACTTAAATGTGGTAGAATAAAAGATAAATATGGTGGTTCTAGGGTGGAGGGGTTGTGGTTCTAAGGCGATGGATGGTGGTGGAGCTCTATAAAAGCTCTAAGTGTTATAAAGAGAGTGAATATTTGATTAGAGTGGGGTGAAATGACCTAAAACACTCCTTCAATACCCCAAACCCTTACGGGGAAATCCTTAAAATGTTTAAAGCTCTAACCCTAAGTTGATCTGCTACTATGGGAGGTTGACAAATGTTTTAATCTAATGGCTAGGAATTTGACAACATTTTTTGAATCTTAAAATTATGATTTTTGCAGTCTCGTTCAAACGAGAATGGACCTCGTTCAAACGATAACACAATCTTGTTAGAACAGGGTCCCAATGAGAATCGAACGAGGCTAGAAATACGAATAGGTAATTTTCGTTCGATGGTCATTTGAAGCATCATTCTAAGGAGATTTGAATTTTGTTGGGTCTCATTCAAACGACACTAAATTTTCTCCAAATTACATATAAGGCCATTTTAATCAAATTAATTGCACCCAAGCCACTATATTACCCAAATTTAACCCATAATTGTAAAAGAGGGATGTGATATCAATTTGAGAGTTCACAATATTTTAATGATAGATTAAACTTATTTAATTGAATGTTGATCTCAAATAAATTCCAATTTTAGTTAAACCCTAAACATGCATTTAGGTGATTTAAATAAATCATGTAAAGAAATCACAGATTCAGAAAAAATCGCCGCATGGATGTAAGGACATTATTTTATAAGTCCGTTATCAATTTAGTATATGATATACCGCTACACCGTCGAAGAGCATTCAAGAACATAAAAGCATTAAAGACGGATTCGAATATCAAGATCTTCAATATTCAAGCCTCCGTGAGGTTGATTTTGGTAAGGTTGAGTTTTAATTCTTTAGCATTTCACTTAAAGTGTTGGGATATTTTTATCAAATATTTTTCTAAAGATTTTGTTCTCGGACAAGTTTTCGTAGAAAAACCATAACTAATTCATTAAAAATTAGAAAAATACGAAAATGGCGGCTACATGTTCGTATCGAAATTATCTACAATCTTGAACCTGCTTTTGTCATTCAAACGACATTCTCCACATGTCATTTGCCACATGTCATGTTTTTCGTTCGAGTGACCTGCTTTTGTCGTTGAAACGACATAGCATCTCGTTCGAGCGACATTCAACCTCGTTCGAACAACATGCAGCCTTAAGTTTTTTATAAATAGGAGTCTCGAACTCCGTTTTTCATAAGAAGACCTGCATATTTTCAATAGACAAAACTACTACTGCAAAAACGATTTTTGTCTTCTTCTTTTAGGTTTTAAACCTTTTTTTTCAATTCACAAAACATCCAAATCTTTTAGTGAATTATTTTGGAACCATAGATTCAACTCTTGTTGATACTTTACCTTTATGCCAGAACTCTACAACCGGAGAGCTGCGTGCTATTGTGGAGGGAGTCTTTATAGAGTAACTAGTGGATAAGCTGTCTCTTTTCCATTGCTACCCATCTGGAAATGGAAAATTCCAGCCGACGACATCGAAACCGACACCTGAGGGTATTTCTTATGTCACTCTTTTTATCAATGTAATCCGTGTAAACCGTTATTTACAAATTATAGTGAAACTAAAAGGTTTTTCCCTTCGAGATTTTTCTTAAAATTCTTTGTTTTATCCTGCATGTTTTATTTTATTTGATAAATCATCTAGATGCATGTTTTATGGTTTAACTAAAATTTGGGAATAATTAAAATTGGATTTTATTTGAGAAGTCACAATATTTCCAGTGTAGCGATTCTATAAATTGGTATCAGAGCTTATTTAAGCAATCACCACTTTTACAAATTGGTATTAGAGCATGTTGCACTAAGTTATTGTGTTTTGATCCTGATTTTTCACAAAAATAGCTTTTTGTGGTTTTGATGATTTTCGATGTCAAATTTTTGAAAAGGTTAATTGGAAAATTCACATAAACTCTTGTTTTAAATCTTCTGTTGAAAACAATTCTGAGAGGTGTCCTTGTTGTGAGGGTGTTGGTCACACGTTAGATGACTGTACCACAAATTCAAAGAAGAAATTGAATAAATCGATTTCTTATGTTTCTACCCTTAGTGATAGTGATTTGGAAGAAGAATTCTTTTATGCTTCTAGGCGAGAGCTTCCCACCCGTGTGATTAGTGATGATAGTGAGGGTGATGGGAGTGAGGATGAAAGTGTAGATGAGCGGGAGTTGCAAACTTCTTTCAATGAAATTTATGCTGAATATTTGAAAATGAAGAAAGAAAATTTGAAATTGAAAGCTCAATTGAAAGAGTGTTCCTTAAAAAATAATGATGTTGAATAACTTAGGGCACGTGAGAAAATTTTGAGAGAGAATCTTGAGTACGTCGAGGGTGAGAGAGATATTCTTAGCGTGTTGATGGAGACTATGAAAAAGGATATTTTAGAGTTTGAGGATTCTAGACGTGTACTTGAGTCAAGGATAGGTGAGCTTGAGAAGAGTTTGAGAAAATCGAGTAAGGTAAAATTTGATTTGGAGTCTAGGTCCGAAAAGATAGAAAAGATTTTAGGCACTGTTCGAATCAAGGAGGATAGGGGTGGTATAGGCTTCGATGAGAGGGTTGCACAAATTCACAAAGCCAACCCCACACGTGTGAGAGAACAACCTAGGGTTGTTAAGAGAGAGCCACCGAAGGTTGTTAGGAGAGAGAAACCAAGGCACATCGTGAGAGAGCCACCTAGGATCATTAGGAGAGAGCCACCTAGGCAAATTTGGAAAGAGCAACTCAAAAATTTGAGGAGAGGGCCACCTTTAGGTAACACACACCGCCCAATTTACATTTTCACACATTGCGGTAGGCAACGTCATCATAGGCGCTTTTGTTACAAGCTCTTAAAAGGATCTAGCAAGGTTAATAAAAGAATAAATTCGATTTCCCAATCCCCCACATGTTATTACAAATCTATTTGGGTTAGAAAATTGAATTTTGATGCTTATGGTCTTTTTGTTCATGACTCTCGTTTGCTTGCACGTGATTCACCTCATGTTAAATCTTTTGGTTGATTGTGTTGGATGTTTTTCATACACTAGATTTGCATCATGATATATTCTTTCTAGTGTTATGACTCACATTGATGTAGCGCACATTGGTTTATTTGTTGCATTTGTGTGTATCACTACTATTTTAGCACTGTTTTGGATCTGTTTGCCCCTTACAGGTACTATTTTCACGAAATTTTTGCAATGGGAAAAATTGTATGATTTTGTGGGCATTCTGGGAAGTTTTGGTTCTCTCATTCGAGCGAAATCTATTGGTCATTTGAGCGACAGCTCTGTCTCGCGTGAAGTTTCTTCTCACGACATGACCTTATTGTTTGAGCGACAAAGCTGAGTCTTTTAGCGACATGTATGAAATTTTTGCTTCCCTTCTTCTTTTAGTAACTAGTGTTCATATGATTATGTTTTGGTACTACTGGGTTGCTTCTAAATAGATTATATGAAGTTATTCTTGGTATCCATTCTTAATTGATAACACTGCATTGCTCATTTATCACATCTTCTTTCATTGTGGATTCTCGTGTGATTAATGTTTGCTAGCATAGGATGTTGCTCATATCGATCTTATATGCCTATTGCTAGTTGTATCATTTTGTAGTTATATTTTTTCTGTTTGAAAATTTTAAAAAATACAAAAAGATTTTATTTTGATAAATTTTTTAAAAATCCAAAAAGATTTTTGTATTTTGTTTACACCGTTTATGGATTGACACTTAGGATGACCGATTCACAACTTCATTCCATATCCATGTGACTATTTGATAGTGTTTTGAGATAATATGTCAATTCATCCATGTGCTTTACATTGTTTGGAGTCATTGAGATGTATTTAGCTATGCTTCCTACATGTTTGACTCATGATTTCCTTTATTGCACACGTGCACGGATTTGTTTGATTATTGTTCTTGACTTATCACATGTTGGTTGGATGTTTTCATCTCAATCATGTCCTTTAAACGAACCAACTGCAATAATAATAGAGTAATAAAAGTAGTGCATGTCAAAACCATTGCTCGTGATTAATTTGTATAGTTTGAAAAAATGATGAGTGAACACGAGAAACGGCTGCCAGTGAATAATAATCATGTCATGAAATCCACCATTTGAAAAGAGACCACACAAAAAATTAAGTCAACTAAAAGATGAAATGTGCTAAAAATTTGGGCCAATAGGCTTTCTCCAAGTTGAGAATTTAGTACTTCTTTAGATATAAAAAAATTGCATTATTATATATGAGGGAGTTTTGGATGGATATATCAATGGGTTTGCACGTCCTTTGAAAAGTTCTTGAAACGACACTAAATAGTTTTGGACGTTATTGGTGTGGAAATCATTTAGACTTTGATTTGTTGATTTGATTAAGACGATGTCATCTAAACTCAACAATTTTACACCTAAGGATATTTTTTATGTTCATTCGTTAGGGGTACACGTATTCATCGTGCACATATGATTGATTGAGTTTATTTACCTATCGAATGTGTTCACACCCATACATTCCATTTCCATGACTTGGTTGTTTTAGTATAAATCCATGGTGTGATTTTTGTATCATTATTTTTTCTTTGAAAAAATTGAAAAATCAAAAATAGTTTGTGGAATTTTTTGAGTTACACATTTGCATGTGCGTAGCTTGATTCATATTTGCTATGAACTTTTATCGCGACACTCCATGTTTAGTTTGTTTCTTCTTATTTGTATATTTGGGGACATAATAAAAGGGGGGGGGGGACGAATTATGATTTTATGGGGGAGTTTGCATTATGGGGGAGTTTGCATTATATTGATTGATTTATTCTTATATCATTTTAAACCCGATGCATCACGAAGGTATTTGCTTTATTTCATGTGTGTAGGTACAAAAGTGATGATCATATGTTGCACACCCTGATGAGAAAAGCTTAAAGGTTTGAAGATTTGAACTTGAAGATTTTTGAAAAAAATTTGAAGACTTGCAAATTTTAGTATTTTCCATTTTTGGGTTCATGGGGGATATTGGATTTGTATAGGCACTTTGATTTGATAATTCAGAGCTTTTATTTTGCACCAACATAGACATTGGGGAAGATTTGTAAGGACATTGTTTTATAAGTCTGTTATCAATTTAGTATGTCGTATATCGCTACACCATCGAAGAGCATTCCAGAACATTCAAGCATCAAAGACGGATCCGAATGTCAAGATCTTCAACATTCAAGCCTCCGCGAGGTTAAGTTTGGTAAAGTTGAGTTTTAATTCCTTAGCATTTCACTTAAAGTGTTGGGATATTTTTATCAAATATTTTTCTAAAGATTTTGTTCTCGGACACCTTTCCGTAAAAAAATCATAACTAATTCATACAAAATCAAAAAAATACGCAACCGGAGACCAGGCATTCGTATCAAAGTTATCTACAAGCTCGCTTGAAATCTCGTTTGATAGGTCATTCAAATGACATGCTTTTTTCATTCAAATGACATTTTCCACGTGCCATATTTTTTGTTCGAGCGACTTGCTTTTATCGTTCAAACTACATAGCATCTCGTTCGAGCGACATTCAACCTCGTTCGAACGACGCAACGCCTTAAGTTTTTTTATAAATAGGAGTCTCTAACTCCATTTTTTATAAGAAGACCTGCATATTTTCAATAGACGAAACTGCTACAGTAGAAACGATTTTTGTCTTCTTCTTTTAGGTTTTAAACCTTTTGTTTTCAATTCACAAAACATCCCAATCTTTTAGTGAATTATTTTGGAACCCTAGATACAACTATTGTTGAAAATTTACCTTTGTGGGGAGAACTCTACAACCGTAGAGCTGCGTGGTATTGTGGAGGGAGTCTTTATAGAGTAACTTGTGGAGAAGATGCCTCTTTTCCATTGCTGCCCACCTGGAAAGGGAAAATTGCAGCTGACGATATCGGAACCGACGCCTGAGGGTATTTCGTATGTCACTCTTATTTTCAATATAATCCATGTAAACCATTCTTTACAAATTGTAGTGAAAATAAAAGGTTTTGCCCTTCAGATATTTTTCGTGAAATTGTTTGTTTTATCCTGCATGCTTTATTTTATTTGATAAATCATCTATATGCATGTTTTATGGTTTAACTAAAATTTGGGAATAATTAAAATTGGATTTTATTTGAGAAGTCACAATGTTTCCGCTGTAGTGATTCTACAATGGAAAAACCTTTTATTCCACTAATAAAATGTAAATCGTAACTTACAAACTTACAAGTGAAATACTATAATGAATTCCTGCAAGAACCCACAAAGACCTTAACCTTTAGTCAACAATGATTCCCCCGATAATCATAAGAACTGCAGTTCCTCCTTCAATAGTGATTACCCTTGAGTATCCCCAAGATCAGCAGTAGCGAATGCTCACCACAAGAATAAACTTTGTTACCGAAGTGTTTGGGTTCAAAGATGATTCATAAAAGTAATTAGGATTAATTTGTGTGAATCAAAAATAAAATTTGCCCTAAAAATGAAGAGTATTTTGTAGTTGTTTTGCAGTTTGCGTAAATGAAAAGTCTTAATCAAAAAGCTTCACACAATAGGTTTTTTATAGGCAAACAAAAAATTTGAGGTGGCGAAAGGTCGTTCGAACGATTTCATCAGGTCAATTGAACGATAGTGTGATGTCGTTGGAAGTGGCTTCAAACGATCAATCAAACGATCCTTAAAAAACAAAACAGTACACTCTCATTTGATCCATATGAGATCCTAGGATCAAATGACCTTTCGAAGATATGCCAATGTCATTTAAACGGTAGAAATGTTTTTTTAAAGTCTGCCTACAGGTATCTCAAAAAACATTTTAAGTTTAAAAAACGCCTCAATTTGTAAGAACATTTTATAAAAAAAATCCCAATACTTAGTAAAAAATATAAGGAACACAAACTAAATCCATACCAAAGTCTACCTCATGTTGTGTTAATGTTGAAGATGCTCGATATTTAGATCCATCTTGTTGAACTTGTGAACTTTAATTTCCTTGACGGTTGGAATGGGATACGCCATACACGATGTAAACTAGGATCTAGGGACTGTGGAGAATATGTCCTCACAAATCTCCCCGTATAGCTATTCTGGTATAAATGAAAAATATCCCAATTATCAACAAATTTCCTATACAAATCTAATACCCTACCATGAACCTAAAAGTGGAAAGATACTAAATATGCAACTCTTCAAAATCTTCAACTTTTAAATCTTGAAATCTCCTCTCTTTCTCTTATTTTCAATTGCTCATCAAAGTGTACTTACACATAATAGACAAAGAAATATACCTTCATGACGTATCGAGTTTGAAATAAGATAATAAATCTCTTAGTTGAAATCAATTTAATTCTCCCCCTAATTCAAACTCTCACTCCCTTATAATTCATAATTCACAAGGAAAAGAATAAAAAATAAAACGGTGTGGGTGACAATAAGTATAGAAAATCATCAAAACCATATACCAAATAGCTCATGCAAGGATAATCTCGAAAGGTTCCACGAACTATTTTTGACTTTTCAAATATTTTTTTTCACAAAAATATACAAAACAACACACCATGAATTAACACTAAGATAAGCAAATCATGGAAACGGAATGAATGGATGTGAAAAAATTCGATAGGAAAATCAAGTCGAACAATCATAATATATGTGCACGAGGCATTTTGGATACTCCTAACAAATGAACTCAAAATCATCCTTAGGTGTAAAAATCTTAAATTTATATGATATCGACCTAATCTAATCAACACATCAAAGTCTAAAATAATTTTCACATCTATAACTTCTAAAACTATGTAATGCTATTTTAAGACTTTGTCAAGACGTGCAAATCCATTGATTTCCAACCAAACTCCCTCAAAAGATAAACATGATCTTATTTTCTATTTTTTCATTTGAGAGATCAGTCAAACTAAACTATTTGGCCCCTTTTTGGCATATTTTATTTTTATTGCCTTAATTATTTCTTAGGCTCTTTTCAAATCTTAGCTTTCACAATGATTTCACTTGCCTCTCGCACCCCTTTCTCATGTTCACTCATAATTTTTTCAAAATTAAAAAAACTCTCACCAGCAACGGTTTCGTACAGGCACTAATTTCATTGTCTCGTTTTATCCCATTTGGTTTGTTTTAAAGATAGGATTGAGAAGAAAACACTTTGACCAACATGTGATAGACTTGGTCATCCTAAATGTGATAGTCTTAATAAAAATCAAATAAATCCATGCATGTGTGCATTAAAGGAAATCATGAGTCAAACATGTAAAAAGTAATCGCTAATCACATCTCAATGACTCCAAACATTATAATGCACATGGATGAAATGACATTGTGTCTAAAAACACTATAAAAATGTCATCTGAATAATGAAATGATATTGTGACTTGGTCATCCTAAATTTCCATCCATATATGGTGTAAAAAGAAATACAAAAATCTTTTTGTGTTTTTCAAAAAAAAATTATCAAAAATAAAATCTTTTTGACTTTTGGATTTTTTCTAAAAAATAGAAAATCTTTTTGTATTTTTCCAAATTTTTTCTTAAAGATCGAAAATCTTTTTGGATTTTTCTAAAAATATATAAAAATAGAAAAGGCTAAATACAATAGTAGTACATACTAGAAATTCTCATAAAGACAAGAACGGGAAAATCATCATATGCTAGCAAGCAACTCTAAACATCAATCATTAGGTCTGAAGGAGTTTTTTTAAAGGTGGTGACATCCTATAAAAAACATCGATCAAATCATGTGAAGTCTTGATTAAATACTCAACTTGCTCTAGAAAATTCTCTAAATCTGATGTGTGGGAGCATGCAAAGTATCATGTGTGGGAGTGGGTATGGGAACACGTGTGGTAGCATGACGAGGTAAAACCTATTAGACACACTACCTAACTTAAATCAAAATAATCTAAGTTGTCCTCGTTTCTTTCAATGGGAACAAACATAAATGGGCCTAAGAACACATTTCTGAAAATGTTTATTATGATCTCTCCTATAGGGATACGGATGCCAATGTGGGTTAGGTTGAGAGTAATAAGGATCTATAAAAAACTTAGGAATCAGCTCGGGTGTAATATGGAAAGTGGATGCAACGTCATAACCTATTCCTAATTTCTCAACATTACCCAAAGTGAGATAGAGGAGCATCTTTCAAAACTTCTTAGATGTGTCCTCTATAGTGACCTTGACCTCCCGAGCACGTTTGAGATCTCTCTCGAGTTGGGACACCCGGGATTAAAGTTTCTCCCGAGTGTCCAATGAAGACTAATGATGTCCCGTAAGACTAGCCACGATGTTAGTTAATTAACTCTTTTCCCGACCTATGATTATCAACCGCTCACACAAAGAAACTCTCACCTTCTCGAGTTGACTCGCCGACACCTCACACCTCCTCAAAACTTCTTTCTCTCTCTCTCTCTCTCTCTCTCTCTCTCTCTCTCTATCTCTCTCTCTCTCTCTCTCTAAATCTATCACCCTGAGAGACAACTCCTTATTCAACCTTTTCATCTTCAAAGTCTCGATGTATAAATCACTAAATGCGTTTTGGATATCCCCTTTACCCTCACTTGCGGTCTCATCCTCACACTCACTATCTCTTGAATGGCTCGAAACATCATCGAGGCTCTCACTTTTACAAGTGTCCTCATCATTGTGGAATAAACTAAATGTTCCCATTTGACTAAACATGAAAGGAATGCACTTTTCATGGGGTGATTCATTCTCAAAATCATCCAATTCGATGTCACTATAGCTAAGAGTGGCCATGTTAGCAATTTTCTTTCCCTTTCTCTTTAGCATAGTGGGACACTCAAAAGATTTGTGCCCTTGTTCCTCATAATCATAACATCTTACCTTTTTCTCTTTCTCACCTTTATCCTTGACCTCATATTTATTTTTGTTTTTCTCACAAGTCTTTTTATTGGAACAATTTTCTTTAGAAAATTTGAGAAATTTTTGTAAAAAATTCGCAAACAAGGCCAAGTCATTTAAATCAACCTCACCCTTAGAATCCGAATCACAAACTCTCTCTTTTTTCTTTCTTAACCTGATTCTTTAAAGTTATCCCGCTAGCCTTAGGTTTAATGGTTTTGGAAAATATGTTGATCTCGTAAGTTTGAAGGTCTCCTACGAGTTCTTATAACCTAAGAGAGTCTAAAACACCTAAAGAGTTAAGCACAATGACCTTAGGAATAAATCAGGATGGTAGTGACATCAAAATCTATTTAAAAACTCTCGAATCATCAATTTTCTCACCCAAATTAAAAATTGTGTTAACAATGTTTGACAATCTAGCATAAAACTCATCGAAAAAATCATACTCTAACATAGTTATAGTCTCAAACTGGGTGGTCAGTTTTATAATTTTGATGTCTTAACAGCATTAGTACCCTCACGTGTCAGCTGAAAGATATCCCATACATCTTTGACATGGTGTACGTCATAATACATCGAAACTCGTTGAGGGTGACAGCTCCGGAAATAACACTAAGGCCACGCGACTTGTAGGTACTCCATTTAAACTCATAATCAGTCCAATCAGACAGAGATTTAGGATTAATGACATTATCAACAGTGACAGTGGGAGGAGTCTACCCTCTATCACAAACGAGTCATACTGTTTCAGCAATAGCTTTTAAACAAGATCTCATGCGAGCTTTTTAATATGCATAATTAGTGCCATCAAAGACGGGCATCCGATTATATAAGTTATCCATTAGAAAAATAACGATTTCCCAAAAATTAATTTTTCAAAACGATTAATATCACAAAAAAATTGCAGAAAAAGGCTCTCACGATATTTTGGTGAAATCGACTTTGATACAAATTTGTAAAAGTGGGATGTGATATCAATTTGAGAGTTCTCAATATGTTAATTGATTAAATTTATTTAACTAGATGTCAATCTCAAACAAATTCCAATTTAATTAAACCCTAAACGTGCATCTAGGTGATTCAAATAAAAGCATGTAAGGAAATCATAGATTCATGGCAAAAACTTTTATTCCACTAATAAAATGTAAGTTACAACTTACAAACTTAAAAGTAAAATACTATAATGAATTCCCACATGAACCCACAAAGATTGCAGCCTTCAGTCAGCAATGATTCCCACGAGAATCACAAGAACCTCAGTTCCTCCTTCAGCAGTGAATACCCTTGAGTATCCCTAATATCAAGAATAGGGAATGCTTTCCACAAGAATAAACTTCGTTACGGAAGTGTTTGGGTTCCAAAGATTATTCACAAAAGTAATTGGGATCGATTTATGCGAATCAAAAACAATTTTTGCCCTAAAAAATGAAGATTATTTTGCAACTATTTTGCAGTTTACGTAAATGAAAAGTCTTAATCATAAAAGCTTCATGAAAGAGGTTTTTATAGGAAAATAAAAAAAGTTGAGGCGGCAAAAAATCGTTCAAATGATTTCATCAGGTCGTTTGAACACAAGTGTGATGTCGTTTGAAGTGGCTTCGAACGATCTATCAAATGATCCTTAAAAAAACAAAACAATACGCTCTCGTTTGATTTATATGAGATCATGAGCATCAAATGACCTTTAGAATAACATTCTAAAGTCCTTTGAACGACCATCCAATATCATTTCAATGACATAAATAATTTTTAAAGTCTGCCTACAGGTATCTCAAAAAACATTTCAAGTTTGAAAAATGCCTCATTTTGTAAATTTTTTTATAAAAAATATCACAATACTTCATAAAGTAACTAATTCATACGGGTATAATGATGGAAAATATATCCTTACAACAATTCATCTTACAAAATTTAAAGCCCAATTGGGTCATATATAGTTGTGACACCCTGCTTAGAATAATAACGGGTGGCCAACCCTATACTACATTAAATCAGGAATCTCAGATGGCTCATTCTCAGCATTAACAAACTATACTAAAATCAATAAGGCTAACTACCCGAAATAATAAAAGGGGATGCCAAAATTTAAATACAACATACAACAGACAACAAACCAACACTATAGAACTAATGGAAACGATAAAGTACACACAAGTACCATGAAAAAGAAAAGGCTCGAATTAAAATGAAACGAGTACGCAAAAAAAGATATAAACCCGAATAAGCTGTCGGGTCACAGACAGTACAATAATCAAAATAAAAAGTATAAACAACTACAAATGAGTCGTTGGTATAAAACCGATATATAACATGAGTCCTATCTAGATGTACAAAAGAATAGGAAGAGACTATAATCCAAATCCCGTAGCAGTCCGTTGTGACAACCCGCCATCCGAAATAGGGGGTGGCCAGCCCGATACTCCTAAATAACAGAATCATGGATGGAATCATTCTCAGCATCACAACAAAATAAGAAGTATACGGGATAACCACTTCTTATTTCAGAAAAACGGGTTGCCAAAAATTTTGGTTTTAAAGTTAAAGAAAAGAATTTAAACAACCCAACTAAAAAGAAAGTGGAAATCCAGATGAAATTATATTATATACCCACAAATGTACAATAAGGGACCGAATATGTTGTCGGCTACAGACTCTTACAATAATATTACACAAGTTCAATTATTTACATATTACATTACATTAATCAATTACAAAAGCTTGGGCCTCCCGCCCAAGTAAAAAGACCCGATCTTAACTAGAGTTCAAGGATGATGGTGTCTAATTTAAAATGTCCGGTAATACCCGCAAATCTTCACGGCTCGCCAAAGACATCGGGATAGGAAATCAGATCAAGCATCCTTGCGGCGGAGTACCTGAGCGGATACAAGATGCAAGCACCACAAGAAATATGAACGGGTCAGGGCCCGGTTCTATATGATTACCAGATGAATAAAGAGTATGACAGTTATGAATGATAAATCATGATGAAAGAGAAATAAAAATCTACCTACACAATTTGAAAACGTAAGCTAAGCAGGAAAAATAAAATGAGTAACATTAATCTAAAACTTCATCATGCGCACTAATTATCTCATGTATCTTTTCCTTAACAGGAAGTATATATATAATCATAATCTTATGCTCTTTATAGCATTATTAATATCAATTTTACTTTTTGTAAAAATCCTTTCCTTATCAGGAAACTAATCAATTTTCAAATGCTCTTTGTGGCAATTATACGTGCTCTTTGTGGCACTTCATTATGCTCTTTATGGCATATAATCCATCAAGTCCCACTTGATTATGAATAGTTATATTTATATACATATAACGATTCTAAGACTGCCCGTCCGGATTTCCCCACTGTGCACGCCCCTAAATGACCATCATCTTCTAGGGCCTATCATAAGACAACCTGGGCACCTATAACGCAAAACGTCGGGAAGCGGCCATGTGCCTCCGGGGTAGTCAAGACCACACCTGGAATCTCCTACCCATCGCAGAAAAATATATATCAACAAATGCTCACATGGCCTAGGACTATATCCACCCTGCATTCATTAGTCAGGGGGCTTCACCTCAACGCACGAACTTCCCTTATGATGTCATTTAGAGAGGTGTGTTCAAACCATTTTATTTACCTTTTTCAAAATCAAGTAAATTATCATTTACCAAATTCATGATTAAGTAAATTATCATTTACCATCATCGTTACCATAACCATTTCATTTCCATTTATGTGTATGTTTCGTTTTATTTGAAACCATACTTATTTACATTATTGTAAATAATTCACCTTATTATCCGGAGCCATACGATAAATTATATCGTTACTATTACCTCAAAGGAGTAAATAAACTCTTAATTATCTCCAAACATTTTGGGATATTACTTTAAAACCCCAATACTATCATACCTCAAAGAAATGAAGAAACTTTCAATTTATTCTCACAACATTCTTTTACGATGTTATTAAGAACCATCAAGGTTAACATAGCTCAATTGAGCTTCTAAAGTCTCCCAACATTCTTTTGGGGTGATAATATAAACCATCAAAACTAGTATAGCTCAATTGAGCTTTTAAAGTCTCCCAAACATAACACTACATCTCCTAGTTTTATAGTAATTAACTAGAAGAAAAGAATGCCCTATCATCAATAGGCATAACCCCGGAAAAGTCCCCACATAACCCATTCCTAATGTAGGGTAGACAACTAACTCATCTCACACTCTAGGACTCTACTAGGCCCTAGATTTAAAGAAAAGAATTGGAATTGAGTTATAAAATTAACTCAAAAATAGCAGGAAACCGAATCGATTCGCCCTAGAAGTTCTGGTCATATTCTCAAATTGAGAGTCCCATTACTACTTGATCAGTTGCTACGTGTTATGTTCATCCCGTGAAAGGTGTTCCTGCCTCTTGCAGGACCATTGGGGGACTATTTTTCATTTTCTCCCTTTAACATCATGTTTTTAATCCTAAGTCATGTGGTTACATTGTCTTTTGCTACGTGTTACTTTGGCCCCGTGCGAGGTGTTTGTGCCTCTTGCGGGGTCGCTTGGGGGATCTTTTGCGTTTTCACCCTTTAGTGGCATGTTTCAAAGGCTAAGTCTAACCATTTACAAGTTTTTAGTCATATTCTCAAACCGGGAGTCTTGTGACTACGTGGTCAGTTTCTATGTGTTACATTGGTACTGTGAGAGACATTCGTGGCTCTTATGAGTTATTTGGGTTTTGAGTTTTATTACTTTAGTGACATGTTTTCAAGTCTTAAGTTTAACTATTTGCAAGTCTTGGTCCTATTATCAAACTGAAAGTCTCATGACTACGTGATCAGTTGTTATGTGTTACGTTGGTCGTGTGCGAGGCATATGTGTCTCTTGTGGGGCCGTTTGGGCGTTGTTTTGTATCTTTGCTATTTAACAGCATGTTTTTAAGCCTAAGAATAACTGTTTTCATGTTTTTGTCATAATCTCAAATCGATTGTCCTTTGACTACTCGGTCAGTTGCTATATGTTACATTAGTCTCATTCGAGGTATTCGTGCCCCTTATGTGGTTGTTTTGCATTTTTGCTATTCAACAACATGTTTTTAAGCCTAAGTCTAACTATTTTCAAGTTTTCGTCATATTCTCATCGGGAGTCCCGTGATTATGCAATTAGTTGCTATGTGTTATGTTGGTTTCGTGCGAGGTGTTCATGCCTCTTGCGGGGTCGTTTTCTATTTTCACCCTTTAATAACATGTTTTCTAGCCTAAGTATAACTATCTTAAATTTTTAAACATATTCTCAAACTGGAGGTCTCAGGATTGTGCAGTAAGTTTCTACATATTTTTTGGTCTTGTACGAGGTGTTCGTGCCTCTTGTAGGGCTGTTTGGAGGCTATTTTTCATTTTTCCCCCTTTAACGACATGTTTTAAAGCCTAAGTCTAACTGTTTGCAAGTTTTCCTAATATTCTCAAACAGGGAGTCCCGTGACTATGCAGTCAGTTACTACATGTTAGGTTGGTCATGTACAAGGTGTTTGAGCCTCTTGAGGGGTCGTTTAGGGACTATTTTGCATTTTCGACCTTTAACGATATGTTTTCAAGATTAAGTTTAAATTTTTGAAAGTTTTAGTCATATTCTCCAATCGGGAGTCCCGTGACTACACAATTAGTTGCTACGTCAGACTATCTTAGTTTTACCCCCAAAACGAGCACTTAATTAGCCACTATATATGAATAAAACACTTAAAACATTATGAGTATGAAGTATATAAAAAAGTGTGTTGAAGTAAAAAATCCTGGTACTAATGATTATTTTGGTAGGCTTCAACTGGCCAACATTGTCTTTCTTTAGTAGACTTTCATATGTCCGAGTTCCACAATGTTAAATTTTTTGATGAATCGAGAATCAATCATGAAAACAAAATATGATGCCATGAGAATGAAAAACGGGAAAATTGTGCTTAGAAAGTTCAAAATGGAAGTTGATTTGAAAAGTTTCAAGTTAGAAGTTGAACACCTGAGAGAGCAACTCACACGTGTTAACATGGACAATTAATTGTACCTCGTACGAGAAAATATGGCTCAAGATAAATACATTCGTAAATAAAATAGAGCATCTCGGGCGAGGTGTTTATTCCACTAAACATTCATAATTCACAAAAAATATTCATAATCCAAACTTAACCTTCACAAATCAAACTATATATTCATAAATCAAATTAAAGCGCCAAGGGACAATATAATAATAGGATATAAATTGGATTGCCAAAAGTAAAATATTGTTTTGATACTCAATCTTCTTCTAAATAAATTAAAAGATCCTTCAAATTAGGGTTTTCATCAAGAGTAGACTAGAACTCCTTAGGATACTTTAATTCATCTGCTTCAGTAGTCATACCCTTTCATGCACAACAATAAACTATTTTCCATCATCTATGCACTTTGAGTAGAATACCTTCTTTACGTTCTGAAAGGCACAATAAAAGTCCTATCGACTATGCGACCTTTCCTCTTCATCTTTGAAAAATCTACCATTATACGTTTGGAGTCTGGATCAATTTTACAAGCATTCGTAGTGTCCACCATAACCCAGCCATAATAGAATATGATTTTTGTGAAATCTAAATAATAAAGTTCCAGGATTTTTTGGACAATCCCATAATATGTTAGCACCGTATCTTTTGGATTTTTATCATTTTTCCCAGTGACACAGGTAATTAAGGCAGAAATTCAAATTTCATTATTTTACAGCAAAAGATTTTTCCTCATATGGGTATGCAACAGAATCAAAACCTTGGGTGCCAAATTTTTTCAACTCTTTCACATAAAATTAGGACCTCTTACTTGGCGTACACGCCTTGATGAGACATCACCTCTTTTAGAATCTACGTTTATAATTAATTTATATTAGGACACGTTTTTACCACACATGGCTAAATAACCACACACATAAGATGTGGAAAATAACTCTTTTGATATTCATGCCATGTTGATGTCAAATATGGACTTGATTCAATTTTACAATCACAGATAAAATACGGAATTGCAATGAGATAATTAAAAGAGAGACGCGGGATTTTAAAGTGGTTCGGTTATGTAAGAAAGCCTACGTCCACTGTTATAGTATTGATTTCTGATATAAAAAAAAGCTTGGTACTCTTGTAAATAATAATATCGTAGAATCCGTTCTTTCTTTCCCTTGATGAATGGAATACAATGTATTTATAGTGACCCGTAGATCAAAGGTTGGAATATCAAAGGATGGAATGCCTTTATACATTTAAGCATTTACACCGATACATAATGAATGTGATGGTTGGTTGTATGAACCACTTGCGATAAGACATTTTATTACACTTCCTCTGTGGTGGCTTTTCATCTATATTGATGGTCTACATTCTTCACGTTAGTCGGCATCCATTTCGAGCAACTGTCCGCTGACTAAGATTCATGCCACTCAGGGAGACACTTGTCCACTTCTGATTAGTCCATGCTGGTGGATAATTTTTTGTATCAACAGAAGCCCTTAATAGTTCATTCTTGATGTTTTTGTTGAAAGGATGGAGTATACTTTCTTCATTGTTGGTCGGCGTTTGCCGACGTGTGGGACTTGTAAAAATTATTCATGTTTCAATGGTTTTTTTGTAAATAATTTGAAAATCAGCAAACAGCCAAAGGGTAATCTGGTATTTTTGTGTTATCAGAACTGCAAAGCCATCAGAATGTCAATCGTTGAAGCAGGGTGAGATTTTGTCGAATTTTCTTTACCAAACATTTTCAAGCTTTTGAACTCTATTTCTTCCCCAAGTTATCTGTTTCTGATCATTTCTTTGCACCTTTCATTCGCTTCAATCTTCATTTTTCTATGAGTTTTCTTGTCCTCTTTCATTTTTCTTTCTATCTTTCTTTTACTCTAGCCATGGTTTATATCATATATGGGGATTCCTTAGAGGAATTTAGGAAGGAACGAAATATTCCTGACTGGGTTGATTTATATATGCCTATACCACCTGTAGATGTGTTTTCCCTATCTGAGGGTCACTAGATTCCCTCTCTCTTCATTGCTGAGTGTGGCTTCATATTTCTCTATAATATGTTTTATTTAGAATTTATTTAGTATTTTGACATTGTCCCGGCTATTATAGCACCCCAATACCTGGAGGGTAGTCAATGGGATTCATAGGCTGAATCAAATTCATGGAACCCATATTGGCATTCCTGAACTGATGTTCTGTTATAAATGGGTTACCAGTGACAATACTTATCATTTGAAGATTAGGTTTGTCAATAGGGACTTAGTTATCAATTTTCCTGACTCTAATAAGGATTATTTTGATTATAGAGTCATTACTAAAAATTGGCAACATGCTCCTTTACAAACTAGAGAAGTGTATGATGGGCCCAAGTGCCCTCAAGTGGGTCATGGAATAGGTTGTCAATCTCTATAACTGTATTATTTGTTCATTATTTACCAGCTATTTGATGATATGCTAAACAATAATTTCTTATCTTGTTTATTTTTTGCACAATTCAGAGAAAGAAGAAGTATCCTAAAGTAGAGTACGTGAACATACGAGAACTAAAATTCCTTTAGAACATCCACTAGAGGAATGGAGACGAATATCCCCGAGCTGCCTTTTATCTGTTGCAATACATGAGTTACATAACTTCATTTGTTGTTCGGAGGCCCACCACTTCAACAATTATTTATACCATTAATCTTGAGGAAGAGCCAATCCCTACTTCCTCTTTTGAAGAATCTTCTGGTGTAGAGAATGATTTGGGAGCTTCTTCATCTTTTGAGTCTTTGGACATCTTAGCCATTCCCTCCTCTTCACTTGCTTCCATGGGAAAGAGAAAAATTACTGACTTGATTACTGGAGCCTTGTCTCCTCCTGCCAAGAAAGCTGTTGGGAATACTAAGAATACAGAGAAAGTGCCTAAGGATTTTGAGAAAGAAAAAGTTCCTTATGTCATCATTTCTGAGGAAATAAATACTACTTCTCCTTAATTTAGAAGGTTGAAGAAAGCCTTGCCCGATAAGCAAGTTGAAATTTTTTTTCTACCAATTATGAGTTGGTAGAGAAGATCCAGAAGGATTTGATTGTTGTTGAGTCATCCTCTATCACTATCCATCTTAGTGTTGCCAGGAAATTGATCAAAATTGTCACTCGTTTTGCTAATAGGGCAGTTATTGCTCCTTTGCCAAGACTGAAATTGGTAGAAATGTTTGCCAAATTTTGGTAATTGTAATCATCTCTTCTTTATTAATTGCCTATTGATATATCTTTTCTTTTGATGCTCTCTCTAATTTGATATTGTTCTTTATGTAGTTTTTAGCAAATTTTAATCAAATGCTTGAGAAGGATGAGCATGTTCACTCTTCTGGTGGCGAAGTTGAAGAGGCTCTTGAGGGTATGAGGAAGTTTGTTAAGGCTTCAAGGAAGTTATTAGAATCTAAACTGAAGAAAAGTTGGCCACTGTTGAAGTAATTTATCATCTATTGAGAATAAGGCCAAGGTGGTCAAGGAGAAATTAGTTGCGAGTCAAGGTCTTATGAATGATGTCGAGGAGAATGCTGTTGGTCTGTCCTCTAAGTTGGTCTCACAGAAGGCCAAAAATAAGAAGCTTAAGGAAGACTTTTTAATAAAGGTTAGGACAAAGCATTTCAAGCTTCCACAGAGTCTGAGCTATTTTTTAAGCATGATCTAGGTTCTCCTCCTAACTTGGAGGAAGAATTTGATGATGAGGAAGAATCTAGGGAATCTTCCCTTCAGCCTGCAGGGCCTACTTTGAAGATCATTGATGAAGCTATCGCTTCTACCGATCATTCTTCTGGAAGCAATGCAGAGGACAAGGAGAAGATTTATCTCCTTATTTTTTTTTTCTTTTCATATTTCTCTACTATGTAATAGGACCAACATTTTTAACAAGTTGTAATACCTTTTTGGTTATCAAGGAAATCATTTGATTTTTTGTTCTATCTGTGTTGTACTTAAAATATTTTCTTTTGTTCTTGCTTGGTTGAATGAATTATTATATTTGTGTTATTATTTATTAGTAATTATACTTGCATACTTTCACTTGAAATTTGCAATTTGATAAGAGGAAGCAGACAATAGTTTCCACTAAATCCGACCTACTCAAGTGGAGCAGAAACCTTTTGGAAGATGGCCATATTTATTTATTCGAAGAAGACTTGATCGGCATACTTGGTGCCGATATGTCTGAGTAATCTAAATAAACATATGTTCATGTTTATGGTTTGCTGAGAAGGGTTGTGGAAAATAATTCTGCTTATTTCGAGATGATTGAAGACTTGCAAGAAGACCATAATGAAGCCAAAGATTTATTGCATGCCGACTATGAAGCTAATAACAAGGCATTGAGTGAAGGCTGGGGGTTTGAGGAGAAGTTGGAAAAATACGCTTATATGTATAGGAGAAAAGAGTTCTTGATGAAACATGAAGTTGATCAAGCAAGGGATATTTCAATGCTCTTGGAAGAGGAGAATAATAAACTCAGGAATGAGTTGGACATATTAAACAATCTTCTGTCAGTGGTGACGATGAAGGGACATCTTTTTTGGAGAATGAGAATGCTAAACTGATGGAAGAAATTGAAGCTCTAAATAAATGCAAAACTAGGAAATCTTCCAGACAACAAAGGACGAGCCGACCAACTATTGAAGAGGCCAAGACCAAGAAAACTATACCTGACTAGGTTACCTAGCTGAAAGTAAAGAGTCAAGCTATTGCTGATTTATCTATAAAACCAGAAGCTAAAGATATGGCCATTGCTGACCAATCTGTGCAGTTGAAGGTGAAAGATAATGTTTTAAAGAAACTTTAACATCAAGTTTAAAGGTTAACCTTTCAATCTCTATATACTATAAAATGCAAAACAAGGCATTTATGAGCATTTAAGACTCCTCCTCATTGAGAGTGTCCACGTGTCACTCTATATTTTATATTTCTATAAAATACTATACAAGCAATTTAATAGATGCATTGAACTATTGAGTTTTCTCTCTCTCTCCTTCAATTTAATCCAACTACGAGACCAAGTCAAAAGCAATTAAGAATGATACATTTCTTTCGTCCCAATATATAAATATTATTTTTAACTGCTGCCAATCACCATGGTCATCACCATAGACTTCTCTAAAGACCCCAAACCTTCTCCTGAACAAAGGGTTGCACGTATGTTAAATCGCCGCCAAAGTTCTCGACAGGTAATTTCCTTATTTTCTTTCGTTGATTAATTTGTTAGTTAAGATTAGTAAGGTTTGGAGGCTCCCCACTATTGATAAACCATTTGCTTTCTCTCTTTTTTGGGTTATTTCTTTAACACTGTTTTTTATAAC
Organism: Sambucus nigra; assembly: GCA_949130495.1. Taxonomy (NCBI): domain Eukaryota; kingdom Viridiplantae; phylum Streptophyta; class Magnoliopsida; order Dipsacales; family Adoxaceae; genus Sambucus; species Sambucus nigra. The sequence continues at coordinate 146,513,137 of OX422207.1, forward strand.
CATTAAATTATATAAAAGCAATGTTTTTCTAAAAAAAAAACAGTTTATAATTGTTAAAAGGTTCTTTTATAAACTGTTTTTTTAACTTTTCTATAAAATTAATTTTTTACATAAAACGTTAAAAACATTAAAAAAAAGTTGATATAAAAAAGTTCAAAACACTATATTTAGCTGCTTTTTTATAAACGTTAAAAAATAGTTTATATAAACCACTATTTTTTTTAAAAAAATGCCGCTTTTAAAAACGTTACAAAACACTGATTTTTTAATTGCTTTTTACAAATGGTCAAAAACATTTTATATAAAAACGCTTCTTTTTTTTAAAAAAAACACTGTTTACTAAAAACATTAAAAACACTCTTTTTAATAAACTTAAAATTTTTTTTATATAAAAAAACTTTTTTTAAAAAAAACAGTTTATTTAAAAAAAGTTTTTAATTTTTTTTTATAAACGTGAAATGTTTTTTATAAAACTTTTTTAACGTTTTTTTTATAAATCAATTTTTTTTATAAACATGTTAAAAAACAGTTTATATAATAACGTTGAAAAATACTGTTTTTTTAACGTTTTTAACATTTTATATGAAAACTGTTCATATAAAAAGTTGGTTTTAATAGTTGATAAAAACCTTTTTTTTAACATTTTTGATGTCTTTTTATAAAAAAAAAATTGATTTTATAAAAAACAGTTAAAAAGAGTTTATTAGAAAACCTTTTGATGTTTATAACTATTTAAAAAAAAGGGTTTTTGTATAAGCAGTTTTTTAACGTATATAAAAAACAGTAAAAAAAATAGTGTTTTTTTAACCTTTTTAAAAAACAGTGTTTTTAACAAAAAGTGTTTTTATATAAACTATAAGAGCTTTTCTCTCTCTTATCTCTCTTATTCTTACTTTCTCTCTTTTTTGGATTATTTTTTTAAACGTTAAAAAAACACAGTTTTTTTATAAACATCAAAAAACAATTTATATAAAATCAATGTTTTTAAAAAAATCAGTTTATAATCGTTAAACGGTTTTTTTATAAACAATTTTTTTAACTTTTTTTATAAAATTATTTTTTTACGTAAAACATTCAAAAACAGTTGATATAAAAATGTTAAAAACACTATTTTTTATAAATGTTAAAAAACTGTTTATATAAACCACTATTTTTTTAAGGAAAAAACACTGTTTTTAAAAAACGTTACAAAACACTGAATTTTTAACTGTTTTTTATAAACATTCAAAAACAGTTTTATAATTCTCTTTAAAAAAATGTTGTTTTTATATAAACCATTTTTTAATATTTTTTTAAAAGATTTCTTTTTTTTAAGAACAATGTTTTTACATAATTTTTTTTAACGTTTATACGAAAAACTGTTAAAAAAACAGTGTTTTTAATGTTTTTATATTAAGTGTTTTTTACGTTTTTAATTTATTCATATAAAGAATGGGTTTTATGAAAAAAGTTGAAAACAATTTACAAAAAAACTTTTGACATTCATAAACTGTTTTTTATAAGATTGTTTTTATATAAAGTTTTTTCAAAATTTTTTTTTACTATTTAAAACAATAAGATATAATGTAAAATTTGTTTTAATACACTAATAAATACTTATACTAATGGGTAAAATAGTCTTTTTGATTGAAAAATGAGTCAACTGACCATCAAACTAGCTAACTAACGTTTTTTGTCGATTTTGAATCCTAAACGAGTTGAATGTAAACAAATGGAATAAAACTCTAAATAACTATTGGACCCCAAATATTAAAAGATCCTTACAAAATTGACAAGGAGCCATAGAATAGACTGTGATTTTGTTTAAGTAGAATGTGTTATGTGAGGATTGAAATAGTATTTTTCTTAAGATAATTTCGATTGAATCTTTATATAGAAATGTGAGTTTAATTAGTTAGAAGCATATTATGTGAATTTAGTTAGTTAGAAGCATATGGTGTATGTTGCTCTATTTTAAAGGAAGTGAGGTATGCTTCCATGTTTAATAACATTGTTTTTTAAATAAAATATATAATATTCCTTTTTGGATTTTTCTCTTTTTATATTGTGATTGGACAATTATTTTTGTGCTTTGTTATAAGGTTTGCTATTTTTATTTTGACTCATTTTCAGATTTTTTTTATACAAATTATAACCTTTATGCTTTATTTTCTTAACACACAAGTTCTAATTGTTTGTCATTTCTGTCTATCATGTCCATGATACTATTCATTATATTTTATAAAAATTAGGGGTTAAAGTATAATTTATGTAAAGTTGATTAAGTGCCTAAGTAAAATATTTTGAAATATATATATATATATATATATATATATATATATATGATAGTAATTATCGTGATTATATATGAGTGTCCATTTTCTCTCCATCTATTATTAATTAATACTTATATAATGTGTCAAATAGACATAAAAATATAATTATGTCTTAAATAAAAAAAGTATCTCGGTGTTTAGTGTATACTAATCATAGAACTACCATCTCTACTAAAAAAATATAAATATGTAGTTGATTTGTAATTTTAAAATAGAGGCATGTTCATATGTCCCAAATTTTTTATTCATTTTTTCATCTCATATTAACATTAGTTTAAATGTAATGATAATATTATTTATGTGGCATATATTTACGAATAAAATTATACCACCCTCGCGCATCGCGCGGGGTTTAAAACTAGTTTCATAAATAACCTAGAGAGGTGTGGATGGAAGGCTTCAATGAAACTCTTAGCCATGTTGATGATCTCCTTTCTTAGACCCATCATGAAGACTATAAATAGGGGTGGACCAACAGCTTGACTCTCCTAAAACATGATCGTAATAGTCAGCTGTGGTACTAGAATGGACTTGGTTTATTAGATTGTGATGATCTTATCTTCAAGTTAAACGTATCTTAGATTCCTATTGACGCTATTCCTCAGTGCCTAATTACCAAATATTTGGGAGATTGTGACTTGCATGATGTTCATAAAATAGTTCGCATCCACATCTTATTAATGCGCTGAGTAGAAGCAATAGAAGAATGTTAAGATATTTCAAATTTATTAATTCTCCATATATTTTGGATGATCCTCCTGCTGGAAGGGAGAGAGTGCACCCAGCTCATCCGACTTCCAAAGCTCAAGGAAAACATCCTGTTCAATAGTTCTTTTATATTTTATTATTCATTTATCCTTTAATATAATACAGTACTTGAATGTAAAACAATTATAAAAATTAACACTTTTGTGTTATTAACTCTTGATTATTTAATCAATTAGTCAACTTGTATTGTAACACCTTAGATTCTACTAATGCACTTAGATTTATTGATAAAAATTTAGCATTAGTTATCAGTGGTGACCAAGTGTATGAGGAATATATTTTTGTATTCCAATAATTATGAATGTTTACATGTCTTCCTCTATGTAACTTAGTCGGGTAAAACTTATTTGTAACTTTTTTAGTTGTATACGAAGTTTTACAGACTTCTTGTTCTTGACTTGTAAATGATGAAGTCATATATAAAGTAATGATTACTTTTTGTTCGTGACTTTTATATACGAAGTCACACATGAAGTTTTAACTTGGGTGAACAACGATTGTGTCTTAAGTTGTTGGTGCATATGGAATTTGATAAGTTCAACCTGATTAAGTATGTTTTGCTGATCGACAGAAAGTTCAACTTGATTAAGTATGTTCTGTTATTGATTGGCAAGAGTTGAAGACCATGATACATTTTTACTTATTTCTGGGGGGATGTATATTGTCGTACTCCGAAAAAAAAATGAATGGACTGAAATCAAAATTTTATTGAAATTTGAACAATATTTATTTTGAACATAAAGAAATACAATTATTGAAATCCCTTGAATCATTGATAATACTTTCGGAGGTGCTCGGCATTCCAGAGTTTTTTGAACTCTTCCCTTCCAAAGTCTCCAGCCGATAAGTTCCTGGTTGGATGACTGCTGAAATGCAATATGGTCCATGCTAGTTATCCTCAAGCTTGTTATTCTTCTGGATAAGCTTCTTAAGGATATAATCTCCCTCTTTTGAATTAATCGTCTTGACCCTTTTGTTGTAAAAACGAGTTGTCCTCTTTTGGCATGTAGCATTTCACAGAGAAGCATCTTCTCAAACTTCATCCAACATATCTAGATCTAATCGCCTCATCAAGTCACTAGTTGGAGAATCGAAATTCAGGACCCTATGAGTTGGCATGCCTATCTCGGTTGGTACCATGGATTCAGTTCCAAATACAAGCATGTAAGGTGTCTCTCCAGTTGCTGTTCTCGACGTTGTTCTGTAAATCTAAATAACATAATGTAATTCCTTAATCCAGCTGCCTTTAGCAGCATCACGCCTCTTCTTCAATCCATTGAGCAAAGTTCTATTTGTTACTTATGTTTAACCATTACTTTGTGGATGGCCTTGTGCAGAATAAAGTTTCTAGATCTTGGACTAGGTACAATATGCTTCAAACTCATCGTTATCAAATTAGGTGCCATGACCTGTAGTAAAATCATAGGGAATCCCGTACCTACATATGATGCTCTTCCAGATGAACTAATACACTTTCTCGTATGTAGGGACGAATCCAATTTATGACCAAGGGGGTCAATGGTCCTCCCAGACAATTTCAAAATTTGTACTTTATGGGTTAAATTTTTTTAGGATAATAACAATATGTTGATATGGTCCCCCAAGACTTAAAAATATATCTCCAAATAAGTCCACTTTTGTATTTATTTGGGTGTTTGTTGAGAAAACAACAAGCCCATATTTATTTTAATCAAAATGGTTCCACTTAGCCTTTAGTAAATACAAAACCTATTTTTTCCTTTCCTTTCTCTATCTTTTCCCCAAGCCAACAGTTGTCTTCCCCCAATGTTACATTCTTAAACAAAAACAAAACAAGTTGGTGGATCATCTCTATTCAGAATAGACTATTTTTTTAACATCACTAAGATAACAGGTGAGTTTTTTCTCCTTTTGTATACATACATCTCTATCATTTTTATACAAATCTGTTTTTTTTTTTACTTTCATTTCGGTTTTATATTTTATATTTTTTATTGTTAATGTTAATAAAAAAAATCTTTCATTTAGGTATTTAATCCTTATATTTAAAAATCAGATTCTAACTTTTTTTTATGTTAATGTTAATGTTAATGTTAATCAGATTCTAAAAATATATGTTTATTTTGAAAAGTATGTTAATAACTTTTTTTAATGTTAATGTTAATGTTAATGTTAATGTTAATGTTAATGTTAATGTTAATGTTAATGTTAATGTTAATGTTAATGTTAATTAGATTCTAACTTTTATTTCATATGTTGAATGATAGAATTATATTGTTTATTGGAGTTTTTATTGACAATAAATAATAATGTAAAAAATTATATTGTTATATGTTAAAAGTAATGCTAAAAAATTATATTGTAAATTTATCTGTTGTACTAATTAGACTTATTATATTGAATGATAGAATTATGGGAAAATAACATAGGATTGATTCATTCTTCAAGAGAAAGCATATTGAAAGTGTAGAGGTTTATGCATTTTTTCCCACGCCTGAGATTAATGTTCAAACTTCAATACTCGAAATGCTTGAAATACATACTCTGAAATCACCAAGAATTGAAATAACCGAGTTGGATATTATTAACTTAGAGCATGATCTAGGAAAATGTATTGACATATGGAGATATATTGATAAAATAATTGATGAAGTTCAGCTTGCATATATTAATTATGGTCCATATCAATGCGTTTTACCGGAGTACCCTTTCTCTAAGCATGAAAATCATCCTCGCCGCTTTCAAGCATCATGGTTTAATATATATCCATCTTGGTTGCTGCATTTTGTCTACCTTGCTATCTATTTAACAAAGAAGGTGTGCAATATGGACAAAGTACGTTCACAAGGATGGATTTAATACTTGGAAAAAAGTAAGGAATGGGAAGGATTGTGCATTTGCAAATCATGTTGGGAAACAACCGAATTCACTACATAAAATTGCTCAACAATCATGCGATGATCTAATGAATAAGTCACAGCATATTCAGAATGTTCTTAAGAAACATACTTCTGAACAAGTTGCAAACAATTGATTGCGACTCAAAGTTTCAATTGATTCAATTTGTTATATTATATTTCGAGGTATGGCTCTGAGAGGTCGAGATGAAAGAAAAAACTCTAAGAATCGTGGGAATTTTCTTGAATTTATACACGCTTTTGCCGAGTATAATGCAGATGTTCCAAATGTTGTGCTGGGAAATGCTCCTCAAAATGCTTCATATATATCATCTCATGTTCAGAAGGAGATTTTACTCATTTAATATATGAAAATCATAAAGGTAATTTGTAAGGAAATCGACGATTCAAAGTTTTGTATCCTAGGTGATGAAGCCCGAGACCAAGCAAAAAGGGAACAAATGACCATTGTTTTGAGATTTGTTGATAAAGATGGTCTCATTCAGGAGCCTTTTTTTGGGCTCGTACATGTATCAGATACAAAGGCTGAAGTTGTAAGGAATGGGATAATTTTTACTCTTTTTCGACACAATATTGACATTTATAGCATTAAATGTAAAGGTTATGATGGTGCCAGTAATATGAGAAGTAGATGGAATGGATTGCAAGCCTTAGTTGCTAATGAATGTCCGTATACATATTATGTCCGTTGTTTTTCTCATAGCTTGCAATTGGCATTAGTTGCAACATCTCGCTCAGTTATTGATGTGCATATGTTCTTCTCAAAATTGAGTTTCATCGTAAATATTATGGGTGCTTCTTGTAAATGTACCGATGAATTAAAAATTGCCCAAGCTTCCGATATTGCCTATTTGATTTCCATTGAAGAGCTTGAGATAGGGACATGGATGAATCAAATTGGTAATTTACAAAGGGTTGGAGATACACGATGGGGTTCTCATCTTAGATCTCTTTCTAGCTTAATAAAGATGTTTAGTGAAACTTGTAAAGTTTTACTGAACATCATTGATGATGGAGAATGGGATCAACGTGGATATGCAAATTCAGTTTATAATTCTTTGACTTCTTTCAAGTTTGTGTTCATCCTGCATCTTATGAAAGACATTTTGGAAATCACAGATGTACTTTCTCAAGATTTTCAACGGAAGACTCAAGACATTCTAAATGCTATGCATCTTGTGAAAGCCACAAAAAGGCCCATTTAAAAGTGAATAGATGAAGGATACGATGCTTTCATTGTTAAGGTGAAATCTTTTTGTGAAAAACATACTATAGATGTCCCAGATTTAAATACTTTATATCTTGGAAGACAAGGTCGAGCGTGACATCAACAATAAATATACACTTCTTGAGAATTATCGAATAAATATATTTATAGCCACAATAAAATCTCAGTTGCAAGAGCTAAATAATAGGTTTAGTGATCATACAATTAGGATACTCATGCTTATCTTCGCGTTAGATCCTCAAAATAATCTTATGTCTTTGAGTATTGATGATATTTCCAGTCTTATGGATGAATTTTACTCTAAAGACTTCATTGAGGATGAGAAATATGACTTAAGGGTCCAATTGAAATATTACGAGGTTGATGTACTTTAACATCCAGAGTTGCAACAGTTGTCTACACTTTCCGATCTATGTCAGTGGTTGGTGAAAATTAGAAAGTCTACAATGTATCCACTAATTGATAGATTGCTCAAGCTTTTTCCAACTCTTCCCGTTTCTACTGCAACCACAGAACGTGCTTTTTTTGCTATGAGTCACGTCAAATCTGAACCTCGAAACAAGATGGAGGATGAATATCTGACAAATTCTCTTCTTATATACATTGAAAAGGAAATTGCAACACAGTTTAGTACATATTCAATCCTTAACGGATTTCATGATTTAAAAACACGTCGAGTGCAGTTTTGATAAAGCTTTTGTATGTTCTATGGAGATTTTTTTTGGTTATTTTTTATTGTCTCTACCAATGCAACTTATGTAATTCCCTAATATTTTTTCTAGTTAAGATATTCATTATATACCTAGCAATGGTGAAATTTCAAATTTTTTGTTATCAATATATCTCATATTCCAATGAAAAATTTTCTCTTGTTAAATTATTGGTCCCCCCGAATTTTTTTTTGGCCCCGTCCCTGCTCGTATGGAATCTCAATCAATGGATCTACTTCCACCCATTGTATGAAGTAATCAACAACAAAGACTAAATACTTTAAACTGCCTTAGGTGGTCAGTAGTGGGCTGACTAAGATAATTCCCCAAATAGCTAAGGACCAAGGAGATTATTAGGGTTAGAGCAACTTTGGGTGCTTTGTGAATTGCAGAGAACTTTTGGCATTTGTCACACTGTCTTGAAAATGCTTTACAATCAGCCCTCATAATCAACGAATAGTATCCCCGAGTGTTGATTCTTTGGAGCAGATACCGACCAACTGCATGAGCTCTACATAACCCTTTATGCACTTCTCTAATCAACTCTTCTACTTCTATTTGATGGACACATCATAATAAGGAGATTGTTAGTCCCCTTCTATCTAGAACGCCTTTGTCCAACACATATCTTGCTTCTTTATACTGGAGATTTTTAGCCTCTTTAGGATTAGGTGGTAGAATTCCTTCTTCAATATATGCTTTGATTGGGTCCATCCAGGAAGGTCCCAAATCTACAACAATGGAATTAACCATTAAATCCTCATCAATGATTCTGTTATCCAAGATTTCTATTGGAATTATTCTCCTGAACTCAATTCCTGTAGCTGATGTTAGCTGAGAAAGGGCATCAGCACAGGCATTTTCTATTCTTGGGATCCTATTCATTTGTATGACATGATACTTGGTAAGGATTTCCATAGCTTTGTCTAGGTACCTGGTTATCTATTCTCCTTTGACTCCATATAAATGAAGAAATTGATTGATCAATAGCTATGAATCACTATACGCCACTACTTGCTCGGCGACTAATGAATGAGCCAAATCTAGTCCATCTATCAAAACTTCATATTCTTCCTCGTCGTTTGACGCTTTGAACTGAAACCTAAGTGAATACTCAATGTAAATATCATTAGGAGTATTAAGTATTATAACTGCTCCACTACCAGTCAAACATGAAGACCCATCCACGTACGAATTCCATAACAAAATATCACCATTGAAGCTTTCTTCAGACATAACTCCATGATGGAATATTTTCTTGCTCCCCTCTGCATATTTCTGAGCCATTTCCTAAGTTCTTAATGACTCAGGTTGATTGGTACCAACTTCAGCTTGCCTTTGAGCTGAGCTCTCTTCCTTAGAAGTCTGCTTGGCAGACAAGTCTTATTGGTCGAGAACCTCTAGATAAGTGAATTCAGTAATAAAATCCACCAAATCTTGGACTTTGAATGAATACCTTGGTTCATAGACAATGTCATATTCTCCCAGTTCTACCACCAAATACATCAATCTACCCAACTTCCCAGGCTTGTGGAGAGCTTGCAGAAGAGGTAGATCAATATACAAAACTATAATGTGTGCTTGAAAATAGGGCTTCATATGTGTGGAGGCTTCAAGGAGTGCTAAGGCCAACTTATACAAATATGGATACCTAATCTCGGCTCCTCTGAATGCTTTGCTGGTGTAGTAAACTAGTTTTTGGATCCCGTTATCCAATCTAACCAAGGCCGAGCTAACCGCAGATTAAAAAACAACCAGTTACAATTACAATTACTCTCCCAAAATTGGTCGAGACAACGAGGGTGGTGATCTAAAATACTTATTCAATTCTTGAAAAGCTTCTTCACATTCTTCATTCCACTAGAAAGTCTTTCTCAACACCATGCAAAATGGCAAACACTTATTTGTTTCCCGAGAAATAAATCTGTTTAAAGATGTCACTCTACTGGTGAGCCTTTGCACGTCTTTTTTGCAAGTCGGTGACTGCATTTCAATCAAAGATTTTATATTTGTTGGATTAGCTTAAATTACCCTTTGATTAACTATGAAGCCAATAAACATTCATTCTTGTACCCCGAACACACACTTGATCAGATTTAACTTCATCTGATGCTTTCCAGCTGGTCAAGAGTTTGACTGAGATCGTCGATATGATCTGAGGCCTTCTTTCTTTTTGTGAACATATCGTCCACATAAACCTCCATTCTATTGCCTATCTTCTCCTCAAACACCTTGTTAACTAACCTATGGTATGTTTCTCCTGCATTTTTGAGCCCAAAGGGAATTACGTTGCAACAATAAGTTCCTCGGTTGGTGATAAAAATTGTGCTTTCCCTATCTTCTAGTTTCACCTAATCTGGTTATACCCAGAATAAGCGTCCATAAAGCTCAAAAGCTCATGTCCAGACATTGCGTCCACCAATTGAGAAATTCTAGGCAGAGGAAGATGATCTTTTGGGCACGCTTTATTCAAATCGATAAAATCCACACACATCCTCCACTTATCATTTTTATTTTTGACCATTACAATGTTGGCCAACTAGGCTGCATACTTAACATCTTCAATAAATTTAGTTTTTGTAGGCTTCTCCACCTCTTCCTGAATAGCTTGATTTTTTTTTGGACTGAAAACTCTGCGCCTTTGCTTGATCGTCTTGGCATCCTTATTGATATTGAGCTCATGGCAGAGGAAATTGGGATTAATCCCAGGCGTCACCTCATGTCTCTAACCAAATACCTTTCTCTACTGCCTCAGGAATATAATCAATTCTAATTTAGGGATTGGATCCAGTGTTGAGCCGATCTGCGTAGTCCTTTTTGGTTTGTCGTCATCCAGGATAATACTTTCAGTAGCTTCCACAATCTGCCCTTTGACTAACTCTGTCTCCTCTAGGGGATCTAAAGTTTCAACTTCAGAGTCATTATTGGGCTTAGTAGTATCTACCTAATAAGTGGTCATATTTTTCTTCAACTTAATCAAGTCTTCTTCTTCGACTGAGGGGTAGTAACACTCTCTGGACACCTTTTGGTCTCCTTTGGCAACACCTATTCCAAAATGAGTTGAAAACTTTAAGCATTGATGGATTGTTGACGGTATAGCTTCAAACTTCTTCAAACTTACTCTGTTGAGGATCACATTATAGGCAGATTGAACATTTTTATCCATCACAAAAAAACATATTTTCTTGATACGGATTACCGGCAAGGTACCAAAAAACACTTCTATCTTGAGTGTCCCAAGAGGGTAAACTTTTTCACTTGAAAAACCTATTAATGGCCTGTGGTAAGATTCAAGTTGGTTGAGTTTCAAATCCAATCTCTGAAAGCAAGGGTAAAACATAATAACTGTCGAGCTCTTATTGTCAATCAAAACCCTAGAGATGACGGCATCCTGGATTCTGAATTTGACGACCAATGGATCATCATGGGGATAAAGTACTCCAAAAAGGTCGTTCTTAGAAAAGAAGATTCCCAGTTTTTCTTTACTGACCTTCCTGGGCCAATCAACTTCTTTTAGATTGATTCTCTGGATATAAGAACAGACTTGGGCCTCATTCTAGTAGGCTTTTCTTTTGATTGTGTGATCGCTTCCTCCTTCATCGCCTCCTGTAAATACATGACAATCAAATGAACCAAAATTTATCATATCCACCTCACGTTCTGGTTGCTTAGGCTTCTTTAAAAGGCCAGTATCATCTTCATAATCATCTTTATGGTTTATCTTCCTGTCAGCTCTAGGCTTGCATGGAGAATTTGGCAGGACTCTTGCTTCTCTTCCTTCTCGTCGATCAATAAATTTGTTCAGCTTTCCTCAGTGAATAAGAGATTCTATTTTATTCTTCAAAGTTATACAATTATCTTTTGTGTGGCCATGATCCTTATGGAATTCACAATATTTAGATTTGTCCCTCTTATTAAGATGTTCCCTCAACCTTCCAGGCCATCGTAAATCCTTATTGTGTATGATTTCCTCTAGGATATGGTGAATGCTAACACTCAATGGAGCATAGGTTCCGTATTTTTTGAGCTTGTCCTCCTTTTTGACTTATGTTCCTTCTGATCATTTTGGTCCTTCTTATCAGGCTTGGTGGTTGTACTCTATTTTGCAGCCATTGCTTCCTCAACTTTTATTTTTTTTCCCGCCTTTTAGGTGGGTCTTTGGCCCAATTATAATACCGTTTCTCAGGAAGTAGTTCACTCATTAGAGAGGTGATATTTATTTTCTCCTCGTAATCAACTACTTATAATTTCTCATTATTAAAACGAGTGATGTACTCCCTAGTAGTTTCCCCTATTCGCTACCTTACACACAAGAGATGGGGTACTCTCCTTACTGGCTTGTCCCCAAAATAGAAATTACTAATAAACATCTTGACAAGCTGGTTAATGTTGGTACTTTTTCCTCGGGGTAAGTTATTATACCATATTTGTGCAGATCCTGTAATGGTGCTTAAGAACCCTCTACATCTCATCTCATCGAGGACTGAATAAATGTCAGCAGTAGTTTGATATTTATCAATGTACAGAACTCGATCAGTTTTACCATCATATTTGGGGGTGAACACAGGAACTTTAAACTTATATGGAGTAGGAGAATCAACAATCACCTGAATAAAAAGGGATCCTTTAATGAAGCTTCACTATAAGGGATTCTTTGCCATCTCTTCTAGTTGGTCTTCCAATCACTGGATTGATACTTTCTACAAAGGATTGCCTACATTCGATTTATGTGAGGTAGTGTGGTTGTCTCGACCATGTGTCTGTGTTAAGATCTCTTCCTAAGAAGTATCCTCGGTGTGTATAGATCGTCGGACACTAGATCTTAATCGGACTGAGGCTTCACGATGGTCGACTGGATATTGAGTGTTCCTGGATAAAGCTCTAGGAGGATTTCTGTTTGCTCGAGGTCCCAAACGGTCAAAGACGAAGCTCGGCTTAACCTTTCCAGGATGCTTGGACTTTTAGGAGATAAATAATGGCCATCATAAGACTCTGAGGCTCTAATTGAGGAACTAATTCCCGAGTGATAAGTCCTATCATGAGACGATCTGGAATAGCTGCGTCGACTATGCCTAGGAGGTGGAGGAAACATTTCTCCCCTTGGTGATAGAACTACTTACTGCCTGGATAAGGCTAGAGATCTGGCTTGTAGCGACTAAGGCAATTGTCTCATTGAATCTTTCATAGCGTATTGCCCCTGGCAATACCGTCAAGGTTCCCATTTAGGTCGGCTACTGTAGGCGGAGTAGATGGAACAATTAGGTTGCCTTTATTTATGGTACTGGGCTCTAGATCACTCATTTTTCCTCGAACAAGGATATACGAGATTAATAAAGGAGATTGGATACATGTTCCCACAAACGACGCCAATTTGTTGATGTTAAAAAATGGACTTGATCCAATTTTATAGTCACAAATAAAATATAGAATTGTAATGAGATAATTAAAAGAGAGGCACATGATTTTTAAGTGGTTCAGCTATGTAAGAAAGCCTACGTCCACTGTTATGGTATTGATTTCTGAGATTACAAAAATCTAGGTACTCTTGTAAATAAGAACATCCTAGAATCCATTATATATTTCCCCTGATAAAAGGAATCAAATGTATTTATAGTGACCCAAAGATCAAGGGTTGAAATATCAAGAGATGGAGTGCCTTTATACATTTAAGCATTTATGCCCACACATAGTGAATATGATGGTTGGTTGTATGAACCACGTGAGATAAGACCTTTTGTTGTACTTCCCGTGTGGTGGATTTTCATCTATATTGATGGTCTTCATTCTTCACGTTAGTTGAAATGCCTGCTGAGTGACTATCTGCTGAATAAGATTCATGCCACATAGGGAGACACTTGTCCACTTCTGATTGGTCTATGTTGGTGGATAATTTTTGGTATCAACACACCCTACAATCATTCATCGTGTAACATCTCCATTAATTTTGGGCAATTTGATTCTCATACTTCCTAAAGGTAAATTGTAGAGTTTTAATCATAACATATAGAATATATAAAATAAAACAAGAATAATTCAACTAATTATGTAGCTACCTGCCCTCTCCAATCTTCTACTTCATCTTGTGATTCAAAGACATAACGAGTTGTTTTCTTGTATTATAGATTGATGAGTATCACCTTTTTAGGACTCCTAAAAGGCAATTCATCATCATACTCATTAGTTCCTTGATCACTCATTATCCACGAGCAGACAATGATGATTCCATAGTTATATATTGTTCAATAATTGACCATCCAATATACTGTTCATTCTTTATGTAATCTTTAAAGGTTTTCCATAAGTGATTGAAAGGATACATATAGGTATACCTAACGGGACCACACAACAAAGTCTCATCTCATAAATTCATAAGAAAGTGGAAAATGATATCGAACGACGAAGGAAAATATTTATCTAATACACAAATTGTCTTGACTAAAGTTGATTTCCCAGCTTTAATGTGCTCTCTGTTGCACAATGTAGGGTAATCACAAACTGATTTTCATAATAGGTCTTTGTGTTTAGTGAAGCAATGCATAAATAATAGAGGGACTAATTAAATCATGACATCCTAGTCGTGAGACTTTCACTGTTACAGGTCATTTGTATAGTAGCTTACTACCCCGTGACAAGTTGAACAAAGTGTCTGAGAGGATATTTGTCTCTCTAGTATTCAAAGTGAAAGTAGTTTGGGTATAGAAATTCTTTTTATTATTGGATAATTATTTAATCACAATTTCTTCTTTATTTTCATATCCTGTAAATCGTGGCGTGCCCACTCTCCATATTTTCAATGAGATCCACCCATGCATGTTTCTATCAGATGTTCCACAACATTACTCTCTGTGTCATCACATCAATTACATTCCTTACACTATGATCTTTCCAATACGACAAGTAATAAAATATTAATCGTCTGGACAATGCCTTCATTTTACTGGGGTCGTTTGGATTCCCCTAACTTTATTCTTTAGGTTTACAAACTGAGATTTTTTGCCTATATAAATATTCCCCAGAGTCACAACCTTCACCTTCTCCTTAATCTGCAATCCAGAAATCCGAGATGGTTATGTCCTAGGATCATGACCAATAAGTAAAAAGTTTAACTTTTTACTCCTAAAAAGGTGATTGGTAGGCAAAAATCTATGACGACCCGTATAACGCATCTTATCAATATGAGTTAGCCACGCAGCTTCAATTTTCTACTCATATATGGGACATCATAATAACCATGAACATTACAACCGAACAAGGTCCCATAAGTAAGAAGGTCTTCGATAGCCCGAATTACCATTGCTTTAAGTGAATTCTTCATTCTTATGAGAGTCAAATTCCATCACGGCTTTATCCTACAACTCTTTAAGTTCTTCAACTAGTGGGTCTAAGAATATATTAATATCATCACTGGGAGCCTTTGGCCAGGGTATCAATAAAGATAATAATATGAACTCCTTTCTCATACATAGTGTCGGAAGGAGATTTAAAGCCGTCATGAGAAATGGCCAATAACGCTGATTAGTATTTAAATTACCAAAAGGCTTAAACCCATCGGCTGATAATAAAAAATGGATATTATGCGGTTCCTTTACAAATTCATGGTGTCGTGCATTTGAAATTTTCTTGATAAGTGAATCAATCGGATGAAGCTTGAGATTCACGTACACCTCGCATCGAGTGTGCCATATCATGGCCCCTACTATCCAGACTACTGTGAAAAAACATTTTAATCATGACCCTAGGGGAAAATACTTTAAAATATTTTATGGAACATGCGAGAACTTGTGATATTTTGCACTCTTAACTTTTAAATTCTCAAAAGGCACATATCTAGTCTCACTATGTATAGGTCACCCGTCATTCTCTTCATTCTTATTACAGTATATTATGCAATCATACATGCATTCATGAATAGATTTGTACTTTAAAACCAAACCCTTCAAGCTCTTCTTCATGCTAGGATAATTATTTGGTAACGTGTTCTCTTCTGGGAGAATTTATTTAACCCACTTAAGAATTATTTCCAGACAAATGGACTTTTCAAATTATGCAAATTGATCATTACATAAAATATTGATTCATCTTCTTCACAATGTTTCTAAAAAGGTTTAGATGCGTTGACTTTCAACCATATGTATTCCCGATCTTTGGGTAATTCATCATCAACTTGTTCATTGACTTGATCATAATTCTTATTATCCGAATCCATAGGTTGGTGGTTGATCATGGTGAACTCCATAATCATAATCAATTAGGTCGGTCAATGGATGATGTGCTATCGAACCATTCATCACTTCCACCCGATGAGGTTCTGTCACGCGGTCATGTATTGATAATTTTCTCGGAACATATCATATAGTTTCTCCATTGAATGTTCATATCTCATGGTCTTTCATCATACCCCATATTAGTAAATTCAATTCAATGTCTTTCGTACACTTGAATTTGACGTTTATACAATAGTTGCACGGACACAAAATCCTATCACTATTAAGGTTTTTATCTATATGTTTAATAAATTCCTGAACACCCTTTACATGATTATCAGATACTTTGTGACTCTCTCCAATCCAGTGTATGTATTATGGGAGAGTCATAAGTAGTCTTCAAAATTCAAGTCACCTATATAAATAGGTTGGATATAAAATCTCTCAATTTATAATTCATGCAAATTCATTCAACCCCAATAAATTTAAAACAAATCCATTCAACTTAATCAGAAAGAAATATTATAAGAATTTTTTTTCAAACCAAATAGATATTCCATCTAATCAAGCTATTAATTATTTGTTCAAAAAGACAAAAATTTCAATGAGTAGACTTGACTAATAAATTAACTCGCTAACTAATAAAACAATTTGCATAATTTTTTTTAATAATATCCCTTCCCAGTGGTCCACATAAGCAGGCTTATCTCCATGACCAGAGTACATTTTATCAACCAATATTTGATCTTCACCCATCACCAAAGGCTATGTGTGGACATGTGTCCTAATAATTATGGAAATGAGAGTGCAGGTGTCAATAATCCTGGTATTAGTCAAGTTCCTTATATAATACACCTCGCCAAAGTTAGCATACGTGGATAACAATGATGCAGGGAATGTTCCAAGTGTAGTCATTTGCGAGGGGAATGTTCCAGGAGAAGGAATTTAGGAGGGAAATGTTGTAACATGAGGCATTTGCGAGGGGAATTTTCCAGGGGAGGATAAGGGAATGTTTGTGAAAGTGTCAAGTACCCCAATTTTAAAATCTTATCAAAATTAATTCAATTTCCTTTTAAAGATGCGAAATAGAGATGGCTCAACTTAAACAAATTTTAATTTCTTTCAAATTAAAATAAAACTAAACACAAAGTGAAATTAAATTAAACAAGAGAAAACAATTTCACTTAAACATATTAACTCAACCCAAGTCCTAGAAATTTGCCTAATCAATTAATTATTTCATTTTGCAAATTAGGCCAAACCAAATTTTATCCAATAAAATTAATGACTTAAATTAAATTAATTTTTACCCAAACAAATTAGCACCAAATTAAGTATACCAATTTTATCTTTTTTCCTAAGCATACATCTAATGTGATATTCACAAAAGATAAAATAAGTAAACAACCACAACTCCGCGATGTATGAGGAAAAATCCACAATGGGAAAAAACCTTGGACGGCCCTAGCCTTAAGTCCACTAAGTATGGTACTTTTACAAGTACAAGAAAAAAGATTTACAACACTCGACTCGATTCCCTTAAAGCACCGATGTTTCTTCTTGTACCGACCTCCGCTTAGTTGACAATACCGGACTCCACCGGAACCTTGCAATCCACCAATGAGGCCTTTGAAACAACCGTCAACCCGCACCCGAAGCCTTTCTCCGAGTGGAAACGCCGCAGCAACAAACAAGTCTTCTTCTTTGAGGGATTTAGAAGTAAACCCAAACAACTCTTTAAACGGTAGAGATAAAACTAGTGCCAAAACTCCAAGCAAGGATATATATTAAGGAACTTGGATAAACAAACCATTGGGTGTTAACAAAAGTGTTTAAGGATTTTTCTTAAGAAACACAACACTCAAAACATGAACTTTTTAAGTTGAAATTAAAACTCTCTCTAGGAGATGGAGGAATGTGAAAAAGTTGCTTTTTCAAACTTGGTTCCCGCACCTATAACTTCTGTCAAAAGTTAGTGGGTAAAGGTAAATGGAAACATGGGAAAAAATGCTCAAAATTGCAAGAAATATTTCCCTCCTGAAATCTCGTTCGAACGAAGTCTCATTCAAATGATACTTCTAACGAAGTTCTAGTGGCAGGTCATTGGAAAACCTCGTTCCAATGAAATTATAGTTCGAACGAAAAAAACTCGTTCGAACGACAATTTCGAACGAACTTCCAGAAAGTATAAAATTTTATTTTTAGTCCAGAAACTTTATTTTAAAGTTTTAAATAAACTTTCTGAAAATAAACATCAGTTTAAAATAAAATTACACCCAATACAAATTTTTCAAAGCTCCTATATATATATATTTAAAATGCATTCATACCATAGGAGCAATGGAACCAATGTTGTTGACATAGAAACGAGGCACATTGAACTCGGCATTTGATGAAGTTTTATGAACTTGGTCACTACGTCTTCAACTAACACGTCATAGGTTTGAATGGATAAACTTGAACACTATCCTATGACTCAAATGTTTTTTTCCTGAATTGACCCAAAACAACAAAGGACCCCAATTGGAAATTTGTGACCTTACAAATCTCCCTCTTTAGCTATTCCGGGACAAAAACCATATAAAAATTCTAAAGGGTCGTCAATCTCTACTAAACAAAAATATATCCCACCCAAACTTGACTCAAGACCCAATGATTAATATCTTTGCTGGTGAAAGTTTCCATCTAGAAGAATTCCTGCACGCTTAAGCAAACTATCAAACGTATAGGGAATATCAAAATATATAAAGCAATTAAAATAAGTATTCCCCCTAAATTAATTCTCCTTTATCAACAATATTCAACCTAAGAAGATAGCGCTCTCCCCTAAGTTTAATCCCCTAATGTTTGATAAGATAATAATAGGATTAGATACCATGTCTCCCCTATCATTCTCCCCCTTTTTGTTCAGGAATATACAAAGGATATAAACTAATTTAAACATGAATGAGCTTAGAGTGATAAGAACATGAAAGCATATGGGCAACAAAAGTATAACTAATCCATACAAAGAATAAAGTATAGCAACTAAGATGCACTAAAATGATACCAATAAGAGACATGAGATATTAAGCATGTGATATCAACAAAAATGCAACAAGATAGATACCAATTATGAAGTAGAAGCATAGATGGACTAGAAAGCAAGGCAAAGACAAAAAAAAATTATATATATACATACTCTAAATATACCAATAATGCACACGCACATATATATAGATATAAACACCACACATGACATAAAATAAAATAAGCTTTTCACACTAGAATGGCAAAAATGTGTCATATGGAAACGGAAGTGTAGGGGTGTGAACTAGTAACAATGAAAGTTAGACCCAATCACTTAAAACATGTTCACGGAGTTCTCATTTGATTTCAAACTTTATCACATTTGAATATAACCTCATCTGACAATATAAATTGAACTCAATGAACAAACATACACAATGCATACAAGCATAGATTTCTGATGATTCTACAAACCAAATAGAGTCATGACTTTGAAAATACAACTAGGATAAATGGACATTGTGCAAACCGTTGATATACCATCCAATCTCCCTCAATAAGCATATATATTTGAATGAATATATCAATTAAAAATAGGCCTTGGCAATTATTTTTCTTTTTAATGCCATATATTATTTTAGGCCTTTGGACCACGTATTTCTTTTAGGTCCATTCTAAACGGTGGCTTACTTTTTGCAAAGGATAATAATTCCTTTCGGAGCCCTTACCCGTGCACACACACACACACACACAGATATATATATATATATATATATATATATATATCACAAATCTCACGTGCAACTGATTTTGACATGCACTAGTCCCCCTAGGTCACAAATATGTAGATGACAAGATTGGTAGGAGAACACCTCACAAAGCTCAAATATAACATGTGACGATTAAATTTCAAAAGAGCTCATGCATGTGTAAATTTAGGCATATAAAAATAGAATCCATTTAATCAACACAGAATCCAACTACTCCATCTAAGCATGGTAAAGAACATTTTAAGGATTGACAATCTTAACCAAAAGTTCTAGCCACATGGGAGCGAAAAAGAAGGGATGCAAACACAAGTATATGCCACATAAAGTGTGTCAAAGTAAAATACACACAAAATAAAAATCTTTTTGAGTTTTTGAAATTTTTGAACCAAAAAAAATATTTACTCAAAAAGGCACACAAAGATCATTTGTATTTTTCATAAAGGCTAAATTAAAAAAAAATAAAAAACACAAATGATAAACAAAAATATTTTTGTATTTTTCATTTAATGAAAACTAAAATAAAAGAAGTATAATACAAAAGATAAACAAAAATCATAATTCTAGCATGTGATTAAGCATAGAGGATAGACTAGAAAATGATTAAAAATAAGCATACATTTAGAATGATAATATAACATGTAGTACAAAAGCTAAAGCATGCGAACAACTAACACATTCAACCTTTAGATTTAGCAAGGGAGGAAGCATGTGAAAGTAAATGAGAATAAAAAATCCTATTTTGTAAAGCTACCAAGTCGGATCTCCTAACCCAACTAATGATGAATGACGATCTCAGGGTGTAGGAATCTTGGCTACCTCAGTTGCCTTATGTAGGGATTTTCTAGGACCTCATTTAAGATCAAAACAAAATTTCCTAAGATGAGATTTTCAACCACAATGTGCACAAGTAGAAACACGTCAAAGGTTGGTACCTAAGGATTGATCTTTAAAGGTTTTCCTAGATGATTCTCCAAAAACATAGGTTTTGGATTTATGAGTTGATTCATTACATCTATTGAAGCCTAAACCACAAGTGTCATTTTTAATTTGGACCGTTCCTAAAATTTTATCTAATTTCTCCGAACGACACTCCAAATCAAATTTGACTTTACTAGAGGCTTTTAATTTATTTTCTAATTCTAAAATTTTAGACTCTAACAATACATTTCTCTCTTCAAACTCGAGAAGCTCCTTTTTCATTGATTCCATTAAACCTCTTAGGCTATCTCTCTCGCCTTCAACATATTCAAGCTTCTCTCGAAGTGTTCTCTCACGTGTCCTAAGGTCTTCAACCAACACACTATCATACACGACCTTGGTACGCTCTCTTAAACTCGTTTCTAACTTCAAATTTTCTCTTTTTAATTTAATATATTCTTTATATAATTCTTGAAAAGGATTTTAAAGTTCACTCACATTAACCCCTTCTTAATTTTCACTCTATCTTTCTTCTTCCCTCTCACTACCATAGAAAGCAAGGGAATCATAAACTTTGACCTCGAAAGTGTCATGTGTTTGTATATCATCACGAGAAGATTCATTATCGGTGCGCACATGACTAGCCATAAAAGCCACAAAGTTGGGCTTAGTGGGGGAATCGGGTCCCTCTTCCTTATCACTATCACTAAGGGTCGCATTATAACAAATAGGTTGCTTACCATCTCTCCTTAGTTTAGTGGGGCACTCAAAATCCCTATGGCCATACCCTTCACAACTAAAACACCTATTTGAATCGTCCCAATTTAAATTTTCTTTAGGAGTTTTAGGAATCGTTTCGGCTTTTTCATGCTTAGAATTTTCAAATTTCTTAAAATAATTTTTAAATTTATCTTTGTCAAAGTTAGGAAAATTTCAAAATTTCCTACCAAACAAGGCCATATCTTCCGAGTCACTCTCACTTTCACTCTCTACTACTTGTTTATCCCCTTTTCGAGCTTTCAAAGCAACACCCTTATCTATTTTCTTTTCAGTTTTATAGGAAAACATGTCTAGTTCATAGGTTTGTAAATCACCTACGAGCTCTTCTAATTTCATAGAGGCTAATGTGGGTAAAGAATTTAACACAGTCACCTTAGGAATAAATCTATCGAGTAGGGACATTAAAATTTTCTTTACTACTCGGTTGTCGGGTATTTTCTCTCCCAAATTAAAAGATGAATTAATTATATCGGAAAGTCTAGCAGAAAATTCATCAAAAGTTTCTTTTTCGTTCCTTTTGATGGTTTCAAATTGAGTGGTGAGGTTTTGGAGTTTTGAAGGTTTTACGACACTAGTACCTTCATGAGTGAGTTGTAAAATATCCCAAGCTTCTTTAGAAGTTTCACACGTCATAATACGACGGAATTCATCCGGTGTGACCGCCCTAAACAAGGAATTTAAACCACGGGAATTGAAATTAGATAGTTTAAATTCATTCTCACTCCATCTATCGGCGGGTTTGGGAACACACTCATTATCTACTAAATGTGTGTAACAACCCAGGTTTTTGAGCGACTATTTTATACTATTTTTCCTGATGGGCAAATTTTATAAAATAGGGGATGTTGGAGTAAATATTATTTCCCGTGAGACTTAGGGATAATATTAACTATGTTTTGTCTATTTACCGTTATGAGAAGGTAAATAGCGTTATATTGTGATATATTGCGTCGTTATATATAAAACGAAGGTTATGACCTATATTTAAATTTGGGTATAATTAATGAATTAAAATGAAATTGGAACACAAAAATATTTCACACTTTCCCGAATGCCAAAATAGGGGGTGCGGTTATTTTTAGAATAGTCAAGATAGTCGAAATAAGTGCCACGTTGTATTTTTGGGTTTCGGGCACTTTTGGGGTTTTATGACTCAATTAAGTGGTTACGAGTAATTTTAGTGGTGTATTAGCAATTAAAAGTGGGGATTTATGTTTTGAGACCCGTATAAATCCCCCACCCCCTTTCTTTTCTTCATTTTTGTGTGAGAAACCAAAGGAGAGAGAGAGATAGAGAAGAGAGAGTTGGGAGAAAATGGGAGAAAGAGAGAAAATGAAGATTTTGGGCCGGATTCCGTCACTACCGGAGGTGATCCGAGACTACGAACCTCGAGGCAAGTTTCTTACTTGCTAGATATAGATTTAATGTGATAAATCTGCATGTGTAGTTAAGTTTTGGGAGGTTTAAACCATAAATGGGTTTTTGGTTGATTTTGGTGTTTAACCCTTAATCTTGTGTTTTAATTTGATTTGAAGAGAAATAATTAGTTATTTGATGAGTAGAAATGATTTTATAGTAATATTTGTTGTTGTGGTTGGGTAAAATATTGGGTAGAAGCTTGGATGGCTTGTTAATGGCCGAAATAACTTCTCGGAGATGAAGCTGTCCGCCAGGATCGATCGATCGAGCCTGGGAGATCGATCGATCGATGGCCAGGGGTCGATCGATCGACCCCTTCTGAAAAGGTGAGATTTTTTCTAGTGTTGTTTTAGCCCTTTTCTTTTAGGTTCAAGGTTTAGTAACATTCCTTTGGGAAGTAATGGGGAGTCCTAGAGGGTTGTATTGGGTAGACTAATGTCCTAGGCTAAGAGAGGATATCTAGGTTTACCCGAGGGCTAGTTTGTATAGGTTAATGTCCGAATGATATAGGAGGTTAACCTAAAGTAAAATTGGAAGTTAAAATATTTATGTTGAGTTTTTGGGAGACACTCCTTTATGGAGACTCACATTGAGGGTTTACGAAATTATATGAACTCTTGGAGGCTAGTTTGAGGTTAGTGGCACTTTGGGTCTTAGGTCATTAATAAAATATGACTTAATAAGAATGAAATGCACATTCTAACACTTGGTGCTAAATGTCTAAATGAATGATTTTTGGAAAAGTAAAATTGGATATTTTCGAAAGGAAAAGTAATGATTTTCATAAATGATAATTTATGGATTACACACCTCCCTAAATCGCTATCATAAGGGAAGTTGCGTACGTGTGGTGAAGCCCCCTGGCTAATGAATGCAGGGTGGATATAGTCCCTAGGCCATATGGGCATTTGTATTACTGCGTTGGTTAGGGGATTCTGGGTGTGGTCCTGACGTTTCCGCAGGCAATATGACCGCTTCCCGACGTTGGTAGGTTCCCAGGTTGTCTTGTATAGATAGGACCTGGAAGATGATAGCCATTTAGGGGCGCGTCCAGTGGGGAAACCCGGAGGGATGGTCTTAGATTTATTAAAGCAATTCATGATAATGGATTGGCTTTAATTACATTTCCTGGATGGAAGAAGGGAAATGGGATATATGGTTTGACTTCGGATAATATTTCCCGAAAGAAAGGAGGGAAATGGAAGCATATGGCATACAAAAGTATTTTTATGATAATAAAAATGACTTTTGATTACACTTCCTGGATGAAAGAAGGGAAGTGGGGTTTTATGAAAAAGGATAAAGCACTTTTTATGATAATAAAACTTGCTTTAATTTATGTATTCTTCCTGGATGGAAGAAAGGAAATAAAATTGGTAAATAAGTTTGACTTGGTAAACATTTGATAAAATGTTGTACCATTTATGTATATTCCTAAAGAAAGAAATTAGGAATTGTGCCATTAGATGATGGATAGGTTTTATTTTATATTTTCTTTGTGTAGCTGTAGATGTGACCTCCCACACATATGCACACACATATACATTTATTGATTATTTCGTGCTAAGGATATAATGGATCTCGACGATCAACCTTGCCTAAGTAGTAGTGTATTGGGGGGGGGGGGGGGTTCCTTGTTTGGATTTCGCTTTGCGAGACACCCCACGCACGAATAGGGCATAGTGTTGAGAATGGGGAGAAGTTAGCCCTTAGTACTTAAGGTTAACTAGAACATCTCACGATATTGCGCTAGGTTGCTGCTAGATTGAGAGGTGAGAAATATTACTGTTATCTGCGAGAGAATTACGCACTTAACAGTCATGCATTTTTAGTCACATGGTAATCATATCAAATTGGGCCCTGACCCGTATCTATATTTCTTTGTTTTTGCATATACTTCTTGCCGTACAGGTGCTCTACCGCATAGACACCCGAATTTACATTGCCATTCCAGTTGTCATGGAGCTACAGCATATTGCGGATGTTGTAGGTTATTGGTATTAGACACTTCTTTCCATTGTACGTTAGTTAAGTTCAGTATATTTATTCGGGCGTGTTTGCCCAAGGTATTGCACTCATTCATTATATTGTAAATATTGAATTGTAATACTCGATGTACTATTTGTATTGGTCTGTTCACCGACAGCTTATTCGGTGATATTTATTATATTGTCATTCTTCATTTATCGATTTTTGATATCCACCGTTCTTGCAAATGGGATTGTCTAAGTGTTTTCTTTTACTTACTATTTTTTTTAAAATTTGACATTCCGTTTTCTAAAATGATTGGTGGTTATCTCATACTATTATTTTAATCGACAGTGATGCTAAGAATGGATCATCTATGATTCCTGTGATTATTAGAGTATTGGGCTGACCACCTATTATTTTAGTAACCGGGTTGTCACAGATGGTATCAGAGCATTAGGTTCTAGAGTCCTTAAGAATCTGTACGAACGTTTTACGTCTTCTGCGTTTCTCTCTGTTTGATGTAGAGCCCTAAGATTAAGATCGTTGAATTCTCTTGTGAAATTCCGTTCTCCTGCTATGGTACGAGAACCCCGAAGATCTTTTGCGCGTTCAGGTGAGACTTATAAGTCGTCGGATATAGGGCTTCGAGGTAGGCTGCGGCGAAGGCATCATAGGATGGGATTACTATAAGAGCTGTGAACTATGGTCGGGGATGAGGGCCGCTTTGGAGGTCTCTCCCTTTGTAGCATTGTTTTATATTACTGCCGTGACTACTAAGTATAGTGGAAATAGTTTTCACAAGTACCGCTGTCGGTAGAGAGTGGTACTATGCTTGGAATTCCAAGCAATTTCAACTCAAAGTTGAGAGGTCCTTGACAAGGACCACATGTTGAAGTTCAGTTGGATAGAGGAAGTGTAACTTCGTTCGGTGAGAACGTAAGGCCCGAGAGTTTTGGACTAGAGATGGGTATAGAAGTGCCCAGGTGAGAGGATTGGAAGAAAACCTTTCACCCATTGGAGTAAGGTTGAAGTGGCCGGAATGATAGTCGCCTCTTTATGGTGGGGAAGAATGTTTTGCCCATAGAGAGGGCCTTTCAGTGGAAATGATAGGCTCGTAAGTAAGTTTTGCTAACACTTTTGGAGAAGTAGTGTTCATGAGATCCCATTGGTGGACATGCACCCGAGGAAGACTCATTGAGCTAAGTCCGGGGAGGCTGGTAGAATGTCCTCTTTGCTGAAGAGGTTAAGGGAACTATGCGTTCTGATCTTGTCGATTGTAGAACAAGGGCGAGATTTGGATGCCTAGTTGGGACATTGATGGAAGTAGTTTGGTTCGGATAAGACTAGAATGACGTGTCTTGGAACCATTGGTAGAAGCCAAGGAGGTTGGCTAGTATATTGGTGGAATTTTCAACTTAGGTGCGAGTGGTGCATTCCTTAGGTAAGATGGAGTAGTATGGTGTTAACCCTAGGTCCGGGTGTGTATATCGAGCTTGTTATAGTATCGGTATTTATATATAGTAAGTGTATCTACATGGCTTCCATAATAGGGAAGTTCTGTATTTTCCTTTCACTCGTTATGGGGCGAGTGGTGATATGTGTGGTACGTGCTACTTGTATTTTATGTATTATACGAGTAGAGATACTCTTGGTTGGGTTGGTGTGATAGCAAGCGAATAAATTGCGGGGCTATCCTATCTCTAGTTCTAGAAGAAAGAGCTAGTGGTTCTATAATATCTCCCCTGGATACAGGTTGAGACTTTATAGAGGTGGTTTACGGCATGTAGGTAGTTTTTATTTTTTATTTTGTTTATTATTTGTTTGTCTTGCTTTATTCTTTTTCTTTGACTATTTTCTTTGCTTGTGTGTGCTGTGCCTTATCTCCGCGACTGGCTAGTTAAGGGGATTGTGTGGAGGGGTTCCTTGTTTGGATTTCGCTTTGCGAGACGCTCCACGCATGAACCTTAACGACGTTGGGAGTGGAGAGATGTGAATTTTCTTTTCTGTTCTTTCTTTTCTTTTTCTATTGATTGAGGTGCTGGGTTGGAAGGTTTAGCCAAGAATCACGTATATGAGTGATTAAGGGCTAAGTTGATGTGCGATATATGAGCACTATGATAGTTTTCCTCTGATCGATGTGGGAAAGACTAAGATTATGAAAGTCTGATGGAGACTTATGGTTGTGCCTTAATGAGAAGGCCATTTGTAAAGAGGTATATGTGTATTTTGGGATAAAGTATTTGTGGCATCTTACTGAAAGAAAATGCCTCAGTTGATTGTTATGGAAACTTAGAAGTAAATATGTATTAATAGAGTTACCAGTTAGAACCTTAGCGTTCCCGATTATGTGTCTTCGACCGTTACTTCTTGACGACCGACGATGCGAGGTAGTAGTGTAATGGGAGGGTTCCTTATTTGGATTTCGCCTCGGCGAGACGTCCCACGCATGAAACCGAGCGAATTTCAGAAGTCGGGAAAGGTCTTGGACACTAGGGATATATTTAATATTATACTTATACGACTAGATTAGGATAGATAGATCGGCTTTAGGATTCTTAGGACGCTAGGCCCTTAGGGCATGTGACGTTATTTTGGGAAGGTGGTTGGGAGTTGACCACAATAGGTTTGTGGGTTAAATTTAAGTAGGATTTGGTCCCTAGAACGAGAAGTATGGGATCTCGAGATATTCGGAATGTTAGGCCGTTAGTGGTGGGGCCTCTCGCATATAGAGTGTTACGTTGGTAACCTACCTTTTGAGGAGTCGAAGTATGAGTTGACTTTTTCTCCTGCACTCGTGTCGTTAAGGTCGAGAGTAGATTTAACGAATGATTCTCTGCCAGGAACGGGAAGTGTTAATGCGGGAGCATGGACTCATTGTTTATGTGTCTCACACTTTTACGAAGTGTCGTCCCCCGCTTGACGAAGAGTTCGTAGCGGTAGTATTTGCCTTGGAGAATAGAGGCACTACTTCCTGGGAAGGAGTTTGGGTCTTTTCACGAACAACAATTTGGAGTTCGTAAAGGAGTATCAATTGAGTATTCCCTTTCGCTGAGGAAATGCGGATGGGGTAGCCAATGCGCCTAATAGAAAACCCGTCAGAGAGTTTAGTCGTGGCATGGAATGCTAAGGGGAACGAGCTTAACCGAGGGGGCGCTATTATAAGACCATTCATGTCCATGATTGACACTTTCACCTACTAATGTACAAAGAGTAGTGTGGAACGAGAATGGGTATATCCATGGACATCTCTATCGAATTGTCGATAATGCAACGGTCATGATTCTCGTTGAGAAAACTGTGGATCATTGGACCAATCGCGACTTACTCAATGGAAATGGGTGGACTAAGTGCAGATGAGTACTCCCAGCTCTTCGTAGTAGAGTTATGGAACTGTATGCAGTTCCTATCAATACAGGGTTGCAACGAGGCGAGATATTCGTGTCAAGGTACTGGTAAAGTTTCCAGGAAGAAATGGGAACCGTGTGGATATGGGGTATATCCTACCACCCGTAAGTGGATGGGTGGGTTTGATTTAAAGGAAAGATCGGAGTAGTAGCTTTTATGGGTCTAATTTCCATACAACAGTTTGGATCGTTTCCTACGAGTATGATGCCGTGTGTAGCCTAGTATAGTTGGCAGTGTGCCTTGTCTGTTCGTTGGAATGGAAACAACGAATAGTATATTTCTCGGGCTTGGAGTAGTTCGAGAATATCTTTTTCATGATTGGGCTCATTGAGCACTAGACTTTTAAGGGCTACGCCAATGCGAATAGAAGTAAGTTAGTGTAGTTATTCCCTAGTAAGGGTGTGATGTGTTTCGAAAAGTAAGGCAATTTGTTCCGAGGTTGTGTAGGTATCTCCTACCGTAGTAGAAGGGTAGGATCGATAGTTCATCAGGAACGAATTGGTGCTATGTTAGAGCACAGAGAATGTGGACTGAGATCGATAGTAATGACCTTAGTCTGAGTCCTATGGGGACGCTGCACTATAGAGGGGTTTACTAGTATGATAACACAGTTTTTGGTATAGTATACCCTTTATATGATTATGGGTTACGCCTGAATTTTGAGGGAAAAATTCCCCGTTAAGGGGGGGAGTATGTAACAACCCAGGTTTTTGAGCGACTATTTTATACTATTTTGCATGATGGGCAAATTTTATACAATAGGGGATGTTGGAGTAAATATTATTTTCCGTGAGACTTAGGGATAATATTTACTATGTTTTGTCTATTTACCGTTATGAGAAGGTAAATAGTGTTATATTGTGAGATATTGCGTCATTATATGTAAAACGACGGTTATGACCTATATTTAAATTTGGGTATAATTAATGAATTAAAATGAAATTGGAACACAAAAATAGTTCACACTTTCCCGAATGCCAAAATAGGGGGTGCGGTTGTTTTTAGAATAGTCGAGATAGTCGAAATAAGTGCCACGTTGTATTTTTGGGTTTCGGGCACTTTTGGGGTTTTATGACTCAATTAAGTGGTTACGAGTCGTTTTAGTGGTGTATTAGCAATTAAAAGTGGGGATTTATGTTTTGAGACCCGTATAAATCCCCCACCCCCTTTCTTTTCTTCATTTTTGTGTGATAAACCAAAGGAGAGAGAGAGAGAGAGAGAAGAGAGAGTTGGGAGAAAATGGGAGAAAGAGAGAAAATGAAGATTTTGGGCCGGATTCCGTCGCTACCGGAGGTAATCCGAGACTACGAACCTCGAGGCAAGTTTCTTACTTGCTAGATATAGATTTAATGTGATAAATATGCATGTGTAGTTAAGTTTTGGGAGGTTTAAACCATAAATGGGTTTTTGGTTGATTTCAGCGTTTAACCCTTAATCTTGTGTTTTAATTTGATTTGAAGAGAAATAATTAGTTATTTGATGAGTAGAAATGATTTTATAGTAATATTTGTTGTTGTGGTTGGGTAAAATATTGGGTAAAAGCTTGGATGGCTCGTTAATGTCCGAAACAGCTTCTCGGAGAAGAAGCTGTCCGCCAGGATCGATCGATCGAGCCTGGGAGATCGATCGATCGAGGCCTTCGATCTATCGACGGCCAGGGGTCGATCGATCGACCCCTTCTGAAAAGGTGAGATTTTTTCTAGTGTTGTTTTAGCCCTTTTCTTTTAGGTTCGAGGTTTAGGAACCTTCCTTTGGGAAGTAATGGGGAGTCCTAGAGGGTTGTATTGGGTAGACTAATGTCCTAGGCTAAGAGAGGATATCTGGGTTTACCCGAGGGCTAGTTTGTATAGGTTAATGTCCGAATGATATAGGAGGTTAACCTAAAGTAAAATTGGAAGTTAAAATATTTATGTTGAGTTTTTGGGAGACACTCCTTTATGGAGACTCACATTGAGGGTTTACGAAATTATATGAACTCTTGGAGGCTAGTTTGAGGTTAGTGGAACTTTGGGTCTTAGGTCATTAATAAAATATGACTTAATAAGAATGAAATGCACATTCTAACACTTGGTGCTAAATGGCTAAATGAATGATTTTTGGAAAAGTAAAATTGGATGTTTTCGAAAGGAAAAGTAATGGTTTTCATAAATGATAATTTATGGATTATACACCTCCCTAAATCGCTATCATAAGGGAAGTTGCGTACGTGTGGTGAAGCCCCCTGGCTAATGAATGCAGGGTGGATATAGTCCCTAGTCCATATGGGCATTTGTATTACTGCGTTGGTTAGGGGATTCTGGGTGTGGTCCTGACGTTCCCGCAGGCAATATGACTGCTTCCCGACGTTGGTAGGTTCCCAGGTTGTCTTTTATAGATAGGCCCTGGAAGATGATAGCCATTTAGGGGCGCGTCCAGTGGGGAAACCCGGAGGGACGGTCTTAGATTTATTAAAGCAATTCATGATAATGGATTGGCTTTAATTACATTTCCTGGATGGAAGAAGGGAAATGGGATATATGGTTTGGCTTCGAATAATATTTCCCGAAACAAAGAAGGGAAATGGAAGCATATGGCATACAACAATATTTTTATGATAATAAAAATGACTTTTGATTACACTTCCTGGATGAATGAAGGGAAGTGGGGTTTTATGAAAAAGGATAAAGCACTTTTTATGATAATAAAACTTGCTTTAATTTATGTATTCTTCCTGGATGGAAGAAAGGAAATAAAATTGGTAAATAAGTTTGACTTGGTAAACATTTGATAAAATGTTGTACCATTTATGTATATTCCTAAAGAAAGAAATTAGGAATTGTGCCATTAGATGATGGATGGGTTTTATTTTATATTTTCTTTGTGTAGCTGTAGATGTGACCTCCCACACATATGCACACACATATACATTTATTGATTATTTCGTGCTAAGGATATAATGGATCTCGACGATCAACCTTGCCTAAGTAGTAGTGTATCGGGGGGGTTCCTTGTTTGGATTTCACTTTGCGAGACACCCCACGCACGAATAGGGCATAGTGTTGATAATGGGGAGAAGTTAGCCCTTAGTACTTAGGGTTAACTAGAACATCTCACGATATTGCGCTAGGTTGCTGCTAGATTGAGAGGTGAGAAATATTACTGTTATCTACGAGAGAATTACGCACTTAACTGTCATGCATTTTTAGTCACATGGTAATCATATCAAACCGGGCCCTGACCCATATCTATATTTCTTTGTTTCTGCATATACTTCTTGCCGTACAGGTTCTCTACCACATGGACACCCGAATTTATATTTCCATTCCAGTTGTCATGGAGCTACAGCATATTGCGGATGTTGTAGGTTATTGGTATTAGACACTTCTTTCCATTGTACGTTAGTTAAGTTCAGTATATTTATTCGAGCGTGTTTGCCCAAGGTATTGCACTCATTTATTATATTGTAAATATTGAATTGTAATACTCGATGTACTATTTGTATTGGTCTGCTCACCGACAGCTTATTCGGTGATATTTATTATATTATCATTCTTCATTTATCGATTTTTGATATCAACCGTTCTTGCAAATGGGATTGTCTAAGTGTTTTTCTTTTACTTACTAAATTTTTTTAAATTTGACAGTCCGTTTTCTAAAATGATTGGTGGTTATCTCATACTATTATTTTAATCGACAGTGATGCTAAGAATTGACCATCTATGATTCCTGTCATTATTAGAGTATTGGGCTGGCCATCTATTATTTTAGTAGGCGGGTTATCACAATGTGTAGGTGGGGACCACCCGTTAATGACAGACAATCAAACTCTCTCGTCTATAGATTTTTGTGTTGATTTCATCCGCGCTTTCCAATACGCGTAATTAGAACCATTGAAAATAGGAAATTTTGAAAATGGGGAAAATTCCATTTTAGCCAAAAGTATTTAAAGGATCTCAACGAAGTAATTTATCGTTTTAGCTCTGATACCAATTTGAAAGTGTCAAGTACCCCAATTTTAAAATCTTATCAAAATTAATTCAATTTCCTTTTAAAGATGCGTAATAGAGATGGCTCAACTTAAACAATTTTTAATTTCTTTCAAATTAAAATAAAACTAAACACAAAGTGAAATTATATTAAACAAGAAAAAAAAATAATTAAACATATTAACTCAACCCAAGTCCTATAAATTTGCCTAATCAATTAATTATTTCATTTTTCAAATTAGGCCAAATCAAATTTTATCCAATAAATGTAATGACTTGAATTAAATTATTTTTTACCCAAACAAATTAGTACCAAATTTAATATACCGATTTTTATCTTTTTTCCTAAGCATGCATCTAATTTGATATTTGCAAAAGATAAAATAAATAAACAACCACAACGCCGCGATGTACAAGGAAAACCCCACAACGGGAAAAAAATCTCGGACGACCCTAGACTTAATTCCACTAAGTATAGTACTTTTACAAGTGCAAGAAAAAAAACTTACAACACTCGACTCGACTCCCTTCAGGCTCCGATGCTTCTTCTTGTACCGACCTCCGCTTAGTTGACAATCCCGGACTCCATCGGAACTTGCAATCCACCAATGAGGCCTTTGAAACAACCGTCAACCCGCACCCGAAGCCTTTCTCCAAGTGGGAACGCCGCAATAACAAACAAGTCTTCTTCTTTGAGGGATTTAGAAGTCAACCCAAACAAATTTTAAACGGTAGAGATAAAACTGGTGCCAAAACTCCAAGCAAGGATATATATTAAGGAACTTGGATAAATAAACCACTAGGTGTTAACAAAAGTGTTTAAGAATTTTTCTTGAGAAACACAACACTCAAAACATGAACTTTTTCATTTGAAATTGAAACTCTCTAAAACT
Organism: Sambucus nigra; assembly: GCA_949130495.1. Lineage (NCBI taxonomy): Eukaryota > Viridiplantae > Streptophyta > Magnoliopsida > Dipsacales > Adoxaceae > Sambucus > Sambucus nigra. Next base: position 146,546,389 of record OX422207.1, read on the forward strand.
CTCTCTAGGAGATGGAGGAATGTGAAAAAGTTGGTTTTTCAAACTTGGTTCCCTCACCTATAACTTCTGTCAAAAGTTAGTGGGTAAAGGTAAGTAGAAACATGGGAAAAACTTCTCAAAACTGCCAAAAAAATTTCTCGCCTGAAATCTCGTTCGAAAGAGATTTTTGTTCGAACGAGAGTCGTTCGAACGATAATTCTAACAAGGTTCCAGTGGCAGGTCGTTGGCAAACCTCGTTCGAACGAAAAACTCGTTCGAACGACAATTTCGAACGAACTTCCAGAAAGTCTAAAATTTTATTTTAGCCCAGAAACTTTATTTTAAAGTTTGAAAGAAACTTTCTGAAAATAAACATCAGTTTAAAATAAAATTACACCCAATACAAATTGTTCCAAGCTCCTATATATATTTAAAATGCATTCATACCTTAGGAGAGATGGAACCAATGTTGTTGACGTAGAAACGAGGCACATTGAACTTGGAATTTGATTAAGCTTTATGAACTTGGACGCTACGTCTTCAACTAACACATCATCGGCTTGAATGGATAAACTTGAACACTATCCTATGACTCAAAAGTTTTTGTTCGTAATTGAGCCAAAACAACAAAGGACTCAATTGGAAATTTGTGTCCTTACAGTTTGAGGCATTTTATGGGGGTAACTCTGTTGTTGAGTAAAGAGTCAGAGAAACCCTTGGATTTTGTTCGTTAGGAGTGCCATATCCTTCTGAAGCTGTGACACCTTTCCTTTTACCTTCTCACCGTCTTCCAACACCCTTGCCACTTCAACCCTCATTACAGAGATCTCATACAATAAAAGTGCAATATACTTTAATTTAATACTTGGTATATGTGATCCCATACTTCTTACCCTCCCCTTATGATCCCTCCTAGGCACCTTGGTTAATGCATCTGATTGAATGTCATAGGGGCTGAACTCAAACTGACTGGTGGGCATGCCCTCTATCATTTCCTGTAACATATATATTCTATTTAGGACTAAAATTTTAACAACAACAATATTATAACTTGTATATATATATATATATATACATATATATATAAATATATATATATGTGTGTGTGTGTGTGTGTTTGTGTCTGTGGGTCTGTGTGATAACTTAATTCAAACTCACCAAAGTTAGAGCCAGTTTGTCTGGGAAATTATCATTCCTCTTTTCCCATCGAGCATGTAAGTACAAGTTGACCCAATTAGCATCTTTACCTTCTTTTAGAGTCCCCCGGGACCATTCCGCCCATTTACCCTCAATGTCATCATAAGAATTTGCCCCAATTTTTTAGACATCAACCTTTTTTGATCTATTCACTTTATTTATCACCCTCTCATTCTGTTTTTTCTCACCAGCTTAATTCTTTAAGAAGTCATTCCATTGGTCAATTGGCATTTCAATATTTTGGGAAACTTTGTCTTTCAACACCTATATGTCATAACTCGTTGCCTCCTTCGGGAAAAAAATCTTCCGAAGGTTCCATCGATAGGTTTTCAAAGCATTAACTACTTTGGAAAGAACCTTTGGCTTCAAACCGATAGGGAATGAAAATTTCTTATTATGTTGATCGTAAACATCATCCTTTAAGGTAGGATAAATCGTCTTTCAGTTATATGTGTCCCTAACACCCACAGTCACATTTTTAAAGACATATAAAAACTTCTAAAAATATTAACATCACCTTTCTCACCGATTTGTTATCCCCGCCAACAAAGAACTCGAGTGTAGGATTATTAGGATTTTCTTGAGTTTGATGACTCAGATATGGAGTAGGATGAATAAGTGGAGTACAATATTGATATCCCAGAGGAGATGAAAATTAAACCTGGGGTATAGGAGAGAATCCAGTTGGCTATGTTTTGATATTTTGTTTAATATTGTCATTTCTTTTCAATATTTCCTATGATTAAAAAACTATCAACGTATGTAAAAAAGTATGGCGTACCACTATATATTTATATATACATACACCTTTTCGACTGGTATTAAAACATGCTCAATGTGTCTAATTTCCATCCAATCAGTATAACTTTTTAAGAATTAATAGGCTCCTTAATCAATTTTTCTGGGGTGGAAATAATACTGATGGTCCTAAATGCCAATGGAGAAGTTATGAATACCTATGCAGAAGCATTGATGAGGGAGGTTTTGGCCTAGTGAACTTTAATTCTTTGTCTAGACTTTCTGTAATGAAGTATATTGGAATTTCTACACAATTGACTCTCTTTGGACAAAATTTATGAATAATAGATATAAAGACTCCCACTCTCCTAAAAGAGGATCTTTTACATGGAGAAACATGATGTTAATTAAAGAATCATACTCAGATCAAATGGAATTTATAGAGGATCTATGGATATGGCTTCTAGAGACATCAGGTGATTTTTCTATTTCTTCAGCTTATGATTGTGTTAATGATCATTATGCAATTTCTCGAGTTTTTTGCAATATTTAGAATTGCAATATCCCTAAAAAATGTTCAATCGACATGTGGAAAATTTTAAATCAATTTTTGCCAATGAATGATATTATATAAGATGTGGGAGTTAGATTATGCAGTAGATGTAAGGCCTGCCATATGAATTCAGAATCTCTTGATCATCTGTTCTTTTCCTTCCCAAATACTAAGCCGTTTTGGCAATTCTTTACTGGTCTAATGGGTGTTGAATCATCATTAACAATATTCAAACATTTCTTCAGAGCTGGAGGATCAAATCAGGCCCTAAAGATCAGTCTAAATTTCTGGGGAAATTCATTCCCATCATAGTTTGTTGAGAAATTCGAAAAGCAAGAAACCAATGCTTTTTTGAAATGCTACTTTCAATTTCAAAATTATTATTAGTTAGTCTTTAAGCTTGATATCTAGCATTTGCAAAGGGATAATTTCAAACATGAACTCAATCCCTTTGACAAAGGTATTCAAGAACCTTTGGGCACCAAATCTAATAGGAAAAATATATATGTCAAAGCCATTCATTGGAATTTCCCTTTAAAAACGTTATTCAAATTAAATGTAGATAGGGCTTTAAAAGGTAATCCAGGATCAAGTGGTCATGGTGGAATTCTCAGAAATGACAGAGGGGAAATTTTGTTTTCTTTTTCTAATTCAGAAGGTGTGTCATCTAATTCAAATGCAGAGATTAAAGGTCTCAGAATGGGAATTAAAATATGCATTGATTTCAACATTAAGGACGTGTAGATTGAATTAGATTCTATGTTTGTTTTGAATTTGATTAACAAGAATTGGAAACCACCTTGGGGCTTAAGAAAATGTGTTGATGAAGTCCTAAGTTGCCTATATCAAATCAAGTTTTCCTTAAAACATTACTACATGGAGTAAAATATTGTAGTTGATGCTTTGGCTATTCGTGGTATTGACCTTTCTTCTCTTATTATTTTTAAAAAAATTATAGAGCTTACTAAAATGGTCAGAGGTGTGTGACACCCCGCCTAATTAAATACCGGGCGATCACTCCTTTATTAAATTAAAATCAAGGTGAACAGTTGGTTCATTCTTAGCATCAGTGTCGAAAAATAACTTTTCCAATTTAAACACCCTAAATAATTAAGCGAAGTGTCAAAACCATTTTATACATTACTTTCCAAATTTTATTTTATATAAACCAACATTTAAAACTTTACGAAATTCATAATTAAAGAATCACACAACAACTATACTGGAACAAACAATCCAATAATTAAACATCCATAAAAGTAACTCCAACATTAAAACTTAAAGGAAAAACATCCTGACAGTAATAAATCCCAAAGAGTAAAATACTGGAAATAAATGAATCACAATGTCCGCTAAACAACTGAATAATGGAAAGGGCGACACATGCCCAACTGGATAAATAGTTCTAGAAGTGGAATCAAGAAATGAGGTCATCTAAGCAAGAGGCCTGCAACTCCCACCTAAGTTGCAGCGCATTCCTTCCAAAGGATCCTATACAAGATGCCCCTGTGGCTGGGCACCTGTAATACATACATATATATATACAAGAGAGAAAAGAAAATAGAAACGGGTCAGAGCGCGATTGTAAAAATGATTTAAAATTTGTTTAGCAAGTATTTAAAATGTTTACAGGCCAATGCAACAACATATTAGTGCGACACTCCCTTGAGAAATTCTCACCTCTCTTCTAATGTTCACACCTATCGCACTAACCTTCCCAATGGTTTAATTCATCTTATCTTAGGTTACTCGTAAGATGTAAATTGAAAAATTTAGCTGTTTAAGAAGTAAATTCCATTTAATACCAAAGCTCTCATTTTAACTTTATTTGTTAATAAAGTTTCCCAGTAATATACTATACTTTCAAAACACGTATTCCTCAGTTGAAATCATTATTCATATCTTACTTACCATAAACACAGTAGGAAATTCCCAAATTTCAGAATTTAATATATATATTAAATACTCATATAATATATATATTCTAACAGCACCCCACATAAAAATTATGGTGCGACATACTCTGCTATCCAGTCCCTGTATCACTCGTACTAAGGGAAATACAAGTTCGAAATCTCTCTCAAACTGTATTAACACAAACACAACAATATTGAGGCAAAGCATAGAGTCCCGGTCTATAAGAGGTCAGCACATGCCCCCACGTCTCTTAGGCCGTCTGGCTGTCGATCCGATTAGCCTGTACCAAAGGATCTCTATCTTTTAGGGTACGAGTCAATATCCCCCATAAAGGTCCCATCGAGATAAGACTGTCGCAACGCGGTAACCTTAGGGATAGCAAGTAGCGCGGGCATGGTTTTCACACGTATATAGTATATGCATAAACACAGACATATAAATATACTACTATTACCACATCAAATTTTGGTACATCTCATAATCCATAATTATGATATTTATCCTCATTTCTCGTTATTTAGTTATTACGTATAACGGTTCGTTCCTTACTTTAATTTGTGGGATTTTCCCAACTTATCAAGTGACACTCGTGAATTCCTATACTCCCAAGTGTAATTTCAGTAGGTACTCATTTATTTCTTCCACGTAACTACCTTACGCGTCTCCCCCCTTTTTATACATAGCTCAATCGTCCCTTATACGTAAACATCTCCAAAAATGTGAATCTCATTCTACATTAAAGGTTTCATATTTTTATTACGTCCTACTGGTCTTCTACACCTCCCAAAATATTTTAATAAGGATGTCCAAAGAGTGTTTCTCATTTAAATTGAATTTAACTATTTAGAGGAGAAAATAAGAGTCTGCCAGGAAGGGTCGATCGGTCGATGGCAGGAGCTCGATCGATCGATGCGTCGATTGATCGACACTCCTGGTTCGATCGATCGATCAAACAGGTATGGAGAATTCTGCAGATTAACAGTTACGGGTCTGTTCTATCACCCAACATCAACCAGATCCATATTTTTAACACCCAAACTCCCAAAAATTGGTACTACAAACATTATGAACCCAAATTAAACATCTTCTACGTAAGGCATGCAAATTTTCATCAATATCCATGGATTAATAGGCCAAAACTTAGAAAAATCTCATGAAGCCTAGAAATTTCTTTAAATTTGTTCTAATCAGTCTTTTTCCAGAATTTCTACTCCTAATACATCATAAATCCGTGGTTATACCTCTACATATGAAGGGGATTTCCATATTTTCATTCATATCATTACTACAAGAAATTTTCCTATCTCCAACATGGGTTTTCTTCTATGAAACTCATCCTAATCAACCCTAGACTAACATGAGTGATGCATTAACGAAATTAAGCAAGATAAATACTTGCTTTTAGATTTCAGGGTTCTGATTTGTGGACGAATTTGGTGTGGTTGCGTTCCCCGTCGCGCGATCTACGCGTTGGTGGTGGTGGCGGTGCAACCGGATGATTTTTTTTGGCCTTGGATTGCTTGGAAAGCTTTCTACCTTCCTCTCCAATGGCCGTTCTAAGGTTGTGAGTTTGATAACCCTAAAAGACCATTCCAAATGGCTGATATATCCTAATAAATTTTGTGGGTTTAATTACCCAAAATTACAAAATGTCCAAAATGCCCTCTCGGGGTACTAATTAAGCCTAAAAACGCCCCGAGACCCAAACTAAACCCCGGGTACACTTTTCTGACTATCTCGACCCTTCCGGACACTTTGGCGCACTCAAAACGACCATACGAGCGACTTATAATTTATTCACTTTTATTAATCAATATTTAGTCCCGACGCGACACGGGCGCGTCCCGACTCAAATTTCCAAAATTGTCATTTTATTCACTCGTGACAATTTTTATAGAATAAATCTCATATATTACTATACTCTTCCATTAACATTCAACAAATTTCAATAATTACCAACTCTCGTCATGCTAGTAAATATTTAAAACAACATTCCGGATTAAAATTAAATTAATTTATCTCGATTAAATTTAATTAATCCCTAAATTTAAAAGCCATAAAAATACGGGGTATTACAAGGTGCCTATAAGCTGGATCGATTGGGTTGTAAATACATGAGATCTTCTAATGTTTTAAATTTGTAATGGAGTTACATATAAAGCTCCAAATTTATTTTCCATTGCTTTTTCTTGTTGTAATGGGGATGATTATAAATTTTCACATTTATTGCTTTCCAAGTTCAACTTATTAGGCTCAAAAGTTAACTTTTTTTAGCAGGATTTTATCATTGGATCTTGTAAATGCCACTAGAGAGGCTATTTCTCTAATAATATAGTAATATGGGTGGGGTTACTGTCCCTCTTATTAAAAAACGAAACCAAAAAAAGTATAACATGTTAATAATCTATGAAATTTGGCATGCGGCCAACTGGGTGGAAGCATGTCTATGATTGACGTATAAAAGTCCATGATATTGAAATCATAATTTTTTTAGCCTTTTTAACAGTGTCACCAATGTCAGTGCCCTGTTGGGATCATGTAGGGGAAATATATTCTCAATTTCCTTATCCCAACATTCTGTCGATGAAAAAAGAATACGATCGAACACGTACTCTTGCAAGAGATCATCACCACAATTTGTAAGGTAATTAAACTGTTTAATTTTTTTATTACCATACTTGTAAATATGATTTCCCTCTATATGACACACACTAATTAGAGATGTTTTATGCGATAAAATTTCACTTATCGTACTTTTGTTTTCAGTAAATACCACTGTGACTTATTTTTCCTAAGAAAATGTATAGAAGGGTGTGAATCTGAGTCATAGAGGCAATGTTTCTTATTATCCTAAACAAATTTTGATTTTTCATTCAATCAATCGGACACAAGTCCAATTTAAGTTTATTTTAATTTAATTTGAGAATGCTATAAATATGCTCTGACACCACTTGTATGAGTGGAAGGCTCTAATACCACTTATGAATGTGGAAATAAATATGCTCGGTAATGATGGTAAAAAATTCCATTTTTTAACTTATTCAATTTTTTCTTTTATCCTAAACATACACCTATGTGATAAAACAGATAAAGAAAATCAAACATTCAATAAAGGCAAATTTTCAGGAAAAAAATCCTTTTGGGTAAATCCTTTTTTCATTCATCACTTTAGAGAGTTTATAAGACTATCGACATACAAACTACTTGATAACCACCACAAGTATAATGTGTAGTGCCTAGAAAATCTCTAAAGAATACGAATCCATCTAGAGTTATACACATGTGGCCTTCCATGATCGGTATCCACCATTCAATCATTGTCTTCAGTAGTGAGTTCCCTCAGGTATCACAATTCATCCATGGAGATGCCTTCTCTACAAAGGTGTATGAAAGGATACAAAACTTTCTAGGGTGTAAATGAATTCATAAGAACGATTTTTAGGATGTACGTTGTGAATTAAAAAGTGTTTTTAAATACAAAACAATGAAGAACTTTTGCAAAAGATATGAAGAAATGAATCTGGCAAAAGTCTTAACAAAACTAAACACGAAACAAGTATTTATAGGGTGTTCATAAATTTCTAGGCGACGGACTCGTTTGAACGACATTCAAGTCTCGTTTAAATGAAAAATGCACGTCATTTGAAAGAAATAAATCTCGTTTATACCAGCTTCAAATGACCCTCTGACGAGTCAAAATAATACTCCCTCAATAGAAGCACATTAGATTAAACCGCGAACCCTTCTAACGAAATCTCAATCTCGTTTAAACGAGACTGCTATCTCGTTTGAACGAGGTTTAAAATCAAAAATATTTTTATTTTAAAAATAAAAAGCCATGTACGTTTTTATAAAAATAAACATCCCTTAAAAATTCAGTGAAATATTTAAACTCTAAATTGCCTTATACCTTTCCAGGATGTCGAGAAGTCTTCAAACTGAGAGATGCTCGAGTTTGGTACATCGTGACGGTGCATGAATAATTTTAACGGGAAATGCCAAACTAGAATAAAATATAAAAAGGCCTATACGATGAAGAATATTAGAAAAATTGTTCTTACCTAATTAAACCTAAAATTACTATCAGTCCACCAATTGTGCAAGCTCATCCATCAATTTGTGTTCACCCAAACAACGATCAATCCAATTCAAGTTTATCCCGTACTCTTTCTAAATCTTCTACTTGATTGGTTTCCAAAAAAAATTAAAATATAATATTTCATATAAAATTCTACATCAAGGGTTTCATATACAATTTCTAATATAAATAGGTCATATTTCAATATAAAACATGTGAGAATAATAAAAAACACATACACACACATACACATTTGTTATGTACATATAAACATGATAAATTTCCCAATGTTAAAAAAAAATATCCTCATGTTAAAAAATTAGTTGATGGCCTAATACTGCTAAAAGATTGCGTTCTTTTGACTAAGATGAAGTACTTTTCTTTGAAGGCCTAATATTACTACAAAATTAGTTATGTCAGAAAATGGAGAAATTTCATAACAATACCTAATAAAATATTTGCTGCTAATTTTATTTTCTTTGAAGGCCTACATCAATAGTAATTTCATAACAATACCTAATAAGATGGAAAAAAATTCCTAAAAATATTAATCAAATTGAATAACCACTAATATATATAATTTTGTACCGTGAATTTCATAACAATAACTCACTCGTTAATTTAATAGTAATTTCATACCTTAAATTTCATAGCTCATTAATTATATTGTAATTTCATACCTTGAATTTCATAGCAATAACTAATATATATAATTTCCTAAAAATTATTGACAACACAGACATACACGCATTGTGAAACATACACACACACACACACAAAGGATGAAACACAAACCCACACTAAATCGTGCACACATACACACTGAATCACACACACACACTAAATCGTACACACTCACACATAGTGAATCACACACATAAACACATAAATGGATCAAATGGAGAGTAAGGGTTTGGGATTATCGAAAAATATACCTTGTAAGGAGAGAGAAAGAGGCCGCAAAAAAATAAAAGGAGAGAGAGATTTTTGCTGAGAGGGAGGGAATTTTGATTTTTGGGTAAGGAAATGAAATGTAGAGGGTTTTATTTTTTATACCTAAAATGGGGTAACGGTATAAAATCGTGGCCCATTATGTGACCCATTAATGAGTTAAACTTTGTCATGGTTCTCGACCATGATCCCGTTGGTGACCAGTTGAAAGCCCAATAAATGATCACGGTTCTCGATCGTGACCATGGAATGTGACCATTTTAAAATTATTTTGGGGGTCACGATTCTAAATCATGACCAATTTTCACTTGTAATTATCATGGATGGTCGCGGTTTTGGACCGTGGCAACCATTCTGCCCAAAATAAAGGAAAACTTGGTGCCATAAAGAGTCATGAGTGAGTTAAAATTTTGTATCATGACCCCCTCTGTCATAGTTTTTAACCGTGAAAATCCCCTCAATTAGGTCATCCTAAACCCTAGTCATGCATTTGGCACAATAAATACCTCAGGGTCACGATTTTGGACCATGAACCATTTACTATGACCATTTTTTATTTTTGGTGTAGTGTATGTGATTGCATTTGTATGTTTGGATATAATCAAATTTATGTTTTTGCTTCATAATAATGCCATTTGTTTTGAATCAAGTTTGTGTCCGCTCATATCACTTAATTATTAAGCTACCTACTCAATAATCTTGATTTATGGTCAGGGTTTGGTCATATCACATAATTATAACGCTACATACTCTAAAATTTTGATTTTTCCTAAGGGTAATGTTATGTCACATTATTTTACAAGTTACCAACTCATAAATATGGACTATCACAAAATTATAACTGAAAGCACAAATTTATAATAAGTATATTTCACAGAAATTAAAATATAGCATAATTCGTATAATAAACATTCAATACAAAAAATTAATTAATATAACAATATTAAATAACCCCAATAATTGAATCATTAATTACCTCGAGATGGTGGGTTTTACAGAATTTCTGCTCGTCTCCTAGTGAGTATTTGATTTGATTACATTTCATGCCGTCGTAGTTGAATTGGAGACAAGTTTGAGGTATCTATGAAATTTATAGTGTTCTTATCCCTTCAAGTTGTGACTGGAATTCCTGTTTTCTTATTATAATTAACTCATACACCTTCGTATTAAGATCTTGTTGTCTACGTTGTGATGCTATTGAGTTTTGATCACACGAGTTAATAAATTTCTCAGAATTCTGAATTTGTACAGTGTGATCTTGTAGACTGCTAAAAATTGCCTTGCATTTAGCTTTCTATTTTTCAGCCTTCCGCCCTAATGGTCGTGGCAGTGGAAAATATACCTCTTCAAATTCTTCAGCTAAATCAATGTCCTCTCCACCTATTGATGGCCCTGAATCTTCATCCATAAACTAAGCTAATGTGTTTGCTAAATGAAAATTTTGCATATTTTAATTGTTTTTTTATACAATCGTCATAAACAAATTTATGACCACTTTTAATTTTAAATTCATTAAAACCACATTGAATATGAGTAAACATAAATTTTTAAAGTAAAAAGTACATTATGAGGTAATGATTACAAAATCAAAGGCACTAAAGTAAAATTTATATATTAATTAAATTGAAAACAAATTGTTTAAATCATATACCCATTCAGCGCGTGATGTCCCACTCTCTCTTGTCGCACTAAATGGCCGAGTTATCATTGTAGCGTATAACATACAATCATGGATAATTTATTTTCACTTACCTTATAGGACTTTTATTGATCAGTGATATAACACACCTTCGGTGTTGTTGAACTCATGTTGTATTTTTACCCACATCGGTCCCCCTTTTTGGTAGTTCCCATTTTCCCATCTATGGGAATTAACAATATGCATAACAAAATGTAATTTCACCAACTTCACTTATATTTGGAAGTCTTGTAATTAGGCAGGGGGACGACATTGTAAAAAATTTAAAGAGTGAATTGATTACTATGAAACGTGTAATTAAAATTTAGGGCGTAAAACTCAAATATGTATACACATATTTTAAATTTTTACTGTAGTACTCCTTAATGGTCTAATTCAAAGAAAACAACTGTTATATTTCTCAATTTCAGTCGTGGAAGTGTTTTATGTTTAGAATTGTCTAGATAGGAAATAGTTCCATGTCTATCTCATACGTGAAATACTCCCACGTTTAGCCTCTCAACGTAGAACAATCACCCGATTGAAATCATGTCCCCTCCATTAGTGAATCTATAGCCTTCCCATAACTTTGAGGGAGGGTTAACGAATCCCCTCCATCATTTAATGTTTTACCATCTCACTATGACCCATTTAAAAGATCCACAATGGGTCTATTGAACCCATTTTGAATGCTTAATGAAATATGTGATAAAACCTTTTTTACTTGCATAAGAACACGAATATAAATGGGGTGTTTTAAGGTCAAAGTGGGAGTTCTTACATAAGTATGTGATTAAAATAGTGTCATTCCAACTTATATATAGATATATTCTTTGAAAGTACACATTAACTTCTAAGGTGTTTGTGTTAAGTGGGACATATATGGATTGTATGTTTATGATTTTGAATTCTGTGTGGGTAGTTTCTTGTTGTATTGTTGGAGTATGCATACAAAGTGACACCCCGAACCATGATTCTAACTTGTAAATGTTGAAAAATATTGATAATATTTATTACAATTTCATGATTATAGTGATAATTATGCTTAATATGATTCTTTTTTGTGTTTTTCCTATTTGATTGTGTTTAATTTAAATGAGATTTAATATAGTAATGTGAATTTGACATGGGTACATCTTGTACTTTGTATCTTTATTGCTTTATTTATGACTTGGGAGAATTTTTAGTCATTTTTTATACATTGGTCCCTTTAGTGGAGAAACATTTAGTGAGTAATTAAAAATGATGATTATAGAAGTGACCAAGTGAAGACCCATATATTTACAGTGTCTTAATTATACTTTCTCCGCATGTGTGGAATTTTGTTACGATTAGTAGATGTTGAAGTTGTGAAGGTTTTTAAATTATTAATGATGTATTCTAACTTTACACTATGTGTTTAGATAAGATTTTCACTATTAATCCAATATTTTTTTTCCTTTGAATTTGAACCCAGATGTTTGCTTAGTTATACATCATTTAAGCTTTTAGCGACAATTTTTTTTGTATTAGTGATAAACAAAAGTGTGAAATTCTAATGATTCAAGTTTGAGTGCATAGTCAAAACAGACTCAAAAGCATAGGGTGGATTTAAAAATTAAACAATCTGATTGAATTTATATCAAAATTCCATATATCTTTTGTTTCTAAGCCCTAAAAATAATAATTTATTTTCAATAATCTAGAGTCACACGTGCAACGAACGTGTGCAATAGCTAGTAAATTTAATGTTGAAACTTAAGGTTTAATTAAAATTAATTGTGATGTTTTATTTTATATGCTTGGATATTATTATATGTTAGACAACTTGTGGATATATATAATTTCTTTTGAGTTGTGTAGTTTTGGTAACTTACTAGGCTTTGATCCATTTATATTGTTGAAACATTTCAGGTGCTAGGGCTCTTAATCCATCTATCACATATTCCCTTTCCTTTCCATCTAAGATTTATCACCCATGAGAATTGATCTAATCTTTCTAATTAGCTCCGCAGTTACTTTACTATTGGAGTGTGTTGAGTAGTACTTTTACTTCATATGTCTTGTATCAGAGGAGACAATATTACCATGTATTTTTTTTTATGTTGGTGGTGTGAGATTTAGACATTGATATTGAGGTTTATGTGTTGGTGTTGTTATTTTGGTTATTAATATGCTTTTAAATTTATTTTGTATAGTTGTAATGGTGATTGTTGATATGGACAATATAGTCCCTAATGTCGAGGAGGTATTAACAAAAAGTCGTTGCCTGGTCTTAGACAGGCCGTGGCACTATTCAGTTACTAGGCCTCATATCAAGCTAGCCTTGATCAGCATCAGCCGTTGCCTAGCCTTAGACAGGCTGCGGAACCCTCTTTTAGTATAACCGTTGTCTGGGATCAAACAAGTTGTGGCATGCATCAGACTTGCTGATGTCTAGGTTCAAGCAGGCTGCAACCCTTACTCATACACGACAAATGCCAGTTATCCATCTTCTAGAAGGATTCCTCATTCTTCAGACTTATCCATATGCCAAGTGTACTAAACACGTGACACCACCTTTATATCTCCTATAAATAGAGGTGCTCACCTCATAATTAGGGTAACAGAGAAAAGAATTAGCTTCCGAAGCCCTGCTAAAATCTCTACACTACCTCTCTCTACAAGGCTACATCCACCTGGGGGTTTTCCAGGTTGTATCCAGCATACGAACTATCTTGAAGTTAACGTTCGGTCTACCCGGATTCACTATACTCATGTATTCTCTTCTCCTCTCTTACTTGTATGCCTCTTTAGGCCCAATCATATTGTATTGAGCAATGAATATAATGAGAGTATGGAAACAAAGTGGATGTAGGCCTGCTTTTATAGCCGAAGCACTCAATATTTTGTGTTATTTTCCTTATTGTTTGGTTTACTTTCATTCTGCACTTGATATGATGCTTGAGAATGACATGTGTCTGACTGCTCATATCATCATTTTGGTGTCGTCTTTGGGAAATGAGGTATTTCTACCTTGTTTCTTCTTATTTAGGGTTCCAAATGCCTTATTTCAGCTAGGGGGGACCTCCTGGGTTATGATCCCTTGGGTGAGATTTTGGTTATTGAGCCCTTACATTTGTGTACGACCCGGTGTGGGGGTTATTCTTTTTCAGATCTGTTTATCAGTCTTCCTTTCTATGAACATAGATCTATTTTCTACACCCCGGTGATGTTACCTTACCTAAATAGTGTTGAAAAACACATAAGGTGGGTAATTAGGGAAGAGTTTTATTGATTTATGTCTGTCTTTTACGCCTATGATCTAAAGCTTATTACCAAGTTGGTGCTACCTTCACACCTAAAGGTTGTTTTTCCTCTGGTATATTCCTAGTATGTAAATCCTCTGTATATTCTATTAACTAATCTCAGGTTTTGAGTCTATTTTTGGGATCACACCCTACACTACCACATGAAGGATGCGGCCAGACAATTTTATTGCTTGAATGTCGCATCATTCCTGAGGCAGTTGGTCTCTACAACTTCTAAATTTCACCTGGGAAAATTGGAATTATTAGTCCTTGGAATCAGTTATGGTAAATTCCCTTTAATATGACCATGACAGTACTTGCATATGTGCCTTAGGCCGCGGCCACATCAGAATAACATTGCAAATAATAAAAGTCTACATACCTATTACTATACTTATTTCTTCCTAAATTCCTGAACTTATCACCATTGTCTGGTTGATCTCAGAATATATATTTTTAAGAGACTAAAATAGCAGAAGCCATGGAAGGAACCTCATAGACAAGCACAAAGATAAGTGAAGAAGTTGCCCAATTCTTGAGCTACATTGTTCACTTATATGATTGTCAATCCACACTCCAGGACTAGGTTAACTTCCTAACGCAGAGATTTCTAACGTTGGAGGCTACAGCCTTCACCTCAACACAGGTTTCACTAGTAGAAGCTGCCACCTTCATTTCCATGAAAAAGTCCGCGGCGGTAGAAGCAACAATGACTGCTGCCAAAGTTCAAAAGAGGAAGGTGGACCAGCCAAAGCCAGAGAAAGGCTATGAGACCTACACCCCACTGATTTACCAAATTGAAGACAATTTGGAGCTTATCAGAGAAGACAAATTGCTCTGTTGGCCCTATAAGTTAAAGTCCCCTCCTCATAAGAAGGAGAGGGCAAAATGATGCAGTTTCCACATCGATCATGTCCACGATACGAATGATTGACACGCCCTGAAGAACGAGATCAAAAGGCTCATAAGTAAGGGATCACTTCAGCGGTTCCTGAAGGATGCTTAAGGGGTGAAACCGATACCTGGGACGTCGCTTACCAAATTCTAACCTTATTTTCTACTTGTCCCTATTTTCCTCCTCTTGAACTCTATCTGTGAAGCTCTTTGTAGCTATATCTCTAAGACTTTTGTATTTTTTTTATTAAAGTCAATATAAATATATACACACACACACATGAATGAATGGAAATTATTAGTCATATATCAAATCTCTCTTTCCTACTTAAAAATCTAATGAAAGGACTTCATCCTAAACAGATTTAATGGAATGTGAGGACCAATTATCCATGAGATTATTTTCTTATTTCGGGAAGAAAAGTTTATAGAGGGGACGAACTTGATTAGTAGTTTGCACCCCTTACAATAGGAGGCCACGGGGGCTTATAATTCCCTTTGTTAGATCTAGGATGCTTTAATTAGTCACGGTGGTGTATAATACCTAGCCAGGGATGGCTTGATATATATCAAATTATAACCGTGGGTGGCTTGATAGTGAATCCAACCTGGGGAGGCTTAATAGTGAACCCAATAAATTTGAGGAGATGATGGATAAGGAAAGCGAGCCATGAACACATTTATTTGATGTTCTGGAAGGAATTCTCAAATCACCAACCAGTCCAACAATAACTGCTATCTTCTCTCAAAAGTGTTACCGAAAATAGATATGGTCCAAAAACTTAATTGTCCATGGCACATAAATTAGCAGAAAAATTTTATTCAACAAATTTTACTACATCATATACAAAACATACTTTAGTTAACGCAAGCATCTACAGCCAAAACATATAGAGCGGAATTATAGCTAATATCAAGGGATAAAGAAAAGTCGTGGCATTCAAGTTCTATTACAAAGAAATGTACATTCAATAGAATAGAAAGCAATAGGTGAAAAGTTGCCACAACCCTATGATTATGGTTGCATCCAGTTTAAGGTTTATAAGATGGAAATGCATTCATCAAAGACTTTGAGTTACGACCTCTTAGGCTAAAATCATTTTAAGAAAGATCCCAATGAGATTCTTGGGAAAAGAGAAACTAAAACATTCAAGCATTCAAATTACTCAAGATGAAGAGTAAAAATTAATATGTAGACAAGTAGTGTGGCTACTAAATAGTGATTAGGGGTTGTAGCTTTTCCAAAAGTGGTCGCAACCCTACATGATTACAAAATGTGATATTTAATATTCAGTACTGCTAAGGGTATGGGGGAGTTACAAAATATGTGTTGTTCAAGTCATTATAAAAAGTTCAAAATTAAAAGGACAAAGTCAGCTACAAGGTTGCATCATCTTCTTCATCTTCAGCATCATCTTCAGTTGCGGTCTCTATCTCCTCATCTACCACAATCGCATTATCTAGCTGCATAGCTCTCTTCTGATGCCACCCTCAGTTCAACCACATATTCCAAATGCTCAGCGTCTCTGAGTCTCGAGATAAGGATTTTTTCCTTTGATTATGGAATGTTTTTATCACTCTGTGGCAAAATTCTTGAAGGTTGCGGAGATATGCCTTATTGTTGGTCAGAAAGAACTCATTTGATTTCTTGAAGGTTTCTTTGTTAGGGCTACGTCCTCGGCCTCATCCTTCTGCTTTAGGGTTGTGGCATGATCCACTACACCAAAAAGGCAAAATTATCACCTTTGAGCTGGCCAATCCTATCACGGTCAATGACCATGACAAGTATGTAATAATGGTTTGTCACGATCAATGATCGTGAAAAGTCCATGAAAAGTTTGTGACAAGTGTTGTTGCCACGGAATCGTCACGGTCATTGATCACGCGTCCGTGATAACTCTACCCTACTTCCTCTTTTTTCCCACTGTTTTCGATTCCCACCAATTTCTTCTCTCTTTTTGTGAGACAGTTCTCTTTCTCTCTCTCTCTCTCTCTCTCTCTCTTTCTCGCTTTCCTTTGTATATGTGTATATGTATGTGTAGGATTGCGTGTGTGTAGGGGTGTGTGTGTGTGTGTGGGTGTAGGTGTGTCTATGTGTGTAGGTGTGTGGGTGGGTGTAGGTGCATCTACGTGTGGGTTTGTGGGGGGTAGGGGTGTGTGTAGGTTTGCGTGTGGGGGTGTGGGGGTAGGGGCAGTGGGGGTAGGGGTATGTGTAGGTGTGCGTGTGGGGGGTAGTGTGTGTAGAGGGGTGTGTGTGTGTGTGAATTAGTGTGCGTGGGGTTTCAATATTTGTCATGTGGACCTTATTAGTGTGGGGGTGTGTGGGTAGGGGGCAGTGGGTGTAGGGGTGCGTGTAGGTGTGCGTGTGGGGGTAGTGTGTGTAGAGGTGTGTGTGTGTGTGTGTGTATGAATTATTTTGCGTGGGGTTTCAATATTTTTCATGCAGACCTTATATATGCCATGTAATAATATTATAAATGACTGGGGACATTGGAAATATCTTGATGGACCTCCTTATGACGTAACACATCCTTGTAAAATAATTACGTGTTCCTCTTTATGCAAGAACACAATATGAACCCATACTTGAGAACTTGTTTTTGTTAATATTTTTTTTTTGTCATGTAGATGATATAAGGAGTATGGTTAACATGTTGATTATTTGTTTCGTTAATAACCTTTTTAATTTTTATACATTGTAATTCTATAGGACCCGTTTCTCTAGATTGAAATTGAATTTGAATTGGTATTGATAATGGTATAAATTGGTATAAGTTTTAGTTCTTATTCGTACTTTAAAATTAAATGAAACATACTTTGAACTACATAATTAAATGAAATCTCTCTAATTGTTATAAGACATAATCAAATGAAACATACTTTAAATTACATATAGTGCACATATATACTAGCCTTCTAGTTCTTATGTTTACGCATTCAATGACCCTTAGACCCGTTCAAGAGTCATTACCCCTGTAATGAGATCTCACTAATTATCCCGTTTAGACAGTTTAAGACTGCATAGTTTTTGTATAATAATATTCTTAGTGGATTAAACTTGTTACTTTTGGGGGAAGTTCTACAGTCTTATCTTAATGTTTTATGGGTACATACTACATGATGCGATGTTAAATGTTATTTCAATTGATAAATTGAAATAACACTCACACTTGCGAATGTATGTCGTGTACTTAGAGAATTATGGGGATATGGTGCCGAATTTTTCTCAAATTGGAATAATGTGAATGAGTTGTTAAGTATATTACAGAAATATGCGATCTTGAATGGGATATGACCAGTCACCGTTTAGAGGAGATGGAGGAAATAAGAATTAATATTATAAATTGAATTTTAATTTCAATTTCAAATTAAAATTCAATTTGAATTTGAATTTGAATGAACGAATAAATTTACTCATAGAAACTAGTCTTCTAGTTCTTATGCATACACATTCAATAGGTGATTGTTTATACTAATGGGAACTAAATATTCACACTTCTGTTTATGCTAATCCACGAATATAGACTTCTTACCCATAATAGGTGATTGTTTGTAGTAGCTGTGATGGGATATCCTAAATACAAAGAGTCAATGGGTGAGACAAATAAATTAGGGGATGTGTTTCGCAGAGGTGCTAAGGGATTTATAAAATACGCAAAGAGATGTCATAATGATGAAGAGTTTTCGTGTCCGTGTGCTAGGTGTAAGAATGGTAAGGTGTTTGAGTGGAAAATAGCTAAACTACACTGGTTAAGATGGGTTATGCAGGATAGTTATCAAATTTGGGTTTTTCACGAGGATTAGAAAGTTCCTTTTGTGCTCGAGGAACATTCACCACAACCTTCAACAAGTAGGATAGATGTACAAGGGTAGGATACCAATGTAGATCATAATATGCTAGAGGATTTGGTTGATGATGCGTATGGAGTTCATGAAGTGGAAGATAATGAGGTCACTGACGATGTACAAGGTTCAGGTGCTCATAAAGATATCAGGATAAACCTTCATGATAACTACCAAAGTTTAAAATTTAAGGCGAGATAGTTGTTATACTCTGGATGTGAAAAAGATCAAATAACTTTACATTCCATGGTTGGTTTGCATAGTTTGAAGACCCAATATGGTTTGTATGGCAATAGCGTGACAGGAATTTTGAATTGGGTGAAGGGTTTGATACCTAAGAAGAATACGCTTCTAAATAGATATCCTACTATGAAAATAGTTTGAAAGGTTTAGGAATGAAGTATAAATCAATTTATGCTTGTGTGTATGACTGCATACTATATCGAATGGAGTAAGAAAATAATGATCGGTGTCCTGTATGCGATGAACCTAGATATGTTCAATCTACTGGCAAGGAAGGTACAAGCTCAAAAGTGCCTCAAAAAGTGTTGAAATATTTTCCCGTTGAGCCTAGATTAAAGAGGTTTTTAACAGTACTATGGATAGCGGAGGCAAATACTTCGCATGCTAGGGAAGAAGTAGGGAATAATCTTATGTGTTATCTTATTGATTCTACAACTTAGAAGAGGTTGAGTTTAGAGTATACCGATTTTGCTCGAGAATAGTGTAACATTTGTTTATCAATATCAACAGATAGTTTCAATCCATTTGGAAATCTAAGCGCTAATCAGAGTGTATGGCCAGTGATCTTGGCCCCACTCAACCTCTCTCCTTCAAAGTGTGTGAGACCTGAATTTTTGATGTTGTCTTTGTTGATACCCGGGCAAAAGGCACCAAGTGAGGACATCGATGTCTACCTGGATCCTTTGGTAGAAGAATAAAATGAGTGTGGGAAGAGGATGTGAAAGCATTTGACTCTATTAGAAAAGAAGAGTTTACACTGAAAGCTATGTTGATGTGGGCAATTGATTATTTTCCAGCTTATGGGACATTATTTGGTGGTGTAGTACATGGTTATTTGGGGTGTCCTATTTGTGGATAGAAGACTGAATCTCAGTATCTCCCTGCTAGCTCAAAAAATATATACCATTTCCATAGGAGGTTTTTACCCCCACTCATTGTTTTAGATTTGAGAAAGGTTTCAATTTTTTTACCGGGCGGGTTGAACATAGGACACCACCGAGAAAACTTTCAGGCTCAAAAATTGAAATTAAATCTTCTGATTGTGGCCCTAATATGCTAGTTAATAATCCTAAATTTAACAATGTAAAGCATAAGAAGAACCCGACTGGGAATGAAACTGAGATAAGAAAGGCATGGTCAAGGCGGTCAATTTTATTTAACTTTCCTTATTAGAAGAATAACCCGGTGCACTATGTATTGGATGTGATGCACGCAAAGAAGAACATCACTAAACATATTATGACACATTCCTTGGGGGGAGTCATTCGAAGGATGGAGAAAATGCACGAAAAGACCTTAAATCGTTGAAACTTAAACCATAACTATTATTGAAAGAAGATAGTAGGGGAAGGACAATAATTCCACCTGGTGCGTTTACTTTGACGAGTGAGTCAAGGAAGGTGCTTTTAGACACAATATATAATTTGAATGTTCCATCTTATTTTTGGTCCAGCTTGCAAAGGATTCTGAATTATGTTACTCATGATTTACATAAGTGTAAGTCGCACAATTGGCATGTGACCATGCAATTGGTTCCTCTATTGTTTAAGCACTATTTCTCCAAGCACAAGAATTTGCGAAGGGCTATTATGCAAATTAGTATCTGCTTCCCACTTTTATGTGAGAAGGTAGTTAATCGAGATCACACAGTGGCCGCAAAATTGGCGGTGAATGAAGCTATTTGTGTCTTGAAGAAGTACTTTCCTCATCTTTCTTTGATAAAAGTGTTCACTTGTTGGTACACCTATGCGATGAGGTACTTCTTTGCGGCCCAATTAAATAATTGTGGATGTATCCATTTGAAATATTGATGAAAGTTTTCAAAGATTACGTTAAGAATACACGATACATTGAAGGATCAATTACAGAGGAATAATCACCGTGGAGTCATCAATCTACACTCGATAATATAAGCCTGAATTGACCAGCGTGGATGACAATGATGAGTTTTTCGATGAGGGTGGTCATGTTATGGCCAAACGAGTGAAATTAAACAGTTTTCAACATGAACAAGTAGCTCGTAATCTATTTGACACACATGAAGATGTCGAATAATGGAAAAAGTAAGTTTAAATTATTGCAACATTTACATTATTTAAATTTTACATGATTAATTTTGTAATACATTCGTCACGATCTATGTAGAAAATATGAAGCCTGTGAAAACAAAAAAAAAATGAAAAATAATGGCACAATCAGATAATGAATTTAGATTGTGGTTGTCGCACGGAGTAATTATAATGAAAATTGTTGTTATTAAATGTCACATTACAAGAAATCTTTACAAGTAACCTAATTAATTTATCTATATTCTCAGCTCTTAAAGACGGGTGATGCGACATCAAGGCTTGTTCGTGTAGCCACTAGACCCTTGTTCATGGCACAAGAGTACAAAATGTATTTATTGAATGATTACATATTCGGTGTAAGGGTGTACGGGGAAAATACAAATGTACAGAACTTGGGCATTTCATACAAGGCTCTTACTTAATGCGAGTGAGAGCGAAAGATAAAAAAACTCCTTGAAGTTGAAATTACTTACTATTGTGCAATTCGAAATATATTTGAATTGGACTATGTAAGCTTCAAAGAGGTTGCATTTTACTATAATTGGGTAAGAGTTAAGGATAAAAATGCTTGTAAAGTTGATCCTAGCACCAATTTGATCATGGTTAACTTGTCCAAGTTGAAGAGCAACGAACACGTGAGCGATGAGTCATTTGTTTGTGCTTTTTAAAAGGTCAAGAAAATATTTTACTTGGAGTATATTAACAATGAGTCGTGGTCAATCGTCTTACATGTGCCAAAACATCTAAATAGTAGTGTGGATGACTTGGCTGCTCCTATCGAATATCAATCCATTTTTTATTATAACCCGAATTTGAAACAATTTTTAGATTTGTTATAAGTATTTAAATTATTTATAATGACCAGTGGATGTATTATTCTAGTGCTTTATTATTATCGGACGTCAATTTAATTTTTTTATTCATTTGTACTTGATCATTTTAATGCTTGTAATAACTAAGTGAATATGTTAATTAGGATTTTAATCAATTTAAGCATGAATTCAAAGTTCATGACCCGGGATTGTGTATACGTGATGGGGGAAGTGTGTGTGTGTGTAAATTGAATTTGGTATTGGTATAAATTAGTATAAATTGGTATTGGTATTGGTATTAATTGAAATTGATATAAATTGATATTGGTATTGCTATTATCAGATTTAAGCATTAATTTAAAGTCCATATACATGTTTGTACTAATAATAACAATTTTGTAGAAAATCACTTCATCTAGGCGCGATAGCAGAGGCGATGAGGGATCCTCGGCAAGTAGGCCCCCAAAATGGGGCAAATTGGGTCCGTCATTGAGAATAAGACGACATTACTGGCTAGAGCGCTAGAGTTGCGGAAGGCGATCATTGGCTCGGGGTACACTGATTGGAGGGTCATGCCTATTGACCTCAAGATGAACATTTGGGGGCACTACAGGTAGTGTATTTATATTTATATTTATATTTATATTTATATTTATATTTATAAGAAAGGAACACTTACTTTCTTTTTGGTTTGTATTTGTTTGACAGGAACAATTCTGCCTGTCCCCACATCTCTGCGAATCCACGTTGGAACAATTGAGGGATCAATATAAGATGTAGAAGAAGAATATGTGGGCACGGTAGTTTGGGAAGACCCGAGAGTCCATTCTGTGAGTACATGACACCGTCCTCCCGAAGGATCCGATCTCATTGGCACATTGGCAAAAGTTTGCCGATAATGAGATCAATGAGCGGCAATTATCATCTCGCCAATCGGAGGGGGACAACGGGGAAAAAAAGTTAGACGTGCACTACTCCGGGCAGACGTCTTATGCCGAGGTGGATCAGAGGATGGTAAGTTTTTATGTTTTATAATTTTAGTTTTATATTAGCATTACTTTTAGTTACTTACTAATTCGGTATTATTTTATTTCAAGATACAGGGAGTGGCCTTGGGGGTAGGCCATATAGGCTCGATGCCTATGTGGAAATTCAAATGAAAAAGGGGAAGGACAAGGAGGTGGCCCCGAGCGTCGCAACCACCATTGTAAGTTATAAATGTTTAGTTTTTTTTAATTACATAATACTTTATTTATTTACCTAATTAACTAATTGTATACTTTTTGGCTTTTCAGGCAAAGCTTAAGAAAGTGCATGAGTCGCAGTCTGATGCCGACAAAGCATCTTTGACTATGGACGTACTCAGCCAATTACTCGGGATGGATCTCAAGGGCAGGAATTAGGGGTGAGCTCGCGTGTGGGGAAGTTGATGATAATTGGAATGGAGACGAGCCACACCGGGTTGGCACATAAGGTGGACACTAATAACGATAAGCTATCAAGATTGGAGGCGACGATCTTAGATATGTATGCATTCATAAAGCACCAGTTGGGCAAGGGAAAGGGGAAGGATAAGGAGGTAGAGGTAGAGGTAGACAAGTACGAGGACATCACTGCTTCATCTCCGATACGCATGGAATCAGTGCCATATGATGATCCATTTCCCATCTTGACCCCCGTTGAGCGACTTATGTTAATAATCGGGTTGCTGAGCGTGTTTATACTCGACATATATTATGATGATCCTATAGCAAGGGGGTTTAGGTACCCGGGATTCATCTCAGGTATACTGGTTCATGGACATCCTCTCCAAGACATTGAGGCAAGAGTGCGCATCACACATGTGGTGGACGAAAAGGATAACTCACCTTTGTGGTTGCGCGTATAATGCGGCGTTGAGCATATTGAGGGGTGTCTCAATTCATATGACGTGTTTCCTTCCTTCCTCCTCTGACCTGCTCAACACCCTTCTTCATGACATTATTTCTCTCATTTTTATTTGGATATTGGATTGTATTTGTATTTTTTGATTTTGGTACATGTTGGTTTGGATATTGATATTTGCATTTATATTTTATTTGGATATGGATTCTATATGCCATGATTTGGTACATTATTTCTATTTTATTTGGATATATGATGTTTGGACATCTACAATTTTGCTATAACATGTGCAAATATACTGCTGGGTATTGGCAGTGGCCATACTGCCCAACAATTATTTTTTAAATTCTACTTAGAATTGTCATTGTATAAATCGTGAGAATTTTTTGGGTTTCGTCACGGACTTGTCATGGTCAAAGACCGTGATAAAACTTCTCAAGGTCAAAGACCGTGACAAGTCTAATGAACTTGTTACGGTATTTGACCATGACAAGTCCGTGACAAAGAAGTTGTCACCCCCAGACTTGTCACGGTCAAAGACCTTGACAAGTTAGACTTGTCATGGTCAAAGAACATGACAAGTCAGCTATTTTTGTGTAATGACCATTATCTTTCTATTGGAGTGCAGAGGTGTTGCTCTGCTCTAACTAATCATATTTCTATTGGAGATGGTTAAGTTTACTCTCAAAAGAGGTGGCTTTCCTATCAGCCTCCCCAGCCTTAGCCTCAGCAGTATGAATGGATTTTTTGGCCTCGGTGAAATTTAGTTCAGCCTCATCTTTTGCCTTGGTGGCAACCTCCAAATTCATTTTGTCCAGTTCAAGTGTCGCGATAACTGATTATTTTCCTCCCTCAAAAGAGGTGGCCCTGTAAGTATTCAAGTCAGTCTTATGAAGTGACATCGCAACCTGATACAACTTGAATAGGCCATTATATTTTTCCCTCTGGGACATAACAACGTCTGCAGCCTGAATTTTTTAAAGGAAGGTTAGTATAAAGAAATAACTATATACAGTTGAATAGAATAAAGTGCTTATCCGCAAAAGACTATTGAGGGCATATTCCTCTAAGTCTTCATGGTTTTATTCTACAAGGTGATCCAAGTCAATATTGTCTGCATCTTTTCCCATTCTATTTACCACCCTAGAAGTTGTATCCCATGAAGAATTGGGATCAGGCTGCCTGATTTGAGGTTATGAACGACCATCAGGGCCCACTCTTGCTCGGCTCATTGGAGTTGGTAAGTTGGCATTAATTGCCATAATGTTTCGCAGTGGATGAGGAGGATATTCAGAAATAGAAACATTTAGAGGGATGTGCCGACCTTAAAAGTTACCAGGGTATATTATTCCTACTAAGGTAAGTTGATCAATTATGTATCATCAGCTTGATTCTCCCTTTCCACAACAACATTATCAAGGGCCGCAAACTTCTCACTATGAGGGACATCTCTAGTCTCAGCCGCAATAGCTTATTGTGGAAACAGTTGATTCAATCTATGGGGCTACCTCCTTGGTTTCCCTTTTTCTCTTCTTCCCCTTATTCTTAGGGGCTTAATTAAGGACAACTGCATCCTCATCCATTTTAGCGAGCTGGGCAGCCAAAAGATCGTTGCCAATCTTTTACCCTAAAAGCAATGACAAGTTTAAAACTGAGGCTATAGTAATTTATATATAAATATTGGTCACGATAATTAATGTCATCAATAATAAATTCCACCCAAGATATATAATTACCTTCCGTAACCATCTTCTTTGGCACTTTCTTGCTGGCAAAGTAACCTTTCTTGTAAATTGATGCAAAAGTGACCAGCTTACTGAGTTTTTTCTGGTCATTACTAAAGCTTGCTACGTCCTTAACTCTCTTTTTAGCTTTACTATTGAGCCCTAGATTCTCAAGAGCTGCACATAAGTGTTTAATGTCCGTATAAGCCGCAAAACATAAAACAAGGCAGATTAAAAAGTTAGAGCAACAGAAGCAGATCACATATTTTATTAGGATGCCCCCATGTCCACGGCGTCCTATGCGTATTTTCTCTCTCACTCTCTTAGGGATGGATTTCCCAACTCTCACTAGATATATAGAAAAATTTGCCTTTCCAATTTTTAACATTGGAAGGCCTCTGAGTATACAAATATTACTTGTTATTCCGCTGTGTAATATAATAGTACCAAGAAAAGTCTACAGAGTTCTCCTTTGGCCTATAAAAGTGGAAGAACTCCGCGGGAGTAATGTCTCTCCCAAATGTCTTATGACAAAGAATAAGGGCAATAACAATGGCCCTCCAGACATTTGGATCTAACTGGGATGGGGAAAATTTTATAGTACTGAATATCCTCCTAATTGGACTAAGAACAGCAAGCCGCAACCCAAGGGAAAAAGCATGAAGAGTAAAATAAATTCCCTCATTGGGGACTATGGAACAAGGCCTTTGTTCTGCCGTAGGAGTTGAACATATTACTCCCTAGGGAAATTAGAAAGATGCAGCAACATCACTAATCCATTCCTCATCCATTATACATCAGATTCTAAGTGATGTGGGGAGTTTTTTAGTAGCTCGATTAGATGGACCAGCTGGTGTATTATATCTGGTGGGATTGTTGAAGTCTCACCAACCACCGCAGCCTCTACATCGATAGAGGGATGATTACTTGAGTTCGTATCCTCCTCCATGGTGTTTGTAGCCTTCGTTATGTCCCTACAGTCAAAGGAGTCCACGGTGTCAGAATTGATGGTGATGCAGTTGGGGTAGTCTTTGAGAAAACAAGGCCTAAAAGATTTCAAAGGATTTATAGAAGAAATTTCAGGAAGAGGAATGCTAAAATGAAACCTCCAGAAGTCGTACAAAAAATCTTAAGGGTTCCAACTCATAGGGCCTCAACAAGACCTGAAAAGCAGAAGGACTCTGTAGTTAGGTGTCGTAGCGACTATGGTTAGAGAAGACTCTGAGAGGCCACGACAGATACAAGCAAGATAATACAAAAAAATTAAAGTCAGTTGCAGCTAACTGATTTTAAAGGTTAAAACCAACTACATATCCAAAAGGTTATAGCTAATTACTTTAAGGACCACAAATAAGCAATTTTTCAAGCTAAGATGCAGACTGTAACCAAGAGACTAGGAATGACAAGAGGCTGCAGCAAAGTAACACAAGTCATACTACCAGCCGCAAAAAAAATACACAAACATGTAATTTGGGTAAAGTACTTGTTTGCAAAGATTGAAAGCCCATGATTCTAGGGTTTTGGCTACAAACATCAAGAACATTTTCTTGGCGTTCTTGGACAAAAATAAAATTGGAAATGGGGTTATGGTGTGGATCCAAACCTTGAAAATCCAAAATTTTAACTTACAATCCAATTCAAATACCTAAAGTTACCCAGATACCCAACATATATCAACATTTTTTACAAAACTTACAAAAGATCCAAACAGCTACCTAAAAATCCAAAAATGGCACCAGATAGGGGTTAAGGATTACAATATGTTTTAACCTAAAAATCCAAAATTCATAAATCCTCTATGTTTTAGCGACGGTGTGAAATTCTACAACTCCTACCAAACATCATCAAACCCTAGTTTCGAAAACAAATCCAGATATTAGAACCAAGCAAAAAGGATTCTCAATAAGAATTCATCCTTACAAATTCAAATACGATATACAAAAGATAAAGTCAGAGTGTTCTTACAAACTGGATCAAAATGGCAAGCTAAAGAGAAATAAAAACTAATATGAAAAATTACCTGGAAATGGATGAAAAATGGAGAACTAGTGGTTGCCCAGCTTCAACTCTGCCTCAAACTGGCTTAAACCATCGCTAAACACTCGTCGAAAAACTCACGATGAAACTGAAAGATCTTCGCTCTCGATGTTCTCTCAAGGTTTGGAAAGTCAATGATGGCCATGGCTAGAACCGATTTATATAAGAGGGCATGAGAAGGAGAAGCGTCACCTTGAAATGACTACCGTAATACTTGAACATTAATAAAGTCGTGGCCCAAACTATCCACCTTTTTGCACCATAACTTGGGGGCTTATTGATATGGACATTATAGTCTCTAATGTCGCGGAGGTATTAACAAAAATCCGTTTCTTTATCTTAAAAAGGCCACGATGCCATTGAGTTACTGGGTCCCATACCAAGCCAACCTTAATCAGCATTAGTTGTTGCCTCCCCTTAAACAGATCGTGGTACCCCCTTTCAGTATGGCTACTATATGGGATCAAGCAGGTTGTGGTATCCATTAAAATTATCGATTCTTGGGTTCAAGCAGGTTGCAACCCCAACTCATACACGTCAAATGCCAGCTATCCAAAATCTTGAAGGATTCCTCATTCTTTTGACTTATCCGATTGCCAAGTATCCTATACTCGTAACACCACCTTTTTATCTCCTATAAATAGAGGTGCTCACCTCATAGTTAGGGGAAAAAAGAAGATAATTACTTGGCGAAGCCCTGCCAAAATCTCTACACTACCTCTCTCTATAGAGCTACAACCACCTGGGGGCTTTCTAGGCTGCAGCCAACATATGAACTGCCTTGAAGTTCATGCTTGGTCTACCCGGATTCACTATACTCATGTATTCTCTTCTCTTCGCTTACTTTTATGCATCTTTAGTCCCAATCATATTGTATTGAGTAACGCATATAATGAGAGTATGGCAACAAAGTGGACGTAGGCTTATTTTTATAGCCGGACCACTTTATATTTTGTGTTTGTTTCCATATTTCTTGCTTTACTTTCATTTCACACTTGATATGATGCTTGAGAATGACTTGTGTCCGACTTCTCGTATCGTCAATTTTTATTTGAGATTTATCATATCGCATCTCCATATCGTCATATCTTTTTTCTATGGATTATTTCACTATTGAGAACGATATTAAAATTGTTTTACCAATTTGTATATTTTATAATGGGAATTGATTAATCCCATATAACACCCCACGTATTTTGCCATTGAGGGTGATCAATCCCCATTGCGAAGATATGTCGAACATTAAAATTAAAATACCATTCTTAGGATGTGGCAAAAATATGAGACATTTAAAACTCTTTTCACAAGATATAATTTGAAATAATCCAACAATGAGAAATTATTGACCATATTAAGATCCATCACCATGCGAAAACTCCAATAACATAAAAATCAAATGATATAAAATCAACTACATAATTCTCTCCAACTTAAAATCATAAATCAATTATAGAGTCGAATAAGCCATTATATCTAATACAATTATCTTGTAAATAATGATTAGAAACAAAACTAAACTAATAAAAAGAAAAATAAATCTTCACCTGGAAAATCCGCTAAATTCCAAAACTATACAACTACCCAGCAACCTATCCTAAAAGGTTAATCAACATCATATGATCAAGGCCTACCGCAAGAATATCAACTACTCAGCCCAAATAGGGTCCATAAATCCAGTCATAAGCATTGTAAGGAATATATATCACAATAGAGTATTTTAAATCATGAAGTAATATAATAACAATGCGAGTAATGTAAATCTATAAAAATTACATATAAAGCAAACCAATTAAACCCAAGTCCAATTATGTTTTTTTCAACATTATTTAGTTCTATTTCCATTATCTTTATCAATTCCATGTATATTTTAATATATTATCAAAGCAACACCATTATAGCTAATTTTCCTTTCTTATAACCCTACATATAATCTTGGCGTGCCTAACATCTCATCACATCAAATTCATATACTTAGTATAGCCCATCAGTCCAAATTGTTAGCCCGCACATACCGTGATATTCCCAACACAAGAAACGTCACTATAGCTAGTTATCCTAGGGCCCACACACATCATAATGGAAAGTCAACACCAGACACTACATATTTCATGGCACCAACATAAAGTCATCGAACTAGCTAAGACAATTTAAGTCCTGCACATACTGTCTAGCCAGTTAATGTACATTTGCACATACAATGAAGCCACATCAATCCGTCTCTAATACTTATTTATTATCTTAGGTATTAATTAACTTTTCAATATCGTATTTCATTATTTACATGTATCCCCTAAAATAATCTCGGCATCACAATTAAATATGTCTCTAGTCCCATATCTAGAGATCACCAAACTCATAAGTATCACTTAGTCCCTCACCTAAGAAAATACCCAACATAATCATCTCCTAGTATTATGACTTGGATAAAACAACTTAAATGCATATCACCCAGTCTTATACCTAGGAAGTACCCAAACATACAAGTGAGCACTCTCTGGTTCCATACCCCGAAGGCATTATAATAATAATAATAAAAGTGAAATATAACTAACGTACACAACCCAAACATCCCAACGATGTCATTTTATTACCATATACAATTCCACATTAATTACATTATTTAGTCCAATGTCAAATTACTTCATTTCATAATTATACAAGTCGAAGTCCATATGTGTTACATAAATATAATCCCAACATGCTGCCCAAATTCAATATTCCAATTTGAGTGATAATATAACTATTTAAATCATGAATCAGTTTAAACATGCAAATTAAAAAATTTCAATGATATATATTTTCATATTCTACATGATAATGACCATCGACGAGATTTAATAAATGAAAATATATTATTGAATTCCATACATTGTTTAATATATGAATCTGTTATATCTCGCCCCAGTAAATTGATTAAATTGTATATGGATTATAAGTTGAAGAGGATTTAGTTATAATTCAGAAATAATTTTGGATAATAATTGGA
This sequence comes from Sambucus nigra, assembly GCA_949130495.1. Classification (NCBI taxonomy): domain Eukaryota; kingdom Viridiplantae; phylum Streptophyta; class Magnoliopsida; order Dipsacales; family Adoxaceae; genus Sambucus; species Sambucus nigra. Next base: position 146,577,241 of record OX422207.1, read on the forward strand.
ACAAAATAAATGGATATAAAAAATTTAGTCGTTTAAATGGCAAGGCAATGTCATTTGAATGACATGGTGAGGCAGCGAGATGGGTCACGAGTAGAAGGGCATCCAACAACGTGCTATTGGTTTACAGTAGAAGGTCGCGCAAAGGGCCGCACGATCCGTAGTTCGAACAACATTAGAAGTTGTTCTAACGACATGGTAGAAGTCGTTCGAACAACGATTTTAGTCGAGTTTTTAGATCTGATTACCCCTGTGCACTGTCACGTTCTTAGCCTGTAATAACCAGCATAATTTTTGGGCTATTTTAATTAATTTCTGGAAAATGGTGGAAAATAAAGTTTTAGATAAAATTATTTTTATTACTCAAATATGTTGAATATTATATTTAAAGGCGATAATTTCAAACGGTTTCGAAATCGGAGTTAAAACGGATTTTAAAATGATTTTAAAATGTTTTTAACTTTTGGAATTGTTTTGACTTCCAACTCTTCATTTCTTTGCCTTATTTAAAGGAGTCTTTGGGATTCCAACTCTTCATTTCTTTGCATTATAAAAGGAAGTCGTAGACAACCCTTTTAACCTACTTTTGGCACAAATTTTGGCAGCAAATATATTTTATATTTCTCTTTTATATACACTTTGGCCCTTGATATTTGTGAGTTCCAACCTTAGATTAGAGGTGTTCTTGGGGCTATTTTGTTGGAGGTTCTTGGAGGAGATTTTGTAGATCTTTTGTATTGATCTTGAGGATGTGATCGTTGGTTTCTCATCATGGTTTGAGGTATGGGATTTTACACCATATGCTCCTTAAATCTCGCGAGTGTCATTCTCTTTGATTTCTTATTAATTGAACTCATATTTGAATTGTTAAATTCATTGAAATCTGGAAAATAATTGTTGAAATTATTTTGATTCATGTGGTATCATTATATTGTTGATGAGCACGTTGTCATGAGATTTTAATATGGCACAGATGTTGGGCACCCGCTAAAATTCCTGTTTCCCGAGCTATGGCTTGATAAAGCATATACGGACGTGGTGAGGCCTGGTGACCCGGTTAAAGTGTTGTTGAGAAATTATATTGATAAATGCTTTGAGATTCGCATTTTCATTTGAATATTCGTACTCGTGTTGTTACGCTTTATTCATTGCTAATCCATATTTGTTGAGCATCTTTCCTGTCGTATTGTGTACTTCCCATATTTTCTTTTAGTTGGCAGGTTAGCGTGGATTGGGACGCTATGGACCAATTGGGATTATTTTAGCGTGGATTATTTTGGGAAGAATATTTTTGGAAGATTTGTATTATTTATTTTTTTGTATAGAGCATTGGATATTTGTATTTTATTTTTGAGTTAGTTGTTGTATGTAATTCCAGAGACTTGGTATTTATTTGAAAAAAATGAGATTTGTAGTTTTTCTTTTGTTGTTGTGGGATTTAGATGCTCTATACCTTGTTATATTGTGGATTTAGTTTAGGTTTATCGTATTAGTGCTCCGTTCGCTCTCTCCGGGCGGGCGGGGTGTTACAAATGGTATCAGAGCTTAGGTATATGGCAACCCTCGGGACTTGGGTTTTGGGTTCATTGCGTGGTTAGCAATTTTTGGAGATAGAAAATTTTAGGTGATATTCGTGATAGGTTTCGAGATTAGAGGTGAGGAATTATTTTTGGAGACGAAATTACTTTTGGAGATAGTGTAGTGGCCTGATTTTGAGATTTAGGCATTCGGCGAATTTCGAGGGCGAAATTCCATTGTTAGTGGGGAAGTGTAATAACCCGCGTAATTTTTGGGCTATTTTAATTAATTTCGGGAAAATCGAGGAAAATAAAGTTTTAGATAAAATTATTTTTATTGCTCAAATATGTTGATTATTATTTTTAAAGACGAGAATTTCAAACGGTTTCGAATTCGGAGTTAAAACGGATTTTAAAATGATTTTTAAATATTTTTAACTCTTGGAGTTGTTTTGACTTCCAGCCCTTCATTTCTTTGCCTTATTTAAAGGAGTCTTTTGGATTCTAACTCTTCATTTCTTTGCATTATAAAAGGAAGTCGTGGGCAACCCTTTTAACCTACTTTTGGCACAAATTTTGGCAGCAAATATATTTTATATTCCTCTTCCTTTTATATACACTTTGGGCCTAGAGATTTGTGAGTTCCAGCCTTAGATTAGAGGTGGTCTTGAGGTTATTTTGTTGGAGGTTCTTGAAGGAGCTTTTGTAGATCTTTCGTGTTGATCTTGAGGATGTGATCGTTGGTTTCTCATCATGGTTTGAGGTATGGGGTTTTACACAATATGCTCCTTAAATCTCGCGAGTGTCATTCTCTTTGATTTCTTATTAATTGAACTCATATTTGAATTGTTAAATTCATTGAAATCTGGAAAATAATTGTTGAAATTATTTTGATTCATGTGGTATCATTATATTGTTGATGGGCACGTTGTCATGAGATTTTAATATGGCACGGATGTTGGGCACCCGCCAAAATTCCTGTTTCCCGGGCTATGGCTTGATAAAGCATATACGGATGTGGTGAGGCCTGGTGACCCGGTTAAAGTGTTGTTGAGAAATTATATTGATAAATGCTTTGATATTCGCATTTTGATTTGAATATTCGTACTCGTGTTGTTACGCTTTATTCATTGCTAATCCATATTTGTTGAGCATCTTTCCTGTCGTATTGTGTAGTTCCCCATATTTTCTTTTAGTTAGCAGGTTAGCGTGGATTGGGACGCTATGGACCAATTGGGATTATTTTAGCGTGGATTATTTTGGGAAGAATATTTTTCGAAGATTGGTATTATTTATTTTGTTGTATAGAGCATTGGAGATTTGTATTTTATTTTCGAGTTAGTTGTTGTATGTAATTCGAGAGACTTGGTATTTATTTGAAAAAATTGAGATTTGTAGTTTTTCTTTTGTTGTTGTGGGATTTAGATGCTCTATACCTTGTTATATTGTGGATTTAGTTTAGTTTTATCGCATTAGTGCTCCGTTCGCTCTCTCCGGGCGGGCGGGGTGTTACAAATGGTATCAGAGCTTAGGTATACGGCAACCCTCGGGGCTTGGGTTTTGGGTTCATTGCGTGGTTAGCAATTTTTGGAGATAAAAAATTTTAGGTGATATTCGTGATAGGTTTCGATATTAGAGGTGAGGGATTATTTTTGGAGACGAAATTACTTTTGGAGATAGTGTAGTGGCCTTATTTTGAGAGTTAGGCATTCGGCGAATTTCGAGGGCGAAATTCCATTGTTAGTGGGGAAGTGTAATAACCCGCGTAATTTTTGGGCTATTTTAATTAATTTCGGGAAAATCGAGGAAAATAAAGTTTTAGATAAAATTATTTTTATTGCTCAAATATGTTGATTATTATTTTTAAAGACGAGAATTTCAAACGGTTTCGAATTCGGAGTTAAAACGGATTTTAAAATGGTTTTTAAATATTTTTAACTCTTGGAGTTGTTTTGACTTCCAACTCTTCATTTCTTTGCCTTATTTAAAGGAGGCTTTTGGATTCCAACTCTTCATTTCTTTGCATTATAAAAGGAAGTCGTGGGCAACCCTTTTAACCTACTTTTGGCACAAATTTTGGCAGCAAATATATTTTATATTCCTCTTCCTTTTATATACACTTTGGGCCTAGAGATTTGTGAGTTCCAGCCTTAGATTAGAGGTGGTCTTGAGGTTATTTTGTTGGAGGTTCTTGAAGGAGCTTTTGTAGAACTTTCGTGTTGATCTTGAGGATGTGATCGTTGGTTTCTCATCATGGTTTGAGGTATGGGGTTTTACACAATATGCTCCTTAAATCTCGCGAGTGTCATTCTCTTTGATTTCTTATTAATTGAACTCATATTTGAATTGTTAAATTCATTGAAATCTGGAAAATAATTGTTGAAATTATTTTGATTCATGTGGTATCATTATATTGTTGATGAGCACGTTCTCATGAGATTTTAATATGGCACGGATGTTGGGCACCCGCCAAAATTTCTGTTTTTCGGGCTATGGCTTGATAAAGCATATACGGATGTGGTGAGGCCTGGTGACCCGGTTAAAGTGTTGTTGAGAAATTATATTGATAAATGCTTTGATATTCGCATTTTGATTTGAATATTCGTACTCGTGTTGTTACGCTTTATTCATTGCTAATCCATATTTATTGAGCATCTTTCCTGTCGTATTGTGTAGTTCCCCATATTTTCTTTTAGTTAGCAGGTTAGCGTGGATTGGGACGCTATGGACCAATTGGGATTATTTTTGCGTGGATTATTTTGGGAAGAATATTTTTGGAAGATTTGTATTATTTATTTTGTTGTATAGAGCATTGGAGATTTGTATTTTATTTTCGAGTTAGTTGTTGTATGTAATTCGAGAGACTTGGTATTTATTTGAAAAAATTGAGATTTGTAGTTTCTCTTTTGTTGTTGTGGGATTTAGATGCTCTATACCTTGTTATATTGTGGATTTAGTTTATTTTTATCGAATTAGCGCTCCGTTCGATCTCTCCGGGCGGGCGGGGTGTTACAAATGGTATCAGAGCTTAAGTATACGGCAACCCTCGGGGCTTGAGTATTGGATTCATTGCGTGGTTAGCAATTTTTGGAGATAGAAAATTTTAGGTGATATTCGTGATAGGCTTCGAGATTAGAGGTGAGGAATTATTTTTGGAGACAAAATTATTTTTGGAGAGTGTAGTGGCCTGATTTTGAGAGTTAGGCATTCGGCGAATTTCGAGGGCGAAATTCCATTGTTAGTGGGGAAGTGTAATAACCCGCGTAATTTTTGGGCTATTTTAATTAATTTCTGGAAAATGGAGGAAAATAAAGTTTTAGATAAAATTATTTTTATTGCTCAAATATGTTGAATATTATTTTTAAAGTCGAGAATTTCAAACGGTTTCAAAATCGGAGTTAAAACGGATTTTTAAATGATTTTTAAATATTTTTAACTCTTGGAGTTGTTTTGACTTCCAACTCTTAATTTCTTTGCCTTATTTAAAGGAGTCTTTTGGATTCCAACTCTTCATTTCTTTGCATTATAAAAGGAAGTCGTGGGCAACTCTTTTAACCAACTTTTGGCACAAATTTTGGCAGCAAATATATTTTATATTCCTCTACTTTTTATATACACTTTGGCCCTTGATGTTTGTGAGTTCAAACCTTAGATTAGAGGTGGTCTTGTGGCTATTTTGTTGGAGGTTCTTGGACGAGATTTTGTAGATCTTTTGTGTTGATCTTGAGGATGTGATCGTTGGTTTCTCATCATGGTTTGAGGTATGGGGTTTTACACAATATGTTCCTTAAATCTAGCGAGTGTCATTCTCTTTGATTTCTTATTAATTGAACTCATATTTGAATAGTTAAATTCATTGAAATCTGGAAAATAATTGTTGAAATTATTTTGATTCATGTGGTATCATTATATTATTGATGAGCACGTTGTCATGAAATTTTAATATGGCACGGATGTTGGGCACCCGCCAAAATTCCTGTTTCCCGGGCTATGGCTTGATAAAGCATATACGGATGTGGTGAGGCCTGGTGACCCGGTTAAAGTGTTGTTGAGAAATTATATTGATAAATGCTTTGAGATTAGCATTTTGATTTGAATATTCGTACTCGTGTTGTTACGCTTTATTCATTGCTAATCCATATTTGTTGAGCATCTTTCCTGTCGTATTGTGTACTTCCCCATATTTTCTTTTAGTTGGCAGGTTAGCGTGGATTGGGACGCTATGGACCAATAGGGATTATTTTAGCGTGGATTATTTTGGGAAGAATATTTTTGGAAGATTTTTATTATTTATTTTGTTGTATGGAGCATTGGAGATTTGTATTTTATTTTCGAGTTAGTTGTTGTATGTTATTCGAGAGACTTGGTATTTATTTTAAAAAATTGAGATTTGTAGTTTCTCTTTTGTTGTTGTGGGATTTAGATGCTCTATACCTTGTTATATAGTGGATTTAGTTTAGTTTTATCGAATTAGCGCTCCGTTCGCTCTCTCCGGGCGGGCGGAGTGTTACAAATGGTATCAGAGCTTAGGTATACGGCAACCCTCGGGGCTTGATTTTTGGGTTCATTGCGTGGTTAGCAATTTTTGGAGATAGAAAATTTTAGGTGATATTCGTGATATGTTTCGAGATTAAAGGTGAGGAATTATTTTTGGAGACGAAATTATTTTTGGAGAGTGTAGTGGCCTGATTTTGAGAGTTAGGCATTCAGCGAATTTCGAGGGCGAAATTCCATTGTTAGTGGGGAAGTGTAATAACCCGCGTAATTTTTGGGCTATTTTAATTAATTTCTAGAAAATGGAGGAAAATAAAGTTTTAGATAAAATTATTTTTATTGTTCAAATATGTTGAATATTATTTTTAAAGGCGAGAATTTCAAACAGTTTCGAAAACGGAGTTAAAACGGATTTTTAAACGATTTTTAAATATTTTTAACTCTTGGAGTTGTTTTGACTTCCAACTCTTCATTTCTTTGCCTTATTTAAAGGAGTCTTTTGGATTCCAACTCTTCATTTCTTTGCATTATAAAAGGAAGTCGTGGGCAACCCTTTTAACCTACTTTTGGCACAAATTTTGGCAGCAAATATATTTTATATTCCTCTACTTTTTATATACACTTTGGCCCTTGATGTTTGTGAGTTCAAACCTTAGATTAAAGGTGGTCTTGGGGCTATTTTGTTGGAGGTTCTTGGACGAGATTTTGTAGATCTTTTGTGTTGATCTTGAGGATATGATCGTTGGTTTCTCATCATGGTTTGAGGTATGGGGTTTTACACAATATGTTCCTTAAATCTAGCGAGTGTCATTCTCTTTGATTTCTTATTAATTGAACTCATATTTGAATAGTTAAATTCATTGAAATCTGGAAAATAATTGTTGAAATTATTTTGATTCATGTGGTATCATTATATTGTTGATGAGCACGTTGTCATGAGATTTTAATATGGCACGGATGTTGGGCACCCGCCAAAATTCCTGTTTCCCGGGCTATGGCTTGATAAAGCATATACGGATGTGGTGAGGCCTGGTGACCCGGTTAAAGTGTTGTTGAGAAATTATATTGATAAATGCTTTGAGATTCGCATTTTGATTTGAATATTCGTACTCGTGTTGTTACGCTTTATTCATTGCTAATCCATATTTGTTGAGCATCTTTCCTGTCGTATTGTGTACTTCCCCATATTTTCTTTTAGTTGGCAGGTTAGCGTGGATTGGGACGCTATGGACCAATAGGGATTATTTGAGCGTGGATTATTTTGGGAAGAATATTTTTGGAAGATTTTTATTATTTATTTTGTTGTATGGAGCATTGGAGATTTGTATTTTATTTTCGAGTTAGTTGTTGTATGTTATTCGAGAGACTTGGTATTTATTTTAAAAAATTGGGATTTGTAGTTTCTCTTTTGTTGTTGTGGGATTTAGATGCTCTATACCTTGTTATATAGTGGATTTAGTTTAGTTTTATCGAATTAGCGCTCCGTTCGCTCTCTCCGGGCGGGCGGAGTGTTACAAATGGTATCAGAGCTTAGGTATACGGCAACCCTCGGGGCTTGAGTTTTGGGTTCATTGCGTGGTTAGCAATTTTTGGAGATAGAAAATTTTAGGTGATATTCGTGATATGTTTCGAGATTAGAGGTGAGGAATTATTTTCGGAGACGAAATTATTTTTGGAGAGTGTAGTGGCCTGATTTTGAGAGTTAGGCATTCAGCGAATTTCGAGGGCGAAATTCCATTGTTAGTGGGGAAGTGTAATAACCCGCGTAATTTTTGGGCTATTTTAATTAATTTCTGGAAAATGGAGGAAAATAAAGTTTTAGATAAAATTATTTTTATTGTTCAAATATGTTGAATATTATTTTTAACGGCGAGAATTTCAAACGGTTTCGAAAACGGAGTTAAAACGGATTTTTAAACGATTTTTAAATATTTTTAACTCTTGGAGTTGTTTTGACTTCCAACTCTTCATTTCTTTGCCTTATTTAAAGGAGTCTTTTGGATTCCAACTCTTCATTTCTTTGCATTATAAAAGGAAGTCGTGGGCAACCCTTTTAACCAACTTTTGGCACAAATTTTGGCAGCAAATATATTTTATATTACTCTTCTTTTTATATACACTTTGGCCCTTGAGATTTGTGAGTTCCAACCTTAGATTAGAGGTGTTCTTGGTGCTATTTTGTTGGAGGTTCTTGGACGAGATTTTGTAGATCTTTTGTGTTGATCTTGAGGATGTGATCGTTGGTTTCTCATCATGGTTTGAGGTATGGGGTTTTACACAATATGCTCCTTAAATCTAGCGAGTGTCATTCTATTTTATTTCTTATTAATTGAACTCATATTTGAATAGTTAAATTCATTGAAATCTGGAAAATAATTGTTGAAATTATTTTGATTCATGTGGTATCATTATATTGTTGATGAGCACTTTGTCATGAGATTTTAATATGGCACGGATGTTGGGCACTCGCCAAAATTCCTGTTTCCTGGGGTATGGCTTGATAAAGCATATACGGATGTGGTGAGGCCTGGTGACCCGGTTAAAGTGTTGTTGATAAATTATATTGATAAATGCTTTGAGATTCGCATTTTGATTTGAATATTCGTACTCGTGTTGTTACGCTTTATTCATTGCTAATCCATATTTGTTGAGCATCTTTCCTGTCGTATTGTGTACTTCCCCATATTTTCTTTTAGTTGGCAGGTTAGCGTGGATTGGGACGCTATGGACCAATAGGGATTATTTTAGCGTGGATTATTTCGGGAAGAATATTTTTGGAAGATTTTTATTATTTATTTTGTTGTATAGAGCATTGCAGATTTGTATTTTATTTTTGAGTTAGTTGTTGTATGTTATTCGAGAGACTTGGTATTTATTTTAAAAAATTGAGATTTGTAGTTTCTCTTTTGTTGTTGTGGGATTTAGATGCTCTATACCTTGTTATATAGTGGATTTAGTTTAGTTTTATCGAATTAGCGCTCCGTTCGCTCTCTCCGGGCGGGCGGAGTGTTACAAATGGTATCAGAACTTAGGTATACGGCAACCCTCGGGGCTTGAGTTTTGGGTTCATTGCGTGGTTAGCAATTTTTGGAGATAGAAAATTTTAGGTGATATTCGTGATATGTTTCGAGATTAGAGGTGAGGAATTATTTTTGGAGACGAAATTATTTTTGGCGAGTGAAGTGGCCTGATTTTGAGAGTTAGGCATTCGGCGAATTTCGAGGGCCAAATTCCATTGTTAGTGGGGAAGTGTAATAACCCGCGTAATTTTTGGGCTATTTTAATTAATTTCTGGAAAATCGAGGAAAATAAAGTTTTAGATAAAATTATTTTTATTGTTCAAATATCTTGAATATTATTTTTAAAAGCGAGAATTTCAAACGGTTTCGAAGTCGGAGTTAAAACGGATTTTTAAACGATTTTTAAATATTTTTAACTCTTGGAGTTGTTTTGACATCCAACTCTTCATTTCTTTGCCTTATTTAAAGGAGCCTTTTGGATTCCAACTCTTCATTTCTTTGCATTATAAAAGGAAGTCGTGGGCAACCCTTTTAACCTACTTTTGGCACAAATTTTGGCAGCAAATATATTTTATATTCCTCTTCTTTTTATATACACTTTGGCCCTTGAGATTTGTGAGTTCCAACCTTAGATTAGAGGTGTTCTTGGGGCTATTTTATTGGATGTTCTTGGACGAGATTTTGTAGATCTTTTGTGTTGATCTTGAGGATGTGATCGTTGGTTTCTCATCATGGTTTGAGGTATGGGGTTTTACACAATATGCTCCTTAAATCTAGCGAGTGTCATTCTCTTTTATTTCTTATTAATTGAACTCATATTTGAATTGTTAAATTCATTGAAATCTAGAAAATAATTGTTAAAATTATTATGATTCATGTGGTATCATTATATTGTTGATGAGCACGTTGTCATGAGATTTTAATATGGCGCGGATGTTGGGCACCCGCGAAAATTCCTATTTCCGAGGATATGGCTTGATAAAGCATATACGGATGTGGTGAGGCCTGGTGACCCGGTTAAAGTGTTGTTGAGAAATTATATTGATAAATTATTTGAGATTCGCATTTTGATTTGAATATTCGTACTCGTGTTATTACGCTGTTGATGTAAAAAATTAGATCACTCTAATAATTCAATCACAGATAAATAAATGAGACAAAGAATTTTAAAGTTGTTCAGCCTTATAAGAATGGCCTACGTCCACTGTTGCTTTATTGCTGAGTGTTTGGGAATTCTCGATTATAAGTTCTATCAAGAAATTCCCTTCTGGATTCGGGGTCCAGGTTCCTTTTACAATGAGGATTGTACAACGTATTTATAGCCCTAAGGTTGTAATGTGAAAGGGTAATACATTAAATGATATACATATGAAAGGGTAATACATTTAATCCGCTCTTTGCGTATGCGTCTGAATGATAAGAATTTAATGAATCAGTTGGACTGTGTATTATCCCGCTATTAATGCTTTGTTCGAGATGCATCTCGGACCGCCTGAGTTGCTCGGACCGCCTAAGCTTCTCGGTACTCAAGAGTTCCTCGGAGTGGCTTTGTTCCTCGGAGCTTGCGGGTTCCTCGGGGAACTAGTCTTCTTCATTGTAGTCTTGTTCCTCGGAGCGCGTGGGTTCCTCGGGGAACTAGTCTTCTTCGTTGTAGTCTTGTTCCTCGGAGCGCGTGGGTTCCTCGGAAGTGTTTGTTGTTGCCATGTAGATAGCCACGTGTCTTCATATGATTGGTCCATGTCAGCAGATTAAATTTGGTATCAACAGAAGCCCCCAATGTTTCATAGTTCGAAATTTGAGGAGTATGGAACATTATTTCTCGGAATATGGTATCTTTAAATAGTCTTCCTGATTTTTAGGAGCGTTTCCCTTGTATTTATTTCTCCTTCCCAATTCGTAGAATCATGCTTTTTTGGACTTTTCTGCGTGCTTCGATTCCCGCGTCACTTTTCATCTTTTTAGCCGCTGTTGTCCGCTTTGATTCCCGCGCCACTTTTCATCTTTTTAGCCGCTGTTGTCCGCTTTGATTCCCGCGCCACTTTTCATCTTTTTAGCCGCCGGTAACGTAATCATCCTTTTTGTAATCATTATTTCACCATTTCCCAAGGCAAGGTATTTAAACTTCACAGACGCTCCCATCGTCTTCTACCTTTCAAATATTTATCTTCGAGTTTTACGTCGTCTCTTCCTACTCTCTTGTGCGTTGATCTTTTCCGTCGTTCGTTGTCAGTAGATCCATTCTTTTCCTGTAAGATCTTCTTCCATCTTCTTCATTTCTTTATTCACCATGGTTTACCCTGTTGAGTCTCTTGAGAAGTTTCGTTCTGATTTCTCCATTCCTTCATGGGTCTTTTTGGAAGAGCTTTCTGAGCCTTCTAATTACTTCCATTTGGCTGAGGGACATTGGTTCCCCAGTCTCTTTTTTGCTGAGTGTGGATTTTCTTTTCCACCAAATCCCTTGTGTCTGGAATTTTGTCAGTATTTTGACGTTGTTCCTGCACGAATAGTCCCCAACACATGGAGAATAGTTAATGGGGTGCATAGGTTAAATCAAATTCATGGAACTCGAATAGGAATTCCAGAAATCATGTACTGCTATAGATGGGCAGTTAATGATAATATTTTTTATTTAAAAACTAGATTTTTAAATAGAGCCTTAGTAGTCAATCTCCCTGATGCCAATAGGGATTATTTTGAACACGGGGTTGTCATAAAAAATTGGCAACACCCTCCATTAGCTGGAGATGAGGTTTACCAGGGTCCCAGATGCCCTCCTTATGGAAATGGGATAGGTTATTTTTATTTTATTTTATTTATTTTGAAATCATGTTTCTTTTGTGTTTGATAAAATGTGCCACTGATAACAATGTTTATTTATTTGTAGTTGATAGCAAGAGAAAGTGTCCAAAAGATGCAGATGTCAATATAAGGCATTTAAAACTTATCTGGAGTCTGCATCAAAGCGTTACCGACGAGCACATTAGGTCGGCCTCGTATCTGCTCCAGTACAAGAGCTATACCACTTCTTTCACTGCTCATCCAGTGATAAGTGAATCAGAGCCAGTACCAGCTTCCACCAGCTCATCGTCTGAATCCCATATTCCTTTAAGTGAAAGGATGAAGAAGAGAATACCTCCTACCCTATTTGAGAAAACTGCCTCCGGTTCTGGGGAGGTAAAAAGGAGTAGGATTGATGTCCCAAGGGAGGGGACAAAGAAGACTGATGCAGCTCCTCCAGCTGCTCCTGTTAAAGTTGTCGAGAATCCTGTAGTGGCCCCGAGCAGGTCTGCTGCTCCTGGAGAGGTGATTGTGATATCACCGACCAAGGGTTCTTCCTTGGTTGAATCTGTACCTGTTCCCCCGAGGAGGCTGAAGAAAAGCTCCTCGGTCAATTTGGCTGATACCATCACTCAGCCCCTAGTTACTGGAACTGGGGTTCCAACTTTTGTTCCCCCGAGCTTTGCAATGAGCTCGGTAAAGTCCTCGATCATTCCCGAGGTCCAAGGTACTGAAGAAAACCTTACTCGAGACATGGTCACCTCACTAGCTGCTCGTCACCTTGCTTTTGTAAGTCTTCTTACTTTCAACTTTTTATATTTCCTTTGTCATTTCTGTTTCTAACTTGCTTTCTTTTTCTGTTCATAGTTGACGATCTGCTTCAATATAATCCTGAAGAAGGATGAAGCGATTAAGGCTTCTTGCTCCTCGTCCAGTGTGGAGGGAGCTCTGGAAGAAGCTACCAAGTCTCTGGCAGATTCTCGCCAGAAATATGCTGATGACAAAGTTGTCTGGGAGAAGAAGCTTGCCTCCTCCGAGCAAGAAAAAGATCGGGCTGTTGATGCCTCTAAGGAGTTGGAGAAGATAATAAATCCCCAAGAGAAGGAAAATAAGGAGCTTGAGGAGAGGCTCAAAACTGCAGGAGAGTTTGAAGATAAACTCAAGGCTGCCAAGGAGGAGTTGGTTCAACTTCGAGAAGTAGGTCGGCAGAAGGAGGAAGCTGAGCAAAAACTGAAAGCTGCTGATGACTTGCTATCCGAAAAGCTTGCCTTGGAGAAGACCAAGAGGAAGATGGATGTGAAGAAGTCCTTCAACTCTAGCTGGGACAAGGGGTGGAACAAGGGGTTGGCTGCCATGGTGTCGCAAGTGGACTATGGCAGTCTCAAGTACTTTAGGGATGGATGGGTTGCTGCCCTTCAGGAGATGAAGGTCGACGAGTCTTCTGAGATCTTCCAGAGACATATCCCTGGTCCCCCTCCAACTCCAGAAGAGTTAGAAGAGGACGAAGCTACCTCCGAAGAATCTTCGATGGTGATGGGAGATCATGCCCTAGCCATCCAGCCTGCTACCGAGGAAAATCAATGAATCGTTTCATCCTCTGAGGAACTGCCTATTCTCCCCGAGCAACTATCCCTTCCTTCCGAGCAACCTACCTCTTCATCCCAACCTCCCGAGCAGGTTTTGGGAGATAAGGAAAAGGTGTAGTGTTGTTCGGGTTTCTCTTTATTTTTCTTCTCTTTATTTTGTTTCTCTTTATCAAATGTAACCCAGAAGATGTAACTCTGAATTATGATCTAATAAAACTTGAACTTTTTTGCATACTGTTGTCTATCTTTCATTCATACTCTGCTTACTCTTCTTATTGATGATTGTTCTTCTTTCTCTGATAGTTTCTGACTAGGATGGAACTGCTCTCTGCCCATGATACAAAGTTGCTGCAATAATGTAATGAGTACTTTAAGGCTGGTCACACAGACCTGAGTGTTGCACAAGTTATCGACATCCTCGGTCAGGATGCTTCAGAACAGGCAGTGGAAGCATATCAATATCTGAAGTGTCTGCTCGGGCTGTAGCCAATAACGTTGCTTATTATGAAATGATTGAGGATCTTCAAAGCACCCTCGAGGACCTTCAGCTTCAATACAAAGAATCCACTGCTTTGTTGCATGAGGGGTACGAGAAGAAGTACCAGCAAATCATTGTCGAGAAGGGCTACGAGAAGCTTTTTGCTGGGTACGATGTAAGAGAGAGAACCTTGAGAGATGAGGTCGAAGAATGTAGACAGATTTCTGAGTTGCTGGAAAAGGAAAACAACAACCTGCAAAAGGAGCTGTCACAATTGAAGTCTGCATCTTCCACTTCTAGTGCCTTGATCCCAGTGACAGACGAGGGATTTTTGTTCTTAGAGGTTGAGAACGCCAAGTTGAGGGACGAGTTGGAGACTTTGAAGAGCTCTGGCACCTCTTCATCTTCTCGTGGCCGAGCAAGAGCTCCTCGGGGACGAGCCAGAGCAGCTCGGGTTCTTGTCGAGGAACAGAGGACTCAGTCTGCCTTAGAGAACCAGGCTTTCCAATTAATGGCGAAAAAACAGGCGTTGTCTGATATGTCAAAGAAGATTAGGGACTTGGAAAAACAGCTCTTTGCGCATAAGTCAGTCTTGGAGAATAAGGAGCTTTTCATCAAGAATCTCCACGAGCAGCTAGAAAGGCTAACATATCAATTCCACAAATAGCCCAGGGAGTTCTGGATGGCTGGATACAACGAAGCACTATTCCACTTGGACGATCGTATCCAGAATGCCAACAACGAGGGCTACAAGCAAGGCTGGCTGAATGCCTTATGTGTGTTGAAGCTCGAACAAGGTCATTATCTGTGGGACTACCGTGGTCCCGGGTTGCTTGACTTGCCTGTGCCACCATACAATTTGGACATGGATTGGATCCCTGCTCGGGCCATTCCTCGGAGCTTAATTTCAAAGTATCTCGGTGATTACAATTTACATTCTCAAATTGAGGTATCTCGTCCCGAGCATCTCTTAGATCGACCATCCGTGATGAATGTCAGGATGTTGAAGGATCTCAACTTCATCAATTCTCCTCTGTCTTTAAATGATTCGCCTGCTGGCGAGGAACCTGTGTCAAAAGCAGAGGGGAAGAGACTAGTAGAATAAGAATTTTTTGAAGTAATAGTTAGTATACATGTTAATGTAACTATAATTTCATTATCAATGTAATTTATTTTGAATTCAATGAAAGACTTTCATTTTTGTTTGCAAATCTTGATTGCAATTATCTTGTATTTATCAAACACTTTATATTTATGCATATCTGTTAAAAAGATAACAATATTGTGTTGTTTGTCGACCAACTCAGTAACAATTAAAAAGTTACAAGTATCAATACTGTTGCTCGATCACTTAATAATAAAGTAATGAGTATAAAAATGTTGTTTAAAATGTTTCCAACCAACCAAGGTTGTTAGATTCTCCATGTCGACCAACTACAGTTAGTGGGTTTTTATCCCCGACCAGCTATAGTTAGTCTTTTTGAAATAATTTTACCCATAAAATGTTTCCGACCAACCAAGATCGGTAAATTTTGCTTGTCGACTAACTACAGATGGTGGGTTTTTATCTCCGACCAGCCATAGTTAGTAGACTTTTATCTTAAATGTTTCTGACCAACCAAGGTCGGTAAATTTTCTTTGTCGACCAACTACAGTTGGTGGGTTTTTATCCCCGACCAGCCATAGTTAGCAACTTTTGCACTTTCTGGAATAATCTTACCTCTCGACCAACACAAGTTGGCATTTGCGAGAATATTTTGTTTCCTAGCCAAACAGGTTGGCATTTTTAGGAATATTTTGTTTCCTAGCCAAACAGGTTGGCATTTTTAGGAATATTTCGTTTCCTAGCCAAACAGGTTGGCATTTTTAGGAATATTTTGTTTGCTAACCAACCGAAGTTGGCATTTTTAGGAATATTTTGTTTCCTAACCAACCGAGGTTGGCATTTTTAGGAATATTTTGTTTCCTAACCAACCGAAGTTGGCATTTTTAGGAATATTTTGCTGCTGAGCAGTCTGAGCTTTGCCGAGTTTTGCTGAGTAGTGTGTAGCACTAGTATTCCCGAAAAATTCTCAATAAAAGGAGAGACTTTAGCAGAATATCTTCATTTTATTCATACTGATGGAACTGTGTTACATATACATCACTGATAATACTTGCGTAGGTGCTCTGCGTTCCATGCATTCTTGAACTCCTCCCCCTCTAGAGTTGCTATTCGATAAGTTCCTGGTCGAACAACTTCTGTAACTCGATATGGTCCATGCCAATTTTATTCCAACTTATTGTGATTTTGAATTACTTTCTTCAACACATAGTCTCCTTCTTTCAGGTCGCACTTCTTCATCCTTTTGTTGTAGAACAAAGCTGTTCGCTGCTGGTAAGTAGCATTTCTAATGGCTGCTTCTTCTCTAACTTCCTCGAGCATGTTTAAATCCAATCTTCTCATTAAGTCGCTGACAAGGGAATTGAAATTCAGTACCCTATGTGTTGGGAGGCCCAACTCGGCAGGTATGACTGCTTCACTTCCAAATTCCAGCATGTATGGTGATTCTCCAGTTGCTACTCGGGGTGTAGTTCGGTAAGCCCAAAGTACTAATTGTAACTCGTTGATCCAGTTTGCTTTTGCATCATCCAATCTTTTCTTCAAGCCATTTAGCAGCGTTCTGTTTGTCACCTCAGTTTGTCCATTGCTTTGAGGATGGTCTGGTGCTGAGTGGACCTTCAAAATATTTGATTGATGACAATAGGCAGCAAACTCCTCGTTATCAAATTGTGTTCCATGGTCTGTGATGAAGACATGAGGTAGACCGTATTGACAAATGATGTTCTTCCAAACAAATTGGTACACCTTCTCGTACGTCATGTCAATGAGTGGCTCAGCTTCTACCCATTTAGTAAAATAATCCACTGCGATGACGAGGTACTTGAACCTTCCTCGGGTCGTTGGCAGTGGCCCAACCAAGTCAATTCCCCACATGGCAAATGTCTAAGGGGAAGTTATGGGTGTCAACAATGCTTGTGGAGTTCTTCGGATGGAGGAAAAGCGCTGGCACTTGTCACACTTCTTGGCGTAGGCTATACAATCAGCCCTCATCGTCGGCCATTAATATCCTTTCATCATTACCCTTTGTAAAAGCGTCTGACCTGCTACATGTTCTCCACAAGACCCTTCGTGGACCTCTTCAATTAATTCTTTCACCTCGGAGGGGTGTACACATCTCTGTAAACCTGCCATAATTCCTCGTCTATATAAAACACCATTAGTTAATACATACCGAGCAGCTTTAAACTTCAATTTTTTGGCAGCAAGCTTGTCAATTGGCAATTCTCCCTCCTCGATATACGCCCTGATGGATCCATCCAATATGGTCCTAAATCAAAGGTGATAAAGTTCATCATCAGATCTTCATCTATGCTCCGACCAGCTAACACTTTAATTGGGATTGTTCCTCGTAGCTCGGTGCGAGTAGCTGAAGCTAGTCGAGCTAGGGCGTCTGCTCTCGCATTCTCCATTCTTGGTATTCTAACCAGTTGAATAGCGGCAAATTCTGACACCAGCTCCTTTGCCTTTGCATGATATCTGATCATTAATTCTCCTCTAACTGCTTATACTCCCATCATTTGGTTTATGATCAATTGAGAATCACTGAAAACAATGACCTGTTGTGCCTCCATAATTTTTGCCAAACTAAGTCCTGCAATCATGGCCTCATACTCAGCCTCATTATTGGAAGCTTTGAATTGTAAACGTAAAGCGTATTCCATATCGATCTCATCTGGAGAGCTCAAAACTATCCCCGCGCCGCATCCCGTAGTGCAAGATGAGCCATCTACATATAGCCTCCATATAGGTAACTCGTCTTCGAATTTATGATCAGTCAGAGTTCCTCGGTGAAATATTTGTTGCTTCCTTTCCTCCTCGGATTTTTCTTGCTCTTCGTTGATCATTTCTTCTTGCCCTTTTACCAACCGTAGTTGGTCTGAGCCCGAAGTCAATGATCTTGTAACATCCACTTGCCCTTTTACCAACCGTAGTTGGTCTGAGCCCGAAGTCAATGATCTTGTAACATCCACTTGCCCTTTTACCAATCGGAGTTGGTCTGAGCTAGTGTTTGTTGATCCTGTAACATCCACAGGTTGATCAGCGAGCAAATCTTGTTTCTCATCCGGAGTCCTCACAACTATCTCTGCGTCACATCCTGTAACATCCACATGCCCTTTTACCAATCGGAATTGGTCTGATCCTGTGTTTGTTGATCCTGTAACATCCACAGGTTGATCAGCGAGTAACTTTTGTTCCTCGGAGCTATCAGGATAGGTGAACTCCGCTATAAAATTTGCTACAGCCTGTCCTTTAAGCGATGATATGGGTTCATAGACTATATCATATTCACCGAGCTCTATTGCCCAGTACATCAATCTTCCTGATTTTTCTGGCTTATGCAGGGCTTGCCTCAATGGCATATCAGTATATACTACTATGGTATGAGCCTGGAAATATGGCCTCATTCTCCTACTCGCCTCAATCAGTGCCAGTGCCAATTTCTCCAGCCTTGGATATCTGATTTCTTCTCCTCAGAAGGCCTTACTTGTGTAGTAAATTGGCTTTTGTACTCCATTCTCCACTCTGATCAACGCCGAGCTAACTGCATTCTCGGACACTGCAAGGTATAAGTACAATTTTTCTCCCATCACTGGCCTGGACAACAGTGGAGGTGCTCCTAAGTATCTCTTCAAGTCTTGAAAAGCCTTCTCGCATTCATCATTCCACTCAAAAGTCTTTCTGAGTGTCTTGAAGAATGGGAGACATCTATCAGTTTCTCGTGACACAAATCTGTTGAGTGCCTCTACTCGTCCTGTGAGACTCTGTACTTCCTTCTTCGTCGTTGGAGATCGCAGCCCTAATAGAGCTTTGATCTTTTCAGGATTTGCTTCAATGCCTCGTTTATTGACAATGTACCCGAGAAACATGCCTTCTCGTACTCCAAAGATGCACTTCGTCGAGTTCAGCTTCATTTGATATTTATCTAGTTGATCAAAAGTCTGACTTAAGTCAACTAGATGATCGGCATCTTTCTTGCTTTTCGTCAGCATATCGTCAACATAGACTTCCATATTGTCACTGATTTGTTCAGCAAAGACCTTGTTCATCAGCCTTTGATATGTCGCACCTGCATTTTTCAAACCAAAAGGCATAACATTATAACAATAAGTTCCCCGAGGGGTAATGAAAGAAGTACTCTCCCTGTCTTCGGGTTTCATTTTAATTTGATTGCAGCCAGAATAAGCATCCATGAAGCTCAACAACTCGTGTCCCTAGGTAGCATCCACCAGTTGATCAATTCGGGGTAGTGGAAAGTGATCCTTTGGGCATGCTTTGTTGATGTCGGTGAAGTCTACACACATCCTCCACTTGTTGTTTTTCTTCTTTACCATCACCACATTAGCTAACCAATCTGGATATTTAACATCTTCAATGAAACAAGCTTTCTGGAGCTTCTCGACTTCCTGCTGTATAGCTTGATTCTTCCCGGGACTGAATACTCTTCTTCTCTGCTTCACAGGCTTGATCTCCTTATTCACATTGAGCTCGTGACATAAGAAGTTTGGGTCTATCCCAGGCATATCTTTATGACTGCATGCAAAAGTTTGTCTTCTGCTTCTCAGGAAAGTTATCAATTCCTGTTTTAATGAGGCTTCAAACGATGAACCTATTTGAGTAGTTCGCTCAGGGTGTTCGTCGTCCAGAATGATGTTTTCAGTAGTTTCCACCACTTGACCCTTCACGAGTTGTGACTCATCTCGAGGATCCAATGTTTCAATTTGTGCACCTTCATCCACTTGATAGGTAGTAGTTTTTTTCTTTGATTCTTCCAGTTCTTCTTGCTCGGCGGATGAATAATAGCATTCCCGAGCTACTTTCTGATCACCTTTCACAACTCCTACTCCAAAGTTTGTTGGAAATTTTAGGCACTGATGCACTGTAGATGGTACAGCCTCGAACTTCTTCAATCCTACTCTTCCCGTGATGATATTGTACGATGATTGGACATTCTTATCCATCAGGAAGAAACGTATTCTTTCTGTCCGACAAGCCGGCCACGTACCAATGAATATATCCAACTTGATCGTCCCAAGTGGAAATACTTTCTCGCCAGCAAAACCAATGAGGGGTCTGTGGTAAGGCTCCAGTTGAGATAGCTTTAGATTTAAACTATCGAAGCACGAGTAGAACATGATGTCTGCCGAGCTACCATTGTCGACCAGTACTCTTGAAATCATGACTTCCTTCATTCTCATTTTGATCACCAGTGGGTCATCATGAGGATATAAAACACCTGCAAGGTCATTTTTTGAAAAACCGATAACCAATTTCTCCTTGTTCACCTTTCTCGGCCGATCTTCCTCAGCTAGATTTATTCGTTGAATGTACAAGCAAGCTTGAGCCTCACCGAGATAAGCTTTTCTTTCTGTAGTAAGGTCTCCTCCTCCTGCATCTCCTCTTGTAATAACATTACAATCAAATGACCCAAAGCGTATTAAAAATACCTCTCGTTCTGGCTGCCTTGGTTTCTTGGGAAGATCGGGGTCATCCTCTGGATCAACTTCATAGTTTCTCTTCTTTTTCTCCTCTGCTCGACGAGGAGATCTAGACCTCTCTCTAGTTCGGTCGTTGTTTCTTCTTTCGCCTCCCCGATCAACATACTTTGCTAGCTTTCCTCGTCGGATGAGTGTTTCAATCTCATTCTGAAGAGCTATGCAATTTTTAGTCATATGGCCATGATCCTTGTGGAACTCGCAATATTTTTCCCTATTCCTCATGTCAGGGTCTGCCTTAATTTTCTTTGGCCAGTTTAACTCCTCGCTGTTCTTAATTTCTTCCAGGACGTGGTTGATGTTTGCCTTCAAAGGTGTGTACATATCAAATTTCCTCAAGACTTCCCATGACGACCTATTTTTGGATTATTTGTCACCACCATTGTTCTTATGTTCTTTCTTCTTAACTTTATCACTTTCCACCTTGGTTTCTTTGGCGTCCATATTCTTCTTCGCAGACATAGCTTCCTCGGCATTCATAATCTTGGATGCTTTTCCCATCAGGTCTGACATGGTTTGAGGTGGATCTTTGGCCAAAGTGTAGTACAACTTGTTTGGCAGTAATCCACTCATCAAAGCGGTAATCGCTGTCTTCTCCTCATAATCAATGACTTCGAGTTTCTCGTTATTAAAACGAGTTATATAATCTCTGGTACTCTCACCAGCTTTTTGTCTAACACTTAACAAATGTGCTACTCGTTTAACTGGCTTTGCTCCAAAGCAGAAATTCCCAATGAATAGCTCGGCCAGTTGAAGAAAAGTTGAAATCTTACCCCGAGGAAGACTATTATACCATATTTGAGCAGATTCAGTAAGTGTTCCCGAGAATTCTCTGCATCTCATCTCATCTGGGATAGCATAGATGTCGGCTGCAGCTTGGTATTGTTCTATATTAAGGACAGGGTCAGTCTTTCCATCATACTTGGGAGTCACAACAGGTGCTTTGAACTTTGATGGTGTTGGAAAATCAACAATGTCTTGGACAAAAGGCGTTCCTCGAACAAAGGTTTATTGTAGAGGGTTCTTGGCCTTAGCCATTTCCCCTAATCTATCCTCCAGCCTCTGAATAGATCCTTTCCATGCATCATTTCCTTCCTCGGGCCTATTGGTTCGAGCAACTGATCGCGTTGAAGTGGCCTCCTGGGATTTATCTTGACGAGCAACTGGTCGGTCATAGGATCTATCTTGACGAGCAGCTGGTCGTGACTTGGCATATCCTTCCCTTAAATCTGATGGTCGTCGAAAGCTCCTCGACGTTGCATTAAGAGGACTTTTGTTCCTCTTAGGGCCTAATCAGTCAAAAGGAGAAACCCTACTTAATCTTTCCAGTTCGCTGGTCCTTTCTGGGGAAAGGGTGACACGTTGTTCAGTATCTGTGGCACGCACTGACGAAGTTCGCCCAGGTTGATAAGAAAAATCTTCAGATTCCTCATTGCGATATGAATTAGTACGCCTAGTACGCGAAGAAGACGCACGGGTATTTCTTTGAATGCTTCGTGGTACGGAATGGGCTGATGCACCACCATGGAGGGTTTGGATGTGTTGTCGCATTGTTTCTTGTATGACGGTCTGGCCCTGAGCCAGATTTGCCATTATTCCAGTCAGATCCAGAATAATTGGTGGAGCAGATGGATTTGGAGGGGTTCCAGCGTTTCGATTGCTGGATTCAGGAATATCCGCCATTGGTAATGGATTATTTTTGATGAAAAACGATATTATCAGTCGTTTCCCACAGACGGCCAATCTGTTGATGTAAAAAATTAGATCACTCTAATAATTCAATCACAGATAAATAAATGAGACAAAGAATTTTAAAGTGGTTCAGCCTTATAAGAATGGCCTACGTCCACTGTTGCTTTATTGCTGAGTGTTTGGGAATTCTCGATTATAAGTTCTATCAAGAGATTCCCTTCTGGATTCGGGGTCCAGGTTCCTTGTACAATGAGGATTGTACAACGTATTTATAGCCCTGAGGCTATAATGTGAAAGGGTAATACATTTAATCCCCTCTTTGCGTGTGCGTCTGAATGATAAGCATTTAATGAATCAGTTGGACTGTTGATTATCCCGCTATTAATGCTTTATTCGAGATGCAACTCGGACCGCCTGAGTTGCTCGGACCGCCTAAGCTTCTCGGTACTCAAGAGTTCCTCGGAGAGGCATTGTTCCTCGGAGCTTGTGGGTTCCTCGAGGAACTAGTCTTCTTCGTTGTAGTCTTGTTCCTCGGAGCGCGTGGGTTCCTCGGGGAACTAGTCTTCTTCGTTGTAGTCTTGTTCCTCGGAGCGCGTGGGTTCCTCGGAAGTGTTTGTTGTTGCCATGTAGATAGCCACGTGTCTTCATAAGATTGGTCCATGTCAGCAGATTAAATTTGGTATCAACATAAGCTTTATTCATTGCTAATCCATATTTGTTGAGCATCTTTCCTGTCGTATTGTGTACTTCCCCATATTTTCTTTTAGCTGGCAGGTTAGCGTGGATTGGGACGCTATGGACCAATTGGGATTATTTTAGCATGGATTATTTTGGGAAGAATATTTTTGGAAGATTTGTATTATTTATTTTGTTGTATAAAGCATTGGAGATTTGTATTTTATTTTCGAGTTAGTTGTTGTATGTAATTCGAGAGACTTTGTATTTATTTGAAAAAATTGAGATTTGTAGTTTCTCTTTTGTTGTTGGGGGATTTAGATGCTCTATACCTTGTTATATTGTGGATTTAGTTTAGTTTTATCGCATTAGTGCTTCGTTCGCTCTCTCTGGACGGGCGGGGTGTTACAAATGGTATCAGAGCTTAGGTATACGGCAACCCTCGGGGCTTGGGTTTTGGGTTCATTGCGTGGTTAGCAATTTTTGGAGATAGAAAATTTTAGGTAATATTCGTGATAGGTTTCGAGATTAGGGGTGAGGAATTATTTTTGGAGGCGAAATTATTTTTGGAGATAATGTAGTTGCCTGATTTTGAGAGTTAGGCATTCGGCGAATTTCGAGGGCGAAATTCCATTGTTAGTGGGGAAGTGTAATAACCCGCGTAATTTTTGGGCTATTTTAATTAATTTCTGGAAAATGGAGGAAAATAAAGTTTTAGATAAAATTATTTTTATTGCTCAAATATGTTGAATATTATTTTTAAAGGCGAGAATTTCAAACGGTTTCGAAATCGGAGTTAAAACGGATTTTAAAATGATTTTAAAATATTTTTAACTCTTGGAGTTGTTTTGGATTCCAACTCTTCATTTCTTTGCATTATAAAAGGAAGTCGTGGGCAACCCTTTTAACCTACTTTTGGCACAAATTTTGGCAGCAAATATATTTTATATTCCTCTTCTTTTTATATACACTTTGGCCCTTGAGAGTTGTGAGTTCCAACCTTAGATTAGAGGTGTTCTTGGGGCTATTTTGTTGGAGGTTCTTGGAGGAGATTTTGTAGATCTTTTGTGTTGATCTTGAGGATGTGATCGTTGGTTTCTCATCATGGTTTGAGGTATGGGGTTTTACACAATATGCTCCTTAAATCTCGCGAGTGTCATTCTCTTTGATTTCTTATTAATTGAACTCATATTTGAATTGTTATATTCATTGAAATCTAGAAAATAATTGTTGAAATTATTTTGATTCATGTGGTATCATTATATTGTTGATGAGCACTTTGTCATGAGATTTTAATATGGCACGAATGTTGGGCACCCGCCAAAATTCCTGTTTCCCGGGCTATGGCTTGATAAAGCATATACAGATGTGG
Source organism: Sambucus nigra (assembly GCA_949130495.1). NCBI lineage: Eukaryota > Viridiplantae > Streptophyta > Magnoliopsida > Dipsacales > Adoxaceae > Sambucus > Sambucus nigra. Next base: position 146,601,447 of record OX422207.1, read on the forward strand.
TGAGGCCGAGTGACCCGGTTAAAGTGTTGAGAAATTATATTGATAAATGCTTTGAGATTCGCATTTTGATTTGAATATTCGTACTCGTGTTGTTACGCTTTATTCATTGCTAATCCATATTTGTTGAGCATCTTTCCTGTCGAATTGTGTACTTCCCCATATTTTCTTTTAGTTGGCAGGTTAGCGTGGATTGGGACGCTATGAACCAATTGGGATTATTTTAGCGTGGATTATTTTGGGAAGAATATTTTTGGAAGATTTGTATTATTTATTTTGTTGTATAGAGCATTGGAGATTTGTATTTTATTTTCGAGTTAGTTGTTATATGTAATTCGAGAGACTTGGTATTTATTTGAAAAAATTGAGATTTGTAGTTTCTCTTTTGTTGTTGTGGGATTTAGATGCTCTATACCTTGTTATATTGTGGATTTAGTTTAGTTTTATCGCATTAGCGCTCCGTTCGCTCTCTCCGGGCGGGCGGGGTGTTACATAGATTTTGTATGTTGTTAAGCCCAAGTCATCTCAAGATGGGTAAAATGGGGTTTTTGACCTTAAGGAGAGTTTATAAGGTGTTTTTTGGTTGGTTTTGGATTATTTGTGTGTTGGGAGAAATGGAAGGGGAGAGAGAGGGAGAGAGAAGAAAAGAGGTAAGCGGTCTCCTACCACCACCCACCACCAAGACACCACTCCTCCACCATATACCACACATAAATCACCATTTTTTATGATGTATTTCTCCACATTTTAACCAAATACACCCATTTCCACCATTGATAAAGGAGAGCTACAAAATTTTTAAGGTGTATTTGGTAGATTTTTGGAGAAGAATGAGGTAGATTTTAATGGAGTTGAAGTGGGTCTTGCTTTGGATCTTGGAAGAAGCAATTGGTAACCACTTGAGGCCACCTTTGGAGGTGGGGGTTGCTCCTCCTACACAACACCACCAGTAAAGCCATTAGAGGTGGAAAAAACCTTATTCTTAGTGTAAGATATTATTTTGCATTTGTAGTCTTGTAGTTAGACTATTTGAGTAGGGTGTATTTAGTTAGATAGTGAAATTAATGTGTAGAAGATGATAAACATTTTTATGGAATAAAAATGTTGAAAAAATATTGTTTTGTTGAAAGTAAAGAAGAAATAAATATTTCAAGGTTTGAAATAGTAAAAGTTGATTTTTTATGAAAGTGGTGTATTTTCTAGAAATATTGATGAAAACATTTTATGATATAAAATGTTTGAAGATGATGATATATTTTGGTAAATATTGATGAAATAATATTCTTTCAAAAAAGATGCCTTTATGAAAAATAGACATTTGTTGAGTTTTAAGAAATGAAATGTCTTTTATATCTTAAAAATATAATTTTTTCAAGTATAATGAATTTCTAGGATGAAAAATGTGTTTAAACCATGTAGTAGGATTTTGGGGGTTAAAATCCTTCTTCTCATGCATATAAACTTGTAGTATTTTGATACTAAGCATATAAACAAGTTTAGAGAAGGTTTAGTTGGGTTTAAACATAAAATAAGAATAATTAGAAATTTAGTCTTCAAAGTGTGTGAAATTGAGACTAAAAGGTATAATGAGCATGAAATTATAAGACTACACATGCGGGGAAAAAGAAATGATACTTTATTATAAAAGTAGTCACAAGTGTAAATAGAATATTTTGAATGAAGAAAGTAAATAAAGGTGTGGTTTGGGAAGATGTGATAAAAGTATTCATTATATGTTAATGGGTAATGATGATGAGTATGCCCCTAAATTTTTAATTAATAAAAAATAAAAACAATTTCCTTTATGTGGGGAATACGGATGGTTCAATTAAAGAGAATAATCTTTTCAAGATTTTAATTTCTTTCAAATTAAAATTAAATTAAACTCAAAGTTAAATTAAATAGAATAACACATAAATTTATCACTTAAACCAAATTAATTTAACCCAAGTCCTAGAAATTTTTCTAACATTAATTAATTCAATTTTGCAAATTAGTCCAAACAAAATTTTATCCAATAAAAATAATGACTTGAATTAAATCAATATTTACTCAAATTAAATTTGGACCAAATTAAATATTTCAATTTTATCTTTTTACCTAAGCATGCATCTAATGTGATTTTGCAAAAGATAAAATAAATAAACCACTACGCCGCGATGTACGAGGAAAACCCATAATGGGAAAAACCTCGGACGTCCCCTAGCTTTAAGTCCACTAAGTACGGAATTTTACAAATATAAGACATATGACTTACACAACTCAACGCGACTCCCTTCAAGCTACTGACACGTCTTCTTGTATCAACATCTGATAAGCCGACAATTCCGGACTCCATCGGAACCTTAGAATCCACCAATGAAGCTTTTGGGAACAACTGTCAACCACACTTGGTGACTTTCACCATGTGAGAACGCCGCAGCAAAAACAAGTCTTCTTCTTTTTGGTATGTAAAAGTAAACCCAAACTTCTCTTCTTTGAGGTGTAGAGAAAAACCCAGTGCCAAACACTCCAAGCAAAGATATATATATGAAGAAACTTGGAATAAGTAAAATATGGGTGTATAAACCTTGATTTTGTTCTAAGGATTAAAACATTTTAACAAAAATCAAGGGGACTTTTTCTTGGAAGAATTTTCTCTCAAAAACTATCTTAGACGTGTGAAAAAGTCTACTAAAATGTTGCTCCCGCACTAGTTAAATCTGCCAAAAAGTTAGTGAGGAAAAATTATTGGGAACATGGAGAAAACAGCCAAAAGCTGCCAAAAAACTATTCCCGCCAAACTCGTTCGAATGACTTTTTCGTTCAAACGACTTTACTAACGATAATCCAGTGAGAAAAAAAGAAACTCGTTAGAAGTCTCGTTCGAACGACCTGGGAATCTCGTTCGAACGAGATTCCAGTTCGTTCGAACGACTTGTCAGAAAATGGAAAATTCTTTTTAAGGCCAAACTTTTTATGAAAAGTTCTAAAAATATATTTTCTGAGTAAAACAAAGTCGTTAAAACTATTTATAAAAAAATTATAAAATACACGTAATAAATTTCCAATCTCCTATATATATATATATATATATAATGCATTCATACCTTAGAAACATTGGAACCAATGTTGTTGACGTAGAAACAAGGCACAATAAACCCGGCATTTGATGAAGCTTTATAATCTTGGCCGCTACGTCTTCAACTAACACATCATAGGATTGGATGGATACACTTGAACGTTGTCCTATGACTCAAATGTTTTTGTACGAAATTGAGCCAACACTACATTAAGACTCAATCAGAGACTTGTGTCCTTACAAATCTCGCCCTTTGGCTATTCCAGGAAAAAAAGCAAACATGGACTCAAAAACTTCCCACCCAAAAATAGAAAAATTGACTCAAAACCCAAGGATCAATAGCTTTGCCGATGAAAGTTTCCACTTAGAATTCCTGCGCACTTAAGCAAACATTAAACGCATAACGAATATCAAAATATTAAATGCAATTAAAATAATTACTCCCCCTAAATAAATTCTCCACTCTACCAAATAAATGACCTACTTAGAAAGACGTCTCCCCTATGTTAAATCTCCCAAACTAAGATAAGATTACAATAGGATTAGATACCATTTCTCCCCTATCATTCTCCCCCTTTTTGTTCAGGAATAGACAAAGGATAAAAGAACTAATTAATTTCTCATTTCTCCCCAATTTAACTAAATCTGATTTCTCCCCTTAAAAACTTCATAAGGGATATAAATATGGGAAGAGCAAGTAAAACATGATTGTGCATAAAGTGATTAGAGCATGAAGGCATATGGGCAACAATAAAAGTAACTAATCCAAAACAAATATTAATGGATACCAACGATGATGCGCCAAAAAAAATGATACCAATTTGACAAGTAAGATACTAAGAATGTGATATTAAACGAACTACACAACAAAGTAGATACCAATTATTAGTTAAGGCATAGGTGGACTAGATAAAACGGCAAAGACTCAAAATAAAACATAATATCATATATATGTACACACAATAGATATAAAATTTATACAAGCATACATATATAGATAGAAACTCACAAATGACACAAAATAATTTAACAGGAGTTTTTCACACTCTTATGGCATAATTGTGTCATATGGAAACGAACGTGAAGGGGTGTGAACTAGATACTAAAGAATTTAAAACCAATCACTTAAACATGTTCACGGAGTTCTTATTTGATTGCGAAACTTTATTACATTTAAATAACTCATAAATTTTTCACTTAAACCAAATTAATTTAACCCAAGTCCTAGAAATTTGCCTAACATTAATTAATTCAATTTTGCATATTAGTTTGAACCAAATTTTATCCAATAAAAATAATGACTTGAATTAAATCAATATTTACCCAAATTAAATTTGCACCAAATTAAATATTCCAATTTTATCTTTTTACCTAAGCATGCATCTAATGTGATTTTGCAAAAGATAAAATAAATAAACCACTACGCCGCGATGTACGAGGAAAACCCACAAGGGGAAAAACCTCGGACGACCCCTAGCCTTAAGTCCACTAAGTACGAAATTTTATAAATACAAGAAAGATGACTTACACAACTCGAAGCGACTCCCTTCAAGCCCCTAGCGTGTCTTCCTAAATCAACCTCTGATTAGCCGATAATTCCGAACTCAACCGGAAGCTTGGAATCCACCAATAAAGCTTTTGGGAACAACCGTCAACCACACATGGTGCCTTTCACCATGTGAGAACGCCGCAGCAAAAACAAGTCTTCTTCTTTTAGGTACGTAGAAGTAAACCCAAACTTCTCTTCTTTGAGGTGTAGAGAAAATCTCGGTGCCAAACACTCCAAGCAAAGATATATATGAAGAAACTTGGAATAAACAAACTATGGGTGTATAAACCTTGATTTTGTTCTAAGGATTAAAACATTTTAACAAAAATCAAGGGGACTTTTTCTTGAAAGAATTTGCTCTCAAAAACTATCTTAGATGTGTGAAAAAGTATACTCAAAAATGTTTCTCCCGCACTAGTTAAATCTTCCAAAAAGTTAGTGTGAACATGGAGAAAACTACCAAAAACTGCCAAAAAATTGTTCACCCCAAACTCGTTCGAACGACTTTTTCATTCGAACGACTTTACTAACGATAATCCAGTGAAAAAAAAGGAAATCTATTTATAAGTCTCGTTCGAACGACCTGGGAATCTCGTTCGAACGAGATTCCAGTTCATTCAAACGACTTTTCAGAAAATGGAAAATTCTTTCTAAGCCCAAAACTTTTTATGAAAAGTTCTAAAAATATATTTTCTGAGTAAAACAAAGTCGTTAAAACTACTTATAAAAAAATTATAAAATTCACCCAATAAATTTCCAAGCTCCTATATATATATATATATATATATATATAATGCATTCATACCTTAGGAGCATTGGAACCTGAAAAGTGCGACTGTGTGATAATTGATTAAATTCAATTCGCAAGTTTCCAAGTAACCCTTATTAGTTTAGAGTCTACTTTTAAACCAAATAAATTCAGCCCCTAAATATGCATCTAAATCAACCCATCAAATAAAAAGCATGCGACACGGTAAATATTCTGAGACACAGATTTCAGGAAAAAAAACCTTTCGGGTAAAACCTTTATTTCACTATGAATATATAAATCGCAACTTACAATTACATAGAGAAATCTGCAATGGATCAACGCGCATCCAACCCATAAAGACACACAGTCTTGAACTCGGCAAGAAAATACACGCAGTACCTTTCAAGGACTCGCAGCCCAATCTTCAGCAAAGAATCTTCACGCAGCAAGATCCTCAATGACATGCATCCATATGTTGTAGAGACGCACTCCGCGAAAGGTGAACTAAAACAAAGTGTTATTGGGTTCCAAAAGATTCACAAAAGTGTATGAGAATTTTTTGTGAATCAAAACATGAGTTTTGGGACTCAACAATATGAAGACTTGATATATTTGGACTCTAAAAAATGTCTCTCAAAGTCTTATGAAATAACTCCTCCGAAGTTGGCTTTTATAAGGAAACCAAAAAGAGTTTTAAAATTCTGGAACTCTTGTTAGCGTCAGGTACCCCGAATCGATTCGGATGTACCGTGAACCGGTTCGGCCCCTAAACTGGTTTGTCCTGTGGTTCGCGAAAGTTCGCTAGTTTTGGGGCTTAAACACATAGCATTCTTCCAAGTCTTTTCTCGAAATTTTCTCCATTTTCAAATAGCCATAACTTCTTCACCGTAGCTCAGATTAAGGTTCCATTTCTTCTAGTATCTTCGTGGCGCCAAGCTCTTCAACTTTACAGTTGATCGGACCTCTGGACGATGGCTGTAAATTTACCAAAATTCCCTTAAACTTTCATATCTTTCCTTCTTTCACTGTTTTGACTTCTCTTGCGTACCACTTGCATAAAGTTCCTAAAATCAAGGAACATAAAGTCATTGAGGCAGATCTGGGACACATGATGGAGATGATGAATACTTGATTCCTGGATTTTGGATCGAGGCCGTCATGTGAGATCATGAGGTGACGTGCCAAATGTAGTGGCGTACGACATACACAAATGTAACATGATGGACATGAGAAAAATGTCCTTACAAATCTCCCCTATGTCTATGCCGGTACATATATAAAAATATTCAAATTATCAAATAACAAATTGCCTATACAAATCTACCCTCCCATGAACCCAAAACTGGAAAGATACAAATGAATAAGTGTTCATCGTTTGTTCTTAAAAATATCAAAGCCTTTCTCATCGGGGTGTGAAATTCAATGATCATCAATGTAGGACCTACACACATGAGATAAAGCAAAATACCAAGGGGTGTATTGAGTTTGAAATGAGATAAACATAGATACCAATTTATGATGAAAGCAAAAGTCAAATCTCAAAAACTCCCCCATAATATGATAATTCTTTCTCCCCCTTTTTATTATGTCCCCAAATAGACAAATGAGAAGAATAAATCAAACAAGCAAAATCGGGGTGTCACGGTAAAATGCATAGCAAACATGGATCAAAACTACACTCATGCAAAGGAATGTCCTCAAAACATCAACAAACTATTTTTGGATTTTTCATTTTTTCGCACAAAAATAAGATACAATTTGAAAAAAATGATACAAAAATCACACCATGGATTTAAACAACCAAGTCATGGAAACGGAATGAATGGGTGTGAACACATTCTATAGGAAAATCAACTCAATCAATCATATGTGCACGATGCATATGTGTACCCCTAACGAATAAACATCAAAAGTATCCTTAGGTGTAAAAATTGTTCAATTTAGATGACATCGTCTTATACAAATAAACAAATCAAAGTCAAATGATTTCCACACCAATTACGTCCAAAACTATTTAGTGCTTTTTCAAGATTTTTAAGGGTGTGCAAACCCTTTATAAAATCTCCAACCAAACACCCTCATATATATTTTCCTTTGGAGGTAATCTAAATTCTCAAACGTTGGAGAATTGGTGCAAAAACCTAATTGGACCATAATTGGCATGAATTTCTTTTTATTGCCTTTAAATTTTTTTTTCGGACTCTTTTAAACCTCTTTGGACACCGGATAATAAAATTCCTTCATTTTTTAGGTCCAATTAAAACAGTGGCTTAGTATTCGCAAAGGCAAAATGAGCCTTTCCCCGCCCTTCCCCATTTTTAAACAAAGCACACAAACTCACAAAACGGTTCTTATATGCACAATTTCCTTATCAAAATTTATCGCGCTTAGTTCGTTTTAAAGGACGGGATTGGAGTGAAAACACCCAACCAACATGTGCTAAGACAAGCACAATAATCAAACAAATCCGTGCATGTGTGCAATAAAGGAAATCATGAGTCAAACATGTAGGAAGTAACACTTAATTACATCTCAATGACTCCAAACATTATAAAGCACATGGATGAATTGACATATTGTCTCAAAACACTATCAAATCGTCACATGAAATAAAAATGAAATGATATTGTGAATCGATTATCCTAATTGTTCATCCATAAACGGTGCAAAAAAAATACAAAAATCATTTTGATTTTTTCAAAAAATTTATCAAAATAAAATCTTTTTGTATTTTTCAAAATTTTTCAAAAACAAAAAATTATACAAAAAGTACATGTCACAACGCTAGCAAAAATATATCAAAAAGCATAACTAGCGTATGACAAACATGCAAACACAATCATCTATATGATATGGAGAGAGAAGAATTATGTGCAAGCAAACGGGAATCAACTTATCTAAAATCTAGTGCCTCTAAAAGTGATTTCCTAACCGAAATAGATGTGAAACGTCGTGTGGGCGATTTGGGAACCAAGGGAACACTAGACATAAACTTCCTAGGACTTTTATCAAGATGAAAACAAAAACGCCTAAGGTGACCTTTCCTACCACAATGTGAACAAGTGTAAACGGGAGGAATGTTATCTAAAGTGTGATCTTTTCTAACGTCCTTGGGATTAATTGACCCGCTAAAACAAATAATGGTTTTGGCTTTAGCACTAGAAGCATGAGAACAAGAAGATCCATTACCATTACTATCAAACCTACTCCAGTCGTTCAAATCATTTTTCAACTACAAAATATTTTACTCAAGCAAAGAATTAGACTCTTCCAATTTGAGGGACGCTTTTTTTAAATTTTCAACAATTCCTAAAAGGGTATCTCTCTCTCCCTCAATTAAAGCAAACTTTTCCCTAAGAGTCTCTTCACATGCCACAAACTCATTGACTAAAATATTTTTGTCCTCTTTGGCACAAACACAAACCATCGAATTTTTAATGTCCCGCAATTCTTTTCCTAAAAATAGGACCCTATCATCACTCTCCTTCTTGGACAATTTTAAAGTAACAAAGTCATGGTCCAAGGAAACAATTTTTTCACGATAAAAATATCTTTGATTTTGAATCATTTGCAAAAGACCCAACACGGATTTAAAATGAGAATTTTCTTTTCCCAAAAAATTAATTTTTTTAGCAAACGTCAAATTCAAACAATTTATATCATCAAAACTATGACTCGTGTCATCAAAGGGAGGCATCTGATTATATAAGAGCTCCATCGGAAAAATTGCGATTTTTTCACAAAACAAATTTTTTCAAAAAAAATCAATATCATACAATTTTGCGGAAAATAGGAATACTCGATAATTTAGAGTAACCTTCTCTGATACCAATTTGAAAAGTGCAACTGTGTGATAATTGATTAAATTCAATTCACAAGTTTCTAAGTAACCCATATTTAATTAGAGTCTACTTTTAAACCAAATAAATCCAGCCCCTAAACATTCATCTAAATCAACCCATCAAATAAAAAGCATGCAACACAGTAAATATGCTGAGACACAGATTTCAGGAAAAAAACTTTCGGGTAAAACCTTTATTTCACTATGAATATATAAATCGTAACTTACAATTACATAGAGAAATCTGCAATGGATCAACGCGCAACCAACCCACAAAGACACGCAGTCTTGAACTCAGCAAGAGAATACATGCAGCACCCTCCAATGACTCGCAGCCCAATCTTTAGCAAAGAATCTTCACGCAGCAAGATCCTCAATGACACGTAGCCATATGTTGTAGAGATGCACTCCACGAAAGGTGAACTTAAACAAAGTGTTCTTGGGTTCCAAAAGATTCACAAAAGTATATGAGAATTTTGTGTGAATCAAAACATGAGTTTTGGGACTCAACAATATGAAGACTTGATGTATTTGGACTCTCAAAAATGCCTCTTAAAGTCTTATGAAATAACTCCCCCAAAGTTGGCTTTTATAAGGAAACGAAAAAGAGTTTTAAAATATTGGAACACTTGTCAGCGTCAGGTACCCCGAACTGGTTCGGGTGTACCGCGAACCAGTTTTCCCCTTGAACCGATTTGGCCTAGGGTTCGTGAAAGTTCACTGGTTTTGGGGCTTAAACACGTAGCATTCTTCCAAGTCTTTTCTTGGAATTTTCTCCATTTTCAAAGATCCATAACTTCTGCACCATATCTTAGATTGAGGTGTCGTTTCTTCCAGTCTCTTCGTGGCGTCGAGCTCTTCAAGTTTCCAGTTGATCGGACCTCCAAAAGGTGGCTATAAAATTACCAAAATGCCCCTAAACTTTCATATCTTGCCTTCTTTCACTATTTTAATTTCGCTTGCGTACCACTTGCATAAAGTCCCTAAAATCTTGGAACGTGATGTCATTGAGGCAGATGTGGGACACATGATGGAGATGATGAATGCTTAATTCCCAAAATTCGAATAGAGTCCGTCATGTGAGATCATGAGGTGACGTGCCAAATGTAGCGGCGTACGACATATACAAATGTAACATGAGGGACATGAAAAAATGTCCTTACAGAACCAATGTTGTTGACGTAGAAACGAGGCACAATAAACCCGGTATTTGATGAAGCTTTATAATCTTGACCGCTACGTCTTCATCTAACACGTCAAAAGCTTGAATGGATACACTTTAACACTATCCTATGACTCAAATGTTTTTATCCAGAATTAAACCAACACTACATTAAGACTCAATCGGAGACTTGTGTCCTTACAGGTAAACATGAAAAAGTTGGTGTGTAACTTGGTAATGTTGTAAAGGATTAACACTTATGGAATTAAAAGAGGTTAAAGGAGTAAAAGTATTTTCAATTAAGAAGAATATTACTCCAAGTGTAAAAAGGGTGTTAAATGTGTTAATACACTTAAGAAGTTGATATGAATAACTTGATAGTATTTTGGGAAAATTCGCACTTACGAAAATGGAGTAAAATGTGATTTTAGAAACAAATGGGTAAAATGGTAATTTTATTTAAAGTGGAATATTTTTATGAAATAAAAATATTGTAAAAGGTGTTGCACGAAGATAGTCCTAAATGGATATGATTTTTGGAATAAAATTCATGGTTAAAGTGTAAAGGACGTGAAATGGTGAAATTTTAAAGTGTAACACAAATGGGGCGATAAAGTCTCGGGTTTTTACTTCGGTCGGGTAAAAAAGATAAGTGTATTAATGTGGACATTTTTAAAATGTTAAAACACATTAAAAAGGAACTCGGATGACACTGGGATAAAGCAAGAAGGGCTTGGAGCCCTTGGGTGAAAACCCCTAAATCACTAGTCAGAGCATATGGTGCGCATAGTCGGTGGTGTGGATCCCATAGAAGTATGCGATATAGGAAGATTCCGAGAAAAGATAAAAATGAATAAGGAACATGTCAATAAATTATTTGTGCGGTAAAACATATTAATGCAACCTAACTTGAATGAACATAATAAATATTCCGGTAATAGTGAAATGGACAGTAAATGTGTAAATCTATTAATGTCCATAAGATAGATAAAAATGTAAGGTGAGCGGGTAATTGGGTGGTTAAGCAACCTAAATGGTTAAACCCGTATTTAAAACAACAATTTGTTGTAAAAGGATTTTCAAAGATAAAATAAGATTCTTCCACACGAGGCTTTCATGTGTTGAAAGGGTAAATTTCAACGAAAATACTAAACTATATTAAAATAAAGAAAAAGAGTAATTTCGGTAAAGGAATAGGTTCAGATAAATCTAACGTAATAGTTTCAAGTGTTGAACCGGATGTGCTAAATAAAGTGAGAAATTCTAAGTATGAGTAAGGAAAGCTTTTACAAGATTAAGGTAAATTAATCTGGACAAGAACGATTTTTTAAAGTAAAAGAGTTAATACATTAGAACATGTATTTTCAAAGGTATATATATTTGCATACATGTGGTTGTAACATGTGAGTATCCTTTGTCGTTCGTTTCTATACTGCTTGTTTATTCCCACTGGGCATAGGCTCACACCCTCGCTTTTTTATGGAAAGTTGGAAGTGGTTTCGTATTTTGAGGGCGTTATACAAGTAAGTACTTTATTTATTTTTACATTAGTAGCTCTGTTTACTTGGACTTCGGGGTGCTCCCCATGGGTCCCTCACGTAGTTTATATTAAAACTGGAATTGCATACTAAATAAGTGAAACGTTAACTAAAATAAAACTAAACTAGCAACATTATATAAGTTGTTCCATTTCACTTCACACCTAATGCTCGGGTCGAATCGAATTGACTCACGAGCAACCCATAAATTCAGGTCGGGGGGCGTTACATAATCATCCCAAAATCAAACAATAAGAAAATACACTAAGTATGCGGTATTCCAAGTATTAAAACCAATTTTAGATGTTTATGAAAATAGATTTATAACCCGATTATCATTTTCCCTAATTAGGTCTGTTGCCCAGAAAATGCCTTGTAGAAGGGTGAATTACGCTTTTACAAACTTTTCGAGTTAATTATAAATTCTGAAATTCTTAAGACATATTAATAAAAAAAATCAGATTATTTAAACTTTGATAAACAAAACAGTTATTATCAACTTCAAACAATATCAATCTAATATTAAACTACAAGTTATAACTCCTTTTGAATAAGACAAGGATTTTGAGATTTAAATCCTTAATAAATAGAATTCCAATTTTTGGATTTAAAGATATATTAATATTTTGATTCTAAAAAATAACTATATCACCTTCAAGGATATTTCTTTAAATTTCAGATTAAATTAATATCAATCAATGACATTTTATGAAAAAGATTGTCTTTCACTTTAAAATTATTTTGTCAATTTTCAGATTATATATATATATATATATATATATATATATATATATATATATATATATATATATAGTGAATAAAGGATATTAAATCAAACAAGAAAAACTAATATGCAAATAAGTAAAGTGTCGTCCATATATAACATCAAAATTTAACGTGGTTCGATAAAAATCGGGCTACATCCACACGCCTAGATCTTTTGTCTCCTTCTGCTTCACTATCATGATCCACTTACGGGTATGATAAAATCACCACGTACATCTGAGTAATAAAAATCAAGATACTTGTACAACCACTTGAAATTGAATCTGAGCTTCAAAATCGTGGTCTAATTGTGAGTAGGAACCAATCCCTATTTACAACTCGAGTAGATTAAACCGAACTAATAATTTCATAATATCTAAGAAATACTTATGGAAAGATAAAACTCTCAAATGATATAAATTTTTATATATGAGTTTAACTCCCAATGAGACTTTAAAATGGATATAACGTCTGGTTCTAATCTTCTCTTTAATAATAAAAGAATATAATTTCTTGTGCTCTTTGTTCTTTCTTCAATAACAACCTAATATAAACTTTGTTGATGTCTCAAATGTCTAGAGTTGAATATCAACTTGTGTTGCTCTCTTGAATGTGTATGAGCAGAATATACAAATGTTTGCTCTTATTTCTTGGTTTTTGTGTGTTCAATACTTTTAATTCTTAAATATGTCTTTGAATGCAGTCCTAAACACTAGTTGTTAGAAATAACTCTTAAGAACATTAAATGCTCCCGCTTTGCTGAGAAGAAGTAGCCTGAAAAGAAAGATCTTTCAAATCTAATTTTGTCTTCTCAAGAGGAAAATATGGCAAGAGAGAGGATCCTACAAAAAATAGAGGTCTGAAAGACACTTTGTTTTATATCCCAAAATGAATCCTACAAAAATATTAATCCAAGAGAGATACAAAAATCTAATATACTAAATGTTCGACAGTGTCTACAATATTAAATGCTCGTATCTAATTTGAAGAAAAATAAACTTTTTATGTTTTAAAAAATATTTAGTAAATGCGCAAACGCATGAAAAAATTGTTTCAGTCTAGTATGCAAGTTAGATTATCTACCCAAGGTAATTTTGGAGAGCCCAAGATTATTTAAAAAACAATTACTAACTTCCCAAGGTAGTGAGCATACCGTATGAGTAGAAACAGCATATAAACTTCTCCTAACTGTGATGCCTAAGGAACTTAAAGTCAACAATAAACTCACATCCCAACTGCCCACAAACCTTATTCAAATAGTTTACACGCGTGGACAACTTTTAACACCCTAATGAATAAACTAAATTATATGTTGTTTTGTCCCACTCTTGTTGCCCTTTTTACTAGGTGTAAAATAGACTGTTTAGAATGGTAGAAAGGTCTTTTATCAAAGAGGTTATGCATGCATGATGTACTAATTAGACTTGGCAAAATGAGGCACGACACGATAACACGACACGAACCGACACGAAGTTATAAGTTAATGGGTTGACCCTTAATGGGTTCGGGTCATATCGGTGCCAACCCGATAAGACACGATAGTTAACGGGTCGGTTTAGGGTTGACCCCTTCACCCGTTAATACCCGATAAAACCCGTTAATACCCGATAATTTAAGTAAATGAGATATTTTTTTGGAACTTATAGATAATTTATGTAGCATAATGTTAATTTAATCATAATGAATTTTACTAAATGAGAGATTTAGTAATGTCAATGAATTAATCGATCTATTTGGGTTCAAATATGAGATAATATGTCAACTTGTATACAATTAAAAGTAATTCATTATCCTAATGGGTATTAACGAGTGAACACGACACGAAACGATAACATAACGGGTCGGGTTTGGGTATGATTTTTTCACACGATAAAAAAGTCACCCGTTTAGACACTAACCCAATAAGACCCGAACACGATAAAAAACGACACGAACACGACTCGAAACGACCCATTGACAGGTCTAGTACTAACATTTGACAATGAAAAATATTGAATGGTTAGGGAAAATTTTGAACTACGAGGGGAGAACGAATCCTACTCCAGTCTTTCTATAATGACTAGTTTAATTATGGGTTTTATATTCCTAGTAAGATGGTACCTATGTTTGGTTATGGACTGACTATTTCTAACCTGATGATGTCATAGTTGTTGGACCATTTTCCTCCTAATTTTGGGAAACAAAGTTGCAGTAGATTTTGTAACATTGGTAAAAAAAAATTGACTTAAGACTTGACTAACTGGACTTGTCTTGAGTGCATGTATGGTTGCATTCTTAGTTTGTTAAATGTTAACGTTCAAGGACATATTGATTTAAAAATATAAATATTTGCCCAAGAGATTTACACGGGCCTCAAGGATACTTAAATACCAATTACTAATATAATTATGTCGGATGGTGTTACTTAAGCATGTGAGTTAGTAAGATTGATGTTTAACTATTTTTAGTAAACCTCTCTTCTTCATTCGTTGGCGGATAATATTTCCACAAATGTTGTTTAAATATTTTAAGCTATTCGAGTTGTAAACGGTGATTGGTTCCTACCTGTAATTGGACCATGGTTTTTAATGTTCGGATTTAGCATTAAGCGATTGTACAAATTAGCTCGCTTTTAGCTACTCGGATGTATGTGGTGATTTGATGGTATAGTGAAGAGTAAGGAGACAAAAGCTCTACGCACGTGGACGTAGATCAGGTTTTGGCCGAACCACGTTAAATTTCAGTGTAATTTGTTTTCTGCCCTTAATTTGTTATTTACTTATGCTTGCTTGATTTTATACTTATAGCATTCATACTGGCAAATAAATTAATTCTGAAAATTGGTAAAATTATTTAAAGTTAAAATAACTATTTTAAAATAAATAATTAACTTTAGAATATTAATTTAAATACATATATTGATTATATATATATATATATATATATATATATATATATATATTGGGAGTTATAATCTTTAATTAAGATTATTTAATTGATATTATTTTTTATATTTGATAATTATGGTTTTATTCATTAAAAGATTTATTAGTCTAAAATTTGATTAAGTGTATTGAATTAATATATTTTCTGAAATTTTAATTTGACCCAAAAGATTGCAAAATCCTAATTCACCCCCCTCTTGGGCATATTCTAGACAACAAGGTTGTTAATCATCTTAAAAAAACATGCGTATTTAATATTTAGGCAACATTTAAATCAAATAATACTTAAGGGGAAAATATATATTCTTACCTTATGTGTAGTATTCTAAAAATTCTAAAAGTTCACTCTGTTCCTCTATAAAAAAAAAGTAACTTTCGGTCTGGTCTTAATCAAAATCTTGATGCAAAGCCCTCCAAATTAGGGTTTTAAATCGATTTGATGGTGTTTGGGTGTTGAAACAGAGGGCATGTTTCTTTTTTGTTGAGTTAGCATGGTGTAAACGCATAATAAATAAAGCCTAAGTGTCCTTTTATGAAAGAAGTCAAACCATCTCATAAAGAGTCCTTCACAAAATCAAATATGTGCTGAACAAAAAAATACCCCATAATGGGCCACCACTTGACATTTATTTGACTGCTATAACGGGGTACATGTTGTTGTCTGGCCGCTATGGTGACCTTCCCACCAATTTTTATTAATTTTTATTTTATTTTAAATAAACTAAATTTAAATTTGATTAGGTTTCCAACTTCTTAAATGTTATTTAAGACCAAATGGAATAACAAAAATTAAAATCTTTTAATGGTGTCTAAGTCAAAAGAAAAATACACAAATTCCCTTCAGTTTTTTTTAACAAACCATTTTACACATTAGTTAATTAAATGCCTAAAATATTCATATAATTATCCAATAATCACCAAAATCATTTAAATTAAAAAAAAATTGCATTTAATTCATATTCATATTCCAACTTCAATATTGATTTTAATTAATCAAATCCAATTACAAAAAAATTAGGTATTACACCCTAATATCATAATATATGGGTTGTTATAGTTCTTATCTGTGCATGGCCTTAGGCCTCAAGGATTATAGGTTCCTCTAATATTGTAAGTAGAAGTTTTGATAGGTGTCTTTCTTTTGTACTCTTACTTATGACTCATTACTAATAGGAAATTATTTTATAACTTTCAAATATCACCTAGGAGGAGAGCACACATTGATCAGGCAGAGGTAGAAGATGCTGACCCCATAACCCAATTGAGTAGGCATCAGAAATACCAGTGCCCAATGTTCAAGACTAATATAATTTTGGATTACAAGAGCTAGTAGAGCTCATCTACCAATAAGTGGCATCATATGGATGGTAGTTGGTTTGAAGAGAAGACTCTAAAATAAGCACAATTTATTGCACCTACCTCAACCTGGGAGAAGTTTGAGGGTCATTCATAAAGAAGATGTGACACCCCGCCTAATTAAATCTCGGGTGATCGGTCCTAAATTAAATTAAAATAGGTTTCTCAATTGGTGCATTCTTAGCATCATTATCGAAAACTTTTTAATTACTAATCACCTAAGTGAAATTAGACCGGTGCCAAATTTTTATCTTTCATTAACCCGAGAAAATTACTCATGCGGAAAATAATTAAACATTCACACTATACAATAATTCAAACCATCTCCCAATATATAAAGTCTTGTCGAGTCAATAATCGGCTAAAATCCAAAACTACTAAATAAAACCAATATAATCCAAAACTGAATATCTGAAATAATAACAATGGACAACATATACCAATAGAGAGTACTAAAATGAGATCCTACACTAGATTTGAAAGAATGAATCGTCTATGCAAAGTCCTTCTAGCCTCCACAACGGTGCAGCTACGAGTCCCTGGACTGAATCCTCAAGTCTGAGTTTTGAAAATATTTTGATAGCAAGAGTTAATACTCAAAACGTTTTGAAAATATTTTGCATGTGATTATCATAGTAAGATGAGTTATTGATTACACATGTTAAGATTTGCGTACACCCTCTTGAGTTACCTCACCCCTCATCTATAGTTCACGCCTAACGTGTCGTACTTAGCCCACCTAGTTGTACTACCCAAGCTAATTGGACTATAGTATTAAATTGAACTTACCTATGCGACTAAGTTCCCATACCACCAATATAGTACGTAATAGTAACCATATCTCATGATTTTATATACTTAGATAACTTTTCACGCCTTGTTATCTTTAACCTTTTTATAATTAAGTTTACCTTCTTAATTTTATTTTAGATGTATTCACGACATATCATTATCTACTAACTCGTATAAGTAGATTACCTATACAGTATACATTTCACACACAATATATACTCAAAAATTCATTCATCACTAATATGTCCTCATAACACACACCAAGGACTCTTGATTCGGAATGGTCCATGACACCAAGTAAAAGGATTGGTTCAGAATGTGACCTCAACCCCAAGTTTATTTCATGTATTGGTTAGGAAAATCACCTCGATCCCACTAATGAAATTTTATACATATTTTGGTTCGGAACTCTTTCATCACGATCCAAAATTTACTATTACCATATATTAGTTCGGAATCCTACCTCTACCCTAATATAGGCATATATACTTTAGGTATTCTCTCCACCTAAGTATCTATATAAGTCAGTAGGCATACACGCAACCTAATAATAATGCTCGTACGTAATATTTTCCCTTTAATATTCACCATACTTATTACTTTATGATTTATCTAACTATCGCATTTTAATTGAGTATTCACACAACTCTAAGGGTCCTAGTTACCCCTCCATTCATTTCAGTAGCTAAACTATCTCGAACCTACTAATATTAATTCGGATTGACATTATCTTCCCTCGTAACTCAAATTTGTAATCACCGATACACGACTCGATCGGTTTATCTTTGTCGCTCCATCTCTCCAAATCTTATACCCATGATTATAACGGACCTCCACTAAATACCTATTGGTCTTCACTAAGTCCCTACATAGGTATAATATTATCTCTAAGGTTCTTATCAAGCATTGGCAATCACTTAGAACTCAACCAACAAAAGAACCTAAAATCAGCCTGGGTTAATCGATCGACCATAAACATCAATCGATCAACTCCATCTATCGATCGACATTCATAGTCGATCGATCGTTCGAGCAGTGATAGATGCAATTCTTCTTATTCTTCATGCATTTTTCACCATTTTCAATTATCCAACTCCCATGATAATATACCATACTTGTAACTAACGATCCCTAACCATTCCTACGTACACTAGGATGATTTCCAACAATTTAAACATTATAAATCCTTACAATTTATCCTAGAATAATTTACATCTTCTAATTATTTAAGAATCCTAATATGACATATTATTCCCATGTTTTCAATCATCAACCCAGATTTTAATTCATACTAACAATAATGGTTCCTCTTATTTTCAATCCTCTACAGATATAAATCTAACTACATGTTATTTCTACCTAAACATGCAATTAATCAAGTCTTTTTGTCCAACAATATTCATTAAAATCAATTATTCA
This sequence comes from Sambucus nigra, assembly GCA_949130495.1. Lineage (NCBI taxonomy): Eukaryota > Viridiplantae > Streptophyta > Magnoliopsida > Dipsacales > Adoxaceae > Sambucus > Sambucus nigra. The sequence goes on from OX422207.1 coordinate 146,620,602, forward strand.
TAAATCCTATGCATGGATATTATAACTCAAAATAATTTATATATAACCACTTGCCTTGATTATAGTAGGGTCTGATTTCATGATTGTTGGAGGGTTGATTTTATTTTTCTCCTTTCTTTCTGCCCAAGATGCTTGTGGTGGAAGAACACACTCTAACCTTCTTTAAATCTCTCTCTTAGGCTTCACAATAGCTCTCTCTCTATCTCCATTGGTTTTTTTGAGTTTTTCTCTCCTCTAACCCTAGTCTCCAACTCTCATAATCGGATTTAGAGTTTGTAATTTTATAGGTCTACTCACCCCCAAATGTCAAAGACTAAAACTCCCCCATATTGCCCGATTTAGCCTAAAATGCCCTGGTACCCGACTAATACCCCCGGGTATACTATTTTGACTAATTCAACCCTTTCGGAATCATGTGTGACCTCTAAATTATCATTTGAGTCACTTAAAAAAATAATTTCCTATCTCATCCTCAATTTAGTCTACACGCGACACCCAGTTGAGATATAATGAAGTACGTCCATATCACTCGCTATGTCGTACAAATTAATTATCAACATTTACTATTCACACTTAGTAAATTTGAATCATAATATTAATCAGTGTCTATCTCTCGATTAATATTTAATAATCACAATTATTATTTAATCACTTAATAATCATAATTATCATTAAATCGCATTTTTTTAAAAAGAGGTGAAGATACCCCAATTTTATTCCATTTGGTACAAAAGCCCTACCAAGGTGGATTATACAAGATAAAGAGAGCTTGAAGAAAGAAATAACGACAGACTATTTCAAGTTTCCGATAGATTAGACTCCAAATAGATCCATTTTATAATGCCCTTTAACTAAGATTGGGAGATCACTGGATTCTTTGAACGAAAAAAAGCAATGAGTTATTACTCCATAATTTGCCAAGTTGTCTGCAACCTGATTATTCTCCCTTCAAGTGTGTTGAAAGTGGACTTGAATTTTCTCTTGAATATGGTTGATATCATAAAGAACATCAACAATAGACCATTGAATAGATTTAACAACACCATTGAGTAAATCTATAACCATTTTCGAGTCAGATTCAACAATAACTTTATGAATATGTAAGGAAACACAAATATTTAAACCTCTCAGAATCGATAAACATCCAGCTCTATTGTTGGTAGTATGACCTTCAAAGGATGATTAAGCTTCAATTAAACCCCCCATGTGATTACTAATTATACCTCTCGAACCAACAAGACCTGGATTGCCCTTAGCAGCCCCATCACGATTAAGCTTAGCAACACCTTCCATTAGTTTAATCCATTGGATTGATATAACAGATCCAGGAACATAAGACTTAAGATGAAGCTTGAAAATTTTAATGATGAATTCAAAGTTCTTCGAATGTGACTTGAAAGATTTATTGTAAGAAATAGAATGGATCAGGTCAAAACTATTAGCAATAATAGTCTTAACTCTCATTTTAGTACCTTGAAAAACACTTTTATTTCTTGATTTCCATAATTCCCATATTAAAGCCGCAGGCAGGATAGAGAAGATGAATTAGAGGAAGTCTTGCTTTGGATTTCGAAGCCACCATGACATTAGAGTAAAATTAACGGAGGAAAGTTGGACATGGATACCAAAGAGCTGAGCAAAATGTTTCCAAACAACTTGAGCAATGGAACTAGTTAAAAATAAATAGTTCAGAGATTTAGTAGAGTTTAAACAACAGTGGCATGGAGAAACAAGTATGATGCCAATATTTTGAATAGCTTCATAAATGGGAATAATTTTATGCAAACATTTCCAAAGGAAAATAGAAATTTTATGAGGGATATCTGTCTTCCAAATTGATTTAAATAAGAAAGAGCTAGATTTATTGGACCTGATAAGATTCCAAGAATATTTAGAGGAGAATTTCCCATCATGAGTAGGAGTCCAGTACCTTGAACCTTTAATGAAAATTGCAGCACTTTCAGCAGTGTTATCCACATTTTTAATCCTTCGATGAGTACTTGAGCTAATTGGAGCAGATCCTCCTATGTATTTAACACAGTAGAAATTGGACCAAAGAGTAGCATAAGTCTTAATGTTCCGTTGAGTTTTAAATTTTCTATTTTACACACGTCATCCATAGGTTTGAATTCCAATCCTCCTTCCTTTACTGGAAGGCATAGGTCACTCCATCTTTTCCAGTGATATTTTGAGCCAAATTCTTTGGAAGCATTCCACAAAAAACTACTGAACAGATTATGAATAATGGATATTGTCTTTTTTGGAGGGTTTAAGGCTGCAAGAGTATGGATAAGTAATGATGAGAGCACAGATGAAATTAGAGTTCTTCTACCAGCAGATGAAAGGAATTTATTTTGCCAAGATGAAAGTTTAGCTCTGATTTTGAGAATGAGACCCTCAAAGTACAAGTGTTTTCTTTTCCCATAAAAAATAGGACAACTAAGATAGGTAATAGGGGATTTTTTAAAAGCTAAGTGTGAAATTTTGTCTATTGATTTGATCTTTTGGTGCGAAATGTTGTGATGGACAGTGAAACTACTTTTAGAAAAATTTATCAACTGACCAGAAGCAAGCTCAAATTTTTTCAGAAAGGATATCAAGTTTTTGAGGCTATTGGTGCTCCCATTGCAAAAGACAATAGTGTCATCAACAAAGCTTAAATTACTAATGAGAGGACTATTTTTAGGGAGAGAGAAAGGTTTTATAAGACCATTAAGGACGAGATTACGAAGGCCTTTATTGAGAGTTTCAGCTACTAACACAAAAAGTCTAGGAGAAAGAGGATCCCCCTGTTTGAGATCCCTAAAAGATTTGAAGTATCCAGAACTTTGACCATTAATAATTGTAGAGAACCAATTATTGGAAATAATTCTCCAAATTATATCAATCCATACCTCTGAAAACCAAATTTCCTTAGAGTTTTAAGTAATAATAACCAAGAAACTCTATTATTTGCTTTGGATAGGTCCAAATTGATGATCACATTAGAGCCAAAAGATTTTTTCCCAATGGATTACATAAGTTCTTAAGAAAGAAGGATATTGTCAGACACTTTTTTCCCTTTAATGAAACCAGCTTGAGATTGACCAATGATGGTTGGTAGAACTTGAGATAGTCTAGAAACAAGGATCTTTGTAATTATCTTGAAACAAAAATTACAGAGACTAATAGCCCTGAAGTCTGAGCATTGAGTTGGATTTTTTGATTTGGGAATGAGGATAATATTAGAACTGGTTTGGCTTTTGGGAAGATCACCACGTGAAAAGAAGTAACAAACAACATTTATGAGGTCAGATTTAATTATAACCCAATTTTTTTTATAAAAGAGGACATGGAAGCCATCTGGACCAGGGTAGCCATCTTCACTAAGATCTTGTATAGCTTCCCATACTTCTTCTTCACAAGGCATATCATCCAGCATGAGGACTTGCTCAAAAGATCATTAAATCGCATTAAATTACTTCACTCGCGTAATTTAAATTAAAACCTATTTTCCATTTAATTACTCAATTAATTAAATTCCAAATACGCAGAAATACAGGGTATTACAGAACATTCCATTCATATTCTCTCGAACATTGGATCCCACAATAGAACATTAGTGGTTCCAGGATAATGAGGGTTACCTATAATTATTGGATTAAAAATAGCTACAGAAGAATGTATTGGAGACTTTTTTCTTGAATAGGGATGCCCCTAAGTGGTGGTAGCGCGTGACTATAATGCCTAACAAAGAGATATTAACATATGCTTTGTTTGTGGTGAGGCTAGACGATAAGTATCTTCCTTATTCCTTGAGGGAGAAAAAGAAGAGGGATTTGTTTCTTTTACAATAAGGTGTTCCTAATTTCAAGCATGTATTCATAGCGTTGTTGTTGTTTGCAACCAAAGAAGTCAGTTTAGAGAAGAAGAAGATGGAATGTTTCATGAAGGGGTTGACTTGGCATCAGAAAGTGAGGATTCTATAGAATGATTCGTATATTAGGCCAACCATACAAAAATTCAATTTTAACAAACTTTATCTTTGACTTACTTTAGTGTGCATGCAAATATGAAGTCCAAATTAAATATAGCAAACTAAGCAGGCAAATATGCAAAGAAATATGAAAAAATACCTTTCAAGAAAAACTTTTAATTCAGTATTATACAAGATTCAACAAATATGATACTACTTATAAACTACTTAACTTATTAATATGGCGTGTAGTTCATCAAATCTTATACAACAAGGACACAATCCAGCACTAGCCACATGAAGCAGTCTTCCCCCAGTATCCACCTATCATCCTTCTTCTTTAGCAGTAGAACCTCATCTCCACAAATATATAGTAGAGATTAACTCTACAAGGTCTTTGAACAAGTGTCATGTTCTTATTTATTTGATAAAGTGATATATAATTTTCTAGGGGGTTTGGATGAAAATTGGAAGAGTTTGATGACAAATGTAACTCTAAAAGGGTGTGGAAAAGCTTGTAAAAGAGTTCTCCTAGACTGTAATCATGCATCTATTTTTATAAGGAAGTTTGTTATAAAATAATAAACATAATAGATTTTACTCATATTTCATTAAAAAAAAATTAAAATATTCATGTCCATTCAAACGACTTACTACCTTGTTCGAACGGTGCATAGACTTTCGTTTTAACCAGCTTCCAATGACTTATCGAACGACATTCTAGTGAATGATGAAAAAACATTTCGTTCGATTATGGGAACCTCATTCTAATGACATTGTGTAACTCGTGGGATAGACAATACAAACTCGTTCTAACGACCCAGCGAGATTCCTAAAAAGATATTTTAAATTATTTTAAAATGCAAACTCTTAAAAATATAGAATCCCTAGAAAAATAAAGGCTTTGCCAAAGCAACCATAGCTCTTCTGAATGTTGTTGAGACGAAAAATTCTTCAATCTTCCGAAAGTCTTCAACTTTGTCTTCAAATATGTAGAAACAATCACCAAGGAGTAGTGTATGTGTAAAGGGATAAGCCGAATAAAAATATAAATTAAGCAATTATAAAAGTTTCTCCTGTAAATTTCTCCCTTTGGTTATTCCAGTATAAAACACAAACTGAATTCAAATAGTCCCTAAAGACTAATATAACTATTGCCCTCCAAAATCAAGAAACAGAAATGCACAAGTGTATAACTCTTCAACGGAAAAGTCTTCATCTTGTGTTGTCCATGAAATCATCATCAAGGAGGAATGACCTTCACACATGAGACAAAAGAAATACCGTGACGCATACGAGTTTTAAAAGACAAATAAAACTCCCCCTCAATTTTTTCTCTCTCTTTTATCCTTAATAAACAAAGGGTAGAACCTAATTATGAATAATAATCATCGCATGAACAAGAAACGATTTCATCACAACAATAATCAATAACGCACATGGAAAGATAATCTTAACAGGCATAAAGATCTCCACCTACTATTTTTGAAGTTTCAAGAAAAAATTCAAGTATAAAGTATAAAAAGTACATATAGGTACGAAAACACATATTCATCATCGAATAACACTAAAATATCAGAATTGTGAAAACGAAATGTCATTGTGTGAACATTTTTTATAGGGAAATGAACATAAATATTCATAACATATGTGCACGAAGTCATGATATATTTCTAAAGACAGAAATCAATCTTTACTTTAGGTGAAAAAATGTTGAAATTAAATGAAATTGACTCGACTTATGCGATATGCCATGAATTTTAATGATCCTCAAAACAATAATGTCAAACTATTTAATGTTTTTCAATAAAGTTCATTGTGCAAACCTATTGATTTTCTACTTTATAACTCCCTCAAAATCTCACATATATAACATTAATTCTCAAATATTTTCAAGGAAATCATAATGCTCATATGTAGCGAAGTATCAATGAATATAATCTAAATGGCCTTGGCACTTCTGTTTTTGCGCGTTGTTAATATTTTTAGGTTCTTTTATGCAAAGGGTGTTTAACGTAAAGAATATTTTGTTCTTTCGTAGCCTTTTTCATTGCTTAACATTTAACAATATTTTTTGAGTAAAGAAATCCGGGAAATGGTTCTTACAAGCACAAATTATCTCTCTTTACATTTGGTTCTTCATTAAGAAGAATTGAGATAGCAACATCGTATTCGACACATGACAAGGAAGTACAATGTTCATAAATTTGATGCATATGTGTAATAAAGGTGACAAAGAGTCCAAAATTTAGAGAGTAATCATCAATGATCAATAAAATGTTATCCACACATTATTAAACACACTAATAAAACAAAGTCATTTCTTAAAACACTATGAAAAAGTCACATGAATGGGTGGAATGTAGGGGTGATCTGAATATCTTAAATGATCATCCATATACGGTGAAACATAGAAAATACAAAAATCTTTGTCTTTTTCAAAAAAATTATCAAAACAAAATATAGTTCACTTTTTCAGACTTTTTTTAAAAAAATGATTTTATTTTTTATTTTGTCAACCTTTCTTAAAAACAAAAATCTTTTTTGGAAATTTTCAAAATATATAAAAAGGAAAACCATATCAGTAAAATGATAATACAATTTAGAAATAGGGATATAAGATATGAACATGATAATCACCCTATACTATAACTCAACTTCAATTATTAGGCCTTGAGGAGTTTTCAAAAGGAGAATCCATCCTATGAAATTCCTCAATCAAACATTGTGAAGTCTCGACTAAATACTCTACTTTCTCTCGAAAATTAGAAAAAAATCTATAATGATTTGCAAGAGCATGCGTAGTAACATGTGTGGGAGTGCATGTGGAAACATGCATAGGAACTCGTGTGAAAGCGTACCGTGGAACATGCATGTAAAAAACTCTCTAAGGTGACCTGTTTGTTTGTAATGTGAACAAACATAAATGGGCTTGGGTCCACCTTGCTCAAAATGTCTAGGACAAGTTCTCCTTGGTGGGTTAAGTGACATAGGTGGGTTAAGATGAGATCCATAAGGATCCATCACAAACTAGGGAATTGGCTTGGGTGCAGCATGATGCACTGTCATAACCTATTCCTTGCCTCTTAGCGTTACCTAACGCAGGACCAAGGAACATCTTTCCAACCTTCTTAGATGTGTCCTCTAAAGTGACCTTGACCTCCCGGGAACATTCGAGACCAACCTTGAGTTGGGATACACGAGCTTCAAGTTTCTCATGAGTATCCAATAAACACTACACCAAAAATAGCAATTTGGCACACCCTGATGTTAAAAATCTGGCACGATTTAATGACAATCTGGCACACTTTAAAACAGTGCCAAAATTTGGCACTGTTTTAAAGTGTGCCAAAATGAGTACCCTTGATTAAAATATAAAAGACCCTAAAAAATATTATTATGTTTACTTTCCCTCTTCTCTTTCCTCTCTCATCTTTCAATCTCTCGCTCCCCGACTCTCTCCCTCCCCTCACCCGCTTATCGGCTCCAGCCGCTCCGTCCGACAAGGCTACACTCTCTCTCTACTGCGGCAAGGCTACACTTTCTCTCCCTTCTACTGTAGCAAGGCTACACCACCTACAGCTACTCCGTCAAGTCACTCCGTCTACTGCGGTATCCATCAGCTCCGTCCGTCTATGGCTACGATGAGCATCAGATATTGTCTCTTAACTCTCTCCCTCTCTCTCTCCATGTGTATACTCCAATAGTATATGCAAACAACCCTTTAACCTGCCTAAGACAGAAAAATCTTTCTGCAACTTCTGTAACGTCAGCTCTATATTTATCTTCAGGTTCGTTCATGTTATATATTTGTCTCTATTTATAAATAGTATGTATATATGTATGTTTATTAAAATCTTATTTCTGACTACAAACCTTAACGATGAAAGTTGGGATTTTAACAATTGTTATGGCAATTGAATTAATGAATTCGATTGATTTACGGCTGGTAAGGAAAGGTTTAGATTACTATTACAAAAGAAAGAAGTGGGTTCTTTTAGTTTGTTCTTTGGGATTTTCAGGGTATGGGGCATATAAGGTTTATCATTTGAGAAGAGAAAGAAGTGGTTTAAACTCTTAGATGCCATAATTTCTATTGCTGAAGCAACAAGCAATTCTGCCCAGACAATTGGAGTTTTATCAAATGATATAAAAGAGTTTATACAATCAGATTCAGATAAAATTCCCAATAGTTTGAGGCAAATTTCTAAGATTACAAGGCCGGATGATTTTTTAGATTCCTTGATTAGGATTACACAGGCTTTAACTGTGGGAATTTGTCAATGGTATCAGTTTGAGGCGAAAATGGTGAATCGATGACTGGGGATTCGAGTTTTTCGGATCGCACTTTCAAAAAGATATTTTGTAAGACAGGGTCTGGTTTTGCCTCTATTGTTGTTAGGAGCTTTGCAAAGAATATGGTCATTGTGTTTTATTCGGAGGGGCCTAATTCGAACAATTTGAAGAGTATTGATGTATTTTGCCTCAATCATGTATTTTGTCCTGGTTTCCTATATTTTGTCCTGGGTGATATGATTTTTATTGGAAATTGATGTTTATTACACATCCATATTAGATATAGTTTATGTGTGTGTGTGTGTGTGTGTGTGTGTGTGTGTGTGTGTATATTAGACGTTTATGGGTAGTTCTATGTAATAAGGTTAATATCAGAAAGAAAAATGATCAATTAGGCTAGACCAAGGTGGATAGAAATGCCTACATGTTTCATTTGGTAGTCAACATATAGACTTCGTTATTTTTTTTCATGGTTGTTGTGTGGTTTCTCTGTGCTTTTGTGTGTATATGCCAACGATAGAGTTCTGTGAAAATTTTAAACATGATCAAAAGGGAATTTATATTTTCAATGGTCCTTTTTATTTTTAGACCAAGAACTATAATTTGGAAATTATTGAGATATATTGTGAGAAATTGCGTAAAAGGGGGAGATTGATTAGACACCATTCAACTTTTTTTTCATTCCTACAAATTACACAGGGGAGATTGATTAGCTGAGAAAGTCCTTCCTACTTGTTTTGCTTGTGGCATTCGATAACATTTATTTTTTTTCTGTTATTTTTTTCATTCCTTGACTCTTAGAATGAATACTGTGATTTCTCTCGTACCTATAATGTATATTATTTTTATTGGAATATGAAGTATCTAACATATTTCCATGATTTGACAGTGTTCTTTTCTTTTATTTATTTTTTATGTATTAGATTTCTAATCATTTTCTTCTTTTTTATTTTGAACTTTCTGCTTTCTTTGCTTAAAATTCCCAACGGCAGGCCTTTTTTTATCCAGTAGAAGGTATTCCCTAAATTCGATATTATATTATATGTTAACTCGAACATGGTTTATAAACATTTACATGTTCTATTCCAAATTTGTCTTGTAACTGTCTGTCATAAAAAAATCTAGTTTCTTTTGCCATGGACATAAGTGTTGGCTACTGTCTATATTCTCATGCTCCTCTCCTATCGTAGGTTTCTGTCCTGAGCTCATTCCCAATTTTCTTGATCCTTGAACTTATAATACCAATTTGTTGTATTACACTACTAACCGTATTCTTTTTTAAAAGCTCTCACTGTTCTCGTCTCAGCACGAAATGTTTTCTCAACTCTCTCAGAACTCTCTAGATGAAACCTTGATAAACGATCAGGTTTACTCTCTCTCTCTCTCTCTCTCTCTCTCTCTCTCTCTCTCTCTCATATATATATATATATATATATATATATATATATATATATATACACACACACATACACACATATCATGCTTGATGATAACTGGATAAGTGTTTAGTTCAAAACTCGGAAAGTTTTTTGCTTGATTAGAAAGAAAAATTCAGATCTCTTCTTTTCGTTTGTGTATAATGGATTGTGATTGTGGATTACTGAAGTTGAGGAATATATATTTGCTGAATTTTTTGAGTCAGACTATAAACTTCATTGATTCATTGTTTTACTTTTTGTTTAAACAAAGGCATGTATAACAAATAATTAAAGTGTTACTAAAAGTGATAAGTAAGTGTGTACTTTGAAACTTTAATTAACTGGTAAAATCTAACGAGGGAATTAACACAATGATAATTTTTGTATTTACAGTTCTCAAATGAGGTAAGTCGCTCCCGTGTGGCAAACCTCCAAAATCTACATTTTTTTATTTTTTCTATAGATCCAACCTAATTTCACGCTACCGCAATGGAAGTACCCGCTATTGAGGCCCAGGGTTCCTCTACCGCAGCTAGTCTGCGAGCCCTAGTTCTCCCCATCTCATCTTCTCCTAACAAGGCTACAGGTATGTTATTAAGGCTAAAGGTATTTTAGGAGTTTGTTAATTAGACTCCATACTGAATTTCATACATTGATTTTACCCTTACTAAATTTGATTTCAATTTATGTGTCACAATAATATTCTTGACATTGTGCATATGAGACATGTTTCACCCGCATCATCAACTAGTATGGTTTTATTCTTTCATGCATTGATTTTGAATTCAGGAGCATGTAACTGACGTGAGACCTAGCATCGTGGAATTCTTCAAGACATCGTATTGGAGTAAAATAAAGGATGATTTGATGAATGATAAGTGAAATTTTCAGTTCTTTCCCCCTTTTTTCCTTTTTGTATTTTATAAGACAAACATTCTAATATAAGTCTTCTGACACTTCAACGGCCATAGCACAGGCTCGGTCTCATAATGAAGAGCTGAGAAACATGAAAGATAAGATATCGTCTAATGAACAACTAAATGCCACTCAGAATAGAAGATTTCAGAATTTGAACACATTGTTGGACCAAATGGGATACTTTCGAGAAGTTATGGCGCGAAGAGTTCATCGGGTGACTATCAAAATACAAATGAAATATGGCTAGTCTCAAAGTCTCAAATTCTCTTTAAATGTTGCAGCATTAAATTAAAAAATGGCCTGAAATAGCGGCAACAAGTAGCCAAGCGTAAAATGGCTTACCTTATGAGCTTATTTAGTTAAATTGGTGGAAGGGATTTGCAAGTGGTTTGGTTTTGGAATTTGCTGCTGCTGATGAGTTTATTTTAAATGTTAAAACATGTTGGATTTAACAAATAAAAAAATAAAATTATGTCAAAATTTTCTAAAATAAAAAAACATTCTAAATAGATTAAAAACATACCGTTAAAGGATGAAAATCCAAAAAAAAAAACTCCAAATAACCCCAAAGAGGCACAAACACCTCGTACGGGATCAATCTAACTTGTACGAACTGACAGTGTAGTCACAGGTCTTCCGAATTGAGAATATAACGATAATTTCAAAATATATCAATTAAGCTTAAAAACAAGCCGTTAAAGGGTGAAAATCCAAACCAGCTCCCAAACGTCCCCGTAAGAGGCACGAACACCTCGCACGAGACAAATGTAACTTGTACGAATTGACCGCGTAGTCGCAGGTCTCCCGATTTGAGAATATGACGATAATTTCAAATTACGTAGATTAGGCTTAAAATAAGTCGTTGGAGGGTGAAAACCCAAACGGATTCATAAGAGGCACGAACACCTCGCACGGGACCAATGTAACTTGTACAAACTAACGGCGTACTCGCGGGTCTCCCGGTTTGAGAATATGACCATAATTTCAAAATATCTCGATTAAGCTTGAAAATAAGTCATTAGAGGGTGAAAATTCAAACAAGCCCCAAAACGGCCCTGTAAGAGGCACGAACACCTCGCACGGGACCAATGTAACTGGTACGAACTGACCGCATAGTCATGGGTCTCTCGGTTTGAGAATATGATGATAATTTCAAAATATATCGATTAAGCTTAAAAACAAGCCCTTAAAAGATGAAAAACCAAACCATCCCTCAAACGGCCCCGTAAGAGGCACGAACACCTCGCACGGGACCAATGTAACTTGTACGAACTGAAAATGTAGTCACGGGTCTCCCGGTTTGATAATTTGATGATAATTTGAAAATACGTAGATTAAGCTTAAAAATAAGCCGTTAAAGGGTGAAAACCCAAACTAGCCCCGAAACGTCCCCGTAAGAGGGACGAACACCTCGCACGGGACCAATGTAACTTATAAGAACTGACCGCGTAGTTGCGGGTCTCCCGGTTTGAGAATAAGATGATAATTTCAAAATACGTAGATTAGGCTTGAAAACAAGCCGTTGGAGGGTGAAAACCTAAACAGCCCCAAACGGCCCCGTAAGAGGCACGAACACCTCGCATGGGACCAATGTAACTTGTACGAACTGACTGCGTAATCGAGGGACTCTCGGTTTAAGAATATGACAATAATTTCAAAATATATCGATTAAGCTTAAAAATAAGCCCTTACAGGGTGAAAACTCAAACCAGCCCCCAAACGGCCCCGTGAGAGGCACGGATACCTCGTACGAGACCAATGTAACTTGCACGAATTGATCGCGTAGTCGTTGGTCTCCCAGTTTGAGATTATGATGATAATTTCAAAATATCTAGATTAGGCTTGAAAATAAGCCGTTAGTGAAAACCCAAACCAGGCCGTAAGAGGCACGAACACCTCGCACAGATGTAACTTGTACGAACTGACCGCGTAGCCACAGGTCTCTCGATTTGATAATATGATGATAATTTCAAAATATATCGATTAAACTTAAAAACAAGCCCTTAAAGGGTGAAAACCCAAACTAGGCCCCAAACAGCCCCGTAAGAGGCACGAACACCTCGCACGGGACCAATATAACTTGTACGAACTGACAACGTAGTCACGGGTCTCCCAGTTTGAGAATATGATGATAATTTAAAAATACGTATATTAGGCTTCAAAACAAGCCGTTAAAGGGTGAGAACCCAAACCAACCCCCAAACGTACCCGTGAGAGTCCCGAACACCTCGCATGGGACCAATGTAACTTATACGAACTAACCGCATAGTCGTGGGTCTCCCGGTTTGAAAATATGATGATAATTTCAAAATAAGTAGATTAGGCTTAAAAATAAGTTGTTGGAGAGTGAATACTCAAACCAGCCCCAAACGGCCCCGTAAGAGGTACGAACACCTCGCATGCGACCAATGTAACTTTTACGAACTGATCGCGTAGTCAAGGGCCTCTCGGTTTGAGAATATTACGATAATTTCAAAATATATCGATTAAGCTTAAAAATAAGCCCTTAAAGGCTGAAACCCCAAACCAGCCCCCAAACGGCCCCGTAAGTGTCACGAACACCTCGTATGGGACCAATGTAACTTGTACGAACTGACAACATAGTCACGAGTCTCCCGATTTGAGAATATGACGATAATTTGGAAATACGTAGATTAGGCTTAAAAATAAGTCGTTAAAGGGTGAAAACCCAAATTAGCTCCTAAATGGCCCCGTAAGAGGCACGAACACCTCCCACGGGACGAATGTAACTTGTACGAACTGACCGCGTAGTCGCGGATCTCTCGATTTGAGAATATGACGATAATTTCAAAATATCTAGATTCGTCTTGAAAACAAGTCATTGGAGGGTAAAAAGCCAAACCAACCCCCAAACGGCCCCGTAAGAGGCACGAACCCCTCACACGAGACCAATGTAACTTGTACGAACTGATCATGTAGTCACGGGTCTCTCGGTTTGAGAATATGATGATAATTTCAAAATATGTTGATAAAGCTTAAAAATAACCCCTTAAATGGTGAAAATCCAAACCAGACCCCGTGAGGGGCACGAACACCTCGCACGGGACCAACGTAACTTTTATGATCTAACAACGTAGTCACTGTTCTCCCGATTTTTGAATATGATGATAATTTAAAAATACGTAGATTAGGCTTAAAAATAAGCCGTTAAAGGGTGAAAACTCAAACCAGACCCCAAACGTCCCCGTAAGAGGCACGAACAACTCGCACGGGACCAATGTAACTTGTACGAACTGACCGCGTAGTCACGAGTCTCCCGGTTTGAAAATATGATGATAATTTCAAAATATGTATATTAGACTTAAAAACAAGCCGTTGGAGGGTGAAAATCCAAACCAGCCCCAAACAGCCCTGTAGGAGGCACGAACACCTCGCACGGGATCAATGTAACTTATACGAACTGACCACATAGTCGTGGGACTCTCGATTTCAGAATATGATGATAATTTCAAAATATATCGACTAAGCTTAAAAACAAACCCTTAAAGGATGAAAACCGAAACCAGCCCCCAAACGGCCCCTAAGAGGCATGAACACCTTGCACGGGACCAATGTAACTTGTAGGAACTGACCACGTAGTCGTGGGTCTCCCGGTTTGAGAATATGATGATAATTTCAATATATGTAGTTTAGGCTTGAAAACAAGCCGTTTGACGGTGAAAACCCAAACCAGTCCCCAAACGGCCTCGTAAGAGGCACGAACACCTCGCATTGGACCAATGTAACTTGTACGAACTAACCGCATAGTCACGGGCCTTCCTATTTGAGAATATGATGATAATTTCAAAATATCTAGATTAGGCTTGAAAATAAGCCGTTGGAGGGTGAAAACCCAAACCAGCCCCCAAACGGCCCCGTAAGAGGCACGAACACCTCGTACGGGACCAATGTAACTTTTACGAACTGACAACGTAGTCACGGGTCTCCCAGTTTGATAATTTGATGATAATTAGAAAATACATAGATTAGGCTTAAAAACAAGCCGCTAAAGGGTGAAAACCCAAACCAACCCCCAAACGTCCCCATAAGAGGCACGAACACCTCGCACGGGACCAATGTAACTTGTACAAATTGACCACGTAGTCCCGGGTCTCTCGATTTGAGAATATGACAATAATTTCAAAATATATCGATTAAGCTTAAAAACAAGCCATGAAAGGGTGAAAACCCAAACCAGCCCCCAAACGTCCCCTTAAGAGACACGAACACCTCGCACGGGACCAATATAACTTGTACAAACTGACTGCATAGTCTCGGGTCTCTCTGTTTGAGAATATGAAGATAATTTCAAAATATCAAGATTAGATTTGAAAACAAGTCGTTTGTGGGTGAAAACCCAAACCAGCCCCCAAACGGCCCCGTAAGAGGCACAGACACTTCGCACGGGACCAATGTAACTTGTACGAACTGATAGTGTAGTCATGGTCCTCTCGATTTGAGAATATGACTATAATTTGATAATATATGGATTAGGTTTAGAAACAAGCCGTTGAAGGGTGAAAACCCAAACCAACCCTCAAACGAGCTCGTAAGAAGAACAAACACCTCACACGAGACCAATGTAAATCATAGAAACTAATCAGGTAGTCATAACTTGCGTAAGATTTTCAATTTTAGAATATAATAATAATTTCAACTCCTATGTGTAATTTTTTAGTTTGAGTAAGCTTTTTTTATAAATTACTTGGTTATTAATATCGTATCTTTTTTGTATCCTATTTTTTTTTTTGCAGGATAACATTTTATCGTTAGCATTTATTCGCCTGGAACACACGGTGTAAGGATATTTTTGTCCATTGTCAATATGTATGTCGTACGCCGTTACACCGTTGAAGAAACTCAAGATCGCATCTACATCAACGGATCCGAATATCAAAGTGTCTTCAACATCATAACCTCTGCGAGAATGAACTTGGTAAAGTTTTGTTTTGTATTGGGAAATTTTTATAAAATGTTTTTATAAAAATTAAGAAGTAAGTTTTTTAAAGCAAAAAGAGGCTTTTAAAAGAATTTGTTTTTTTCTCGATAATCGGACCGGTCCGCCCATATTTTAAACGAATTGATCCGCCTCCGGACCGGTCCGCCTCCCTACCAGACCGGTCCGCTTTGCACCAGAATACCCCGGATCGTAGGCAAACCGAAGAGGCTCTTTTGAAAAATGAATCGATCCGAGGTCGGACCGATCCGCCTCCATACCGGATCGATCCGCCTGAGATAAAATCGAACAGTTCCGTAAGTGTTTTTACCACCGACTCATATTTCTTATATATATACCTATTTCGGTGATGAATTTTCTAAGTCTTTTGAGAAAACGTTTCTAAGAGTTAAAACACAACAAGACTTCATTTTTTGATGTGCCAAACATCTTTTTGATTCACACACAAAAATCCCAATTAGTTTTGTGAATCTTTGGGAACCCTAGAACACAAGCTTTGTTATTGTTCATCTTTGTGGAGAGATCTTTGCAACCGAGGGCTTCGTGTCATTACTGAGGAAGTCTCTACAAAGTATTATGGTTGCGTGTCATTGAGGAGAGCTGCGGTTCTTCCTTTGTTGTTTGGGCTGCAAGTCCTTGGAGGGTGTTGTGTGTATTCTCTTGCTGAGTTCAAGACTGCGTGTCTTTGTGGGTTGGCTGCGCGTTGATCCATTACAGATTTCTCTATGTAATTGTAAGTTGCGATTTATATATTCATAGTGAAATAAAGGTTTTACCCGAAAGGGTTTTTTTCCTGAAATCTGCGTCTCAGCATATTTTTGTGTCACATGCTTTATTTATTTATGGTTTGACACATGCACCTTAGATGCATGTTTAGGGACTCTAATTAAATAAGGGTTACTTGGAAACTTACGAATTTAATTTAAATCAATTATCACACAGTCGCACTCTTCACACGGAAAACTCAATGGTTGACAACAAAGGGTTAATTCATGATTCTATTTTGATGTGTTATGGCCGTGCGGGATTTTGAAGTTTTATTGTTAACTTTTAAGGTCGTGCGGTTTTTATATTACGCAAGTTTTATATTAGCAGATTTTAAAATGTCCAGAAAATAGAGAAAACTCTGCCTAATTTTTTTTAGTCTGTGAACTACTAAAGACTTGTAATATTTTAAAGTTTGTATGTACATTAGTTTATCAACAACGTGCAAGATTTGCAATTTGTGAATTTTCTTGTTTTCAAATAAATAATTTTTTTTCTTTTATCCAAAAATTTAGCACAGTTCAAAATCGTGCCAAAAGTGTATCAAATTTTGGCACGGTTTTAAACTGTGCCAAAAGTTTATCAAAATGTGCTCAATCTGGCACAGTTCAAAACTGTGCCAAAAGTGTGCCAGAAATATCAAATTCTGGCACAGTTTAAAAGTGTGCTAGAAGTGTTCCTGTTTGGTCAAATCTGGCACACTTTTAAACCGTGCCAGAAAAAAATTGCCATTTTGGAACATATGATTCTGGCACAGTTCAAAACTGTGCCAGATTCCTGTTTTTGGTGTAGTGAAATCTCGAATATCTCTAATAAGACTAGACATAGTGTTGATAAAAAAGGTCTTCTCCTTACCGATAACAAGCAACTATTCACACAAAGAAACTTTCACCTTCTCGAGTTGACTTACCGATGCCTCACACTCTCTCAAAATATTCACCTACTTCTCTAAATCACACACCCTAAGAGACAAATCTTTATTAAGCCTTTTTTGTTTCTAAAGTCTCTCTATAAAGTTCATGAAAAGCCTTTTGTACTTCATCTTCTCCCTTACTCAAATTCTCTTGCTCGCCCTCACTTTCTCCAAAATAATTTGAAACATTGTCGAGGCTCTCACATTTAGAAATGTACTCATTGGCATGGGACAAATTAGAAGTCCTCACATGATTGGCCATGAATGCAAGACACGGTTCATGTGATGATTCATCCCCGAAATTCATCTAATTGACGTCATCATCGCTAAGAGTAACCTAATGTGCAACTTTCTTTCCCTGTCTCTTTAGCCACGTAGGTTACTCATGTGCCTTGTGTCATTTTCCCTCACATTCACAGTATCTCACCTGTCTCTTTCCTTGTCTCTTTAGCCACGTAGGACAGTGACTTTAGGGATAAAACAGGCTGGAAAGGATCTCAAAATCTTTTTTAGCTCTCTCGTCTCAGGAATTTTCTCACCTAAATTAAAACTAGAATTGATTATGTCAGATAAACATGCATAAAATTCATCAAATCACTCAGACTCTAGCATAGTAATAATGTTGGATTAAGTGGTAAGATTTAATAAATTAGAATATTTCACAACATTGGTACCCTCATGAGTGAGCTAGAGAGTATCCCAATCTTCTTTAGAATTGGTGCACTTCATGATGCGATGGAACTCATCAGGGGTGACGGCTAAAAAAATGAAACTTAAATCGCTTGAGTTCAAATTGCTCCATTTAAAACCATCTTCTGTTCACGTAGAGACAGGTTTTGAAATTTTGAAATTGTCGGTCATAGTGGGTGGTATCCACCCTATTTCACACACAAGCTAGACTCTTTCATCAAGATTTTACGGCAAACCTCATCCTAGCTTTCTAGAATGCATAATTTGAGCCATCAAAAAGTGGCATCCTAATAACCGAATTTCAGTGCAAGACTTCCCATTGACATGATCATACGACCTATCATTTCCTTCTTCAAAAGTGTCCTTGTCCTCAAGGTTTTAGTGATAAGCGACGATGAGAGTTGACTCACTTTACTGTCATCATATTCGAAGGTAGACGCCCAAACAATCCCTACTTCTTTCTTTGTCTTAGCAACTTCAATCTTGATTATTATTCTTGGTTCACCCTCTTCCTCACTGTTTATATGCCTGGTCTTGTAGTTTCTTTCACTATTTCAGTCCTGTTATGTTAAAAATCGTGATTGTCCGCCGTTGGTTAGTGGGGGGATATGGCGTGTCAGACCTCCAAAAGGACCCCAATTAAGACGGTCAACTTTCTTAATTTCTTGCATGACTCGTAGCCTTAGCATAGCCTCGACTCAATTTTTGTGACACACTCTGAGAACACACCAACAGTACGCTTAACTCTGATACCGCTTGCTGTGATTAAGTGTATGCAAACAATCAATGCAATTAAATGAAAAGTCAAGAAAATAAATGCATTAATAGAATTAATGGTCACATACAATGGTAGACCTTTATTTGTAGTCCTGTGGCACTTAAAGTCCTAACTCTAATAAAATTAGGAAAGACATAAAAGGATGAAGATTACAATAGAAATGACCTAAATGATAAATCTACTTGAAATAAAAAGAAATAAATTCTCCTCTCAAAAACTCGTAGTCTCTCTCTCTCTCTCTCTCTCTCTCTATATATATATATATATATATATATATATATACTCTTTAGCTCACCACATCAGTTAATGGGTCCCATGATATACAATTTGTGACCAATAGAAGGCCAACATCTAGGCACTTTAGGGGTTTAAATGAAACCGTAACTGAAACATACATAATGAATTCATTAGTTGTGTTTGCTTTCAAATCAAATGACCACAAACACATGTATAGACAAAACAATAAATCAAAATAATATTTTGTTACGGTAAAATATCTAAGGAATTTTTTAGGAAATAAACAATAAAAAACTAAGATACAATATTCCAACAAATGGTATAATACTTTATATACATTCTTATACGGGACAATACATACGAGACAATAAAATATAAGGTAAATTATACCAAACCTCCCAAACTATAGCGATTTTGCGGACAGTCACCTTAATTCAAAAAACTAGACAAAAATCCCCCTAAACCATTGAATTTTTACACCCAAAAATATGCATAAAACAGTAAGAATTTTTATGCATAAAATCAATTTTTTTTCACTCACTTTCAATGAACACGTGGTAGGAGTAAAAATCAATTGTTTAAGGGGCTCTTTGTCAAGTTTTTCAAGATTAGGGTGACTATATAAACTGAGTCTTTATTATATCATTTGTGAAGTAGATAGCTTTCATCTCAATGTTCTATACCACTATTCTATATGCCATTGGAAGTTGTTGCTTGAGTTGATAACAACTGAGAAACAATATGCATTGTTGACCTTGAATGTGGATTGGCATGTAAACAAGATCTCACCGGTATTATAATGGATAACATTACCTCCTCGATTTTGATTGAAGGATGAGGAAGGCGTTGGTCCATAAGTTCCTTCACCTGTATCTTCTCGGTGAATGAAGATAATAGATAAGTGACAAAGTCGCCAGGATGCGTTCCTCTGATCACTTCCATTTCCAACACGCCAAAGCTCTACACATCACACTTTTTAGTTATCTTCATTGTGTAAGAAAACTCTGCAAAGATAAATAGAAGAGTTATCATGTGTTTATCCCTATATTATGTCGGTTTAAAATTATGTTTAGCATTCTATATTAGCTGGTGAAATATATCCGTATGTTCATGCAAGCACGCTCCAATTGGACGAGTCAAAATCTGGCAGTGCCAAAATCTGAAATGTGAGCCTCCGACTCAGAATCAAGCAAAACATTCGTGCTTGAGATATCTCGATGGACAATTAGTGGTGAGCAATCATGGTGCATGTAAGACAAAGTATGGACCACACCTTTAATGATATTCACCCTCTTAGGCCAATCCAGTTTCACAACGTTTTCTTCTCTCCTCAATATTGTTGCCAAGCTGCCTTTTTCGAGGTACTCATAGATAAAAAATAAGTGTTGAGAATGTGAACAAAATCCATGGAGTCTTACAATATTTCGGTGTCTTATTTCAGTTAACACTCTTACCTCATTTGCAAAACCATTATGGTCATCCATCTCGGATAGTGAGTGAAGTTTCTTCACAGCTACTATATTACCTGATTTTAGCTTTTCTTTGTACACAATTATGAATCTGACATTTCCAATGCAATATTGTACATCAAAATTCTTGGTGGCTTTTAAGATTTCTTCATATATTGCTCTTCCATCATGAATTGGTATAAAAAATAGATCATCTGCCATATCACTACTTTTAATTTTTGATTTTTTCTTTCTTTGTTCATAAATGATGAAGAGGGCAGTGAATGCACAAAGAAGTAGAAATGCTATAGATAGAGGGAGCGCGATTATGAAAACTAGCTTGTGGTTGTTCTTAGGATTATGGTTGGATGTCACGGGAGGATTTATGCAAGGTGTCAATCACGTAATGTTGCCACATTTTAGATATAACAAACAGTTAGTTAAGCAGTTAGTTAGTTGTAGAATAGATGGTCATCTCTTATGTAACTTACTTGTACAGCTGTACATTCTTTTATTCTGTTTTAGGTTTCTATATATATATATATATATATATATATATATATATATATCGCATCCGTCTATTCTTTCAGATCAAGTAAATGAGAATTAGTTTTCTTCTATTCCTTCTCCATTTAGTCAATATGGTATCAGAGCAGAAAGCTCCATTTTTCTAAATACATCATCCATCTCATTCTTCTCTTTTCATCATTTTTGGTCATGAGTTCATTCGAAAATTAAGCTCGATCATTTAATGGCAATTCCGCCATTGTTGAACCTTCCAGCCCTTATTTTCTTCACCACTCAGATAGTCCTGGTATTGTTATTATTTCTCAACCTCTAACAGGAGATAACTATAATCATTGGAGTCGTGCAATGTTAATTGTATTATCAGTCAAGAACAAATTAGTTTTCATTGACGGATCACTTACCAAACCTGAAGGTAGTGATCTAAACCTCCTCAATTATTGGATTCGCAACAACAACATTGTCATCTCATGGGTCTTGAACTCCATTTCCAAAGAAATCTCTGCTAGCATTATCTACTATGAATCTGCATATGAGATATGGTTGGATCTCAAAGATAGATTTCAACAAAGAAATGGCCCTAGAATATCCCAATTAAGACGAGATTTGATGAGTCTTGTTTAAGATCAATAATCTGTGAGTGTTTATTTCACTAAATTGAAAACGATTTGGGAGGAATTAAATAACTACAGACCTATATGCACTTGTGGAAAATGTATATGTGGTGGAATTAAGGATCTCACTTCTCATCATCAAATGGAACACATCATGTCATTCCTCATGGGGATACATGATTCTTTTACACAAATTCGTGGCCAACTTCTTCTCATGGATCCTTTACCACCTATCAACAAGGTGTTTGTTCTTGTGTCTCAGGAATAACAACAAAGAAAATTTGGTATCCATCTAAGCCATACAGCTGACACTACTAATACTTTAGCTTTTATGATTAAAACAGATAACTCTAAATTTAGCAATTATCATTCCACTCCTCATATTGGACATAGAGGAAGTTCAAACGGCAATGTTCAAATCGGCTTTGGAATTCACAAAAGTCAGAAGAAAGATAGACCTTATTGTTCTCATTGCAAATTTCAAGGACACACAATTGAAAAATGCTTCAAGCTCCATAGATATCCTCCTGGTTTTCAATCAAGACGAAGGATTAATTCTCCTTTACCTCATCATGCTACAGTTGTTAATCAAGTTTCCACCCCTACAACATCTGATAATGTTGGATATTTTATTCAAAAGTTGAACACTGATCAGTATCAACAATTGATGAACATGTTATCTAGCCACCTTACTATTTCTTCTACCACAAAGCCTCAGCATGATACTGATCATCCATCTACTTATTATACCATAGGTATATGTTCCTCAATTTCATTACATCCAATCTTTTCTTCCACTCAACATTGGATAATTGATTTTGGAGCCACTCAACACATTTGCTCCAATATTAATGCTTTCTCTTCACTAAAACACATTCAAAATTCCAATGTTGTTTTACCTAATCATACTCAAATATCGGTTAGTTTGCATGGAGATATTGTACTTAACTCCAGAATAACCCTAAAAAAATGTTCGCTTTATTCCCCAATTCAAATTTAACCTCCTTTCTGTCAGTGCTCTTATCAAAGATTCTAATCTTTCTATAAGTTTTCTTCATGATTCTTGTGTTATTTTGGATCACAAGAGAATGATTGGCAAGGGTAAACTCATTCAAGGCCTCTATACTCTTCACACTGAGGCTATATCCAACTCCAACACTCTTATTTCTTCTTTATCAGTTGATTCTAATGCTGGCTCTGACAGCATTTCTTTTCTTCCTTGTCCTAATTCTACTCATGCCAATGTTGTATCTGCTAGCACTTGGCATAACAGACTTGGTCATTATCCTTTTGAAAGATTGAACGTAATAAAGGAGAATTTGTGTTGTGATTTTTCCAAACATGATAAACATAATCCTTATTACATTTGTCCATTAGCTAAACAAAGAAAATTACCTTTTGATTCTCATAATCATTTAGCTAAATCTCCATTTTATTTGATTCACTGTGACATATGGGGTCCATATCATGTTTTGGCACATTCTGGTTATCATTACTTCTTGACTTTGGTAGATGATCGCAGTATATTTAATTGGATTTATCTACTCAAAAATAAGTCAGATGTTTCGCATATTATACCAAAATTCTTTAAACTCATTGACACGAAGTTCAGCACCCCAATCAAAATGTTTAGATCTCATAATGCTCCAGAATTAGCTTTCATATAATTTTTTCAATTATCATCAATAGAACCCCTTCCTCTTTACTTCAAAATAAAACACCCTATGAACTCTTATACAATTATGTTCCTGACTATTCTCAGTTCAAAGTCTTTGGTTGCCTTGCTTTTGCTTCTACCCTCACAGTACATCATACCAAATTTGAACCTAGATCTAGAAAATGTATTTTTTGGGATATCCTCCAGGAATCAAAGGCTATAGACTCTATGATATCTCTACAAAACAAGTATTTGTTTCTAGAGATGTTGTGTTTCATGAACATATATTTCCTTTTCATGCTATTACCTCTCCTACATCACTCATTGACTCATTCCCTACTTTGGTTCTTCATAATTCTCCTCAAGACATCATTCCTTCTTATTTTGAATCTCCATTTGATTCACCACCTCCATATAAAATCCACCATTCCCCAACTCCTCCTGATGTTTCCATATCAGATACTTGCCATATACTAATTACTCAACCTACTCCACCTCGCAGATCCTCTAGAGTCACTCAAGCCCCATCTTATCTCCAAAACTACCATTGCAGTATTCTCACTGATAGTCCTCCCACCATTTCATCCCCAATCTATCCTATTTCCAATCACATTTTATATAATTCTCTTTCATCATCCTATAAGAACTTTGCCATGACAGTGTCCACTTTTTCAAAACCTCAGTTTTACCACCAAGCTGTAAAATATCCTTAATGGAGGAAAGTTATGAATGCTGAATTACAAGCCTTAGAAGATAACAACACATGGTCCATTATGCCTATTCCCCAAGGCAAACACTCAATTGGATGTAAATGGATTTACAAGATCAAATATGATTCGCATGGACAAATTGAAAAATATAAAGCCAGATTAGTAGGTAAAGGCTACACTCAACAAGAAGGACTTGATTTCTTAGAAACTTTCTCTCCTGTGGAAAAATTAGTGACTGTAAAAGTTCTTTTAGCTCTAGCTGCTGCTCAACACTGGCCTCTTATTCAGTTGGATGTGAATAATGCAGTCCTCAATGGTGATCTACTTGAGGAAGTATACATGAACTTACCTCTGGGCTATAATAGATAGTGGGAGCATTCCAAACTTCAACCACCTCTGGTATGAAAACTCAATAAATACCTCTATGGTCTTAAACAAGCCTTGCGACAATGGTATTCTAAATTTTCACAAGCACTCATTGCTTATGGCTTCCATCAGTTAAAGTCTGATTACTCCCTTTTTACCAAAGGTTCAGGATCCTCTTTCATAGCTCTACTTGTCTACGTTGATGACATCATCATCACTGCTCCTAATTCCTCTCTCATTTCTTCTTTAAAGACTTTTCTCCATAGTCACTTCAAACTCAAAGATTTGGGTTCATTAAAATACTTCCTTGGGCTTGAAATAGCTCATTCCACTCAAGGCATTGTCCTTTCACAAAGACACTACACACTTCAGCTACTTGAAGACACAGGTTTTTTGGCTTGCAAACCTTCTACCACACCTATGGATCCCAAACTTCAACTAAATTCTCATGAAGGTCCTCTTCTTAATGATAGTTCAGAATATCGCAGACTCATTGGCAGAATTTTATACGTAACTATCTCAAAACCTGACATTACCTTTGTTGTCCATAAATTAAGTCAATATTTGGCTTAACCCAGACAGCCCCATCTTCAAGTTGTTCATCACTTACTGCGTTATTTGAAGTCATCTCTTGGCCAAGGATTATTCTTCTCTTCATCCTCCTCTCTTCAACTCAAGGCATTTTTTTATGCTGATTGGGGAACCTGTAAAGAGACACGCAGATATGTCACTGGTTACTGCATCTTCATTGGGGATTCCTTAGTTTCTTGGAAATCCAAGAAATAATCTACTGTTTTTAGATCTTCTGCTGAAGCTGAATACCGTGCTTTAGCTTCCACTGCTAGTGAACTTATTTGGCTTCAACAATTTTTCAAAGATTTCCACATCAATGATCATTCTCCATCTCTTCTTTTTTGTGATAACCAAGCTGCTATTTATATAGCTTCTAATCTTATATTTCATGAACGTACCAAACACATCGAAATTGATTGCCATTTTGTTCAAGACAAAGTTACACAAGGCTCTATCAAACTCATGCCCATCCGAGCACATCACCAACTTGCTGATATTTTCACAAAAGCTTTGCCTTCTTCTACTTTGCAGCCTCTTCTTTCCAAGATGGATGTCAAAGACATTTACAGTCCATCTTGAGCGGGAGTTTTAGATATAGCAAACAGTTAGTTAAGCAGTTAGTTAGTTATAAATTAGATGGTCATCTCTTATGTAACTTACTTGTACAGATGTACATTCTTTTATTATGTTTTAGGCTGCTATATATATATAGCTCCTCCGTCTATTCTTTCAGATCAAGTAAATGAGAATTAGTTTTCTTCTCTTCCTTCTCCATTTAGTTAATACCACACAATCCTGGGTTCCCTTGTAATGATTCTAATGAAACATTCATAAAAGCATGGTCGTTTGGTATGGGACCATGCAAATTATTATAGGATATGTCAATATGCATTGAAGGCATACACTAAAAATCCTCTAGAATACCACCAGAGAGTTCATTGTGGGAAATATTCAGTGTCTCCAAGCTCTGCAGTCTGTTGATTTCAGACTGAATCTCGCCTGTGAGTGAGTTATGACTCAGATAAATCACAAAAAGATAAATTAACATAGTTATTTGATGCGGTATTTCCTGGCTAAAATTTTTGTTCACCAAGTTCAAATAGAACAGTTTCAAGCAGTTCGCAAGATTTCCTGTTACTGGCCCACTCAATCTGTTTGTAGACAGTTTGAGAGCCGATAAATATGTTAGTGATCCAAGTTCTTGAGGTATGGGGACAGAAATCAGCAAGAACAAGCGTCACCAGATAACTCAACCTCCCGAATTACTTTGGTATCTCCCCAACTAAATGATTTGAGGAGAGATCAAGTGCATGCAGTCTTGTAGCATTCCCAATCCATTTTGGTATGTTACCACTGATGCTGTTTCCATTCATTTGCAAATTCGTCAAATTTTTGCACCCACCCCAGTTATCCAAGAGTTCCCCATAAAATATGTTGTTACTTATATCTATAAAATCCAGTTTTGGATAGACACCAAAGATTTTAAATATATTTCCAGTGAGATGGTTTCCATCAAGATGGAATCTGACTAAGCTTGAGAAATTTCGCAAGCTTTTGGGTACATGACCGCTAAGTTGGTTGTCATTTGCAATGAATAATTTAAGCTTTCCATTGTTAAAGAGTTATTTAGGCAAATTACCCGAGAACCGATTTGTGTCCAAATGCAATACAACCAATTTCAAATTTTCCAGTTCATGGGGGATGGGACAAGAAAGTTGATTGTCACGGAGGTACAATATTTCTAGTTTAACCAGATTGCCAAGTGAAGTAGGTATAGAGCCATTGAGTTGATTCTCACTCAACTCTAATGTTGAAAAAGCAGACCAAAATCTACCTTCGGTGGATTTTGGCAAGTAGGTTTTGATTTTTTGGCAAGTAGGTTTTCTTTTCTTTTGGCTAGTGGGTTTATTTTATCTACAAGTTGCTCCTTAAGTTAAGGAGCTTTCTCTCCTTCAATACCCTATAAAAGGGAGGCAATTCTGCCAACGTTAAATACACCAAAACATAGAAATAAAGAAGAGTTAGAGAGTGAGAAAGAGTTCATTTGGAGTTTTGAGTATACACATTTGTGTAGAAAAATACACATTGTATTTTTCATTTGGAGTGTATTTGTGAGAGTCTCTTTTGTAACTCATTTGCAATAGCGAATTGATCCGAGTGTCAGTGGACGTAGCCAAATTGGTGAACCACTTAAATATTTTGTCTTCCCTTGTGTGTGTGTGTTTTTCTACTCATTATAATTTTATTATGAGTGTGCTATATTATTATTTGGGGTTACAGTCAATACCATTTGTTGACACGCTTCCGCACAACAAATTTGCATCAGAACCAAGGTCCTCCGATCTAGGCATTTTAGATATTTTTTTTGTGGATAAATAGTCATACGTATAGTACTATTCATACGGTTACTATTCATAAAAAAATTCTAAACTTGAAATTTTTTTGTTTGCATTTTTTTGTGACTGTGATCGTTTGAAAAATGGCAACAGCAAAATTTGACGTAGAAAAATTTAATGGGTAAAGAAATTTCAGCATATGGTAATGTGAAGTTATGGATGTCTTAGTCAAACAAGAGCTAGAAATTGCTCTTGGAGATATGTTAAAAGACATGAAGGAAGATGACTGGAAAAAAATCAACCGCAAGGCTTGTGGTCATATTCGTCTTTATCTCGGCAAGGATAAAAAATATCCTTATATACGCGAGACCTCGGCACAAAAATTATGGAAGCAACTGGAGGACAAGTACATGACGAAGAGCATTGAAAATCGTCTCTATTTGAAGAAAAAACTCTTTCGGTTCCAATACGTAGAAGGTATTTCTATGTCTGAGCATGTGGATAATTTTAATAAAATTATTGCTGATTTGCAAAATTTAGATGTTGAAATTGACAATGAGGATAAAGCACTATTAGTGCTAAATTCTCTACCTGACTCGTATAAACATCTCATTACAACGCTATTGTATGGAAAGGAGGAAATAAAATATGTTGAGGTCTCCAATACTTTAATGAATAATTAGGTTCGTAAGAAGGATAAGGAGGTATATAGAGACTCAACATCTGAAGCGTTGACAGTTCGTGACAGAATAAATGAAAGGAAGAATGGTAGCCGTGGAAGATCTCGATCTAAATTGAGAGATAGAGCATCAACTTATGGTAGGATAATTCCTGCAAAAGATGAATGCGCCTTTTGTCACCAGAAAGGGCATTGGAAGAAAGATTGTCCTAAGTTAAAGAATGACACGAAGAACCCCACTGCAAACGTTGCGGTGAGTGACGATGAAGATTCTGAGTTTTCTTTGTCTATTTCACCATTTGGATCCATTTCCCAGGAATGGATTTTGGATTCGGGTTGTTCCTATCACATGTGTCCCAATAGGGAGTGGTTTTCTAGCTTTAAGGAGCTAGATGGTGGAGCTATTTTGATGGGCAATGATCATGCTTGTCAAACAAAAGGGATAGAAAAAATTCGACTGAAGTTACATAGTGGAATAGTCAGAGTGCTGGAAGACGTTCGGTATGTACCCGACTTGAAGAAAAATATTATCTCACTTGGCCTTGGGAGCTAAAGGTTATGATATCACACTGAAAGGCGATGGTCTGAAGGTGTTACATGGAGCTCTGGTTGTGATGAAGGGAACGAAAAAGAGTAACTTGTATTTTCTTCTTGGAAATACAGTTACAGGTGCATCGACAGTCTCAGAAAGTTCAGAAGATGTTGCATCTGATGCTACGAGATTATGGCATGTACACTTGGGACATGCAGGGATTAGTGAATCAAGGTCTATTGAAAGGTGCCAAGACATGTAAGCTCCTGTTTTGCCAACATTGTGTACTAGGCAAGCAGACAAGAGTAAAATTTGACACAGAAGTACATCGTACAAAGGGGACTCTTGATTATGTTCACACAGATGTTTGGGGACCTACCAAAGTTTCATCTTTGGGAGGTAAGCATTATTTTGTATCTTTTGTGGATGACTTCTCCAGACAAGTTTGGGTGTACACCATGCGACATAAGGATGAAGTCTTGAAGATTTTCTTAAAGTGGAAAAAGATGATAGAGACCCAAACTGGCAGAAAAATTAGAAGACTCAGGTCAGACAACGATGGTGAATATAAGTCAGACCCTTTTTTGCAAGTATTCCAGAAAGAGGGGATCGTGTGACACTTCACAGTAAGAGGCATGCCATAACAACATGGGGTGGTTGAACGTATGAATCGCACTTTGCTGGAGAAGGTGCGATGCATGTTATCCAATGCTGGTTTAGGCAAGGCATTTTGGGTTGAAGCTGTTACATATGCATGTCACCTCATTAATAGGTAACCTGCAGCTACAAATGAGGGCAAAACACCCATGGAGGTATGGTTGGGAAAACCTGCTACAAATTATGATTCTTTACGTATTTTTGGCTCCCCTGCATA
Organism: Sambucus nigra; assembly: GCA_949130495.1. Classification (NCBI taxonomy): domain Eukaryota; kingdom Viridiplantae; phylum Streptophyta; class Magnoliopsida; order Dipsacales; family Adoxaceae; genus Sambucus; species Sambucus nigra. The sequence continues at coordinate 146,649,843 of OX422207.1, forward strand.
TTTCCATGTTAGGGAAAGCAAATTGGATCCTAGAGCTAAGAAAGCCATATTCTTGGGCTTTAGTGTGGAGTGAAGGGGTATAGACTTTGGTGCCCCGAGATGAAAAATATCATAAATAGCAGGGATGTTACATTCAATGAATCTTCAATGTTGAAGAGTTCTCCTAGGGAGAGCAAAACCAAAGAAGTTCCACAGCAGGTAGAGCTTGAGACTCCAATTGTTCCAGCCAGGCTTGTCACAAATTCAAAAATTAATGAGACAAGTACAGATGAGGTGGAGGATCCTGCCCATGAGTCTCCTCAACAACCATATTTTGTTGCAGCTAATAGACCAGAAAGATAAAAGAGGAAACTTGGATGGCTTATTATTGACATGGTGGCATATGCACTACCCATAGTTGAAGATGACATTCTATCTACTTGCAAAGAAGCCGAAAGAAGCTCAGAGAGTGTAGATTGGAAGAAGGCGATAGACGAGGAGATATAGTCTCTTCATACGAACCACACTTGAGAGTTAGTCCAACTTCCAAAAGAGAAAAAAGCCATTGGGTGCAAGTGGGTATACGCCAAGAAGGAAGGCTCCTCGGAGAAAATCAATGTAAGATTTAAGGCTAGGTTGGTGGCGAAAGGCTACGCGCAGAAGGAAGGGATCGATTATAACGAGGTATTTTCCCCGGTTGTGAAGCATTCTTCCATTCGTATTTTGCTAGCATTGGTTGCGCAGTTTGATCTCGAGTTGGCACAACTTGACGTGAAAACTACATTCTTACATGGAGATTTGGAGGAGGAAATTTATATGACTCAGCCAGAAGGGTACAAGGTTGCTGGTAAAGAAAATTGGGCCTGCAAACTAAGAAAGTCGTTATATGGGTTGAAGCAAAGTCCAAGGCAGTGGTACAAGCGATTTGATCAGTTTATGTATGGGCAACAGTACACAAGGAGCCACTATGATCATTGTGTGTATTTTCGTAAACTTCATGATGGATCCTTTATTTATTTGCTCTTATACATTGATGATGTGCTACTTACTTCTAAGAGTAAGGTGGATATTAAAAAATTGAAAATTCAGTTAAGTCATGAATTTGAGATGAAGGATTTAGGCAAGACGAAGAAAATACTTGGCATGGAGATTAGCAAAAATTATTCCAGGGGCATTATTTATTTGTCACAAAAACAGTATTTGAAGAAAGTATTACAACATTTTGGTATGGATTCTAAAACCAAACTTGTAAGTACTCCGTTGGCCCCACACTTCAAGCTAAATGCCATGGAATCTCCACAGACAGATGAGGAACGTTCAGAAATGGCTCATGTTCCCTATGATAATGCAGTGGAAAGTTTGATGTATGCAATGGTGTGTACGAGGCCCGATATTTCACAAGATGTTAGTATGGTGAGCAGATACATGCATAATCTAGGAAAAATGCATTGGCAGGCTGTGAAATGGATCTTATGGTACATCCATGGTACTGCAGATTTTGGTTTGAAATTTGAAAAGGATTCACGTGCTCGTCAGTATGTGTTTGGATATGTGGATTCAGATTACGCCGGTGATTTGGATAAACGACGGTCCACTACTATTTATGTGTTTACACTAGCTGGAGGCCCAGTCTGTTGGAGATCTACGCTACAGTCTACGGTGTCTTTGTCAACTACAGAGGCAGAGTATATGGCAGCGATAAAGGCCATTAAGGAGGCCATTTAGCTTCATGGTTTGATTTCATACTTGGGAATTGTTCAGGATCACGTGGATGTCTTCTGTGATGGTCAGAGTGCCATCCACTTAGCCAAGAACCGGGCGCATCATTCACGGACAAAGCACATCGACGTTCGTTTCCACTTTGTTCGAGAAATTTTGTATGAGGGGACTATTCTCCTCAAGAAGATTGGAACCGCGAATAATCCTGCGGATATACTGACGAAGATTATTACTAGGATCAAGTTTGAACACTGTTTAAGCTTGATCAATATTATTCGTATTTGAACACCTTCGGGTGTATGGTGCTTATGAGCGCATTTGGAGGCTACTCGGATCAATTTTGGATAATATATGGTTACGTGTTTTGGTGGAGCTTTGCATATCTATGCCAAGATGGGATTGTCAATTTTTTGTTGGCAAAAGTTTGACAGAGCGACCTGTAAAATTTTTGTCAAGGTGGAGATTGTTGAAAAAGCAGACCAAAATCTACTTTCGGTGGATTTTAGCAAGTAGGTTTTGATTTTTTTGGCAAGTAGGTTTTGTTTTCTTTTGGCTAGTGGATTTATTTTATCTACAAGTTGCTCCTTAAGTTAAGGAGCTTTGTCTCCTTCAAGACCCTATAAAAGGGAGACAATTCTGTCAATGTTAAATACACCAAAAGATAGAAACAAAGAAGAGTTAGAGAGTGAGAAAGAGTTCATTTGGAGTTTTGAGTATACACATTTGTGTAGAAAAATACATTGTATTTTTCATTTGGAGTGTATTTGTGAGAGTCTCTTTTGTAACTCATTTGCAATAGTGAATTGATCCGAGTGTCAGTAGACGTAGCTAAATTAGTGAACCACTTAAATATTTTGTCTTCCCTTGTGTGTGTGTGTTTTTCTAGTCATTATACTTTTATTACGAGTGCGCCATATTATTATTTGGAGTTACCGTCAATACTATTTGTTGACACGCTTCCGGACAATATCTATAGATCGTGCCCAACTCCAAATTCCCCAATTCATTTGGAATGGGACCGGAAAGTTTATTCTGTATAGATGTAGAACATTTAGGAAGCATAGATTACCCAGTGAAGAGGGGATTGACCCGGAGAGATTGTTTGTGTGAAGGCTGAGACTCTCAAGCAGTTTTAACTTCCCTAATTCTGGGGGAATGGACCCAGTTAGTTGATTTTTTGACAAGTTCAACACAGTTATATTCTTCATGTTCTCAAAAGTGGATGGGATGGGACCTGTTAGAAGGTTGTCATCCATGTAAACCTCAATAAGATTGATGAGATTTCCCATTTCAGGAGGAATGAAACCAGAAAGTTTGTTCTCATAGAGAAAGAGAGTAGCCAAGTTCGTCAACCTGCCCAAAGAAGAAGGAATGGGTCCTTCAAGCTGGTTGGTAATTGGCCTATCTCTTGAGGAATCGAACCGTTGAGTTGGTTTTCAACCAGATGGAGGGTCACGAGATTTGTTAGAAAGCCGATTTCGGGTGGGATTATTCCCGAAAAATTATTGCGGGACAAATCGAGATAGACGAGTTTGGAGAGAGAACCAATTTGAGGTGGGATGGTGCCATAAAGTTCATTCATGTAGAAATCAATATATGCAAGATTGGGGAATGATGAGAAATTGAAGTGGTAAAGAGTCCCTTCCATATTTAGCATTGTGAGGTTTAATCTCACAACACTTTCTGCAGTATTGCAAGAAACTCCAAGCCAATTGCATGGGCTCTGATTAGGAACAAGAGTCCATGAAGTTTGCATAGAGTTGCTTTGGTTTTGAAGGCTAGATTTCCATTCAAAAAGAGCTGCAGCTTCATCAGCAGAAGAAGAAGCAAAATTGGGTGAGCACAATATTGTAATCAACAACAGAGCTAAGGATACATGGAAGATTAGGGACTTTCGAGAGGCTAGTGAAATCAATTTTAATTTTTTTGGTGTATAAAATATCAGGGTTCATAGAGGTTTTATAGGTTGATATATTATTAGACTGGTTCCACAGAACTTCACCAGACTCGGTCGACTTTAAAACTCTATTTTGTTTTGAAGTCTATTGGCCCACTTCACGAAAATGAAACACCATTTTTCAGACCTATCATTCACTCTTAAAAGTTAAGTCTTTGTTCTCATTTCCATATTCACATGAAGGCGAAGACTTTAGATGTTTTCCGTCTTATAGATGGATGCACTGTCTGTGTATATTTTATATGTTTGGTATTGGAACACAAATGCTACGCTAGTAATGTTTGGATTGGGCACATCCCAAACGATAAGCTAATACTTAGAATTATGCCTTGGATTTTTAGAGTTTCTCACTGATCCTATCATGAACCTGAAGGGAGCAGAAACTTCAGTACTGATACGGAAAATTGTATAAGTTTTTTATATTTTGTTTCCTTTTTAGTTAATGGTTGTGTAAAATCTTGTGGTCACTCCTGATATTAGTTATCCAAATTTATTATAATGAACTGGTTGAAATTTATTCCAAACCTTCCTATTTAGGAAAAATGGGTCGATTTAAGGAGGCACAACACTTTGCCCCCTTGAATTTTTTTGGAGTTATTTTCGGACAGGGATTCTGAAATAATGAATTGAATGTCCAATCCATTTCCAACACCAAGCATTCAATTAATTCAAAAATTACTAAACATATATTAAATAAATATTCAATTTGTTTCAAGCCTCATGCACAATATCCAATCAATATTTAAATGCCAAGAATACTTAACTCCTTATAACAAGTTTGAGATTTTTATTTTATTCTTCTTCTTGGGGTTTAGCCTCCACTAATTATTTGATATTAACTTTGATTCCGAATATTTTTATCGCTTAGAGTTTAACTCCCAAAATGACTTTGTTGAGTCGTAAAAACAGTTGGTAAAACTTTTTACGACGCTTTGTGTGATGCCTAAAGTCATTTTGGAGGTCAAATCCAAAAAAATTAAAATTACATGGGCTAAACTTAATTATAAAAAAATAATGGGAACCAAGCTTCAAATAACCCTTCTTTTTATATAGCCATGGTCAAACATAAGCTAAGCCCAGTTTAAGAGAGAGTATTTTTTCCCCCAGTTTCATGTAAATTGGAGGAAGGTGAGTTTCCTTAAGACTGTCGTTATCAGGTTGGCAACAAATAATATGCATTGCATTTAAGTGAACTATTTTCATATCCTCGAGGCTTGTTGCCATTAGTCAACCTCTCTAGACTCTCGTTATTTTCAAAGATGGAAGATGCCTCTTACTTGCCCATAAGAAAAAAAGAAAAGAAGGTAATCAAAATTCTAGTCAAAATTCTAGCCAAAATTCTTCCCTTGGCCCCAAAACTACACGATAATCGCCTAATCAAAATTCTTATTTTTAAATACCAAATGATACGTTCATTTTGGAAAATATGCTATTTCACCACATAAAACACATGTTCGTGTGTCGTTGATAGACGCCTCAAGTGAATGTGTCCCACTAAAGATACGTCTCCCATGTCAAATAATCGTGTGCCAAAATCACGTCTCCCTAACATCACTAGTTCATTTTACCTTAATTTAGATGTCTAGAAATCACATGGCCAATAGGTCAGATAGCCACCAAAATTCGTTCAAATCTTAATAAAATAAAAAGTAATTTTAAGGCAGTCACTTTATTATAAATAGCCTTATTTTTTTAAAGAAAAAATGGGCATATTAAATCCACCCCTATTTATTGACTTAACCACAAAGTGGGTACTTGCAAATTAGAATACTATTAGCCTGCAACCGCTAAAATAGTCGAGATGAACCATTTTTATGATTCCCATTAATACCCATGTAGTTGTAGTTTATTAATAAACTAGTTTTTAAGTCTGCGCGATGCGCGAAAGTTGTATAATTTGTATATTATGTATACATTATACTCATTGACATTCTCAAGAGAGAAGTAAGGAGAGTAAATAAATTGCTACATCTCATTGATGTGTGACCGTTTTATGATCTTTTTATCATTGAAAAATTTTAAAAAATGTATATTGTCACTGTTAAATTAATTTTCACGATACCCTTGAATTGATTTGTGGCTAGACAGTTTACAACACTCTTGGCGTGCAATGATACCAAAGATTAGTGTTCATAGTCGCATCTTATAACAAAATGATTAAAAAAAAGTATATATTTTTTTTTCTAAATTAATGTTAGTTTATTGTGATTTGCATTAATAAAGTTGTAGTTTGTTAATTTTGACAAATTATAACGAATTTGAGTTAGTTATGTTGAAAATTTATTTTTAAAAATGTTTTTTAGTTAAAATATTGATGAGATGACTATTTATATTCTATCACAATAAGTGAATTTAATCAGGTTTTACAAAAGATAATGTATCGGCAAATGGTTCGTTTTTAAATCTTATAATAATAGATCAATATGAATATGAAATGTTTTAAACAAGAACGCTTATCATTGTCTCCTTCAAACATAGAGTTTTATAGTGATTACTAGTTTCTGCCCATGTTATGCGCGAGCGTTTTAAAATATATTTTATACTATGTTGTATGGACTTATTAAATAAGCCATGTGGGTGGTAAATTCTTGTACGGAGCGGTATTCAATGCGCACACACCCAAAAGAGATAATAATAGCAAAAAAGAATAATGTCACATACACACGACATAAGATGGACATGGTTCGACAACTTGCCTACGTTCATCGGGTGTCATGATTTGTTCCTTTTTTATTAACAACTCAGATTGTTAGAGTTATAGTAATGCTCAATGTTATAATAATGCACGTCCCGTTTTATATGGGGTGAGTTTACATTTATAAGGCGGCTTAGGAGAGTCATAAGCCCTTTAACAGCTTTCCCTAAAAGTTCGGACTTATCCTTGATCATGATCAACTGTTAGAAGTGATAAAGTTGAACAATTTTCCTCCGATTGGGAGTCTTCATTAATCATAGGCACATATGTCCAGGGTGCACGTGATCAAGCACGTTCTAGTGAAATTCTTGATCGCACAATTGCCCTCAAAGTTCAAGGGCTCACTAAGGTTGTTGGGTTTTGTGCCTAGGTTGGATGTTGATGTTGGACAAGTCGTCTTTCTCTTTAGGGACAAGAGGATTCCTCTTCTGGTCATAAGTTAACAACTTTCTGAAATTTATGCATACTGATCAGAAGGCACTTTTATAAATTCCCCAGGAACTCAACATCAATTGGCTAATATTTCACCAAACCACTAGATGCCCTTAGGTTCGAGGATAGTCTATCGGAGTTTGTTCCATTAATTGAGTTCGGGGTAGATATTTAGTTTAGGGTGCGCTTTCATTATCATTACTTGTCCCCTGTGAACTAGATTATCATTTTGTGTACATTTCTTATTTCAACAAATCAAAAAGATTTTCTTTTCTTTTTTTATGAAAATCCAAAAAGATTTTATTTCATCTGTATTTTATAAAAATACAAAGAAATTGTATTGTCACCATTTGGGATGCTTAGTTGAGATGTTCGGAACACTTTCACATTGTATGTTCATGTGGCTTACCATGGTGAGATAGACTCAGTTACATGATAGTTATGCTTAATTATGCATTTTATGACGAATTATTCCCTTTTATGGCAATTCATTCTTTGTTGGTCTCATCTCGCCACCTTATATGCAAACACAATACACTGTCTCTTTAGAATGTTCTCCACACTTTTCATTTGATAGGTAAAGTAAGGTGTTGTCTTATCAATATTATCACTTCATTCCATATATAAAGGAAAAATTATGTATATAAGAACCATTGCCTATGTTTTAATTATTTTATCAAAATTGAGTGAGCAATGGAAAGGGACTATAAAAGGAGCAGTCTCCTTTGGATGAAAATCCACCATTGAAAAAACATTAAAAAATGTTCAAAAAATAAAAATATAATTGCCCAGGCCAATTTTTTTTATCATTGATGCTTCAAAAGCTAAATTCAATATATGTTATCTTCAAAATGTTTCGTGAGAATGAAAAATGTTAATTTTGAAGGTGTTATAAGTTGAATATCAATGGGTTTTCACAATAGGCCTTAAAATTACATTTATGAGTGACACTATTGGTCAGAGAATCATCGAATTTTCTTGAAAATTTTTATATAAGTGAGTCGACTTCTAGTGAGTCCAATTTTTTCACTAAGGTTGATTCGATACTTAACTATTAGGATTGTTGTGTGAAATTTTCCACTTGTGTGTACACTTGTGTTTATGCTACCGTGCATTAAGTTCCCATCCCTTCATTCCACTCCCATGTTTCAGATATTTTGTTACAAGTCCTTGGTGTGGATTTTTGTCAAAAACTTAAAATTTTAAAATATTTTCTTTTGGTTCGTATGATTCCTTCTATTTGTTCTTTTTTCTCCAGTTTTAGGGTTGGAATAAAATTCTCTCTTTCAAACGACGTTAAAAAATTTCATTTTTAACCTTTTACCCATGCGCCTCTTCACTTTTAATAGCCCTAGATCATCTTTTTATAGAAGCCACGCCCAAACCCTTTCTCTTTCTAGACCTTATCTCCATTAAACCTCCATTTTAACTAAAACCCAAGCTTTTTCCCTCCAATACAACTCTCCATCTCCTCTATTACCATCACTTTCACCATTTTCTACCATTTTTTAAGGTTGATGATCTTTTAAAGTGTCCATTTCATCTTCGGCAATTTTTTAATTTTTGGTCTCTTTATATGTATTCTCTTTCATTTTTCCCCATTATTTTCTTTATTTTTGGGTCTTTTCTCCTTCTACACCTTATTTTCCAACATATCATTGATTCATCCTCATTTTTCATGAAAAATTTCAGTTCAAATGGTGTTTTGGTGTAAAAGAGGTAAAATCCATTTTGGAGGGATTTTTACATTTTTTATTAATTTTAAAAAGATTACAAATATTTTTTATTTTGCTGCCATAAATAAAAGGTTATTATTTTTCAGTTGCTCATTATTTTTTTACATTTTTTATTTAGAATGAACACAAATAATTTTGGCTTTTCCTTTATGTTTATTTTTTCTTCTTTTCTCTGCTATATATCCATTTTGGTGAGTTTGGGTTTGTTTTGTTGATTGTCGGTTGTTGTTTTCTTGGTTTGTGGCAGTTCAGTTGGAATTTTACTAGAGATAGGATTCTTAGAAAATGTGTTTGGTATCCCTTAGGTTTCCTTCCCTTTATCTTCACCGGTTTCAATCCCTATTTTTTATTAGTTATGACGCATCACCATCGTACCTCCGGTAATGATGATCCTGAGGAGGGTTCCTCCTCTCAAGGACCAGTCGCTCCTTCTCCCCCTTCACCCATGTTAAGTAGGAAACGCGAAAAGCTTGGATTTAATTTATCGCTCTCATTTTTCATGTACGTTCCCTCATAAGTGTAAAGGTTGTTCGTCTTTCGTACTTTTCTGGGACATCAGTGTATCACTGTCTGTCTAATTAAGGTTAGGAACCATTGTTCTCCCTTAATGATTTTGTGTACCCTAACCTCATTCGGGAATTCTTTTTTAGTATGTCTGTCACTCGCCACGGCCTCATCTTTACGATTTGAGACAAAGAGATAGCCATTACCAAGGACTCCATCGCCACCTATCTCTTTCTTCCCAATGCTCCAAATGTCACATTTTCATAAGGCAATCATGAAATACGTCGTTAGGTCACCTAAACACTTTACCATTTTGATCTCACAAGCGATTTCAGGATCCTTAATTCAATCGTTTGCCCCTATCTCATTTCCCGAGCAAACCATACCCAAATCACGTGGGATTATGTCTTTCTTATGTATTCCATGAGGAGAAGTTCCACCATTGACCTCCCTGCTTGTATTTCCTTGGTCCTGAATCCCATTAGAAGCTCTGAATCTACTCCTTTTTGGCAAGCTCTTCTATTTGTTGTCACTACACCAAAAAGGCTAAATTGTCACCTTTGAGTCAGCTAGACTTGTCACTGTCATTGACCGTGACAAAAAAACACGCGTTTTTTATCACGGTCAATGATCATGACAAGTCCGTGACAACCCCTTATCACGATCAATAACCGTGACAAGTCCATGACAGGTCCGTGATAACTCTGTGAACTAAAAACTCTACCGCCTCTTTTTCCCCACCATTTTTCTTTTTCTCTCCACTACAATGGTTCTCTCTCTCTCTCTCTCTACGTTTCAGGTATTTTATTTTTATCTCTTTCTCTATTTCCTTTGTATATGTGTGTATGCATGTGTAGGACTGCATGTATGTGTGTGTATGTTTGTAGGTGCGTGGGGGGGGGGGGCAATGGTGGGGGGCAGTTGGTGGCGGCAGGGAGACGGCAGTGGGGGTGGGGGTAGGGTAGGTGTGGGGGGGGGCATTGGGGTGGTGACACTAGGCGTAGGGTTGTGTGTGTGTAGGTATGGGAGGAAGTGTGTGTGTGTGTGTGTGTGAATTAGTGTGTGGGGGGGGGGGGGGGGGTTCAATATTGAGTTTTTTTTAAATCTTTTCATCATTAAGTAAACGAGTATATATGCTTATAATTTGTATACATTGTAATTCTATAGCACTCGTTTCTCTAATGAAAAAGGTTTCATTTTTTACTGGATGTGTGTAAAAGTACTAAAATTGAATTTATTATATATAGTCGATAAAGATATCAATGACTAAACATACAACTTTTGTTTTGGAGGCCCTGAGTACCAATAATTTGTGTGACACCCTAACTTTTGGAGGCCCTGAGTACCAATAATTGATATTGATATTGGTATTGGTATAAATTAGTATGAATTGATATAATTTTTACTTATGCGTACTTTAAATTCAATGAAACATACTTTAAATTACATAATTAAATGAAATCTCTCGAATTGTGATAAGACATAATTAAATAAAACACACTTTAAATTACATATAGTGCGCATAGATACTAGCCTTCTAGTTCTTATGCATACGCATTCAATAGCCCTTAGACCTATTCGAGAGTCATTACCCCTGTAATAAGATCTCTCGAATTGTCCCGTTTGGACAGTTTGGGACTGCATAGTTTCTATATAATAATATTCTTAGTGGCTTAAACTTGTTACTTTGGGGGGAAGTTTTGGAGCCGTATCTTAATATTCTCTGGGTACATACTAGATGATGCAATGTTAAGTGATATTTCAATTGATAAATTGAAATAACGCTCACACTTATTAATTTATGTCCTGTACTTGGAGAAGTATGGGGATATGCTGCCAAATTTTTCTCAAATTGGAACAATGTGCATGAGTTGTTAAGTATATTACAAAAATATGCAGTCTTGAATGGGATAGGATCACTCACCCTTTAGAGGAAATAGAGAAAATAGGAATTAATATTATAAATTTAATTTTAATTTCAATTTCAAATTAAAATTAACTGCGAATTTGAATTTGAATTCATAAATAAATTTATGCATAGAAACTAACCTTCTAGTTCTTATGCGTATGTAGTTAATAGGTGATTGTTTATACTAATGGAAACTAAATATTCACACTTTTGTTTGTGCTAATCCACAAATAGATTAGGGGATGTATTTCGCAGATGTGCTAATGAGTTTGTGAAATACGCAAAGAGATGTCTTAATGATGAAGATTTTCCATATTCGTGTGCTAAGTGTAAGAATGGTAACGTGTGTGATGTAATACCCCATATATTTATTTTATCATGAAATTGTGGAAATTGGGATTAATTAACTTAAAGGGAGAAAATTTAAATTATCATTAATCCGATTTAATGTAATAATTACTAGCGTGATGAGAGTTAGTAGTTATCGAAAATAATTGTGTTGAAATCATGTTGAGTAATAACTATGTTGAACATTGCACAGTGAGTAACGTAATAGATGGTTTCGGAAATAATAATATGGTCGGGGATGAGATACACGACAGTTAAGATATAATTATTTGGGACACGCGTATGAGTCGCGTCACTATTACATATTTGGCGGTTAAAAAGGTAAATTATTTTTATATAACTCGAATGACTGTTTTGAGTGTGCCAGTGTGTCCGGAAAGGTCGAGGTAGTCAAAAAACACTACTCGGGAGTTATGTTTGGAGTCCGGGGCATTTTAGCCCAAAACGACATCCCAGAGGGGTATATTGGTCTTTTGGGATTTTTGGGGAATTAAATGGACAAAAATTAGGTTTTAATTAAAAGCTATGTGGGTTAGAGGTTACTGTCAGTTTCAACATATGTGTGTGTGTGTGTGTGTGTGTGTGAGAGAGAGAGAGAGAGAGAGAGAACCAAGGAGGCGGAAGACCCCATAAGAGAACTAAGCCAGGAACTCAAGATTTTTCACCAAGAATTACAACAAAGTTCAAATCGTGACGATAGGATCAACTACATACCAAATTCAACCCAAGAATCAAAAGTCCATTCCAAGGCAAGTGTTTATCTTGCTCCTCTTTTAGCATTATATTGTTCCTGTTGATTTAGATTAGAGGATATAAACTTATTGTAAAGAAAACTAGGTTTAATTAGACTAATTTGTGGAGAATCTTAGAAATTAGATATGGGTTTGCATGTAGAGGAATTTCCCTATGTATATTTGATAAATCAGAAGGTTTTATGTTAAAAAATGAGTTAAATTAATGATTTAGAATAATAAAAATCTGTTGGGTTCTTTTTATAAAAAATTTAGAGATTTAAGAAATTGATTAATTCCATTTTTAATATATGTAAGGAATTGTACTCTAATTCGCATTAATAAGGTCCTATGGTGATTAGAAATAGTTTGGAAGCATGTCATTAGAGTAGGGTTGAGTTTTGGATTGATATTGAAGATTGAAAGTTGGAGAGAAATCAATTTTAGGGAAGAACAGGGCCACTTCGGATTTCTCGTTCGAAGTCTGCCCAGGTAGTTCGAACGAGAATTCCAACGAGAATTCCAACGACCCTTCTAACTAAATGAGGGATTTCATTCGAACAAACTCATTCGAACAAGAATCCCTTGACGCCTAACAAGATTTCATAATACCCTTTTTGAGTATGGTTAGGTTAAAAAGCATCCTAAGGTTATCCAAGTGAGAGAAATAACCTACGTGAATGACGAGTGACCTAAATTCCGAGTTAGTATTGAATTAAAATCATGATTATTCTCGGGATGTAAAAAATTTATAGAACCTAGGAAGGAAGGTAGGTTCAAGAGAGGTAATATATGAATTAATAATTGGTGAGAGTAGAAAGGTTAATATTACCTACGTACTATGGGAATTAGGTTGTGTGAATGCCTATTAAGTTATATAAGATGTGTTCGTGCTTATTACTTGGAATATTATGTGTATGACATACCTAGCTACTGGCTATCGAACGGAGGTTAGAGCATTATGGACGATCATATCTTGTGTGCCTTCGGGGGATTTTGAGTCGTACCACTAGAGCATGGAACCTGGGTACGGGCTATCTGTGAGAATGATAGTGATGACAGTCGTATGGGTGCGTAGGTATGTGCGTAGCCCATCGGCTTGGAACTATGTTCGCCTCCAATATGTGTATATATTTTATTGGTTCTTTAGAGATTGAACATGTTGTCATTTATGCATGAGCATTGCAATGGAATTAGATAGTCGAGTATGCCTAGCATAGGGGTTTCTTAACCATGGATGGAGTATATATATATATATATATATATATAAGTATACATAGTGAGATTTATATATGTATACTGATTTCCTATTCTGTGTTTTATGTTGTCCACTTATTAAACTATATACTTATTGGGTCACCTGTTGAGAATTAAGAATGTTATGAGAATGAGCTAAAGCATCTTTAAACCTATTCCTATATAATATCGATATATTGTCTTCGGGTAATTTAGATATTTTATCCGGCATAGTGGTTATACTACGCATAGACAGGAAGAGTGTAGTGACTAGTATGGGTAGTTAGACTCACTAGGCGTGCACATTAGAGGAGAGGTGAACATCTCAAGTGAGTACGCTAAGTTAATATGAATAATATTTATGCTAATTAACTAATTTAAGCACTTGTTATATTTAAATTGTTTTCTACTCAGGCGCTGACCCATTTTTCTGCAAATCTCTTTTCTTGTTCCATTATTTTAGGTGCTCGGCCAGAGGGACACCAAGCTTAGGTGATTCCATTCATTTGCCGAGCTGTAGCTGCTGTGGAAGCTACAGGATGTTGCTAGTAGACGCTTATGAGTCTATTTCTCCTCATCTATCAGCTATTTACTTCAGTTGGACATGGAATCCCTCCTATTTTACATTCAAAGATTTAGAGTTATTTGTTTTATAATTAGACTCTGAATTCATTTTATTGGATTATTGTATGGGATTTTGACTGGATGTGTTTACTCCAGTTCTTTATCTAAATTCAGTTATAACTTTCCTTATGCTATTGTGATGTATGGTGGTGATTAAATATTTCCCTTTAATGATGATGGTTAGTAACAAGATAAAATTTTGACATCAACCTTTTTAAATATTAGGTGGTTAGTTTTAATAATAAAGTTTTCGATAGTGATGCATAATCTGAACCAACCGGATATTCTGATTTAATTTTATAAAGGACTGATCACCCGGTATTTAATTAGGTGGGGTGTCACATTTTAGTGGAAAACAGTTGAGCTACATTTGTTTAAATGGGGTATACAAGATAGTTATCGAATTTGGGCTTTTCATGGAGAACCGGCAGTTCCTTTTGTCCCCGAGCAACCTTCACAATAACCTACAACAAGTAGGATAGTTTTATAATGGGAGGATGACAATGTAGATCATAATATGCTAGAGGATTTAGTTGATGATGCGTATGGAGTTCATAAAGTGGAAGATAATGAGGTCACTCACGATGTACAAGGTTCCGGTGCTCATGAAGATATCGGGATAAACATTGATGATGACTACCAACGTTTAAAATTTAAGGCGACCTAGCCATTATACTCTAGACGTGAGAAATATAAAATAACTTTACATGCCATGGTTGGTTTGCATAGTTTTAAGACCCAAATTGTCTTGAAATAGCATGACAGAAATTTTGAATTGGGTGACGGGATTGATACCCAAGCAGAATAGGCTTCCGAATAACTATCCTACTATGAAAAACAGTTTGAAAGGTTTGGTAATGAAGTATAAATCAATTCATGCTTGTGTGTATGATTGTATACTATACCAAAAGGAGTATGAAAATATTTATCGGTGTTCGATATGCGATGAACCTAGATATGTCCAATCTACTAGCAAGGAAGGCGCAAGGTCAAAAGTGCCTCAAAAAGTGTTGAAATATTTTCCCGTTGGGCCTAGATTAAAGAGGTTTTTCATAGTACCATGGATAATGGAGACAATGACTTGCCATGCTAGGGCAGAAGAAGGGAATAATCTCATGCGTCATCCTATTAATTCTACAGCTTGGAAGAGGTTGAGTTTTGAGTATCCCTATTTTTCTCGACAACATCATAACATTCGTTTGGGAATATCAACAGATGGTTTCAATCCATTTGGAAATCTAATCACCAATCAAAGTGTATGACCAGTTATCCTATCCCCACTCAACCTCCCTCCTTTATAGTGTATTAGACATGAATTTGCGATGTTGTCTTTGTTGATACCTGGGCCAAAGGCTCATGATGTATACCTGGCTCTTTTGGTAGATGAATTAAATGAGTTGTGGGATAAGTGTGTGAAAGCATTTGACTCTTTTAGAAAAGAAAATTTTACACTGAAAGCTATTTTGATGTGGGCAATTCATGATTTTCCATCTTGTGGGACATTATTCGGTTGTGTAGTACATGGTTATTTGGGGTGTCCTATTTGTGGAGAGGAGACTGAATCTCTTTGTCTCCCCGGTATCTCAAAAAATGTATACCATTGCAATAGGAGGTTTTTACCCCCCCCCCCCCCCTCATAGTTTTAAATTTGAGAAAGATTCTATTTTTTTATAGGGCGAGGGCTACCACCGAGAAAACTTTCAGCTCAGAAATTAAATGTAAATCTTCTGATTGTGGACCTAATATTCCAGGTAAGAATCCTAAATTTAATAATGTCAAGCATAAGAAGACCCCAACTGGGAATGAAACTGTGATAAGAAAGGCATGGTCTAGGAGATCAATTTTATTTGACTTGCCTTATTAGAAAATAACCCGGTGCACCATGTATTGGATGTGATGCATGCAGATAAGAACATCATTGAATATATTGTGGACATATGCCTTGGGGGGGGTCATTAGAAGTATGGAGAAAATGCACAAAAAGACCTTAAAGCATTGAAACTTAAGACACAATTATGGTTGAAAGAAGATAATAGAGGAAGGACAATAATTCACTCTGGTGCATTTACTTTGACGAGTGAGGAAAGGAATGTGCTCTTAGACATAATATATAATTTGAAGGTCCAATCTAATTTTCCGTCCAACTTGCAAAGGATTGTGAATTTGATACCCATGATTTACATAAGTGTAAGTCCCATAATTAGCATGTGAATATTCAATTGGTTCCTCTACTGTTTAAGCATTATTTCTCCAAGCTCAAGGATTTGCGAAGGGCTATTATTTAAATTAGTATCTAGTTATCACTTTTATGTGAGAAGGTATCCAATCGAGATCACATAGTGGCCGCAACATTAGGTATGAACGAAGCGATTTGTGTATTGGAGAAGTACTTTCCCCCATCATTCTTTAACATAAGTGTTCACTTATTAGTACACCTATGCGATGCGGCACTTCTTTGCGGCCCAGTTAGATATTGGTGGATGTATCCGTTTGAAAGATTGATAAAAAATTTCAAAGATTACATCAAGAATTCAAGATATATTTAAGGATCAATTGCAAAGGAATACATCACCGTCGAGTCATCAATATACACTTGGGAATATATGCCTGACTTGACCAGCGTGGATGACATTAATGAGTTCGTCGATGAGGGTGGTCACGTGATGGGCAAACGAGTGAAGTTAACGAGTTTAAAACATGAACAAATAGCTCATTATCTATTTGACACACATGAAGATGTCGAAGGATGGAAAAAATAAGTTTAAATTATTTTAACTTTTACATTATTTTAATTTTATACATTATTAATTTTGTAATACGTTCATTACGATCTATGCAGAAAATATGAAGTCTGTGAGAATAATAAAAGACGAAAAATAATGGCACAATCAGATAGCGTATTTAGGTTGCGGTTGTCACATGAGGTAATTATAATGAAAATGGTTGTTATTAAATGTCACATTACATGAAATGTGACATTACTAACCTAATTAATTTATTAATTTTCTCAACTCTTAAAGATGGGGGGATGCGACATCAAGGTTTGCTCGTCTAGCCACTGGACCCTTGCTTATGGCAAAAGAGTACAAAAAGTATCGATTGAACGGTTACGTATTCGGTGCAAGGGTGTATGAGGAAAATACAAATGTACAGAACTCGGGCATTTCATAGAAGGCTCTTAATTTCTTTTAAGCGAGTGCGAAAGATAAAAACCTCGTTGAAGCTAAAATGACTTACTATGGTGTAATTTAAATTGGACTATGTAAGCCTCAAAGAGGTTGTATTTTACTGTGATTGGGTAAGAGTTAAGGGTAAAAATGCTTGTAAATTTGATCCTGACACCAATTTGATCATGGCTGACTTGTCCAATTTGAAGAGAAACGAACACGTGAGCGATGAGCCATTTGTTTGTAATTTTCATAAGGTCAAGAAAGTATTTTACTCAAAATATATAAACAACGAGTCGTGTTCAATCGTCCTACATGCGCCAAAGCGTCTAAACAGTAGTGCGGATGACTTGGCAACTCCTACCGAATATCAATCCATTTTTTATGATAACCCGAATTTGAAATAATTTTTAGATTTGTAATAAGTATCCAAATTATTTGTAATGACCAGTGGTTGTATTAGTCTACTACTTTATTATTATAGGATGAAAATTTAATGCTTGTAATAACCAAGTGAATATGTTAATTGGGATTTTAATCAATTTAAGCATTAATTCAAAGCCCATGATCGGTGAGTGTTTTTTTTGGGGGGGGTTGTAAATTGAATTTGGTATTGGGTATTGGTATTGGTATTGGTATAAATGGGTATTGGTATTAGTATGAATTGAAATTGATATTGGTATTGGTATGTATTGTTATTATAGGATTTGAGCATTAATTCGAAGTTCATATACATGCTTGTACTAATAATAACAATTTTGTAGAAAATGACTTCATCCCAACGCGGTAGCGGAGGCGACGAGGGCTCCTCGACTAGTAGGCCCCCAAAATGGTGCAAATTGGGGTCCGTCGTCAAGAATAAGACGACATTATTGGCTAGATCTCTAGAGTTTCTAAAGGCGATCGTTCACCCGGGGTACACTGATTGGAGGGTCGTGCCTAATGGCATCAAGTTAAGCATCTGGGGGGCACTACAGGTAGTGCATTTATATTTATATTTATATTTATATTTATATTTATATTTATATTTATATTTATATTTATATTTATATTTATATTTATATTTATATTTATATTTATATTTATATTTATATTTATAAGCAACTAACACTTACTTTCTATTTGGTTTATATTTGTTTAACAGGAACAATTGGGCCTACCCCCACATCTTCGCGGTTCCACGTTAGAACACTTGAGGGATCAATATAAGACGTGGAAGAAGAATATGTGGGTACGGTACTTTAGGAAGACCCAGAAGTCCATTCTTAGCGTACGTGACACCATCCCCCCGAAGGAGCCGATATCATTGACACAGTGGCAAAAGTTTGTCAACAATGAAATGTCTGATCAAAAATTGACATCTCTCCAATAGAGGAGGGAAAATCGGGCAAAAAAGTTATACGTGCACTACTTCAGGCGGACGTCTTACGCCGAGGTGGAGCACAGGATGCTAAGTTTTTACTTTTCTTTAATTTTAGTCTTATGTTATTCTACTTTGTGTTACTTACTAATTCTACAGTATTTCATTTCAAGAGACGGGGAGTGGCCCTAGGGGTAGGCCACATAGTAAGGGAAAGGACAAGGATGTGGAACCGAGCATCATAGCCACGATAGTAAGTTATAAATGTTTAATTTTTTAATTACGTTATAATTTTTTTATTTACTTAATTAACCAATCATGTACTTTTTGTTATTCCAGTCAAAACTTAAGGAAGTGCATGAGTCGCACTCTGATGCCGATAAAGCATCTTTGGCTACGGACGCACTCAACCAAGTGATTGGGGCAAGTCGTAAGGGGAGGACTATGGGTTGAGCTCGCGGGTGTGGAAGTTGAGTATCATCGGAATAAAGACGAGAAACATCGGGTTGGCTCATAATGTGGACGCCCATGGCGATAATCTATCAAGGTTGGAGGCGACGGTCCTAGATATGTACACCTTCATGAAGTGTCAGTTGGGGTCCAAGGGTAAGGGGAAGGGGAAGGAGAATGACAATGAGGTAAATTCAGAGACAGAGGAAGACAAGGGCGTCACTTCTTTATCACTGATATGCACGGACTCACCATCATATGATGATCCATCTCCCATCGTGACCCCCATCGAGAAGCCTACATCAACAATCGGTTGGCCGAGCATGTTTATTATACTCGATATATATTGTGGGCAGCCTATAGTGAGGGGGTTGAGGGATTCGATCTTCCTCTCGGGTATGGTGGTTCATGGAGGTCCCATCCAAGACATTGAGGCAAGAGTGCTCGTCATTCATGTTGTGTCCGAAAAGGAGAACTCACCTTTATGGTTGCGCGTAAAATGCGACGTTAAGCATATTGAGGGGTGTGTCAATTCATATGGCATGTGACCTTCCTTCCTCCTTCGATCTTCTCAAGACCCTTTCTAATGACATTATTTCTATCTTTTTTATTTGGATATTGGATTGTATTTATATATTTTTTATATTAGTACATGTTGGTTTGGATATTGATATTTACATTTCTATTTTATTTGGATATGGATTATATATTCCATGATTTGGTACATTATTTATATTTTATTTTGGTATATGCTATTTGGACAGGTACAATTTTTCTATAATAAGTACAAATATACTGCTAGGCAGTGGCTGTGGCCATACTGCCCAATAATTTTTTTTTTTAAATTCTATCCACAATTGTCACGGTTTTTTACAGTGATAATTTTTTGGTTTGGTCACGAGCTTGTCACGGTCTTTGACCGTGACAAAACTTGTCAAGGTCAAAGACCATGACAGGAGCGTGACAAGTATGTGACAAAGAAGTTATCACCCCCAGACTTGTCATGGTTAAAGACCTTGACAAGTTTGACTTGTCACGATTTTAGATATTGATAAGTCAACTGTTTTGGTGTAGTGTGTGCTCATCACGCGCCACTGCCTTCATGATACTTGCTCCCTTGTACCCTATGATATTGCCTTAAGCTCTTATCAGACTATTGATCATAATTCCATGAACCAGTCTAGGAGTCATCTCCCTGTAACCCAAGGCCAATATCATATTCCTCCCCACTCTTATTCGGCTTCTTTTTAACCTTCTTATTTTTCCTCTCCCACGAAGTCCATTCCTAGAATTAGTTCCCACCCATCACCTATAGAGTCTGATGATGTTAGGGAGATACGTGCACATGTATAATAGATGAAATCGATCCTTAATAGGATCGTCAAATTTTTACAGAGCTTATGGCAAATATAGCATGTGATTAGGAGCGACATGCTCACATGAACTCTATAATGATGAGTATTTTGCAGACATGCATCATCAGGAGTAGAGTCTAGGAGTTGATTAATCTAGTTCAGTGTCTAGACTGTATGATGGTACTGATGATGTTAATAATGGACAGGATTCGTGATTATGGTTACTAACAGTTGTATTCTAGTGTACTTCTGAGTGTTATTTTCATTGCTCTATCTTTTGTATATTTTCTCATTCTGTATTTCTTTGTACTTAATACATTCTCTTTGCATCCGTTATGTACTAGTTTCAGTGTTGTTACTGTCTTATGGATTTCTTTTATATATCGGGATATTTCACTCGAATCTATATAAGTTCATGTATTCGATTCATATTTGGTTTTGTTTGTGATGGTTATAACACATTTCATTGTTACTCTATCTTGTGATGATATTCCATTACATATCTCACATGATGTCCTTTGATTTATATGTGATAAACTAACCTTGCAGGTGCATGATTCTATTCCTTTTTCTTCTATGGGAAAAAAGTGAGAGAAAAAATTTAGGAGGAGTTTGATATTGTTGATTTATTTATTTTATTTTTTATGCTTCTGAGCATCACATGTAGTTTGTTCCATGTGTTTAGGCATTCTTATATATATACATCCTATCTAAGCATCACACAGATCATTTGTTACTAGGTTATTAGGTGGTCTTATGTCTTTTCCTTTTTAGTTTTGGTATGGGAATTAGATTGGTCTGACGTCCTTGCTTATCGATATTGTTTTTGTTTTATCCCGGAATAGCCAAAGGGGGAGATTTGTAAGGATAAATTTCCACATTGAGTCAGTTTGTAGTATTATCGTATTCTGTTGTTCAAAACATTTAGTTTGTTGGGGTGTGGTATACTAAGGCCCAGATGTGAAAATAAGTTAGTGGCCATATTTTCACAAGTCACGTTCAAAGCTTACATCATGCTTCTTACTCATTCCTAAAGGTATATGACCCTTTTAACATTTGAAGGTTCAAATTTTTTAGGCTTTAAAATGTTTTTAGCAGTGATTTTAAAATGTTTTTTTAAAACTTATATTTTTCCCAAGTCGTCCTAATAACATTAGGCAAGTCATTCAAATGAGGGCCATTATCTCAATAGAATATGTATTAAACGAACTTAATAAATGAGAAGCTTTGCCTCCATTGGAATTTTATTAGATCACTTGTTCTAATGATATTAGTATTCTTGTTAGAATGAACTTCAAACGAGAGGCTAACGAACCATTTGCCCTTCCACCGGAATATCGTTTGATATCTCCTTTGATTCGAGTTTGAATGAGATCAGGTATGTCATTCAAACGATGTATCATGTCGTTCGAACAACCCATTGCGTTTTTAAAGAAATTGGGTTTTCAATCAATTTTTAACACTTATATTATTTCAATAAAACCTAGTATTTATAGGACTGCATAGTAAAAGTAAGGTTCAAAACACTTTTGAAATCCTCTCCAAATATCCTTGATTATTTATGATCAAGTTCTCAATAAGTGTAAGTGATTCTCTGATGATTTTTTCTCTCATTAACCCTAACGCTTGTTCTTCCTATAAACCGTCAACCCCTGATCCAAATGATATATGCACCAAATCCTTTTCAAGTGTAGTTGCAAACACTGCTACAAAAGAACCTTGCCAAAAAAAAACCGTCATCATTCAAAGGAGAGCCAGCAGTCCATTTTTTGGTAGATGATATTCAAGTTTTGGCTAAACCATTCAATACTCGATTGTTGGCAAGTTTCACATAGCAACCTGTTATGGATGATATTTAGAAAACTTTTCTTACGTTCAATCTTAAATAATCTTGTTCTTTTGGCCTGCTCGACTATAAACATGTTCTTATCAAACTTAGTTGTGAAGAAGACTTCATGAGATTATGTACAAGAGAACATTTGTTCTTTGGAATATATCCAATGTGGACATTCAAATGAATCCTAACTTCATAGTTGATCAAGAAATCCCAGTGGTCCCTGCTTGGATCCACTTTCCCAATCTTCCCATTCATATATTTGCAAAATATTCTTTATTAGCGATAACCCAGTGGATAAATAAGCCTTTAAAGATGGATGCTTCTACAGTAAACCAATCAAGACCTAGTCTTACAATGGTTTGTGTGGAACTTTATCTCACCCGTGATAAACCTATAATAGTATTTATTAGCATTGAAGACAGCGGGTTTTGGCAAGATGTGACATATGAATATCTTCCACGATACTGTAAATATTTCTTGAAGGAGGTTCATGAATAAAAATCTTGTATTTTCTTGAATAGTGAAAAAAAACTGCAAAGCCTACTCCAAAATCTCTTGTGCAGCCTTTCTATAAACCTATTCCTCCTAAACCTTCCACTCAATATACTGAGAAAATAGCTCCAGTTAGTCCTATTATTATCCATGAATCCCCCATCCTTTCATTAGTGTCAATCGTTTACCCCGAACCATTCTTCTTACTAAAATATCCCATATTCCCTCCCCAGTCAAAGCCAAAAAATTTGTAGACCACATATCTAAAATCCAACACTGTAACATATCCTCTAAAGAAGCTATAATTATGGACCAAGTAATGCTTTCCCCTAGAGCATCAAAACTTTCGAACTATGAGAGCCACCATGCTAAACACAAAGACTCGCTTTTAGATTCAGACCTGAAGAAGGAGAAGAATATTCCTATACAAGAATAACTCATGATGTTTTTAGGATTCTTTTAGAGGAAATGGAGTAACATTTGTGCTAATTCATCAAAGAAAACTAAAAAGATTCAAGCGATAACAGTGGAAGAAGATCCTATATTTAAGCAAAATGATTCTCTCCTTTTGAAGCCCAAAATTCTAAACTCCAGACTATCCAAAATTATTCCTTTTATTACCTCCCCCAACCAAAGTGGCTTCATAAAGGGGAGATTCATTCAAGATAACATTTTGTTAGCTCATGAGATGAAAATTTTCTTACATAGGAAATACCATGGTTCTAATGTTCTCATCAAACTTGATATGTAAAAATCTTATGATGGGGTTTCTTAGCCATTTCTTCTTAAAATTTTGAGAAAATTTGGGTTTTGTGATGTTGTCATTGATTTTATATGGAGAGTTATCTCAAATAACTGGTTTTCCATATTGACAAATGAGAGTCCTATTGACTTCTTTCAATCATTTAGAGGCCTCAAGCAAAGGGGGCATGTATCTCGTTCTCTTTTTATGATTATGGTTGAAGTGTTGAGTAGAGTCTTGGATAATCTTATTCTCACCAAGCAGGTCAAAGGTTGTTCGTCTCATCCATATGGCACCCCTCTTATATCACATCTTTTCTTTGATGATGATACTATCATCTTTGTGAATGATAGAAAAAAAGATTAAAAGTATTAGGAAAATCCTTGATAATTATGAATCTTGTTATGGTCAGCTAATCAATAAGTCCAATAGTAGCTTCACTATTAATCCTCCACTTCCTCTTAAGAGGATATCAACTATTAGCTCTTTCTTAGACTTATCATTCAAAAGTCTTCCCATTAAATAGCTTTGTTTCCCTTAATGAAGAAATAAAATCAGATACTTTTCAGAGCTTCAAGATCAAATCAGAGGAAAGTTCAAGGGGTGGAAAACTAAGTTTCTCAGTAGTAAGAAGGTTTATTCTCATCAAACATATCCCTTATTTAATCCCAATATACACTCTAGACTCTTTAAAACCTCCTTAAGTAATAATCCAAAGAATCCATAATATCTTCAACAAGTTCTATTTGGAATTAGATGAGAAAATAGGGGACAAACATGCTTGGATTAAATGGCACAAAATTTGCAGGCCTACTAGTGAAGGAGGTCTTGGAGTCAGAGACTTGGATGGGATATGTGAAGCAGTTAGCCTGATATTAGCTTAGAGAGTGAGCACATTTAAATGTATATATGCTACTTTATGAATAACAAATATAAACATAGCTTATCTACTAGCTCAACCAGTTCAAGCATTATCAAAAGAATTAGGTCTGCACATTTAGATTTTCAAAATAATGCTTTAATCACTAACTATGAAATCATATGGAAACACTCTACTTCTAGAAATTTCACATTCAATTCAGCTTACCAAATATTTATGTCAACTTCTACTTCAAGTTCTTTATGGCGTAATATATGGTATCCTCCAACTCCTCCCAAAGTCTCCATCTTTATTTGGAAGTTTCTTCAAAATGCCATTCCTATTGATGTTCATATATAATATATAGGGATTTTTCTTCCTTCCGGATGCCAATGCTACTATAAATAGGTGGAAACAATTCAACATTTGTTCTTAAAAAGTTACATGGCTGAGACAATTTGGACTCACTTCTCTACTCCAGTTGAAGTATCTGCCATCTTCAATTCCATCTAATCTCTTCTCATCTATTGGTGGCTCTTTAAACCTAATAAGGACTATTTGAAGTTCTTACATCGGATGTTACCTATGAGTGTATTATGGGAAATATAAAAATCCAAATGTAGAAGTCTATATGAAAGTACTCCTATGTGCTCTGATAAGATTATTAAGAAATTTTCTGAGATGATTTCTTCCAATGACAGTTTTATTATCTTTGAAAGTTCTTTATCCTAAAATCATATTGATCTTACTGCAAGTTCAACTTGAAAAATCATGCCAAAAATCCAACTATTAGACTTACTAGATGGTTATGTCCATTGCTTGGATCTATTAAACTCAATATAAATGGTTCTTGTAGGGGTAATCCAGTTGAAAGTGGGATTAGAGGAATCATTAGAGGTTCTTAGAGCTACTTTATATCTGTTGTTCAAGAGTATATTGGTCAATCCTCAAGATTATTGGCAGAAGTTTTAGCACTCCAAAGAGGTATCCAACTATGTTTGATAATTGGTTTTGATAAGCTATATGTTTAATCAAATTCATTAGCTATAGTAAATATGGCTTTAGGCATTTATAAACCTCCTTGGATTACTAAAAACTCATTCTAAGAGATATCTTCCGTAGTCACCTCAAAGCAAGTACATCTTTCACATATTTGGAGACAAAACAACACAATAGAAGATAGCATTACTACATTGGCTTCTTCAATAAGACAGTTTAAGAACTTCCACTGCTACAATGATCTCTCTCAAATGATCAAAGGTCTATTTATATCAGATAGACAGGGCTTACCCAGTCTTAGAATTTCTTAGATTTCTATTATTTCCTTATGGTTTTATTGGGGATCGTTCCCTCTTTCTTTTTTAAGATGTCCTTGTTGCTTGTAAGTACCATTTATGAGAGGTTATTTCTCCAAATAACAATATTTTAGGTGTCCTTTTACCTCTTCCCTAAAACAAATTGTGATCAAGCTTTCCACATTCAAATCCAATAAACCTTTCATCATCGTATGTTCGTGGTTGTAGGGTGGATCTTGCACTATTGGAGATAATAAAGGCTATCGGTGGATATCGCACAAGGATTTTCTATGAAGCCGTGTTAGATTGCACGAATCTACAAACAAAGGTTTTAAATAATTCATCTGCATTAATTTGATGAGTCAATTTTTTTAGGTCAAATTGAGTCTTCTTGTAAAACTGTAGTTGTAGTGAATTTGTCTAGGTTTGGTCGTCCGTATTTTTTCCTATTTGGTTTCTCCTTGCACATCGTCGTCTCGTGGATTTTTTTATTTTCCTTACAACTGAATCTTGTATTATCACTTAGTAATTAGTTTAACAAGATTAAAATTGGAAAGAAACAAAACTCCCTGCCTAGACTGATTTTATTTTTGCTTCACGTGTTTGATAATTTGGGTAAATTTAATGAAATTGAACATAAATCATATAACCATATTTCTCATTAGACTCAAAAATGAATTTAATGATACTTTTACACAATAAAGTTTTAGACATAAGATTTTTTCAAATTTTCGATACATGTAAAACATTTGTCGAAGTTATTTGTTTCCAAGAAGTAAATTGAAGTTTGAAATTTTATCTTCCTAAAACCTTGGCACATTTATGATTCTCCATTAAAAACTCTTCACGGTCTAATACTTCTTAATATGCATAATATAATGATTTATCATTGCAAATATGTATGGTTTCCCCAGAATCGAGTCACCAATTAGAGGACTTAATCAATGCTGCTATTTTCAGCTCAGTAATCGTACCAATCAGCATTTTTGACACCATTCTAATAAATCCTCAACCTCGATTTCCACCATAATTTCATTATTTGCAAAATTAGATTTGTTAGCATCTATCTTCGTTTTTTGCAGTCGTGGGCATAATGGCCATTTTTTCACAATTGAAGCAAATCCCATTGGGTAATTTCTTGTTGGAGTTATTCTTCTTGAATTTATTTCCATTATCGGGTTTAACATTTTTCTAAATTTATTTTCTTTAATGAAAATAACTTTGGAAGTGTAAGGAAATCCTTTCGATTGACTTCATTTTGATTTTGGACAAAATGTAGGTCTTAACTTTTTGAGTCTACATGGAAAAAAAATAAAGATCAAAAGACTCATCTGGATCATCGATGGTACATTTTTTTATACACTTGCTGACATGGATTTTGCAAAGGAGGTATTGTTGGTAAGTATGTATAAAACTTTTGTTAGGGCTTGTTTGAACGAGTTCCTTGCACGCGGTTTTTAAATATGTTATTTTCTATCTATATTTTTTGTGGCACGATGAGTACATAATATTAGAGCATTGAACAAATACAAAATTCCCTTGTATAAAGATCTCATAAAAGATACTTAGTACGAGCCTCATAACTTTGTCATACGAAGCTTAAATATTATCAAAGACTTATACAATACATTGGTTTTCTTCTTAAGATACCTCGTACGATGTCCATATTGTATGAGGGAACCTTATCGTTTTAATGAGAGGGTGTCTTTATTGAACGATGGTCCAAAATCCCAGGCATGTCCTTTTGTTTACTTGAGAACAATAATCTCATTCTATTTTGTTTGATCTCAGTCAAAATAAATCATTTTTTACACAATTAGAGATTAGATTCATTTGAAGATCATAGAACAGAGGATCCATGTGGGCTGAAGTTGTACCATAAATAGGTAGATATCGAGAACTATGAGTTATGACTCATTGATGAGATGTTGCGATTAAAGGAAACCAAAGCTAGCATGGGAAGAGGTTGAAAATATAAGCATGGAGAGAGATTTGTGGCATGGTATTAAGTATTTATTGTAACACGTGCCTAATTGTTTGTAAACACTCCTCAACATTCATTGGTGTGACACCTCGCCTACTAAGATACCGGGTGGTCAGGCCGTGATCAAAATAAAACTTTGGTCTCATATGGCTCATTATACGCATCACTGTCGAATTTTTTTTAAAGTTACTAACCACCTAGTAATTTAATTAGATTGGTGCCAAATTTTATCTTTCAATAATTAATAATATGCAAAAATAAATAATAATTCAACCATCAACACAAACTGATAAATAAATCCAACGCAGATGAATAACATAAATAAAGGTAGCCGAATCAACTATCGGTTAAACAATAAAATACAACAGTAAACTGAAACCATAACCTTGATACAAAAGGTTAAATAAATAACTGAATATTAAATCTGAGGGCGACATGCCCAAATGAGTACTGAAATAAAGAATCCTACACTAGGAATAAATGAACGAAGCGTCTATAGAAAAGTCCTGCAACTTCCACATGAACTGCAGCTGCGCATCCCTGGGTAGAATCCTTAAACTGGGCGTCCCTGTGGCTAGACACCTAAAAGGTTTTGGAAAAGATTTTAACACGGGTCAGAGCCCAAGTAAAACATTTTGAAAATATTTAGCAAGCGGTTAAATTATAATAATTAAATATTCATGCACACTCTTCATATTTAAGCTAGTGGCGCACTCAATTGACGTATAACTCACCCCTCATCTAATGTGCACATCTAACGCTCGCCTGCTAACCTTCTTAGTTAAGCTACCCCACCTAACTAGCCGTATCATACCTCTTTTTGCCCCACTACTTTAACCCGAGTATTATTACTCTGATTATTAAGTTATCTACTCATTAACTTATTAATCGGTTCAACTGTATCAATCCACATAACGGTCACCCTGTTATATAAGAAATCCCATTTTTAATTCATATAACTTTCACGCTAGTTATATAAGAAATCACTTTTTAAATCATATAACTTTCGCATTAGTTATATAAATAATACATTCACACTTATGTAGTAATCCCGTATATAATTATCTACTCATATTATATACGTACTAGTATACTCCAACATCCACGCACATGTCCCATTAATAACCATCCATTCCCGAGTAATAACTCACCATATGCTTTCTCTAAAATGCTATCATGTCCTAGGCATGCTCACTCTAACCCGGACACCTCAAGTCGGACTAACTCACACCGAACTCAGGCAAAAATATCATAAACGTAGTGAAGGTGGTCATATATTCCCTAGGAGTGAGACCAAATCATACCCAAGACGTCTCACCTCAAAAATAAATCACACAATAAAAATCCTGGACGATATGACCTGGGGACTACACTATCTCTACTCCTCAAGCCAGGGGATTCACCCACATCGTGAAACCTCCTATGATAGCACTAGAGGGGTATGTATTCCTATAAATATCATTCACACCGATATTTATAAAGCACACAGATATATATACTATCACACTAACCATATACATATATTTAATAAAAGTCTGGGTAACCCGTGCCTAACACCCTTACCACTAGCCCAAAAATACCCAAGTATATGTCCCTACTTGTGATTTAATTAATCACATACTAATTACTTTTCATTCAAGTTGTATCACCCAACTATAATACCCCGATTCCCTTAGTCGGTCCATATATTTATCTCTTAGAATTTGTTACACAAAGTCCCACTATCAAGTTTAACACTCCTAATTAATTTCTATATTCGATAATTTATTATATATCTCTATAATAAATAAAATCAGCTACACCGTGCTTAACTCCCGTAGCACTCCGCCTAAAAACATCCGGGTCGAATCCCCAACCCTTAAATCCATAAGTATTAACTTACATTCATATTTTTATTTCAAGATGCAAAGCACATCTCAATCTTTTTTTCATCCAAAATTTCCAATCGAATCCGTTCATATAATTTCGAGTGTTATTCATCTTAAACACTCTAAATTCATACCTCGAATTCATTCCTATCCAATTCCAAGGTAAAAATAATGTTCCTTAATATTTTCCAGAGTCCTAAACTCATCTATGGACATCCTTAAATAATTCAGATTTGATTTCTTACAGAGGATTTCGGTTTCAGACACCCTTCCGTAGACAAATCATAACTAATTACAAAAATAAAAAAAATACGTGGTTGGCGCCCACGCAATCACAACGAAAAGATCTACAATTTTTTTTTTGACAAACAGGTAAATCAAATCGGTTTGTCGTACCATATCTGCGAACCATCTTTTTCTCTAATTCATTTTTCTTCCATTAAAAAACTTCTAAGATTTCTGGTTCTACCCCTACCTTAATACGATCATTCCCAACATAATACACCACCAAATCAGTTTCTAAACATCATCCAAACCTTTCAACACTATTGATTTCAATCACAATCCATCAATTTCTAAATTGGGTTTTATCCAGGTTCCATTCAATCAGTTATAAATTTCATTCTATAATCCAAAATTAAACATCAATATCTACTGGGTTTATCATAAGATTCAGATTCCTATAACCTGCAATCATATAGAATCATCAATTTATATTTAATCTACACAACATGATTAAATCGTCCAAAGACCTTTTTTCGTATGAGAAACCACCCAAAACGAATTTTTATAATATAACCCATCCCAAATGAATATGGTTTATACCCACCATGATATGAATCTCAGTACCGAAATTTAAATGAAAACAAGTTTAACTACTTGCCTCAATAAATTGATAGGGTCTAATTTCCTTTGTTGTAGATGAATGTTTTAAGAAGAACACACCCCTCTTCTTGGCTGGGCTCCCAAAAGCTCTCATGATTTCTCCCTCTTTTATCCTCTGCAAAACTAGGGTTTTCTTATTGAGTTATGTTTGCCACAAACTCCTTAATATAGGTTTTATATCACTAATCCCCAAATTAAGCCTATAGTCTAAGCCCAAATGACCAGAACACCCCCGTGTGAGCCCGGTTAATTTTGAAGATGAAATTTTATATCCTCAGAAATACAAGGTGTTACATACTTCCCCTTTACAAAGGAATTTCACCTTCAAAATTAAGATGCGTCTAGTACTCCTAGCCTCGAATACTTCCCTACCCAAATGCCCTTAAGATCGCTGCATATATGTCTACCCCTTCTAATCGCGAATTATACTAAAATTAGATTAATTACCGAGGGCGACCATACACCCTGTACCCATGCTTATCTGCATGAATGTTACCCCACTCTACTAGCCTTAAATCGTAATATAACTTTCAACTCGCAGTTATAACTACATATATGTAATATAACCGAGGTACCGACCCATGTCCTAATGACCACACATCTCCCCACTTCTAGTTTCATGTGTGGTACATCTCGCAAACTGAAATCCAAACAAGGACCCCCCCGATACACTACTACCTAACATTATTGGTCATTGAGATCCATTAGGCCCTCAGTCCATAGCACGTATCCCTAAATTCCTATCTCCTGACATAAAAGGTATACTCGTCCACTTTAATGTTACAAAAGACATCATACAATACATTGCCCCTTACTATCACTAGTTTCTTAGCGAGAATCAATCATGATCTATATCTCCCCGCTCGATAATAAGCTTATCCACCCTGAATCCCATCAGTAAATGTCCTTACTCCCTGGGATTAAATATGACAATACAAACACTTTCTTATAAATCTATTATGAAACACATGATAACATATATACACACATATATAGACTAGAACCTCTTTCAGTTGATAACTAGAACAATTAAATAATACCTCGGAACAACGAACACAAAGTCTCACCATACTATACACTATAGCCGAAACATCCCGGCATAAATATCAAACGTCTTGTACATAACACACTGATCTCAAGCTCAGCTCCGCACGCTCGGTGTGGCGATATCATACATTTATTCTCGATTCCCCCAAATTTGAAATTTAATTCTTCTCGATACTGCCCCACCCATTATCTTATGGTACATAAGTTTTCTCGGTGCTTCCTTCACAGAACTACCCGTCTCCACATGACATATTTTGTAATAGCTCTCAGCTTAAAGTGCTTCATCAACATGTTTAATAAATTTTAATATTTAAAACCGATGTACTAGCATCTAACAACGTCTTACCACCCCCAATGTTTATTAAGGCCCCTGCTTATAACATCCCGCAACGAAGATCAAAAGAATTTTTCCTAATACACTATCCCCTAGCATTGGTGAACATTAAAATCCATGGGTCCAAAGCACATAATTAAGATATCACCAACTTTGTCTCCCGATACATAAATCAAATCGTCTATGCCCATGTCTCTCAAGTTGTCATACGATACGATGCTCTCACTATCACTAAGTTCTTAGCACGTAAACAACAATGAGCTAAAAATTCTCCGCTCAACGGTGAACCCGATATACCTTGAATCACATCAGTTAAAAGTCCCTACGCACCGGGATCCAATGTAACTAAACAACTGTAGTCTCCGTTATCAACTTCATAAAAATATCACTGCGAGCTCGACCCTCTTTCAAGTGAGACATCGAAAAAATATACCTCCTGCCCGGAACAGCGAACACGATAGTCTTGCTGTAACCGTCCACCAACGCTCAACAGTTCGTACCCAAGATAAAATCATATCTTGAATATCACCTTTCAAAATGAGCTAACCTCATAATATATATATATATATATATATATATATATATATATATATATATATATATATATCCTCTCAGTGCACACACCCGCTTCCTTGCAGATGGAACTGAAGAGCGCCCCGCTACTCCACGGTAAATATACACATACTATAGTGATATTACTGATGCAACTACTAAACCCGTTTCTCAGGAGAATCTAGTACTAATAAATTACCGTGACTCGCTCGTGCCACATAAAACAGACCCCAATTATCCTGAGATAAAACTCATACTTTCAATTGCCAAAAGCACTTGCAGTTCAAATGGTTCCTGGACTTAACACCCTCATCCCAACCAAAATAAAAACATTTTATTACTGTTGCCCCTACTGGGAATCCCGTTCATGTTTCCCAATTCACCGCGGACAATATCCACACATGTGTTCTTATTCTTTACACATAAGACAATTGTCTGTGCCATTCCCCTTTCTGTTTAAACAACTGGAAAGAGGATTTACAGTCAAGCCGCACCCCACTTCTTCATTATTCATGGTATCCCCCCATAGTTATGGTGATTGACTCCCATCATTACAGCACCGCTCCTCTGAGCCAAAAGTTTTACTCGAAATTTAATCCCAGGGGCCACTGCAGTCCACCCTACTGTGACACCCCGCCTTATAAAATACCGGGTGATCAGTCCTATACCAAATTAAAACAGGAATCCCAGTTGGATTATCCTTAGCATCATTGTCGAAAACTTTTTAAAACTTACTAACCACCTAGTATTCCAAAAGTTGGTGCCAATTTTAACTTTTTAATTAACAAAACAGTACATGCGGAGTTAAATATAAACCATTCACACAACTGAATGAAAATAAACTGAATCATTAATTACTCAACCTGCCGAATAAAACACCGTCCATCAAAGAAATAATCCAATACAAATATGCAACACCGGAATAAAATAAGTCTGAAACCTGAACTGAAAGTCTGGGCGACATGCCCTAAATAAAACTGAAACTGATACAAGATTCCTACTCTAGGAATGAATGAATGAATGATACGTCTAATCCAAACTCCTGCTAGCATCCACATATGCCGCAGCTCCGTGTCCCTGGAATGGAATATCAATCCTGGCGTCCCTGTGGCTGGACACCTAAAAGGTTTTGAAAATAGTTTTATAGCAAGGGTTAGAACCCAAAACATTTTGAAAATATTTAGCGAGTGAATTAACTGCAGTAATTTAAAATGCATGAATGCGCTTCATATTTAAGTTAGTGTCGCACTCCCTTGTGGACATTCTCACCCCTCCACTATTGTGCACACCTACCAGTTACCTTAACCCCACCTAGTTGTACTACCCCGTCCAACTAGTCCTGGTATAACCTTCCCTTGCCATACTACTCTAACCCGAGTATAATGATTCTTGAATTATAAGTTATCTCACAATTAACTTAATTAATTCCTCTTAAATAGTATCATATAACCGTGTCACAAGTTATATAAAGTAAATACATCACATATTGTATTATTACCCGCATATAATATTTACTACCATTATATACGTACCTTTACTACAACATCCACACATATAACATACATATATCCATCCCTTCGAATATACCCTCGCCGGATGATTCCCTCTAAAATGCTATCTCACTAGGTGTGCTCACGAAACCTAGTTTTCTAAAATTGGAATCGCTCACCAACGTGGCCCAAAATATAAACGTAGTGGAGGCGGTCATATTCCTTCCCTAAAAGTGAGATAAATCCCTCACCCATATATACCGGGCACTATTACCTGGGGATATACTCGCCCTACTCCTCAAGCTAGGGGATTCACCCACATCGCGCAACCTCCCCTGATAGCATTAGAGTATATTAATTGAATAAATATCTAGTCACTGATATTTAATATCACACACAATACATACACGTATATATATACTATCACTACACCGTATATATATAATATAAACCCCGGTTTTACAGTGTACTCAAAATCCCGTACACTGCCTATAATTTAATATCACACACACAATATATATATATATATATATATATATATACACATACTATCACTACACCGTATATATATATATAATATAAACCCCGGCTTTACCGTGTACTAATATCCCGTACACTACCTGTAATTTCCTGAGTCTGTGGCCCGACTCAACGTAATTAATTTTCACTTAATAATTTATCATCATCCCGAGTCTATGGTCCGACTCTACTATAATTAATTCACACCTCAATTAATATAATACTTTCCCCGAGTCTATGGTCCGACTCCAATTAAATTAGCTAACACACATTTTAATTTAATACCTCCCCGAGTCTACAATCCGACTCTAATTAAATTAATTATCACACCTATTAATTTAATCCTACACGAGTCTATAATACGACTCTAATTAAATTAACTATCCCACTTATTAATTTAATCCTACCCGAGTCTACAATCCGACTCTAATTAAATTAATTATCCCACTTATTAATTTAATCCTACCCGAGTCTACAATCCGACTCTAATTAAATTAATTATCCCACTTATTAATTTAATCCTACCCGAGTCTATCGTCCGACTCTAATTAAATTAATTAACACACATATTAATTTAATACCTCCCCGAGTATATCGTCCGACTCTAATTAAATTAATTAACACACATATTAATTTAATACCTCCCCGAGTCTATTGTCCGACTCTAATTAAATTAATTATCACCCTTATTAATTTAATAACTTGGTGTCACCCAACCATTATCCCCGGACTCGCTCACTTGGCCCGTACCTTAATATTTCCCGAGTCTTTATTCCGACTTCAAATTTATTACTCTCTCTCAATAATTAATTAAATACTTTGGTGTCATTTAACCAACATACCCGGACTTGCTCACTTGGTCCATTTTACCTCTCATAATTTCATTCCCACATTTCCACCCACAATGTATCACACATGCATCTCCATAAATTTTCTAATTATATTTACCTATAATTATCAATATACCCCGAACTCGATCACTTGGTCCGAAATTAAATATTTCCTCAGTCTATATCCCGAATCTAAATTAATTAGTTTATCTCCAAACTTAATTCACTACCTTGGCGTCCCTTAGCCAATATACCCGGACTCACTCACTTAATCCGTATCTCCCTATTTTAGAATAACATTCATCAAATTCATCCATAAAGTGCTCCACATAAATTTCCCTTAGTCCCAATTACTTTTCCCCATAATTACTAGGATTATGTGTTTCATAATTTTCTATCACAAATTAATGTATGGGAATTAATTTCTAATTAATTTCCCTCTTATATCACAAACTGGCCGAACTGCCCATCTTTTCCCATCGTCGCTAGATCGATGCCCCCCGATCGATCGATCGACCCCTTCGTGGCAGATCTTCTTCCCCACTGATTTCCACCATTGACGAACTTCAAGGTTTTTTGACCCATATCTAAACCTCTAATTACATCGTCCCACCATAAAAATATGGTTATTACATATCCAACACATCATAGGGACCTTAAGATAATCAATTTCTCCACTTGTATCTACTTTTCGAAATGGGTCTTTCTCCATAAAAATTTTTATTATCTATTTTACAAATCTCAAATTTCAGATTCAATTTCCGCCCCTTTTCGTTCTGGATTTCTCATTCAAATCATACATACATACTCAGAGATCTATCACCCATCTAAATCTTACTTTGAAGCTCATTCAAGTGTTCCATAAATAAAAACCCCATTTTTGTACCCGTTTATCCCCAAAACGAATTTTAGTAGACACATCACTACAATATGAATTGGATATCACAATTTAGGAGTAAAAACAGTTAACCACTTGCCTGGAATAACTCGTAGGGTCTGATCCGTTGTTGATGTCCCTTAACTTGGCTCCAATGACCTCCAATTTGCTCTTGATTTGCTTTTCCCCAAATCCCCTCTCAAACCCTAGGTTTAGAGTTATGTTGGCTGCCATTCCTTAATCTCCCAATTAGGTTAAAAACCCTTCATCCCGTTTTTAGCCTAATGGACTTAATTAAAATAGCCCAAATCACCCCGTGTGGACCCGGATATGCCCAAAAATGCCCCGAGACTCAATTACTCCCCCCCGGGTACTCTTTTCTGACTATCTTGACCCCTCCGGATACAACCGTGCACTCAGAATTGGCATTCGAATTAATTTATAAAAATCCTTATCTCACACCCAATTTAGTCTATACCGACTCCCGGCTGGGATAAGTGCATACCCCGTCATTAATACCCGAAATGACGTAATTAAATTATTACTATTCACTTAGTAAATAAATTTCCCTAAACATTAACCATTAACTCCCCGATTAATATTTAAATATATATATTGCCATAATTAATTCAATTAAAATTACAACACACAAGTAATTTAAAATTCCCGAATTAATTAAAATTAAATGCACAAAAATACGGGGTGTTACACCTACCTAATTTCCTTTGGATTTTCTCCTTCCATTGACATGGTGACTTCTGTCACGGTTACCATTCCTAGAATATTCCATGGCTTCTGCTGAGCCTCTCCCCCTACAATCCTTCTAACGCCCTTGTTGGTCGTCCAAAATTGTTCGGTGTACGAAGCCCAACCGAACCCGTATATGAATCGCATCAACTATACTTAATAGCAGGAGAACTAAGTCGCATATGTAGAGGAATACAACAATCTTATAATAAGGATCTATATAAAAGAACGCTAAGCTAAAATGTAATAAGCCGCACAGATCCTAAGGACTCTAGAACCTGATGCTCTGATACCATCTTTGACACCCCGCATACTAAAATATCGAGTGGTCAGCCCGTGATCAAAATAAAACTTTAGTCTCATATGACTCATTATACGCGTCACTGTCGAAATTTTTTTAAAGTTACTAACAACCTAGTAATTTAATTAGAGTGGTGCCAAAATTTTATCTTTCATTAATTAACAACATGCGGAAATAAATAATAATTAAACCATCAACATAAACTGATAAATAAATTCAAGACGAATGAATAATATAAATAAAGGTGACTGTATCAACTATCGGTTCAACAATAAAATACAACAGTAAACTGAAACCATAACCTGGATACACAAGGTCAAATAAATAACTGAATATTAAATCTGAGGGCGACATGCCCAAAT
Organism: Sambucus nigra; assembly: GCA_949130495.1. Lineage (NCBI taxonomy): Eukaryota > Viridiplantae > Streptophyta > Magnoliopsida > Dipsacales > Adoxaceae > Sambucus > Sambucus nigra. Next base: position 146,687,066 of record OX422207.1, read on the forward strand.
GAGTATTGGAATAAATAATCCTACACTGGGAATAAATGAACGAACCGTCTATAACAAAGTCCTGCCACTTCCACATGAGCCGCAGCTGCGTATCCCCTGGTAGAATCCTCAAACTGGGCATCCCTGTAGCTGGACACCTAAAAGATTTTGGAAAATATTTTGACACGGGTCAGAGCCCAAGTAAAACATTTTGAAAATATTTGGGAAGCAGTTAAATTGCAATAATTAAATATGCATGCACACTCTTCATATATAAGCTAGTGTCGAACTCACTTGAGGTATAACTCACCCCTCATCTAATGTACACACCTAACGCTTGCCTGCTAATGTTCCTAGTTAAGCTACCCCACCTAACTAGTCTTATGTAATACCCCATAGTTTTTAATGATTTTTAAATGTGGGATTAATTTAAATAATAGGAAAATTTCAATTGAAGATTAATTAGGTTTAAACTAAATATTAATTAGCGAGATAAGGGTTCATATTTATTTATATTTAATATTACTTAGTGAATGAGTAATAATAATTATGTGAGAATATTAAACTTGTCGTGAGTGACAAATACGACAGTTATGATAAATTTAATCGGGACGTACGTGTTAGTCGTGTCGGGACTTAAATTGGAAAATAAAATTTCATTTCATTTTTATAATTCATATGGTCATTTTGAGTGCGCCGGTGTGCCCAGAGGGATAAAAATTAAGTACTCGGGGATTATGTTCGGATCTCGGGGGCTTTTGAGATTATTCGGAACTTATTTAGGTGACTTTTGGGCTTCTTAATGGTAATTTAAAAGGCAAAAACGGGATTACACTTACACAATGATAGGTTGGGCTTAGGAAAGAGTAATTTTCATAAAATCAAAGGTTAGGATAATTATACAAAGAGTTAGAGAGAAAATGGAGAGAATTGAGAAGGAATTTTAAGAGTCTAAGGGAAGATTTGAAGAATTAGTGCAAGAACATACCTGGAGTGAAGATTTAGGAAGGAAATTCTTAGAGGCTATATTTCTTCTTCAACGGATCAGACCTACATTATAAGGCAAGTGTTTATCTTGTTGAATTTTAGTTGAATGTCATATTCATGTTAGAATATGATGTTTACTATTTTGGAATTCATAAGAGGTTATGATAAATTGGGGAATTGAAAATTATATTTGGGGGCGAATTGATAGTAGTATATAATTCTTATCTTAGAAGATGAATATTGGTGAAATTCTAAAAATTAAAATTGGGAGAAATATGGGCTTTACATATATTCTTAATGATAATGGTAAAATAATTTTTTAGAGAGCAACCATGAATTAATCCAATTTAAGTAGATTTTTTGATGATTTGATTAATATAGAATATTAAGAATTATGTATATAGATTAATATGTTACTGGGGATATTTGTTTGGGAGTTTGGAGTTGTAGAATGAAAGATTGAACATACAAAATAATGGAGAAAACGCATGAAAATCGTTTTAGATAAAGGACAAACATTGTATGATAGTTTTAAGACCGTTTTAAGCGAAAATTGATAGTATGACTCCAGTTCTTGTATAAAATCATGTTTAACACAACTTTGTAGTTTTAAGTTTTTTTTAAATCGAATCAGAAAAGCCTCAAATTATAATTTATATTTTTGGGCAGAATGTAACTTTATCGAGAAAAAGGATTATTGGGAATTAAAATATAATTCGGGATTGTTTTATTGAGTCTGGGTCTTGGACCAATAAGTATGGGTTGAAGGTAGCTACTGGAATAATTAATTAAATTATTTATATCCTTTCGGTTAACAAGAGATGTTAGGAGTAATGGGAATAAAATGTGAATTATCAGTTTGTGGGATAAACTTGAAATATACTCTATGTATGTATAGGATGAGTGTATGCATATATTATGTTGATTGTGATATTATGTGTATGACATACCTACGCTGCTATCGGGTTGAGGTTTCGCGACGTGGGCGGTCTTATCCTGATGAGCCCATTGGGGGAATTTTGGACTCGTGCCCAGAATATTGAACCTAGGAAAGGCCTATCTGTGAGCACGATAAGTTGGTGGTCATGTGGGTGCGTAGATATTTGCTTAGCCCATAGGCTTGGAACTATATTCGCCTCCAATATATGTGATTTGTATTTATGGTTAGAGTGAGAAACTGAACCAATAGTCCTTTAGTTAGTATGTCAGGTACTGGGACATGATAGCAGAGTATGAAGGCACCACAGGTCTCAGCTTAGGGGTTCTGTAGTATATATATATATATATATATATATATATATATATATATATATATATATATATATATATATACACACTTATGATTTATGGTACTGTGTGTATTTAGTAGATAAGAAAATGGTGACATTTAACATGATCTTAGTGCGGGAAAGACTAAATATAAGACGAGAAATTTATGCTTGACTCTTTGATATAAATTAATTGGAAACTTATTGGATGGGCGATACGGGTAAGAACAAAGAGTTTGTTGGTATATAAATAGACTTGGATTGAAATAGTTAGTCGGGGTAGTATAATGAGGAAGGGTTAGAGATACACGTTAGGTGTGCACATTAGATGAGAGGTGAGCATCCCAAGTGAGAGCACGTGAACCTAACATGAATATAGTATTTGCAAATTTTGCATATAAACACTTGCTAAATTTTAAAACTATTTTACTCGGGCTCTAACTCGCTTTTCTCCAAATCTCTATTCTTTTTGTAAAATATTTTAGGTTTCCATCTATAAGGACACCGGGCTTAGCAGATTCTATCTTGTAACATGCTGCAGTTATGGTGGAAGTTGTAGGTTATTGATATTAGACGCCTTAGTATTGATTCAGTTCTTCATTATGAACTTTCTTTCTAGTCGGACATGTTGTCCATTTTATTCTATTGTTATTGAGAGATGTTGAGTTCCATTTTGATGTATTAGACTGTGGAGTTAATTTATTTCAAAATATTGTATGGATATTTTAGTCTGGATTGTATAATTCAGATATAATTATTATTCTGTCATTATTCATTGTGCGTTTGATATTTAAATGGTGGATTGTGATATTATTTGTCATTTGGTTAAAAAGATAAAATTTTAACACCAACTTTTTAAATACTAAGTGGTTAGTAAATAAAACGTTTTTGACAGTGATGCTAAGAATTGACCACCTGTATATTCTGTCATAATTTAATAAAGGACAGATCACCTGGTATTCAATTAGGCGGGGTGTTATACCGTATCACACCTCTTTCCACCCCACTACTCTAACTCGAGTATTATTACACTGATTATTAAGTTATCGATTCATTAACTTATTAATCGGTTCAACTATATCAATCCATATAACATTCACCCTAGTTATATAAGAAATCCCTTTTTTAATTCATATAACTTTCATGATAGTTATATAAGAAACCACTTTTTAAATCATGTAACTTTCACACTAGTTATATAAAGAATACATTCACACTTATGTATTAATCATGTATAAAATTATCTACTCATATTATATACGTACTAGTATACTCCAACATTCACACACATGTCGCATATAATAACCATCCATTCCCGAGTAATAACTCACCAAATTCTTTCTCTAAAATGCTATCATGTCACAGGCGTGCTCACTCTAACTCGGCCACCTCAAGTCGGACTAGCTCACACCGAACTTGGGCAAAAATATCGTAAACGTAGTGGAGGTTGTCATATTTCCTCGAGATTGAGACCGAATCATACCCAAGACGTCTCACCTCGAAAATAAATCACACAATAAAAATTCTGGATGATATGACCTGGGACTATACTCTCCCTGCTCCTCAAGCTAGGGACTAGAGGGGTGTGTATTCCTATAAACATCATACACGCTGATATTTATAAAGCACATAAATATATATATATATATGTGTGTGTGTGTGTGTGTGTGTGTGTGTGTGTGTGTGTGTGTGTGTGTGTGTGTAAACACACTATCACACAAATCGTATACATATTTAATAAAAGTTCGGCTAGCCCATGCCTAACAGCCTTAGCACTAGCCCAAAAATACCCAAGTCTATATCCCGAATTGTAATTTAATTAATCACAAACTAATTACTTTTCATTCAAGTTGTGTCACCGAACTATAATACCCAGGCTCCCTCAGTCGGTCCGTATCTTCATCTCTTAGAATTGGTTACACAAAGTCCCACTATCAAGTTTAACACTCCTCATTAATTTTTATATTCGATAATTTATTATCTATCTCTGTAATAAATTAAATCGGCTACCCCATGCCTATATTCCGTAGCACTCCGCTTAAAAATATATGAGTCGAATCCCCTACCCTTAATTCCATAAGTATTAACTTACATTTATATTTTTATTTCAAGATACTAAGCACATCTCAATCCTTTTTTCATCCAAAATTTCCATTCGAATCCGTTCATTTATTTTCGAGTGTTGTTCATCCTAAACACTCTAAATCCATACCCTGAATTCATTCCTATCCAATTCCAAGGTAAAATTAATGTTCCTTAATATTTTTAAGAGTCCTACACTCATCTACGGACATCCCTAAATAGTCCAGATTTGATTTGTTACAAAGGATTTTGGCTTCAGACACCCTTTCATAGAAAAATCACAACTAATTTTAAAAAAATCATAAAAATACGAGGTAGGCACCCACGCGATCATAACGAAAAGATCTACAAATTTCATTTTTGACAAACAGTTAAATCGAAAGGTTCGGCCTCAAAACCAAACTGGTTCGCCGTATTATATCTGCGAACCATGTTATTCTCTAACTCTTTTTTCCTCCGTTAACAAACTTCTAAGCTTTTTGGTTCTACCCCAACCTTAATACAATCATTTTCAACATAAATACACCTCCAAATCAGGTTTTAAACATCATCCAAACTTTAAACACTATTGATTTCAATCACAATCCATCAATTTCTAAATTGGGTTTTTATTCGGGTTCCTTTCAATCGGTTATAAATTTCATTCTATAATCCGAAATTAAAAATCAATTTCTACTAGGTTTATTATAGGATTTAGATTCCTACAACTTACAATCATATAGAATCATCAATTTTTATTTAATCTACGCAACATGATTAAATCATCCAAAGACCCTTTTTCTTATGAGAACCCACCCAAAATGAGTTTTGATAATATAACCCGTCCCAAAATGAATATGGTTCCACCATGATATTAATCACAATACTTCGATTTAAATGAAAACAAGTTTAACAATTTGCCTGAATAAATTGGTACGGTCTAATTTCCTTTGTTATAGACGAATGTTTGACGAAGAACACACCCCTCTTCTTGGTTGGGCTCGTAATAGTTCTCCTAATTCATACCTATTTTATCCTCTTCAAAGCTAGGGTTTTCTTATTGAGTTGCGTCTTCCACAAACTCCCTAACGTAAGCCTATAGGCCAAGCCCAAATGATCCGAACACCCCCGTGTGAGCTCGGTTATGCCTAAAAATTCCTCGACGCCCAATTACTACCATTGGGTACTCTTTTCCGACTATCTCAACCTATTCAGAATCAACCGTGCACTCAAAATTATCATCCGAGTTACCTTACTAAAATTCTCCAAATCTCAACCTCAAATTATGACACATGTTGTAAAATAAGTGCGCAATATTGATTTAAATAAATTCGCAAGTTTCCAATTTAGACTTATATAATTGGAGTCTATTTTCAAACCAAATTAATTTAGCCCTTAAACATGCAACTACGTGTGTGCATGTGTGTGTGTGTGTGTGTGTGCATAAGAACATCACAAATAAAATTTCTAACTCACATATTTCAGGAAAAAAACCCTTTCAGGTAAAAACTTTTATTTCACTATAATACTTACAATGATTACAATGAAATTCGCAATGATCAGTCCTCAGAACAATCACATAGACACGCAGTCTAGAGTCAGTAATGGAACAACCGCAGCAGTCCATACGAACTCGCAGTCTGATTCAACCCAGGAACACCCATGAGTACGCCCTATTGACACGCATTCACCTCAGCCCAGTACCTCTCTCAAATGGCACCTAGATCAGCAGTAGGTTATCCTCCCTAAAAGTGTAAACTCAGCCAAAACATATTTTAGGTTGCAAAATAATTCACATAAAAGATTGGGACGTGTGAATTGAAAACAAATTGGAAAACCCTTAAAAGAAGAAGACTAAAGAATTCTGCAGATTGCAGTTTACGTGTTTTGTAAAACGTCAGGTCTTTTTTAGCAAAACGGAGTTGTTTAACATGCTATATATAAAAACGGTAAGGCGTCGCATCGCTCAAACAAAAAGTCCATCTCGCCAGAACGATTAAACGCGTCGCTCAAATGAGCTTCGCGCGATACACGCATGTCGCTTGAACGACTCACTGATGTCGCTCGAACGAAATTAAATAAAAAAACTAAATTTTTGTTTCGTCAAAAAATATCCACCTCAACACTTTGAAAATATTCATTTGATGAAAAATGACTCCTTGACTCTTACAAAATATTTTAGAAAAATATCCCAATACTCTTAAATGAACCGTTAAGTATCCAAAACACAATCTTACCAAAATTCGTCTCGTGGAGGCTTGAATATTAAAGAATATTGATATTCGAATTCGTCTTATTGCATATGATATCTTGAAAATTCCTCGATGGTGTAACGGTATACGACATACTCAATACAAAGTACGAACTATATAAAATGTCCTTACAAATCTCCCCTTATGTCTATACCGTTACAATATTAAAACATCTGAATTATTAAAGAAAAAAAACCTATACAAATGTAAAACCCTCCCATGAACCCGAAATTGAAAAGGTACTAAACATGTAAGTCTAAAACTTTTCTTCAAAAATCTTCAACATCAAATCTTCAAATCTTGAACATATTCTCATCAGGGTGTGAAATATATGATCATCAATCTTTGTACCTACACATATGAGACAAAGCAAAAATACCTTTGTGACGCATTAAGTTTGAAGTGATATAAGAATAAATCAATCAATAATGAAATCTCCCCCATAATGAAAAAACTCCCTCATAATTCGTTCTTCCCTTTTTTATTTGTCTGAAATAGACAAGAAAACGAATAAACAAAAACAAACATAGAGTTGTCACGAAAAATATGCATAACAAAATGGATCAAACTATGCTCATGCAAAAGAGTAACCCAAAAGCTTCCACAAACTATTTTTAAATTTTCAATTTTTCGAACAAAAAATACAAAAATAATTTTACAAAAATCACACACCATGAATTTGCACTAAGACAACCAAATCATGGAAATGGAATGAATGGGTGTGAACAATTTCGATAGGCAAATCAAAGCAATCAAACATAACATATGCGCACGATGAATATGTGTACTCCTAACAAATGAATCTCAAAATCGACCTTAGGTGTTGAAAAATGTGAATATATATGTCATCGTCTTAATCAAATCGACAAATCAAAGTCGGGAATGATTCCCACACCAATAACATCTAAAACAATATAATGCCTTTTCATGACGCTGTCAGGACGTGCAAACCCGTTGATTTATTTTCCAACCAAACTCTCTCATAAATAATTATGCATATTTTTTTTCTTTTGAGGTGTCCCCTTCTAGGCATATATATCTTTTTATTCCCTTTTAATTTTTTGGGCTCTTTTCAAATGGTGGCTTTCACGATGAGTTAATTTTGTACTCTCGTAGCCTTTTTCTCGTGCATTCATCAATTTTAAATTAAATAAATTCCTCACGGGCAACGGTTCTTACATGAACTACTTTCATTGTCAAGTTTTATAGCATATGGTTCGTTTTAAAGACATAATTGAGATGAGAATGTGACAACCCGCTCCAAATAATAACGGGTGGCCAGCCCTATACTACATAAATCAGGTATCTCAGATGGTACAGTCTCAACATCAACAACTAAGCACTATAATATAAGGCTAACTACCCGAAATCATAAAGTGCGAATTGCCAAAAATTTTAAACTTTTATTTTTAACGACAACAAAAACCAATAATGAACACAACCAACAATATACATCTAAATATGATGTGAAATGTGCGTGCTCCAATGATATGAAAGAGTACAATACATTGTACAACAAATCTCAATAAAGAAATACCCGAATATGCTGTCGGGCAACAGACAATACAGTAATCTGATAAATAAAATATGAAAGTGTTAATCTACAACACTTGAATACTAACTCAATACAACTGAATCCTAATCTAGATGTACAATAGATAGGAATCGACTAAAGCAAAGTGCCGGAACAGTCCGCTACTGCCACAGCTCCACAAATCCTGAATGGAGGAATATCAAAGGCGTCCTTGCGAAGGAACACCTGAAGTAATACAATATATATACATGGAGGAGGAAAATATAAACGGGTCAGAACCCGAGTTTGAAAAATAGTTTATAGCAAGTGTATTAAAATGCATAATAATTACAAATGCATTATTACATGATTTAGTTGGAATCGAGCTTTCCATAAAAACCAACTCACCTCTCAACTAAAGCGCGCACTAAGCTTATGCACGTGATCTCCAAATGGATGCCCGATTCTAAATAGGTAAGAGGATTCTAGCTTAAACCCAAAAGAAGTATTTAAGTGAAACCGTCTAACCTATTTCCCACTCTACATTTATCTCAATTATCTTTAAGTTAAATGCTTTAACATTAAGGTAATAGTTACAATTATCTTTATAATGTTCATTTGTTAAACATATAAAGTTACATGATCCAATCATGTCCATATCATCACAATACATCAACAATATCATTTACTAGAATTTATATTCTAGTGATGCCCATATAAGGCATGAAACCATATATATAATTATTATAGATGAGTTATTAGCATCAAGAGTTAAGAACTAAACTCCTCCCGATTCTCAACACGGTACTGCGTTTCATGCGTGGGGCGTCTCGCCGAAGCGAAATCCAAACAAGGAACCCCCCGTTACACGACTCCTGACCGTATCAATCCTCGGGGCTCATTATGCCCTCAATGCAAGATGCATGTAACCCAAATGATTATTATACAATTTTAATTAATTAATATTCTCAATTCTCAACAGTACATGGTGTTTCATGCGTGGGACGTCTCGCCGAAGCGAAATCCAAACAAGGAACCACCCCGTTACACTACTCCTGGCACTCTCGATTGTCGGGATAGTTGATATATATGTGTATATATATATTGATGAGCATTAAGGACTAAACTTATCCCCAAGTTCCAACATTACACTGCGATGCGTGCGTGGGACGTCTCGCCGAAGCGAAATCCAAACAAGGAACCCCCCCGATACACTAATCCTGGCAATGTAGGTCGTTGAGGTCCATTACGCCCTTGACACCCAAATACAACCACAAGCAATAATAACCATCCAACCGAGCTATAACTCGAAGGACGCAGGCTCACATGCTATCATCTTCCAGCAGCCCATATACGTAGCAAACTGGGGCCACCTGGTGGGGTTCAACGACACCCACCTCGTGATCAACTCACGCACATAACGTCCGGGAAGCGGTCATAGCTCCTAACCGGCAGGTGAGAGCGACACATACCCACGACCTCTCACCCCCAAAATAATAAATATATATATGTCATATGATGACCACCATGGACGACTATGACCTGGGGAATATCCACATCCTGCTTTTCGAGTCAGGATGCTCACCCAATACGCACGAAAGTTCCCAATGATAGCAAGGAGAGGGTATGCCTAACATGTATATACACCATCATATAAGGTATACATACATCCCACATAATAAAGATATACCATTATATAAGGTATACCTGCAACAATATATTCATTTCATTATACGCTCTTAGGCGCAATTGAATTTGTGTCATTGTTTAGTTTTAGTATATCTCTCTCCTGATACACTAATCGCTAAAATTCACACATCTTCCCCACTTAGTATACACCATAATTTCTAATCGGTATTCCTCAAATTTAGTCTATATGACTCCAATAATTTCTTATAAGGGAAACTCACTAAAAGTCTCGAAAACATACTTCAAATGTCTCCTATAGAGATCTCCATTCGATAACCTCGAACAAAACGGGATGAAATTCTCCTTATAAAAACAATCCCACAAAAGCTCTGTTTCCGAATCGATTCGGGCCAATTCTGAATCGATTCGTCCCAGCGAATCCATTCGTCTAGGAAGGCGAATCGATTCGGGTCTTCAGACCTGGTAATCTGTCTCAGTCCGAATCGATTTGGCTGGGGACCGAATCGATTCGGCTGGGGACCGAATGGATTCGGTCACTCAGACCTGGGCACCTGCAACTTTCCTAATCGATTCGGTAAGGGGCCGAATCGATTCGGCCTACCAGAAGCCTCGAATTTGGCTATTTTCCTTAAAAGCCAAAAATCCCAAACCTTCATTTAAATTATAACTAGTATTTATTTCTAAGAACCCAAAGTTTTCACATCTCCTCGAGCCCTTTAGAGGTGCTAACACCCTATTTGGGAATCCACTAATATTATCTCCAAATAATTTTAACCATAATATCTGACTAACGATTTCGATCTTGGACAGCTTTTCGTACAAAAATCATTAAAAATCCAAAAAAAAATCAGAAAAATACCCAGTCGGCGCTCACACGACCGTATCGAAAAGATCTACAATTTTCATTTTTTGACCAAGAGCCGAATGGATTCGCATCATGGCCGAATCGATTCGGAAGTGACGCTGTGTCACTATTCATCATCTTCTCCAAAATTCTAAAATTCATTTTAATCATTTTCTCTTCATTTCTCTTCAACCCAATCACAAATATAACATCAATACTCATCCAAGAACACATTTAAACTAATTTCTATCATTAAATCCAAGATCTACATAACAAATCTAAGATTTCCCAAAAAGTTAGGTTTTGTTAAAATAAACCTAAAACCCATAATATCAATCCACAAATCATGCAATAAATGGTACACAACAATTATTTAGCAAGTTTAATCACTTGCCTCAGGTTCGTAGGGTCTGAATCCGCCTTGAGATCGCGTATTGGCCCGGAAATCCTCTTTCTCCCTCTTTTTCTCCTTCCTTTTCTTCTTCTTTCTTCTTCTCTCTTTCTTTCTTTCTTTTTCTCTTTCTCTCTTAAGTGAGAATGATTCTCACGTGGATTTTAAGACTAATTTCCCAAGGTACACATCTTTAAATGATAATACACACTTTAAATGACTCGGTAACTTTAATTCGAGTCAAACGGTCCTAAATTATTTCGGAACCCAAATAGACCCCAAGTACAGTCATTTTGACTTTCTCGACCCTACCGGACACGATGGCACCCTCAAAATTTCCTTTCGAGACACTTTCTAACAACTCTAAATTTTGACCTCAATTGCCAATTTTAATTATTCTCCAATAAAATATTATTTATTTCTCCCAAAATAAAATAATTACTGTTTCGAAAGTCTTAGGTTGTTACAAACTTCCCCACTTACAAAAATTTCGTCCTCAAAATTTAGCTAAGCCTAATTCTCCCAAAGCTCGACTATTTCTAATCTACCCATCATCACTAATCCTATCTCCAAACTTCTAACTTCCCACGACGAATTAATTTAATTTATTTTATTTTAAGTTGATTATGAGTTAAATAAAACCAAGTTCCACAACAAGGGCTCCCATACACCCTTTATATTTGAGCTTTATGCTCACAACAGTCATAATGAGGCTTTATTTGCCTCTAAGTTCCACAATTTCAACAATAAGCAATACTAAAATTTTAATAAAGTAAAAATTTGAATGGTCCAAAGAAATAACTCCTCTCAATTCCTGACAATCGCCAATTTCGTGCGGGGGACGTCTCGCAAAAGCGAAATCCAAACAAGGAACCCTCCCAATACACTACTATGAGGTGACGTCGGGGATTGAGAGTTTGTTAAATCCGGACTAGAGTTCGAAAAGTTTAATTTTTTTTTGTGAAAATCATTTTGAAAGGTCCCGAAGGCCGATAAAAGTTTTATTTTGAAAACGGCTCATATATTATAATCTAATATAAAATGCCTTATGTCCAACACAAGGTCTTTTGAATCATCATATACATAACATATAGCTCACAAATATTATCATACTTATGAGCTAAAACTTTTACCTGCGTCCCATCAAACCACAATCTAAATTTTCAAACATAAACAACATCTTACATCATTTCAACATATTGCCATATATAAGGCAAAATCCATATCTGGAATACAACAAGCATAATAGTCTATCATGAATATATAAAAGAAGTATCTTTTATCATAACTACTTACCACCATAACCATTCTTATATTAACTACAAGGTTTAAAGCTCTTTTTGAGCACCTTGCAAAACCATCTATCCTTTTACAAAATAATAGAATAAGAGCCTACATTGCTCCAAATTTCCCCTTAGGGTCATTACATATCATACATAAACAAAAAGGGCTAAAGCACTACCCGATTCATATATATCTCCCATACGATATTCCAAAACTTCATATAGTAATAATCCTATTAATAAAGGAAAATTACTTACAACATCCATCTCTAGTCCGATTGCCCATCCTCATCAATGGGTTCCCAAACGTAGTCCCCCGGTCTAAAGAGACCTCGAATCTGTTGTAGGGGTTTCACTTCCAAAATTTCATCAAATTACGGTCCTTTACTCTTTTAGGACAATCTCTCTTGAGAACGAAAACGATGTTCATGACACTTTAATAGTGCCGCATTCACCACCTCGATGAAAGTCATTAACTTAGGACTTTCTAACAAATGTAATTGGATTTTCCAATCTAAACCTCGAACAAACTTCGATATACGTTTCTCTTCCGTATTTACCTCATTAGGTAATAATCTCGCCCATAGAGAAAAATCTTCTTCATATTCTGCCACTGTCCCATTTCCTTGAAAAATCCCCATATCCTGAGTAGGGGAAGGCAAATACCTTCGATCAAAAAGTTCCCAAAATTCTTTTATAGGTGAAGTATCTCTCTGTTCAGATGTGGTGACAGACTCCCACCAATGGAGAGCGGCACCCGATAACCTAAAGGTGGCTAAAAATTGTTTCTGCACCTCACTACACTCAACCATACGAATATGCCTCTGTATAATATTTTTCCATTGACTTGCAACCATTTCATCAACTCCCCCTGCAAACTCGGGAGGATGCCCCTTACTAAAATCTTCTTTCACTCTCTCCCATAAAGACAATCCAAAATGGGGTGGGGTGGCTCGAGCGGCAGATTGTTGAGCCATCGTAGAAACGGCAGCAGTGACCGCTTGTGCCATAATATTGGCAACATCATCCGTAGTCATGTTCCTTTGAGGCATTTGGGGTTGCACATTCCCTTTATTTGCCCTGACTGAACGACCTCCCTTCGGTGGCATCTGAAACAAGAATAATTGTATCAGAACGCCTTTTAAATATTCTCGAATCACAGAAAGACATGGACGTATGAATATAATCGTCCTAACAATAAGGCTCTAAATCAAGAACGCTTACGGAAGATCGTAGTAACGCACACAGATCCTAAAGACACTAGAACCTGATGCTCTGATACCACCTGTGACAACCCGCTCCAAATAATAACGGGTGGCCAGCCCTATACTACATAAATCAGGTATCTCAGATGGTACAGTCTCAACATCAACAACTAAGCACTATAATATAAGGCTAACTACCCGAAATCATAAAGTGCGAATTGCCAAAAATTTTAAAACTTTTATTTTTAACAAAGACAACAAAAACCAATAATGAACACAACCAACAATATACATCTAACTATGATGTGAAATGTGTGTGCTCCAATGATATGTAAGAGTACAATACATTGTACAACAAATATCAATAAAGAAATACCCGAATATGCTGTCGGGCAACAGACAATACAATAATCTGATAAATAAAATATGAAAGTGTTAATCTACAACACTAGAATACTAACTCAATACAACTGAATCCTAATCTAGATGTAGAATAGATAGGAATCGACTAAAGCAAAGTGCCGCAACAGTCCGCTACTGCCACAGCTCCACAAATCCTGAATGGAGGAATATCAAAGGCGTCCTTGCGGAGGAACACCTAAAGTAATACAATATATATACATGGAGGAGGAAAATATAAACGGGTCAGAACCCGAGTTTGAAAAATAGTTTATAGCAAGTGTATTAAAATGCATAATAATTACAAATGCATTATTACATGATTTAGTTGGAATCGAGCTCTCCATAAAAACCATCTCACCTCTCAACTAAAGCGCGCACTAAGCGTATGCACGTGATCTCCAAATGGATGCCCGATTCTAAATAGGTAAGAGGATTATAGCTTAAACCCAAAAGAAGTATTTAAGTGAAACCGTCTAACCTATTTCCCACTCTACATTTATCTCAATTATCTTTAAGTTAGATGCTTTAACATTAAGGTAATAGTTACAGTTATCTTTATAATGTTCATTTGTTGAACATATAAAGTTACATGATCCAATCATGTCCACATCATCACAATACATCAACAATATCATTTACTAGAATTTATATTCTAGTGATGCCCATATAAGGCATGAAACCATATATATAAGTATTATAGATGAGTTATTAGCATCAAGAGTTAAGAACTAAACTCCTCCCGATTCTCAACACGGTACTGCGTTTCATGCGTGGGACGTCTCGCCGAAGCGAAATCCAAACAAGGAACCCCCCCGTTACACTACTCCTGACCGTATCAATCCTCGGGGCTCATTATGCCCTCAATGCAAGATGCTTGTAACCCAAATGATTATTATCCAATTTTAATTAATTAATATTCCCAATTCTCAACAGTACACGGCGTTTCATGCGTGGTACGTCTCGCCGAAGAGAAATCCAAACAAGGAACCCCCCCGTTACACTACTCCTGGCACTGTCGATTGTCGGGATAGTTGATATATATGTATATATATATTGATGAGCATTAAGGACTAAACTTATCCCCAAGTTCCAACATTACACTGCGGTTCGTGCGTGGGACATCTCGCCGAAGCGAAATCCAAACAAGGAACCCCCCCGATACACTAATCCTGGCAATGTAGGTCGTTGAGGTCCATTACGCCCTTGACACCCAAATACAACCACAAGCAATAATAACCATCCAACCGAGCTATAACTCGAAGGACGCAGGCTCACATGCTATCATCTTCCGGCATCCCATATACGTAGCAAACTGGGGCCACCTGGTGGGGTTCAACGACACCCACCTCGTGATCAACTCACGCACACAACGTCCGGGAAGCGGTCATAGCTCCTAACCGGCAGGTGAGAGCGACACATACCCACGACCTCTCACCCCCAAAATAATAAATATATATATGTCATATGATGACCACCATGGACGACTATGACCTAGGGAATATCCACATCCTGCTTTTCGAGTCAGGATGCTCACCCACTACGCACGAAACTTCCCAATGATAGCAAGGAGAGGGTATGCCTAACATGTATATACACCATCA
Organism: Sambucus nigra; assembly: GCA_949130495.1. NCBI lineage: Eukaryota > Viridiplantae > Streptophyta > Magnoliopsida > Dipsacales > Adoxaceae > Sambucus > Sambucus nigra. Next base: position 146,702,502 of record OX422207.1, read on the forward strand.
TATAAGGTATACATACATCCCACATAATAAAGATATACCATTGTATAAGGTATACCTGCAACAATATATTCATTTCATTATACGCTCTTAGGCGCAATTGAATTTGTGTCATTGTTTAGTTTTAGTATATCTCTCTCCTGATACACTAATCGCTAAAATTCACACATCTTCCCCACTTAGTATACACCATAATTTCTAATCGGTATTCCTCAAATTTAGTCTATATGACTCCAATAATTTCTTATAAGGGAAACTCACTAAAAGTCTCGAAAACATACTTCAAATGTCTCCTATAGAGATCTCCATTCGATAACCTCGAACAAAACGGGATGAAATTCTCCTTATAAAAAAAATCCCACAAAAGCCCTGTTTCCGAATCGATTCGGGCCAATTCCGAATCGATTCGTCCCAGCGAATCCATTCGTCTAGGAAGGCGAATCGATTCGGGTCTTCAGACCTGGGAATCTGTCTCAGTCCTAATCGATTCGGCTGGGGACCGAATCGATTCGGTCACTCAGACCTGGGCACCTGCAACTTTCCTAATCGATTCGGTAAGGGGCCGAATCGATTCGGCCTACCAGAAGCCACGAATTTGGCTATTTTCCTTAAAAGCCAAAAATCCCAAACCTTCATTTAAATTATAACTAGGATTTATTTCTAAGAACCCAAAGTTTTCACATCTCCTCGAGCCCTTTAGAGGTGCTAACACCCTATTTGGGAATCCACTAATATTATCTCCAAATAATTTTAACCATAATTTCTGACTAACGATTTCGATCTTGGACAGCTCTTCGTACAAAAATCATTAAAAATCCAAAAAAAAATCAGGAAAATACCCAGTCGGCGCTCACGCAACCGTATCGAAAAGATCTACAATTTTCTTTTTTTGACCAAGAGCCGAATGGATTCGCATCATGGCCGAATCGATTCGAAAGTGACGCTGTGTCACTATTCATCATCTTCTCCAAAATTCTAAAATTCATTTTAATCATTTTCTCTTCATTTCTCTTCAACCCAATCACAAATATAACATCAATACTCATCCAAGAACACATTTAAACTAATTTCTATCATTAAATCCAAGATCTACATAACAAATCTAAGATTTCCCAAAAAGTTAGGTTTTGTTAAAATAAACCTAAAACCCATAATATCAATCCACAAATCATGCAATAAATGGTACACAACAATTATTTAGCAAGTTTAATCACTTGCCTCGGGTTCGTAGGGTCTGAATCCGCCTTGAGATCGCGTATTGGCTCGGAAATCCTCTTTCTCCCTCTTTTTCTCCTTCCTTTTCTTCTTCTTTCTTCTTCTCTCTTTCTTTATTTCTTTCTTTTTCTCTTTCTCTCTTAAGTGAGAATGATTCTCACGTGGATTTTAAGACTAATTTCCCAAGGTACACATCTTTAAATGATAATACACACTTTAAATGACTCGGTAACTTTAATTCGAGTCAAACGGTCCTAAATTATTTCGGAACCCAAATAGACCCCAAGTACAGTCATTTTGACTTTCTCGACCCTACCGGACACGATGGCACCCTCAAAATTTCCCTTCGAGACACTTTTTAACAACTCTAAATTTTGACCTCAATTGCCAATTTTAATTATTCTCCAATAAAATATAATTTATTTCTCCCAAAATAAAATAATTACTGTTTCGAAAGTCTTGGGTTGTTACAAACTTCCCCACTTACAAAAATTTCGTCCTCGAAATTTAGCTAAGCCTAATTCTCCCAAAGCTCAACTATTTCTAATCTACCCATCATCACTAATCCTATCTCCAAACTTCTAACTTCCCACGACGAATTAATTTAATTTATTTTATTTTAAGTTGATTATGAGTTAAATAAAACCAATTTCCACAACAAGGGCTCCCATACACCCTTTATATTTGAGCTTTATGCTCACAACAGTCATAATGAGGCTTTATTTGCCTCTAAGTTCCACAATTTCAACAATAAGCAATACTAAAATTTTAATAAAGTAAAAATTTGAATGGTCCAAAGAAATAATTCCTCTCAATTCCTGACAATCGCCAATTTCGTGCGGGGGACGTCTCGCAAAAGCGAAATCCAAACAAGGAACCCTCCCAATACACTACTATGAGGTGACGTCGGGGATTGAGAGTTTGTTAAATCCGGACTAGAGTTCGAAAAGTTTAATTTTTTTTTTGTGAAAATCATTTTGAAAGGGCCCGAAGGCCGATAAAAGTTTTATTTTGAAAACGGCTCATATATTATAATCTAATATAAAATGCCCTATGTCCAACACAAGGTCTTTTGAATCATCATATACATAACATATAGCTCACAAATATTATCATACTTATGAGCTAAAACTTTTACCTGCGTCCCATCAAACCACAATCTAAATTTTCAAACATAAACAACATCTTACATCATTTCAACATATTGCCATATATAAGGCAAAATCCATATCTGGAATACAACAAGCATAATAGTCTATCATGACTATATAAAAGAAGTAGCTTTTATCATAACTACTTACCACCATAACCATTCTTACATTAACTACAAGGTTTAAAGCTCTTTTTGAGCACCTTGCAAAACCATCTATCCTTTTACAAAATAATAGAATAAGAGCCTATATTTCTCCAAATTTCCCCTTAGGGTCATTACATACCATACATAAACAAAAAGGGCTAAAGCACTACCCGATTCATATATATCTCCCATACGATATTCCAAAACTTCATATAGTAATAATCCTATTAATAAAGGAAAATTACTTACAACATCCATCTCTAGTCCGATTGCCCATCCTCATCAATGGGTTCCCAAACGTAGTCCCCCGGTCTAAAGAGACCTCAAATCTGTTGTAGGGGTTGCACTTCCAAAATTTCATCAAATTGCGGTCCTTTACTCTTTTAGGACAATCTCTCTTGAGAACGAAAACGATGTTCATGACACTTTAATAGTGCCGCATTCACCACCTCGACGAAAGTCATTAACTTAGGACTTTCTAACAAATGTAATTGGATTTTCCAATCTAAACCTCGAACAAACTTCGATAAACGTTTCTCTTCCGTATTTACCTCATTAGGTAATAATCTCGCCCATAGAGAAAAATCTTCTTCATATTCTGCCACTGTCCCATTTCCTTGAAAAATCCCCATATCCTGAGTAGGGGAAGGCAAATACCTTCGATCAAAAAGTTCCCAAAATTCTTTTATAGGTGAAGTATCTCTCTGTTCAGATGTGGTGACAGACTCCCACCAATGGAGAGCGGCACCCGATAACCTAAAGGTGGCTAAAAATTGTTTCTGCACCTCACTACACTCAACCATACGAATATGCCTCTGTATAATATTTTTCCATTGACTTGCAACCATTTCATCAACTCCCCCTGCAAACTCGGGAGGATGCCCCTTACTAAAATCTTCTTTCACTCTCTCCCATAAAGACAATCCAAAATGGGGTGGGGCTGCTCGAGCGGCAGATTGTTGAGCCATCGTAGAAACGGCAGCAGTGACCGCTTGTGCCACAATATTGGCAACATCATCCGTAGTCATGTTCCTTTGAGGCATTTGGGGTTGCACATTCCCTTTATTTGCCCTGACTGAACGACCTCCCTTCGGTGGCATCTGAAACAAGAATAATTGTATCAGAACGCCTTTTAAATATTCTCGAATCACAGAAAGACATGGACGTATGAATATAATCGTCCTAACAATAAGGCTCTAAATCAAGAATGCTTACGGAAGATCATAGTAACGCACACAGATCCTAAAGACACTAGAACCTGATGCTCTGATACCACCTGTGACAACCCGCTCCAAATAATAACGGGTGGCCAGCCCTATACTACATAAATCAGGTATCTCAGATGGTACAGTCTCAACATCAACAACTAAGCACTATAATATAAGGCTAACTACCCGAAATCATAAAGTGCGAATTGCCAAAAATTTTAAAACTTTTATTTTTAACAAAGACAACAAAAACCAATAATGAACACAACCAACAATATACATCTAACTATGATGTGAAATGTGTGTGCTCCAATGATATGTAAGAGTACAATACATTGTACAACAAATATCAATAAAGAAATACCCGAATATGCTGTCGGGCAACAGACAATACAATAATCTGATAAATAAAATATGAAAGTGTTAATCTACAACACTTGAATACTAACTCAATACAACTGAATCCTAATCTAGATGTACAATAGATAGGAATCGACTAAAGCAAAGTGCCGCAACAGTCCGCTACTGCCACAGCTCCACAAATCCTGAATGGAGGAATATCAAAGGCGTCCTTGCGGAGGAACACCTAAAGTAATACAATATATATACATGGAGGAGGAAAATATAAACGGGTTAGAACCCCAGTTTGAAAAATAGTTTATAGCAAGTGTATTAAAATGCATAATAATTACAAATGCATTATTACATGATTTAGTTGGAATCGAGCTCTCCATAAAAACCATCTCACCTCTCAACTAAAGCGCGCACTAAGCGTATGCACGTGATCTCCAAATGGATGCCCGATTCTAAATAGGTAAGAGGATTCTAGCTTAAACACAAAAGAAGTATTTAAGTGAAACCGTCTAACCTATTTCCCACTCTACATTTATCTCAATTATATTTAAGTTAAATGCTTTAACATTAAGGTAATAGTTACAGTTATCTTTATAATGTTCATTTGTTGAACATATAAAGTTACATGATCCAATCATGTCCACATCATCACAATACATCAACAATATCATTTACTAGAATTTATATTCTAGTGATGCCCATATAAGGCATGAAACCATATATATAATTATTATAGATGAGTTATTAGCATCAAGAGTTAAGAACTAAACTCCTCCCGATTCTCAACACGGTACTGCGTTTCAAGCGTGGGACGTCTCGCCGAAGCGAAATCCAAACAAGGAACCCCCCCGTTACATTACTCCTGACCGTATCAATCCTCGGGGCTCATTATGCCCTCAATGCAAGATGCATGTAACCCAAATGATTATTATCCAATTTTAATTAATTAATATTCCCAATTCTCAACAGTACACGGCGTTTCATGCGTGGGAGGTCTCGCCGAAGAGAAATCCAAACAAGGAACCCCCCCGTTACACTACTCCTGGCACTGTCGATTATCGGGATAGTTGATATATATGTATATATATATTGATGAGCATTAAGGACTAAACTTATCCTCAAGTTCCAACATTACACTGCGGTTCGTGCGTGGGACGTCTCGCCGAAGCGAAATCCAAACAAGGAACCCCCCCGATACACTAATCCTGGCAATGTAGGTTATTGAGGTCCATTACGCCCTTGACACCCAAATACAACCACAAGCAATAATAACCATCCAACCGAGCTATAACTCGAAGGACGCAGGCTCACATGCTATCATCTTCCAGCAGCCCATATACGTAGCAAACTGGGGCCACTTGGTGGGGTTCAACGACACCCACCTCGTGATCAACTCACGCACACAACGTCCGGGAAGCGGTCATAGCTCCTAACCGGCAGGTGAGAGCGACACATACCCACGACCTCTCACCCCCAAAATAATAAATATATATATGTCATATGATGACCACCATGGACGACTATGACCTAGGGAATATCCACATCCTGCTTTTCGAGTCAGGATGCTCACCCACTACGCACGAAACTTCCCAATGATAGCAAGGAGAGGGTATGCCTAACATGTATATACACCATCATATAAGGTATACATACATCCCACATAATAAAGATATACCATTGTATAAGGTATACCTGCAACAATATATTCATTTCATTATACGCTCTTAGGCGCAATTGAATTTGTGTCATTGTTTAGTTTTAGTATATCTCTCTCCTGATACACTAATCGCTAAAATTCACACATCTTCCCCACTTAGTATACACCATAATTTCTAATCGGTATTCCTCAAATTTAGTCTATATGACTCCAATAATTTCTTATAAGGGAAAATCACTAAAAGTCTAGAAAACATACTTCAAATGTCTCCTATAGAGATCTCCATTCGATAACTTCGAACAAAACGGGATGAAATTCTCCTTATAAAAACAATCCCACAAAACCCTGTTTCCGAATCGATTCGGGCCAATTCCGAATCGATTCGTCCCAGCGAATCCATTCGTCTAGGAAGGCGAATCGATTCGGGTCTTCAGACATGGGAATCTGTCTCAGTCCGAATCGATTCGGCTGGGGACCGAATCGATTCGGTCACTCAGACCTGGGAACCTGCAACTTTCCGAATCGATTCGGTAAGGGGCCGAATCGATTCGGCCTACCAGAAGCCACGGATTTGGCTATTTTCCTTAAAAGCCAAAAATCCCAAACCTTCATTTAAATTATAACTAGGATTTATTTATAAGAACCCAAAGTTTTCACATCTCCTCGAGCCCTTTAGAGGTGCTAACACCCTCTTTGGGAATCCACTAATATTTATCTCCAAATAATTTTAACCATAATTTCTGACTAACGATTTCGATCTTGGACAGCTTTTCGTAGAAAAATCATTAAAAATCAAAAAAAAATTAGAAAAATACCCAGTCGGCGCTCACGCGACCGTATCGAAAAGATCTACAATTTTCATTTTTTGACCAAGAGCCGAATGGATTCGTATCATGGCCGAATCGATTCGGAAGTGACGCTGTGTCACTATTCATCATCTTCTCCAAAATTCTAAAATTCATTTTAATCATTTTCTCTTCATTTCTCTTCAACCAAATCACAAATATAACATCAATACTCATCCAAGAACACATTTAAACTAATTTCTATCATTAAATCCAAGATCTACATAACAAATCTAAGATTTCCCAAAAAGTTAGGCTTTGTTAAAATAAACCTAAAACCCATAATATCAATCCACAAATCATGCAATAAATGGTACACAACTATTATTTAGCAAGTTTAATCACTTGCCTCGGGTTTGTAGGGTCTGAATCCGCCTTGAGATCGCGTATTGGCCCGGAAATCCTCTTTCTCCTTCTTTTTCTCCTTCCTTTTCTTCTTCTTTCTTCTTCTCTCTTTCTTTCTTTCTTTTTCTCTTTCTCTCTTAAGTGAGAATGATTCTCACGTGGCTTTTAAGACTAATTTCCCAAGGTACACATCTTTAAATGATAATACACACTTTAAATGACTCGGTAACTTTAATTCGAGTCAAACGGTCCTAAATTATTTCGGAACCCAAATAGACCCCAAGTACAGTCATTTCGACTTTCTCGACCCTACTGGACACGATGGAACCCTCAGAATTTCCCTTCAAGACACTTTCTAACAACTCTAAATTTTGACCTCAATTGCCAATTTTAATTATTCTCCAATAAAATATTATTTATTTCTCCCAAAATAAAATAATTACTGTTTCGAAATTCTTGGGTTGTTTAAGAGAACACCCCGACCAATATGTGATAGATAAGTACAATAATAAAACAAATATGTACAAGCGTGCATTAAAGGAACTTATGAGTCAAACACATAGGTAGTAACAACAAATCACGTCTGAGTGAGTCCAAATATTGTAAAGCACAAAAATGAAATAATGACGCATATCAAAACACTATCAAACAGTCACATGGATATGAATGAAATTATGACTCGGTCTTCCTAAATTTCCATTCATATAAGGTGTAAAACAAAATACAAAATCATTTTTTCTTTTTCAAAAATTTTATCAAAATAAAATCTAATACAAAAACTACACGTGTCATAACACTAGCAAACATATAACATGAAGCGTAACTAGCATATAACAAACAAACTATGCAAACAGAATCTTCTATAAGAAATAACAAGAGAAGAATCATGTGCAAGTAACTGAGAATCAACTAGTCTAACATCTAGTGCCTCTAAAGGTGATTTCCTCACCCCAAATAGGTGTGCAACGACGCATGGGGGTTTTGGGAACCAAGGGAACACTACATTTTCACTTCTTAGGTCCTTTTCGAAGATCGAAACAAAAACGCCTAAGGTGACTTTTCCTACCACAATGTGAACATGTATAAATGGGTGGAACGACACCTACGGATTGACCTTCTCTAACGTCCTTGGGATTTATTGACCCTCTAAAATAAAAAATGGTCTTGGCTTTAACACTGGAAACATGAGAACATGACAAGCCACTACTACTGCTACCAACACTACTCGAGTCTTTCAAATTATTTTTCATCTCCAAATTTTTGGACTCAAGCAAAGAATTAGAATCTTACAATTTTAGGGACTCCTTATCTAAATTTGCAATTATTCCTAGAAGGTTATCACATTCTCCTTTAAATTATGCACACTTATCCCTAAGAGTCTCTTCATGTGCCACAAACTCATCGATTAATTTTTTTTTATCCTTATTGGCCCAAACACAAACCCTAGAACTTTTTAAATCCTCCAATTCTTTTTCTAAAAATAGGACTCTATCATCACTCTCCTTTTTGGACAATTTTAAAGCATTAATGTAATGGTCTAAAGAAATTAATTTCTCACGATAAAAATCTCTTTAATTTTGAATCGTTTGCAAAAGATCCATAGCGGATTTAAAATGACAATTATCTTTTTCCAAAAAAAACAATTCTTTTCGCAAACGTCAAATTCAAAATATTTAAATCATAAAAACTCTGACTCGTGTCATTAAAGAGGGGGCATCCGATCACATAAGTGCTCCATCGAAAAAATTGCGATTTTTTTTTTTAAAACTTGAGTTTTTAGAAAAAATCAATATCACAAACTTTTACGGAAAATGTATCAAACGCAATAACTTAGCGCAACAGGCTCTGATACCAATTTGTGAAATGAGTGCGCGATACTGATTTAAATAAATTCGAAAGTTTCCAATTTAGACTTTTTTAATTGAAGTCTATTTTGAAACAAAATTAATTCAGCCCCTAAACATGAAACTACGCGCGCGCGTGTGTGTGTGTGTGTCAAAACATCATAAATAAAATTCCTAACTCACATATTTCAAAAAAAAAAACTTTGGAGGTAAAACCACTTATTTCACTATAATACTTATTGTGATTATAATAAAATTCGCAATGATCACTCATTAGACCAATCACATAAACACGCAGTCTAGAGTCAGCAATGGAACAACCGCAGCAGTCCACACGAACACGCAGTCTGATTCAGTCCAGGAACACCCATAAGTACTCCCTACTGACACGCAGTCACGTCAGCCCAGTACCTCCATCAAGTGGCACCTAGGTCAGCAGTACGTTGTCCTACCTACAAGAGTAAACTCCAGCAGAATGTATTTTGGGTTGCAAAACAATTCACATAAAAGATTGGTATTGTGTGAATTGAAAACAAATTGAAAAAACCTTAAAAGAAGAAGACTAAAGAATTATGTAGATTGCAGTTTACGTGTTCTGCAAAACATCAGGTCTTCTTGAGCAAAACAAAGTTGTTTAACACAATATATATAAAAACGTTAAGGCAGCGCGTCGCTCAAACGAAAAGTCCATCTCACTAAAACGATAGCACACGTCGCTCGAACGAGCTTCGCACGACATACGCATGTCACTTGAACGACTCACTGATGTCGCTCGAAAGAAATTAAATAAAAAATAATTTTTTGTTTCGTCAAAAAATGTCCACCTCAACACTTAAAAAAATTTCATTTGACGAAAAATGACGCCTCCACACTTAGAAAATAGTTTAGAAAAATATCCCAATACTCTTAAATGGACCGTTAAGTATCCAAAACACAGTCTTACAAAAATTCATCTCGTGGAGGCTTGAATGTTGAAGAACGTTGATATTCGGATCCGACTTATTTCATATGAGATCTTGAAAATTCTTCGACGGTGTAACAGTATATGACATACTCAATACAAAGTACGGACTATATAAAATATGTCCTTACACATGTGAATTTTAAAAATAAACTAATTAATTAAATCTTAATTCACCGAATAAATTAAATCCTCCAGATTAATTTAAATCCTAAATCACCAAATTTATTTAAATTCTATATCCTAAGAAATACAAAGTGTTATATATTTCCCCCCTTACAAAGGAATTTCGTCCTCGAAATTATGAATAGTCTAGTACTCCAAGCCTCGAATACTTCCCTACTCACATGCCCTTAAGATCACTGCACATATCTCTACACCTTCTAATCACGAATTATATTAAAATTACATTAATTACCCACGGCACCCATACACCCTGTACACATGCTTATCTGCATGAATGTTACCCGGCTCTACTAGCCTTAAATCGTAATATAACTTTTAACTCACAGTTAAAATTACACATATGTAATATAACCGAGGTAGCAACCTGTGTCCTAATCACCACACATCTCGCCACATCTAACGTTGCGCTAATTTTTATACATGGGATGTCCCGCAAAGTGAAATCCCAACAAGGAACTCCCCCGATACACTAATACCTAACATTGTCGATCATTGAGATCTGTTAGGCCCTCAGTCCATAGCATGTACCCCTAAATTCCTATCTCCTGACATAAAAGTATACTTGTCCACTTTCATGTTACAAAAGACATCATACAATACATCGCCCTTTACTACCACTAGTTTCTTAGCGAGAATCAAACACGATCTATATCTTCTCGCTCGATAATAAGAATATCCATACTGAATCCCATCAGTAAATGCCTCTACTCCCCGGGATTACATACGACAATACAAACACTTTATTATAAGTCTACTATGCAATACACGATAACATATATACACACATATATAGACTAGACCCCCTTTCAGGTGATAAATAGCACAAGTAAATCATATCTCGGAACAACGAACACAAAGTCTCACCATATTATATACGATAGCCCAAATATCCCAGGAAAAATATAACCAAAGTCTCACCGTACAATATACTTATGTTGCAGTCATAGTTCCCTATAGCAATTGAGGCTCCACATTCTCTAGCCCTCTATTTGCCCTAGTCGGGAGACTTCTTTTTGGCGCCATTTGAAACAATTACAAACTGTATCAAACTACCGTTGATGCAATTTATCATAGCAGAAGATCGTAAATGCGCAATGAACACAACAGTCCTAATAATAGAGATCTATATAAAAAACGCTACGGTTGAACGTAGAAGTCTACACAGATCCTATAGACACTATAATCTGATGCTCTGATACCATCTGTGACACCCTTCTTATTAAAATAACGTCTGGCCATCCCTCTACTAAAATAAAATAGGAATCTCAAATGGATCATTATTAGCATTACCGTGGCACAAATACAAAATAACTAACCACCCATAAATAAATTAAGAGGATGCCAAAAGTTTTCCAATTTTATAAAATAATTGAATCCATTAACCGTAAATACAAACATGAACATATGTACATGTAAAAAACTGCACAACAAAAATAATCAAATAAGCTGTCGATTAACAGACCCATACAATATATCAAATGTCTTAAATGTAAAGCATGTACATTAGTATAACACTTGGGTAACACCCGCCCGATTTACATTGCTGATCCTTAACTATATTAACAAAAATGATATGCTACTATATCAAAAATCCTGCAACATTCCACATATGCTACAGCTCCACAGACTCTGGAATGGAAGATCATACCTGGCATCCTTATGGTGGGACACCTGAAGATACAACAAATAAAAATAAAAAGGAAAGATAGATATGGTTCAGCGCCCGGTTTTAAAATATATTTTAGCAAGTGAATTAAAATTCATAATAATTATGAATGAAAAATTCCATAATTAAGTTGGTGCTGCCCTCTCTTGAGACTCATACTCACCCCTAAACTATAGCACGCACCTAAGGTATGCATTTTAAGTCTTAGTTGAGCTACCTGACTCTTCTATGGATAACCCAACCTCATGCTTACGCTTTAACCCACACTCGCGTATATAATTCATACCAACATAATCGCTTTTAATATCATTCTCAATTATTATATATCAATTCAGTACTAAAAACTTTCCCTAGTTATAAGCATATTGATTCATACCTTAATCATTAAATCCTGTATATTATTACTCTCATTATTATACATGTTTTATCATTTCACATCAAGTACACATACATATACCTTATAATATGTATACTAACCATCCCTCAAAGCATTAGCTCACTGGATGCAGTCTCTAAGTGCTACCTTCTTCCAGGGGATACGCACACCATCTTGGGTACCAACCGTCGGACTCTCACACCGACTTGGCAAAACAAAGTACAAAAGTATGGGAAGTGTTCATAGTTCCTTACCTGAAAGTGAGACAAATCATACCCAAGACGTCTCACCCATGATAAAAGTAACACTGTATAAATATTGAATGCCTTTGACCTGGGGACTATACTCTCCCTGCATTCACTAGCCAGGGGATTCACCAACCTCGCGCAACTTCCCATGATAGCACTACCATCTCATACATACCATCTCATATCCGCATGTATATAAGATAAACCTGGCTAGTTGTATATATAACACTCATACACTAACCGATACTTCCACACACTTTATTCCACATTCGCTTTATTTCTCAATCACTATCTTAAGCTTTAGTAATCAATCTCACACTTGATTAATTACTCCATTTAACATAACTCGTGACACACGACTTCTCTTGACTAGCATGTATCCATACCTTAAAATAATCCCTCCTACTAGGAGGATTGGTGAAGGAATCGAAATATTCTCCCTAATACACTTTCATAATTGTCCCGATATCTCCCCACTATCGTATAGTATCATCATCCCACTTTTTATATCATAAACATTAATATCACTTCGTATTAGAGGGTTCTCAATCACTAAACCCAATTGGAAAGGATTTAAATAAGTTTTGCAAAACCCCCCTAAAACAACAAGTTTTTGAATATATTCGCCCTTGTCCGAATCAATATGCCCCTGTAGTGAATTGATTCTCCAGAAACCGAATCAATTTGGTAAAGGGACTTGATACTTCTGCATCACGCCGAATTGATTCGCAAGGCACCGAATCGATTGTATAAGGAAGAATTGTTACTTCTGCAACACGCCCTATCGATTCGTAAGGGACCGAATCGATTCGGTATGTTCAGTAGCCCACGATTTCTTACTTATGCATAATCCATACGAGTTTTATTCAAAAATCATCACCTATAACCCATTTAACTCCCATCTAACAATTATTTCTAGCATCCCAACCTTCCTATATATGATCCTATCAGTTTTTCACCAAGATACATCTATACAACATCAAATTCAAGATTAAATCAACAATTTCAAGAGTTTAACCCTAAATGCTCAAAATTAAACAATCCACAAACTAATTATGCAATAATTCTCACACAAAATTATTTAGCAAGTTTAATCACTTGCCTCAAAGTTATAGATTTCGATTCCTCTTTGTAATTGCGGATTTGGCGGGAAAATTCCAAGATTCTCTTCTTTTTCTCTCACTTTCTCTCAAATGGGTTTTTCACAAATGAGATTGGCTAACTCATTCTTAAGCCTAATAACCCATATGTCTATTTATCCCAACTTTAAATGATAATATACTCGTAAAATGACTCGTATACCCCTATCCGAGCCCAACTAGCCAAAAAGACCTCAGAACCCAAATACAACCCCCCAGGCACTCATTTTAAATATCTTGACCCATCCCGGATCAACCGTGCACTCTAAATTATCACCCTTGATTTTGATAATAAAACTCCTATACCAACCTCATATAACTCACACATATGCCCCGGTTGAGAAATAATCAATTCATGCCGCTGCTACTAGCATATGACGAAATAACATTTGATATGATTTTATTCACTTTATCACACTAGTAAATATACAATTCACATAAATATTAACTCTTCTACAAAAATTAATATTTATCTTAAATTCCCATTTTAATTCTCAATTATATTAAATCACACACAAAAGGTAATTTAATACTAAAAATAGATGCTCAAAAGTAAGGGGTATTACATACTCCCTCCCTTACGGAGAAATTTTGTCCTCGAAATTCAAGCGTACCTGGTAAAAAGAGGTAAGAATACTTGTCTCGTATATCATCCTATCGTTCCCACGCCGACTCGTCGGCGTTGTGGTACCCCCACTGGACTGGAACCATGGTCACTACCTTCGACCATAACTTATGCTCACTATGGTCTAAAATGGCAATCGGTTGCTCCTCATATGAGATATGAGGTTGCAAATCAATTTCTTCCAAAGGAATATGCCAATAAGCCATGTCACTTCTTTTATACTTCTTTAACGACGAGACATGAAACACATGATGAATTCTCTATAATTGTTTTGACAAAGCGAGCTTATATGCCACAAACCCTATCCTCTTAATAATTGGAAAATGCCCTACATACCTTGACACAAGTTTGCCTTTCTTTCCAAATCTCATCACGCCTTTCATAGGAGATACCCTTAATAACACTTGGTCCCCCACTTCCAGCTCCACATGCCTACGATCCGCAGCGGCATAGCTTTTCTTTAGGTCTTGTGCAACTCGTATGCGGCTCCGAATAAAATCAATCTTTGCAGAAGTATCTTGTATTATCTCAGATCCAAGAAGTTTATTATCCCCCACTTCCAACCAAAAAATGAGTGAACGACTTGGTCGACCATATAATGCCTCGTAAGGTGCCATACCTATAGTGAGATGGTAAGAGTTTTTATACAAGAATTCCACCAGTGGGAGGTATTTCTCCCAGCCTCCCCTAAAATCAAGTATACATATTCTAAGCATATCTTCCAACATTTGATTAACTCACTCAGTCTGCCCATCAGTCTGCGGGTGATATGTTGTACTCACCCACTACTCAGTCCCCATTGACTCCTGGAAACTCTGCGAAAAATAGAATAAAAAGATCTTATCTCGATCGGACACAATATTAATAGGCACCCCGTGTAACCTCACAATCTCGGCTATAAAACCTGGGCATACTGTGCTGTCATTAAATTCGTTCGCACTGGTAAAAAGCGTGATGCCTTTGTTAAACGATCCACGATAATCCAAATGGAATCATGACCTCGCTGCGACATCAGTAATCTCGTGATAAAATCCATTAATATACTTTCTCATTTCCATACCAAAATCTCTAACGGCTGCAACATTCCGGTAGGTCGCTGGTGGTCCAATTTCACTAACTAACAAGTGGCACATCTGGAGACAAACTCAGTTATGTCCCTTTTCATGCCTGCCCACCAATATTGTCTAGGCATGTCCTGGTACATTTTGTCTCCACCGGGATATATCGCAAACTTTGACCCATGGGACTCTGACATGACAGCATGCCTTAAATCCCCATCATCTGGGACTACTAGCCTCCCGTTGAAACGTAATCCACCCTTAGAACTGATGGAGTAGGCTTTCTCTCCCTCGGTTAGTAATTGTTGCACCATATCTTTTCAATCTTTATCCTCGGCTTGTGATTTCACCACCCGTATCACAATCTCGGGTGTGACAGTCAACACTGCCATACATGCCCTGAAAACTGCATCCTGCTAGTAAAGCTAATTCCACTTGGGTTTACATACTTCCACTAACTGTCCGGTGGGTCGTCGACTCAACGCGTCGGCTACCACATTATCCTTCCCCAGGTGATATTGGATATCAAACTAATAATATTTTATGAATTCTAACCACCTACGCTGCCTCATATTGAGATCATTCTGAGTGAACAAGTACTTTAGCTATTTTTTATCCGTGAAAAGACTAAACTTCACCCCCAAGAGATAATGCCTCCATATTCTCAAGGCAAAAACTACCACAACTAGCTCCAATTCATGTGTAGGATAATTTCTCTCATGGGGATTGAGCTTGCTAGATGCATAAGCGATAGCCATATCCTCCTGTTGTAGCACACCCCCTAGTCCCTGGAGGGATGCATCAGTAAATACTAAGTACTCCACTCTCACTTTAGGAAATGCGAGTATGGGTGCTGAAGTCAACCTGTCCTTTAGCTCATCAAATGATAACTGACAGTAATCATCCCACACAAACTGCACTCCCTTTCGGGTTAAATTTGTCAAAGGGCCTGCATTCTTCGAGAAACCTTTAATAAACGACGATAATACTCCTCTAATCCTAAGAAAATGTAAATCTCCATCGGTATTGTGGGATGACCCCACTCCCTCACCACTTCACTTTGCTCGGGTCCACTGAAATTCCCTTCTCTGACACCATATAGCCTAAAAACTGAACTTCACGCAACCAAAACCCACATTTGTTGAACTTGGCATATAATTGATGGTCTTGTAGTGTCTGTAGAACAAAATGCAAATGTTCGGCATGCTCGCTCTCTGTCTGAGAATAGACCAGAATATCATCAATAAACACAATCAAAAACTGGTCTAAGAAGTCCCGAAAGACTCTGTTCATCAGTTCCATAAACACTACAAGGGCGTTGGTTAACTCAAACGGCATAACCAAAAACTCATAAGATCTATAACGGGTCAAAATGCAGTTTTAGAGACATCCTACTCTCTAATACGTAATTGGTGATACCCTGATCTTAAATATATTTTAGAGAAGTACGTTGTCCCTCTCAATTGATCAAATAGATCGTCGATACGAGGTAACGGGTATTTATTCTAGATCATCACCTTATTCAGCTCTCAATAATCCACAAACAACCGAAGAGAACTGTCCTTTTTCTTCACAAATAACACGAGGGCACCCCACGGTGACGTACTCCGCCAAATAAAACCCTGCCCCAGAAGTTATTGAATTTGGTCTCGTAACTATCGCACCTCCAAAGGAGACATTCGGTAAGGCACTCGTGCAATCTTCCTAGTCCCAGGTGCTAAATCATTAACGAACTCGATCTCTCGACTCAATGGTAGGCCTGGTATTTCCTGAAAAACGTCTACAAACTCCTTAACTACGAGAATCGAGTCTAACGAAAAAATTACTTCCTACGAGGTCTCTTCCTCGATATAATACAAATGGGTACTCAGACCTCCCTCCGAAAGGGGCATGGAAACTAAAAACATTTCATGACCTGGAATGGAAAATACAATGGACCTCCCAAAATAATCCACCCTCGCCCAGTATTGTGCCAACCAGTCCATACCCAAAATAACATCGTACCCGATCATATCTAACACAAGTAAGTCGGATGCTAAACACTATCTTTTGACATCTATCTCCACCCTTCTACATATGGAGTGGAGAAGGACCCCACTACCTAAAGGAGAATCTACACACATTAAAAAGGTATCGACTGACTATAACAATCTCGTCGCACGTGCAAAATGAACAGCTATGATTGAATGCGATGTTCCCATATCATATAACACCCAACCCATAAGCGTATGGATAGGGAACATACCATCAACTGCTAGTGGAGGTTGTTGCACCTGTGGTAACATCGCATTTTGGACATTATAAACTCGCCCAAACTGTATCTGTCCCTATTACCGTGGGACGACTGGAATGGGTGCTGGAGGTGGTAAAGGTGATAAAGGCACCTACTGAGCTCCTGCTATCTGCACTCTGTCCTGCTACGGGCACTCTGACCTCCTATGACCCGCCTCCCCACAGCGAAAGCAACGTCCCACAAAATTCTCCAGACTCTGGCCCTGTTGGCCGACTCAAAATATCCCTTGTCGTCGGCCCTAGAAACCTCTACCCTATTGGCCTACCCCATTATGCCCTTGGCCCGCTTGGCCTTAGGTAACGTTCTGCTATTATTGGGAGACCTAATGGTTCTGCATGAAACCACTGCCATTGAACCTAAAACCTCCGGGACGCTGTCTCTTAGTTGAATCCCCCGAATGGAGATCCCATTCTTTCTGAAAATTACCCTGCTACTGATACTATTGTACCCCACCGGCACAATTTCCTCTTGACTTACTCGGCTGACCAGGATCCCCAAGTCGCTTATTCCCCTTCAAGTGAAAACGGTGATCCTGACAGTGCAATAATGCAGCATGCATCACATTTGTAAATATCAGCAATGTTGGGTTCCCTAACAAATATTGAAAAATCCTTTAATTTAAACCACCCATAAACTTCGATATTCTCTTCTCCTCAGTATTTACCTCGTCGGGCACAAAATTTGCCAGTCGGGTAAATTATTCTTCATATTCGACCACCGATCGATCCCCTTGAGTCACATCTGATAGTTTCCTTCTCATTTGTGTCAGATTTGCAGGAGGAAAATATTTATGATCAAATCAAACCCAAAACTCCGTTATGGGAATCGTGTCCCTCTGCTCTGAAGTAGTAACCGACTCCCACCACCTGAGAGCCGCACCAACTAACTTGAAAGTGGCAAGTATTTGCTTCTGAGCATCACTACATTCGACCATACGGAGGTGTCGTTGGATATCCTTTTTCCACTAACTCGCCACTACCATATTGGCTCTACCCTGAAATTCCAGAGGATGCCCTTTCTAGAAGGCTTCTCGAACACTCTCCCATGCAGATGGACCCGTGTGGGTTTGAACTACCGGTGCTGCTGGCTACTGCTGCTGAGCCTAAGGAAACTGTTGAACAATTATGATCATGGCTGCATTGACTATTTGAGCCACTATATTGGCAACCTCTGTTGCAGTCATAGTTCCCTGCAGCAATAGAGGCTCCATATTCTTTACCCATTTATTTTCCCTAGTCGGGCGACCTCTTTTTGGCCCCATCTGAAACAATAACAGACTGTATCAGACTACTGTTAATGCAATTTATAATAGCAGAAGATCGTAAATAGGTAATGAACACAACAGTCCTAATAATATGGCTCTATATAAAAAATGCCACGGTAGAACGTATAAGTCCGCACAGATCCTATCGACACTAGAACCTGATGCTCTGATACCATCTGTGACACCCTTCTTATTAAAATAACGTTTGGCCATCCCTCTACTAAAATGAAACAGGAATCTCAAATAGCTCATTCTTAGCATCACTGTCATAGAGATAAAAAATAACTAACCACCCATAAATAAATAAAGCAGAAGCCTAAAGTTTTCCAATTTTATAAAATAATTAAATCCATTAATAGTAAATACAAACATAAACATATGTACAAGTAACAAACTGCACAACAAAAATAACCGTATAATCTGTCAGTTAACAGACCCATATAATATATCAAATGTTAGAAATATAAAGCATATACATCAGTACAACACTTGGGCAACACATGCCCGATTTACTCTGCTAATCCTTGACTAGATTAACAAAAATGAGATGCGACTATATCAAAAATCCTGCAACATTCTACATATGTTGCGGTTCCCAGACTCTGGAATGGAAGCTCATACCTGGCGTCCTTATGGTGGGACACCTGAAGATACAACAAATAAAAATAAAAAGAAAAGATAGATCCGGGTCAGCGCCCAGTTTAAAAAAATATTTTAGCAAGTGAATTAAAATTCATAATAATTATGAATGCAAAATTCCATAATTAAGTTGTTACCACCCTCTCTTGAGACTCATACTCACCCCCCAACTACAGCGCGCACCTAACGTATGCATTTTAAGTCTTAGTTAAGCTATCCGACTCTTCTATGGATAACCCAACCTCATGCTTACGCTTTAACCCACACTTGCGTATCTAATTCATACCAACATAGCCGCTTTTAATATCATTCTCAATGATTATATATCAATTCATTACTAAAAACTTTCCCTAGTTATAAGCATATCGATTCACACTTTAATCATTAAAGCCTGTATAATATTACTCTCATTATTATACATGATTTATCATTTCACATCAAGTACACATACATATACCTCATAATATGTATACTAACCATCCCTCAGAGCATTAGCTCACTGGATGCAGTCTCTTAGTGCTACCATCTTCCAGGGGATATGCACACCATTCTGGGTACCAACCGTCGGACTCTCACACCTACTTGGTAAAACAAAGCACAAACGTATGGGAAGCAGTCATAGTTCCTCACCTGACAATGAGATGAATCATACCTAAGATGTCTCACTCATGATAAAAGTCATACTATAAAAATACTGGACGCCTATGACCTGGGGACTATATTCACCCTGCATTCACCAGCCAGGGGATTCACCCACATCACGCAACTTCCCATGATAGCACTAGAGGGGTATGTTCCACATAATATATATCATACACACAAGACATATATATATATATATATATCACTGTTCTAAAAAACCCGCCTAGGCTCCGCCTAGGCACGCCTAGGCTTGAGGCTTGGGAGAAACGCCCCGCCTTAAGATTTTGACGCCTTATGCTTGGTAAAACCCTTAAGGCGTACTTTTTCTCTAAAAACAACAATGCTTTAGTGAAACGATATCGCCTTTTAAAGATTTTTTACAAATCGGACTATTATCTAATCCAAAATAATCAAATAGTATTTTTATTTGCAAATATTCAGACATATTTTTATGATATGTACAATTTTAGTATTTTAATAGCCTTGTTATGGTTAAAATATATTAAAAAGACCTAAACGCCTTTTCACGCCTTTTTACGCCAAGGCCCGCCTAGTCTTTTAAGGCTTAAGGCTTGGACTCCACGCCTCGATCACGCCCCGCGTTTTTTAGAACCTTGATATATATATATATATATATATATATATATATATATATATATATATATATATATATATATATATATATACTCGATACTTATACATACCATCTTATATTCGCATGTATATAAGATAAACCCGGCTACCTGTATATATAACACTCGTACACTAGCCGATACTTCCTCACACTTTATCCCACATTCAATTTATTTATCAATCCCTCACTTAAGCTTTAGTAATGAATCGCACATTTGATTAGTTACTCAATTTGACATAACTCAGGACACACGACTTCTCTCGACTAGCCCGTATCCATACCTTAAAAGAACCCCTCCTACTAAGAGGATTAATGAAGGAACCGGAATATTAATCTCCCTAATACACTTCGTAATTATCCTAATTTATCCCCACCATCGCATAGTATCATCATCCCACTTTTTACATCATAAACATTAATATCACTTCGTTTTATAGGTTTCTCAATCACTAAACCCAATTGGAAAGGATTTAAATAAGTTTTGGAAAACCCCCCTAGAACAGCAGGTTTTCGAATCGATTCACCCCTGTAGCGAATTGATTCTCTTAAAAACAAATCAATTCGGTAAAGGTACCTAATACTTATGCATCACGCCAAATCTATTCGCAAGGCACTGAATCGATTTGGTAAGAAAGGCCTGTTACTTCTGCAACAAGCTTAATCGATTCGGTATGTTCAGTAGCCCACGAATTATTACTTATGCATAACCCATACAAGTTTTACACCCAATTCATCACCTCTAACCGATTTTAATCCCATCCAACAATTATTTCTAGCATCCCAACCTTCCTATATATGATCCTATCAGTTTTTCACCAAGATACATCTATAAAACATCAAATTTAAGATTAAATCAACAATTTCAAGAGTTAACCCTAAATGCTCAAAACACAACAATCCACAAACTAATTATGCAATAATTATCACACAAAATTATTTAGAAAGTTTAATCACTTGCCCCAAAGTTGTAGATTCGAATTCCGATTCCTCTTCGTAATTGCAAATTTGGACAAAAGATTCCAAGATTCTCTTATCTTTCTCTCACTTTCTCTCAAATGGGGTTTTCACATATGAGATTGGCAAACTCACACTTACGCCTAATAACCCATATATCTATTTATCCAAACTTTAAATGATAATACGCATGCAAAATGACTCGTGTACCCCTATCTGAGTCCAACTAGCCAAAAAGACCCCGGAACCCAAATACAACCCCTAGCACTCATTTTAACTTTCTCGACCCATCCTAGATGAACCGTGCACTCCAAATTGTCATTCGAGATTCTTCTAATAAAAGGTCCTATCCCAACCTCATATAACTCACACATATGCCCCGGTTGAGAAATAATCAATTCCCGTCGCTTGTACTCGCATACGATGAAATAACATTTAATATGATTATATTCACTTTATCACAGTAGTAAAAATACAATTCACAAAAATATTAACTCTTCCACACAAATTAATATTTATCTTAAATTACCATATTAATTCTCAATTTTTTAAAATCACACACAAAAGGTAGTTTACTACTAAAAATAGATTCTCAAAAGTAAGGGGTATTCCAATCACCTCTCAATATATATATATATATATATATATATATCCTCTCAATGTTCACACCCGCTTCCTTGCAAATGAATTGAAGATCGCCTCGCTACTCCACGATAAATATACGCATACTATAGTGATATTAACGATGCATCTACTAAACCCATTTCTCAAGCGAATCTAGTATTGATAAATTTTTGTGACTCGCTCGTGTCACATAAAACAGACCCCAATCATCCCGAGAAAAAACTCATACTTTCAATTGCCGAAAGAAATTGCAGTTCAAATGGTTCCTGGACATAACACCCTCGTCTCAACCAAAACAAAAACTTCTTATTACTATTTCCCCTACTGGGCATCCTATTCATAGTCCCCAATTCACCGCGGATAATATATAAGACACCTCTCTGTGTCATTCCCCTTTATGTTTAAACAGTTGGTGAGAGGATTTACGATCAAATTGCACCCCACTTCTTCGTTATTCATGGTATCCCCCCATAGTTATGGTGACTGACTCCCATTACTACAACACCTCTCCTCTGAGCTAAAAAAATTTCCCAAAATTTAATCCTAGGTGCCACTACACTCTACCCTACCCAATTGCCTTTGGATTTTCTCCTTACATTCATATAGTGACTTCTATCGCAATCACCGTTCGTAGAATATTCCATGGCTTCTACTGAGCCTCTCCCCCTGTAATCCTTCTAACGTCCCTCGCTAGTCATCCAAAAAAATTTTGGTTTACGAAGCCCAACCGAACTCGTATATGAATTGCATCAACTATACTTAATAGCAGGAGAACGTAAGTCGCATACGTAAAGGAATACAACAATCCTATAATAAGGCTTTATATAAAAGAACGCCACGCTGAAATGTAATAAGCCGCACAGATCCTAAGGACTCTAGAACCTGATGCTCTGATGCCATCTATAACACCCCGCATACTGAAATACCGGGTGGCCAGCCCGTGATCAAAATAAAACGTTAGTCTCATATGGCCCATTCTCAGCATCACTGTCAAAAATGTTTTAAAGTTACTAACCACCTAGTAATTTAATTAGACTGGTGCCAAATTTCATCTTTCATTAATTAACAACATGCGAAAATAAATAATAATTAAACCAACAACACAAACTGATAAATAAATCCAAAACGGAAGAATAATATAAATAAAGGTGACCGAATCAACTATCGGTTCAACAATAAAATACAACAATAAACTGAAACCATAACTTGGATACACAAGGTTAAATAAATAATAGAATATTAAATTTGAAGGCGACATGTCCAAATGAGTACTGAAATAAATAATCCTACACTTGGAATAAATGAACAAAGTGTCTATAGCAAAGTCCTGTAACTTCCACATGAGCTATAGCTATGCATCCCTGGGTAGAATCCTCAAACTGGGTGTCCCTTTGGATGGACACCTAAAAGGTTTTGGAAAATATTTTGACACGGGTCAGATCCCAGTAAAACATTTTGAAAATATTTAGCAAGTAGTTAAATTTCACTAACTAAATATGCATGCACACTCTTCATATTTAATCTAGTTCGCACTCACTTGAGATACAACTCACCCCTCATCTAATGTGCACACCTAATGCTTGCCTACTAACCTTCCTAGTTAATGTAGCCCACCTAACTAGCCGTATCACACCTCTTTCTGCCCCACCACTCTAACTCGAGTATTATTACCCTGATTATTAAGTTATCTACTCATTAACTTATTCATAGGTTCAACTGTATCAATCCATATAACGTTCACCCTAGTTATATAAGAAATCCCCTTTTTAATTCATATAACTTTCACACTAGTTATATAGGAAACCACTTTTTAAATCATATAACTTTCACGCTAGTTATATAAAGAATACATTCACACTTATGTATTAATCACGTATGTAACTATCTACTCATATTATATACATACTAGTATACTCCAACATTCACACATACGTCGCGTATAATAACCATACATTCCCGAGTAATAACTCACTGGTCTCTTTCTCTAAAATGCTATCATGTCCCATGCATGCTCACTCTAACACGGCCACCTCAAGTCGGACTATCTCACACCGAACTTGGGCAAAAATATCGTAAACGTAGTGGAGGCAGTCATATTTTCCCGAGAGTGAGACCGAATCATACCCAAGTCGTCTCACCTCGAAAATAAATCACACAATAAAAATCCTGGACGATATGACCTGGGGGCTATACTCTCCTGGCTCCTCAAGCCAGGGAATTCACCCACATCGCGTAACCTCCTTTGATAGCACTAAAGGGGTTTGTATTCCTATAAATATTATCCACACCGATATTTATAATGCACAAAAATATATATACTATCACACTAACCGTATACATTTATTTAATAAAAGTCCGGCTAACCCCTGCCTAACACCCTTCGCACTATCCCAAAAATACCCAAGTCTATATCCCGACTTGTAATTTAATTAATCATAGAGTAGTTACTTTTCATTCAAGTTATGTCACCCAACTGTAATGCCCAGACTACCTCAGTTGGTCCGAATCTTCATCTCTTAGAATTTGTTATATAAAGTCCCACTATCAAGTTTAACACTCCTAGTTAATTTTTTTATTCGATAATTTATTATATATCTCTATAATAAATTAAATCGGCCACCCCGTGCCTAACTCCCATAGCACTCCGCCTAAAAATATCCGAGTCGAATCCCCGACCCTTAATTCCATAAGTATTAACTTGCATTCATATTTTTATTTCAACATACCAAGCACATCCCAATCATTTTTTCATCCGAAATTTCCATTCGAATCCGTTCATATATTTTCGAGTGTTGTTCATCCTAAACACTCTAAATCCATACTTCGAATTCATTCCTATCTAATTCCAAGGTAAAAATATTGTTCCTTAATATTTTCCAGCGTCCTACACTAATTTATGGACATCCCTAAATGATCCGAATTTGATTTCTCGTAAAGGATTTCGATTTCAGACACCTTTCTGTAGCAAAATCATAACTTATTTTAAAAAATCAGAAAATTACGAGATCGACTCCCACGCGATCGTAACAAAAATATCTAAATTTCATTTTTTAACAAACAGGTAAATCGAACCCGTTCGCCGCACTATATCTACGAACCATCTTCTTCACTAACTCATTTTTCCTCAATTAACAAACTTCTAAGCTTTTTGGTTCTATCCTAACCTTAATACGATCATTATGAACATAAATACACCTCCAAATTAGGTTCTAAACATCATCCAAACCTTTAAACACTATTGATTTCAATCACAATTCATCGATTTCTATATTGGGTTTTTATCCGAGTTCCATTCAATCGGTTATAAATTTCATTCTGTAATCAGAAATTAAATAATAATCTCTATTGGGTTTAGCATAGGATTTAGATTCCTACAACCTACAATCATATAAATTCATCAATTTCCATTTAATCTACACAACATGATTAAATCATCCAAAGACCCTTTTTCGTATGAGAACCCACCCAAAACGAATTTTGATAATATAACCCATCCCAAAATGAATATAGTTTACACCCACTATGATATGATTTGCAATACCACAATTTAAATGAAAACAAGTTTAACTACTTTCCTGAATAAATTCATAGGGTCTGATTTCCTTTGTTGTAAACGAATGTTTGACTAAGAACACATTTCTTGGTTGTGCTCCCGAAAGTTCTCTTGATTTGTCCCTCTTTTCTCCTCTGCAAATCTATGGTTTTCTTATTGAGTTGTGTTTTCCACAAACTCCCTAATGTAGATTTTATATCACGAATCCCAAAATTAAGCCTATGGGCCAAGCCCAAATGACCGGAACACCCCCGTGTGATCCCAATTATGCCTCGAGACCCAATTACTACCCCCAGGTACTCTTTTCGAACTATTTGGACTTATTCGGAATCAACTGTGCACTTAGAATCATCATCTGAGATAATTTTCTAAAATTCTCCAAATCTCAGCCTCAAATTATGACACAAGTGAATTTTAAAAATAACCCGAATTAAATAAATCTTAATTTACCGAATAAATGAAACCCTCCAGATTAATTTAAATCCTAAATAACCAAATTTATTTAAATTCTATATCCTAAAAAAGGGGGGGTGTTACAATTGGCACTAGTGGAGTTTAGGGAGGATACGCAAAATCATTTTTGCCACAAGAGTTCCCGCTCTAAAATCCGGTGTTGTGTGTGACTAAATTTATTTTCATAATTTATTTTTTGCAAGTCACCTTACATGAAAATGAATCTAATTAATAATATTTGGTAAATTGATATTTTTTCTTATAATAATTAATTGGATTTAATTCGAAACTGAATTGGTGTGTGGACAAATTACATCTTGAAACTAATTAATATTGATTAAATAGATTTAACCAACCTAGAACACATTTACGTTTGTGTTCCCTAATTTTTGAGGAATATTCTTTTAATCACGAGATCTAGTTTCATCCCCAATCCTTAAATATTTTGTAGTTATGTCGTAGTTATATCATCTCTCATATGAAAAAAATTATTTTTATAATCAATCCAACTCGATGCCAATTTTGTAATAATTTCCTCCACTTGAAATAATTATGAAATTTTCACTTTTAATTTATGAAGCTTTATGACAAGGTTTTGTAACTCATGTACTTGGTCCAAAACAAATTGATTATCACCCATAGTAAATTTTAAAAAATTAAAATTAAGAATTTATTTGTAACTTCCTTATTTGTTTTGTATTTGTATTCGAGAGCATTCTAGATTTCATGTAGAGATGACATAGAGTTATAAAAATCAGATAGTCAATTCAGACAAAGTATTCATAATGCAGGTATACCAATTAATATTTTGGACGTTTCTTCCTTTTTTGTGTGACAAATGACAATATCATCATCTTTTAACACATGAATTAGTTGAATTTTGGGAACTAAAACATATGCCATCTTTAATACTATTAGAAGAAGAAAAAATTCCTTTTCGAGAATAAATTTTGTTCCATCAAAGCGATCCAACTGAACGTTGAGATCTAGAAAATATGCCATATTTGTTTTCGCCTCCATTAAAAGAAAACCATATAATCGTTAAGAATATAGAATTGTAGTAATGGAAATTTGGAAGAGTTTATGGATTTGAGGCATATGAATATATTGTCCTTAAGGTGTTATTCACCTTTTAAATTGGGTTTGCTAATGCGTGTATAATTAATTACCTCGATGATATTACAAATCCATGGGATTCTTCAAGTAGCAAACATGAACAATTTCCACAAACAATGAACGAAATTGATAAGAAAAAAGATCATTTTTGGAATTATTAAAATGGAAGTGTTTGATTATTTTTCTACGAAAAATGTTATATTCACCAAGAGACATCAACCCCAAAACCACTTAATCATATCCCTTGCATCCAAATTATTTAGATTTATCATTCCAGATTGATCCTAAAAGGCACAATCTCACATCGATAACTAACCAAAGTGTTGCAAAAAAAATTCGACAATTCACAAGTGTGTTTATTTTTGAGTTGTTTAACTTTTTGACTTGATAAAAAATTAGAGACTCGCACTAGGAACATCTTGTTGGGATTTTATTCTTAAAACTATTAATAATGATTAACTTTCACTAAAGGCGTGTCAGTTCATTTAAAATAATAATTATGTTACGATAATGCCTTATATTTTGCTTAAATATATTGTAGACATGTCAGTCAATGGACCTCAGTAGGAATTATGGTGAGTCAGCTTTAGGTTGATCACTAGGATATTGGGATTTCAGTTCTAATACTATTGAAACGTTCACAACCTAGATAGGCTGTTGACACATCCTATCGTAACTATTGCAGTGCAATCCTAGTATTTTCTCTCAAACTATAGGATCTAGTATAATGATTTGGGAACTTAATAATTCAAAAGAGGATTGTCATCAGTATATGTTCATAATGAATTGAACGAAAACACCCATGAGATTTGAGTCTAAGATTGTCTAGATTAGACTCAAGAAATATCACACCATTTGTAGATGGTGGGGTGCATATATTCTTAATCTCAAGATTATGAGAATTAGAATGATTGCGCAAACATCACTTTGATTGCTAGGGATGGATGCGATATTATTTGTTATCGCATCAATTGATCCCCACACATTGGGTGATAATTATGTCAGTAGATATGAGATCATAACTCGAAGGAATCCTCATCTTGATAATACCGTGGATTGTTATACCCCTTGATACACTTATATGTTCCACCAAGTAAAAAATTGGTTGGCATATTATTTTATAATCCTAGTGGAGAAACAAATAAGTTAAATATGAGAATCACTAAAATTAATTAGGTATTGGTTAAAATAGATTAACAACAAATTAATTTGACCAGACGAGTATCAGACACTTAATGTGGGGAATCATATTATGTAACATAATCAACTTGGTAAAAAATACCTTATTATATCTGAGTTATTTCTGAGACAGTTAAATTGGGATGAAATCATAATTAGTTAGTGGAAATAATTATGATTAAATAAAGAAAGAAAATTGATACGGTGGTGTTAATTGGGGTTTCCTCGTATTTATTTGAATCCAATTAATTATTTGTCTTGGGTTTATAGTGTAGTCCATATGCCCAAGTAGTTAGGCCCAGGCTCTCAAAAAATCAAGTTTGGCCCAAGCCTGCCTTTTTTACCTGTATATAAAGATGTGGTCATGTGATTAATAATTATTATTAGTCATTAGGATTTGATAGGGGTGAGGGGAAATATTATTCACATTTTTATGAAGAGGACTAAATAGAAACCACCATATCTCATTGATAAGGAGGGATTTCATCTTAAAATGTGCCCACACACATACCTAGCTTGGGAAAGGATCATACACTAGAAGATCCAAGCTGTGCAGAAGGTTAAGAAAGGTTTTGAAGAACTTAGATGGGCAAAAACATCATCTTCATCATCAAATAATTTCTTCTCATACTAATCACAATAAGATTCTTTATGGTATGAATTCTTAAAACCCTAGGTTTAATCTTTAAATCTATTTCTTGTTTTTCTTTTCAATGCATGATTAAATAAATATCATTAATAATGATTTTTTTTTAATTTAAATGTCAATCTCAAGTTATCATCCCAATAATTGGTATCAGAGTCATGGTTGAGATTGATTGTGTATTGAAAAGGTCCATTTTGTCCGACTCAAAACCTTAGTTTTTATATGTTGTATGATTGTACAATCATGCGTATGGTATCAAACTAACATGGTTTTTCAGAGATTCTATGTTTATATCCCTTCCATTATGGTCACATATTTTTATTTTGTATGATTGGTCCTATAGTGGTTCATCCATACTTAGTTTTTTCTCCCAGTTTCGATATGGTTTTA
This sequence comes from Sambucus nigra, assembly GCA_949130495.1. Lineage (NCBI taxonomy): Eukaryota > Viridiplantae > Streptophyta > Magnoliopsida > Dipsacales > Adoxaceae > Sambucus > Sambucus nigra. The sequence continues at coordinate 146,731,910 of OX422207.1, forward strand.
TTAATTAAGTTTTCATTATCATTTAATTATCGATGTATTTGGAGGAGTTAAAATAGGGTTGTAATGCTCATTTATAGCTAGAATAATGTATTTACATGGGTATGCATGTTGGATAAAGTTTCACGGAGTTTGTTAAAGTTTTGACCTGGTTATGGAGGTTTTTATATGGTTTTTACAAAGAAAGACAAAGGTTATCTCGACGTAGCCAATGGATCGACCCGAGAGGATGATTGCTCGACCCCCTGGGCAGATTTAGTATTTAGCGATCTTGATGATTCTTGATCTGGTTCTTCATTCCAATCTTTTCAAAAGATGCAATGTTTTTTTCCATGAGTAAAGATCAATAAGAACTCATGGATATAATGAATTCTACTTCAAGTTGGACTCTATGTGAAAAGGAAGTCTTCTATAACAAGGATTATTGGGTTTGAAGAGTTTTACTTCAAGAAGGAGTCTAGGCCATAATGGATAGGTATAAATTTGCCTTATAGTTTTCTTTTATTTTATTTAATAATTTGCATGTATGTCTCTCTCGTATTATGTTGAATAATTTGGCATGTTGGTTGGATTAATTAGGAATACCCTATAACAACCCGTACGTTTCGGGACAATTAAATTCCATAATTGGGTGAAAATGGGAGATTTGAAGAATTTCTTAGAATAGTAATTTTTTGAATTTTTAAGGATTAGATGATTGTCGATGGGTGATATATTTACTTTTGGTATTAAGTAAATATGTCGAAATATTTTAATTATATGTCGTCGTTGAGTAAAGCGACAAGAGGTAAGATTTTAATTGGAAAACCCGCATTGAGATGTATTGGGTTAAATTAGTGAGTTGCGGTCAAGTACTTCGGATGGAAATTTTGACTACGCGGTGAGTCTCAGAATGGCCGAGATAGTCAGAAAAGAGTGTCCGATGACCGAAATTAAGTTTCGAGAATTTTTGGACCCGTTTAGACTCGTGATTGAGTAAATGAGTCATTTTTGGGTTAATAAGGGATAAACCCTTATTTTCTCTCTTATAAGTAAAGAGAGATGGGAAGAGAAAGAAAGAAAAGAAAGAAAAAGAGAGAAAGAGGAAAGGAATTAAGAGAGAAAGAGGAAAGGAATTAAGAGAGAAAGAAGGAACAGGAGAAAAGAAGAGAGAGTGGGGGATTCCGACCAAAACTCCGTCGGATTCGACTCGAGGTCGTAGAATTTCACCCTCCAGGCAAGTGTATACTTGATTTATTTCACTTTGTGCATTTATTTCATATTATAGTTGGTATACTATATGATTTTGGGTTAGAACCCTTAAAGAAAAATTGGGAAAACTTGTATATGAGTTTAGAGATTGATGTAATGTAAACTCTTAATGATTTCTAGTATTAAAACCATGTTAATGGAGTATAAAATTGAATTGACATGGGAGAAATGGCTAAACTAGGGTTTTAAATATTTTGGGTATAAATCTAAGAAAAGTTTGGTTTAATCCTCAAATTGATTGAGGTGTTTGTTGTAAAACATAGAATAGATACTTGTAGTATTGTTGGTGGGGATTAGAAACCTTAAGATTGGAGATTTGATTGAGTTTTGAATTTTGGGGCATATATAAACCCTAGGTAAATTTGGGATTTTTGGGCTAGCCAAATCGATTCGGACAAGCCGAATCGATTCGGTAAGAGACAGTTTGAAGTAGAACCATTTCGAATCGATTCGGACAAGCCGAATCGATTCGGTAGCCAGCGAATCGATTCGGACAGGCCGAATCGATTCGGTCTTGGCAGAATTTTGAGATTTTCTCCTTTTAAGTTTAGGGAGACTTAATTATGGTTTTGGAGATTAGTATAGGAGTTTCTAAATGGGATATTAGGACTCCTAGATGATGATTGGAGGAGGATAAGTAAACCTCAGATTTATTTAGAGTATGGTCCGGGGTATGGATTTAATTAATGTTTCGGGACAAGATACATTCGAGAAAATCTTTTGGCAAGCATGTATTGATATATTGATGCGTTTAGAACATTTATGGGCTGTATAAAAATCGGTAACATCCTAGAATGTGATTAGGATGGAATTTGGGGCTAATGGTCATCGTTATGTGTGTTCGGCAATTATGGCCGTTTATATATATATTCGAGGAGAAATATATATAGTATATATAATATGTGATTAAAGTATATATAGTATATGATACGGATGTGTATGTATATATATCTATATGTGGTGGTATATATATATGTGTGTGAAGCATACCCCCCTCTAATGCTATCATTAGCAAGTTTCAAGATGAGGGTGAGCACCCTGGCTCGAGGAGCAGAGTGTGAATATTCCCCAGGTCATAGTCGTCCATGTTTTTATTATGTGGTATACGTTTTTGGGATGAGACGTGGTGGGTATGTTTCGTTTCATTGCCGGTTAGGATCTATGACCGCTTCCCGGACGTTGTGATATATTTTGACCACGAAGTAGGTGCCGTTTAGTCCTACCGGTGGTCCCCAGTATGCTACGTGAGTTGGGCACTAGAAGATGATAGCATTGAGAGACATCATCCTCGAGTTATAGCTCGGTGGGATGGTTATTATACTGGTGTGTATCGTATATTACTTGTGTATGAGAACAAGGTAATATATATCTCTATGAGAATAAATAGATAAAAGAAATGAAAAAGGATAAATTCTTAGTCCGGGAGATATATCCGGATGTGTATTATGAAAATGAATATAGAATAAATCTCAGTCCGGGAGATAGATCCGGATGTGTAACATGAAGATGAATATAAAGAAATCCTGAGTCCGGGAGATATATTTGGATGTGCCTTATAAAAATGAATATAGAGTAAACCTCAGTCCGGGAGATATTATCCGGATGTATATTGTTAGATGTATATGAGAATGAGTATAATATGTATATTATTATATAAGTATATTTATATTCACTTTGTACTAAGGGCCTAATGGATCTCTACCATTGACCCTGCCAAGTAGTAGTGTATCGAGAGGGTTCCTTATTTGGATTTCGCTTCGCGAGACACCCCACGCACGAACCTAACGCAGTGTTGAGAATGGAGATAAGTTTAGCCCTTAGTAATCGGTTGTTGGGGTTTCTGGCAGACGAGTGAATTAGTACTCTTAGTACTAGGACTCATCTCCCTCATCACCCTCATTATCACTAAGTGTGGCGAGCATAGCAATCTCTTTGCCCATTCTCCTTATCCTAGGAGGACACTCTTTAGCTATGTGCCCTTTGCCCTCACACTCAAAGCACCTGATCTCATCCTCCTTGTCACTATCTTTGGCCTCCACTTTCTTTTTATTTGACTCAAAAGATATCTTTTTATTGGAAGAATTTTCTTTAGACATTTTGAGAAACTTTTTAAAAAATTTCGCAAACAAGGCCATATCTTTAAAATCAAAATCTTCCTCAGAATCGGACTCACAAACTTTTTCTTTCTTTTTCTTAAAATGAGTCTTTAAAGCAATGCCATTATCCTTAGCCTTAATGGTTTTAGGAAACATGTCAATCTCATAGGTTTGAAGATCTCCTATAAGTTCTTCCAACTTAAGTGATTTCAAATTTCCCAAAGAGTTCAAAACAGTGACTTTAGGAATAAAGCGTTTTGGGAGAGATCTCAAAATATTTTTAATGACATGCGTGTTATCAATCACCTCACCCAAATTAAAAATGGTGTTAACAATGTTTGACAAATGAGCATAAAAATCATCAAAGCATTCAGACTCAGACATGGTAATAGTCTCAAATTGGGTGGCCAAATTTTGTAAATTTGATTCTTTAACCGCATTCGTACCCTCATATGTCAGTTTCAAAACATCCCAAGCCTCTTTAGACGTGGTGCACGTCATAATTCGACAAAACCCATCAGGAGTGAAAGCTCCAGAAATAGCACTCAGACCACGGGAATTAAAATTAGACATTTTATAATCATCTTCAGTCCAGGCTGACATGGGTTTTAAAGAAGTGATATTATCAACGGTGACAGTGGGAGGATTCCAACCATTTTTGCAAAGCAACCAAACACGCTCGTCAATAGATTTTAAAATAGATTTCATATGAGCTTTCCAGTAGGAATAATTAGACCCGTCAAAAATAGGCATCTGATTATAAGTGCTCCATAGGAAAAATTGCGAATTTTTCACAAAATTGATTTTTTTTTTAAATCAATATCACACGATTTTGCGGAAAATAGGAATACGCGATAAATTAACATAACCTGCTCTGATACCAATTTGAAAAATCAAATAAATGCGGTGTGTGATAATTGATTAAATTAAATTCGCAAATTTTCAAGTAAACCTTATTTAATTAGAGTCTACTTTTAAACCAAATAAAGTCAGCCCTTAATCATGCATCTAAAGTGTGTGTGTGTCAACCCATAAATAAATAAAACATGCGACACAAATTTAAGGAAAAATCTCCGCAGGGCAAAACCTTTTATTTCTAAAACTTTGAAAATTTTACAAGACCATTGACTTACATACAACCTGATAATCGCCCACAAGTGTAACGCACGGTGTCTTCGTCAAACCTTCAAATCAACAGCTAGAAATATCATCGACTGGAATCTCCCGCGGGAACTCCAGGTGATCAGTAATGAAGAAGAGAACGGATTTTCAATAAGGGTTGAACAAAAGCAGAGCTGTGTTCTTGGGTTTCAAAAAGGATTCACAAAGGTTTGACAATGATGTGTGAATCAAAATGAGTTTTGGAACTAAAAAATATGAAGACTTGAGGTGATAGGACTCTCAAAAACGTCTTTCCAAGTCTTACACAAAATAACTCCCTCGAAGTTGGCTTTTATAAGGAAACCAAAAAGAGTTTTAAAATTTTGGAACTCTTGCCAACATCAGGTACCCCAAACCGGTTCTCCCCCCAAACCGGTGTGGCCTTCGGTTCGAAAAAATTCACTGGAATTGGGGCTTAAACACACAACATTCTTTCAAGGGTTTTTCTTGGATTTTTCTCCATTTTCAAAGGGCCATAACTTCTTCACCGTAGCTCTGATTGATGTGCCGTTTCTTCCAGTGTCTTTATGGAATCAAGCTCTTCAACTTTCCAATTGATTGGTCATCTATACGGTGGCTGTAAAATTACCAAAATTCCCTTGAACTTCCATATCTTACCTTCTTTCACTGTTTTGACTTCTCTTGTGTACCACGTGCATTAAGTCCCTAAAATCGTGGAACATGAAGTCATTGAGGCAGATGTGGGACACATGATGGAGATTATGAATGCTTGATTCTCAAAATTTGGATAGAGGTTGTCGTGCCAAATGTAGCGGCGTACGACATACATAAATGTAAGAAGTCGGACATGACAAAAATGTCCTTACACTAAAAAATATACAAAGGAGAAGAAAAAGGAAAATAGATACGAGTTAGAGCTCGGGTTTTGAAAAATATTTTAGCAAGTGCTTAACACACTTTAATATTTAAAATATGATACTCTCCATATTTAAATTGGTGTCTCACTCACATGAGATACCCCTCACCTCTCATCTAACAGTGCACACCTAACACGTGTATTTTAAAACACCCTAGCTAGCTACCCAGCCTAACTAGCACATCAAAAAACTTCCAAGTCACCATAGGCTATCTCGTATCCCGCGTAATATAAAATTTTCTAAGCTATCACCCGAACTTATACTTTATAATCTCTCACTTATAATTAATTCGCTCATAATTTATAACTCTCACTAGTTATTTACACTATTCACATTTTAGTGTTCTTTATCTCGTATAAAATATCCTCATCTTTATATACATATATCACATTCTTATTTTGGATTTTATACTCCTGGATGATCTAGAATTTATCTCACATTCCATTCTTTATTTCATCCGTATATATATATATATATACACACACACACACATATATACAATATACTATACACATCCAGTATATCCATACTTACATATCACACACACTATATAAGTATAATAACCATCCCTCGGAGCTATAACTCAATGGATGCAATCTCTACAATGCTATCATCTTTCAGGAAATTACTCACATATCATCCTGGTTTACCAATGGTCGGATTCTCACACCGACTTAGTAAAAATCAAATCACAACGTATGGAATGCAATCATAGTTCCTCACTAAAAATGAGAACGAAACATACCCACTACGTCTCACCCTTGATAAAAATCACACAATATAAATTGGACGCTATGACCTGGGGACTATACGCTCCATGCTCCTCAAGCCAGGAGCCTCACCCACATCGCGCAACTTCCCATTATAGCACTAGAGGGGTATGATTCACATAAATATATCATTCACACATAGTTATATTAATAATCATGTAATATATATGTTGTGTGTGTCTCTCTCTCTCTCTCTCTCTCTCTCTCTCTATATATATATATATATATATATATATATATATATATATATATATACTAGGGTGTACCCGTGCCGATGGCACGTTCATAATTTTATCGCGGTGCATTTTTGTTAGCGACGTATCATTACCAGCACACATAACTTTTATTTTATTTATTTTTTTATTTATATATTTGAGTAAATAGTAGACTTTCGTGCTATTTTATGATTTTATAGTTCATGTTCTCAATTTTTTATATGGTGAATATTTTTTATATTTTCTATTTGTGGTTGTATTAATTACATAACACTATTTATAACTTAAGGTAATTTACTCTTAACTTCACTTTTGTCACTTAATTAATTGGCGCCCAAAATGTCCAACTACATTACCAACCCGTTAGTGCCCTTATAACTTTATAAACATTGTATTTGAGTCTAATTACAGTTTCTTTATAACTATTTTATAATACAATTTTGTTAAATTTTTTGGAAAAAGTTAAAAGTTGTGGTTTTTTTATAAATAAAAAAGTATTACAAAAAATTTATAATCGACCTTTTTTTATAAATATGACTTTTTTCATAAATATAAAAATTTATTTTTTTATAAGACATTTTCGTTATAAAGTGACATTTTAATAAATAAGTTTTTTTTATTATAAAGTATATTTTTCAAAATATTTTTTTTATGAATTAAATCTCACTTTTCTGAAACATTATTTATGTATTTTTTTTTTTGTAAAATTGTTTTCAAAACATTTTTTTTTCAAATTTAATTTTATAAATAAATGACTTCTTTAAACTTAAAAAACAAACTTTTGTGCAAAAAAGATTTTTATCTCTTTTTGGTGTGAAACAATTTTTAATAACTTCTTATAAAATTTATTTTATATGTAAAAAATCACTTTTTATGAAACATTTTTTATAATGTTTCTTGTAAAACTGTTGATCACTTTTTATAAAATCTTTTGTAAAAGCCTTTATCATCGTGCCATAGGTTGTAACAAACTGATTTTCTTCTCATCATAATTTCATTTACAACAAACACGATAAATTAATTGATAGTTGACCAAAATTTATTTTTTAAGTTGTAAACTAATATCCGAGAAAATAAACAACTCCTAATATTTAGTTAATTTTATATAGAGAAAATGATCCTAATAAGCAACTATTTTTTATTCCTGTAATTTGGATTAGTGCCCATTTCAAAGAACCTAATGCGTCCACAGTTTCGTAACATAGTTCACTCGCTCCTTGCTACCTCGAGCCATGTGTGAAAAAATGCCTATAGTTTTTTATATTTTGACAGAGAAGTCTCGTGAGGTGCCTAATCGATTCTTTTAAAATCTTTAGTGCAAAAAATATGAGAAGCAATTGACATCCGCTGGAAAGTGGGGCTCCTTGAAAAATTTACTTTGGCTAATATTTTATAGTAAACTCTTACTTGAATGTGACAAATGAGGATATCAATGTCTAAATAGTTTTTTAAAAATAGGCAATGTATTGATATTGCCTAAAAATAGTCAATATAAGATTTAATCTTCCCTTGATAAATTTTTATATCAAATGATTTTAACTAACTTAAGGAGTGAAATTCATCACTTCTTGCCATAAAAAGTTCATACCCTTGTAAAAAATAAATATTCTACTTTTATGTCTAGAATAGCATTAAAAAACTTTTAAGTGAATATTAGTCATTTTTTATTAGTGGTAAAAAATATTAAACTCTCTTTTTCATTTTTTATGAGTGGAAAAAATATTGAACACTCTTTTATTTAAAAACCATTCGGCACGCAAAAAATAGTACAATAAAGAAAATTTATGATTCTAATTTTACAACAGAAATATTAAACACTCTTTTCATGCGGGTTGTTAAGTTTGAAAACTCAACTTTTTTGTACCTAGAGCCCCACCCGTTTTGTTTAAAACATGTTTTGTACTATCCAAAGCCTATGCTTTTAGGCCACCTAGGTATACTGTCTTTGGACAGTTGTCTAAATCAATTTTGATCGAAACGTTTTTTATTTGGAGCCACACAAACCAAAACTAAAGGATGGAACTACATCACTCTAAAATATGCTAATTAATACATCCTGGGCCCCACGTTGACATCGACCATGCATGTTAAAGCTGTTTTTGGCATTTTAAAGCCTTGGTCAAATTTTCTATCAAATGTTGGCTTTTATTTTTTCCCTCAGTACCCTCTATTTATTACTGTTGTTTTATGGGTATTTAAATATCGTATTAATTTTAAAGAGTTGGTATTCCCTATATCTTTTGTCATAGTATCTTCCGGACGATTTTGTGCAGTTCATAATATCTCTTTTGTGTCCAAGTCAGTTGGTTGATTTGATAAGAGACACCCTTTTGTATTTAATATTTTTTTTGTGTGTACTCACCTACACCAAACGTCTTACAATTACAGAGGAATCCACTGTGTTTGAAACGGGGCGTGCTGAAGCTGTGTACGCAGAGGAAGCCACCAATTTTTCTCAGTATCGACTATTTCACAATTTTTTATTTTACAAACAATGAGTAATTCCACTCGAGTCTTTCTAATCTCAAAATATAAATTTATTCCTCCAAGAAAATGTAGAAGAATAAAAAAAATAAAACTGTAAAGATGGAATAAGCTTTAAATGAATAGTAATTCAGTTTAAAAATATTGTTTTAAAAAAATTGGCCATTAATGCGTAAAATGAACAGTAATCCATTTTATAGAATTTCGGTATAAATATATATATATATACTACGACATAATCATGCCGAACGTACGATGATAAATTTGTTCCCGTGATATTTTGTACCCGTGCCGATAACACATCGATAAATTTGTTCCCATGATAATTTATATTTTAAAACATTGAAACTTTACCATGTATTTTGTTTATAAAAAGGAAAAAGTGAAGCTCAATTTAGTACCTGTACCATATCTACAATGATTACGGGCTTATGGTGTTCGTGATTAATAAAAAAAAAGAACATTTCATGTTGTGTTTATTTTGATCTAGCTTATTTTTATTAAAAATAAATTGTGTTATGCGGCTTTTACTTGGATTGTGTTCAAAATAATTAAACAATATATTTTATATTGTGCTTACTTTAGTGAGTTTCGTTATTATTTTATAAAATATTTTGTAATGTGATTTAATAAATTATACGAAGATAAAATTTATGCAGTTGACCCTAACTTTAAACTTGTTTGAAAAATTGGAATCATTTTATTCCTCATCTGCATTAACCCAATTCAAGATAGTTGTTCTAACTTCAGTGAACCCAACGACAACACCACTTCTTTAATAGGTTGAGGCTGAGACAAATTAAACCTTATCATTCAAGATTTAACACAAAACATTAGCGCAAAAAATGATCGACTCCTGAAAAAAATTAGGTTGGGGTCTCACCACTTTGAGCATCCCAGGTGATGGGAAAACACCAATCCTGTGTACAACTTTCCATTTGAATATGATCAAACCTAGTAAGGTTGATTTCAATTTCTTGTACTGATTGATGGGGGATATAACTTTAATGGCCAAGGACTAATAATATCCATAAAAAAGAAGTGTACTCACCAATTAATGTTTTCAAAATACAAATTTAGGAAGACTTGCGCGTTACAAAAGATATATATATATATATGTGTGTGTGTGTGTGTGTGTGTGTGTGTAGCAGAGGAAAAGACATCTCATAAAAAGAGATTTGTTTAGGACAAAAACGCGGAGCCCAAAGCTGATTGAATCGGAAAACCCATACGTACAAAAAAGTGTGTTCACATATTCTGATCAATAAAGAAAGTGATAATCTCAACTCCATTAAAACGGAGATGGAAAACCTGATAATTAATCAATAAAGAAAGCGAAAAAGAAAAAGAAAAAGAAAAAGAAAAAGAAAAAAAGGATCTCAAATTAACCCATTACAGTTTGAAAAAGGATCTATTATCTCAAAAAAATATAATATCCTTAAAAAAGTGATAATCTTTTATCTCAGCTCTCTCCATTGACATGGTCATCGAAAAAGGAGTTGGGGGATGGGTTCCTTCTCGCCGGAGCTTTCGTCTTCCAGTATAAATGCCTGTTTGGTGAACACCAAATCAAATTACACACAAATCAATTAATTACAGTTGCCAATCAAAAAAATACCGTAGATCACAGTGTTGGTGCAAAAGAAAAACCCAATTAATCACCTGAGTAAAAAAAATACACGAAAGAGTACACACATATAAAAAAAACTCTCATGAATACACAGATTAAAATACACGCATATAAAAATCTCTCGTGAGTAAACGCATAAAAATACATTGATATAAAAACCTACATGGGAAATACACGAACATGCCTTCACTTGAGTATAAAAACCTATGTGAGAAATAAACTACACGCACAAACACAGTCCCCACCTCATTAAACACTATTGGGTAATAGCTATGTTTTGCCCCGATTACCATTTCTACCGTAATAGCTGTGTTTTTTTGTTGGGGGCGTGGAGAAACGACTTTAGATCTTCAAACCTTCAGCTGCAAAAACAATGTAGAAACAACATAAAATAGAAAAAAGTAAAATCAAACTCCAAAGAAAAACATTAACGGTGGTTACGCGATGGAAATCTGCCAACCGGAGCTAAAGGACTCAGCCAAGGGGGTTACGCGCTGGACTCGGTGAAAAAAGGACTCAGCCACGGGGTTGCGCTAGAAATGCTTGTGAGCTCTGCTCTATGAAAAAAAAAACAATGAGAGACCTGTTATGAGAAGGAGTCTAAGTTTTCAAATTAAAGTGAGAATCTCACTTTAATTTTTGAGACTGTCAATTCATTATTTTGAGATCCGTGATTCTTAGCTTGCAGTCCATTTTTTTGAGACTCGTGACTCCAACTCTCAACCAAGTGGCACAATCCCAACCGCTAATTGATAAACACCAAATCCCCCAAGATTCAATCTCAGCCGTTAGTTGGGGAGGACAAAAAGTCCCTCCTCCTTTATTATATATATATATATATATATATATATCACATCAAATCTGGTTATCATGCCTATCTCTCATGTCATTAGCCTATAATCTTGAATATACCAATTCACAATAATTTATAAGTATACACACAACTTATATTAATCCCCTAAGTATCCACTCACTTATGATACAATTCTAACATAAATGTATATTCCTGAATAATAGCTTATCACATCTAGCTAGTATTCTTAAATCATCTTATTTGCACCTTAGGATTTATTCATATATATTCTACCCATATATATAATCGGCATATATATATTCTACACGCATAAATATATATGTACAGATCCGCCAAATATTTCCTCTAATGTTGTTTGTCCTAAACATTCCTAAAATTTATACCCCGAATTTCATTCCCACAAATCCTAGGGGTCACACATCGCTAATTTCATCATCTAGAGGTCCTCACCCTCTAAATAGGATCCCCTATTATTTATCTTAAAAAGGGAATTAGTATTTAATCCCTTTAGGCCAAGAAAAACCTCTTAAATTATTCTGTCTAAACCAAACCCATGGCCTCAAAAACGAACCGATTCGGTTCCATATAGACGAACCGAACCGCATCTGGATCGGTTCTATATGAACGGTTCCTTTTCTCTACAGGTTTATCTTTTTCTAAACCTCCAACACTCCTCTAACCTAAAATTTATGGTCTCCAACCTCATCAACCATCAATATACTCATCTACACACTAATTTATTCTTGGGGTTCATCAATTAAACCAAGAAAATCAACTTGTTTCTTAATTAAACCCTGACTTTCATTTCTTCCAATTTCTCACCATAATTTACACCATTAACATGGATTTTAACTTAGATTTCATGTAGGATTATTATCACATCAAAATCATATGAAATCATCTCCCCAAAACCCATTTTTGTACAAGAATCCCAAACCCAAAATCTTATAGTTTTCACACCAACTATAATATGAACAATAAACACACGTAAATCATTAAGGCAAGTTAAACACTTGCCTAGTTGGATAAATCCGATGATCTCGTGCCGAAATCCGTCGGAGCTTAGCCGAAGTTCTCCTCATTTTTCTCCCTTTTCTTCCTTCTTTCTCTTCTTTCTTCTTTCTTTCTTTCTTTCCTTTCTCTTTATCTCTTTCTCTCATGGCTTATAAGAGAGAAAATAAGGGTTATACACTTATTAAACCCAAAATTGACTCGTATACACAAATGCGAGTCCCTACGGACCCAAAAAGTCTCTGAAACCCAAACACTACCCCCCGAGTACTCTATTCTGACTTTCTCAGCCTTTACGAGACCAACCGTGCACTCAAAATTCCCATCTGAATCACTTATAAAAAATTCACGTATTAAACCCATCACATCTCCACACGTGTTTTTCGAATAGAATAGCATCAACTGTCGCTTTTATTCACATGCGACATGAGATAAAAATAGCCCATCTCATTTATTTTATATTTTCAAATTATTAAATTACACCCACTCATGTAATTTAAATATCCATAAAATTACGGGGTATTAAAACTTGGGGGAGGTTCTTTCAAATGCAATAGTTATTAAACTTTGAGTGTTCATAGTGGTATGATTACAAGTTCGAGAGAACCTATAACCCATAAAAGGGTTAAGCACATTGAGCAGCTATTTCACCTAGTTTGAGAGATTGAACGAAGCGGGTGATAAGTTTTGACCAAGGTTGTATCGGATAACACTCGATCAATCCTCTAATCATAGAAATAAAATTATCATGTAAATGGGTTGGGAGTTAGATACATGGCTTTAAGACTAAGTGGCAGATTGTTGGGGACTTATTCTTAAAACTATATATGACATTCACCTTTCATTAAAGGTGTGTTACTTCATTTTAAAATAAGAATCATGGTTATAAGAATGACTTATATTTTATTTAAATATATTATAGGCATTTCGGTCAATAGAGCTTAGTAGGAAATTTGATGAGTCGACTTCGGGTTGATCACTAGGAGATCAAGATTATGGTTCTAACATTATTAAACATTCACAACCTAGATAGAAGGTTGACACGTCTTATTGGAATGGTTGTGATTCAATCCTAGTGGTTTATCTCAAACTATGGGAACAAGTGTGATGGTTTAAGAACTTGTACGATAGTTCAACAGAGGATTATGATGGGTACATCCCAGAAATGTATTGAATGGGAACACCCATGAGATTTGAGTCTAAGGGTTGTCTAGATTAGACTTGGGCAATCTTACACCATTTGTAGAGGGTGGGGTACATAGATTCTTAATCTCGAGAATTATGAGGATTGGAATGCTTGTGCAAATCTCTTCGATTGCTATGGGTGCGGGTGTGATCTGATTTGATATCATGTCAAATGATTCCCCACTTTAGGTGACGGTTGTCTGAGTAGGTTTGAGATCATAATTCGGAGGAATCTATGTTCATGGGATACCGTAGATTGGGATAACCCCTTGATAGACTTATATATTTTGTTTCCACCAAATAAAAACCTGGTCGGTGGATTATTTTATAATTCTGGTGAAGTAGAAAATAAGTTAAGTCTGAGAATCAATGAAAATTGATTAGATATTGGTTAAAAATGATTAATGAAAAATTGATTTGGTCAGGCGGATATCAGACGCTTAATATGGGGAATCATGTTATATACCATAATCGACTTTTCAAAAAAGACCTTAGTATATTTGAGCGATTTATGAGATAATAAAATTGGAGTGCAGTCATAATTATTTAGTGGAATTAATTATGATTAAATAAAGAAAAATAATAATTACGATAATTGAATTTTTGGGGTTTCCAAGTATTTATTTGAATCCAATTTAATTATTTATCTTTGGTCCCTAGTGTAGTCTATATACCCAAGTAGTTAGACCCAGACTTTTAATAAACATATTTTGGCCCAATCCACCTTTTGTACTTATATATAAAGGTGTGGGGAGGGGTTTTAATAATTGTTATTGGTCATTGGGTCTTGAAAGGGGTTAGAGAAAACACCATTCACATTTTGGTGAATATGCCTAGGGATATACCATCATATCTCACTCATAAGGAAGGGTTAATATCAAAAGGTGTCCATGCACCTACTTAGCTTTGGGAAGGATCATACATATAAACTAGAAGATCCAAGCTTTACATAAGGTTAAGAAAAATATTTAGAGACATTATATGGACATAAAAATCATCTTCATCATGAAATAATTTCTCCTCATACGAATAATAACAATATTCGCTATGGTATGAATTCTTGAAGCCTTCGGTTTAATCCTTAAACCTAGTTCTTATTTTTCTTTTGAATGCATGATTAATCAAAGATTTCGGACAACAATTTTTTCGCATTTAAGTGTCAATCCCAAGTTGTTTTCCCAACACATAATCCTTGATAAACATAAGTAAATAGTTGTATAACACAAGCCCTTATTAACCCACTCTAACTTCCCTTTTTTTTATCATGCCTTCCCCTTGGCTTCCCATGTTCCACACTATAGGTTGCAGCTTTTTGTGAGGAAAGGAAATGAAAAATGTTCGAAAGTTACTTTACTGCACGTTTTGATGCGTTTGGTTAGCATGAAAGTTGTGGGATCCATTTCTCAAATTTTCTTGCAGGAAAAACTCTCATAAAACACATCCTACTAATCACTTAGGATCTTCCAAGAAAGTGAAAGGAAACTTGGGTATATTACCATGTAAACAGATTTATTTATTTATTTATTTAATATTATTATCTATCCATAATAATACATTAGACAATGACATTTTTACGAATAAAATATTCTTGCTAACTTTTATTTTATATTTTATAATGTTTAAGTCATGATAATGTTTATTAAATTAACTTATTTTTTGGTAGCTTAAATAAGAAATATATTATACTTTTGTTTATTGCGAAGTAATAACTTTGCAAATATGTATCAATATCATTTGCAATATTTTTTTTTATAATTTTTCTTGTGAAAAAAACACACTCGGGAAAAAAATCCTTATATTTGACTTCACGTTTTCTGAAAATCTTCGAGTCAATTTGATTTAAGATTTTTTGTTTGCACCCACCTAATTCATGAACTCACCTCACAAACATGTTACTAAGAATCTACTTTATATTTTTTAAGATACCCTTTAAAAACATTTATCTCACCCCATCTAAATCCAAAATCCTCTATTTAACTCTTTTGCGTATGTAATACAAAAATATGTTTTGTTCTTTTTAATAAAAAAAGGGAAGGAAAAAGAGGAAAATATTTACTTTTTGTTATTTTAACAAATAGTGTGTTATGTGCAAGAGTAAAACACCTAAATTAAACCTAGACTGGGTGGTGAATAGGTTTGAAGGCATCTTATGATCAATTTTTAATTTTAAACAATTTTACTTGCACATTGAAGTTACTCAAAAAAAATTTACCAAAATGATTTGATTAACTCACGGAATAATTTATTAGGCTAACCTAGGTGAATAAAGCTAGATTTAACACACCTAAGCTAATTTTAGTTCAATTCACTATATTTAATTTAGATTTAAGTGATGTATGTGATTAAATGTGCGCATACAACTATTAATCATTTACAATCAACCATAAGATAAAGATTATGAGGAAAACTCCCACCAAGGGGTAAAAAATATCGATGCACTATAGTTCTTATTTCTAATAGAAAAATAATTTTACAAAAGACAAGAAGCTACCTCTCACACAATCTCTATCGTGTAGGTACCTATGAACTTTTATACTCCACCCCATAGTCAATCAGAATCCACAACGAGCTCCATGCTATGAATGAATAAGTTCATTATCTTCCTGAGAAGTCGCACCACACTCCGATGTCTCCAATGAACTGTAGTGCCTACTGTTTTAGATCTATGAGTAGATGATCTTACAATTTAATGGTAGACTGATTTGAACTGAATAGGCTATATGAAATCTTAACGAAAACACTCTGAGTTCTCTCTCAAAAGCATATATCATGTTTAGATCTAATCTTTATCAATTTTGTAGGGAACAAGTGAAATTGGAAAGAGAAGCAAGGGTAAAATACTTTCAAAAGTGCGCTTTAGTAATAAGGTTTTCAGATCACCTAAAATAAGAGGTAAATTGGCCTATTTACAAGAAAATTTTTAATTTTGGGTCAATCCAGTGCACAGTTAGATTTGTCCATTCACATATCCAGTATGGATATCGTGCTAACACCGTGCACACGGGCCTAAAAGGAGGTCGTGCGAACTATCTATGTACATAACCCTTAAAATAGTCCTGTCAATGGATCGAATTTTATCCAAATACGAATCCGATCCATTTTAGCAGATACGGATCATGCCTAAAATTCAATTATCTGATTACCCGATTATCCATTTTGAAGAGTGGCCCTTGTGCTTGTGTTTCAA
Organism: Sambucus nigra; assembly: GCA_949130495.1. Classification (NCBI taxonomy): domain Eukaryota; kingdom Viridiplantae; phylum Streptophyta; class Magnoliopsida; order Dipsacales; family Adoxaceae; genus Sambucus; species Sambucus nigra. The sequence continues at coordinate 146,748,589 of OX422207.1, forward strand.
ATCAAACCAATTTTCACAAAAAAATTATCCAACTTTTAATTTACACCAAACCAAGTTGTGAAAAACCAATTTTTACTTTAAACCAATTTTATCTTGATTAATCCTAAACATGCATCTAGTGATTAAAGCAAGTAAAGTAAAGTAAAGTAAAGTAGAGAATACTCACAATGCAGGATATACGAGAAAAACCCAAGACGGGAAAAAACCTCGGACGGCCCAAGCCAGACAATCACTATGAATATGGAATTATAATGAACAGACAAAAGACTCACTCAACGACTCGATCCCTACGGGTCTTGACGCTCTTCTGATCTTCAACCACGCATAAAGTCCTTCTTCCACGATACCTGTCCACAACATATGCGTCCACGTATGTCTCGGTGTCCACAGAATGGCTTTGATACGTCTACGATGTCGAACAAGAAGTCCTTCTCTTTTCTTCTCCGCAAAATCGAGATGTTCAAGTATAGAACAAACCTTCTTGGTGCAGAAAGATCACATAAATATATAGTAATGATAACTCGGATCTTTGTAAACTCTAAGGATGTGTTAAAGCTTTGAAACCTTAGAAAAACATGTGCAAAATTCGTACTGGATTGAAAACGGTTTTCCAGATTGCAAACCTCTTTAATTCTGACGAAACCACGCTTTAAATAGGAAAAATTAACCACCTCAAAAAATGTGTCGCTCGAACGAGATTGACCAGTCGTTCACGTGACACAACCATCTCGCTCGAACGATACGAGTTGTCGTTCGAACGACGCACGTGTCATTTTGAGATCCAATTAAGTCAAACTCTTTTTCGAGCTTATCAGAATAAAATGTAGTGCAAACATTTAAAACACTTTTAAAAACATTTTCCTTATAAAAATTCATCCTTATCCTTTTATAAAAATTATTCCGAGTTCCATTAATTATACGCATTCATACCTTGATCTCGGAATGCAATTAACTTGAAGACGAATAAACTTGCACTAATTAAACTTCGGCATGATTAATTCTTTGAAGTTTTGCCGCAATGTCTTCAATTTCTTCAATACGTCATATACCAAGTGGGATCGTGACAAAAATAAAATATCCCTATGACATATTACAAACATAGTTTTGTTCACGGAATTGAGTCAAAATAATACAGGGACTCAATTGGAAATTTATGTCTTTCACGTTTAATAAATGGAGCAGATTTGGATTCATATACTCCGATCCGTTAATAATCCGATCCGATTAATATATATATATATATATATTATATAATATATTTTTAATTAATATATAGTGTATTTAATAATATTTTTAATATAAATTATCATTGTTCTTTATTTCATTATCTGTTCTTTTGGAACATTTGCAAAATAAATTTATGAAATAAGAGTTGAAAAGAAAAATGTTGCAAATCAAGTTTAACACAAACGAATAATCGGATCGGATCCGAATCCGTTTAATATAAATGGATATGGATTTGAATTTGAATTTGCCTGATCCGATCCAATTAATAAACGGATCGAATCCGAATCCGTTTAACATAAATGGATATGGATTTGAGTTTGCCTGGTCCGGTCCGAATCCGATCTGTTTACAGGCCTACTTAAAAATATTTAAAAGTTAAAATAAAGCATGACCAATTCCTAAAATAGTTTCAAAAACATCTTAAACTCTATGAGACTTTTTCAAAACCACTTAATTACCTTTTTGTAAAATCTTCACAAATTTTCAAATAAGCTGCAAATTTTATAAATCATTTAGAAAAATGTGCACATGTGTGTTTTTAGCCTTGTACAGATCACAACTACATAAAGGATACATCTTCTTCACTTCAAATGAATGTACGGCTCATGAATTCTGTAATGAGTGGTGGTGTATGATCTTCAAGGTTTATATAACTTAAACTAGACCGCACCTCAGTCATAATGAATCAAATGAATTTGACTTGAATGGCTCAACAACTCAAATATTTTGATATGAGAATAAGCCAACTAATATAAATTAAAAAATTACATTTTCAATGAATATACACTCCTGAATTCTTCAATGAGTGGTGGTGTATGATCTTAAATATTTCAGGTTCATCTAATTTAAACTAGACTGCACCTCACTCATAACTAATCAAGTTTATTTGACTTGAATGACTAAACAACTCAAATGTTTTGACACAAGAATAAACCAACTAATATTTATTTCAAAATTATATTTTTAATTTTTTTCAATAAATAAAGATTAGGATGAAAAGGGTCATTTTTGTTATTTATAATGAAGAAAAAATGGGCAAAACTAGAAACACGGCTTCTTACTTAAAAGAAAACATTTAATAAACCATTTTATTTAATAAATATATGAATTTACTAAAGTGTTTTAAGTAAATAAAGAAAACATAACCTATATAGTTTACGTATTATTTAGTAAATTTTACCTTGATAGTTTGAGGGGAAAGCGATGTGTTGCTTAATTAATTAAACATGAACTAACTTGGGCAGGGGGGGGGGGGGGGGGGGATAGGTTAGAAAGTATCCTCAGTCAATTTTTCGCAATTCAACAAAATTGTTCCCAATCTATAATCCTTAACACTTGAATTTAGCAAAAACTTCTCATATTTTTAAACACACATAAAAGTTAAAATTAAGTGAATCTAGTTAATAAAACCTAGATCTATAACACTTAATCAATTTTATAGAAAATCACCAGATCAATACAAGTCTATGTGAGGTGTGTGCAATCAAATATGTACAAACAAACACATATTAATATGAGATATATTTTATCAAGAAAAACCCCCATTTAGGCATAAAAAATTTTGACGCACACACAATTTCCATTTATACTTGAAAAGTAATTCTACAAAAGGCAAGAAAGTACCTCTCACACAAACGCTATTGTGTAGTCACCTATATACCTTTAAACTCTCTCCCATAGCAAATAAAAATCCACTACAGGCTCCATGGAATGAATGAAGAACTTCGATCTTAATTGTAGTCGCGCCATACTTCGATATCCCCAATAGAAACATGTGTCTCGAAATTTAGAGAGTGGAGTCTTAGATCATAATAATTCTTTAAAGGTAGATTGAATTGACAAAGTTAGTGTATGATCTGAACCAAAGAACCGTCAATTATCTCTATAAGGCATTAGGTCAAGTATAGATCTAAATTTTGACAACATAAGAGGGAACAAGAGAATTGGGAAAGAGAAAAAAAGATAAAATGCTCTCAACCTCGAAAATTCTCTCAAAGATGTATTTTAGTTATGAGGTTTTTAGATCTCAATAAAATAGAGGGAAACTGGCCTATTTATAAGATTTGTAGCGAATCTGGACCCTTCGTGCGAATAGATAGATATGTCCGTGTGCACAAGTCTATCCATTATGGACATCATGTACAATTTGTGCGCATGTGCATAAAGTAAGGGCATGCGAGCGGTCAAGGAAACAAAATATTTTTTTAGATTTTTAATTTTTCAAAAGGCCTAGACCAATTCTCAACTCTGTTTAAAAAACAGATAAAAGTCTCCAAGATTGTTTAAAAATCACTTAATCCCCTTTTATGTAAAATCCTCATATATTTTGAAACCAAGTGAAATTTAAAAAATGTTTAGAAAATGGGCACATGTATTTTTAGCCTTGTACAATTCACAATACATAAAAGGATACATCTTTTTCACTTCAAATGAATGTACAACTCCAGAATTCTTCAATGAGCGACAATGCATGATCTTTAATTCTTCAATTTTAAGGTTCATCTAACCTTAACTAGATCGCGCCTTACTCATAACGAATCAAGTCTATATGACTTGTTGGACTCAACTACTCAAATGTTTTTCCATGGGAATCTAACCAACTGTAAAAATATATATATAAACTTACATTTTCACAATTTTTTCTAATTGGATTATTATTTTTTTAATTGGATATGTTTGTCGGATTTAGATGTGTAAATGATCCGAGCCGAGCTTGGGGTTGCTCATGCTTGATTTGAAATGTAAACGAGCATAAAAATATGATCATGCTTTCTCATTTTACTTAAAAGTTGAGCTCGAATGAGCTTCCAAGCAAATGAAAACGAGTCGATCTCTGAGTAACTTGGTTATTTTATACTAGTTTAGCATCTACATTTGTAACCGAGCTGAATCCGGGATGAGCTCAACAAGAAAACGATCTTAGAAAAAATTTCAATCTTGGATCATTTATTTTAAGAATTTGTCTCGAATGAGATTTTTTCCGAATGAATACGAGTCGAGCTCGAGTAGTTTAATTCTTTTTACAACTCTAGTTAGATTGTGTAGGACATGTGATCTCAAGTTTTGAAAATGAATGTGAACTGAAAATAATATATAATTATAATTCAATTAGTAAGATATTTTAATTTTTTATTAAAATGTACGACAAATGGATAAAACTAATATCTTAACCCAAAATTAATTGAGGATGTAATTGAGATAAAATAAAAATTTCTCTCAATGAGACAATGTATAGTTGGGTGTCTCCAATAACTTTATTAGATTTTTTTTAATTTCAATAGTGTTTTGTCTAATTGAATTCTACCATAATATTAAAACTATTGATAAGCAACACCTTCCTTCCCCGGACAAATGGTCTGGCACGCCAACCCCACTTTCTCCCATCATTTAAATTGAACTTTGAAAGATGATGTGTTGAAGTTTCTTTAGTGTCTTTAAGTCAATTACGTGTTGGTGAAAAATCAAACCGTTCAGGTCGTTGGCCCTTGATATCCTCTCTGATTTCCCATGGTCTTTAAGGTTTAACCGTTCCAGTCGTTGGCCCTTACCTTCTTGTTTTTACTTTTAATTGGTGTTAATTTATGGCTCTCCTCTTTACTTCATAGAACCGTAATGTTGATCTAACCTTTTGCCTCGTTAAATTTCATTAAATTTTTTTTATAATATTATGTGTCACATGTTTCATTTTACATTATTTGTGTGAATATATTATGTATTTTTCGTTGGATCAAATACCAAACTCGTTCAAACATTTTTTTAATAAATATTTAGTACAAAACTTTTTATTTTATACCAAAAATTCCCCCAAACACCCATTTAACTTATATTCTCTTGTTTTTAAAAGTCCGCGCCAGCGGCAACACCTATTTGACTTATATTCTATTGTTTTTAAAAGCCCGCGCCAGCGGCGTGATGAATGACTTTTTGAAGCAAAATAAAAAGGTTTGGACTAAACGTGTATTAAAAAATATTTGAGCGACTATTTGGTATACGCCCCTTTTTCTTTTGCAATGCCCTTCCTAACTTGCATAATTAATTGTGTGGTTGTTTCTGACTATAATATTGTTGACATCCGGCTTTTGATGAATTATCTATGGTAGTATAGAACTCAATTTGCAGAAGTGTTAAGAGTTTTTAGTTCAACTAATTTTGTGGTTATGTTGGAGGCTATGACTGCTTTTAATACTTTACACTCATACTATGAATCTCTCACATTATAATATAACTCTAGTACATTTAGTGGCAGAGCCAAGAATTTTTTTGGGTGGGGTTACATAAGAACATGCCGGTGAAAATTTTCTCTAAATGTTGGAGGTTCGGATAATTTATCCCACTTGAAATTATATTGCATATTATACCAAACAGAGAATGGGATAATATCATCATATCCCACCTTATAATCCAGCGCATCAAACGAGCCCTATATATACGTTGGAGGTTTGGATGGGAGGCCCGAGGCAATTTTTTTGGGTGGTGTTTATGGATCTTTTAAAATATTCATTCAGGAATAATATTGATTGTTATTTATTTTATAGCTATCAACAATTATCATTGAGGAAGTATGGACAATTTTATAATTATCAACAAAGTACGCAGGTATTTATTATTTTAAGCCTATTGAAACTCAACATTCATTATCATATAAATGTTAAATATTCGATATTTATAACAATATTTAATATTGTTATAAATTCACATTGTCAAATTGAAGAAATCAATTGAGTAAAATAGGCAACTATACATTCATAAATCTTAGATTCAAACTTCAATTGAATTAAAATGTAAGATTTAATGAAATTACCTCAATAGAAACAACAACTAGAGCAATGTACGAACCATATTGCAAAATCCTAAACATCAACCAAATCAAGGAGTGATTTGTATGATATTGGAAATCAAAATAACTTACAAAGCTAGTAATATATGAGCAAAGTCCGAGGCTAGAGGATGTGATGCTTGGTTCGGTTGCCTGATTTTGTTAAGAGAGAGAGAGAGAGGGGTTCAATGCAGAGAGGGCGAGAGAGAGGTTCGATGCTTCAGGGGTGGTGTTTTTAGGTTAGAATTTAGAAAGATTTGTTAGATAACAATACAATTTTACCCTTAAGTTTTAAAACGATCTGAAGACAAAAAAATATAAATAATGGTCACTAACTTTGTGCTAAGGACTAACAACTAAGGCCCCTATATATAATAGGGATAATGTTAACATCCTTTTACAAAAGAAGTCCAACCCCCAAATGTTATACCGAACTGATACAGAAATTATAATTGATTTGGAAAATCTTTTTCATCCTTCTTCACTTGCCTCTAGCGAGGACCAATTCTAGGAGGAAAAGACTTTTCAAATCAATCTTAAATTGTTGATGGATTTGGGATATCTTTTGGATGTCGGATTATTTGAAAAAACTGTCGTTGGAGTGGATCGTTTTGTAATTCTATATATAATATACACAATATTATTAAGTTGACACATTGCATGTAATTAAAGATGGAAAATATAACCAAAGGGGTTCCCCCAATGGTTACCAAGACCCTTGCTTGGCAAGTGGTCTAACGTTCAAGTCAAATGAATGATACCACAACTGACACGTACCCATTGAATTCATAATATACATTTACTTTCAAATCAAATGACCACAAACATTTGTGTTGACAAAATAATAAATCAAATATTATTTTGTTTCTGACGTGAACTACACGTCAATGACCTAAAAATCAAGACAATATGATTTCTAGAGAGATAAATAAAAGAGCTCTTATATTTCAAGAATTGAGGAATTGAGTACAAAATGAGAATACAAAACCTATTTATAGGAGGGCTATTACTTGCTAATCAAGTAATTACCTAAAATGACTAACTAAAAATAAAAGAATGCCTAATTAGTCTCAATCATGCTTAGAGGCTAATTAAGGAGAGAAAATGACTAAAAGGAACTAAAAATAGAAATAAAAGGAAAATAACAATGGATTCCCATCACTCTCCTCGTCTTCGAAAAAGTTTCTCCTCGAACTTGCGAAATTGGAGAATCGCGTGAGAAGTTCCAAAAATGTGAGCAAAACTTGTGAGGCAAAAAACAAATTCCGTGAAAATTCGAGGAAGGGTCATTCTTTTTCAATTCTTGATTTCAAGATCCATCTTCTTCCTCTTGCCTCTCATGTCAACCATAAAAAATAGTGCCCACCCGGGTCAAAAACCATTTTCTTGGCCTCAAACCCTAGTTCTTGAATTTGTTGGAGGGTTTTCTTGAGGTTGGAAATATACGATAGCTGCTCGATAGGGTAGCTAATGGGTTTCTGATGTTTTCCGGGGTTGGAATGACCCCGAGGTGTCTTCTGGACTAGGATTTCAACTTGGACAACAACTTTATAGGGCTTTGGAGTGTCGGCTGGACAACATGGGGGTAGGTTTGGGTTACCTTGTACCGAAAAAGGGCCGGAGAAGGGATTTGAGGGTCGGCTGCCAAGGTTGGGTGGGTCGGCGGCATGGGAAGAGGTCATGGCAGCAGGGTTAGGGCTGTTTGGGGCTGGGGCAGGGACATAGGGTTGGATAGCAGCGGTGGGGTTGAGGCGAGGTGCGGTGGGGGTGCGGCAGATTTGGCTAGGGTTTTGAGGCGGAGGGTGAGGTTTTGAATGTTGGAGGGGCTGCGTAAGTGGAGGGAGGGTTGTGGGGTGAGGGAAGAAGGGGGCGGAGGTGTGGGAAGGGTTTGGGACAGCTTCTTGGATGGAGATGATTGCGGAAACGTGGGTTGACACATTTTGATGGCTAGGGCTAGGGCTAGGGTTAGGGTTTTGAAAATTGGACAAAAGTTGAAAAATGGATTCCAATTGTTGTTTCATTTCTCGTTGGCTCTCCTTCAATTCTTGATAACTTTCTCTCAACTCCTTGTTGATCTCAACTTGAATTCGCATTGTCTTCTCCGGGGCCATTGAAAGTAGTGCACGCTTTTTGATCACCAACACACCAATTGGGGAACGACACCTCGCTCTGATACCAATTTGCCGAGAACTACACGTCAATGACCTAAAAATCAAGACAATGATTTTTAGAGAGAGAAACAAATCAAGTAATTACCTAAAATGACTAAAAAGGACTAACTAAAAATAAAAGAATGCCTAATTAGTCCCAAACATGCTTGGAGGCTAATTAAGGAGAGAAAATGACTAAAAGGAACTAAAAATAGAAACAAAAGGAAAATTAAAAGGAAAATAACAGTGAATTCCCATCAGTTTCAATAAATGATTTGAACAATTTTTCACGAAATAAACAATAAAAAATGAAGATACAATATTCCCACAAATGGCACAAATTTATATACATGCTTATATTGAAGGACACATACGAGGCAATACAATATATAAACTCAGCATTTGTTATATCATTCGTGAAGTAGATGGCTTTCATCGCTATGTTCTATACCACTATTTGAGATGCCATTGGAAGTTGTTATTCGGGTTGATAACAACTGAGAAACAATATGCATTGTTGGCCTTGAATGTGGATTGGCATGTAAACATGCTCTCACTAGTATTATAATGGATAGCAGTACCTCCTCGACTTCGATTGAAGGATGTGGAAGGCGTTGGTCAACCACTTCTTTCACCTGTATTTTTTCAACTGATGAGGATAATAGAGAAGAAACAAAGTCACCAGGATGCTTTCCTCTGATCACTTCCAGTGCCAACACGCCAAAGCTATACACATCACACTTTTCAGTTACCTTCATCGTGTAAGCAAACTCTGTGGAGATAAATAGAATAATGATCAGGTGTCATCCCCTATATTAAGTCGGTTTAAATTGTATGTCTAGCATTATTGACAAACCTATATTACCTGGTGCGACATATCCGTATGTGCCTGCAAGCGCGCTCCAATTGGATGAGTCCAGCTTCAAAAACTTAGCCGTGCCAAAATCTGAAACGTGAGCCTCTGACTCAGAATCAAGCAAAACATTCTTGCTTGAGATATCTCGATGGACAATTGGTGGTGAGCAATCATGGTGCATGTAAGACAAAGCATGGGCCACACCCTTAATGATATTCACCCTCTTAGGCCAATCCAGTTTCACAGCGTCTTCTTCTCTGCTCAATATTGCTGCCAAGCTGCCTTTTTCGAGGTACTCATAGATCAAAAATGAGTGTCGAGAATGTGAACAAAATCCCTGGAGTCTTACAATGTTTCGGTGTCTTATTTCAGTTAACGCTCTTACCTCGTTTACAAAACCATTATGGTCAGCCATCTCGGATAACGAGTGAAATTTCTTCACAGCTACTATATTGCCTGATTTCAGCTTTGCTTTGTAGACAGTTCCGAATCCGCCATTTCCAATGCAATATTGTATATCAAAATTCTTGGTGGCTTTCAAGATTTCGTCATATATTGCTTTTCCATCATGAGTTGGTATAAAAAACAGATCATCTGCTATATCACTAGTTTCAATTTCTGATTTTCTCTTTCTTCGTTTATAAATGATGAAGAGGGCAGTGAAAGCACAAAGAAGTAGAAATGCTACAGATAGAGGGAGTGCGATTATGAGAATGAGCTTGTGGTTGTTCTTAGGATTATGGTTCGACGTCACGGGAGGATTTGCGCAAGGTGGCAATCCTGTAATGTTGCCACACAATCCTGGGTTCCCTTGTAGCGCTTCCAATGAAACATTCATAAAGGCATTGCCATTGGGTACGGGACCATGCAAATTATTATAGGATATGTCAATATGCATTGAAGCATATTCTCAAAAGCCTCTGGAATGACACCAGAGAGTTCATTGTGGGAAAGATTCAGCGTCTCCAAGCTCTGCAAACTGCTGATTTGAGACGGGATCTCGCCTGTGAGTGAGTTATGACTCAGATCGAGCACGGAAAGCTGACGTAATGTAGTTATTTGATACGGTATTTCCTGGCTAAAATTGTTGTTGCTCAAGTTCATATAGAACAGTTGCAAGCAGTTTGCAAGATTTCCTGTTATTGGCCCACTCGGTTGAGGGACGATAAATCTGTAAGTGATCCGAGTTCTTGAGGTATGGGGCCAGAAAGTTGGTTATCACCAAGAACAAGCGTCACCAGATGATTCAGCCTCCCAAATTCCTTTGGTATCTCCCCAACTAAATGATTTGAGGAGAGATCAAGTGCGTGTAGCCTTGTAGCATTCCCAAGCTCTTTTGGTATGCTACCAGTGATGTTGTTTCGATTCATTTGCAAACTCGTCAAGTTTTTGCACTCACCCCAGTTATCCGAGAGTTCCCCATAAAATCTGTTGTTACTTATATCCATAAAATCCAGGTTTGGATAGATACCAAAAATTTCGGATATATTTCCAGTCAGCTGGTTTCCATCAAGACGGAATCTGACTAAGCTTGAGCAGTTTTGCAAGCTTTTGGGTACGTGACCTGCAAGCTGGTTGTCATTTGCAGTGAAGTTTTCAAGCTTTCCATTGTTAAAAAGCTGTTCTGGAAAATTGCCAGAGAACCGATTTGTGTCCAATTGCAATACAACCAATTTCAGATTTCCCAGTTCACGTGGGATGGGACCAGAAAGATGATTGTCACGGAGGAACAATATTTTTAGACTAACCAGATTGCCAAGCGAAGTAGGAATAGAGCCATTGAGTTGGTTCTGACTCAAGTCTAGACCAGTGACCGACTTCAAGTTCCCTAATTCATTTGGAATAGGACCCGAAAGTTTATTACTGTAAAGATGCAGAACATGTAGGGAGCTCAGATTACCTAGTGAAGAGGGGATTGACCCGGAAAGATTGTTTGTGTGAAGGGTGAGACTCTGAAGCAATTTCAACTGTCCAAGTTCTGGAGGAATGGAACCAGTTAGTTGATTTCTGAACAGGTGCAACACGGTTAGATTCTTCATGTTCCCAAAAGTGGATGGAATGGGACCTGTTAGAAGGTTGTCGTCCATGTAAACCTCAACAAGATTGATAAGATTTCCCATTTCAGGAGGAATGAAACCAGAAAGTTTGTTCTCATAGAGATATAGAGTAACCAAGTTGGTCAACCTGCCCAAAGAATCAGGAATGGGTCCATCAAGCTGGTTGGTATAAATGGCAAGCTCAGAAAGAGAGTTTAATTGACCGATCTCTTGAGGAATCGAGCCGTTGAGCCGGTTTTGAACCAGATGGAGGGTCACGAGATTTGTTAGAAAACCAATTTCGGGTGGGATTATTCCCGAAAAATTATTGAGGGACAAATCGAGATAGACGAGTTCGGAGAGAGAACCAATTTGAGGTGGGATGGTGCCATAAAGTTCATTCATGTAGAAATCAATATATGCAAGATTGGGGAATGATGAGAAATTGAAGTGGTAAAGAGTCCCTTCCATATTTAGCATTGTGAGGTTTAATCTGACAACACTTTCTGCAGTATTGCAAGAAACTCCAAGCCAATTGCATGGGCTCTGATTAGGAACAAGAGTCCATGAAGTTTGCATAGAGTTGCTTTGGTTTTGAAGGCTAGATTTCCATTCAAAAAGAGCTGCAGCTTCATCAGCAGAAGAAGAAGCAAAATTGGGTGAGCACAATATTGTAATCAACAACAGAGCTAAGGATACATGGAAGATTAGGGACTTTCGAGAGGCTAGTGAAATCAATTTTAATTTTTTTGGTGTATAAAATATCAGGGTTCATAGAGGTTTTATAGGTTGATATATTATTAGACTGGTTCCACAGAACTTCACCAGACTCGGTCGACTTTAAAACTCTATTTTGTTTTGAAGTCTATTGGCCCACTTCACGAAAATGAAACACCATTTTTCAGACCTATCATTCACTCTTAAAAGTTAAGTCTTTGTTCTCATTTCCATATTCACATGAAGGCGAAGACTTTAGATGTTTTCCGTCTTATAGATGGATGCACTGTCTGTGTATATTTTATATGTTTGGTATTGGAACACAAATGCTACGCTAGTAATGTTTGGATTGGGCACATCCCAAACGATAAGCTAATACTTAGAATTATGCCTTGGATTTTTAGAGTTTCTCACTGATCCTATCATGAACCTGAAGGGAGCAGAAACTTCAGTACTGATACTTTGGAAAATTGTATAAGTTTTTTATATTTTGTTTCCTTTTTAGTTAATGGTTGTGTAAAATCTTGTGGTCACTCCTGATATTAGTTATCCAAATTTATTATAATGAACTGGTTGAAATTTATTCCAAGCCTTCCTATTTAGGAAAAATGGGTCGATTTAAGGAGGCACAACACTTTGTCCGCTTGAATTTTTTGGAGTTATTTTCGGACAGGGATTCTGAAATAATGAATTGAATGTCCAATCCATTTCCAACACCAAGCATTCAATTAATTCAAAAATTACTAAACATATATTAAATAAATACTCAATTTGTTTCAAGCCTCATGCACAATATCCAATCAATATTTAAATGCCAAAGAATACTCGACTCCTTATAACAAGTTTGAGATTTTTATTTTATTCTTCTTCTTGGGGTTTAGCCTCCACTAATTATTTGATATTAACTTTGATTCCGAATATTTTTATCGCTTAGAGTTCAACTCCCAAAATGACTTTGTTGAGTCGTAAAAACAGTTTCGTAAAACTTTTTACGACGCTTTGTGTGTTGCCTATAGTCATTTTGGAGGTCAAATCCAAAAAAATTAAAATTACATGGGCTAAACTTAATTATAAAAAAAATAATGGGAACCAAGCTTCAAATAACCCTTCTTTTTATATAGCCATGGTCAAACATAAGCTAAGCCCAGTTTAAGAGAGAGTATGTTTTCCCCCAGTTTCATGTAAATTGGAGGAAGGTGAGTTTCCTTAAGACTGTCGTTATCAGGTTGGCAACAAATAATATGCATTGCATTTAAGTGAACTATTTTCATATCCTCGAGGCTTGTTGCCATTAGTCAACCTCTCTAGACTCTCGTTATTTTCAAAGATGGAAGATGCCTCTTACTTACCCATAAGAAAAAAAGAAAAGAAGGTAATCAAAATTCTAGTCAAAATTCTAGCCAAAATTCTTCCCTTGGCCCCAAGACTACACGATATTCGCCTAATCAAAATTCTTATTTTTAAAAACCAAATGATACGTTCATTTTGGAAAATATGCTATTTCACCACATAAAACACATGTTCATGTGTCGTTGATAGACGCCTCAAGTGAATGTGTCCCACTAAAGATACGTCTCCCATGTCAAATAATCGTGTGCCAAAATCACGTCTCCCTAACATCACTAGTTCATTTTACCTTAATTTAGATGTCTATAAATCACATGGCCGATAGGTCAGATAGCCACCAAAATTCGTTCAAATCTTAATAAAATAAAAAATAATTTTAAGGCAGTCACTTTATTATAAATAGCCTTATTTTTTTAAAGAAAAAATGGGCATATTAAATCCACCCCTATTTATTGACTTACCACAAAGTGGGTACTTGCAAATTAGAATACTATTAGCCTGCAACCGCTAAAATATCCGGGATGAACCATTTTTATGATTCCCATAAATACCCATGTAGTTGTAGTTTATTAATAAACTAGTTTTTAAGTCTGCGCGATGCGCGAAAGTTGTATAATTTGTATATTATGTATGCATTATACTCATTGACATTCTCAAGAGAGAAGTAAGGAGAGTAAATAAATTGCTACATCTCATTGATGTGTGACCGTTTTATGATCTTTTTATCATTGAGAAATTAAAAAAAATGTATATTGTCACTGTAAAATTAATTTTCACGATACCCTTGAATTGATTTGTGGCCAGACAATTTACAACACTCTTGGAGTGCAATGATACCAAAGATTAGTGTTCATAGTCGCATCCTATAACAAAATGATTAAAAAAAAGTATATATTTTTTTTTTCTAAATTAATGTTAGTTTATTGTGATTTGCATTAATAAAGTTGTAGTTTGTTAATTTTGACAAATTATAACGAATTTGAGTTAGTTATGTTGAAAATTTATTTTTAAAAATGTTTTTTAATTAAAATATTGATGAGATGACTATTTATATTCTATCACAATTAGTGAATTTAATCAGGTTTTATAAAAGATAATGTATCGGCAAATGGTTCGTTTTTAAATCTTATAATAATAGATCAATATGAATATGAAATGTTTTAAACGAGAACGCTTATCATTGTCTCCTTCAAACATAGAGTTTTATAGTGATTACTAGTTTCTGCCCATGTTATGCGCGAGCGTTTTAAAATATATTTTATACTATGTTGTATGGACTTATTAAATAAGCCATGTGGGTGGTAAATTCTTGTACGGGGCGGTATTCAATGCGCACACACCCAAAAGAGATAATAATAGCAAAAAAGAATAATGTCACATACACACGACATAAGATGTACATGGTTCGACAACTTGCCTACGTTCATCGGGTGTCATGATTTGTTCTTTTTTTTATTAACAACTCAGATTGTTAGAGTTGTAGTAATGCTCAATGTTATAATAAAGCACGTCTCGTTTTATATGGGGTGAGTTTACATTTATAAGGCGGCTTAGGAGAGTCATAAGCCCCTTAACAACTTTCCCTAAAAGTTCGGACTTATCCTTGATCATGATCAACTATTAGAAGTGATAAAGTTGAAAAATTCTCTTCCGATTGGGAGTCTTCATTAATCATAGACACATATGTCCAGGGTGCACGTGATCAAGCACGTTCTAGTGAAATTCTTGATCGCACAATTGCCCTCAAAGTTCAAGGGCTCACTAAGGTTGTTGGGTTTTGTGCCTAGGTCGGATGTTGATGTTGGACAAGTCGTCTTTCTCTTTAGGGACAAGAGGATTCCTCTTCTGGTCATAAGTTAACAACTTTCTGAAATTTATGCATATTGATCAGAAGGCACTTTTATAAATTCCCCAGGAACTCAACATCAATTGGCTAATATTTCACCAAACCACTAGATGCCCTTAGGTTCGAGGATAGTCTATCGGAGTTTGTTCCATTAATTGAGTTCGGGGTAGATATTTAGTTTAGGGTGCGCTTTCATTATCATTATTTGTCCCCTGTGAACTAGATTATCATTTTGTGTACATTTCTTATTTCAACAAATCAAAAAGATTTTCTTTTCTTTTTTTATGAAAATCCAAAAAGATTTTATTTCATCTGTATTTTATAAAAATACAAAGAAATTATATTGTCACCATTTGGGATGCTTAGTTGAGATGTTCGGAACACTTTCACATTGTATGTTCATGTGGCTTACCATGGTGAGATAGACTCAGTTACATGATAGTTGTGTTTAACTATGCATTTTTATGACGAATTATTCCTTTTTATGGCAATTCACTCTTTGTTTATGCTACCGTGCATTAAGTTCCCATCCCTTCATTCCACTCCCATGTTTCAGATATTTTGTTACAAGTCCTTGGTGTGGATTTTTGTCAAAAACTTAAAATTTTAAAATATTTTCTTTTGGTTCGTATGATTCCTTCTATTTGTTCTTTTTTCTCCAGTTTTAGGGTTGGAATAAAATTCTCTCTTTCAAACGACGTTAAAAAATTTCATTTTTAACCTTTTACCCAGTGCGCCTCTTCACTTTTAATAGCCCTAGATCATCTTTTTATAGAAGCCACGCCCAAACCCTTTCTCTTTCTAGACCTTATCTCCATTAAACCTCCATTTTAACTAAAACCCAAGCTTTTTCCCTCCAATACATCTCTCCATCTCCTCTATTACCATCACTTTCACCATTTTCTACCATTTTTTAAGGTTAATGATCTTTTAAAGTGTCCATTTCATCTTCGACAATTTTTTAATTTTTGGTCTCTTTATATGTATTCTCTTTCATTTTTCCCCATTATTTTCTTTATTTTTGGGTCTTTTCTCCTTCTACACCTTATTTTCCAACATATCATTTATTCATCCTCATTTTTCATGAAAAATTTCAGTTCAAATGGTGTTTTGGTGTAAAAGAGGTAAAATCCATTTTGGAGGGATTTTTACATTTTTTATTAATTTTAAAAAGATTACAAATATTTTTTATTTTGCTGCCATAAATGAAAGGTTATTATTTTTCAGTTGCTCATTATTTTTTTACATTTTTTATTTAAAATGAACACAAATAATTTTGGCTTTTCCTTTATATTTATTTTTTCTTCTTTTCTCTGCTATATATCCTTTTTGGTGAGTTTGGGTTTGTTTTGTTGATTGTTGGTTGTTGTTTTCTTGGTTTGTGGCGGTTCACTTGGAATTTTACTAGAGATAGGATTCTTAGAAAATGTGTTTGGCATCCCTTAGGTTTCCTTCCCTTTATCTTCACCGGTTTCAATCCCTATTTTTTATTAGTTATGACGCATCACCATCGTACCTCCGGTAATGATGATCCTGAGGAGGGTTCCTCCTCTCAAGGACCCGTCGCTCCTTCTCCCCCTTCACCTATGTTAAGTAGGAAACACGAAAATCTTGGATTTAATTTTTCGCTCTCAGTTTTCATGTACGCTCCCTCATAAGTGTAAAGGTTGTTCGTCTTTCGTACTTTTCTGGGACATCAGTGTATCACTGTCTGTCTAATTACGGTTAGGAACCATTGTTCTCCCTTAATGATTTTGTGTACCCTGACCTCATTCGGGAATTCTTTTTTAGTATGTCTGTCACTCGGCACAGCCTCATCTTTACGATTCGAGACAAAGAGATAGCCATTACCAAGGACTCCATCGCCGCCTATCTCTTTCTTCACAATGCTCCAAATGTCACATTTTCATAAGGCAATCATGAAAGACGTCGTTAGGTCACCTAAACACTTTACCATTTTGATCTCACAACCGATTTCAGGATCCTTAATTCAATCGTTTGCCCCTATCTCATTTCCCGAGCAAACCATACCCAAATCACGTGGGATTATGTCTTTCTTATGTATTCCATGAGGAGAGGTTCCACCATTGACCTCCCTGCTTGTATTTCCTTGGTCCCGAATCCCATTAGAAACTCTGAATCTACTCCTTTTTGGCAAGCTCTTCTATTTGTTATCACTACACCAAAAAGGCTAAATTGTTACCTTTGAGTCAGCTAGACTTGTCACTGTCATTGACCGTGACAAAAAAAACACGCATTTTTTATCACGGTCAATGATCGTGACAAGTCCGTGACAACCCCTTGTCACGATCAATAACCGTGACAAGTCCGTGACAGGTCCGTGACAACTCTGTGAACTAAAAACTCTACCGCCTATTTTTTCCACCATTTTTCTTTCTCTCTCCACTACAATGGTTCTCTCTCTCTCTCTCTCTCTCTCTCTCTCTCTCTCTCTCTCTCTCTCTCTCTCTCTCTACGTTTCAGGTATTTTATTTTTATCTCTCTCTCTCTATTTCCTTTGTATATGTGTGTATGCATGTGTAGGACTGCATGTATGTGTGTGTATGTTTGTAGGTGCGTGGGGACGGTGGGGGCAGTTGGTGGGGACAGGGAGGCGGTAATGGGGGTGGGGGTAGGGTGTGGGTGAGGGGCATTGGGGTGGTGGCACTAGGGGTAGGGTTGTGTGTGTGTAGGTATGGGGGGCAGTGTGTGTGTGTGTGTGTGTGTATGTGTGTGAATTAGTGTGTGTGTGGGGGGGGGGGGGGGGTTCAATATTGAGTTTTTTTTTAAATCTTTTCATCATTAAGTGGACGAGTATATATGCTTATAATTTGTATACATTGTAATTCTATAGCACCCGTTTCTCTAATGAAAAAGGTTTCATTTTTTACTGGATGTGTGTAAAAGTACTAAAATTGAATTTATTATATATAGTCGATAAAGATATCAATGACTAAACATACAACTTTTGTTTTGGAGGCCCTGAGTACTAATAATTTGTGTGACACCCTAACTTTTGGAGGCCCTGAGTACCAATAATTGATATTGATAATGGTATTGGTATAAATTAGTATAAATTGATATAAGTTTTACTTCTTATGCGTACTTTAAACTCAATGAAACATACTTTGAATTACATAATTAAATGAAATCTCTCGAATTGTGATAAGGCATAATTAAATAAAACATAATTTAAATTATATATAGTGCGCATAGATACTAGCGTTCTAGTTCTTATGCGTACGCATTCAATAGCCCTTAGACCTATTCGAGAGTCATTACCCCTGTAATGAGATCTCTCGAATTGTCCCGTTTGGACAGTTTGGGACTGCATAGTTTCTATATAATAATATTCTTAGTGGCTTAAACTTGTTACTTTGAGGGGAAGTTTTGCAGTTGTATCTTAATGTTCTCTGGGTACATACTAGATGATGCGATTTTAAGTGATATTTCAATTGATAAATTGAAATAACGCTCACACTTATTAATTTATGTCCTGTACTTGGAGAAGTATGGGGATATGCTGCCAAATTTTCCTCAAATTGGAACAATGCCATGAGTTGTTAAGTATATTATGCAGTCTTGAATGGGATAGGATCACTCACCCTTTAGAGTAAATAGAGAAAATAGGAATTAATATTATAAATTTAATTTTAATTTCAATTTCAAATTAAAATTAACTGCAAATTTGAATTTGAATTCACAAATAAATTTATGCATAGAAACTAGCCTTCTAGTTCTTATGCGTATGTAGTTAATAGGTGATTGTTTATACTAATGGGAACTAAATATTCACACTTTTGTTTGTGCTAATCCACGAATATACGTGTCTTACCCATAATAGGTGATTGTTTGTAGTAGGTGTGATGGGATATCCTAAATACAAAGAGTGGATGGGTGAGACAAATAGATTAGGGGATGTATTTCGCAGATGTGCTAATGAGTTTGTGAAATACGCAAAGAGATGTCGTAATGATGAAGATTTTCCATATTCGTGTGCTAAGTGTAAGAATGGTAACGTGTGTGATGTAATACCCCGTATATTTATTTTATCATGAAATTGTGGAAATTGGGATTAATTAACTTAAAGGGAGAAAATTTAAATTATCATTAATCCGATTTAATGTAATAATTACTAGCGTGACGAGAGTTAGTAGTTATAAAAAATAATTGTGTTGAAATCATGTTGAGTAATAACTATGTTGAACATTGCACAGTGAGTAACGTAATAGATGGTTTCGAAAATAATAATATGGTCGGGGACGAGATACACGACAGTTAAGATATAATTATTTGGGACACGCGTATGAGTCACGTCACTATTACATATTTGGCGGTTAAAAAGGTAAATAATTTTTATATAACTCGAATGACTGTTTTGAGTGCGCCAGTGTGTCTGGAAAGGTCGAGGTAGTCAAAAAATACTACTCGGGAGTTATGTTTGGAGTCCGGGGGCATTTTAGCCCAAAACGACACCCCGGAGGGGTATATTGGTCTTTTGGAATTTTTGGGGAATTAAATGGACGAAAATTAGGTTTTAATTAAAAGCTACGTGGGTTAGAGGTTACTGTCAGTTTCAACCTGTGTGTGTGTGTGTGTGTGTGTGTGTGTGTGTGTGTGTGTGAGAGAGAGAGAGAGAGAGAGAGAGAGAGAGAGAGAGAGAGAACCAAGGAGGAAGAAGACCCCATAAGAGAACTAAGCCAAGAACTCAAGATTTTTCACCAAGAATTACACCAAAGTTCAAATCGCGACGATAGGATCAACTACATACCAAATTCAACCCAAGAATCAAAAGTCCATTCCAAGGCAAGTGTTTATTTTGCTCCTCTTTTAGCATTATATTGTTCCTGTTGATTTAGATTAGATGATATAAACTTATTGTAAAGAAAACTAGGTTTAATTAGACTAATTTGTGGAGAATCTTAGAAATTAGATATGGGTATGCATGTAGAGGAATTTCCCTATGTATTTTTGATAAATCAGAAGGTTTTATGTTAAAAAATGAGTTAAATTAATGATTTAGAATAATAAAAATCTGTTGGGTTCTTTTTATAAAAATTTTAGAGATATAAGAAATTGATGAATTCCCTTTTTAATACATGTAAGGAATTGTACTCTAATTCGCATTAATAAGGTCCTATGGTGATTAGAAATAGTTTAGAAGCATGTAATTAGAGTGGGGTTGAGTTTTGGATTGATATTGAAGATTGAAGGTTAGAGAGAAATCAATTTTGGAGAAGAACAGGGCCACTTCAGATTTCTCGTTCGAAGTCTGCCCAGGTAGTTCGAACGAGAATTCCAACGAGAATTCCAACGACCCTTCTA
Source organism: Sambucus nigra (assembly GCA_949130495.1). Classification (NCBI taxonomy): domain Eukaryota; kingdom Viridiplantae; phylum Streptophyta; class Magnoliopsida; order Dipsacales; family Adoxaceae; genus Sambucus; species Sambucus nigra. Next base: position 146,768,909 of record OX422207.1, read on the forward strand.
ACTAAATGAGGGAGTTCATTCGAACAAACTCGTTCGAACAAGAATCCCTTGACGTCTAACAAGACTTCATAATACCCTTTTTGAGTACGGTTAGGTTAAAAAGCATCCTAAGGTTATCCAAGTGAGAGAAATAACCTACGTGAATGACGAGTGACCTGAATTCCGAGTTAGTATTGAATTAAAATCATGATTATTCTCGGGATGTAAAAAATTTCTAGAACCTAGGAAGGAAGGTAGGTTCAAGAGAGGTAATATATGAATTAATAATCGATGAGAGTAGAAAGGTTAATATTACCTACGTACTATGGGAATTGGGTTGTGTGAATGCCTATTAAGTTATATAAGATGTGTTCATGCTTATTACTTGGAATATTATGTGTATGACATACCTAGCTACTGGCTATCGAACGGAGGTTAGCGCATTATGTACGGTCATATCTTGTGTGCCTTCGGGGGATTTTGAGTCGTACCACTAGAGCATGGAACCTGGGTACGGGCTATCCGTGAGAATGATAATGATGACGGTCGTATGGGTGCGTAGCCCATCGGCTTGGAACTATGTTCGCCTCCAATATGTGTATATGTTTTATTGGTTCTTGAGAGATTGAACATGTTGTCCTTTATGCGTGAGCATTGCAATGGAATTAGATAGTCGAGTATGCCTAGCATAGGGGTTTCTTAACCATGGGTGAAGTATGTATATATATATATATATATTTGTAAGTATACATAGTGAGATTTATATATGTATACTGATTTCCTATTATGTGTTTCATGTTGTCCGTTTATTAAAGTATATACTTATTGGGTCACCAGTTGAGAATTAAGAATGTTATGAGAATGAGCTAAAGCATCTTTAAACCTATTCCTATATAATATCGATATATTGTCTTCGGGTAATTTAGATATTTTATCCGGCATAGTGGTTATACTACTCATAGACAGGCAGAGAGTAGTGACCAGTATGGGTAGTTAAACTCACTAGGCGTGCACATTAGAGGAGAGGTGAACATCTCAAGTGAGTACGCTAAGTTAATATGAATAATATTTATGCTAATTAACCAATTTAAGCACTTGCTATATTTAAATTGTTTTCTACTCGGGCTCTGACCCGTTTTTCTGCAAATCTCTTTTCTTGTTCCATTATTTTAGGTGCTCAGCCAGAGGGACACCAGGCTTAGGTGATTCTATTCATTTACCGAGTTGTAGCTGCTGTGGAAGCTACAAGATGTTGCTAGTAGACGCTTATGAGTCTATTTCTCCTCATTTATTAGTTATTTACTTCAGTTGGACATGGAATCCCTCCTATTTTACATTCAGAGATTTAGAGTTATTTGTTTTATCATTAGACTTTGAATTCATTTTATTGGATTATTGTATGGGATTTTGACTGGATGTGTTTACTCCAGTTCTTTATCTAAATTCAGTTAGTTCTTTCCTTATGCTATTGTGATGTATGGTGATGATTAAATATTTCCCTTTAATGATGATGGTTAGTAACAAGATAAAATTTTGACATCAACCTTTTTAAATATTAGGTGGTTAGTTTTAATAATAAAGTTTTCGATAGTGATGCATAATCTGAACCAACCGAATATTCTGATTTAATTTTATAAAGGACTGATCACCCGGTATTTGATTAGGTGGGGTGTCACATTTTAGTGGAAAACAATTGAACTACATTTGTTTAAATGGGGTATATAAGATAGTTATCGAATTTGGGCTTTTCATGGAGAACCGACAGTTCCATTTGTCCCCGAGTAACCTTCACAATAACCTACAACAAGTAGGATAGTTTTATAATGGGAGGATGACAATGTAGATCATAATATGCTAGAGGATTTAGTTGATGATGCGTATGGAGTTCATAAAGTGGAAGATAATGAGGTCACTCACGATGTACAAGGTTCCGGTGCTCATGAAGATATCGGGATAAACATTGATGATGACTACCAACGTTTAAAATTTAAGGCGACCTAGCCATTATACTCTAGATGTGAGAAATATAAAACAAATTTACATTCCATGGTTGGTTTGCATAGTTTGAAGACCCAAATTGTCTTGAAATAGCATGACAGGAATTTTGAATTGGGTGACGGGATTGCTACCCAAGTAGAATAGGCTTCCAAACAACTATCCTACTATGAAAAACAGTTTGAAAGGTTTGGGAATGAAGTATAAATCAATTCATGAGTGTGTGTATGATTGTATACTATACCGAAAGGAGTATGAAAATATCGATTGGTGTTCGACAGGCGATGAACCTAGATATGTCCAATCTACTAGCAAGGAAGGCGCAAGGTCAAAAGTGCCTCAAAAAGTGTTGAAATATTTTCCCGTTGGGCCTAGATTAAAGAGGTTTTTCATAGTACCATGGATAATGGAGGCAATGACTTGGCATGCTAGGGCAGAAGAAGGGAATAATCTCATGCATCATCCTATTAATTCTACAGCTTGGAAGAGGTTGAGTTTTGAGTATCCCGATTTTTCTCGACAACAGCATAACATTCGTTTGGGAATATCAATAGATAGTTTCAATCCATTTGGAAATCTAATCACCAATCAGAGTATATGACCAGTGATCCTATCCCCACTCAACCTCCCTCCTTTACAGTTTATTAGACATGAATTTGTGATGTTGTCTTTGTTGATACCTGGGCCAAAGGCTCATGATGTTTACCTGGCTCTTTTGGTAGATGAATTAAATGAGTTGTGGGAAAAGTGTGTGAAAGCATTTGACTCTTTTAGAAAAGAAAATTTTACACTGAAAGCTATTTTGATGTGGGCAATTCATGATTTTCCATCTTGTGGGACATTATTCGGTTGTGTAGTACATGGTTATTTGGGGTGTCCTATTTGTGGAGAGGAGACTGAATCTCTTTGTCTCCCCGGTATCTCAAAAAATTTATACCATTGCAATAGGAGGTTTTTACCCCCCCCCCCCCCGCTCATAGTTTTAAATTTGAGAAAGGTTCTATTTTTTTTACAGGGCGAGGGCTACCACCGAGAAAACTTTCAGCTCAGAAATTGAATGTAAATCTTCTGATTGTGGACCTAATATTCCAGGTAAGAATCCTAAATTTAATAATGTCAAGCATAAGAAGACCCCAACTGGGAATGAAACTGTGATAAGAAAGGCATGGTCTAGGAGGTCAATTTTATTTGACTTGCCTTATTAGAAGAATAACCCGGTGCACCATGTATTGGATGTGATGCATGCAGATAAGAACATCATTGAATATATTGTGGGCACATGCCTTGGGGGGAGTCATTAGAAGTATGGAGAAAGTGCACGAAAAGACCTTAAAGCATTGAAACTTAAGCCACAATTATGGTTGAAATAAGATAGTAGAGGAAGGACAATAATTCACTCTGGTGCGTTTACTTTGACGAGTGAGGAAAGGAATGTGCTCTTAGACACAATATATAATTTGAAGGTCCCATCTAATTTTTCGTCCAACTTGCAAAGGATTGTGAATTATGATACCCATGATTTACATAAGTGTAAGTCCCACAATTAGCATGTGATCATGCAATTGGTTCCTCTACTGTTTAAGCATTATTTCTCCAAGCTCAAGGATTTCCGAAAGGCTATTATTCAAATTAGTATCTAGTTATCACTTTTATGTGAGAAGGTATCCAATCGAGATCACATAGTGGCCGCAACATTAGCGATGAACGAAGCGATTTGTGCATTGGAGAAGTACTTTCCCCCATCATTCTTTAACATAAGTGTTCACTTATTGGTACACCTATGCGATGCGACACTTCTTTGCGGCCCAGTTAGATATTGGTGGATGTATCCGTTTGAAAGATTGATAAAAAATTTCAAGGATTACGTCAAGAATTCACGATACATTTAAGGATCAATTGAAGAGGAATACATCACCGTCGAGTCATCAATATACACTCGGGAATATATGCCTGACTTGACCAGCGTGGTCACGTGATGGGCAAACGAGTGAAATTAACGAGTTTGAAACATGAACAAATAGCTCCTTATATATTTGACACACATGAAGATGTCGAAGGATGGAAAAAGTAAGTTTAAATTATTTTAACTTTTACATTATTTTAATTTTATACATGATTAATTTTTTAATACGTTCGTTACGATCTATGCAGAAAATATGAAGTTTGTGAGAATAATAAAAGACGAAAAATAATGGCACAATCAGATAGCGAATTTAGGTTGCGGTTGTCACATGAGGTAATTATAATGAAGATGGTTGTTATTAAATGTCACATTACATGAAATGTGACATTAATAATCTAATTAATTTATTAATATTCTCAACTCTTAAAGATGGGGGGATGCGACATCAAGGTTTGGTTGTCTAGCCACTGGACCCTTGCTTATGGCAAAAGAGTACAAAAAGTATCGATTGAACGGTTACGTATTCGGTGCAAGTGTGTATGAGGAAAATACAAATGTACAGAACTCGGGCATTTCATAGAAGGATCTTAATTTCTTTTAAGCGAGTGCGAAAGATAAAAACCTCGTTGAAGCTAAAATGACTTACTATGGTGTAATTTAAATTGGACTATGTAAGCCTCAAAGAGGTTGTATTTTACTGTGATTGGGTAAGAGTTGAGGGTAAAAATGCTTATAAATTTGATCCTGGCACCAATTTGATCATGGCTGACTTGTCCAATTTGAAGAGCAACGGATACGTGAGCGATGAGCCATTTGTTTATAATTTTCAAAAGGTCAAGAAAGTATTTTACTCAAAATATATAAACGAGTCGTGTTCAATCGTCCTACATGCGCCAAAGCGTCTAAACAGTAGTGTGGATGACTTGGCAACTCCTACCGAATATCAATCCATTTTTTACGATAACTGAAATTTGAAATAATTTTTAGATTTGTAATAAGTATCCAAATTATTTTTAATGACTAGTGGTTGTATTATTCTAGTGCTTTATTATTATAGGATGAAAATTTAATGCTTTTTATTCATTTGTACTTGATCATTTTAATGCTTGTAATAACCAAGTGAATATGTTAATTGGGATTTTAATCAATTTAAGCATTAATTCGAAGTCTATGATCGGGGAGTGTTTGGGGGGGGGGGGGGGGTTGTAAATTGGTATTGGTATTGGGTATTGGTATTGGTATTGGTATTGGTATTGGTATTGGTATTGGTATTGGTATTGGTATTGGTATTGGTATTGGTATTGGTATTGGTATTAGTATTAGTATGAAATGAAATTGATATTGGTATATGTATTGTTATTATAGGATTTGAGCATTAATTCAATGTTCATATACATGCTTGTACGAATAATAACAATTTTATAGAAAATGACTTCATCCCAACGCGGTAGCGGAGGCGACGAGGGCTCCTCGGCTAGTAGGCCCCCAAAATGGGGCAAATTGGGGTCCGTCGTCAAGAATAAGACGACATTATTGGCTAGATCTCTAGAGTTTCTAAAGGCGATCATTGGCCCGGGGTACACTGATTGGAGGGTCGTGTCTAATGACATCAAGTTATGCATCTGGGGGGCACTACATGTAGTGTATTTATATTTATATTTATAAGTAGCTAACACTTACTTTTTATTTGGTTTGTATTTGTTTAACAGGAACAATTTGGCCTACCCCCACATCTTCATGGCTCCACGTTGGAATAGTTGAGGGATCAATAAAAGACGTGGAAGAAGAATATGTGGGCACGGTACTTTAGGAAGACCCAGGAGTCCATTCTTAGCGTACGTGACACCATCCCCCCGAAGGAGCCGATATCATTGGCATAGTGGAAAAAGTTTGTCAACAATGAGATGTCTGATAAAAAATTGGCATCTCTCCAATAAAGGAGGGAAAATCGGGCAAAAAAGTTGTACGTTCACTACTTCAGGTGGACGTCTTACGCCGAGGTGGAGCACAGGATGCTAAGTTTTTACTTTTCTTTAATTTTAGTCTTATGTTATTCTACTTTGTGTTACTTACTAATTATGCACTATTTTATTTCAAGAGACGGGGAGTGGCCCTAGGGGTAGGCCACATAGGCTCGATGCCTTATGGAAATACGGACAAATAAGGGCAAGGACAAGGATGTGGAACCGAGCATCGTAGCCACGATAGTAAGTTATAAATGTTTAATTTTTTAATTACGTTATAATTTTTTTATTTACTTAATTAACCAATCATGTACTTTTACTCATTTCAGTCAAAACTTAAGGAAGTGCATGAGTCGCACTCTGATGTCGACAAAGTATCTTTGGCTACGGATGCACTCAACCAAGTGCTTGGGGCAAGTCATAAGGGGAGGACTAGGGGTTGAGCTCGCGGGTGTGGAAGTTGAGGATCATCGCAATAAAGACGAGCAACATCGGGTCGGCTCATAAGGTGGATGCCCATGACGATAATCTATCAAGGTTGGAGGCGACGGTCCTAGATATGTATGCCTTCATGAAGTGTCAGTTGGGGTCCAAGGGGAAGGGGAAGGGGAAGGAGAATGAGAATGAGGTAAATTCAGAGACAGAGGAAGACAAGGACATCACTTCTTTATCACTGATATGCACGGACTCACCATCATATGATTATCCATCTCCCATCGTGACCCCCATCGAGCAACCTACATCAACAATCGGTTGGCCGAGCATGTTTATTATACTCGATATATATTGTGGGCAGCCTATAGTGAGGGGGTTGAGGGATCCGATCTTCCTCTCGGGTATGGTGGTTCATGGACGTCCCATACAAGACATTGAGGCAAGAGTGCTCGTCATTCATGTTGTGTCCGAAAAGGAGAACTCACCTTTATGGTTGCGCGTAAAATGTGACATTCAACATATTGAGGGGTGTGTCAATTCATATGGCATGTGACCTTCCTTCCTCCTTCGATCTGCTCAAGACCCTTTCTAATGACATTATTTCTATGTTTTTTATTTGGATATTGGATTGTATTTATATTTTTTTTATTTTAGTACATGTTGATGGATATTGATATTTACATTTCTATTTTATTTGGATATGGATTATATATTCCATGATTTGGTACATTATTTATATTTTATTTTGGTATATGCTATTTGGACAGGTACAATTTTGCTATAATAGGTACAAATATACTGCTAGGCAGTGGCTGTGGCCATACTGTCCAATAATTTTTTTTAAAAATTCTATCCAGAATTGTCACGATTTTTTACAGTGATAATTTTTTGGTTTGGTCACTAGCTTGTCACGGTCTTTGACCGTGACAAAACTTGTCAAGGTCAAAGACCATTACAGGAGCGTGACAAGTCTGTGACAAAGAAGTTATCACCCCCAGCCTTGTCATGGTCAAAGACCTTGACAAGTTTGACTTGTCACGATTTTAGATATTGATAAGTCAACTGTTTTGGTGTAGTGTGTGCTGATCACTTGCCACTGCCTTTATGCTACTTGCTCCCTTGTACCCTCTGATATTTCCTTAAGCTCTTATCAGACTATTGATCATAATTCCATGAACCAGTCTCCCTGTAACCCAAGGCCAATATCATATTCCTCCCAACTCTTATTCAACTTCTTTTTAACCTGCTTATTTTTCCTCTCCCACTAAGTCCATTCCTAGAATTAGTTCCCACCCATCACCTATAGAGTCTGATGATGTTAGGGAGCTACGTGCACATGTATAATAGATGAAATCAATCCTTAATAGGATCGTCAAATTTTTACAGAGCTTATGGAAAATATAACATGTGATTAGGAGAGACATGCTCACATGAACTCTATAATGATGAGTATTTTGCAGACATGCATCACCGGGAGTAGAGTCCAGGAGTTGATTAATCTAGTTCAGTGTCTCTAGACTGTATGATGGTATTGATGATGTTAATAATGGACAGGATCCATGATTATGGTTACTAACAGTTCTATTCTAGTGTACTTCTGAGTGTTATTTTCATTGCTCTATCTTTTGTATATTTTCTCATTCTGTATTGCTTTTGTACTTAATACATTCTCTTTGCATCCATTATGGACTAGTTTCAGTGTTGTTACTGTCTTATGGATTTCTTTTATATATCGGGATATTTCACTCGAATCTATATAAGTTCATGTATTCGATTCATATTTGGTTTTGTTTGTGATGGTTATATCACATTTCATTGTTACTCTATCTTGTGATGATATTCCATTACATATATCACATGATGTCCTTTGATTTATATGTGATAAACTAACCTTGCAGGTGCATGATTCTATTCCTTTGTCTTCAATGGGAAAAAAGTGAGAGAAAAAATTTAGGAGGAGTTTGATATTGTTGATTTATTTATTTTATTTTTTATCCTTCCGAGCATCACATGTAGTTTGTTCCATGTGTTTAGGCATTCTTATATATATACATCCTATCTAAGCATCACAAAGATCATTTGTTACTAGGTTATTAGGTGGTCTTATGTCTTTACCTTTTTAGTTTTGGTATGGGAATTATATTGGTCTGACGTCCTTGCTTATCGATATTGTTTTTGTTTTATCCCGGAATAGCCAAAGGGGGAGATTTGTAAGGATAAATTTCCACATTGAGTCAGTTTGTAGTATTATCTTATTCTGTTGTTCAAAACATGTAGTTTGTTAGGGTGTTGTATACTAAGGCCCACATGTGAAAATAAGTTAGTGGCCATATTTTCACAAGTCACGTTCAAAGCTTACATCATGCTTTATACTCATTCCTAAAGGTATATGACCCTTTTAACATTTGAAGGTTCAAATTTTTTAGGCTTTAAAATGTTTTTAGCGGTGATTTTAAAATGTTTTTTTAAAACTTATATTTTTCCCAAGTCTTCCTAATGACATTAGGCAAGTCATTCAAATGAGGGCCATTATCTCAATAGAGCATGTATTAAACGAACATAATAAATGAGTAGCTTTGCCTCCATTGGAATTTTATTAGATCACTTGTTATAATGAGATTGGTACCCTTGTTAGAATGAACTTCACCGGAATATCGTTTGATATCTCCTTTGATTCGAGTTTGAATGAGATCAGGTATGTCATTCAAACGATGTATCATGTCGTTCGAACGACCCATTGCGCTTTTAAAGAAATTGGGTTTTCAATCAATTTTTAACGCTTATATTATTTCAATAAAACCTAGTATTTATAGGACTGCATAGTAAATGTAAGGTTCAAAACACTTTTGAAATACTCTCCAAATATCCTTGATTATTTATGATCAAGTTCTCAATAAGTGCAAGTGATTCTCTGATGACTTTTTCTCTCATTAAGCCTAACGCTTGTTCTTCCTACAAACCGTCAACCCCTGATCCAAATGATATATGCACCAAATCCTTTTCAATTGTAGTTGCAAACACTGCTACAAAAGAACCTTGCCAAAAAAAAAACCTTCATCATTCAAGGGAGAGCCAACAATCCATTTTTTGGTAGATGATATTCAAGTTTTGGCTAAACCATTCAATACTCGATTGTTGGCAAGTTTCACATAGGAACCTGCTATGGATGATATTTAGAAAACTTTTCTTACGTTCAATCTTAAATAATCTTGTTCTGTTGGCCTGCTCGACTATAAACATGTTCTCATCAAACTTAGTTGTGAAGAATACTTTATGAGATTATGTACAAGAGAACATTTGTTCTTTGGAATATATCCAATGTGGGCATTAAAATGAATCCTAACTTCATAGTTAATCAAGAAATCCCAGTGGTCCCTGCTTGGATCCACTTTGCCAATCTTCCCATTCACATATTTGCAAAATATTCTTTATTATCGATAACCCAGTGGATAAGTAAGCCTTTAAAGATGGATGCTTCTACAGTAAACCAATCAAGACCTAGTCTTACAAGGGTTTGTGTGGAACTTTATCTCACCCGTGATAAACCTATAATAGTATTTATTAGCATTGAAGATAGTGGGTTTTGGCAAGATGTGACATATGAATATCTTCCACGATACTGTAAATATTTCTTGAAGGAGGTTCATGAACAAGAATCTTGTATTTTCTTAAATAGTGAAAAAAAAACTACAAAGCTTACTGCAAAACCTCTTGTGAAGCATTTCTATAAACCTATTCCTCCTAAACCTTCCACTCAATATACTGAAAAAATAGCTCCAGTTAGTCCTATTATTATCCATGAATCCCCCATCCTTTCATTAGTGTTAATCATTTACCCCGAACCATTCTTCTTACTAAAATATCCCATATTCGCTCCCCAGTCAAAGCCAAAAAATTTGTAGAGCACATATTTAAAATCCAACACTGTAACATATCCTCTAAAGAAGCTATAATTGTGGGCCAAATAATGCTTTACCCTAGAGCATAAAAACTTTCGAACTATGAGAGCCACCATGCTAAACACAAAGACTCGCTTTTAGATTCAGACCTGAAGAAGGAGAAGAATATTCCTATAAAAGAATAACTCATGATGTTTTTAGGCTTCTTTTAGAGGAAATGGAGTAATATTTGTGCTAAGTCATCAAAGAAAACTAAAAAGATTCAAGCGAGAACAGTGGAAGAAGATCCTATATTTAAGCAAAATGATTCTCTCCTTTTGAAGCCCAAAATTCTAAACTCCATACTATCCAAAATTATTCCTTTTATTACCTCCCCTAACCAAAGTGGATTCATAAAGGGGAGATTCATTCAAGATAACATTTTGTTAGCTCATGAGATGAAAAGTTTCTTACATAGGAAATACCATGGTTCTAATGTTCTCATCAAACTTGATATGTAAAAATCTTATGATGGGGTTTCTTAGCCATTTCTTCTTAAAATTTTGAGAAAAATTGGGTTTTGTGATGTTATCATTGATTTTATATGGAGAATTATCTCAAATAATTGGTTTTCCATATTGACAAATGAGAGTCCTATTGACTTCTTTCAATCATTTAGAGGCCTCAAGCAAAGGGGGCATGTATCTCATTCTCCTTTTGTGATTATGGTTGAAGTGCTGAGTAGAGTCTTGGATAATCTTATTCTCACCAAGCAGGTCAAAGGTTGTTCGTCTCATCCATATAGCACCCCTCTTATATCACATCTTTTCTTTGATGATGATACTATCATCTTTGTGAATGATAGAAAAAATAGATTAAAAGTATAAGGAAAATCCTTGATAATTATGTATCTTGTTATGGTCAGCTAATCAATAAGTCCAATAGTAGCTTCACTATTAATCCTCCACTTCCTCTTAAGAGGATATCAGCTATTAGCTCTTTCTTAGACTTATCATTCAAAAGGCTTCCCATTAAATAGCTTTGTTTCCCTTATTCAAATGAAGAAATAAAATCAGATACTTTTCAGAGCTTCAAGATCAAATCAGAGGAAAGTTCAAGGGGTGGAAACCTAAGTTTCTCAGTAATAGGAAGGTTTATTCTGATCAAACTTATCCCTTATTTAATCCTAATATACACTCTAGACTCTTTAAAACCTCCTTAAGTAATAATCCAAAGAATCCATAATATCTTCAACAAGTTCTATTTGGGATTAGATGAGAAAATAGGGGACAAACATGCTTGGATTAAATGGCACAAAATTTGCAGGCCTACTAGTGAAGGAGGTCTTGGAGTCAGAGACTTGGATGGGATCTGTGAAGCAGTTAGCCTGATATTAGATTAGAGAGTGAACACATTTAAATGTATATATGCTACTTTATGAACAACATATATAAACATAGGTTATCTACTAGCTCAACCAGTTCAAGCATTATCAAAAGAATTAGGTCTGGACATTTAGATTTTCAAAATAATTCTTTAATCACTAACTATGAAATCATATGGAAACACTCTACTTCTAGAAATTTCACATTCAATTCAGCTTACCAAATATTTAAGCCAACTTCTACTTTAAGTTCTTTATGGCATAATATATGGTATCCTCCAACTCCTCCCAAAGTCTCCATCTTTATTTGGAAGTTTCTTCAAAATGACATTCCTATTGATGTTCATATATAATATATAGGGATTCTTCTTGCTTCTAGATGCCAATGCTAATATAAAGAGGTGGAAACAATTCAACATTTGTTCTTAAAAATTTACATGGCTAAGACAATTTGGACTCACTTCTCTACTCCAGTTGAAGTATCTGCCATCTTCAATTCCATCTAATCTCTTCTCATCTATTGGTGGCTCTTTAAAGCTAATAAGGACTATTTGAAGTTCTTACATCGGATGTTACCTATGAGTGTATTATGGGAAATATAAAAATCTAAATGTAGCAGTCTATATGAAAGTACTCCCATGTGCTCTGATAAGATTATTAAGAAATTTTCTGAGATTATTTCTTCCAATGACAGTTTTACTATCTTTGAAAGCTTTTTATCCTAAAATCATATTGATCTTACTGCAAGGTTCAACTTCAAAAATCATGCCAAAAAGCCAACTATCAGACTTACTAGATGGTTATGTCCATTGCTTGGATCTATTAAACTCAATATAGATGGTTCTTGTACGGGTAATCCAGTTTAAAGTGGGATTAGAGGAATCATTAGAGGTTCTTAGAGATACTTTATATCTGTTGTTCAAGAGTATATTGGTCATTCCTCAAGATTATTGGCAGAAGTTTTAGCACTCCAAAGAGGTATCCAACTATGTTTGATAATTGGTTTTGATAAGCTATATGTTTAATCAAATTCATTAGCTATAGTAAATATGTCTTTAAGCATTTATAAACCTCATTGGATTACTAAAAACTCATTCTAAGAGATATCTTCCTTAGTCACCTCAAAGCAAGTACATCTTTCACATATTTGGAGACAAAACAACACAGTAGAAGATGGCCTTGCTACATTGGCTTCTTCAATAAGACAGTTTAAGAATTTCCACTGCTGCAATGATCTCTCTCAAATGATCAAAGGTCTATTTATATCATATAGACAAGGCTTACCCAGTCTTAGAATTTCTTAGATTTCCAATATTTCCTAATGGCTTTATTGGGGATCGTTCCCTCTTTCTTTTTTAAGATGTCCTTGTTGCTTGTAAGTGCCATTTATGAGAGGTTATTTCTCCAAATAATAATATTTTAGGGGTCCTTTTACCTCTTCCCTAAAACAATTTGTGATCAAGTTTTCCACATTCAAATCTAATAAACCTTTCATCATCATATGTTCGTGGTTGTAGGGTGGATTCTGCACTGTTGGAGATAATAATGGCTATCGGTGGATATCGCACAAGGATTTTCTATGAAGCCGTGTTAGATTGCACGAAGCGACAAACAAAGGTTTGAAATAATTCATCTGTATTAATTTGATGAGTCAATTTTTTTAGGTCAAATTGAGTCTTCTTGTAAAACTGTAGTTGTAGTGAATTTGTCTAGGTTTGGTCGTCCGGAGTTTTTTCTATTTGGGTTCTCCTTGCGCATCGTCGTCTTGTGGATTGTTTGATTTTCCTTACAACTGAATCTTGTATTCTCACTTAGTAATTAGTTTAACAAGATTAAAATTGGAAAGAAACAAAACTCCATACCTAGACTGATTTTATTCTTGCTTCACGTGTTTGATAATTTGGGTAAATTTAATGAAATTGAACCTAAATCATATAACCATATTTCTCATTAGACTCAAAATGAATTTAATGATACTTTTACACAATAAAGTTTTAGACATAAGATTTTTTCAAATTTTTGATACATGTAAAACATTTGTCGAAGTTATTTGTTTCCAAGAAGTAAATTGAAGTTTGAAATTTTATTTTCCCAAAACCTTGGCACATTTATGATTCTCCATTAAAAACTCTTCACGGTCTAATACTTCTTAATATGCATAATATAATGATTTATCATTGCAAATATATATGGTATCCCCGGAATCGAGTCACCAATTAGAGGACTTAATCAATGCTGCTATTTTCAGCTCAGTAATCGTACCAATCAGCATTTTTGACACCATTGTAATAAATCCTCAACCTCGATTTCCACCATAATTTCATTTTTTGCAAAATTAGATTTGTTAGCATCTATCTTCGTTTTTTGCAATCGTGGGCATAACGGCCATTTTTTCACAATTGAAGCAAATCCCATTGGGTAATTTCTTGTTGGAGTTATTCTTCTTGAATTTATTTCCATTATTGGGTTTAACATTTTTCTAAATTTATTTTCTTTAACGAAATTAACTTTGGAAGTGTAAGGAAATCCTTTCGATTGACTTAATTTTGATTTCGGACAAAATGTAGGTCTTAACTTTTTGAGTCTACATGGAAAAAAAATAAAGATCAAAAGACTCATCTGGATCATCGATGGTACAGTTTTTCATACACTTGCTGACATGGATTTTGCAAAGGAGGTATTGTTGGTAAGTATGTATAAAACTTTTGTTAGGGCCTTGTTTGAACGAGTTCCTTGCACGCGGTTTTTAAATATGTTATTTTCTATCTATATTTTTTGTGGCACGATGAGTACATAATATTAGAGCATTGCACAAATTCAAAATTCCTTTGTATAAAGATCTCATAAAAGATACTTAGTACGAGCCTCATAACTTTGTCGTACGAAGCTTAAATATTATCAGAGACTTATACAATACATTGGTTTTCTTCTTAAGATACCTCGTACGATGTCCATATTGTATGAGGGCACCTTATCGTTTTAATGAGAGGGTATCTTTATTGAACGATGGTCCAAAATCCCAGGCATGTCCTTTTGTTTACTTGAGAACAATAATCTCATTCTGCTTTGTTTGATCTCAGTCAAAATAAATCATTTTTTACACAATTAGAGATTAGATTCATTTGAAGATCATAGAACATAGGATCCATGTGGGCTGAAGTTGCACCATAAATAGGTACATATCGAGAACTACGAGTTATGACTCGTTGGTGAGATGTTGTGATTGAAGGAAACCAAAGCTAGCATGGGAAGAGGTTGAAAATATGATCACAGAGAGAGATTTGTGGCATGGTATTAAGTATGTATTGTAATACGTGCCTTATTGTTTGTAAAAATTCCTCAACATTCATTGGTGTGACACCTCACCTACTAAGATACCGGCTGGTCAGGCCGTGATCAAAATAAAACTTTGGTCTCATATGGCTCATTATACGCATCACTGTCGAATTTTTTTAAAGTTACTAACCACCTAGTAATTTAATTAGATTGGTGCCAAATTTTATCTTTCAATAATTAATAATATGCAAAATAAATAATAATTCAACCATCAACACAAACTGATAAATAAATCCAACGCAGATGAATAACATAAATAAAGGTAGCCGAATCAACTATCGGTTAAACAATAAAATACAACAGTAAACTGAAACCATAACCTGGATACACAAGGTCAAATAAATAACTGAATATTAAATCTGAGGGCGACATGCCCAAATGAGTACTGAAATAAAGAATCCTACACTAAGAATAAATGAACGAAGCATCTATAGAAAAGTCCTGCAACTTCCACATGAGTTGCAGCTGCGCATCCCTAGGTAGAATCCTTAAACTGGGCGTCCCTGTGGCTAGACACCTAAAAAGTTTTGGAAAAGATTTTAACACAGGTCAGAGCCCAAGTAAAATATTTTGAAAATATTTAGCAAGCGGTTAAATTATAATAATTAAATATCCATGCACACTTTTCATATTTAAGCTAGTGGCTCACTCAATTGATGTATAACTCACCCCTCATCTAATGTTCACACCTAACGCTCGCTTTCTAACCTTCCTAGTTAAGCTACCCCACCTAACGTATCCTACCTCTTTTTGCCCCACTACTTTAACCCGAGTATTATTACTCTGATTTTTAAGTTATCTACTCATTAACTTATTAATCGGTTCAAATGTATCAATCAACATAACGGTCACCCTGTTATATAAGAAATCCCGTTTTTTATTCATATAACTTTCACGCTAGTTATATAAGAAATCACTTTTTAAATCATATAACTTTCGCACTTGTTATATAAATAATACATTTACACTTATGTAGTAATCCCGTATATAATTATCTACTCATATTATATACGTACTAGTATACTCCAACATCCACACACATGTCCCATTAATAACCATCCATTCCCGAGTAATAACTCACCAGATGCTTTCTCTAAAATGCTATCATGTCCCAGGCATGCTCACTCTAACCCGGACACCTCAAGTTGGACTAACTCACACCGAACTCGGGCAAAAATATCATAAACGTAGTGAAGGTGGTCATATATTCCCTAGGAGTGAGACCAAATTATACCCAAGACGTCTCACCTCGAAAATAAATCACACAATAAAAATCCTGGACGATATGACCTGGGGACTACACTCTCTCTGCTCCTCAAGCCAGGGGATTCACCCACATCGTGAAACCTCCTATGATAGCACTAAAGGAGTATGTATTCATGTAAATATCATTCACACCGATATTTATAAAGCCCACAGATATATATACTATCACACTAACCATATACATATATTTAATATAAGTCTGGGTAACCTGTGCCTAACACCCTTACCACTAGCCCAAAAATACCCAAGTCTATGTCCCTACTTGTGATTTAATTAATCACATATTAATTACTTTTCATTCAAGTTGTATCACCCAACTATAATACCCCGATTCCCTTAGTCGGTCCATATATTTATCTCTTAGAATTTATTACACAAAGTCCCACTATCAAGTTTAACACTACTCATTAATTTCTATATTCGATAATTTATTATATATCTCTATAATAAATAAAATCGGCTACACCGTGCCTAACTCCCGTAGCACTCCGCCTAAAAATATCCGAGTCGAATCCCCAACCCTTAAATCCATAAGTATTAACTTACATTCATATTTTTATTTCAAGATGCAAAGCACATCTCAATCCTTTTTTCATCCAAAATTTCCAATCGAATCCGTTCATATAATTTCGAGTGTTATTCATCTTAAACACTCTAAATTCATACCTAGAATTCATTCCTATCCAATTCCAAGGTAAAAATAATGTTCCTTAATATTTTCCAGAGTCCTAAACTCATCTATGGACATCCTTAAATAATTCAGATTTGATTTCTTACAGAGGATTTCGGTTTCAGACACCCTTCCGTAGACAAATCATAACTAATTGAAAAAAAAATCAGATAAATACGAGATTGGCGCCCACGCGATTACAACGAAAAGATCCACAATTTTTTTTGACAAACAGGTAAATCAAATAGGTTTGTCGTACATATCTGCGAACCATCTTTTTCTCTTACTCGTTTTTCCTCCATTAAAAAACTTCTAAGATTTCTGGTTCCACCCCTACCTTAATACGATCATTTTCAACATAATACACCACCAAATCAGTTTCTAAACATCATCCAAACCTTTAAACACTATTGATTTCAATCACAATCCATCAATTTCTAAATTGGGTTTTATCCAGGTTCCATTCAATCAGTTATAAATTTCATTCTATAATCCAAAATTAAACATCAATCTCTACTGGGTTTATCATAAGATTCAGATTCCTACAACCTGCAATCATATAGAATCATCAATTTCTATTTAATCTACACAACGTGATTAAATTGTCCAAAGACCTTTTTTCGTATGAGAACCCACCCAAAACGAATTTTTATAATATAACCCATCCCAAATGAATATGGTTTGTACCCACCATGATATTAATCTCAGTACCGAAATTTAAATGAAAACAAGTTTAAATACTTGCCTCAATAAATTGATAGGGTCTAATTTCCTTTGTTGTAGATGAATGTTTGAAGAAGAACACAACCCTCTTCTTGGCTGGGCTCCCAAAAGCTCTCATGATTTCTCCCTCTTTTTTTCCTCTGCAAAACTAGGGTTTTCTTATTGAGTTGTGTTTGCCACAAACTCCGTAATATAGGTTTTATATGACTAATCCCCAAATTAAGCTTATGGTCTAAGTCCAAATGACCCGAACACCCCCGTGTGAGCCCGGTTAATTTTGAAGATGAAATTTTATATCCTCAGAAATACAAGGTGTTACATACTTCCCCTTTACAAAGGAATTTCACCTTCAAAATTAAGATGCGTCTAGTACTCCTAGCCTCTAATACTTCCCTACTCATATGCCCTTAAGATCGCTGCATATATGTCTACCCCTTCTAATCGCGAATTATACTAAAATTTGATTAATTACCGAGGGTGACCATACACACTGTACCCATGCTTATCTGCATGAATCTTACCCCATTCTACTAGACTTAAATCATAATATAACTTTCAACTCACAGTTATAACTACATATATGTAATATAACCTGTAATACCCCGTATTTTTATGCTATATTAATTTGGGGATTTATTAAATTTAATGTGAATTCATTATTTAATAAAAATCCGAAAATTAATTATGTTATAATTATTAACGTGATGAGAGTTAGTAATTATGGGAAAATTTGTTGAATATTACTAATGAGCAAAGTAATATATAATAGTGGTTATAATTGAATGTCACGAGTGAATGAAATGACAATTTTGGAAATTTGAGTCATTAAAAGTGAATATTTTATAAGTTGTTCGTATGGTCATTTTGAGTGCGCCAACGCGTCCGGAAGGGTCGAGATAGTCAGAAAAGTATACCCGGGGGTTTGATTTGGGTATCGGGGCGTTTTTAGACTTAATTAGTACCCCGGGAGGGCATTTTAGTCATTTTGTATTTTGGGGTAATTAAACCCACGAAAATTAGTGATCTATATCAGCCATTTAGGTTAGTCATCTAGGGTTAGAAAACTCAAAACTCTAGAACGGCCATTGGAGAAGAGAGGAGAGAGCTCTCAAGGCAATCCAAGGCTCAAAACTCAACCGTTTGGGCCGCCGCCACCGCCAACGCGTAGATCGCGAGACGGGGAACGCAACCACACCAATTTCGGCACCAAACCAGACTTCTGAAAATCCCAGGCAAGTGTTTATCTTGCTTATTTCGTTGATGCATCTTTCATATTAGTTTAGGAATGATTAGGATGAATTGTATGGAAGAAAAACCCAATTTGAGAAAGGAAATTGCATGTAGTGATGACTTAAATGATATTCTGGAAACCTTTTGTGATGTAGAGGATTAAGCCACGAAATTTTGATGTTTTATAAGAAGGAACCACGAAATTTTGATGTTTTATAAGAAGGAAACCTTAGAGCCAATCAGAATAAAGGAGAAAAATCGCGCTACAGGACCCCCGAACCGGTTCGCATGTTCCTCGAACCGGTTCGCCCCCCAAACCGGTTCGCCCTTGGGTTCGCGAATGTTTGCTGGTATGGGGTGCTTTTCTTCTATTCAACACTTAGAAAATTTTTCTTGTTTTCTTTCCTTTCTTCCTTGGATTTTTCTCCAACTTCAACGGGTCATAACTCATCAACCGTAGCTCGGAATTGGGTGCCGTTTCTTCCAGTGTTCTCGTTGTTTCGAGCTCGTCAACTTTCCCGTTGACTCCTCCTTTGAGATCTTGCTGTAGAATTACCAAAATTCCCTTGAACATGCCTTCTTAGCTTTTCTTTCATTGGCTCGCTTTCTCTTTAGCATTGCTTGCATAATTAACCGGTAAAACCAATAAGAGACGCACAAAACACGAAATACTTGCCAACGAAGATTAATAGCATAAATGTGCGTTAAATCCATATGGTTTACATCACTCGGGTTCATAAATGTACTGAAATTATGGGAATAAATATACAATATTTATGTCCAATCACGTAGTAAGTTGGAAAAACCCTTCAATGTGGGTTATGGGATAAACCTAAATTGATATAATAAAAGTGGTATATTTATATGATTGTGTATGCATATGTTATATACTTGTGAAAATCATTCCCACGCTACTTTCTATCCCCGAGGTTACCGCGCTGGGACAGTCTTATCTCGATGGGACTTTTATGGGGGATATTGACTTGTACCCTAGAAGATAGATATCCATGGTACAGGCTATCGATGTGATAGTTCAGACGGTCCTAAAAGACGCAGGCATGTGCCATCCTCTTAGAGACTTGGAATCTATGCTTCGCCTCAATATTGTTTGTGTATGTCTTAATACAATTCGAGAGTGATTCCGAATTTGTATTCCCCTTAATACGAGTGATACGGGGTTTTGGATTGTAGAGTTTGCCTGCACCATAGTTTTTATTTGGGGTGCTGTTATAATATATATATATATATATATATATATATATATATATATATATATATATATATATATATATATATATATATATATATATTATACGAGTATTTAATATATGTATGAAATACTGGAATTTGGAACTGCCTACTGTGATATGGTAAGTAGGACATGGTTGATGACTCATATTGTAAGTACTTGTTTTGAGAGAGTATAATATGACACTGGAAAACTTTATAAATTAATAAAGTTAAATGAGAATTTTGGATACTAATTGAAATATTCTTTTCAAACAATTGCATCGTTCAATTTAAATCCTGCGAATAACCTAAGATAAGTTAAACCCTTGGGGAAAATAGTGTGATGTATGACGAGATAAACCATTGGGAAGGTTAGTGCGATAGGAGTGCACATTAGAAGAGAGGTGAGAGTTTCTCAAGAGAGTGTCGTACTAATATGTTGTTGCATTGGCCTGTATCAATTTAAATACTTGCTAAACGAATTTTTAAATCATATACACTATCGGGCTCTAACCTGTTTCTATTTCTCTTTCTCTCTTGTATATATATGCATATATTATAGGTGCCCAGCCACAGGGGCATCTTGCTTAGGATCCCTTGGAAGGAACGTGCTGCAGCTTAGGTGGGAGTTGCAGGCCACTTCCTTAGACGATTTCATTTACTTGATTCCACTTCTATCATTCTCAGTTATTGGGGCATGTGTCTCCCTTTCCACTATTTATCTATTTTATCGGGACATTTGTATTTCAGTTATTTCTAGTACTGTTACTTTGGGATTTATTCAGCATGTATGTTTACTTTAAGTTTTATATGCTGGGATTTAGTTGTTGAATGTTTAAATTAATTGGATTATATGTTCCAGGATTATTGTGGTGTGATTCGTTATATATTAAGTTGTTGTAAATAATTAAATCTTGTTTTCGAATTAAAATTTGAAAGGTAATGTTTAAAATGGTTTTGACACCTAGCTTAATTAATTAGGGTGTTTAAATTGGAAAGGTTTTTCATTTGCGGCAGTGATGCTAAGAATGAACCAACTGTTCACCTTGATTTTAATTTAATAAAGGAGTGATCGCCCGGTATTTAATTAGGTGGGGTGTCATAGGTGTTATCAGAGCATCAGGTTCTAGTGTCCTTTAGGATCTGTGCGGCTTATTATGCTTTCAGCGTTGCTTTCTTTGATATAGAGCCCTAATAGTAAGAATGTTGTGTTTATCTCTATACATTGGAAATTCGTGCCTCTGCGATTTATTTATACGAATGATGAACTCATTCTGATGTAAATTTTATTTAAACTTTCAGATGGCCCGTCAGAAAGAACAAGCTAATTCCATTAAGGAAGTTAATGAGCAAAGACAACTCACGCCTCAGGTGTCTCCGAAAAGGGTACCAATAGCCGAACTTGCGGGCATTGTGGCACAAGCAGTGACCACTGCAGTTTTACAGTACCACGAATGCAGTATGCAACTAAAAGGAGGCAAAAGACCTAGAGAGGTTGATCAAATTCATATGACTAATGTTGAAAATTGTGCGAAAGCACCGAATCTGCGGCAACAAAATAATCAAGATCGAGTCAGTTCCAGAAGTAACGAGATTTATGTACAGGGGCAAGAGTGTCAGGGCCAACGAAGTCAGATTCAGAATGAAATCACAAAGAGGTGTTTCAGTTGTGGAATGGACGATCACAAACGTAAATCTTGTCCGAATCAGACTGAGGATAAACTACAATCCGACCAGCGAAGAATTTCGAAACTCTGCTATAAATGTGTACATCCGGGTCACAAGTGGATGGATTGTCCTCACCTTGACATAGTTTTTTCCGCAAATTTCCCCTCAAGGCCAGCAAGACCAAGGAAAAAGTGAGTCTAGTCAACAACGTGGTAAAGTGAAGCAGTTTTGAAAGAGGAATAAAGTCCCAAGTCAACAAGGCCGACACCGACAGCAGCAGGGTCGGAGGGGGAGTAACTTCAGAGGCCGATGTTTTGTGTGTGGCAAGCATGGCCATAAACGCCAGGATTGCCCAGAGGGTGTTAGGTCCCCACAACAGCAGGGTGCCCGTAATGAGGCGCAGAGACCACTTTTTCCACCTGCCCTCCCAGCTCCAGCCCAGGTGCCAGCCCTACCAGCCATTCCAGCAGCTCCAGTGCAGCAGGGGCAGTTACAGTACGGACGTGTCTATAACGTCCACCAGGCAGCAGCTCCACAGGCGCCACCCGCGATTGAGGGTATGTTTCCTATCCATGGTACTATGGGTCGAGTTTTGTTTGATACTGGGGCGACGCATTGTTTTATAGCTATGCATTTTACGAAGGCCTTAGGGTTTTTAGCCACAGCGGAGAGCACAGTGACGTGTGTAGACTCACCACTGGGGAGTGGGTCGCTTATCTTCTTTATATGCCGGGGAGTGGGGGTAGAGGTTTGTAGTTTGGTATTACCTGCAGACATGTTAGTCTTAGATATGCATGAGCATGATGTTATTATCGGTATGGATTGGCTCGCAGCTTATACAGCCATGATTGATTGCTTCGGTGGGAGAATTGTTTTTGCCATTCCAGGGCAAGAGATGTTTGTAGTGGCGATGCCTCGCCCAGAGGGAGGCTCGACCGCTCATTTGTATTATATTGAGGAGGATACCTCTAAAGAGGTTGTGATTCCGTTAGACTCAATTCCAGTTGTTCGTGAGTATTCCGATGTGTTTCAGGAGATACCAGGCCTACCCCCCAGTCGAGAGATAGACTTTGTCATAGATTTATTGCCAGATACTAGACCTATAGCACGCGCACCATACCGTATGGCTCCGGCGGAGATGCGAGAGTTACGAGATCAGATAGAGAAGCTGTTAGGTCAGGGCTTCATTCGCAGGAGTACCTCACCTTGGGGTGCTCCAGTATTGTTTGTGAAGAAGAGAGATGGTTCACTGAGGTTATGTGTGGACTACCGGGAGTTGAACAAGGTCATGATACGGAATAAGTATCCATTGCCTAGAATCGATGATCTGTTCGACCAGCTGAGAGGAGAAACTTTTTTTTCAAGATAGATCTGAGGTCGGGGTACCATCAGCTACGTATTAGAGAGAAGGATGTTTCAAAAACTGCCTTCTTGACGAGATATGGGTCTTACGAATTCAGAGTTATGCCATTTGGTCTCACAAATGCTCCAGCCGTATTCATGGACTTAATGAACCGAGTATTCAGAGAGTTCTTGGATCAGTTTGTCATCGTCTTCATAGATGACATTTTGATATATTCACACTCCGAGGAGGAGCATGCCGAGCACTTGAGGCAGGTTCTTCAAACTTTACAGGAGCGTCAGTTGTATGCTAAGTACGAGAAGTGTGGATTCTGGTTGTGAGAGGTACAGTTCTTGGGGCATGTTGTTTCTGAACAGGGGATAGCAGTTGACCCGAGTAAAGTTTCAGTGGTGAGGGAGTGGGGACAGCCCACGACACCGACAAAAATGCGTAGTTTCTTGGGGTTAGCCGGATATTACAGGAGATTCATTCGGGGATTCTCCAAAATAACGGGTCCATTGACGAACCTGACTCGCAAAGGGGTACCATATATTTGGGATGATGCTTGTCAATTGGCTTTCGACGAGCTGAAAGATAAGCTTACTTCAGCACCAGTCCTTGCTCTACCAAATCCGGGTGTGGAGTACCTGGTTTACACCGATGCCTCTTTACGGGGACTTGGGGGAGTACTTCAGCAGGAACAAAAGGCTATAGATTTTGCCTCCCGCAAGCTTAAGCCGCATGAGAAGAATTACCCCACCCACGACCTGGAGTTAGCAGCGGTCGTCTTTGCATTGAGGATATGGAGACACTATTTATTGGGGGAGAAGTTCCGTTTGTTCACAGACCACAAATCACTGCAGTACCTGTTCACTCAGCGAGAGCTGAATATGCGTCAGCGCAGATGGTTAGAGTTTGTGAAGGACTATCAGTTCGACATACAGTATCATCCGGGAAAAGCCAACGTAGTTGCTGATGCGTTGAGCCGTAGACCGATAAATGAGGTAGCGAATGTCTAGAAAGCAAAGTGGAAGGAGTTGGGCCACCAGGACGCAGTAGCCCGTTCCTTCATATCTGTTATGACAGTCACACCCGAGATTGTTATGAGGGTATTACAGGCCCAAACCACAGACCCGTTTTGCCAGGAGCAGATTGTACGACTTTTAGCCGAGGGTGGTGAGTCCTATTCTGTTAGTTTCGATGGGGGTTTGAGGTTTAATGGAAGGTTAGTGGTTCCAGAAGGGGCAGAATTGCGTCATGCAGATATGACCCATTCTCACGGGTCCCGATTTGCGGTACATCCTTGAGGAGATAAGATGTACCAGGATATGAGGAGACAATACTGGTGGAGTGGGATGAAGAAGGACATTGCTGAGTTCATGTCCAAGTGTTCTACCTGCCAGCTGGTGAAGGTGGACCATCAGAAACAGTCAGGATTGCTTCAGCCATTGGAAGTACCTGCGTGGAAGTGGGAGAGTATTTCCATGGATTTTATTACAGGGTTACCTACATCACAACGGGGCCACGACTCCATCTGGGTGATTGTAGACCGTTTGACCAAGGTGGCTCATTTTCTGCCGGTGCGGACAGATTATACGACGGGTCAGTATGCTCAGTTGTTCAT
Organism: Sambucus nigra; assembly: GCA_949130495.1. NCBI lineage: Eukaryota > Viridiplantae > Streptophyta > Magnoliopsida > Dipsacales > Adoxaceae > Sambucus > Sambucus nigra. The sequence goes on from OX422207.1 coordinate 146,793,536, forward strand.
TTATGAGATTGTCATATTACATGGGGTGCCCCTGAATATTGTGTCAGATAGAGACAAGATTTTCGTGTCATATTTCTGGGAAAGCTTTCAGGAGGCTATGAGTACTGAGTTGAGGGTGAGTTCAGCTTATCACCCACAGACAGATGGACAGACAGAGCGTACTAATCAGATGTTAGAGGATATGCTACGCATGTGTATTCTTGATTTTGGAGGAGGTTGGGAGCCACATCTTCCACTGGTAGAGTTTGCTTATAATAACTCTTATCAGTTTACGATTGGCATGGCTCCATTTGAGGCTTTGTATGGCCGGCCTTGTTGTTCTCCAACTTATTGGCTCGAGGTGGGGGATAACAAGTTGCTAGGACCAGAGGTAATTCAGGAAACCTCCGCGAGGATTGAGATGATTAGGAGTCGTATTCGAGTAGCCCAGGATAGGCAGAAAAGCTGCGCAGATGCGAAACGATTCTTCGGGGAGTTTAATGTGGGGGTCCAAGTGTTACTGCGTGTATCTCCTATGAAAGGAGTGATGAGGTTCGGGAAGAAAGGGAAATTGGCCCCGAGGTACGTGGGACCATTTCCCATTATCGAGAGGATTGGGCCGGTAGCATACAGATTGGGACTACCAGAGCATTTACATCGCATTCACGATGTATTCCACATCTCGTCATTGAGATGGTATCTTCGGGATGATATGGCCCATACTCACATCGCGATAGATGAGATAGACTTACAGCCTGACAGCTCTTACGAGGAGAAATCGGTGGCTATCCTAGACTATAGTGAGAGGACATTGAGGTCGAAGATAGTTCCACTAGTACGGGTCCAGTGGGAGCATAATAACGTGGAGGAATCCACTTGGGAGAGTGAGGCCGATATGCGCGAGAGATATCCAGATTTGTTCTTACCAGGAATGCCTTATTTTTCAAATTTCGGGATGAAATTCCGTTATTAGGGGGGAAGTATGTAATACCCCGTATTTTTATGCTATATTAATTTGGGGATTTATTAAATTTAATGTGAATTAATTATTTAATAAAAATTTGAAAATTAATTATGTTATAATTATTAACGTGATGAGAGTTAGTAATTATGGGAAAATTTGTTGAATATTACTAATGAGCAAAGTAATATATAATAGTGGTTATAATTGAATGTCACGAGTGAATGAAATGACAATTTTGGAAATTTGAGTCGTTAAAAGTGAATATTTTATAAGTTGTTCGTATGGTCATTTTGAGTGCGCCAACGCGTCCGGAAGGGTCGAGATAGTCAGAAAAGTATACACGGGGGTTTGATTTGGGTCTCGGGGCGTTTTTAGACTTAATTAGTACCCCGGGAGGGCATTTTAGTCATTTTGTATTTTGGGGTAATTAAACCCACGAAAATTAGTGATCTATATCAGCCATTTAGGTTAGTCATCTAGGTTTAGAAAACTCAAAACTCTAGAACGGCCATTGGAGAAGAGAGGAGAGAGCTCTCAAGGAAATCCAAGGCTCAAAACTCAACCGTTTGCGCCGCCGCCACCGCCAACGGGTAGATCGCGAGACGGGGAACGCAACCACACCAATTTCGGCACCAAACCAGACTTCTGAAAATCCCAGGCAAGTGTTTATCTTGCTTATTTCGTTGATGCATCTTTCATATTAGTTTAGGAATGATTAGGATGAATTGTATGGAAGAAAAACCCAATTTGAGAAAGGAAATTGCATGTAGTGATGACTTAAATGATATTCTGGAAACCTTTTGTGATGTAGAGGATTAAGCCACGAAATTTTGATGTTGTATAAGAAGGAACCACGAAATTTTGATGTTGTATAAGAAGGAAACCTTAGAGCCAATCAGAATAAAGGAGAAAAATCGCGCTACAGGACCCCCGAACCGGTTCGCATGTTCCTCGAACCGGTTCGCCCCCCAAACCGGTTCGCCCTTGGGTTCGCGAATGTTTGCTGGTATGGGGTGCTTTTCTTCTATTCAACACTTAGAAAATTTTTCTTGTTTTCTTTCCTTTCTTCCTTGGATTTTTCTCCAACTTCAACGGGTCATAACTCATTAACCGTAGCTCGGAATTGGGTGCCATTTCTTCCAGTGTTCTCGTTGTTCCGAGATCGTCAACTTTCCCGTTGACTCCTCCTTCGGGATCTGGCTGCAGAATTACCAAAATGCCCTTGAACATGACTTCTTAGCTTTTCTTTCATTGGCTCGCTTTCTCTTTTGCATTGCTTGCATAATTAACCGGTAAAACCAATAAGAGACGCACGAAACACGAAATACTTGCCAACGAAGATTAATAGCATAAATATGCGTTAAATCCATATGGGTTACATCACTCGGGTTCACAAATGTACTGAAATTAGGGGAATAAATATACAATATTTATGTCCAATCACGTAGTAAGTTGGAAAAACCCTTCGAGTTAAAGTTAGAAACGAACCATTATACTTGTTATATAATAATGGGAAAATAAGAATAAATGTTTTGAATGTGGGTTATGGGATAAACGTAAATTGATATAATAAAAGTGGTATATTTATATGATTGTGTATGCATATATTATATACTTGTGAAAATCATGCCCACGCTACTTGCTATCCCTGAGGTTACCGTGCTGGGACAGTCTTATCTCGATGGGACCTTTATGGGGGATATTGACTTGTACCCTAGAAGATAGATATCCTTGGTACAGGCTATCGATGTGATAGTTCAGACGGTCCTAAGAGACGCAAGCATGTGCCATCCTCTTAGAGACTTGGAATCTAGGCTTCGCCTCAATATTGTTTGTGTATGTGTTAATACAATTCGAGAGTGATTCCGAATTTGTATTCCCCTTAATACGAGTGATACGGGGTTTTGGATAGTAGAGTATGCCCGCACCATAGTTTTTATTTGGGGTGCTGTTATAATATATATATTATTCGAGTATTTAATATATGTATGAAATACTGGAATTTGGAACTGCCTACTGTGATATGGTAAGTAGGACATAGTTGATGACTCATATTGTAAGTACTTATTTTGAGAGAGTATAATATGACACTGGAAAACTTTATAAATTAATAAAGTTAAATGAGAATTTTGGATACTAATTGAAATATTCTTTTCAAACAATTGTATCGTTCAATTTTAAATCCTGCGAATAACCTAAGATAAGTTAAACCCTTGGGGAAAATAGTGTGATATATGACGAGATAAACCATTGGGAAGGTTAGTGCGATAGGAGTGCACATTAGAAGAGAGGTGAGAGTTTCTCAAGAGAGTGTCGTACTAATATGTTGTTGCATTGGCCTGTATCAATTTAAATACTTGCTAAACGAATTTTTAAATCATATACACTATCGGGCTCTGACCCGTTTCTATTTCTCTTTCTCTCTTGTATATATATGTATATATTACAGGTGCCCAGCCACAGGGGTGTCTTGCTTAGGATCCCTTGGAAGGAACGTGCTGCAGCTTAGGTGGGAGTTGCAGGCCACTTGCTTAGATGATTTCATTTACTTGATTCCACTTCTATCATTCTCAGTTATTGGGGCATGTGTCGCCCTTTCCACTATTTATCTGTTTTATTGGGACATTTGTATTTCAGTTATTTCTAGTACTGTTACTTTGGGATTTATTCAGCATGTATGTTTACTTTAAGTTTTATATGCTGGGATTTAGTTGTTGAATGTTTAAATTAATTGGATTATATGTTCCAGGATTATTGGTGTGATTCGTTATATATTAAGTTGTTGTAAATAATTAAATCTTGTTTTCGAAATAAAATTTGAAAGGTAATGTTTAAAATGGTTTTGACACCTAGCTTAATTAATTAGGGTGTTTAAATTGGAAAGGTTTTTCATTTGAGACAGTGATGCTAAGAATGAACCAACTGTTCACCTTGATTTTAATTTAATAAAGGAGTGATCGCCCGGTATTTAATTAGGCGGGGTGTCACATAACCGATGTACCGACCCATGTCCTAATGACCACACATCTCCCCCACTTCTAGTTTCATGTGTGGTATGTCTCGCCAAGTGAAATCCAAACAAGGACCCCCCCGATACACTACTACCTAACTTATTGGTCATTGAGATCCATTAGGCCCTCATTCCATAGCACGTACCCCTAAATTCCTATCTCCTGACATAAAAGGTATACTCGTCCACTTTCATGTTACAAAAGACATCATACAATACATTCCCCTTACTATCACTAGTTTCTTAGCGAGAATCAATCATGAGATATATCTCCCCGCTCGATAATAAGCTTATCCACCCTGAACCCCATCAGTAAATGTCCTTACTCCCCGGGATTAAATATGGCAATAAAAACACTTTCTTATAAATCTATTATGAAACACATGATAACATATATACACACATATATAGACTAGACCCTCTTTCAGTTGACAACTATAACAATTAAATCATACCTCGGAACAACGAACACAAAGTCTCACCATACTATATACTATAGCCGAAACATCCCGGCATAAATATCAAACGTCTTATACATAACGCACTGATCTCAAGCTCAGCTCCGCACGCTCGGTGTGGCTATATCATACATTTATTCTCGATTACCCTCAAATTTTCAATTTAATTCTTCTCGATACTGCCCCACCCATTATCTTATGGTACATAAGTTTTCTCGGTGCTTCCTTCACAGAACTACCCGGCTCCACTGGACATATTTTGTAATAGCTCTCAGCTTAAAGTGCTTCATCAACACGTTTAATAATTTAATATTTAAAACCGATGTACTAGCATCTAACAACGTCTTACCACCCCCAATGTTTATTAAGGCCCCTGCTTATAACATCGCGCAACGAAGATCAAAAGAATTTTTCCTAATACACTATCCCCTAGCATTGGTGAACATTAAAATCCATGGGTCCAAAGCACATAATTAAGATATCACCAACTTTGTCTCCCGATACATAAATCAAATCGTCTATGCCCATGTCTCTCAAGTCATCATACGACACGATGCTCTCACTATCACTAAGTTCTCAGCACGTAAACAACAATGAGCTAAAAATTCTCCGCTCAACGGTGAACCCGATATACCTTGAATCACATCAGTTAAAAGTCCCTACGCACCGGGATCCAATGTAACTAAACAACTGTAGTCTCCGTAATCAAGGTCATAAAAATATCACTGCGAGCTTGACCCTCTTTTAAGTGAGACATCGTAAAAATATACCTCATGCCCGGAACAATGAATACGATAGTCTTGCTGTAACCGTCCACCATCGCTCAACAATTCGTACCCAGGATAAAATCATATCTTGAATATCACCTTTCAAAACGAGCTAACCTCATAAGATATATATATATATATATATATATATATATATATATATATATATATATATATATATATATATCCTCTCAGTGCACACACCCGCTTCCTTGCAGATGGAACTGAAGAGCGTCCCCCTACTCCACGGTAAATATACACATACTATAGTGATATTAACGGTGCATCTACTAAACCCATTTCTCAAGAGAATCTAATACTAATAAATTACCGTGACTCGCTCGTGCCACATAAAATAGACCCCAATCATCCTGAGATAAAACTCATACTTTCAATTGCCAAAAGCACTTGCAGTTCAAATGGTTCCTGGACTTAACACCCTCGTCCAAACCAAAACAAAAACATTTTATTACGGTTGCCCATACTGGTAATCCCGTTCATATTCCCCAATTCACCGCGAACAATATCCACACATGTGTTCCTATTCTTTACACATAAGACAACTGTCTGTGTCATTCCCCTTTCTGTTTAAACAACTGGTAAGAGGATTTACAGTAAAGCCGCACCCCACTTCTTCATTATTCTTGGTATCCCCCCATAGTTATGGTGATTGACTCCCATCATTACAGCACCGCTCCTCTGAGCCAAAAATTTTGCTCAAAATTTAATCCCAGGTGCCGCTGCACTCCACCCTACCTAATTGCCTTTGGATTTTCTCCTTCCATTGACATGGTGACTTCTATCACGGCCACCATTCCTAGAATATTTCATGGCTTCTACTGAGCCTCTCCCCCTACAATCCTTCTAACACCCTTGTTGGTCGTCCAAAATTGTTCGGTGTACGAAGCCCAACCGAACTCGTTTATGAATCGCATCAACTATACTTAATAGCAGGAGAACGTAAGTCACATACGTAGAGGAATACAAAAATTTTATAATAAGTATCTATATAAAAGAACACTAAGCTAAAATGTAATAAGCCGCACAGATCCTAAGGACTCTAGAACCTGATGCTCTGATACCATCTTTGACACCCCGCATACTAAAATACCGAGTGGTCAGCCCGTGATCAAAATAAAACATTAGCCACATATGGCTCATTATACGCATCACTGTCGAAAACTTTTTAAAGTTACTAACGACCTAGTAATTTAATTAGAGTGGTGCCAAATTTTATCTTTCATTAATTAACAATATGCGGAAATAAATAATAATTAAACCATCAACATAAACTGATAAATAAATCCAAGATGGATGAATAATATAAATAAAGGTGACTGTATCAACTATCGGTTCAATAATAAAATACAACAGTAAACTGAAACCATAAACTGGATACATAAGGTCAAATAAATAACTGAATATTAAATCTGAGGGTGACATGCCCAAATGAGTATTGGAATAAATAATCCTACACTGGGAATAAATGAACGAAGCGTCTATAACAAAATCCTGCCACTTCCACATGAGCTGCAACTGCGTATCCCTTGGTAGAATCCTCAAACTGGGCATCCCTGTAGCTGGACACCTAAAAGATTTTGGAAAATATTTTGACACGGGTCAGAGCCCAAGTAAAACATTTTGAAAATATTTAGGAAGCAGTTAAATTGCAATAATTAAATATACATGCACACTCTTCATATATAAGCTAGTGTCGCACTCACTTGAGGTATAACTCACCCCTCATCTAATGTACACACCTAACGCTTGCCTGATAATGTTCCTAGTTAAGCTACCCCACCTAACTAGTCTTATGTAATACCCTTTAGTTTTTAATGATTTTTAAATGTGGGATTAATTTAAATAATGGGAAAATTTCAATTGAAGATTAATTAGGTTTAAACTAAATATTAATTAGCGAGATAAGGGTTAATATTTATTTATATTTAATATTACTTAGTGAATGAGTAATAATAATTATGTGAGAAGATTAAACTTGTCGTGGGTGACAAATACGACAGTTATGATAAATTTAGTCGGGACGTGCGTGTCAGTCGTGTCGGGACTTAAATTGGAAAATAAAATTTAATTTCATTTTTATAATTCATATGGTCATTTTGAGTGCGCCAGTGTGCCCAGAGGGATCAAAATTAAGTACTCGGGGATTATGTTCGGATCTCGGGGGCTTTTGAGATTATTCGGGACTTATTTAGGTGACTTTTGGGCTTCTTAATGGTAATTTAAAAGACAAAAATGGGATTACACTTACACAATGAAAGGTTTAGATTATGAAAGAGTAGTTTTCACAAAATCAAAGGTTAGGATAATTATACAAAGAGTTAGAGAGAAAATGGAGAGAATTGAGAAGGAATTTCAAGAGTCTAAGGGAAGATTTGAAGAATTAGTGCAAGAACATACCTGGAGTGAAGATTTAGGAAGGAAATTCTTAGAGGCTATATTTATTCTTCAACGGATCAGACCTACATTATAAGGCAAGTGTTTATCTTGTTCAATTTTAGTTGAATGTCATATTTATGTTAGAATGGGATGTTTACTATTTTGGAATTCATAAGAGGTTATGATAAATTGGGGAATTGAAAATTATATTTGGGGGAGAATTGATAGTAGTATATAATTCTTATCTTAGAAGATGAATATTGGTTAAATTCTAACAATTAAAATTGGGAGAAATATGGGCTTTACATATGTTCTTAATGATAAATGGTAAAATAATTTTTTAGAGAGCAACCATGAATTAATCCAATTTAAGTTGATTTTTTGATGATTTGATTAATATAGAATATTAAGAATCATGTATATAGATTAATATATTACTGGGTATAATTTTTTGGGAGTTTGGAGTTGTAGAATGAAAGATTGAACATACAAAATAGTGGAGAAAACGCATGAAATCGTTTTAGAAAAAGGACAAACATTGTATGATAGTTTTAAGACTGTTTTAAGCAAAAATTGATAGTATGCACACCAGTTCTTGTATAAAATCATGTTGTGCACAACTTTGTAGTTTTAAGTTTTTTTTAAATTGAATCAGAAAAGCCTCAAATTATAATTTTATATTTTTGGGCAGAATGTAACTTTATTGAGAAAAAGGATTATTGGGAATTAAAATATAATCCGGGATTGTTATAATGAGTCTGGGTCTTGGACCAATAAGTATGGGTTGAAGGTAGCTACTGGAATAATTAATTAATTATTTATATCCTTTCGATTAACAAGAGATGTTAGGAGTAATGGGAATAAAATGTGAATTATCAGTTTGTGGGATAAACTTGAAATATACTCTATGTATGTATAGGATGAGTGTATGCGTATATTATGTTGATAGTGATATTATGTGTATGACATACCTACACTGCTTGCTATCAGGGGGAGGTTTCGCGACGTGGACGGTCTTAGCCTGATGAGCCCATTGGGGGAATTTCGGACTCGTGCCCAGAATATTGAACCTAGGAAAGGCCTATCTGTGAGAATGATAAGCTGGTGGTCATCTGGGTGCGTAGATATTTGCGTAGCCCATAGGCTTGGAACTATATTTGCCTCCAATATATGTGATTTGTATTTATGGTTCGAGTGAGAAACTGAACCAATAGTCCTTTAGTTAGTATATCAGGTACTGGGACATGATAGCAGAGTATGAAGGCACCACAGGTCTCAGCTTAGGGGTTCTGTAGTAGTATATATATAGTTAGAGTGATATATATATACTTGTGATTTATGGAACTGTGTGTATTTAGTAGATAAGAAAATGGTGACATTTAACATGATCTTAGTGCGGGAAAGACTGAATATAAGATGAGAAATTTATGCTTGACTCTTTGATATAAATTAATTGTAAACGTATTGGATGGGCGATACGGGTAAGAACAAAGAGTTTGTTGGTATAGAAATAGACTTAGATTGAAATAGTTAGTCGGGGTAGTATAATGAGGAAGGGTTAGAGATACACGTTAGGTGTGCACATTAGATGAGAGGTGAGCATCCCAAGTGAGAGCACGTGAACCTAACATGAATATAGTATTTGCAAATTTTGCATATAAACACTTGCTAAATTTTAAAACTGTTTTACTCAGGCTCTAACTCGCTTTTCTCCAAATCTCTGTTCTTTTTATAAAATATTTTAGGTTTCCATCTACAAGGACACCGGGCTTAGCAGATTCTATCTTGTAACGTGCTGCAGCTACGGTGGAAGTTGTAGGTTATTGATATAAGACGCCTCAGTATTGATTCAGTTCTTCACTATGAACTTTCTTTCTAGTCGGACATGTTTTCCATTTTATTCTATTGTTATTGAGAGATGTTAAGTTCCATTTTGATGTATTAGACTATGGAGTTAATTTATTTCAAAATATTGTATGGATATTAAACTGGATTGTATAATTCAGATATAATTCTTATTCTGTCATTATTCATTGTGCGTTTGATATTTAAATGGTGGATTGTGATATTATTTGTCATTTGGTTAAAAAGATAAAATTTAACACCAACTTTTTAAATACTAAGTGGTTAGTAAATAAAACGTTTTTGACAGTGATGCTAAGAATTAACCACCTGTATATTCTGTCATAATTTAATAAAGGACAGATCACCTGGTATTCAATTAGGCGGGGTGTTATACCGTATCACACCTCTTTCCACCCCACTACTCTAACTCGAGTATTATTACACTGATTATTAAGTTATAGATTCATTAACTTATTAATCCGTTCAGCTATATCAATCCATATAACGTTCACCCTAGTTATATAAGAAATCCCTTTTTTAATTCATACAACTTTCATGATAGTTATATAAGAAACCACTTTTTAAATCATGTGACTTTCACACTAGTTATATAAAGAATACATTCACACTTATGTATTAATCCTGTATAAAATTATCTACTCATATTATATACGTACTAGTATACTCCAACATTCACACACATGTCGCATATAATAACCATCCATTCTCGAGTAATAACTCACCAAATGCTTTCTCTAAAATGTTATCTTGTCACAGGCGTACTCATTCTAACCCGGCCACCTCAAGTCGGACTAGCTCACACCGAACTTGGGCAAAAATATCGTAAACATAGTGGAGGCTGTCATATTTCCTCGATATTGAGACCGAATCATACCCAAGACGTCTCACCTCGAAAATAAATCACACAATAAAAATTCTGGATGATATGACCTGGGACTATACTCTCCCTGCTCCTCAAGCTAGGGACTAGAGGGGTGTGTATTCCTATAAACATCATTCACACTGATATTTATAAAGCACATATATATATATATATATATATATATATATATATATATATATATATATATATATATATATATATATATATATATGTGTGTGTGTGTGTGTGTGTGTGTGTGTGTGTGTGTGTGTGTGTATACACTATCACACAAACCGTATACATATATTTAATAAAAGTCCGGCTAACCCATGCCTAACAGCCTTAACACTAGCCCAAAAATACCCAAGTCTATATCCCAAATTGTAATTTAATTAATCACAAACTAATTACTTTTCATTCAAGTTGTGTCACCGAACTATAATACCCAGGCTCCCTCAGTCGGTCTGTATCTTCATCTCTTAGAATTGGTTACACAAAGTCCCACTATCAAGTTTAACACTCCTCATTAATTTTTATATTCGATAATTTATTATCTATCTCTATAATAAATTAAATCGGCTACCCCATGCCTATATTCCGTAGCACTCCGCTTAAAAATATATGAGTCGAATGACCTACCCTTAATTCCGTTAGTATTAACTTATATTTATATTTTTATTTCAAGATGCTAAGCACATCTCAATCCTTTTTTCATCCAAAATTTCGATTCGAATCCGTTCATTTATTTTCGAGTGTTGTTCATCCTAAACACTCTAAATCCATACCCTGAATTCATTCCTATTCAATTCCAAGGTAAAATTAATGTTCCTTAATATTTTGAAGAGTCCTACACTCATCTACGGACATCCCTAAATAGTTCAGATTTGATTTGTTACAAAGGATTTTGGTTTCAGACACCCTTTTATAGAAAAATCACAACTAATTTTAAAAAAATCATAAAAATAGGAGGTAGGCACCCACGCGATCATAACGAAAAGATATACAAATTTCATTTTTGACAAACAGTTAAATCGAAAGGTTCGGCCTCAAAACCAAACTGGTTCGCCGTATTATATCTGCGAACCATATTATTCTCTAACTCGTTTTTCCTCCGTTAACAAACTTCTAAGATTTTTGGTTCTACCCCAACCTTAATACGATCATTTTCAACATAAATACACCTCCAAATCAGGTTTTAAACATCATCCAAACTTTAAACACTATTGATTTCAATCAGAATCCATCAATTTCTAAATTGGGTTTTTATTCGGGTTCCTTTCAATCGGTTATGAATTTCATTCTATAATCCGAAATTAAAAATAAATTTCTACTAGGTTTATTATAGGATTTAGATTCCTACAACTTACAATCATATAGAATCATCAATTTTAATTTAATCTACGCAATATGATTAAATCATCCAAAGACCCTTTTTCTTATGAGAACCCACCCAAAATGAGTTTTGATAATATGACCCATCCCAAAATGAATATGGTTTACACCCACCATGATATTAATTAGAATACTTCGATTTAAATGAAAACAAGTTTAACTATTTGCCTGAATAAATTGGTAGGGTCTAATTTCCTTTGTTGTAGACGAATATTTGACGAAGAACACACCCCTCTTCTTGGTTGGGCTCCTAATAGTTCTCCTAATTTATACCTCTTTTTTGCTCTTCAAAGCTAGGGTTTTCTTATTGAGTTGTGTCTTCCACAAACTCCCTAACGTAAGCCTATAGGCCAACCCAAATGACCCGAACACCCCCGTGTGAGCCCGATTATGCCTAAAAATGCCCCGACGCCCAATTACTACCATTGGGTACTCTTTTACGACTATCTCAACCTATTCAGAATCAACCGTGCACTCAAAATCATCATCTGAGTTACCTTAATAAAATTCTCCAAATCTCAACCTCAAATTGTGACACATATTGTAAAATAATTGCGAGATACTGATTTAAATAAATTCGCAAGTTTCCAATTTAGACTTATATAATTGGAGTCTATTTTCAAAGCAAATTAATTTAGCCCCTAAACATGCAACTACGTGTGTGCGTGTGTGCGTGTGTATGTTAGAACATCACAAATAAAATTGCTAACTCATATATTTCAGGAAAAAATCCTTTCAGGTAAAAACTTTTATTTCACTATAATACTTACAATGATTACAATGAAATTCGCAATGATCAGTCCTCAGAACAATCACATAGATACGCAGTCTAGAGTCAGTAATGGAACAATCACAGCAGTCCATACGAACACGCAGTCTGATTCAACCCAGGAACACCCATGAGTACGCCCTATTGACACGCAGTCACCTCAGCCCAGTACCTCCCTCAAATGGCACCTAGATCAGCAGTAGGTTATCCTCCCTAAAAGTGTAAACTCAACCAAAACATATTTTAGGTTGCAAAACAATTCACATAAAAGATTGGGACGTGTGAATTGAAAACAAATTGGAAAAACCTTAAAAGAAGAAGACTAAGGAATTCTGTAGATTGCAGTTTACGTGTTTTGTAAAACGTCAGGTCTTTTTTTAGCAAAACGGAGTTGTTTAACATGCTATATATAAAAATGTTAAGGCGTCGCATCGCTTAAACAAAAATTCCATCTCGCTAGAACGATTAAACGCGTCGCTCAAACGAGCTTCGCACGATACATGCATGTCGCTTGAACGACTCACTGATGTCGCTCGAACGAAATTAAATAAAAAAATAAATTTTTGTTTCGTAAAAAAATATCCACCTCAACACTTTGAAAATTTTCATTTGATGAAAAATGACTCCTCGACTCTTACAAAATATTTTAGAAAAATATCCCAATACTCTTAAATGAACCGTTAAGTATCCAAAACACAATCTTACCAAAATTCGTCTCGTGGAGGCTTGAATATTGAAGAATGTTGATATTCGAATCCGTCTTATTGCATATGATATCTTGAAAATTCCTCGATGGTGTAACGGTATACAACATACTCAATACAAAGTATGAACTATATAAAATGTCCTTACAAATCTCCCCTTATGTCTATACCGGTACAATATTAAAACAACTGAATTATCAAAGACAAAAAGCCTATACAAATCTAAAACCCTCCCATGAACCCGAAATTGAAATGGTACTAAACATGTAAGTCTAAAAATTTTCTTCAAAAATCTTCAACATCAAATCTTGAACATACTCTCATCAGGGCGTGAAATATATGATCATCAATCTTTGTACCTACACATATAAGACAAAGCAAATACCTTTGTGACGCATTAAGTTTGAAGTGATATAAGAATAAATCAATCAATAATCAAATCTCCCCCATAATGAAAAGACTCCCCCATAATTCGTTCTTCCCCTTTTTATTTGTCTGAAATAGACAAGAAAATGAATAAACAAAAACAAACATAGAGTTGTCACGACATATATGCATAACAAAATGGATCAAACTATGCTCATGAAAAAGAGTAAACCAAAAGCTTCCACAAACTATTTTTTAATTTTCAATTTTTCAAACAAAAAATGCAAAAATAATTTTACAAAAATCACACACCATGAATTTACACTAAGACAACCAAATCATGGAAACGGAATAAATGGGTGTGAACAATTTCGATAGGCAAATCAAAGCAATCAAACATAACATATGTGCACGATGAATATCTGTACTCCTAACAAATGAATCTCAAAATCGTCCTTAGGTGTTGAAAAATGTGAATATAGATGTCACCGTCTTAATCAAATCGACAAATCAAAGTCGGGAATGATTCCCACACCAATAACGTCTAAAACTATATAATGCTTTTTCATGACGCTGTCAGGACGTGCAAACGCGTTGATTTATTTTCCAAACAAACGCCCTCATAAATAATTATGCATATTTTTTTTCTTTTGAGGTGGGCCCTTTTAGGCATATATATCCTTTTATTCCCTTTTAATTTTTGGGCTCTTTTCAAATGGTGGCTTTCACGATGAGTTAATTTTGTACTCTCGCAGCCTTTTTCTCGTGCATTCATCAATTTTAAATTAAACAAATTCCTCATGGGCAACGGTTCTTACATGAACTACTTTCATTGTCAAGTTTTATAGCATATGGTTTTAAAGACAAAATTGAGATGAGAACACCCCGACCAATATGTGATAGATAAGTACAATAATAAAAAAAATATGTACAAGCGTGCATTAAAGGAACTTATGAGTAAAACATGTAGGTAGTAACAACAAATCACGTCTCAGTGAGTCCAAATATTGTAAAGCACAAAAATGAAATAATGACGCATATCAGAACACTATCAAACAGTCATATGGATATGAATGAAATTATGACTCGGTCTTCCTAAATTTCCATTCATATAAGGTGTAAAACAAAATACAAAATCATTTTTTCTTTTTCAAAAATTTTATCAAAATAAAATCTAATACAAAAACTACACGTGTCATAACACTAGTAAACATATAACATGAAGCGCAACTAGCATATGACAAACAAACTATGCAAACAGAATCATCTATAAGAAATAACAAGAGAAGAATCATGTGCAAGTAACAGAGAATCAACTAGTCTAACATCTAGTGCCTCTAAAGGTGATTTCCTCACCCCAAATAGGTGTGCAACGAATCATGTGGGTTTTGGGAACCAAGGGAATACTAGATTTCAACTTCTTAGGACCTTTTCGAAGATCGAAACAAAAACGCCTAAGGTGACTTTTCCTACCACAATGTGAACATGTGTAAATGGGTGGAACGACACCTATGGATTGACCTTCTCTAACGTCCTTGGGATTTACTGACCCTCTAAAACAAAAAATGGTCTTGGCATTAATACTGGAAACATGAGAACATTACGAGCCACTACTATTGCTACCAGCACTACTCGAGTCTGTCAAATTATTTTTTATCTCCAAATTTTTTGACTCAAGCAAAGAATTAGAATCTTACAATTTTAGGGAATCCTTCTCTAAATTTTCAATTATTCCTAGAAGGTTATCATATTCTCCTTTAAAATACGCACACTAATCCCTAAGAGTCTCTTCACGTGACACAAACTCATCGATTAAATTTTTTTTATCCTTATTGGCCCAAACACAAACCCTAGAATTTTTTAAATCCTCCAATTCTTTTTCTAAAAATAGGACTCTATCATCACTCTCCTTTTTGGACAATTTTATAGCATTAATGTAATGGTCTAAAGAAATAAATTTCTCACGATAAAAATCTCTTTAATTTTGAACCGTTTGCAAAAGATCCATAGCGGATTTAAAATGACAATTGTCTTTTTCCAAAAAAAAACAATTCTTTTCGCAAACGTCAAATTCAAAATATTTAAATCATAAAAACTCTGACTCGTGTCATTAAAGAGAGGGCATCCAATCACATAAGTGCTCCATTGAAAAAATTGTGATTTTTTTTTAAAACTTGAGTTTTTAGAAAAAATCAATATCACAAACTTTTACGGAAAATGTATCAAACGCAATAACTTAGCGCAACAGGCTCCGATACCAATTTGTGAAATGAGTGCGCGATACTGATTTAAATAAATTCTTAAGTTTCCAATTTAGACTTTTTAATTGGAGTCTATTTTCAAACAAAATCAATTCAGCCCCTAAACATGAAACTACGTGCGTGTGTGCGTGCATGTCAAAACATCATAAGTAAAATTCCTAACTCACATATTTCAGGAAAAAAAACCTTTAGGGTAAAACCGTTTATTTCACTATAATACTTATTGTGATTACAATGAAATTCGCAATGATAACTCATCAGAACAATCACATAAACACGCAGTCTAGAGTCAGCAATGGCACAACCGTAGCAATCCACACGAACACGCAGTCCGATTCAGTCCAGGAACACCCATAAGTACTCCCTATTGACACGCAGTCAAGTCAGCCCAGTACCTCCATCAAGTGGCACCTAGGTCAACAGTACGTTATCCTACCTACAAGAGTAAACTCCAGCAAAATGTATTTTGGGTTGCAAAACAATTCACATAAAAGATTGGTATTGTGTGAATTGAAAACAAATTGAAAAAACCTTAAAAGAAGAAGACTAAAGAATTCTGTAGATTGCAGTTTATGTGTTCTGTAAAACATCAGGTTTTCTTGAGCAAAACAAAGTTGTTTAACACGCTATATATAAAAACGTTAAGCCAGCGCGTCGCTCAAACGAAAAGTCCATCTCACTAAAACGATAGCACGCGTCGCTCGAACGAACTTCGCGCGACATACGCATGTCACTTGAATGACTCACTGATGTCGCTCGAAAGAAATTAAATAAAAAATAATTTTTTGTTTCGTCAAAAAATGTCCACCTTAACACTTAAAAAAATTTCATTTGACGAAAAACGACGCCTCCACACTTAGAAAATAGTTTAGAAAAATATTCTAATACTCTTAAATGGACCGTTAAGTATCCAAAACACAGTCTTACAAAAATTCATCTCGTGGAGGCTTGAATGTTGAAGAACGTTGATATTCGGATCCGACTTGTTTCATATGAGATCTTGTAAATTCTTCGATGGTGTAACGGTATATGATATACTCAATACAAAGTACGGACTATATAAAATATGTCCTTACACATGGGAATTTTAAAAATAACCTAAATTAATTAAATCTTAATTCACTGAATAAATTAAATCCTCCAGATTAATTTAAATCCTAAATCACCAAATTTATTTAAATTCTATATCCTAAGAAATACAGAGTGTTACATATTTCCCCCCTTACAAAGGAATTTCGTCCTCGAAATTAAGACTAGTTTACTACTCTAAGCCTCGAATACTTCCCTACTCACATGCCCTTAAGATAACTGCACATATCTCTGCCCTTTCTAATCACGAATTATATTAAAATTACATTAATTACCTAAGGCACCCATACACCCTGTACACGTGCTTATCTGCATGAATGTTACCCGGCTCTACTAGCCTTAAATCGTAATATAACTTTTAACTCACAGTTAAAATTACACATATGTAATATAACCGAGGTAGCAACCCGTGTCCTAATCACCACACATCTTCCCACATCTAACGTTGCGCTAAGTTTTATACGTGGGATGTCCCGCAAAGTGAAATCCCAACAAGGAACTCCCCCGATACATTAATACTTAACATTATCGATTGTTGAGATCTGTTAGGCCCTCAGTCCATAGCATGTACCCCTAAATTCCTGTCTCCTGACATAAAAGTATACTCATCCACTTTCATGTTACAAAAGACATCATACAATACATCGCCCCTTACTATCACTAGTTTCTTAGCGAGAATCAAACACGATCTATATCTTCTCGCTCGATAATAAGCATATCCATACTGAATCCCATCAGTAAATGCCCCTACTCCCCGGGATTACATATGAGAATACAAACACTTTATTATAAGTCTACTATGCAATACACGATAACATATATACACACATATATAGACTAGACCCCCTTTCAGGTGATAAATAGCACAAGTAAATCATATCTCGGAACAATGAACACAAAGTCTCACCATATTATATACGATAGCCCAAATATCCCAGCAAAAATATAACTAAAGTCTCACCGTACAACATACTTCTGTTGCAGTCATATTTCCTTATAGAAATTGAGGATCCACATTCTCTAGCCCTCTATTTTCCCTAGTCGGGCGACCTCTTTTTGGTGCCATTTGAAACAATTACAAACTGTATCAAACTACCGTTGATGCAATTTATCATAATAGGAGATCGTAAATGCGCAAGGAACACAACAGTCCTAATAATAGAGATCTATATAAAAAATGCTACGGTTAAACGTAGAAGTCTACACAGATCCTATAGACACTAGAATCTGATGCTCTGATACCATCTGTGACACCCTTCTTATTAAAATAACGTCTGGCCATCCCTCTACTAAAATAAAATAGGAATCTCAAATGGATCATTATTAGCATTACAGTGGCACAAATAAAAAATAACTAACCACCCATAAATAAATTAAGAGGATGCCAAAAGTTTTCCAATTTTATAAAACAATTGAATCCATTAACCGTAAACACAAACATGAACATATGTAAATGTAAAAAACTGCACAACAAAAATAATCAAATAAGCTGTTGGTTAACAGACCCATACAATATATCAAATGTCTTAAATGTAAAGCATGTACATTAGTATAACACTTGGGTAACACCCGCTCGAATTACATTGTTGATCCTTAAGTAGATTAACAAAAATGATATGCTACTATATCAAAAATCCTGCAACATTCCACATATGCTACAACTCCACAGACTCTGGAATGGAAGCTCATACCTGGCATTCTTATGGTGGGACACCTGAAGATACAACAAATAAAAAGAAAAAGAGGTTTTAAAAAATATTTTAGCAAGTGAATTAAAATTCATAATAATTATGAATGAAAAATTCCATAATTAAGTTGGTGCTGCCCTCTATTGAGACTCATACTCACCCCTAAACTATAGCACGCACCTAAGGTATGCATTTTAAGTCTTAGTTGAGCTACCCAACTCTTCTATGGATAACCCAACCTCATGCTTACGCTTTAACCCACACTTGCGTATCTAATTCATACCAACATAACCGCTTTTAATATCATTCTCAATTATTATATATCAATTCATTACTAAAAACTTTCCCTAGTCACAAGCATATTGATTCACACCTTAATCATTAAATCTTGTATAATATTACTCTCATTATTATACATGTTTTATCATTTCACACAAAGTAAACATACATATACCTTATAATATGTATACTAACCATCCCTCAAAGCATTAGCTCACTGGATGCAGTCTCTAAGTGCTACCTTCTTCCAGGGGATATGCACACCATCTTGGGTACCAACCGTCGGACTCTCACACCGACTTGGAAAAACAAAGTACAAACTTATGGGAAGTGTTCATAGTTCCTTACCTGAAAGTGAGACAAATCATACCCAAGACGTCTCACCCATGATAAAAGTAACACTGTATAAATATTGAATGCCTTTGACCTGTGGACTATACTCTCCCTGCATTCACTAGCTAGAGGATTCACCCACATCGCGTAACTTCCCATGATAGCACTACCATCTCATACATACCATCTCATATCCGCATGTATATAAGATAAACCCGACTAGTTTTATATATAACACTCATACACTAACCGATACTTCCACACACTTTATTCCACATTCGCTTTATTTCTCAATCACTCACTTAAGCTTTAGTAATCAATCTCACATTTGATTAATTACTCAATTTAACATAACTCGTGACACACGACTTCTCTTGACTAGCATGTATCCATACCTTAAAAAAATCCCTCCTACTAGGAGGATTGGTGAAGGAATCGAAATATTCTCCCTAATACACTTCCATAATTGTCCAGATATCTCCCCACTATCGTATAGTATCATCATCCCACTTTTTATATCATAAACATTAATATCACTTCGTATTAGAGGGTTCTCAATCACTAAACCCAATTGGAAAGGATTTAAATAAGTTTTGCAAAACCCCCCTAAAACAACAAGTTTTTGAATATATTCTCCCTTGTCTGAATCGATATGCCCCTATAGTGAATTGATTCTCCAGAAACCGAATCAATTTGGTAAAGGGACTCGATACTTCTGCATCACACCGAATTGATTCGCAAGGCACCGAATCGATTGTATAATGAGGAATTATTACTTCTGCAACACGCCAAATCGATTCATAAGGGACCGAATCGATTCGGTATATTCAGCAGCCCACGATTTCTTACTTATGCATAATTCATACGAGTTTTATTCAAAAATCATCACCTCTAACCCATTTTACTCCCATCCAACAATTATTTCTAGCATCCCAACCTTCCTATACATGATCCTATCAGTTTTTCACCAAGATACATCTATACAACATCAAATTCAAGATTAAATCAACAATTTCAAGAGTTTAACCCTAAATGTTCAAAATTAAACAATCCACAAACTAATCATGCAATAATTCTCACACAAAATTATTTAGCAAGTTTAAGCACTTGCCTCAAAGTTATAGATTTCGATTCCTCTTTGTAATTGCGGATTTGGCAGGAAAATTCCAAGATTCTCTTCTCTTTCTCTCACTTTCTCTCAAATGGGTTTTTCACAAATGAGATTGGCTAACTCACTCTTAAGCCTAATAACCCATATATCTATTTATCCCAACTTTAAATGATAATATACTCGTAAAATCACTCGTATACCCCTATCCGAGCCCAACTAGCCAAAAAGGCCTCGGGACCCAAATACAACCCCCTGGGCACTCATTTTAAATATCTTGACCTATCCCGAATCAACCGTACACTCTAAATTATCATCCTAGATTTTGATAATAAAGCATCCTATCCCAACCTCATATAACTCACACATATGCCCCGGTTGAGAAATAATCAATTCCCGCCGCTTCTACTAGCATATGACGAAATAACATTTGATATGATTTTATCCACTTTATCACACTAGTAAATATACAATTCACATAAATATCAACTCTTCTACAAAAATTAATATTTATCTTAAATTCCCATTTTAATTCTCAATTATTTTAAATCACACACAAAAGGTAATTTAATACTAAAAATAGATGCTCAAAAGTAAGGGGTATTACATACTCCCTCCCCCCCCCCCCCCCCTACGGAGAAATTTTGTCCTCGAAATTCAAGCGTACCTGGTAAAAAGAGGTAAGAATACTTGTCTCGGATATCATTCTCTCGTTCCCACGTCGACTCGTCGGCATTGTGGTACCCCCACTGGAATGGAACTATGGTCACTACCTTCGACCATAGCTTATGCTCACTATGGTCTAAAATGGAAATCGGTTGCTCCTCATATGAGATATGAGGTTGCAAATCAATTTCTTCCAAAGGAATATGCCAAGAAGCCATGTCACTTCTTTTATACTTCTTCAATGACGAGACATGAAACACATCATGAATTCTCTATAATTGTTTCGACAAAGCGAGCTTACATGCCACAGACCCTATCCTCTTAATAATTGGAAAATGCCCTACATACCTTGGCACAAGTTTGACTTTCTTTCCAAATCTCATCACGCCTTTCATAGGGGATACCCTTAATAACACTTGGTCCCCCACTTCCAGCTCCACATGCCTACGATCCGCAGCGGCATAGATTTTCTTTTGGTCTTGCGCAACTCGTACGCGGCTCCGAATAAAATCAATCTTTGCAGAAGTATCTTGTATTATCTCAGGTCCAAGAAGTTTATTATCCCCCACTTCCAACCAAAAAGTGAGTGAACGACATGGTCGACCATATAATGCCTGGTAAGGTGCCATACCTATAGTGAGATGGTAAGAGTTATTATACGAGAATTCCACCAGTGGGAGGTATTGCTCCCAACCTCCCCTAAAATCAAGTATACATATTCTAAGCATATCTTCCAACATTTGATTAACTCACTCAGTCCGCCCATCAGTCTGCGGGTGATATGCTGTACTCACCCAATACTCAGTCCCCATTGACTCCTGGAAACTCTGCCAAAAATAGAATAAAAAGATCTTATCTCGATCGGACACAATATTAATAGGCACCCCATGTAACCTCACAATCTCGGCTGTAAAAACCTGGGCATACTGTGCTGTCGTGAAATTCGTTCGCACTGGTAAAAAGCGTGATGTCTTTGTTAAACGATCCACGATAATCCAAATGGAATTATGACCTCGCTGCGACATCAGTAATCCCGTGATAAAATCCGTTAATATACTTTCTCATTTCCATACCGAAATCTTTAACGGCTGCAACATTCCGGTAGGTCACTGGTGGTCCAATTTCACTAACTAACAAGTGGCACATCTGGAGACAAACTCAGCTATGTCCCTTTTCATGCCTTCCCACCAATATTGTCTACGCATGTCCTGGTACATTTTGTCTCCACCGGGATATATCGCAAACTTCGACCCATGGGACTCTGACATGACAGCATGCCTTAAATCCCCATCATCCGGGACTACCAGCCTCCCGTTGAAACGTAATCCACCCTCAGAACTGATGGAGTAGGCTTTTGCTCCCTCGGTCAGTAATTATTGCACCATATCTTTTCAATCTTTATCCTCGGCTTGTGCTTTCACCACCCGCATCACAATCTCGGGTGTGACAGTCAACACTACCATACATGCCCTGGAAACTGCATCCTCCTAGTAAAGCTAATTCCACTTGGGTTTCCATACTTTCGCTAACTGTCCGGTGGGTCGTCGACTCAACGCGTCGGCTACCACATTATCCTTCCCCGGGTGATATTGGATATCAAACTGATAATATTTCATGAATTCTAACCACCTACGCTACCTCATATTGAGATCATTCTGTGTGAACAAGTACTTTAGCTATTTTTGATCCGTGAAAAGACTAAACTTCGCCCCCAAGAGATAATGCCTCCATATTCTCAAGGAAAAAACTACCACAGCTAGCTCCAAGTCATGTGTAGGATAATTTCTCTCATGGGGATTGAGCTTGCTAGATGCATAAGCGATAGCCATATCATCCTGTTGTAGTACACCCCTAGTCCCTGGAGGGATGCATCAGTAAATACTAAGTACTCCACTCTCACTTTAGGAAATGCGAGTACGGGTGCTGAAGTCAACCTGTCCTTTAGCTCATCAAATGATAACTGACAGTAATCATCCCACACAAAGTGCACTCCTTTTCGGGTTAAATTTGTCAAAGGACCTGCATTCTTCAAGAAACCCTTAATAAACGACGATAATACCCCACTAATCCCAAGAAACTTCAAATCTCCATCGGTATCGTGGGATGACCCCACTCCCTCACCACTGCACTTTGCTCGGGTCCACTGAAATTCCCTTCTCTGACATCATATGGCCTAAAAACTGCCCTTCACGCAACTAAAACCCACATTTGTCGAACTTGGCATATAATTGATGGTCTTGTAGTGTCTGTAGAACGAAACGCAAATGTTTGTCATGCTCGCTCTCTGTCCGAGAATTGACCAAAATATCATCAATAAACACAATCAAAAACTGGTCTAAGAAGTCCCGAAAGACTCTGTTCATCAGATCCATAAACAGTGCAATGGCGTTGGTTAACTCAAACGGCATAACCAAAAACTCATAAGATCTATAACGGGTCAAAATGAAGTTTTAGAGACATCCTGCTCTCTAATACGTAATTGGTGATACCCTGATCTCAAATATATTTTAGAGAAGTACGCTGTCCCTCTCAATTGATAAAATAGATCGTCGATACGAGGTAACGGGTATTTATTCTAAATCGTCACCTTATTCAGCTCTCGATAATCCACACACAACCGAAGAGAACTTTCCCTTTTCTTCACAAATAACATGAGGGCACCCCACGGTGACGTACTCTACCAAATAAAACTCTTCCCCAGAAGTTATTGAATTTGGTCTCGTAACTCTCGCACCTCCAAAGGAGACATTCGGTAAGGCACTCGTGCAATCGGCCTAGTCCCAAGTGCTAAATCATTAACGAACTCGATCTCTCGACTCGATGGTAGGCCTGTTATTTCCTGAAAAATATCTGCAAACTCCTTAACCACGAGAATCGAGTCTAACGAAAAAGTTACTTCCTGCGAGGTTTCTTCCTCGATATAATACAAATGGGTACTCAAACCTCCCTCCGAAAGGGGCATGGAAACTAAAAACATTTCATGACCTAGAATGGCAAATACAATGGACCTCCGAAAATAATCCACCATCGCCCGGTATTGTGCCAACCAGTCCATACCCAAAATAACATCGTACTCGATCATATCTAACACAAGTAAGTCGGCTGCTAAACACAATCTTTTGACATCTATCTCCACCCTTCTACATATGGAGTGGAGAAGGACCCCACTACCCAAAGGAGAATCTACACACATTAAAGGGGTATCGACTGACTATAACAATCCCGTCGCACGTGCAAAATGAACAGCTATGATTGAATGCGATGCTCCCATATCATACAACACCCAACCCATGAGCCTATGGATAGGGAACATACCATCAACTTCTAGTGGAGGTTTCTTCACCTGTGTTAACATCGCATTTTGGACATTATAAACTCGCCCAAACTGTATATGTCCCTATTATCGTGGGACGACTGGAATGGGTGCTGGAGGTGGTAAAGGTGCTAAAGGCGCCTACTGAGCTCCTGGTATCTGCACTCTGTCCTGCTATGGGCACTCTGACTTCCTATGACCCGCCTCCCCACAGAGAAAGCAATGTCCCACAAAATTCTTCAGCCTCTGTCCCTGTTGGCCGACTCAAAATATCCCTTGTCGTCGGCCCTAGAAACCTCTACCCTGTTGGCATACCCTATTATGCCCTGCTTGGCCTTAGGGAACGTTCTGCTATTATTGGGAGACCTGATGGTTCTGCATGAAACCACTGCCATTGAACCTAAAACCTCCGAGATGCTGTCTCTTAGTTGAATCCCCCGAATGGAGATCCCATTCTTTCTGACAGTTACCCTTTTACTGATACTATTGTGCCCCATCGGCACAATTTCCTCTTGACTTACTCGGCTGACCAGGATCCCCAAGTCGCTTATTCCCCTTCAAGTAAAGACGGTGATCCTGACAGTGCAATAATGCAGCATGCATCATATTTGTAAATATCATCAATGTTGGGTTCCCTAACAAATATTGAAAAATCCCCCAATTTAAACCACCCATAAACTTTGATATTCTCTTCTCCTCAGTATTTACCTCGTTGGGCACAAAATTTTCCAGCCGGGTAAATTATTCTTCATATTCGACCACCGATCGATCCCCTTGAGTCACATCTAACAGTTTCCTTCTCATTTTCGTCAGATTTGCAGGAGGAAAATATTTATGATCAAATCAAACCCAAAACTCCATTATGGGCATCGTGTCCCTCTGCTCTGAAGTAGTAACCAACTCCCACCACCTGAGAGCCGCACCAACTAACTTAAAAGTGGCAAGTATTTGCTTCTGAACATCACTACATTCGACCATACGGAGGTGTCG
Organism: Sambucus nigra; assembly: GCA_949130495.1. NCBI lineage: Eukaryota > Viridiplantae > Streptophyta > Magnoliopsida > Dipsacales > Adoxaceae > Sambucus > Sambucus nigra. The sequence goes on from OX422207.1 coordinate 146,818,797, forward strand.
TTAGATATCCTTTTTCCACAAACTCGCCACTACCATATTGGCTCTGCCCTAAAATTCCAGAGGATGCCCTTTCTAGAAGGCTTCTCGAACACTCTCCCATACAGATGGACCCGTGTGGGTTTGAACTACCGGTGCTACTGGCTGCCGCTACTGAGCCTGAGGAAACTGCTGAACAATTACGATCATAGCTGCATTGACTATTTGAGCTACAATATTGGCAACCTCTGTTGCAGTCATAGTTCCATGCAGCAATGGAGGCTCCATATTCTCTACCCCTTTATTTTCCTTAGTCGAGCGACCTCTTTTTGGCCCCATCTGAAACAATAACAGACTGTATCAGACTACTGTTAATGCAATTTATAATAGCACAAGATCGTAAATAGGTAATGAACACAACAGTCCTAATAATATGGCTCTATATAAGAAATGCTACGGTAGAACGTATAAGTCCGCACAGATCCTATAGACACTAGAACCTGATGCTCTGATACCATCTGTGACACCCTACTTATTAAAATAACGTTTGGCCATCCCTCTACTAAAATGAAACAGGAATCTCAAATAGCTCATTCTTAGCATCACTGTCGCAGAGATACAAAATATATAACCACCCATAAATAAATAAAGCGGATGCCAAAAGTTTTCCAATTTTATAAAATAATTGAATCCATTAATAGTAAATACAAACATAAACATATGTACAAGTAACAAACTGCACAACAAAAATAACCGAATAAGCTGTCAGTTAACAGACCCATATAATATATCAAATGTCAGAAATATAAAGCATATACATCAGTACAAGACTTGGGCAACACATGCGTGGTTTACTCTGCTAATCCTTGACTATATTAACAATGAGATGCGACTATATCAAAAATCCTGCAACATTCTACATATGCTGCAGCTCCCAGACTCTGGAATGGAAGCTCATACCTGGCGTCCTTATGGTGGGACACCTGAAGATACAACAAATAAAAAGAAAAAGAAAAGATAGATACGGGTCGGCGCCCAGTTTAAAAAAATATTTTAGCAAGTGAATTAAAATGCATAATAATTATGAATGCAAAATTCCATAATTAAGTTGCTACCTCCCTCTCTTGAGACTCATACTCACCCCTCAACTACAGCGCGCACCTAACGTATGCATTTTAAGTCTTAGTTAAGCTATCCGACTCTTCTATGGATAACCCAACCTCATGCTTACGCTTTAACCCACACTTGCGTATCTAATTCATACCAACATAGCTGCTTTTAATATCATTCTCAATGATTATATATCAATTCATTACTAAAAACTTTTCCTAGTTATTAGCATATCGATTCACACTTTAATCATTAAAGCTTGTATAATATTACTCTCATTATTATACATGATTTATCATTACACATAAAGTACACATACATATACCTCATAATATGTATACTAACCATCCCTCAGAGAATTAGCTCACTGGATGCAGTCTCTTAGTGCTACCATTTTCCAGGGGATATGCACACCATTCTGGGTACCAACCGTCGGACTCTCACACCTACTTGGTAAAACAAAGCACAAACGTATGGGAAGCAGCCATAGTTCCTCACCTGAAAGTGAGATGAATCATACCTAAGATGTCTCACCCATGATAAAAGTCATACTATAAAAATACTGGACTCCTATGACCTGGGGACTATATTCTCCCTGCATTCACTAGCCAGGGGATTCACCCACATCACGCAACTTCCCATGATAGCACTAGAGGGGTATGTTCCACATAATATATATCATACACACAAGACACACACACACACACACACACACACACACACACACACACACACACACATATATATATATATATATATATATATATATATACTCCAAACTTATACATACCATCTTATATTCGCATGTATATAAGATAAACCCGGCTACCTGTATATATAACACTCGTACACTAGCCGATACTTCCTCACACTTTATCCCACATTCGATTTATTTATCAATCACTCACTTAAGCTTTAGTAATCAATCACACATTTGATTAATTATTCAATTTGACATAACTCAGGACACACGACTTCTCTCGACTAGCCTGTATCCATACCTTAAAAGAATCCCTCCTACTAAGAGGATTAATGAAGGAACCGGAATATTAATCTCCCTAATATACTTCGTAATTATCCTAATTTATCCCCACCATCGCATAGTATCATCATCCCACTTTTTACATCATAAAAATTAATATCACTTCGTGTTAAAGGTTTCTCAATCACTAAACCCAATTGGAAAGGATTAAAATAAGTTTTGGAAAAACCCCCTAGAACAGCAGGTTTTCGAATCGATTCACCCCTGTAGCGAATTGATTCTCTAGAAAACAAATCGATTCAGTAAAGGTACCTAATACTTATTCATCACGCCAAATCGATTCGCAAGGCACTGAATCAATTTGGTAAGAAAGGCCTGTTACTTCTGCAACAAGCTTAATCGATTCGGTATGTTCAGCAGCCCACGAAATATTACTTATGCATAACCCATATGAGTTTTACAACCAATTCATCACCTCTAACCCATTTTAATCCCATCCAACAATTATTTCTAGCATCCCAACCTTACTATATATGATCCTATCAGTTTTTCACAAAGATACATCTATACAACATCAAATTTAAGATTAAATCAACAATTTCAAGAGTTAACCCTAAATGCTCAAAATACAACAATCCACAAACTAATTATGCAATAATTATCACACAAAATTATTTAGAAAGTTTAATCACTTGCCCCAAAGTTGTAGATTCGAATTCCGATTCCTCTTCGTAATTGCAAATTTGGACAAAAAAATTCCAAGATTCTCTTCTCTTTCTCTCACTTTCTCTCAAATGGGTTTTTCACATATGAGATTGGCAAACTCACACTTACGCCTAATAACCCATATATCTATTTATCCAAACTTTAAATGATAATACGCATGCAAAATGACTCTGTACCCCTATCCGAGTCTAACTAGCCAAAAAGACCCTGGAACCCAAATACAACCCCCGGCACTCATTTTAACTTTCTCGACCCATCCCAGATGAACCGTGCACTCCAAATTGTAATTCGAGATTATTCTAATAAAACGTCCTATCCCAATCTCATATAACTCACACATATGCCCTGGTTGAGAAATAATCAATTCCCGTCGCTTGTACTCGCATACGATGAAATAACATTTAATATGATTATATTCACTTTATCACAGTAGTAAAAATACAATTCAAAAAAATATTAACTCTTCCACACAAATTAATATTTATCTTAAATTACCATATTAATTCTCAATTTTTTAAAATCACACACAAAAGGTAGTTTACTACTAAAAATAGATTCTCAAAAGTAAGGGGTATTCCAATCACCTCTCAATATATATATATCCTCTCAATGTTCACACCCACTTCCTTGCAAATGAATTGAAGATCGCCTCGCTACTCCACGATAAATATACACATACTATAGTGATATTAACGATGCATCTTCTAAACCCGTTTCTCAAGCGAATCTAGTACTAATAAATTTTCGTGACTCGCTCGTGTCACATAAAACAGACCCCAATCATCCCGAGAAAAAACTCATACTTTCAATTGCCGAAAGCAATTGCAGTTCAAATGATTACTGGACATAACACCCTCGTCCCAACCAAAACAAAAACTTCTTATTACTATTTCCCCTACTGGGAATCTTGTTCATATTCCCCAATTCATCGCGGATAATATGTAAGACACCTCTCTATGCCATTCCCCTTTATGTTTAAACAGTTGGTGAGAGGGTTTACGATCAAATTTCACCCCACTTCTTCGTTATTCATGGTATCCCCACATAGTTATGGTGACTGACTCCCATTACTACAACACCTCTCCTCTGAGCTAAAAAATTTCTAAAAATTTAATCCTGGGTGCCACTACACTCTACCCTTCCCAGCTGCCTTTGTATTTTCTCCTTAAAATCATATAGTGACTTCTATCGCAATCACCGTTCGTAGAATATTCCATGGCTTCTACTGAGCCTCTCCCCCTGCAGTCCTTCTAACGTCCCTCGCTGGTCATCCAAAAAAAATTGGTTTACGAAGCCCAACCGAACTCGTATATGAATTGCATCAACTATACTTAATAGCAGGAGAACGTAAGTCGTATACGTAAAGAAATACAACAATCCTATAATAAGGCTTTATATAAAAGAATGGAACGCTGAAATGTAATAAGCCGCACAGATCCTAAGGACTCTAGAACCTGATGCTCTGATACCATCTATAACACCCCACATATTGAAATACCGGGTGGCCAGCCCGTGATCAAAATAAAACGTTAGTCTTATATAGCCCATTCTCGGCATCACTGCCAAAAATGTTTTAAAGTTACTACCCACCTAGTAATTTAATTAGACTGGTGCCAAATTTTATCTTTCATTAATTAACAACATGCGGAAATAAATAATAATTAAACCAACAACACAAACTGATAAATAAATCCAACACGGAAGAATAATATAAATAAAGGTGATCGAATCAACTATCGGTTCAACAATAAAATACAACAGTAAACTGAAACCATAACTTGGATACACAAGGTTAAATAAATAATAGAATATTAAATTTGAGGGCGACATGCCCAAATGAGTACTGAAATAAATAATCCTACACTTGGAATAAATGAACAAAGCGTCTATAGCAAAGTCCTGTAACTTCCACATGAGCTATAGCTATGCATCCCTGGGTAGAATCCTCAAACTGGGTGTCCCTTTGGCTGGACACCTAAAAGGTTTTGGAATATATTTTGACACGGGTCAGATCCCAAGTAAAACATTTTGAAAATATTTAGCAAGTATTTAAATTGCACTAACTAAATATGCATGCACACTCTTCATATTTAATCTAGTTCGCACTCACTTGAGATATAACTCACCCCTCGTCTAATGTGCACACCTAATGCTTGCCTACTAACCTTCCTAGTTAATGTACCCCGCCTAACTAGCCGTATCACACCTCTTTCTTCCCCACCACTCTAACTCGAGTATTCTTACCCTGATTATTAAGTTATCTACTCATTAAATTATTCATAGATTCAACTGTATCAATCCATATAACGTTCACCCTAGTTATATAAGAAATCCCCTTTTTAATTCATATAACTTTCACACTAGTTATATAGGAAACCACTTTTTAAATCATATAACTTTCATGCTAGTTATATAAAGAATACATTCGCACTTATGCATTAATCACGTATGTAATTATCTACTCATATTATATACATACTAGTATACTCCAACATTCACACATATGTCGCATATAATAACCATACATTCCCGAGTAATAACTCACCGGTCGATTTCTCTAAAATGCTATCATGTCCCAGGCATGCTCACTCTAACACGGCCACCTCAAGTCGGACTATCTCACACCGAACTTGGGCAAAAATATCGTAAACTTAGTGGAGGCGGTCATATTTTCTCGAGAGTGAGATCGAATCATACCCAAGTCGTCTCACCTCGAAAATAAATCACACAATACAAATCTTGGACGATATGACCTGGGGACTATACTCTCCTGGCTCCTCAAGCCAGGGGATTCACCCACTTCGCGTAACCTCCTTTGATAGAACTAAAGGGGTTTGTATTCCTATAAATATTATCCACACCGATATTTATAATGCACAAAAATATATATACTATCACACTAACCGTATAAATTTATTTAATAAAAGTCCGGCTAACCCGTGCCTAACACCCTTCGCACTAGCCCAAAAATACCCAAGTCTATATCCCGACTTGTAATTTAATTAATCATAGAGTAATTACTTTTCATTCAAGTTGTGTCACCCAACTGTAATGCCCAGACTCCTTCAGCCGGTTCGAATCTTCATCTCTTAGAATTTGTTATATAAAGTCCCACCATCAAGTTTATCACTCCTAGTTGATTTTTATATTCGATAATTTATTATATATCTCTATAATAAATTAAATCGGCTACCCCGTGCCTAACTCCCATAGCACTGCGCCTAAAAATATCCGAGTCGAATCCCCGACCCTTAATTCCATAAGTATTAACTTGCATTCATATTTTTATTTCAAGATACCAAGCACATCCCAATCCTTTTTTCATCTGAAATTTCCATTCGAATCCGTTCATATATTTTCGAGTGTTGTTCATCCTAAACACTCTAAATCCATACTTCGAATTCATTCCTATCTAATTCCAAGGTAAAAATATTATTCCTTAATATTTTCCAGCGTCCTACACTAATCTATGGACATCCCTAAATGATCCGGATTTAATTTCTCGTAAAGGATTTCGATTTCAGACACCCTTCCGTAGCAAAATCATAACTTATTTAAAAAAATCAGATAAATACGAGATCGACTCCCACGTGATCGTAACGAAAATATCTAAATTTCATTTTTTGACAAACAAGTAAATCGAACCCTTTCGCCGCACCATATCTGCGAACCATCTTCTTCACTAACTCATTTTTCCTCAATTAACAAACTTCTAAGCTTTTTGGTTCTACCCTAACCTTAATACGATCATTATGAACATAAATACACCTCCAATTCAGGTTCTAAACATCATCCAAACCTTTAAACACTATTGATTTCAATCACAATTCATCAATTTCTATATTGGGTTTTTATCCGGGTTCCATTCAAACGGTTATAAATTTCATTCTGTAATCAGAAATTAAATAATAATGTCTACTGGGTTTAGCACAGGATTTAGATTCATACAACGTACAATCATTTAAATTCATCAATTTCCATTTAATCTACACAACATGATTAAATCATCCAAAGACCGTTTTTCGTATGAGAACCCACCCAAAATGAATTTTGATATTATAACCCATCCCAAAATGAATATAGTTTACACCCACTATGATATGATTTGCAATACCACAATTTAAATGAAAACAAGTTTAACTACTTTCTTGAATAAATTCATAGGGTCTGATTTCCTTTGTTGTAAACGAATGTTTGACTAAGAACACACCCATCTTCTTGGTTAGGCTCCCGAAAGTTCTCTTGATTTGTCCCTCTTTTCTCCTCTGCAAAGCTAGGGTTTTCTTATTGAGTTGTGTTTTCCACAAACTCCCTAATGTTGATTTTATATCACGAATCCCAAAATTAAGCCTATGGGCCAAGCCCAAATGATCCGAACACCCCCGAGTGATCCCAATTATGCCTCGAGACCCAATTACTACCCTCAGGTACTCTTTTCGAACTATCTGGACTTATTCGGAATCAACTGTGCACTCAGAATCATCATCTGAGATAATTTTCTAAAATTCTCCAAATCTCAGCCTCAAATTATGACACAAGTGAATTTTAAAAATAACCCGAATTAAAATGACACAAGTGAATTTTAAAAATAACCCAAATTAAATAAATCTTAATTCACCGAATAAATGAAATCCTCCTGATTAATTTAAATCCTAAATAACCAAATTTATTTAAATTCTATATCCTAAAAAAATGGGGTGTTACAATTGGCACTAGTGGAGTTTAGGGAGGATACGCAAAATCTTTTTGCCACAAGAGTTCCTGCTCTAAAATCCGGTGTTGTGTGTGACTAAATTTATTATTCATAATTTTTTTTTGCAAGTCACCTTACATGAAAATGGATCTAATTAATAATATTTGGTAAATTGATAATTTTTTCTTATAATAATTAATTGGATTTAATTCGAAATTGAATTGGTGTGTGGACAAATTACATCTTGAAACTAATTAATATTGATTAAATAGATTTAACCAACCTAGAACACATCTACGTTTGCGTTCCCTAATTTTTGAGGAATATTCTTTTAATCACAAGATCTAGTTTCATCCCCAATCCTTAAATATTTTGTAGTTATGCCATAGTTATATCATCTCTCATATGAAAAAATTTCTTTTTATAATCAATCCAACTTGATGGCAATTTTGTAATAATTTCCTCCACTTGAAATAATTATGAAATTTTCACTTTTAATTTATGAAGCTTTATGACAAGGTTTTGTAACTCATGTACTTGGCCCAAAACAAATTGATTAACACCCATAGTAAATTTAAAAAAAAATAAAATTAAGAATTTATTCGTAACTTCCTTATTTGTTTTTTATTTGTATTCGAGAGCATTCTAGATTTCATGTAGAGATGACATAGAGTTATAAAAATCAGATAGTCAATTCAGACAATGTATTCATAATGCATGCATACCAATTAATATTTTGGACATTTTTTCCTTTCTTGTGTGACAAATGACAATATCATCATCTTTCAACACATGAATTAGTTGAATTTTGGGAACTAAAACATATGCCATCTTTAATACTATTAGAACAGAAAAAAATTCCTTTTCGAGAATAAAGTTTGTTCCATCAAAGCGATCCAAATGAACGTTGAGATCTAGAAAATATGCCATATTTGTTTTCGCCTCCATTGAAAGAAAACCATATAATCGTTAAGAATATAGAATTGTAGTAATGGAAATTTGAAAGAGTTTATGGATTTGAGGCATATGAATATATTGTCCTTAAGGTGTTATTTACCTTTTAAATTGGGTTTGCTAATGCGTGTATAATTAATTACCTCGATGATATTACAAATCCATGGGATTCTTCAAGTAGCAAACATGAACAATTTCCACAAACAATGAACGAAATTGATAAGAAGAAAGATTATTTTTGGAATTATTAAAATGGAAGTCTTTGATTATTTTTCTACGAAAAATCTTATATTCACCAAGAGACATCAACCCCAAAACCATTTAATCATATCCCTTGGATCCAAATTATTTAGATTTATCATTCCAGATTGATCCTAAAAGGCACAATCTCACATCGATAACTAACCAAAGTGTTGCAAAAAAAAAAATTCGACAATTCACAAGTGTGTTTATTTTTTAGTTGTTTAAATTTTTGACTTGATCAAAAATTAGAGACTCGCACTAAGAACATCTTGTTGGGATTTTATTCTTAAAACTATTAATAACGATTAACTTTCACTAAAGGCGTGTCAGTTTATTTAAAATAATAATTATGTTACGATAATGCCTTATATTTTGCTTAAATATACTGTATGCATGCCAGTCAATGGACCTCGGTAGGAATTATGGTGAGTCGGCTTTAGGTTGATCACTAGGATATTGGGATTTCAGTTCTAATACTATTGAAACGTTCACAACCTAGATAGGCTGTTGACACATCCTATCGTAACTATTGTAGTGCAATCCTAGTATTTTGTCTCAAACTATAGGATCTAGTGTAATGATTTGGGAGCTTAATAATTCAAAAGAGGATTGTCATCAGTATATGTTCATAATGAATTGAACGAAAACACCCATGAGATTTGAGTCTAAGGTTGTCTAGATTAGACTTAAGAAATATCACACCATTTGTAGATGGTGTATTCTTAATCTCAAGATTATGAGAATTAGAATGATTGTGCAAACATCACTTTGATTGCTAGGGATGGATGCGATATTATTTGGTATCGCATCAATTGATCCCCACACATTGGGTGACAATTATGTGAGTAGATATGGGATCATAACTCAAAGGAATCCTCATCTTGATAATACCATGGATTGTTATACCCACTTGATACATTTATATGTTCCACCAAGTAAAAAATTGGTTGGCATATTATTTTATAATCCTAATGGAGAAACAAATAAGTTAAATATGAGAATCACGAAAATTAATTAGGTATTGGTTAAAATAGATTAACAACAAATTAATTTGACCAGACGAGTATTAGACACTTAATGTGGGGAATCATATTATGTAACATAATCAACTTTGCAAAAAATACCTTATTATATCCGAGTTATTTCTGAGACAGTTAAATTGGAATGAAATCATAATTAGTTAGTGGAAATAATTATGATTAAATAAATAAAGAAAATTGATACGGTGATGTTAACTGGGGTTTCCTCGTATTTATTTGAATCCAATTTAATTATTTGTCTTGGGTTTATAGTATAGTCCATATGCCCAAATAGTTAGGCCCAGGCTCTCAAAAAATCAAGTTTGGCCCAAGCCTGCCTTTTTTACCTGTATATAAAGATATGGTCATGTGGTTAATAATTATTATTAGTCATTAGGATTTGATAGGGGTGAGAGAAAATATTATTCACATTTTTATGAAGGGGACTAAATAGAAACCACCATATCTCACTGATAAGGAGGGGTTTCATCTTAAAATGTGCCCACACACATACCTAGCTTGGGAAAGGATCATACACTAGAAGATCCAAGATTTACAGAAGGTTAAGAAAGGTTTTGAAGAACTTAGATGGGCAAAAACATCATCTTCATCATCAAATAATTTCTTCTCATACAAATCACAATAAGATTCTTTATTGTATGAATTCTTGAAACCCTAGGTTTAATCTTTAAATCTAGTTCTTATTTTTCTTTTCAATGCATGATTAAACAAATATCGTTAATAATGAATTTTTTTTTGCATTTAAATGTCAATCTCAAGTTATTATCCCAATAATTGGTATTAGAGTCATGGTTGATATTGATTGTGTATTGAAAAGGTCCATGTTGTCCGACTTGAAACCCTAGTTTTTATACGTTGTATGATTGTACAATCATGCGTATGGTATCAAACTAACATGGTTTTTCAGAGATTCTATGTTTATATCCCTTCCATTATGGTCACATATTTTTATTTTGTATGATTGGATCCTATAGTGGTTCATCTATTCTTAGTTTTTGCTCCCAGTTTCGATATGGTTTTATTAATTAAGTTTTCATTATCATTTAATTATCGATGTATTTGGAGGAGTTGAAATAGGGTTATAATGCTCATTTATAGCTAGAATAATGTATTTATATGGGTATGCATGTTGGATAAAGTTTCACGGAGTTTGTTAAAGTTTTGACCCGGTTATGGAGGTTTTTATATGGTTTTTACAAAGAAAGACAAAGGTTATCCCGACGTAGCCAATGGATCGACCCAGGAGGATGATCGCTCGACCCCCTGGGCAGATTCAGTATTTAGCAATCTTGATGATTCTTGATCTGGTTCTTCATTCCAATCTTTTCAAAAGATGCAAAGTTTTTTTCCATGAGTAAAGATCAATAAGAACTCATGGTTATAATGAATTCTACTTCAAGTTGGACTCTATGTCAAAAGGAAGTCTTCTATAACAAGGATTATTGGGTTTGAAGAGTTTTACTTCAAGAAGGAGTCTAGGCCATAATGGATAGGTATAAATTTTCCTTATAGTTTTCTTTTCTTTTATTTAATAATTTGCATGTATGTCTCTCTCTTATTATGTTGAATAATTTGGCATATTGGTTGGATTAATTAGGAACACCCTGTAACAACCCGTACGTTTGGGGATAATTAAATTCCATAATTGGGTGAAAATGGGAGACCTGAAGAATTTCTCAGAATAGTAATTTTTCAAATTTTTAAGGATTAGATGATTGTCGATGGGTGATATATTTACTTTTGGGATTAAGTAAATATGTTGAAATATTTTAATTATATGTCGCCGTTGAGCAAAGCGATAAGAGGTAAGATTTTAATTGGAAAACCCGTATTGAGATGTATTGGGTTAAATTAGTGAGTTGAGGTTAAGTACTTCGGATGGAAATTTCGAATGCGCGGTGAGTCTCAGAATGGCCGAGATAGTCAGAAAAGAGTGTCCGATGGTCGAAATTAAGTTTCGGGAATTTTTGGACCCGTTTGGACTCGTGATTGAGTAAACGAGTCATTTTTGGGTTAATAAGGGATAAACCCTTATTTTCTCTCTTATAAGTCAAGAGAGAGAGGAAGAGAAAGAAAGAAAAGAAAGAAAAAGAGAGAAAGAGGAAAGGAATAAAGAGAGAAAGAAGGAAGAGGAGAAAAGAAGAGAGAGTGGGGGATTCCGGCCAAAACTCCGCCGAATTCGACTCGAGGTCATAGAATTTCACCCTCCAGGCAAGTGTATACTTGCTTTATTTCACTTTGTGCATTTATTTCATATTATAGTTGGTATACTATATGATTTTGGGTTAGAACCCTTAAAGCAAAATTGGGAAAACTTATATATGAGTTTACAGATTGATGTAATGTAAACTCTTAATGATTTCTAGTATTAAAACCACGTTAATAGAGTATAAAATTGAATTGACATGGGAGAAATGGCTAAACTAGGGCTTTAAAGATTTTGGGTATAAATCTAAGAAAAGTTTGGTTTAATCCTCAAATTGATTGAGGTGTTTGTTGTAAAACATAGATTAGATACTTGTAGTATTGTTGGTGGGGATTAGAAACCTTAAGATTGGAGATTTGATTGAGTTTTGAATTTTGGGGCATATATAAACCCTAGGTAAATTTGGGATTTTCGGGCTAGCCGAATTGATTCGATAGCGAGCGAATAGATTCGGAGAGGCCGAATCGATTTGGTCTTGGCAGAATTTTGAGATTTTCTCCTTTTAAGTTTAGGGAGACTTAATTATGGTTTTGGAGATTAGTATAGGAGTTTCTAAATGGGATATTAGGAATCCTAGATGATGATTGGAGGAGGATAAGTAAACCTCGAATTTATTTAGAGTATGGTCCGGGGTATGGATTTAATTAATGTTTCGGTACAAGAGACATTCGGGAAAATCTTTTGGCAAGCATGTATTGATATATTGATGCGGTTAGAATTTTTATGGGCTATATAAAAATCGAGAACATCCTAGAATGTGATTAGGATGGAATTTGGGGCTAATGGTCATCGTTATGTGTGTTCGGCAATTATGGCCGTTTATATATATATTCGAGGAGAAATATATATAGTATATATACTATGAGATTAAAGTATATATAGTATATGATACGGATGTGTATGTATATATATATCTATATGTGGTGGTATATAAATATGTGAAGCATACCCCCTCTAATGCTATCATTGGGAAGTTGCACGATGAGGGTGAGCACCCTGGCTCGAGGAGCAGAGTGTGGATATTCCCCAGGTCATAGTCGTCCATGTTTTTATTATGTGATATACATTTTTGGGATGAGACGTGGTGGGTATGTTTCGTCTCATTTACGGTTAGGAGCTATGACCTCTTCCCGGACGTTGTGATATATTTTGACAACCGAGTAGGTGCCGTTTAGTCCTACCGGTGGTCCCCAGTATGCTACGTGAGTTGGGCACTAGAAGATGATAGCATTCAGAGAAAGCATCCTCAAGTTATAGCTCGGTGGGATGGTTATTATTCTGGTGTGTATCGTATATTACTTGTGTATGAGAATAAGGTAATATATATCTCTATGAGAATAAATAGATAAAAGAAATGAAAAAGGATAAATTCTTAGTCCGGGATATATATCCGGATGTGTATTATGAAAATAAATATAGAATAAATCTCAGTCCGGGAGATAGATCCGGATGTGTAACATGAAGATGAATATAAAGAAATCCTCAGTTCGGGAGATATATCCGGATGTGCATTATAAAAATGAATATAGAGTAAACCTCAGTCCGGTAGATATTATCCGGATGTATATTGTTAGATGTATATGAGAATGAGTATAATATGTATATTATTATATAAGTATATTTATATTCACTTTGTACTAAGGGCCTAATGGATCTCTACCATTGGCCCTGCCAAGTAGTAGTGTATCGGGGGGGTTCCTTGTTTGGATTTCGCTTCGCGTGACACCCCACGCATGAACTTAGCGCAGTGTTGAGAATGGAGATAATTTTAGCCCTTAGTACTCGGTTGTTGGGGTTTCTGGCAGACGAGTGAATTAGATTAGTTAGGCGGGGTAGCTTAACTAGGATGTTTTAGACGAGTTTATTAGGCGTGCACTATTAGAAGAGGGGTGAGGGGTATCTCATGGGAGTGCGATACCAATTTAAATATGAGATAAAACATATTTTTTTAAATAAAGCAATTATGAACTTGCTAAATATTTTCACAACTCGGGCTCTGACCTGTTTCTATATTTTTTCCTCTCTTTCTATATATTATATATATGCAGGTGTCCAGACACAGGGACGCCTGGATGACACTTCTTTCGAGTCAAACGTCTGTTGCAGTAGCTATGGATGCATGCAGGTTCTCGATAGACGCTTCTATCCTTGTAATCTAGATAGGAGGTATTGTATAAACATTCGGGCTAATAACCTAACTGCATTTATTTATTCTTTCACTGCCTTTTAGTGCGGCTATTCGATATGGTTGTATGATATTTTTACCGAGTGTTCGGTTATTTTATCTTTTTTTAGTTTCATTTATATAAACTGTGTGGATGTTTTAATTGCGTAGCTGTTTAAAACGATTAGTTAAGTAAAATTTTGACGCCAGCCTAATAGGTTATTAGTAATTAAATTTGTTTTCGACAGTGATGCTAAGAATGATCCATATGCGACTCCTGTTTTAATTTAATATAGGAGTGATCGTCCGATATTTTATTAGGCGGGTTGTCACAGATGGTATCAGAGCATCAGGTTCTAGTGTCCTTAGGAATCTGTGCGGACGTACTACGCTTTCAGCGTTGCTCTCGATTTGTTATAGAGCCTTATGATTAGGATTGTTGATTTCTCTTGTGAGATTTTGTTCTCCTTCCATAGTATAAGATTATAAAAAAATCTTTTGCGTGTTCGCCTTAGGTTCGTGTGCTGAACGAGGAAGGGCGACCAAGGAAGGCCGTGATGAGGGCAGCAGGAGGTGAGGGTTAATTGGAGCTGTAAGCGAAGTAGGGGATGAGGACCGTAGTAGAGGTCACTTCCTTTGTGGCATTTGCTAAGAAATGATGTATCGCCTACTAAAGAATAGTAGCTACGAGTACCCCAGTACCACTATAGTAAAGAGTGGTACTAAAGTTAAATTACACTGTGAAGCTAAGGGTTCTAAAGGGGCCTTTGATAAGGACCATATATTGAAGTTGGGTTGTGCAAAGTAAGTGTAGCACTACCTAGTGGAAGTAGAAGGCTCAGGAACTTGGGCTTAAAGCCGGGTATGGAAATACCCAGACGTGAAAATTTGAGGAAATTTTTTCACTTGTTGGAGCAATGTTGAAGTGGTGAAAATGATGGTCACCACATATGGGGGAGAAGGATGTTTTTCCCATAGAGGGATCTTACGGATGGATATACCCGTTAGTTCCTTTGGTCTGTTAGAAATGGTGGTAATGCCATTTTAAATTATTCACTTAAGGATCGACCAAAGGCCGACAGTGAATAAAGAGTGAGATGGATAAGTGAACCTTGTACCGAGGCTAGGTAGGTACAATGAAGAAAGAGTCCTTCACAGGAATGATAGGATCATTAGAAGAGTGTTGCTCACACTTGTAGAGAATATGGGTGTGTTTATGGACCCCATTGGTGGACATCCACTCGGGGAAATTTATTGAAACAGGGCTGTTCAGGTAGGTAATGGAGCTCCCTTTTAACCAAGAAGTTAAGGGGATAAAGAAAGTGATTGTCAGGATTGCGGCCATGAAGTCCAAGATACTGATAACCTTAAAAGGGTCAGGGTGACCCAAGATGGGGAATGTTGTTATAAGCTTCACCTCAGAAGGAAGAGGTATAGTTGATGTGGCTAGATAAAGTCGCAGTGTTCGTTAGCCCTAGACTCGTGTGTGTAATTTGAGTTTTGTGGCTGTCTCGATAACATTATATAATGTAGGCCTATGTGTTTTTCCACGATAGCGGAGTTTTATTTTCCTTCATTCGCTATAAAAGCGAGTGTTGATATTTTGAATACGTATATCTAGTTTATGATACTCGTTTTATATGTGTTATACGAGTATGGTAGTATTGTGAGTATATTATATTATATTCTTCGTTGTTCGGAGTGATAGCACGCTAATGATGGCAAGACTATCGTGTTCGTGGTTCCAGGGTGGAACGGGTTGTTGCGATATCTGACCTAGATACAGGCTGAGTTCACCTTTATTATGTGCATATATGGAACTTCGTTAAGTAGAGGTTTCATTATCATGATTTGGATGCGTGGCGACCTAATAGATGTGATTTAAGGTATGCAGGGCTAATTGTTGAGCTGTGAGTTTAAGCTCATTATTATTTGCGCAAGGACTGAGTGCGGTGCGAGCCACTACACCAAAATGGCCAAATTGTCACCTTTCAGCCGGCCACCCTTGTCAAGGTCATTGACCGTGACAAAAAACATGCGTTTTTTGTCACGGTCATTGACCTTGACACGACCGTGACAAGAAATTGTCACGGTCATTGACCGTGACAAGTCCGTGACAAATTTACTTGTCACGGACTTGTCATGATCAATGACTGTGATAATTCTTTAAATAGTTGTCACGGTCAATGACCTTGACACGACCGTGACAATGTTAACAGCAAAAACCCTTTCCCCCTTCTTTTTTCCTTCCCGCGCCGTTCCCTCCCTCTCTCTCTCTCTCTCTCTCTCTCTCTCTCTCTATCTCTCTCTCTTCCATTTATATATATGTTTGTGTGTATATATATGTGTATATGTGTATATATATATGTGTGTATGTGTGTGCATGTGTGGGGGGTGGGGCAGGGTGGGGGTAGGGGGTGGGGCGGGGTGGGGGCATGGTGGGGTGTGTGCGTGTGTATATGTATGTGTATGTATGTGTATATGTGTGTGTATGTGTGTGTATATATGTGTGTGGTGGTGTGTGGTGGGGGAGGGGGTGGTGGAGGGGGGCAGGGGGTGGGGTGGGGTGGGGTGTCTGTGTAGGTGTGTGCGTATGTGTGTGGCGGGGGAGGGGCAGGGGGTGGGGGTGGGGCACCCATTTAATAACTTTTAAAATATTTGAAAAAAACATAATATTACAAAATTGAAACGAAATGTTATTGACGGAACTTATACATACGTTATAATATAGAATCTCAAGATAAAAAATAGGCATCAACCTTAGAATCTCAAAATTATTAGATAGAAAAAGAAAAATATAAATTGAGATAACCTTAGAATCTAATTAGGCTAAAAATATAATGGCATCAACTAACATATATAAACAACACTAAAAGTAGACATCAATTTTATAGATTTTTACTTTATAATTCAATATGGGTTATACTCCCACATAGTTCATCAACAAATATTGTAAGAACATTGTGAAAATAATAAACATCGGGAGGGGGTGGGGGTGGGGGTGGGTGGGGTTTTGAATATTATTTACATTCATATTTTTGGATATTATTTACATTCAAAATAAATAATTGATAATAGTTGGATAATAACTGGATAATAATTTATATTTTCATTCAAAATAAATATTTCATTCAAAAATATTGGATAATAATTGATATTTTCATTTCAATTGATAATAATTTTATTCATGAAATTAATTCAATTAGGTAAAACCCTAGATAATTTTTTAATAGAATTTGATAATATTATATAAAGTTTAGTAAATTCACAAAATGTTGCCAATTGTATGTTTTTAGGAATATCATTAGTTAGAATCCATACACATGCATGTTGTTAGAAAGTCTTAAATTTAATTCTCACTTTAATTTGTAGAATCTCTGTACTTGGTTGGATTTATCCCTTTATGATAATGAAATTTATGCTCCAATTATAATTATCTCATGTCATAATTTTATTGATAAACAATATATATAGTTGTCACGGTCGTGGTGCGTAGGTGTGCGTGTGTGCGTGCGTAGGTGCGTAGGTGTGCGTAGGTGCATGGCGGGGGGAGGGGGAGGGGGAGGGGGTGGGGTATGTGTATATGTGTGTGTATGTGTGTGGCGGGGGGAGGGGGCAGGGGGTGGGGGTGGGGGCGGGGTGTGTGTATATGTATGTGTATGTATGTGTATATATATGTGTGTGTGTGTGTGTATATATGTGTGTGGTAGTGTGTGGTGGTGGAGGGGGGCAGGGGGTGGGGTGGGGTGTCTGTGTAGGTGTGTGCGTATGTGTGTGGCGGGGGGAGGGGGGCAGGGGGTGGGGGTGGGGGTGGGGCACCCATTTAATAACTTTTAAAATATTTGAAAAAAACATAATATTACAAAATTGAAACGAAATGGTATTGACGGAACTTATACATACGTTATAATATAGAATCTCAAGATAAAAAATAGGCATCAACCTTAGAATCTCAGAATTATTAGATAGAAAAAGAAAAATATAAATTGAGATAACCTTAGAATCTAATTAGGCTAAAAATATAATGGCATCAACTAACATATAATTTTTAGGAATATCATTAGTTAGAATCCATACACAAAATGTTGCCAATTGCCAATTGTATGTGTATATGTGTGTGTATGGTGGTGTGTGGTGGGGGAGGGGGGTAGTGGGGGTGGGGGTGGGGTATGTGTACTATTAACATTTTTTTGTATCTGTACTAATAACATTTTTTTTACAGCAAAAATGTCTCCTTCAGATGTTAAGGTGAAGATGATGATGCTGTTTATGATGATGTCGTCTAGGTTCGGTGGTAGCGGAGGCGACGAGGGCTCCTCCGCCCCTAGGCTCCCCAAATATGGAAAATTTGGGATTACCGTCGAGAACAAGTCGGAGCTATTAGCGAGATCCCTCGAGCTGCTAAAGACGGTCATCGGCCCGGGGTTTATGAGTTGGAAGGAGGTGCCATATGAGCTCAAGTTAGCTGTTTGGGCGGCACTATAGGTAATATTTCAATTTCAATTTCAATTTCAATTTCAATTTCAATTTCAATTTCAATTTCAATTTCAATTTCAATTTCAATTTCAATTTCAATTTCAATTTCAATTTCAATTTCAATTTCAATTTCAATTTCAATTTCAATTTCAATTTCAATTTCAATTTCAATTTCAATTTCAATTTCAATTTCAATTTCATATTGATATTTATATTTATATTTATATTTATATTTATATTTATATTTATATTTATATTTATATTTATATTTATATTTATATTTATATTTATTCGCAACTAACATTGTATTTGTTGGACAGGAACAATTCAACTTAGATCCAAAGCTACGCGATTCCGTCTTGGAGCAGTTGAGGGAGCAACACAAGACGTGGAAGAAAAATATGCCGACACGGTACTTTGGAAAAACACGAGAGTCCATTATAAAATGGCGCGGATCCGTCCCGCCCAAGGAGCCGATCTTATTGGCACAATGGCAAAAGTTCATTGACAATGAGATCGAGGATCGACAATTGGCATCTCGCCAATCGGGGAGGGAAAATCGGGCTAAAAAGACGGACGTGCACTACCCCGGCCGGACCTCTTACGCTGAGGTGGAGCATAGGATGCAGGTAAGATTTAATTTATCTATAACTACAGAAATATATTATTATTCATTATTTTACTTTGCGGGGCCGATACTAATTTTACTTTACTTTATTTTATTTCAGGGGGTAGGGAGTGGGCCAGGGGGTAAGCCACATAGGCTCGATACTTATGTGGCTCTTCGGACGAAGAAGGGGAAGGACAAGGAGGTGTCCCCGAGCGTCGCGGCCACGATTGTAAGTAATCCGACAGTTTAATTATTGTTAATTACGTTATAATTTTTTAGTTTACTTATTTTACTAATCATGTGCTTTTGGTCGTTTCAGGCAAAGCTTAAGGAAGTGCATGAGTCGCAGTCTGATGCCGACAAGGCATCTTTGTCCACAGACGCACTCAGCCAAGTGCTTGGTTCTGATCGCAAGGGGAGTACAAGGGGAGTGAGCTCGTGGGTGGCCAAATCTAGGATCATCGGATTGGAGACGAGCGACACCGGGTTGGCTCGAACGGTGGATTCACATGACGCGAAGCTGTCCCGTTTGGAGGCGATGGTCCAAGATATGTACGCGTTCATGAAGCGTACGTTGGGTGGAGACCATAAAGGGAAAGGGAAAGGGAAGGAGAAGGAGAAGGCGGTGGAGGAGGAGGTGCGGGAGGACGAGGCGCAGGATGAGGAGGATGTGGACCTCGCTGCTTCATCACCGACACGTTCGTACTTCGACGATCCACTTCCTTATTTGGCGCCCTTCAACAGACCATTGTCGACACTTGGTTGGCCGAGCGTGTTCATATTGGACGTATTTGATGGCCAGGGGATAGGGTGGGGGTTGAGGGACCCGAATATCGTCGAGGGTGGAATAGTCCATGGACCTGTGCTTCAAGAGATGGAGTCCAGGGTGCTCGTCACGCATGTCATACACGGGAAGGAGAACTCCCTATTGTGGTTGCGCGAACAATGCGGTACAACGTATATTAGTGGGTGCGTCAATTCGTATGTCGTGTGGCCTACTCACCTCCTCAGTTTTATCCAAGACATGTAGTAACATTATTTTTAAGTTTGTCCATTTTAATTATATTTGGATTATATCGTCATGTATATTATTTTTACTTTGAATATTTGGATTATATCGTCATGAATATATATTTGCATTATCTTTAGTTTGTGTTGGATATATGATGTTTGGAACAGGTACAACGTTGCTATAACAGATACAAATATACTGCTGGGCAGTGGCAGTGGCCATACTGCCCAGCAGATTTTTTTTAAATTCTGCCCAGAATTGTCACGGTCATTGACCGTGACAAGTCCTTGACAAAAAGTTGTCACGGGCGTGTCACGATCAATGACCATGACAATTCTGGCCAAGAGGGGTCACGGTTATAAACCGTGACAAACGTGTCACGGTCAATGACCTTGACACGACCGTGACACAAAACGCGAGTTTTGTGTCAAGGTCAATGATCGTGACACGACCGTGACAAATAAAAGTTGTCTCGCCTCGAAATGTCACAGTCATTGACCTTGACAAGTTGGATTTGTCAAGGTCAATGACCTTGACAAATGGTCAGATTTGGTGTAGTGAGCGCTTAGTGGTATAGCTCCTGGTTAGAGATGGGAGTTCAGACCACATTTTTTTGAGAGAGGGGATAGGGTTATCCCGGTTGCGTATTGGAAGTTGACGAACCTCCACGACCGACAAAGTTAAGTAGTAGTGTATTGGAGGGGTTCCTTGTTTGGATTTTGCTTTGCGAGACGCTCTGCGCATGAACCTTAACGACTTCGGGAGTGGAGAGATGTTATAGGATGCAAGGATATTGGATTTGTGGAAAAGTCATATAGTGTGGATGAAACACTATAGACTATGAGCCATGTGATGATGGTATGCTTATGGAAATATTGTGCTATGGAAAATCACTAAAATGTTTCTCTCACCGCAAGTATAAATGTGAGGCAAGGTGAAAGGAATTGATTTGAGGCTTATGGCCAGGCCTTAATAGAAAGGGAAATTTTTTGAGGAAGTATGTTTTAGGTATGGGGTTTGTAACGCTTTTACAGGGAGTTGGCGCCTCGATTAGTTAGATTTTCCTTTTTGTATAGATGGAAGGATAGAGTGGTAGAAGTATGTTAGTAGATTTTTGAGGTAGGATTTAGGACGTCCCGTTAGTGTGCCTTAGGCCGTTATATCTCAATGACTGATCACACGAGGGAGTAGTGTAACGGTAAGGTCCTTGTCTGGATTTCGCTTTGCGAGACGTCCCACGCATGAAACCAAGAAAATGTCGAAAGTGAGAGAGGCCTTGGGCACTAGGGATACTTAGGATATTACTAGCTTTTCGTGTGTTGGAAACCCATTGATCGTAGGATTATTAGAATCTTAAGCCATTGGAGTTAGTGGCGCCGATATAGAAATATTGGTTGGGTAACCTTGAGAAGAATGGAATTTTGTGGGTTGGGAGGACCCATGTGTGAGTATTACACCGAGGAAAGGTGTTTATACACATTGGTAAATTGGTTTTGCCTAACACCTGGAATAGAAGGGGCGTAGTATATAAAGTTGAAGATTATGTCGTAAGGCAGTTATAAATAAGATTAAAGTTGGTTGAATGGAATGTCGTGAGAGGTATGCGATATTTCAATTGTATAAGGGGTAATAAGTGGTAACACGCCCAAGATAAGAAATGAGACTATCGGAAGTAGTCAAGTCTTAGTAGAGTTTCCATTTCAAAGGAAATCAGTTGTCCTGCTGTGGATGAGCGGACGCTTGTTAGCAAGAGTATCAGCTTTGCGAGATATTAGAGTTGCAGTTACAAACTCATTTCTCTTATTAGCAATTATAGGAGCACTAGGAGTAACGCGTCGTGTTGTGTGATAGCACATAGAAATTTGAATAAGCTTGTGGTAAAGCTCGTACGTTTGAGTACCCCTTGAGATAGGTGGAATATGGTAAGGGACCATCGTGTTAGTACCTTTTGATTTTGGGTGTACTAAGACGTAATGGAATTTGTAACCCTAGGTTGGTGGTGTTGGTTGTATCTAAATTTCGAGGATGAAATTCCATTGTAAGGGGGGAAGTATGTAACAACCCGTACGTTTGGGGACAATTAAATTCCATAATTGGGTGAAAATGGGAAATTTGAAGAATTTCTCAGAATTGTAATTTTTGGAATTTTTAAGGATTAGATGATTGTTGATGAATGATATATGTACTTTTGGGATTAAGTTAATATGTCAAAGTATTTTAATTATATGTCTCCGTTGAGTAAAGCGACAAGAGGTAAGATTTTAATTGGAAAACCCGCATTGAGATGTATTGGGTTAAATTAGTGAGTTGTGGTCAAGTACCTCGGATGGAAATTTCGACTGCGCAGTGAGTCTCGGAATGGCCGAGATAGTTAGAAAAGAGTGTCCGATGGTCGAAATTAAGTTTCGAGAATTTTTGGACCCGTTTGGACTCGTGATTGAGTAAACGAGTGATTTTTTGGTTAATAAGGGATAAACCCTTATTATCTCTCTTATAAGTAAAGAGATAGAGGAAGAGAAAGAAAGAAAATAAATAAAAAGAGAGAAAGAGGAAAGGAAGAAAGAGAGAGAGAAAGAAGGAAGAGGAGAAAGGAAGAGAGAATGGGGGATTCCGGCCAAAGCTCCGCCGGATTCGACTCGAGGTCGTCGAATTTCACCCTCCAGGAAAGTGTATACTTGCTTTATTTCATTTTGTGCATTTATTTCATATTATAGTTGGTATACTATATGATTTTGGGTTAGAACCCTTAAAGTAAAATTGGAAAAACTTGTATATGAGTGTACAGATTGATGTAATGTAAACTCTTAATGATTTCTAGTATTAAAACCATGTTAATGGAGCATAAAATTGAATTGACATGGGAGAAATGGCTAAACTAGGGCTTTAAAGATTTTGGGTATAAATTTAAGAAAAGTTTGGTTTAATTCCCAAATTTATTGAGGTGTTTATTGTAAAACATAGATTAGATACTTGTAGTATTGTTGGTGGTGATTAGAAACCTTAAGATTGGAGAATTGACTGAGTTTTGAATTTTGGGGCATATATAAACCCTAGGAAAATTTGAGATTTTCGGGCTAGACGAATCGATTCGGACAAGCCGAATCGATTCGGTAAGAGACAGTTTGAAGTAGAACCATTTCGAATCGATTCGGACAGGCCGAATCGATTCAGTAGCCAGCGAATCGATTCGGACATGCCGAATCGATTCGGTCTTGGCAGAATTTTCAGATTTTCTCCTTTTAAGTTTAGGGAGACTTAAATTATGGTTTTGGAGATTAGTATAGGAGTTTCTAAATGGTATATTAGGACTCCTAGATGATGATTGGAGGAGGATAAGTAAACCTCAGATTTATTTAGAGTATGGTCCGGGGTATGGATTTAATTAATGTTTCGGGACAAGAGAAATTCGGGAAAATCTTTCAGCAGGCATGTATTGATATATTGATGCGTTTAGAATGTTTATGGGCCGTATAAAAATCGAGAACATCCTAGAATGTGATTAGGATGGAATTTGGGGCTAATGGTCATCATTATGTGTGTTCGGCAATTACGGCCGTTTATATATATATTCGAGGAGCAATATATATAGTATATATATATACTATGTGATTAAAGTATATATAATATATGATACGGATGTGTATGTATATATATCTATATGTGGTGGTATATATATATGTGAAGCATACCCCCTCTAATGCTATCATTGGGAAGTTGTGCGATGAGGGTGAGCACCCTGGCTCGAGGAGCAGAGTATGGATATTTCCCAGGTCATAGTCGTCCATGTTTTTATTATATGATATACATTTTTGGGATGAGACGTGGTGGGTGTGTTTCGTCTCATTACCGGTAGGAGCTATGACGGCTTCCCGGACATTGTGATATATTTTGACCACGAAGTAGGTGTCGTTTAGTCCTACCGGTGGTCCCCAGTATGCTACGTGAGTCAGGCACTGGAAGATGATAGAATTGAGAGACAGCATCCTCGAGTTATAGCTCGGTGGGATGGTTATTATACTGGTGTGTATCGTATATTACTTGTGTATGAGAACAAGGTAATATATATCTCTATGAGAATAAAGAGATAAAAGAAATGAAAAAAGATAAATTTTTACTCCGGGAGATATATCCGGATGTGTATTATGAAAATGAATGTTGAATAAATCTCAGTCCGGGAGATAGATCCGGATGTGTAACATGAAGATGAATATAAAGAAATCCTCAGTTCGGGAGATATATCCGGATAGGCATTATAAAAATGAATATAGAGTAAACCACAGTCCGGGAGATATTATCCAGATGTATATTGTAAGATGTATATGAGAATGAGTATAATATATATATTATTATATAAGTATATTTATATTCATTTTGTACTAAGGGCTTAATGGATCTCTACCATTGACCCTGCCAAGTAGTAGTGTATTGGGGGGGTTCCTTGTTTAGATTTCGCTTCGCGAGACACCCCACGCACGAACTTAGCGTAGTCTTAAGAATGGAGAGAAGTTTATCCCTTAGTACTCGGTTGTTGGGGTTTCTGGCAGACGAGTGAATTAGATTAGTTTGGCAGGGTAGCTTAACTAGGATGTTTTAGATGAGTTCGTTAGGCGTGCACTATTAGAAGAGGGGTGAGGGGTATCTCATGGGAGTACGATACCAATTTAAATATGAGATAAAGCATATTTTTGTTTAAAATAAAGCATTTACGCACTTGCTAAATATTTTCACAACTCGGGCTCTGACCCGTTTCTATATTTTTTCCTTTCTTACTTTATATTATATATATATAGGTGTCCAGACACAAGGACGCCTGGATGACACTTCTTTCGAGTCAGACCTCTGCTGCAGTAGTTGTGGATGCATGCAGGTTCTCGGTAGACGCTTCTATCCTTGTAATCTAGATAGGAGTTATTGTATAAACATTCGGGCTAATAACCTAACTGCATTTATTTATTCTTTCACCGCCTTTTAGTGCGGCTATTCGATATGGTTGTATGATATTTTTACCGAGTTTTCGATTATTTTATCTATTTTCAGTTTTATTTATATAAACTGTGTGGATGTTTTAATTGTGTAGCTGTTTAAAAAGATTAGTTAAGTAAAATTTTGACACCAACCTAATAGGTTATAAGGAATTAAATTGATTTTCGACAGTGATTCTAAGAATGATCCATATGCGACTCCTATTTTAATTTAATATAGGAGTGATCGTCCGGTATTTTATTAGGCGGGTTGTCACACACCCATTTTACAGACAACATGTATTTTAATTTTATAACTGGCTTAGAACGTCATTTTTATGGAAAATACGTTTTTATTATTCTTTTCTAAATTGAATTAAATCTGGGTAATTAAATTTTAAGGTGTGACTCAAATTGAGATCTCCGAATTTTATTTTTGGAAAATTCAAATTAATATTTTTATTTTAAGAAAGATTAAAATGTGAGATCAATATATTTATTTCACATGAGTAAATTTGGAAATTACCAGGAATTA
Source organism: Sambucus nigra (assembly GCA_949130495.1). Classification (NCBI taxonomy): domain Eukaryota; kingdom Viridiplantae; phylum Streptophyta; class Magnoliopsida; order Dipsacales; family Adoxaceae; genus Sambucus; species Sambucus nigra. Next base: position 146,844,485 of record OX422207.1, read on the forward strand.
TACTTAGGTCTTTGATGATTGAATGATTTGTTTTCAAAACACCGAGAGTTTTAAAATACTAGGTGGGAGGGGGGGGGAGGTTTCAGATAAAACCCATGGTCTCCATTAGTATTTTAATAAATCAGATGTGATTGATTCCTCGAGTTAGTTAGGCTCCCCCCACCCTAAACGGATGGAATTAATGAGATGTGATTGATTCCTCAAGTTAGTTAACCCCCCCCCCCCCCCCACACACACACACACAAACAGATGGAATTAATCAGGGCATCATCGATTCATTAAACTCTTAAGTGTTAATTTCTAGGATTATAATGTGAGTATGTTTGATCCTAACAATGGAAAAATCTGTCATGAGTGGGTTATGTTTCAAGGAATGAACTGGTGGTATATACTTAGACACAACTTTTGATATCCTTACCAACAAAGTCACTATCATTAGGAGTAGGACCGAAAGTCACCGAATATTAATTATATCGGACAGAAGGGTCTTGAACCGTTTGAATAGCATAATGAAATATGGAAATATGTTTAGTATAGGACCGAAAGTCACCGAATATTAATTATATCGGACAGAAGGGTCCTGAACCGTTTGAATAGCATAATGAAATATGGAAATATGTTTAGTTAAAGGTGGGTTGATTTAAGCTCCCAGCGAGAAATATCACCTCATAAGGGGACTAGGATGTCTGACGAGATTAATTTTTTTAATTTGACAGTTGAAAGATGACTTTCTAAAATTTAATTGAATTAATTCTCATATTTTAAATGCGATTTAATTTTTTCAATTTTATGATTATTATATTTTAAAAAGGAATTCACCTTTTTCTCACTCTTTTAGTCTATAAGTTTTAACTCGAATAATTTTCAAGGTCTGAAAATGTAATTGGACATTGTTCTAACTTTTGAGGATAATAAATTTATTTAACCCATGATTCCCATCAATATTTAAATTGTCATGTGATTAACTCACAGCGTCAGATCGTCTAGCCCACCAACCGATTATTTTTATCACGAAATCATGGTATTTTAAAATACATGGTGATTCTTTTAAACTAAGTGTTACATGTGTTCGATCCCCCCGACGGGAAGTTCTATATGAGAATGCTTTATTTTAAAGAATTGTTCGTGAAGAATTTATAGAGACCTATGAGTGGTTGATGAAACTCAAGTAAGAATCGTGTTCTTGAAATAGTTTCCATCATTAGTGAACATAGGGTTCTTTGGATTAGATATGGTTGGGAAAATCGTTACCATCTCATAATCCTTAAGTAAGGATCATTGGTAGCCAAGGGTTGGTGTTAGTTGTTTGCGAAGAGTTTTATTTACTTCTTGGATTACTTACTTCTTGGAAGGTTATGTAGTAGTATAAGGATAGGTCTCAAATATAACGATTTGGGTTAAGAAAAGTTCATATTCCTTGATAGTAGTGACATAGAAAAAAAAGTATTCTCACTACAAGTAGTTAGAACTTTTATAGTAACGTGCCTGGATTTTCCTTACTTTGTAACGAAAATGATATGGTGATGGTTTATATCTTAAAATTAAATGTATGATTTATGGTCTGATCTACAGTAACCTGATATCTAGACTCAAGAATCACAAACCAGGATTGCAAATTGTTGTAGAGGTTCCACGTAACCGGACAATTACTTAAAACAAAGATGTTCATAGTTATGGGTCTTTGCAATAAGGAAACAATATTAGTGGTGGGACATTTTTGGAATTTTAGTGTAGACTTCATTACAATGTTGGTAAATTATGTAATGTACATGGGTTTTAGAAATGTTGATTTCGATTTTCTAAATTGGTTTTGAACAAGATATTAGATTGATTTTATAAAATTATTTTATCAAAATTGGGTATCTTTTATATGTTCTCGTTCATTAGGAAATAAATTCTACATTATAATGTTTGTCTCACCAATATTATCTGTACATTATAAGGTTTATCTCACCAATAGAGATAATACTCAATGGAATAATATTATGGACAAAGATGATTAACGAGAAAATTTACTTTCTAGAACGAAACACAATTTTGGCACTTACGCTTAAGTTATTTTATTCTATAAGGAATTCGAATAATGGTTTAAAATTAATAGCCGAGTTCATTAAAAGTGGAGGCCCTTCGATTCATGAATCCTTTTAGAATTTAAAATGACCAAGGGGACCTTCACGATTCAAAATTAAAGAGCCAAAGATGTGTTGGAAAGGGTTCACTTCGATTAATATCATTCGGTTACAATCCAGAAAATATGTGGTTATGATTGTTTCATTAATTTAGTTAATGAATACTTGTTGTATGGATATGTTTACCTTATGCACCACATGTCTGAAGCCTTTGATTATTTAAAAGTGTGAAAGGTTAGGTGGAGAATGGGTGAGGGAAACTAATCCAAACTCTACAATTTGATCATATAGGTAGTTTCCTCTTGAGAAAGTTTGAGGAATCATTTATTGAAGGTTGTATTCTATCCCAGTAGTCTACCTCGGGTGTTCCATTTCAGAATGGTGTCGAGAAAAGGAAGGAATAAGGATCTTTTGGGTATGGTAAGATCCATGGTAGGTTCTTTAGTACTACAACACTTTTATTGTGGTTATTATGTAAGAGATTCGCATATACAGTCTAATTTAGTTTCTTCTTAAAAGGTATCTTCAACTACCATTAGACACATTAGAATATGTTCAATCCCATTCGATGTCATATTTAGATTTGGGGGTGCCGCACACTCGGGTTGTGTAAGAAGCCAAGGAAGTTTAAATTATGGAAAGAGGTATGTACCTTCATTGTTTATCTCTAAGGTAACAAAAATAGTTTATATCATGCTTATAAACACAATAAGTTAGTTGATTATATCAATCCTTGGTTCTTGTAAGAAGATTATGTAATACACTGTGGGCCCAAGTGTATGTTAGTCTTACAAGATAATAATGTAAATTATATTACCAATGTTGCTAAATACCTCGCACAGGATAAAATATAACTTAATATTGATATTACAATACGTTGTTATAGTGAGATCATTATCGATGATGATGGTACACATGTCACTTATATTGGATAGCAAGTGGTGCCACATCGTAGTGAAAGCATTAGGAGTCATCCTGAGTGGTTAGTGTTTTGAGTCATCATTTCAATATGATACCGGGAAAACGGGTCCCAAGAACTAAAACAATGCATTCCAAGATAAATAATTTTGCTTTGACTTACGACTATGGATACGAAAAGGAATTTGATGTATTCAGATTATGTTTTGGTATTTGTAAACTTATTGATGGGGTAAAACCCATCGGTCATAAGTGGACCTATAAGAAGTTAAAAGATAGATGCATGGAAAGGTGAAAACCTTCAATGCAAGGCTTGTGAAAGGGTTTACTCAAAAGATAGGGATTGAGTATGAGCAAACCTTCTCACCATAGTCATGCTAAAGTCTATTGATATTCTTTTAACATCAAGGTTGTGTTCTTGAATGATTGTATTGATAAGTAAATAATAAGAAGTCGATAAAAGCAAAGTAATGTAAGCTTATAAAATACATTAACGGATTTAAGCTAACATCAAGGTCTTGGTTCATTCGTCTTGATCAGGTTATCCAATTTTGGTTCAGATCAAATCTTAAAGACACTTATTTGTATAAGAAGCATGACGAAAATGTGGTGGTATTTCTAGTATAATTTATGGATAATACTTACCTAATCAGAACAAGGTGGGAGTATTGTCTTACATTAGATTGTAGTTGTTTAGGTATTTCAATATATAAAACTTAGGACAAGCCAAGTGCATCCTTAGGATTGAGATTTTGGTAAATCAGTTAAAAAGGATGTTGGGCTTATCCCAAGTTAAATATATTGTTATTCTATTCATGAGACCAACTTTAGGATTCCATGAAAAGAGTTTATTTTCAAGCGTGGAATCATTCGATCTGAGAATTAATGTCTTAGGAAACTTTATTAAATGGAAGGAATGAGTACTATACTGAATGCTTCAGCGGTAGGCAGCCTCATAAATATTATGAGTTGTGGGCAAAGATCAAAATTTATTACGCCTTTGGAATGGTCAACAAATTATAGTCTAATAGTCTACTATCTTTTAGGCACAGGGACTAAGGTTTTTAGTCAGATAAGGATTCCAAGTTTTCTACCTCAGAATATGTGTTTACTCAAGGAGGTTGAGCTATAAGTTGTAAGAGTGTGAAGAAATCTTGGATTGCTGATTCCACCAGGGAGGGAAAAGTTGTTATCACTTCGGAGACAACTAAAGAGGCCATATGGATAGGTTAATTCCTAGGTAACTTGTGTGACACCCCGCCTAATAAAATACTGGGTGATCAATCTTCTATCAGATTAAATAGGAACCTCAAATGCTTTCATTCTTAGCATCACTGTCGAAAACCATTTAATTATTAATAACTTATTAGGACTGGCATCAAATTTTAACCTTTTTAATCTTTTTAACCTAAACGCACAAGTAAATCAAAACATACAAAGATCTAAACAACAGAATTCAATTAATCAATAAATAAATAACCGATAACTCTCGGTAAAACATTATACAACCATCTCGAATGGGCATAAAATAAAAATATCGTAAATAAAATAAAAGACAACAATTGGGAAACATGCCCAATTATTACAACAGTACCTCCTATCTAGACCACAAGGAGAGAAGCATCCATACAATTTTCTGCCCACATCCATAGCTGCGACAACAACGTCTGACTCGAAAGAATAGTCATCTAGGCGTCCATGTCTAGACACCTGAATAAAAAATCGAATAAATGCGGTGTGTGATAATTGATTAAATTAAATTTGTAAGTTTCCAAGTAAACCTTATTTAATTAGAGTCTACTTTTAAACCAAATAAAGTCAGCCCCTAATCATGCATCTAAAGTGCGTGTGTCAACCCATAAATAAATAAAATATGCGACACAAATTTAAGTATAAATCCCCACAGGGCAAAACCTTTTATTTCTAGAGCTTTGAAAAGTTTACAAGACCATTGACTTACATACAACCTGATAATCGACCACAAGTGTAATGCATGGTGTCTTCGTCAAACCTTCAAAGCAACGGCTAGAAATATTGTCGGCTGGAATCTCCCACAGGAACTTCAGGTGATCAACAATGAAGAAGAGAACGGCTTATCCACAAGGGTGGAACAAAAGTAGAGCTGTGTTCTTGGGTTTCAAAAAGGATTCACAAAGGTTTGGTAATGATGTGTGAATCAAAACATGAGTTTTGGAACTAAAAAATATGAAGACTTAAGGTCATAGGACTCTCAAAAACGTCTTTCCAAGTCTTACAAAATAACTCCTCCGAAGTTGGCTTTATAAAGAAACCAAAAAGAGTTTTAAAATTCTGTAACTCTTGCCAGCATCAGGTACCCCGAACCAATTCGGGTGTACCGCGAACCGGTTCGCCCCCCAAACTGGTTTGGCCTTCGATTCGCAAAAATTCACTGGAATTGGGGCTTAAACACATAGCATTCTTTCAAGGGTTTTTCCTGGATTTTTCTCTATTTCAAAGGGCCATAACTTCTTCACCGTAGCTCCAATTGATGTTCCGTTTCTTCCAGTGTCTTTGTGGCATCAAGCTCTTCAACTTTCCAATTGACCGGTCCTCTAGAAGGTGGTTGTAAAATTACCCAAATTCCCTTAAACTTCCATATCTTACCTTCTTTCATTATTTTGACGTCTCTTGCTTACCACGTGCATTAAGTCCCTAAAATCGTGGAATGTGAATTCGTTGAGGCAGATGTGGGACACATGATGAAGATGATGAATGCTTAATTATCGAAATTCAGATAGAGGCTGTCATGCTAAATGTAGCGGCGTATGATATACATAAATGTAAGAAGTCGGAGATGACAAAAACGTCCTTACAAATCTCCCCCTATGTCCATGCTGGTCCATACATAAAAATCTGAATTAGCAAATACAAAATTGCCTATACAAATCTACCCTTACATGAACCCAAAACTGGAAAGATACAAATGAATAAGTCTTCATCGTCTGATCTTAAAATATTCAAAACTTTTCTCATCAGGGTGTGCAATTCAGTGATCATCAATGTAGTACCTACGCACATGAGATAAAGGAAAATACCAAGTGACATATCGAGTTTGAAATGAGATAAACATGAATATCAATTTATGATGAAAGCATACGTCAAATCTCAAAAAATCCCCCATAATATGATAATTTTTTCTCCCCCTTTTTATAATGTCCCCAAATAGACAGATATGAGAAGCAAAAATAAATGAAAATGGAGAATGTCCCAAGGAAAGAAACTTCTATTTTTGAATTTTTCAAAATTTATCATACAAAAAAAATAAGATACAAAAATCACATCATGGGTTTAAACTCAAACAACCAAGTCATGGAAATGGAATGAATGGGTGTGAACACATTCGATAGGTAAATAAACTCAATCAGTCGTATGTGCACGATGCATATGTGTACCCTTAACGAATGAACATCAAAAGTATCCTTAGGTGTAAAGATTGTTGAATTTAGATGGCATCGTCTTATGCAAATCAAAAAATCAAAATCAAAATGATTTCCACACCAATAACGTCCAAAACTATGCAGCGCATTTTCAAGAATTTCAAGGACGTGCAAACCCGTTTTAAATTATCCAAACACCCTCATACATATTTTCTTTTAGAGGTAATCTAAATTCTCAAACTTTGGAGAATTGTTGCAAAAACCTAAATGGCCCATCATGGCATGAATTTCTTTTTATTGCCTTTAAATTTTTTCAGGCTCTTTTAAACCTCTTTGGACCCCGGATAATAAAATTCCTCCATTTTTAGGTCCAATTTAATGGTGGCTTAGTATTCGCAAAGGAAAAAAGAAGCTTTCGCAGCCCTTCGCTGTTTTCAAATAAAGCACACAAACTCACAAAACGGTTCTTATATGCACAATTTCCTTATCAAAATTTATCATGCTTGGTTGGTTTTAAAGGACAAGATTGAAGTGAAAACACCCAACCAACATGTGATAAGACAAGCACAATAATCAAACAAATTTGTGCACGTGTGCAATAAAGGAAATCAAGAGTAAAACATATAGGAAGTAACACTTAAATACATCTTAATGACTCCAAACATTATAAAGCACAAGGATGAATTGACCTATTGTCTCAAAACAATATCAAATAGTCACATGAAAATAATGTAATGATGTTGTGACTCGGTCAACCTAAGCGTTCATCCATAAACGGTGCAAAAAAATCTTTTTGGATATTTTCAAAAATTTTATCAAAAGAAAATCTTTTTGTATTTTTCCAATTTTTTCAAAAGCAAAAAAGAATTATACAAAAATGATACATACTAGCAATAGGCAAATAATATCATCATGAAAAATATCCTATGCTAGTAAACAAGTCAAACCTCAATCGTTAGGTGCGGAGGGGTTTTCCAAAAGTGGTGCCAACTTATTAAAAACTTCCATTAAATTTTGTGAAATTTTGACCAAAAACTTAACTTGCTCACCTAAATGTGCAACCTCTCTCATGTAGTCTCTAGGAGCATGTAAAGTATCATGTGTGGGTGCATGTGTGCAAGAAACACATGTAGAAGCAAAACGTGACACATAACCCAACTTAAAACAAAATTCCCTCAGGTGACCTCTCCTCTTGTAATGGGAACAAACATATATAGGCCCAGGAACACCTCTCTCAAAAACTCTAGGACGCGCTCTCCGAATAGGAATGGGATGCCTAGGTGGGTTAGGGTGAGACACATGTGAAACTGCCACAAAAGTGGGAACTGGCTCGGGTGCTAATTGGAAAGTAGAAGCACCGTCATGACTTATTGCTAAATTCTCACCTTTACCCTTAAGAACCACCTTTTCAAACTTCTTAGGTGCGTTCTCAAAATTGACTTTGACCTCCCTGGCACGTTCGAGATTACTCTCGAGTTGGGATACACGTGTCGTCAGACTAGACAACGTGTTGGTCAAATCACACTTCTTATTTCTTAAACCTCCTTCTCTCTCTCCAAATCTAAAACCCGATGACCTAGATCTCGATTATACTTCTTTGTTTTCAAGGTCTCGGTGTACAAATATCTAAAAGCCTTTTGGAGCTCACTTTCATCTCCACTCTCCTCCTTTCTTTCTTCCTCACTCGAAGAATATAAATCACTATCATCGCTCTCGTGAGACAAAGTGGTTGTGCTCACACGACTAAAAAAAGTGACAACCATCCCATGTGCTAAACCTTTATCGGACTCATCACCCTCATCATCACTAAGTGTGGCGGGCATAGCAGTCTCTTTGCCCTTTCTCCTTATCCTAATAGGACACTCTTTAGCTATGTGCCCTTTGCCCTCACACTCAAAGCACCTGATCTCATCCTCCTGGTCACTATCTTTGGCCTCCACTTTCTTTTTATTTGACTCAAAAGATATCTTTTTATTGGAAGAATTTTCTTTAGACGTTTTGAGAAACTTTTTAAAAAAATTCGCAAACAAGGCCATATCTTTAAAATCAAAATCTTCCTCAAAATCAGACTCACAAACTTTTTCTTTCTTTTTCTTAAAATGAGTCTTTAAAGCAATGCCATTATCCTTAGCCTTAATGGTTTTAGGAAACATGTCAATCTCATAGGTTTGAAGATCTCCTACAAGTTCTTCCAACTTAAGTGATTTCAAATTTCCCAAAGAGTTCAAAACAGTGACTTTAGGAATAAAGCATTTTGGGAGAGATCTCAAAATATGTTTAATGACATGCGTGTTATCAATCACTTCACCCAAATTAAAAATGGTGTTAACAATGTCTGACAAATGAGCATAAAAATAATCAAAGCATTCAGACTCAGACATGGTAATAGTCTAAAACTGGGTGGCCAAATTTTGTAACTTTGATTCTTTAACCGCATTCGTACCCTCATATGTCAGTTTCAAAACATCCCAAGCCTCTTTAGACGTGGTGCACGTCATAATTCGGCGAAACTCATCAGGAGTGAAAGCTCCAAAAATAGCACTCAGACCACGGGAATTAAAATTAGACATTTTATAATCATCTTCAGTCCAGGATGACACGGGTTTTAAAGAAGTGATATTATCAACGGTGACAGTGGGAGGATTCCAATCATTTTTGCAAAGCAACCAAACACGCTCGTCAATAGATTTTAAAATAGATTTCATACGAGCTTTCCAGTAGGCATAATTAGACCCGTAAAAAATAGGCATCTGATTATTTTTCACAAAATTGATTTTTAAAAAAAAATCAATATCACACGATTTTGCGGAAAATAGGAATACGCGATAAATTAACATAACCTGCTCTGATACCAATTTGAAAAATCAAATAAATGCGGTGTGTGATAATTGATTAAATTAAATTCGCAAGTTTTCAAGTAAACCTTATTTAATTAGAGTCTACTTTTAAACCAAATAAAGTCATCCCTTAATCATGCATCTAAAGTGCGTGTGTCAACCCATAAATAAATAAAACATGCGACACAAATTTAAGGAAAAATCTCCGCAGGGTAAAACCTTTTATTTCTAAAACTTTGAAAAGTTTACAAGACCATTGACTTACATACAACCTGATAATCGCCCACAAGTGTAATGCACGGTGTCTTCGTCAAACCTTCAAATCAACAACTAGAAATATCATCAATTGTAATCTCCCGCAGGAACTCCAGGTGATCAGCAATGAAGAAGAGAACGGATTTCCCACAAGGGTTGAACAAAAGCAGAGTTGTGTTCTTGGGTTTCAAAAAGGATTCACAAAGGTTTGGCAATGATGTGTGAATCAAAACATGAGTTTTGGAACTCAAAAATATGAAGACTTGAGGTGATAGGACTCTCAAAAACGTCTTTCTAAGTCTTACACAAAATAACTCTCTTGAAGTTGGCTTTTATAAGAAAACCAAAAACAGTTTTAAAATTTTGGAACTCTTGTTAACATCAGGTACTCCAAACCGGTTCGCCCCCCGAACCGGTTTGGCCTTCGGTTAAAAAAATTTCACTGGAATTGGGGCTTAAGCACATAGCATTCTTTCAAGGTTTTTTCTTGGATTTTACTCCATTTTCAAAGGGCCATAACTTCTTCACCGTAGCTTCGATTGATGTGCCGTTTCTTCCAGTGTCTTTGTGTCATCAAGCTCTTTAACTTTCCAATTGATCGGTCCTCTAGACGGTGGCTGTAAAATTACCAAAATGCCCTTGAACTTCCATATCTTATCTTCTTTCACTGTTTTGACTTCTCTTGCGTACCACGTGAATAAAGTCACTAAAATCATGGAACATGAAGTCATTGAGGCAGATGTGGGACACATGATGGAGATTATGAATGCTTGATTCTCAAAATTCGGATAGAGATTGTCGTGTCATATGTAGCGGCGTACGACATACATAAATGTAAGAAGTCGGACATGACAAAAATGTCCTTACACTAAAAAATATACAAAGGAGAAGAAAAAGAAAAATAGATACGGGTTAGAGCTTGGGTTTTGAAAAATATTTTAGCAAGTTCTTAACACACTTTAATATTTAAAATATGATACTCTCCATATTTAAATTGGTGTCTCACTCACATGAGATACCCCTCACCTCTCATCTAACAGTGCACACCTAACGCGTGTATTTTAAAACACCCTAGCTAGCTACCCAGCCTAACTAGCACATCAAAAAACTTTCAAGTCACCATACGCTATCTCGTATCCCGCGTAATATAAAATTTTCTAAGCTATCACCCGAACTTATACTTTATAATCTCTCACTTATAATTAATCCGCTCATAATTTATAACTCTCACTAGTTATTTACGCTATTCACATTTTAGTGTTCTTTATCTCGTATATAATATCCTCATCTTTATATATGTATATCACATTCTTATTTCAGATTTTATACTCCCGGATGATCCAGAATTTATCTCACATTCCATTCTTTATTTCATCCGTATATATATATATACTATACACATCCAGTATATCCATACTTACATATCACACACACTATATAAGTATAATAACCATCCCTTAGAGCTATAACTCAATGGATGCAATCTCTACAATGCTATCATCTTTCAGGAAATTACTCACATACCATCCTGGTTTACCAACGGTCGGATTCTCACACCGACTTAGTAAAAATCAAATCACAACGTATGGAATGAATCATAGTTCCTCACTAAAAATGAGAACGAAACTTACCCACAACGTCTCACCCTTGATAAAAATCACACAATATAAATTGGACGCTATGACCTGGGGAATATACACTCCATGATCCTCAAGCCAGGAGCCTCACCCACATCGCGCAACTTTTCATTATAGCACTAGAGGGGTATGCTTCACATAAATATATCATTCACACATAGTTATATTAATAATCATGTCATATATATGTTCTCTCTCTCTCTCTCTCTCTCTCTCTCTCTCTCTCTCTCTATCTCTCTCTCTCTATATATATATATATATATATATATATATATATCATCAAATCTGGTTGACATGCCTATCTCTCATGTCATTAGCCTATAATCTTGAATAAACCAATTCACAATAATTTATAAGTATACACACAACTTATATTAATCCCCTAAGTATCCACTCACTTATTATACAATTCTAACATAAATTTATATTCCTGAATAATATCTTATCACATCTAGCTAGTATTCTTCAATCATCTTATTTGCACCTTAGTATTTATTCATATATATTCGAAATATATATATTCTACCCATATATATAATCGGCATATATATATTTAACACGCATAAATATATATGTACAGATCCGCCAAATATTTCCTCTAATGTTGTTTGTCCTAAACATTCCTAAAATTTATACCCCGAATTTCATTCCCACAAATCCTAAGGGTCACACATCGCCAATTTCATCATCTAGAGGTCCTCACCCTCTAAATAGGATCCCCTATTATTTATCTTCAAAAGGGAATTAGTATTCAATCCCTTTAGGCCAAGAAAAAGCTCTTAAATTATTCTGCCTAAACCAAACCCATGGCCTAAAAAACGAATCGATTCGGTTCCATATAGACGAACCGAACCGCATCTGGATCGGTTCTATATGAATGGTTCCTTTTCTCTACAGGTTTATCTTTTTCTAAACCTCCAACACTCATCCAACCTAAAATTTATGGTCTCCAACCTCATCAACCATCAATATACTCATCTACACACTAATTTATTATTGGGGTTCATCAATTAAACCAAGAAAATCAACCCGTTTCTTAATTAAACCCTGACTTTCATTTCTTCCAATTTCTCACCATAATTTACACCATTAACATGGATTTTAACTTAGATTTCATGTAGAATTATTATCACATCAAAATCATATAAAATCATCTCCCCAAAACCCATTTTTATACAAGAATCCCAAACCCAAAATCTTATAGTTTTCACACCAACTATAATATGAACAATAAACACACGTAAATCGTTAAGGAAAGTTAAACACTTGCCTAGTTGTATAAATTCGACGATCTCGTGCTGAAATCCGTCGGAGCTTAGCCGAAGTTCTCCCCATTTTTCTCCCTTTTCTTCCTTCTTTCTCTTCTTTCTTCTTTCTTCTTTCTAGCTTTCTTTCCTTTCTCTTTATATCTTTCTCTCATGGCTTATAAGAGAGAAAATAAGGGTTATCCATTTATTAAACCCAAAATTGACTCGTATACACAAATGCGAGTCCCTACAGACCCAAAAAGTCTCTGAAACCCAAACACTACCCCCTGGGTACTCTATTCTGACTTTCTCAGCCTTTACGAGACCAACCGTGCACTCGAAATTCCTATTTGAATCACTTATAAAAAAATTCACGTCTTAAACCCAACACATCTCCACACGTGTTTTCCGAATAGAATAGCATCAACTGTCGCTTTTATTCACATGCGACATGAAATAAAAATAGTCCATCTCATTTACTTTATATTTTCAAATTATTAAATTACACCTACTCATGTAATTTAAATATCCATAAAAGTAAGGGGTATTAAAACTTGGGGGAGGTTCTTTCAAATGCAATAGCTATTAAACTTTGAGTGTTCATTGTGGTACAAGTTCGAGAGAACCTATAACCCATAAAAGGGTTAAGCACATTGAGCAGCTATTTCACCTAGTTTGAGAGATTGAACGAAGCGGGTGATAAGTTTTGACCAAGGTTGTATCGGATAACACTCGGTCAATCCTCTAATCATAAAAATAAAATTATCATGTAAATGGGTTGGGAGTTGGATACATGGCTTTAAGACTAAGTGGCAGATTGTTGGGGCCTTATTCTTAAAACTATATATGGCATTCACCTTTCATTAAAGGTGTGTTACTTCATTTTAAAATAAGAATCATGGTTATAAGAATGACTTATATTTTATTTAAATATATTATAGGCATGTCGGTCAATAGAGCTTAGTAGGAAATTTGATGAGTCGACTTCGGGTTGATCACTAGGAAATCGAGATTATGGTTCTAACATTATTAAACATTCACAACCTAGATAGAAGCTTGACACATCTTATTGGAATGGTTGTGATGCAATCCTAGTGGTTTATCTCAAACTATGGGAACAAGTGTGATGGTTTAAGAACTTGTACGATAGTTCAACAAAGGATTATGATGGGTACATCCCAGAAATGTATTGAATGGGACCACCCATGAGATTTGAGTCTAAGGATTGTCTAGATTAGACTTGGGCAATATTACACCATTTGTGGAGGGTGGGGTACATAGATTCTTAATCTCGAGAATTATGAGGATTGGAATGCTTGTGCAAATGTCTCTTTGATTGCTATGGGTGCGGGTGTGATCTGATTTGATATCATGTCAAATGATTCCCCACTTTAGGTGACGGTTGTATGAGTAGGTTTGAGATCATAATTTGGAGGAATCCATGTTCATGGGATACCGTAGATTGGGATAACCCCTTGATAGACTTATATATTTTGTTTCCACCAAATAAAAACCTGGCCGGTGGATTATTTTATAATTCTGGTGAAGTAGAAAATAAGTTAAGTCTGAGAATCAATGAAAATTGATTAGATATTGGTTAAAATTGATTAATGAAAAATTGATTTGGTCAGGCGGATATCAGACACTTAATATGGGGAATCATGTTATATACCATAATCAACTTTTCAAATAAGACCTTAGTATATTTGAGCGATTTATGAGATAATAAAATTGGAGTGCAGTCATAATTATTTAGTGGAATTAATTATGATTAAATAAAGAAAAAGAATAATTACAATAATTGAATTTTGGGGTTTCCGAGTATTTATTTGAATCCAATTTAATTATTTATCTTTGGTCCCTAGTGTAGTCTATATACCCAAGTAGTTAGACCCGAACTTTTAATAAACATATTTTGGCTCAATCCACCTTTTGTACTTATATATAAAGGTGTGGGGACGGGTTTTAATAATTATTATTGGTCATTGGGTCTTGAAAGGGGTTAGAGAAAACACCATTCACATTTTGGTGAATATGCCTAGGGATATACCATCATATCTCACTCATAAGGAAGGGTTAATATCAAAAGGTGTCCATACACCTACTTAGCTTTGGGAAGGATCATACATATAAACTAGAAGATCCAAGCTTTACATAAGGTTAAGAAAAATATTTAGAGACATTATATGGACATAAAAATCATCTTCACCATGAAATAATTTCTCCTCATACGAATAATAACAATATTCGCGATGGTATGAATTCTTGAAGCCTTCGGTTTAATCCTTAAACCTAGTTCTTATTTTTCTTTTGAATGCATGATTAATCAAAGATTTCGGACAACAATTTTTTCGCATTTAAGTGTCAATCCCAAGTTGTTTTCCCAACACATAATCCTTGATATACATAAGTAAATAGTTGTATAACACAAGCCCTTATTAACCCACTCTAACTTTCCTTTTTTTTTTTATCATGCCTTCTCCTTGGCTTCCCATGTTCCACACTATAGGTTGCAGCTTTTTGTGAGGAAAGGAAATGAAAAATGTTCAAAAGTTACTTTACTGCACGTTTTGATGCGTTTGGTTAGCATGAAAGTTGTGGGATCCATTTCTCAAATTTTCTTGCAGGAAAAACTCTCATAAAACACATCCTACTAATTACCTAGGATCTTCCAAGAAAGTGAAAGGAAACTTGGGTATATTACCATGTAAACAGATTTATTTATTTATTTAATATTATTATCTATTCATAATAATACATTAGACAATGACATTTTTACGAATCAAATGTTCTTGCTAACTTTTATTTTATATTTTATAATGTTTAAGTCATGATAATGTTTATTAAATTAACTTATTTTTTGGTAGCTTAAATAAGAAATATATTATACTTTAAATATGTATCAATATCATTTGCAATAAATTTTTTTTTATAATTTTTCTTATGAAAAAAACACACTCGGGAAAAAAAAATCCTTATATTTTACTTCACGTTTTCTGAAAATCAGCGAGTCTATTTGATTTAAGATTTTTTGTTTGCACCCACCTAATTCATGAACTCACCCCACAAACATGTTACTAAGAATCTACTTTATATTGTTTAAGATACCCTTTAAAAACATTTATCTCACCCCATCTAAATCCAAAATCCTCTATTTAACTCTTTTGCGTATGTAATACAAAAATATGTTTTGTTCTTTTTAATAAAAAAAAGGGAAGGAAAAAGAGGAAAATATTTGCTTTTTGTTATTTCAACAAATAGTGTGTTATGTGCAAGAGTAAAACACCTAAATTAAACCTAGACTGGGTGGTGAATAGGTTTGAAGGCATCTTATGATCAATTTTTAATTTTAAACAATTTTACTTGCACATTGAAGTTACTCAACACAAATTTCACCAAAATGATTTGATTAACTCACGGAATAATTAATTAGGCTAACCTAGGTGAATAAAGCTAGATTTAACACACCTAAGCTAATTTTAGTTCAATTCACTAGATTTAATTTAGATTTAAGTGATGTATGTGATTAAATGTGCGCATACAACTATTAATCATTTACAATCAACCATAAGACAAAGATTATGAGGAAAACTCCCAGTAAGGGGTAAAAAATATCGATGCACTATAGTTCTTATTTCTAATAGAAAAATAATTTTACAAAAGACAAGAAGTTACCTCTCACACAATCTCTATCGTGTAGGTACCTATGAACTTTTATACTCCACCCCATAGTCAATGGGAATCCACAACGAGCTCCATTCTATGAATGAATAAGTTCGTTATCTTCCTGAGAAGTCGCACCACACTCCGATGTCTCCAATGAACTGTAGTGCCTACTGTTTTAGATCTATGAGTAGATGATCATACAATTTAATGGTAGACTGATTTGAACTGAATAGGCTATATGAAATCTTAACCAAAACACTCTGAGTTCTCTCTCAAAAGCATATATCATGTTTAGATCTAATCTTTATCAATTTTGTAGGGAACAAGTGAAATTGGAAAGAGAAGCAAGGGTAAAATACTTTCAGAAGTGCGCTTTAGTAATGAGGTTTTCAGATCACCTAAAATAAGAGGTAAATTGGCCTATTTATAAGAAATTTTTTTAAATTTGGGTCAATCCAGTGCACAGTTAGATTTGTCCATTCACATATCCAGTATGGATATCGTGCTAACACCGTGCACAAGGGCCTAAAAGGAGGTCGTGCGAACTATCTCTGTACATAACCCTTAAAATAGTCATATCAATGGATCAAATTTTATCCAAATACGAATCCGATCCATTTAAGCAGATATGGATCATGCCTAAAATTCAATTATCTGATTACCCGATTATCCATTTTGAAGAGTGGTCCTTGTGCTTGTGTTTCAAATCAAACCAATTTTCACAAAAAATTCTCCAACTTTTAATTTACACCAAACCAAGTTGTGAAAAACCAATTTTATCTTGATTAATCCTAAACATGCATCTAGTGATTAAAGCAAGTAAAGTAAAGTAAAGTAAAGTAGAGAATACTCACAATGCAGGATATTCGAGGAAAAACCCAAAACGGGAAAAAATCTCGGACGGCCCAAGCCAGACAATCACTATGAATATGGAATTATAACGAACAGACAAGAGACTCACTCAACGACTCGATCCCTACGGGTCTTAACGCTCTTCTGATCTTCAACCACACAGAAAGTCCTTCTTCTACAATACCTGTCCACAACATATGCGTCCACGTATGTCTCGGTGTCCACAGAATGGCTTTGATACGTCTACGATGTCGAACAAGAAGTCCTTCTCTTTTCTTCTCCGCAAAATCGAGATGTTCAAGTATAGAACAAACCTTCTTAGTGCAGCAAG
This sequence comes from Sambucus nigra, assembly GCA_949130495.1. Lineage (NCBI taxonomy): Eukaryota > Viridiplantae > Streptophyta > Magnoliopsida > Dipsacales > Adoxaceae > Sambucus > Sambucus nigra. The sequence continues at coordinate 146,861,755 of OX422207.1, forward strand.
ATCACATAAACATATAGTAATGATAACTAGGATCTTTGTAAACTCTAAGGATGTGTTAAAGCTTTGAAACCTTAGAAAAACATGTGCAAAATTCGTACTGGATTGAAAACTGTTTTCCAGATTGCACACCTCTTTAATTCTGACGAAACCACGCTTTAAATAGGAAAAATTAACCGCCTCAAAAAACATGTCGCTCGAACGAGATTGACCAGTCGTTCGCACGACACATCCATCTCGCTCGAATGATACGAGTTGTCGTTCGAACGACGCACGTGTCATTTTGACTTTTTCTTTAAAACATTTCTTCCAAAAGAGATCCAATTAAGTCAAACTCCTTTTCGAGCTTATCAGAATAAGATGTAGTGTAAACATTTAAAACACTTTTAAAAACATTTAAAAACATTTTTCTTATAAAAATTCATCCTTATCCTTTTATAAAAATTATTCTGAGCTCTATTAATTATACGCATTCATACCTTGATCTCGGAATGAAATTAACTTGAAGACGAATAAACTTGCACCAATTAAACTTCGGCATGATTAATTCTTTGAAGTTTTGCCTCAATTTCTTCAATACGTCATATACCAAGTGGGATCGTGACAAAAATAAAATATCCCTATGACATATTACAAACATAGTTTTGTTCACGGAATTGAGTCAAAATAATACAGGGACTCAATTGAAAATTTATGTCATTCACGTTTAATAAATAGAGCAGATTTGGATTCATATACTCCGATCCGTTAATAATCCGATCCGATTAATATTTTTCATATATATATATAAATTATATATAATATATTTTTAATTAATATATAGTGTATTTAATAATATTTTTAATATATATTATAATAGTTCTGTATTTCATTATTTGTTCTTTTGGAACATTTGCAAAATAAATTTATGAAATAAGAGTTGAAAATAAAAATGTTACAAATCAAGTTTAACACAAACGAATAATCGGATCGGATCCGAATCCATTTAACATAAATGGATATGGATTTGGATTTGCCTGATCCGATCTAATTAATAAATGGATCGAATCCGAATCCGTTTAACATAAATGGATATGGATTTGAGTTTGCCTGGTCCGGTCCGAATCCAATCCGTTTACAGGCCTACTTAAAAATATTTAAAAGTTAAAATAAAGCATGACCAATTCCTAAAATAGTTTCAAAAACATCTTAAACTCTATGAGACGTTTTCAAAACCACTTAATTACCTTTTTGTAAAATCTTCACAAATTTTCAAATAAGCTGCAACTTTTATAAATCATTTAGAAAAATGTGCACATGTGTATTTTTAGCCTTGTACAGATCACAACTACATAAAGGATACATCTTTTTCACTTCAAATGAATGTACGGCTCATGAATTCTGTAATGAGTGGTGGTGCATGATCTTCAAGGTTCATATAACTTAAACTAGACCGCACCTCAGTCATAACGAATCAAATGAATTTGACTTGAATGGCTCAACAACTCAAATATTTTGATATGAGAATAAGCCAACTAATATTAATTAAAAATTAAATTTTCAATGAATATACACTCCTCAATTCTTCAATGAGTGGTGGTGCATGATCTTAAATATTTCAGGTTCATCTAATTTAAACTAGACCGCACCTCACTCATAACTAATCAAGTTTATTTGACTTGAATGACTAAACAACTCAAATGTTTTGACACAAGAATAAACCAACTAATATTTATTTCAAAATTATATTTTTAATTTTTTTCAATAAATAAAGATTAGGATGAAAAGGGTCATTTTTGTTACTTATAATGAAGAAAAAATGGGCAAAACTAGAAACACAGTTTCTTACTTAAAAGAAAACATTTAATAAACCATTTTATTTAATAAATATATTAATTTACTAAAGTGTTTTAAGTAAATAAAGAAAACAGAACTTATATAGTTTACGTATTATTTAGTAAATTTTACCTTGATAGTTTGAGGGGAATGCGATGTGTTACTTAATTAATTTAATATGAACTAACTTGGGCGGGGGGGGGGGGGGGGGGGGGGTGAATAGGTTAGAAAGTATCCTCAGTCAATTTTTCGCAATTCAACAAAATTGTTCCCAGTCTATAATCCTTAACACTTGAATTTAACAAAAACTTCTCATATTTTTAAACACACACAAAAGTTAAAATTAAGTGAATTTAGTTAATAAAACCTAGATCTATAACACTTAATCAATTTTATAGAAAATCACCAGATCAATACAAGTCTATGTGATGTGTGTGCAATCAAATATGTACAAACAAACACATATTAATATGAGATATATTTTATCAAGAAAAACCCCCATTTAGGCGTAAAAATTTTTGACGCACTCACAATTTCCATTTATACTTGAAAAGTAATTCTACAAAAGGCAAGAAAGTACCTCTCACACAAACACTATTGTGTAGTCACCTATATACCTTTAAACTCTCTCCCATTGCAAATAAAAATCCACTACAGGCTCCATGGAATGAATGAAGAACTTCGATCTTAATTGTAGTCGCGCCATACCTCGATATCCCCAATAGAAACATGTGTCTCGAATTTTAGAGAGTGGAGTCTTAGATCATAATAATTCTTTAAAGGTAGTTTGAATTGACAAAGTTAGTGTATGATCTGAACCAAAGAACCATCAATTATCTCTATAAGGCATTAGGTCAAGTATAGATCTAAATTTTGACAACATAAGAGGGAACAAGAGAATTGGGAAAGAGAAAAAAAGATAAAATGCTCTCAACCTCGAAAATTCTCTCAAAGATGTATTTTAGTTATGAGATTTTTAGATCTCAATAAAATAGAGGGAAACTGGCCTATATAGGATTTGTAGCGAATCTCGACCCTTCGTGGGAATAGATAGATATGTCCGTGTGCACAAGTCTATCCATTATGGACATCATGTACAATTTGTGCGCATGTGCATAAAGTAAGGGCATGCGAACGGTCAAGGAAACAAAATATTTTTTTAGATTTTTAATTTTTCAAAAGGCCTAGACCAATTCTCAACTCTGTTTAAAAAACAAATAAAGTCTCTAAGATTGTTTAAAAATCACTTAAACCCCTTTTATGTAAAATCCTCATATATTTTGAAACCAAGTGAAATTTAAAAAATGTTTAGAAAATGGGCACATGTATTTTTAGCCTTGTACAATTCACAAAACATAAAAGGATACATCTTCTTCACTTCAAATGAATGTACAACTCCAGAATTCTTCAATGAGCGACAATGCATGATCTTTAATTCTTCAATCTTTAAGGTTCATCTAACCTTAACTAGATCGCGTCTTACTCATAACGAATCAAGTCTATATGACTTGTTGGACTCAACTACTCAAATGTTTTTCCATGGGAATCTAACCAACTGTAAAAATATATATATAAACGTACATTTTCACAATTTTTTCTAATTGGATTATTATTATTTTAATTGGATATGTTTGTCGGATTTAGATGTGTAAATGATCCGAGCCGAGCTTGAGATTGAGGTTGCTCATGCTTGATTTGAAATGTAAACGAGCATAAAAATATGATCATGCTTTCTCATTTTACATAAAAGTTGAGCTCGAATGAGCTTCCAAGCAAATGAAAACGAGTCGATCTTTGAGTAACTTGGTTATTTTATACTAGTTTAGCATCTACATTTGTAACCGAGCTGAATCCGGGATGAGCTCAACAAGAAAGCGATCTTAGAAAAATTTTCAATCTTGGATCATTTGTTTTAAGAACTTGTCTCGAATGAGATTTTTTCCGAATGAATACGAGGCGAGCTCGAGTAGTTTAGTTCTTTTTACAACTCTAGTTAGATTGTGTAGGACATGTGATCTCAAGTTTTGAAAATGAATGTGAACTGAAAATAATATATAATTATAATTCAATTAGTAAGATATTTTAAATTTTTATTAAAATGTACGACAAATGGATAAAACTAATATCTTAACCCAAAATTAATTGAGGATGTAATTGAGATAAAATAAAATTTTCTCTCAATGAGACAATGTATAGTTGGGTGTCTCCAATAACTTTATTAGATTTTTTTTTAATTTCAATAGTGTTTTGTCTAATTGAATTCTACCATAATATTAAAACTATTGATAAGCAACACCTTCCTTCCCCGGACAAATGGTCTGGCACGCCAACCCCACTTTCTCCCTTCATTTAATTTGAACTTTGAAAGATGATGTGTTGAAGTTTCTTTAGGGTTCGTTTGGCAATCCAATTCCAAAGCTTGGAATTGGAATTGGAAGGCCAATTTCAATTCCGTGGAATTCAAATTGGCCTTCCAATTCCAATTCCAAGCCTTGGAATTGGGTTGCCAAACGAACCCATTTAACTTATATTCTCTTGTTTTTAAAAGTCCGCGCCAGCGGCAACACCTATTTAACTTATATTCTATTGTTTTTAAAAGTCCGCGCCAACGGCGTGATGAATGACTTTTTGAAGCAAAATAAAAAAGTTTGGACTAAACGTGTATTAAAAAATATTTGAGCGATTTGCATAATTAATTGTGTGGTTGTTTCTGACTATAATATTGTTGACATCCGGCTTTTGATGAATTATCTATGGTAGTATAGACCTCAATTTGCAGAAGTGTTAAGAGTTTTTAGTTCAGCTAATTTTGTGGTTATGTTGGAGGCTATGACTGCTTTTAATACTTTACACTCATACTATGAATCTCTCACATTATAATATAACTCTATTACATTTAGTGGCAGAGCCAAGAATTTTTTTGGGAGGGGTTACATAAGAACATGCCGGTGAAAATTTTCTCTAAATGTTGGAGGTTCGGATAATTTATCCCACTTGAAATTATATTGCATATTATACCAAACAGAGAATGGGATAATATCATCATATCCCACCTTAAAATCCAGCGCATCAAACGAGCCCTATATATACGTTGGAGGTAGGGCTGTGTTTTTTTTCCGAACTTTTCGATTTTTCCGATTTCCGATCCGATTTTTTCCGAATTTGCCGATTTCCGATTTTCCGATTTCCGATTTTTTCGAAAAAAATCGGATCGGAAATTGGAAATAATTCTGAATTTTCGATTTTCCGATTTTTCCGATCCGATTTTTCCGAAACTATGCCGATCCGATTTTTCCGATTTTTTTCCGAATTATTTCCGATTTTTTCGGAATTATTTTCCGATTTCCGATTTTTCCGATTTCTTTTCCGATTTTTTGAAAGTTTCTCATATCCCACATCGGTTGGGAGAGGGAGAGGGAGAGGGAGATGACTCCAAAATATGTTCTATAAAAGGAGAATATCACATGCTGGGTTAAGCTATTTTCATTGTTTCTTTAAAATGAGAATTTCGAGTAATCGAAAATTCATAATTTATTTTTTTGAAATTTTGGAATTTCCGAAATTTCTGGATTTTTAATATATTTTGTGAATTTCCGATTTTTTCCGATTTTTGTCGATTTTCCGATTTTTCCGAATTCGATTTTTTTTTTAATTTTCCGAAAAAATCGGATCGGAAATCAGAATAGTTATTTTATTTCCGAAAAAATCGGATTTTTTTCCGAATAGGCATTTTCCGATTCCGATCCGGCCGAAACACAGCCCTAGTTGGAGGTTTGGATGGGAGGCCTGAGGCAATTTTTTTGGGTGGTGTTTATGGATCTTTCAAAATATTCATTCAGGAATAATATTGATTGTTATTTATTTTATAGCTATCAACAATTATCATTGAGGAAGTATGGACAATTTTATAATTATCAACAAAGTACGCAGGTATTTATTATTTTAAGCCTATTGAAACTCAACATTCATTATCATATAAATGTTAAATATTGTTATAAATTCACATTGTCAAATTGAAGAAATCAATTGAGTAAAATAGGCAACTATACATTCATAAATCTTAGATTCAAACTTCAATTGAATTAAAATGTGAGATTTAATGAAATTACCTCAATAGAAACAACAACTAGAGCAATGTACGAACCGTATTACAAAATCCTAAACATCAACCCAATCAAGGAGTGATTTGTATGATACTGGAAATCAAAATAACTTACAAAGCTAGTAATATATGAGCAAAGTCCGAGGCTAGAGGATGTGATGCTTGGTTCGGTTGCCTGATTTTGCTAAGAGAGAGAGAGAGAGGGGTTCAATGCAGAGAGGGCGAGAGAGAGGTTCGATGCTTCAGGGGTGGTGTTTTTAGGTTAGAATTTAGAAAGATTTGTTAGATAACAATAAAATTTTACCCTTAAGTTTTAAAACTGTAAAGATCGCAATCTGAAGACAAAAAAATATAAATAATGGTCACTAACTTTGTGCTAAGGACTAACAACTAAGGCCCCTATATATAATAGGGATAATGTTAACATCCTTTTACAAAAGAAGTCCAACCCCCAAATGTTATACCAAACTGATATAGAAATTAGAATTGATTTGGAAAATCTTTTTCATCCTTCTTCACTTGCCTCTAGCGAGGACCAATTCTAGGAGGAAAAGACTTTTCAAATCAATCTTAAATTGTTGATGGATTTGGGATATCTTTTGGATGTCGGATTATTTGAAAAAACTATCGTTGGAGTGGATCGTTTTGTAATTCTATATATAATATACACAATATTATTAAGTTGACACATTGCATGTAATTAAAGATGGAAAATGTAACCAAAGGGGTTCCCCCAATGGTTACCAAGACCCTTCCTTGGCAAGTGGTCTAACGTTCAAGTCAAATGAATGATACCACAACTGACACGTACCCATTGAATTCATAATATACATTTACTTTCAAATCAAATGACCACAAACATTTGTGTTGACAAAATAATAAATCAAATATTATTTTGTTTCTGACGTGAACTACACGTCAATGACCTAAAAATCAAGACAATATGATTTCTAGAGAGATAAACAAAAGAGCTCTTATATTTCAAGAATTGAGTACAAAATGAGAATACAAAACCTATTTATAGGAGGGCTATTACTTGCTAATCAAGTAATTACCTAAAATGACTAAAAAGGACTAACTAAAAATAAAAGAATGCCTAATTAGTCCCAATCATGCTTAGAGGCTAATTAAGGAGAGAAAATGACTAAAAGGAACTAAAAATAGAAATAAAAGGAAAATAACAATGGATTCCCATCACTCTCCTCGTCTTCGAAAAAGTTCCTCCTCGAACTTGCGAAATTGGAGAATCGCGTGAGAAGTTCCAAAAATGTGAGCAAAACTTGTGAGGCAAAAAAAAAATTCCGTGAAAATTCGATGAAGGGTCATTCTTTTTCAATTCTTGATTTCAAGATCCATCTTCTTCCTCTTGCCTCTCATGTCAACCATAAAAAATAGTGCCCACCCGGGTCAAAAACCATTTTCTTGGCCTCAAACCCTAGTTCTTGAATTTGTTGGAGGGTTTTCTTGAGGTTGGAAATATCTGATAGCTGCTCGGTAGGGTAGCTAATGGGTTTCTGATGTTTTCCGGGGTTGGAATGACCCCGAGGTGTCTTCTGGACTAGGGTTTCAGCTTGGACAACAACTTTATAGGGCTTTGGAGTGTCGGCTGGACAACATGGGGGTAGGTTTGGGTTACCTTGTACCGAAAAAGGGCCGGAGAAGGGATTTGAGGGTCGACTGCCAAGGTTGGGTGGGTCGGCGGCATGGGAAGAGATCATGGCAGCAGGGTTAGGGTTGTTTGGGGCAGGGACAGGGGGTCGGATAGCAGCGGTGGGGTTGAGGCGAGGTGCGGTGGGGGTGCGGCAGATTTGGCTAGGGTTTTGAGGTGGAGGGTGAGGTTTTGAATGTTGGAGGGGCTGCGTAAGTGGAGGGAGGTTTGTGGGGTGAGGGAAGAAGGGGGCGGAGGTGTGGGAAGGGTTTGGGACAGCTTCTTGGATGGAGTTGGTTGCGGAAACGTGGGTTGACACATTTTGATGGCTAGGGCTAGGGCTAGGGTTAGGGTTTTGAAAATTGGACAAAAGTTGAAAAATGGATTCCAATTGTTGTTTCATTTCTCATTGGCTCTCCTTCAATTCTTGATAACTTTCTCTTAACTCCTTGTTGATCTCAACTTGAATTCGCATCGTCTTCTCCGGGGCCATTGAAAGTAGTGCACGCTTTTTTATCACCAACACACCAATTGAGGAACGACACCTCGCTCTGATACCAATTTGACGAGAACTACACGTCAATGACCTAAAAATCAAGACAATGATTTCTAGAGAGAGAAACAAATCAAGTAATTACCTAAAATGACTAAAAAGGACTAACTAAAAATAAAAGAATGTCTAATTAGTCCCAAACATGCTTGGAGGCTAATTAAGGAGAGAAAATGACTAAAAGGAACTAAAAATAGAAACGAAAGGAAAATTAAAAGGAAAATAACAGTGAATTCCCATCAGTTTCAATAAATGATTTGAACAATTTTTCAGGAAATAAACAATAAAAAATGAAGATACAATATTCCCACAAATGGCACAAATTTATATACATGCTTATATTGAAGGACACATACGAGGCAATACAATAAATAAACTCAGCATATGTTATATCATTCGTGAAGTAGATGGCTTTCATCGCTATGTTCTATACCACTATTTGAGATGCCATTGGAAGTTGTTATTCGGGTTGATAACAACTGAGAAACAATATGCATTGTTGGCCTTGAATGTGGATTGGCATGTAAACATGCTCTCACTAGTATTATAATGGATAGCACTACCTCCTCGACTTCGATTGAAGGATGTGGAAGGCGTTGGTCAACCACTTCTTTCACCTGTATTTTCTCACCTGATGAGGATAATAGAGAAGAAACAAAGTCACCAGGATGATTTCCTCTGATCACTTCCAGTGCCAACACGCCAAAGCTATACACATCACACTTTTCAGTTACCTTCATCGTGTAAGCAAACTCTGTGGAGATAAATAGAATAATGATCAGGTGTCATCCCCTATATTAAGTCGGTTTAAATTGTATGTCTAGCATTACTGACAAACCTATATTACCTGGTGCGACATATCCGTATGTGCCTGCAAGCGCGCTCCAATTGGATGAGTCCAGCTTCAAAAACTTAGCTGTGCCAAAATCTGAAACGTGAGGCTCTGACTCAGAATCAAGCAAAACATTCTTGCTTGAGATATCTCGATGGACAATTGGTGGTGAGCAATCATGGTGCATGTAAGACAAAGCATGGGCCACACCCTTAATGATATTCACCCTCTTAGGCCAATCCAGTTTCACAGCGTCTTCTTCTCTGCTCAATATTGCTGCCAAGCTGCCTTTTTCGAGGTACTCATAGATCAAAAATGAGTGTCGAGAATGTGAACAAAATCCATGGAGTCTTACAATGTTTCGGTGTCTTATTTCAGTTAACGCTCTTACCTCGTTTACAAAACCATTATGGTCAGCCATCTCGGATAACGAGTGAAATTTCTTCACAGCTACTATATTGCCTGATTTCAGCTTTGCTTTGTAGACAGTTCCGAATCCGCCATTTCCAATGCAATATTGTATATCAAAATTCTTGGTGGCTTTCAAGATTTCGTCATATATTGCTTTTCCATCATGAGTTGGTATAAAAAACAGATCATCTGCTATATCACTAGTTTCAATTTCTGATTTTCTCTTTCTTCGTTTATAAATGATGAAGAGGGCAGTGAAAGCACAAAGAAGTAGAAATGCTACAGATAGAGGGAGTGCGATTATGAGAATGAGCTTGTGGTTGTTCTTAGGATTATGGTTCGACGTCACGGGAGGATTTGCGCAAGGTGGCAATCCTGTAATGTTGCCACACAATCCTGGGTTCCCTTGTAGCGCTTCCAATGAAACATTCATAAAGGCATTGCCATTGGGTACGGGACCATGCAAATTATTATAGGATATGTCAATATGCATTGAAGGCATATTCTCAAAAGCCTCTGGAATGACACCAGAGAGTTCATTGTGGGAAAGATTCAGCGTCTCCAAGCTCTGCAAACTGCTGATTTGAGACGGGATCTCGCCTGTGAGTGAGTTATGACTCAGATCGAGCACGGAAAGCTGACGTAATGTAGTTATTTGATACGGTATTTCCTGGCTAAAATTGTTGTTGCTCAAGTTCATATAGAACAGTTGCAAGCAGTTTGCAAGATTTCCTGTTATTGGCCCACTCAATCTGTTTGTAGAGAGGTTGAGGGACGATAAATCTGTAAGTGATCCGAGTTCTTGAGGTATGGGGCCAGAAAGTTGGTTATCACCAAGAACAAGCGTCACCAGATGATTCAGCCTCCCAAATTCCTTTGGTATCTCCCCAACTAAATGATTTGAGGAGAGATCAAGTGCATGTAGCCTTGTAGCATTCCCAAGCTCTTTTGGTATGCTACCAGTGATGTTGTTTTGATTCATTTGCAAACTCGTCAAGTTTTTGCACTCACCCCAGTTATCCGAGAGTTCCCCATAAAATCTGTTGTTACTTATATCCATAAAATCCAGGTTTGGATAGATACCAAAAATTTCGGATATATTTCCAGTCAGCTGGTTTCCATCAAGACGGAATCTGATTAAGCTTGAGCAGTTTTGCAAGCTTTTGGGTACGTGACCGGCAAGCTGGTTGTCATTTGCAGTGAAGTTTTTAAGCTTTCCATTGTTAAAAAGTTGTTCTGGAAAATTGCCAGAGAACCGATTTGTGTCCAATTGCAATACAACCAATTTCAAATTTTCCAGTTCACGTGGAATGGGACCAGAGAGTTGATTGTCACGGAGGAACAATATTTCTAGATTAACCAGATTGCCAAGTGAAGTAGGAATAGAGCCATTGAGTTGATTCTCACTCAACTCTAGATCATTGACCAACTCCAAATTCCCCAATTCATTTGGAATGGGACCCGAAAGTTTATTACTGTAAAGATGCAGAACATTTAGGGAGCTCAGATTACCTAGTGAAGAGGGGATTGACCCTGAGAGATTGTTTGTGTGAAGGCTGAGACTCTGAAGCAATTTCAACTGTCCAAGTTCTGGAGGAATGGAACCAGTTAGTTGATTTCTGAACAGGTGCAACACGGTTAGATTCTTCATGTTCCCAAAAGTGGATGGAATGGGACCTGTTAGAAGGTTGTCGTCCATGTAAACCTCAACAAGATTGATAAGATTTCCCATTTCAGGAGGAATGAAACCAGAAAGTTTGTTCTCATAGAGATATAGAGTAACCAAGTTGGTCAACCTGCCCAAAGAATCAGGAATGGGTCCGTCAAGCTGGTTGGTATAAATGGCAAGCTCAGAAAGAGAGTTTAATTGACCGATCTCTTGAGGAATCGAGCCGTTGAGCCGGTTTTGAACCAGATGGAGGGTCACGAGATTTGTTAGAAAACCAATTTCGGGTGGGATTATTCCCGAAAAATTATTGAGGGACAAATCGAGATAGACGAGTTCGGAGAGAGAACCAATTTGAGGTGGGATGGTGCCATAAAGTTCATTCATGTAGAAATCAATATATGCAAGATTGGGGAATGATGAGAAATTGAAGTGGTAAAGAGTCCCTTCCATATTTAGCATTGTGAGGTTTAATCTGACAACACTTTCTGCAGTATTGCAAGAAACTCCAAGCCAATTGCATGGGCTCTGATTAGGAACAAGAGTCCATGAAGTTTGCATAGAGTTGCTTTGACTTTGAAGGCTAGATTTCCATTCAAAGAGAGCTGCAGCTTCATCAGCAGAAGAAGCAACAAATTTGGGTGAGGACAATATTGTAATCAATAACAGAACTAAGGGTACATTGAAGATCAGGGACTTTGGAGAGGCTAGTGAAACCATTTTATTTTATTTGGTGTATAAAATGTCAGGGTTCATTGAGGTTTTATAGGCTGATATATATTATTAGACTGGTCCCGCAGAACTACACAATCAAAAGTCGTCTTATTTTATTTAAGAGTTTATAGGCCTACTTAAGGAAAACGAGACCATTTTTTAGACTTATCCTTCACTCCTAAAAAGTCAACACTTCGCCCTCATTTCTCTATTCACATTAAGGCGATGACATGAGATATCTTCCATCTTCTAGGTGGAGGCAGACACTTAATTCACTTTTCCTGGTGCTTGTCTATGTACATTTTATATATATTTGGTATTAGTACACAAAAGCTAATTTAGCAATGTTTTACAGCCACTACAAGATTCATATGTTTGGATTGGCCTAATCACAATTTATTAGCAATACTTAGAATTATGCCATCAATTTATCCTTGGGGTCCGTTTGACATCTCAATTCCAAGGCTTGGAATTAGAATTAAAATTGGAAGATCAATTTCTAAATCCGTGAAATTAAAATTAGCCTTTCAATTTCATATTATAACTTAAAATTGGGTTGCCAAACGGACCCTTATTATATTTATGGGGGTTTTGGGAAAAGGTCCTTATAGTGCTTAAAGTGTATAAAAATAGGACACTTCATATAATTTTATAAATTTAGTCCCTGTACTAAAAATATAATGAAAAAAAGTGAAAAATAGTGCCGCTGGCGCGGACCAAAAAAATAAAGGTATTATACCACAGGGATTAGATTTATAAATGCTATTGTACCACAGGGACTAAATTTATAAACTTGAAAAGCATTGTCCTAAAAATCCAAATATAGGAAGGAATATGACCTTTACCTTAATTCTCTATATATTTATTCATTCTTACAACCTCTCTAACGAGTGCCTTGCTGAACCTGAAGAGAGCAGAAAATTCAGTACTAATAACTTGGAATTTTTTATTAGGTGCTCTTGCTTCCTTTGGTTTTTAGTTAACGGTTCTGTAAAATCTTTTTGTCACTCTTGATATTAATTATTATAATTTTATTATAATGAACTGGTAGAAATTTATTCAAAACCTTCCTTTTTAGTGATTTTAGCACACATATTGGTGGATTGGTATGCTAGCTGTTAGACAAAAGGCTGCTCCTTTAACCTTTCAAAAACCACAAAAATTAATAGCACGCAGCGTGTGACTGTTAAGTCAATTCAAAGAGGTACGACACTTTGCCCCCTTGCTTTTTTTGGATTTATTTTCGGTCAGGAATGACGGCAGTTTCCCATAGAATTATTGTTCTATTTCTGTAATAATGAATTGAATGTCCAATTCATTTTCAGCTCCAAATATTCAATTAATCTAAAATCAGTTTGACATCTGTTTCAAGACTCGTGGACATTATTTAAATAATATTTAAATGCGTAGAATACTTAGCGCCGTTTAGTAGTTCAATTTCAAGGGTTGAAATTGAAATTGGAAGACCAATTTAAATTCCACGAAATTGAAATTGTCCTTCAAATTCCAATTCCAAACCTTGGTATTGAATTGTCAAACGAACCCTTAAGTTAATTCCCTATAACCAGTTTGAGATTTTTATTTTTTATTCTTTTTGTGTAGCCATGGCAAATATGAGCTGAGCCCCGTCTAAGATATTTCGATTTTTTCCCCAGCTTCACATATATATTTGTGGAAGGTAAGATTCCTCAAACTGTCTTTATCAGGTTGATAACATATAAGTTGTAAAGTGAACTATTTTCATATCATGGAGTCTTATTGCCATTAGTCAATCTCTCTCGTTATTTTCACGATGAAAGATGCTACTCTTACCTACCCCCCAAAAGAGATGAAAATTTAGCCTTTGGCCCCACCGAATAATTTTACTTAAAGTTTGGCTCCCAGTGCTTTTCCTATTGAAAAATTCTATTGTGAGGGAATTTCAGACAATTTTTTTCCGGACACACTGACGTCGCTGCTTGCTATTGGTTGATTTTTGGGATACACGCTAGTGGGACCTACAAACCAACCAATAACACGCCGCCACATCAGTGTGTCAGGAAAAAAATTGTCTAAAATTCGGTTACAGTAGAATTACTCTTTCGTATTCTGCCCTTGTCCCCAACACTAGAAGATAACCGCCTAGCCAAGATTTTAATTTTTAAATACCGTGTGATATGTTCATTTTACCTTAATTTAGGTGTCAAATTATAAACTGGACAAATCACATGAACAGTAGGTCAAATAGCCACCAAAATTCGTTAAAACCTTAAAAAATATAAAATAGAAATTAGTTCTATGAAACTCACCTTAGTATATCATCGCCAATCGATGCATTATATGTTATTTCTTTAGCTTTCACAGTTATTTTCAGATCACCCACATGCAAATTCAACTAATTAATTTTATTTGGTAAAATTAAAACTTGGTTCAGTTAAAAATGATTTGATTTTAACAAGAGGAGGTAATTAATTAATTTGACTGGGTACTTATAACACCTACTTTTTCAAACTAGTTACAGAGCGGTTCATTACAATGAATCTCAGTACCATATTTATTGAAAATCACTTTGTCACGAGTCCACCTGCGTTTCATGGTAGAAACTACGTGTACTGGAAGACGAATATGACTGTTTCCTGAAATCCCAAGATGAGAGGGTGTGGTTGGCCGTATTTAGGGGGCAGAAACACCCAATAACCAATCAAGGGAATGCAAATGTCCTTAAGCCCGAGGTGTTTTGGATTAAGGATGTGCATAGGTTAGCCAATTACAACTCAATGGGGACAAATGCGATTTTCTATGGAGTAAGACAAAAAGAGGTTCTCCATCTCACCATGATCATTTGAGTCTCTAAACTCCAATAGCTCACCAACAGTCTTGATTTATGAAGATTCTCGATAATGAGACCTTCGATTATGCTAAACTCTTCGATATCGTAAACTCTAACTTTGATTTTTTTGAGAAGATCCCATATTTTAAGCTTGTTAGGAAAATCCTTTAGTCTCTACGACGTAGGTTCCTTCCGCATGTCTTAACTCTAAACGTCGTAGGAAAGATAAACAACATGAAGGTTAAAGAGATCATAGGGTTGCTACAAACATTTAAATTGGAGGTGTTTAAAAAATAATATTCTTCCAATACAAACAGGACTGGTAGTGAAAAACATGATTTAACAAAATTGGCTAATACGTCGAAGAAAATTCTCAAACGTAGTAAATTTGATATACCTGAACGATTTGGTAGAAACAAGGCCAATATGGTAAAAAAATCCTTTGAGGAACCGAAGGAATAAAAATTAGGAGTTAGAAAGTATTCGGGAGATGATTTGAGTGTCAAAGTGTTGGTTGCAAATCATTCGAGTGCCACACCAAATGATGGAGTAAGGGCATAAAGAAGTTGCATGCCACTCCTAGTAATAGTTACTCGAGTGCCACAAATGGGTCTTTAGTTGAATGAAATAACACCACATTCATTGGGATTTAGGATGCATCTAGTACTTAGTTTTACCCTGTTAAATACAAGGTTGATGGTAATGACAAATATTTCTAAACTATGAGATCAAAAGGTGTTAACGAGGCTAACGTTGAAAATGTTTTTCCCAAGATTCTTATTATGCCTCTCAAGACAAAGAAAGATAATCTTAGATTGCTATCTAATCTTAAGAAGTGTAAGGAGGAGTTTTGTGCCTTGAAGGATGGTGATCCAATTGAATTCTCGAGAATATAGTTTTGTTAAGAAGCTTAAGTGGGGAAATGGGCAGCGTGAGATTTTTTACAACAAAGTCGATAGCCTAAAGAAGCCACTTTTAGAGTCTTCAAGGTCTCAAAGCTTCCTATACGATGAGATTTCTAGGCTAAACAAGAAACTTGAGGAGTCAAAGAAGGTGAAGGTCTTATTTCTATCAAAGGAGTACAAGTTGCGAGCCATCCAAATACACCAAATACAGGAAAAACATAAGATATACAAAGAACTTTTATACGTGTTTCTACCATTATTTCTGCAAATATTTTCAATAAGCCACTCATGGAGATTTTGGGAAATTCCTTATTGCCATTTATGAAGAGAAATGAAGTTGAGCCAAATTTCACATGCCGAATCCAAATCTCTAAAACATGGTTAGTATCCTTAATTCTAGCATACAAATCACACCCGTCACTATATATAGGATCCCTGATCATTCTTTGGTGGTATATTCGAATTTTACAGTGAAAAATCAACTAAATGAACATTTTCAACCTTTTTTTGTAATTTTCAATTTCCACTTTTTAATCCAAACTTCATTAAGTTGAGTTCTAAATCATCAAGGGAAAAGTTAGCAAGACTGGATAGAAAATTTTCCATGAGGGGGCAAACTATTCGTATCATTTCTAAATATCATAGGCGACAAAGGTATGTGTAATATTAATTGTACTAAAATCAAACAAATCATAAATAAGAGTCAAATTACACTCTCCTTTAATGAAGGACTCAATAAGTTGAAAATTATTATTACTAGAACCATTAAGAGTAATAATATTGCCTCCCCCACACCACCAATCATCATAAGTACGCACACTACTCTCGTTCTTAATAATCCATTTGGCATTCTTACTAAGGATGCCTTATATTTGTATATGCCCCTACACACATGGGATATGATATATTTCATTAGACCAATGACTAGGATTAACATCACTTGTGTACCCTTTTGTCAAAACATGGATCGAAAAGTGGTAGTTTTCAGTTATAGGTCTCCAACAATCTTGAAAATTAGTGTCATATTGTTATCGGTGCTATTACATAAACAAAGACATCCTCACCTTTTCAGTCTACAAAAGCTTTCCGAACTTATAAGATGAGTTTCATATGATGATTGTCGTACACCCTAAGTACTATTAATCTTGTTGAGGGGATTACACACAGTCTTGGGGGAGGAGGGTTGTTTGCATATGATGGTTAGGAATAGGGGACGTCACCGATTGATTAATGTGTCTCTTTCGGCAAGCGAGAGTTTTTTTTTATTTCCACACAATAATCCTACTATTCGTCTTACTAAATATATCCCTAAAGTGATCTATACCCAACCTACCGTGTATTAGAAAACATCTGGTTAGGGGTGAGTCTCATGCCACATGAGAAACTAAGCACAAGGGACTATCCACGGGGATGTTAGGGGAAATATATGTTTTATAGTTACTATAATTGACCTTTTGGATGGTTACCTTGCAAAACTCATTAAAGTTCTCCATCATAGTCATGAAAGAGGAGGGACTAGCTTCGAAAAGAGAATGAGGACATCCCTAAAAACCAAGTGGGAGATGCATGGCCCCTTAGGGGAGGCTTTAAGCCCCTTATACTCATTATTTGTAACATAATCTAAGATCACGGACAAAAGATATTCCGTGAATGACAGATATATATGTTGAGAGAGGGTCACCTTAACATAACCCTTTCGTCAGTTTAAAGCTAAAGAGGGGGACTAATTCCACAAAATCAATATAGAAGTAGATGTAATGAAACTCATGATTAGCCTTATGATTATATTACTGGCATTGAATCTCTTAAACACACCCTTAAGAATAGTCCAGCTCATTATGTCATAGGAATTTTCTAAGTCAATTTTAAAGAGGACCCCTTATCTTACCCTTTCTCTTATCAAGTGACTATATATTTATTACATGATAATTAATAATATCTAAGATTTTCCTTCCCCGAAGAAAGATATCTTGTAACAAAACCAATACTTTGTAAAGAGCATATCTAAGACTATTTACACGGATTAAAATGCAAAAGGTGATAGGACTAAATTGGGCAATCACCTACAGGTTATCCAATTTAGGAATGAGGTTTATGTTACCATCATACTAGATTTAGGAAGCTACTAGTGATAAATAATTCATTTACGAACCTAGCAAGGAATGTGATAACATGATCCTAATTTTTTATAAACAGGTTGAGTTCGAGATCCTTAGGTATCTGCATACTAAAGGTAGCTTTCCTAATTTCTTCAAGGGGGATAAAGAAGTTGAGGGCATTATTGTTCTTCATATAGACTTAATAAGATTTGGGGCATCCACCAAATCTAGTTCATTGTTAATATGATCAGCAATGAAGAGGTTTATGCAACACTTAATAATGTGATCCATGATGATATTATGGTTGTCTATCGACTCACCCTCAATTTTAAGGCGATTAATTATATTACTTATTATTTTAATAATTTTGGATGCATGTTAGAATCTCGTATATGTGCCTCCTTCCATGAGCAATATAATCTTACACTTTCGAGATAGAAGGCTCCCCATGTTTTAAGATATTATTATATTTATTTATTTGATTTTTCTCAAAGAGATCAAAATTGTCCCAGAAGAAGTTTTCCTACGCAATTTGGATTCCTCTAAGTCTACTAATAGGCCTTTTTTACTCTTAAAAATGTTGCAATACACATTTTTTGTTCCAATAATTAGCCTTATACGTAAATTTGCAAACGTTATTGTTACTTCAAATAATCATCCCATGTATTATAAATCACATCGCCAAAATCGATTCTCTAAAAATAACTAAATAAAAGCCCAAATGGCCTTTAAGAGGTTATATGGAAAGAATTAATTAAGGATGAATGCAAACCAACTTTCTCTTTTTGAAAAACTCTTTTTCAATTTTATCAAACCAAGTTGTGACACAAATTAACTTAACCAGATTTTATCTTGTTTAACCCTAAGCATGCAACTAGTGATTAAAGCAAGTAAAATAAAGTGAAGTAATAGTCACAATGCCGATGTACGAGGAAAAACCCAATCGGGAAAAAATTTCGGACGGCCTAGGCCAGACAATCACTATGATAATGGTTTTACAAAGTACAATGACTCGATCCACCCACGAGACTTGATGCTCTTCTGATCTTCTACCAATCTTCACAGTGCCTACGTGGAAAGTAACCTTCTTCCACGATACTCATCCACATTAGTCACCTCTATGAATGCCTCGGTATCCACCGATACAGCCTTGTGTCGTCTACGATGTTGAAACCGGTATTCGCCAAATCTTCACCGCAAAACCAGCAATGGATCTTCAATAAAACCTCAAACTTGGGATCACGAGAACATATGATAATGAAAAGCTCGGATCTTGAAACTCTAAGGATGTTTAAACCATGAAAAACATTAGAAAACTTTGTGTAGAAATCTTTCTGGATTGTACACTGTTTTTCACACTGCACACTTCGAGAAAACTGGACACGCCTATTTATAATTATTTTATGGCAGTGTCAGATCTCTTTTGAGCGAGACACCGTGTTGTTCAAAGACATCAGGTATCGTTCAAACGACATCAAGTTTCGTTTGAAAGACGTCATTAGATTAGAGTTTTAATTAAACCATCTTTGAAAATAAAGTTTTACTTAAAACCAACTCTTATCCAACTCTAATCCGTCAATATCTAATAAAACGAAGTGTAAACAAATAAAACATTTTCTTAAAAATAAAATCCTTATTTTTATAAAATAAAATTTCGAGTTTCATTAACATTATGCATTCATACCCGTTTGATCTCGGGATGCAATTAAACATTGAAGACGATTAAACTCGCACCAATTAAACTTCGACATAAATAATTCCCTGTAGCTTTTTCGTAACGTCTTTAATTAAACTTCGACAAGTCAGTCTCTGAGTGGATCAAAACAATAAAAATCTACCTATGACTCAAACGTGTTTCGTTCCGAGAATAAGTCAAAACTACATTAAGACTCATTTGGAAATTTGGTCCTTACAAATCTCCCCCTTTGATTATTCCGGGACAAAACTAACAGTGAAATACCTAAGTCGGGCCGTAAATCCGTATAACACCTAAATCCCATCCCATAAACCCAAAAATAAAAATTACATCATCAATGCAGGATAAGACTCATAAACAGTGGACCGGCAAGCATGAAAATGTCTCTGAATGTGATGTGGACTTGAAATCTCGAATCTATTTAAGCATACCTACACAAATGAAACAAACAAATACCCAGTGAAGTATGGAGGAATAAATGATATAAATCAATATAAAAACTCAAATCAGAATCATTTGTTATGTGAAACCAATTTGTAACAAGATATCATTTTGAATACAAATATGAAACTCACAAAACTCCCCCTACATCACAGACATCTCTCCCCCTTTTTGTATCGAATAGACAACCCGGTGAAAAGATAAACACATCTAGAATAATTTGATACTAATTCTATTAAGTCAACTTGAAGAATAGCTAGATAAACATGAAACAACCTGCTAAATATGATCAATCAATGTTAAATCAGTAGCTAGAAAATAAGAAATCACACAATAAGAGTCAGTCATTCAAATCAAGTGTGAGTAAATGAACCAATACAGTAAAAGATCAAATATCTAAAAGAAGACTGAATAAACACTATGACCAGAAGCAACTCAGTACCAAAATATAAATCAATATGCAGCAGGCACTACACCAAATCTGCCCATTTGTCAAGGTCATTGACCTTGACAAATCCAACTTGTCAAGGTCAATGACCGTGACATTTCGAGGCGAGACAATTTTTTTTGTCACGGTCGTGTCACGGTCATTGACCTTGACACAAAACTCGCGTTTTGTGTCACGGTCGTGTCAAGGTCAATGACCGTGACACGTTTGTCACGGTCTATAACCGTGACAAAGCCGTGACCCCTCTTACCCAGAATTGTCACGGTCAATGACCGTGACAATTCTGGACAGAATTTAAAAAAAATCTGCTGGGCAGTATGGCCACTGCCACTGCCCAGCAGTATATTTGTACCTGTTATAGCAACGTTGTACCTGTTCCAAACATCATATATCCAACACAAACTAAAGATAATGCAAATATATATTCATGACGATATAATCCAAATATTCAAAGTAAAAATAATATACATGACGATATAATCCAAATATAATTAAAATGGACAAACTTAAAAATAATGTTACTACATGTCTTGGATAAAACTGAGGAGGTGAGTAGGCCACACGACATACGAATTGACGCACCCACTAATATACGTCATGCCGCATTGTTCGCGCAACCACAATAGGGAGTTCTCCTTCCCGGGTATGACATGCGTGACGAGCACCCTGGACTCCATCTCTTGAAGCACACGTCCATGGACTATTCCACCCTCGACGATATTCGGGTCCCTCAACCCCCGCCCTATCTGCTGGCCATCAAATACGTCCAATATGAACACGCTCGGCTAACCAATTGTCGACAATGGTCTGTTGGAGGGCGTCAAATAGGGAAGTGGATCGTTGAAGTACGAACGTGTCGGTGATGAAGCAGCGAGGTCCACATCCTCGTCATCCTGCGCCTCGTCCTCCCGCACCTCCTCCTCCACCGCCTTCTCATTCTCCTTCCCTTTCCCTTTCCCTTTACGGTCTCCACCCAACGTACGCTTCATGAATGCGTACATATTTTGGACCGTCGCCTCCAAACGGGACAGCTTCGCGTCGTGTGAATCCACCGTTCGAGCCAACCCGATGTCGCTCGTCTCCAATCCGATGATCCTAGATTTGTCCACCCGCGAGCTCACTCCCCTTGTCCTCCCCTTGTGATCAGAGCCAAGCACTTGGCTGAGTGCGTCTGTGGACAAAGATGCCTTGTCGGCATCAGACTGCGACTCATGCACTTCCTTAAGCTTTGCCTGAAACGACAAAAAGCACATGATTAGTAAAATAAGTAAACTAAAAAATTATAATGTAATTAATAATAATTAAACTGTCGGATTACTTACAATCGTGGCCGCGACGCTCGGGGACACCTCCTTGTCCTTCCCCTTCTTCGTCCGAAGAGCCACATAAGTATCGAGCCTATGTGGCTTACCCCCTGGCCCACTCCCTACCCCCTGAAATAAAATAAGTAAAGTAAAATCAGTATCGGCCCCGCAAAGTAAAATAATATCCAATAATATATTTCTGTAGTTATAGATAAATTAAATCTTACCTGCATCCTATGCTCCACCTCAGCGTAAGAGGTCCGGCCGGAGTAGTGCACGTCCGTCTTTTTAGCCCGATTTTCCCTCCCCGATTGGCGAGATGCTAATTGTCGATCCTCGATCTCATTGTCAATGAACTTTTGCCATTGTGCCAATGAGATCGGCTCCTTGGGCGGGACGGATCCGCGCCATTGTAAAATGGACTCTCGTATTTTTCCAAAGTACCGTGTCCGCATATTTATCTTCCACGTCTTGTGTTGCTCCCTCAACTGCTCCAAGACGGAATCGCGTAGCTTTGGATCCAAGTTGAATTGTTCCTGTCCAGCAAATACAATGTTAGTTGCGAATAAATATAAATATAAATATAAATATAAATATAAATATGAAATATGAAATTGAAATTGAAATTGAAATTGAAATTGAAATTGAAATATTCATATAAATATTACCTGTAGTGCCGCCTAAACAGCTAACTTGAGCTCATATGGCACCTCCTTCCAACTCATAAACCCCAGGCCGATGACCGTCTTTAGCAGCTCGAGGGATCTCGCTAATAGCTCTGACTTGTTCTCGACGGTAATCCCAAATTTTCCATATTTGGGGAGCCTAGGGGCGGAGGAGCCCTCGTCGCCTCCGCTACCACCGAACCCAGACGACATCATCATCTTCGCCTTAACATCTGAAGGAGACATTTTTGCTGTAAAAAAAATGTTATTAGTACAGATAAAAAAAAAATGTTAATAGTACAATTATCTAGGGTTAAAAAATTATCTAGGGTTTTACCTAATTGAATTAATTTCATGAATAAAATTATTATCAATTTAAATGAAAATATCAATTATTATCCAATATTTTTGAATGAAATATTTATTTTGAATGAAAATTTCAATTATTATCCAATATTTATATTTTTCTTTTTCTATCTAATAATTTTCAACGTAAGAGCACAGTACATAACGTATGTGTAAGTTCCGTCAATACCATTTCGTTTCAATTTTGTAATATTATGTTTTTTCCAAATATTTTAAAAGTTATTAAATGGGTGCCCCACCCCCCTCCCCCCGCCACACACACACGCACACATACGCACCTACGTGCACACACACACACCCCACTCCCACCCCCTCCCCCCACCACGACCGTGACAACTACATATATTGTTTATCAATAAAATTATGACATGAGATAATTATAATTGGAGCATAAATTTCATTATCATAAAGGGCTAAATCCAACCAAGTACAGAGATTCTACAAATTAAAGTGAGAATTAAATTTAAGACTTTCTAACAACATGCATGTATATGGATTCTAACTAATGATATTCCTAAAAACATACAATTGACAACATTTTGTGAATTTTCTAAACTTTATATAATATTATCAAATTCTGTTAAAAAATTATCTAGGGTTTTACCTAATTGAATTAATTTCATGAATAAAATTATTATCAATTTAAATGAAAATATCAATTATTATCCAATATTTTTGAATGAAATATTTATTTTGAATGAAAATTTCAATTATTATCCAACTATTATCAATTATTTATTTTGAATGTATATAATATCCAAAAATATAAATGTAAATAATATTCAAAACCCCATCCACCCCCACCCCCTCCCGATGTTTATTATCCAATTATTATCCAACTATTATCAATTATTTATAAAATTGATATCTACTTTTAGTGTTGTGTATATATGTTAGTCGATGCCATTATATTTTTAGCCTAATTAGATTCTAAGGTTATCTCAATTTATATTTTTCTTTTTCTATCTAATAATTTTCAACGTAAGAGCACAGTACATAACATATGTGTAAGTTCCGTCAATACCATTTCGTTTCAATTTTGTAATATTATGTTTTTTCCAAATATTTTAAAAGTTATTAAATGGGTGCCCCACCACCACCCCCTGCCCCTGCCCCAGCCACACACACACGCACACCTACGCACCTACGCGCGCACACACACACACACACATACACACCCCACCCCACCCCACCCCCTGCCCCCCTCCTCCACCCCCTCCCCCACCACACACCACCACACACACCACCACACACACACACACACACACCACCCCACACCACCCCCTGCCCCCCTCCACCACCCCCTCCCCCACCACACACCACCACACACACACACACACCGCTCCCACCCCACCCCCTGCCCCCCTCCACCACCCCCTCCCCCACCACACACCACCACACACACACACACACATACACACACATATACACATACATACACATACATATACACACGCACACACCCCGCCCTGCCCCACCCCGCCCCACCCCCTACCCCCACCCTGCCCCACCCCCCACACATGCACACACACGCACATATATACACACATACACACATATATATACACACAAACATATATAAAAATGGAAGAGAGAGGGAGAGATAGAAAATTAAACCTGAAAGTAGAGAGAGAGAGAGAGCAGCGTCGAGAGAGAGAGAGAGAGGGAGGGAACGGCGCGACAGGGAAAAAAGAAGGGGGAAAGGGTTTTTGCTGTTAACATTGTCACGGTCGTGTCAAGTTCATTGACCGTGACAATTATTTAAAGAATTGTCACGGTCAATGACCGTGACAAGTCCGTGACAAGTAAATTTATCACGGTCTTGTCACGGTCTTGTCACGGTCAATGACCGTGACAATTAGTTGTCACGGTCGTGTCAAGGTCAATGACTGTGACAAAAAACACGTGTTTTTTGTCACGGTCAATGACCTTGACAAGGCTGGCCGGATGAAAGGTGACAATTTGACCATTTTGGTGTAGTGAGGGTACTGAAATGGAAGAGGTTGCAAAAAAGGCAGACGTCGCTCGAACGAGCTAGGGACGTCGTTTGAACGAAACACGACATCGCTCGAACGATAAGCAATGTCGTTAGAACGGCAGCTTCTCGCGACAATGGATTTCGCTCGAACGAGTAGATCAAAAGTTCACAGATTCCCAGAAATATTAAACAATGTTGCCCGGTGAGAAAATTTCTTGAAAATTCTAACTGGAAGGGGCTCAAAACTGTAAAAAAGAAGCAAAACATTAGCTAAACTAAGAAAACTTAAAACAAACAAATATGAGTAACAAGCTAACATAGTACCGATGTGCCTAAACATGAACATGGAATGTATGGGTGTGAACTACAACAAATGAATCACAATTCCAACACATCGAAAAGATCAACAAGATCTAATTGATAGCAATCTACCATAAAATTTTAATATCCATATGTTAACAATTAAAGTGTAAGATTAATGAACTAAACAAACATCATGCACATGAATTCGAAATTTTGGCGGTTCTACAAATAATAGTGTCATGACACGATTTTTCAACGTTAGGATTCTCTGTGCAAAACCGTTAAAATTTTTAATTCATCTAAACTCCCTCAAATATATCATATTTTCTTTTGAATGAACTAAACTAAGTTGGTCCATTTTTGGCATATGAATATTTTTATTTCCTTATGATTTTTTTGGGGCTCTTTTAAATGATGGGTTTCACGATGAGTCAATTTTGCACTCTCGCAGCCCTTTCCCGTGAACACTCATTATTTTTCAATTGCAATCCTCACGTAAACGGTTATTATATGCACACCTCTCCTTAAGTCTACTTACGCATAGATGATAAAATTGAGCTAAGAACGTCTCACCAAACTCAAATATGCAAGAGTAGTCAAACATACATATAAACTCGTACATGTGTGCAATCATGGCATATAAACAAAGTCGAATCAAAACACATATCAATTTCGAAATAACCCCATAATACAATGGTTAAGATCATTATAAGCATCGATAATAATGACCAAATGTCCTAGCCACATGGATAATGGAAGGAAGGGGGTCCAAGCACACCAATATGCCACATCAAACATGTTAACTCACGACACAAAATCGAAAATCCTTTTATATCAAAAACAAAATATTTTTGTATTTTTCAAGTAAGACTCAATAAATGAAAAATAAAATACAAAATGATACACATGTCAAAATACTAGCAATGTATATATCATGGATGCAAAGACTGGCATATAGCAAACAAACCATGCAAGCAACTATCCATAAGAAATAACAAGTGATGAATCATGTGCATGCATATGAGAATCAGTCAACGAAGCATTTAGCATCTCCAAAACGAACTTCCTAACCCAAACCGGTGTATACCTAACAAAATGGGTTTTGGGAACCGATGGTACACTAAGTTTAAACTTCCTGGGGTCTTTTCTAAGATCAAAACAGAAACTCCTATGGTGACCTTTCCTACCACAGTGCGAACATGTGAAAACACGACGACGAACGTGACCTTTAGGTTGACCTTTTCTAACACCCTCAGATGTGGTTGATTCTCTAAAACACAATATGATTTTGGCTTTGATATTCGAACCACCAGAACACGATAAGCATCTACTATCACTACTCGAGTCAGTTAAATCATTTTTCAACTATAAGACTTTTGACTCAAACAAATGATTAGACTCCTCAAACTTTTGGAACTCCTTTACATTTTTAACTACCCGTAGAAGGTTATCTCGCTCCCCCTTAATATGAGCAAACTTATCCCTAGAGTCTTCTCACGTGCCTTAAATTCATTAATCAAACTATTTTCATTAATGGCACAAACACTTGAATTTTTCAAATTCTCTAACTCTCTCTCTAAAACAAGGTTTCTATCATCACTCTCCTTTTTTGAAACTTTTAAAGATTCAAAATTATTATATAAAGCTCCAAACTTCTCACGAATCATATCTCTTTGAATTTGAAATGTTTGCAAATATTCAATCATATTTTTAAAATGAGAATTTTCTTCCTCCAAAACTTCAATTCGTTTTGCAAACTTTAAATTCAACAGATTTAATTCGTTAAAACTGGGAATCCATCAATTGAAAAAACAAACACACCAAGAGAGATAAACATGTAATCACCCAAAAGAAGAAAGGGATCCAATAAAATAAATGAGTGCAACAGGCTCTGATACCATTTTGTAGGTCCCCGTATATATGAATTTCAATAAAAACTTTTACTTGAGCGGAATTAAGTTTATGATGAATACAAACCTGTAATACCCCGTAATTTTAATGACTTTTAAAATGGGTTATATTTTAAATTAATGGATTAATTGGATTTTATTATAAATTAATTCATTTGGGTTTTATCCGAACTGTGGATATTAAAATGAATGATTCTGAATAGTACTTAAAGATATTTAGGTAATATATGAATGTGATGTTATTGATATGGCTGTGAGTTGACAATTCAGTAATTTATATTTTTTAGTCGGACGCGGTATGGGACGTATCGGGACTAATTTATTAAATTAAAAAGGAAACTTATTTTTACATCAACCTTATAGTTGTTTTCACTGCGTCGTTGCATCCGGAAGGGTTGAAATAGTCAGAAAAGTCTATTGGGACGTTGGATTTGGGTCCCGAGTCATTTGGAAATGAAAAGACAACCCAAAAGGGCATTTTGGTCATTTTTACAAGGGGGATGAATAGTTATTTCGGGTTTTGTCTTATTATAAATATTTGGAGACTAGTGTACGTAGGTTCATTCCATCTCTTCTACACAAAATTGAAAAGTCATCTTCTTAGAGAGAGTGAAAGGTTGCCTGGAAAGAAAAAGCTTGCTTGGAAAGGAGGAGAACCAAAGGTCAAAGGTCACCACCACCATCACCACCTGTGTTATTCAACTCCAAAGGATCAGATCTTCATTAAAGGCAAGTGTTTAATAATGGCAATTTAAGTTTGTATATTGTCCATGTTATAATAGTTATAAAAAGAGATGGTTTATCATGTTTGGAAGATAATAATGGAGTTTTAAATGGATTTCTAGAAACTGAAAATATATAGGAATCAACCTCATGTTGTAGGGAGTTGGTAAATCACGAAATAATCTTAAATCTGTTGAAGAAATTATGAAAACCATTGATGTGTTCTTGAAGATATTATGTTGATTTTCTGGAAATAAGGATAAAAACATGCTTTTAATTCAATCTCATGATAATTATAGGATGTTTAGATGATTAGAAATCATTTGTATATGTTGATATATCATGTAGTAAGGATTATAAGTCATTTGGGTTGTTAATATGAAGGTTTTAATGATAAAAAATGGCTAAACCCGTAGTTGCAGAAATGCAGAAAAACTGGGTTGTTACCTGAGTGATCGATCGATCGACCCCCTGCCTTCGATCGATCGACCTCCCCAGAATTTCTAAAGTTGTTTCTTTTTAAATGTTGATTCTTATCCCAAACCTTTTGTAGATCTTTGGTGATTATTAATTGGATATTATGGGACTTAGAAAATAACAGTAAGCCCAAGTTAAGGTTTGAATTGATTTGATTGGGGTTTAATTCATTAGAATGATGATAATTAAATTGAAAGAAATTTCAGTTGCTAGATTCATTTGTTGGATTATAATTGGGATGCATGAGGATTAAACATAGGACCAGTAGGGGTGATTTAATATAACATCTGGGTAGCCTTAGGGTTACAATTTGAATATGAAGGATTGAGTTTAGTACAATCGCTTAGCAGTACGACTCCTGAATAGAGGGGAGTTTAGACCACATTTCGTTAAAAAAGGTTATGAGGTTATTCCGGTTGCGTATTTGAAGTTGACGGACCTCCACGTTCGACAAAGTTAAGTAGTAGTGTATTGTAGGGGTTCCTTGTTTGGATTTTGATTTGCGAGACATTCCGCGCATGAACCTTAACGACGTCGGGAGTGGAGAGATGTTATAGGATGCGACGATGTTTGTTTAGTTGATAAGTCGTGATATTTTAATACGTGGGGTTTAAAGAGATATAACGCTATGTATAGGATTAATCTAAGGGTAATGTGAGTACCTTATTGATATTATATTATAGGTATGATAATACCTATTTGATTGATTGATGATTTATGTATATGACATACCTAGCTTACTTGCTATCGGTGGAAGGTTTGCGCGTGAGGGCAGTCATATCCTGATGAATCCATGAGATCTTTGATTTGTCGCTCGAGAACATAGGTCTATGAAAGACTTATCGGGGAGTTGATAAGTCCGCTGACTGTGGGTACGTAGGTATGTTCATGACCCATGGATACGAGAACTATGTTCGCCTCCAACTTGAATGTTGTTATTTGTGGTTCGAGGAATCCTTACCGAACCTTTAGTCCCCTATTCGGCGACCAACGATAATGGGTCATGATAGCAGAGTAATGCATTGCACCGCAGCTGTGACTCGGGGTGCCGTATTATATATGTGTATATATATATAATGAATTAAATTAACGAATGGTTATATTGTGGTTAAATCATCTAATGTGTGATAATTATAGATAACGGTGAATTGAGAATAGGAATTGAAGTAAGATAATGATTATTTATTGAAGAGCATAATTCATATTAATGAGAAATGATTCATGTTAATGAGCAACGATTCATATAAATGAAAAATGTATAAGAATGATTATATAACGTATGGTATGGGACATACGGGATTATGATATGGGAATGGAATTATAATATGAAGACTAGAAAAGAGGAACCATTAACTAGGAGGTTAATAGGAAACGTTAAGTGTGCACTCTAGTTGAGAGGTGAGAATAGCAAGTGAGAGTTGGATCTAACATGTACATAATAAATGCTTTATTGCACTTGTTAAATACTTGCTGTTTTAAAAATCATTTTCACAATCGGGCTCTGACCCGTTTCCTTGCATATTTTCTTTTCTATTGTATCTTCTATATCAGGTGTCCAGTATAGGGAAGCCAACCTGAGTTGATTTTGACGAGCTATGGAGCTATGGAGTATTGCTTAGACGCTTATCTTCATTTGATTCACAATATTCTTTTAAGTAGGGCATGTCGCCCAAAGGATTTAGTTATCTTTTCCTATCAGGTTCAAATACTATTGTGTTCGGGTTTTTAATACATTTAATATTGTTGGGATTTCTGTAATGGATTTATAATTATTTGGGAATGTTTATTCCAATTGCATTTAAATTCTTTTGTGTTTTATGTTCGGTTATAAGTGTTGTAGAATATAACGTGTTGTGTTATTCTTAAACTGAAAATGGATTTTGTTAAATTAAAATTTGGAAAGTTTTTAACACCAACTTAATTGGGTATTGGGTGAGTTGTAAATGTTTTCGACAGTGATGCTAAGAATGAGCCAACTGTATATTCTGTTTTAATTTGGTATGGGACTGGCCACCCGGTATTTAATTAGGCGGGGTATTACAGGTGGTATCAGAGCACCAGGTTCTAGTGTCCTTTAGGGTCTGTACGACTTACTGTGTTTTTAGCTTAGTGTTCTTTGATGTAGAGCCCTATGTTTAGGATTGTTGATTTCCTTGGTGAGATTTCATTCTCCTGCTATAACGTAGATAGTAGTGAATCTTATTTGCGTGCGGACGTGTTCGTACAATAAGTATGGATGATGAGGGCCATTTGACGGATAACGGAGGTAGTACTTAGGAGGTTATGAAGTATGTTCGAGTATGATGACCGTAGTCGAGGTCACCCTTATTATGGAAAATTGAGGAGATTTATCTGTAGAAGTTCTTGAAATGCGAGAATTGTGTGTGTTACCTAACGAAGACAATATATTCAAAGGCTTGGGAATATAGTGGAGTGTGGTGATCTAGAACTGAAAATTTGGGGTAAAATTTTTCTTGACTCATCGGAGCAAAGTTATAATTTTGGGATTCAACAACCACCACCTGCAAATGAGGGTATGTTTTCTATCTAAGGAATTATGAGGCGTATATTGATTTTTGTAGCGATTAATGTTGTGTGGGCAAAGGGTTGCTAAACTTATCCTATAGCATTGTTATTTACGTAAGACTCACCGAGGGGTGTGGGACACCTATATTTTACATGTTATCACGTGGGCTTGATTTTTCTCATGGGATTACTTACTTTGGGCATGTCCGAACATGATGTGACTAGCGACGTGCATTGACTTGTGGTATATGAGAGCGTATGTACTACTATAGCTAACATCTTGTCTTTAACAAGAGAGTAGATGAGTAGACTTTTATTTGCAATCGATAAAACCTGTAGAGAGGTTATATAAACTATTGACTAAAGACCTGAGGAGTTTCGATGACCGACTACTTTAGGTAGTAGTGTATCGGGGGGGTTCCTTGTTTGGATTTCGCTTGCGAGACACCCCACGCATGAAACTAATAACCGTTGGGAGTCGAAATAAGATAGGTCTTTAGGATATGAGTTTATAACCTTTGCGATAAATATTATTATGAAAGTGGTACGATAGGGTGTATGGGCGCCCTGGATGATTGGATGGTAGTAGTTTTCAAAATTGTGAAACTATAAGGATCATTTTTTCCCAAACTTTGTCACGAGGATGGTATAGGGAAGATTGGGTAAAGTTTATATTTGATTCAGTTGAAACTATATGGCGAGGTTGGGCGTATAACATCAGTAGGGATTTTCGATAATGTACTGTATGGGCGGTACGTCTTAGATTTCTTGCGATGTGAGATTTATACTCGGAGTTGACCTTATCGGTATAACTTATATTCCTGAATTTCGGGACGAAATTCTGTTATAATGGGGGAAGAATGTAATACCCCGTAATTTTAAGTACTTTTAAAATGGGTTATATTTTAAATTAATGGATTAATTGGATTTTATTATAAATTAATTCATTTGGGTTTTATCCGAATTGTGGATATTAAAATGAATGATTCTGAATATTACTTAAAAATATTGAGGTAATACATGAATGTGATGTTATTGATATGGCTGTGAGTTGTCAATTCAGTAATTTGTTTTTTTTGGTCGGACGCAGTATGGGACGTGTCGGGACTAATTTATTAAATTAAAAAGGAAACTTATTTTTACATCAATCTTATAGTTGTTTCGACTACGTCGTTGCATCCGGAAGGGTTGAAATAGTCAGAAAAGTCTATTGGGACGTTGGATTTGGGTCCCGAGTCATTTGGAAATGAAAAGACAACCCAAAAGGGCATTTTGGTCATTTTTACCAGGGGAATGAATAGTGATTTCGGATTTTGTCTTATTATAAATATTTGGAGATTAGTGTACGTAGGTTCATTTCATCTCTTCTACACAAAATTGAAAAGTCATCTTCTTAGAGAGAGTGAAAGGTTGCTTGGAAAGAAAAAGCTTGCTTGGAAAGGAGGAGAACCAAAGGTCAAAGGTCACCACCACCATCACCACCTGTGTTATTCAACTCCAAAGGATCAGATCTTCATTAGAGGCAAGTGTTTGATAATGGAAATTTAAGTTTGTATATTGGCCATGTTAGAATAGTTATAAAAGAGATGATTTATCATGTTTGGAAGATAATAATGGAGTTTTAAATGGATTTCTAGAAACTGAAAATATATAGGAATCAACCTCATGTTGTAGGGAGTTGGTAAACCACGAAATAATCTTAAATCTGTTGAAGAAATTATGAAAACCATTGATGTGTTCTTGAAGATATTATGTTGATGATTTTCTGGAAATAAGGATAGAAACATGCTTTTAATTCAATCTCATGATGATTATAGGATGTTTAGATGATTAGAAATCATTTGTATATGTTGATATATCATGAAGTAAGGACTATAAGTCATTTGGGTTGTTAATATGAAGGTTTAAATGATCAAAAATGGCTAAACCTGTAGTAGCAGAAATGCAGAAAAACTGGGCTGTTATCTGAGTGATCGATTGATCGACCCCCTGCCTTCGATCGATTGACCTCCCCGGAATTCCTAAAGTTGTTTCTTTTTAAATGTTGATTCTTATCCCAAACCTTTTGTAGATCTTTGGTGATTATTAATTGGATATTATGGGACTTAGAAAATAACATTAAGCCCTAGTAAAGGTTTGAATTGATTTGATTGGGGTTTAATTGATTAGAATGATGATAATTAAATTGAAAGAAATTTCAGCTGCTAGATTCATTTGTTGGCTTATAATTGGGATGCATGAGGATTAAAGATAGGACCAGTAGGGGTGATTTAATATAACACCTGGGTAGACTTAGGGTTACAATTTGAATATGAAGGACTGAGTTTAGTTCAATCGCTTAGCGGTACGACTCCTGAATAGAGGGGAGTTTAGACCACATTTGGTTGAAAAAGGGGATGAGGTTATTTCAGTTGCGTATTTGAAGTTAACGGACCTCCACGTTCGACAAAGTTAAGTAGTAGTGCATTGAAGGGGTTCCTTGTTTTGATTTCGCTTTGAGAGACGTTCCGCGCATGAACCTTAACGACGTCGGGAGTGGAGAGATGTTATAGGATGCGAAGATGTTGGTTTAGTTGATAAGTCATGATATTTTAATACGTGGGATTTAAAGAGATATAACGCTACGTATAGGATTAATCTAAGGGTAATGTGAGTACCTTATTGATATTATATTATAGTTATTATAATACCTATTTGATTGATTGATGATTTATGTGTATGATATACCTATCTTACTTGCTATCGGTGGGAGGTTTGTGCGTGAGGGCAGTCATATCCTGATGAATCCATGGGATCTTTGATATGTCGCTCGAGAACATAGGTCTATGAAAGACTTATCGGGGAGTTGATAAGTCCGCTGACTGTGGGTACGTAGGTATGTGCGTGACCCATGGATACGAGAACTATGTTCGCATCCAACTCGAATGTTGTTGTTTGTGGTTCGAGGAATCCTTACCGAACCTTTAGTCCCCTATTCGGCGACCAACGATAATGGGACATGATAACAGAGTAATGCATTGCACCGCAGCTGTGACTCGGGGTGCCGTATTATATATATATATATATATATATATATATATATATATATATATAATGAATTAAATGAACGAATGGTTATATTGTGATTAAATCATCTACTGTGTGATAGTTATAGTTAACGGTGAATTGAGAACAGAATTGAAGTAAGATAATGATTATTTATTGAACAGCTTAATTCATATTAATGAGAAATGATTCATGTTAATGAGCAACAATTCATATAAATGAAAAATGTATAAGAATGATTATATAACGTATGGTATGGGACATACGGGGTTAAGATATGGGAATGGAATTATAATATGGAGACTAGAAAAGAGGAACCATTAACTAGGAGGTTAATAGGAAATGTTAAGTGTGCACTCTAGTTGAGAGGTGAGAATAGCAAGTGAGAGTTGGATCTAACATGTACATAATAAATGCTTTATTGCACTTGTTAAATACTTGTTGTTTTAAAAATTATTTTCACAATCGGGCTCTGACCCGTTTCCTTTCATTTTTTCTTTTCTATTGTATCTTCTATATCAGGTGTCCAGTATAGGGACGCCAACCTGAGTTGATTTTGACGAGCTATGGAGCTATGGAGTATTGCTTAGACGCTCATCTTCATTTGATTCACAATATTCTTTTAAGTAGGGCATGTCGCCCAAAGGATTTAGTTATCTTTTCCTATCGGGTTCAAATACTATTGTGTTCGGGTTTTTAATACATTTAATATTGTTGGGATTTCGGTAATGGATTTATAATTATTTGGGAATGTTTATTCCAATTGCATTTAAATTCTTTTGTGTTTTATGTTCGGTTATAAGTGTTGTAGAATATAATGTGTTGTGTTATTCTTAAACTGAAAATGGATTTTGTTAAATTAAAATTTGGAAAGTTTTTAACACCAGCTTAATTGGCTATTGGTTGAGTTGTAAATGTTTTAGACAGTGATGCTAAGAATGAGCCAACTGTATATTCTATTTTAATTTGGTATGGGACTGGCCACCCGGTATTTAATTAGGCGGGGTGTTACAAAACCAACTTTCTCTTTTTGAAAAACTCTTTTTCAATTTTATCAAACCAAGTTGCGACACAAATTAACTTAACCATATTTTATCTTCTTTAACCCTTAGCATGCAACTAGTGATTAAAGCAAGTTAAAAAAGTAAAGCAAGACTCACAACACTGATGTACGAGGAAAAACCCAATCGGAAAAAAATCTCGGATGGCCCAGGCCAGACAATCACTATGACAATGGTTTTACAAATTCAGAAGATAGGCTTATGCAATGACTCGATCCACCCACGAGACTTGACGCTCATCTGATCTTCTTCCAATCTTCATAGTGCCCCCGCGAAAAGTTACCTTCTTCCACGATACTCGTCCACATCAATCGCCTCCACGAATGCCTTGGTATCCACCGATATGGCCTTGTGTCGTCTACGATGTTGAAACCGGTATCCGTCGAATCTACACCGCAAAACTAGCAATGGATCTTCAATAGACATTCAAACTTAGTGCCAACAAGATCACAAGAACATATGATAATGATAAGCATGGATCTTGAAACTCTAAGAATGTTTAAACCATGAAAATCTTAGAAAACTGTGTAAAAAACTTTATGGATTGTAAACTATTTTTTGCACTGCACACACTTTGAGAAAACTAGACACGCCTATTTATAATTATTTTAAAGCGATGTCAGATCTCGTTTGAGCGAGACACCGTGTCGTTCAAATGACATCAGGTCTCGTTCGAATGACATCAAGTGTCGTTTGAAAGATGTCGTTAGATTAGAGTTTTAATTAAACCATCTTTGAAAACAGAGTTTTACTTAAAACCAACTCTTATCCAACTTTAATCCGTCCATATCTCATAAAACGAAGTGTAAACAAATAAGACATTTTAAAAACATTTTCTTAAAAATAACATCCTTATTTTGTTAAAATAAAATTCCGAGTTTCATTAACATTATTCATTCATACCCGTGTTATCTTGGAATGCAATTAAACATTGAAGACAATTAAACTCGCACCCGTTAAACTTCAGCATAAATAATTACTTGTAGCTTTTTCGCAACGTCTTCAGTTAAACTTCGATAAGTCAGTCTCTGAGTGGATCAAAACAATAAAAATATACGTATGACTCAAACGTGTTTCGTTCCGAGAATAAGTCAGAACTACATTAAGACTCAATTGGAAATTTGGTCCGTACATCGATAATCAATCGTCGTAATTTATCTTAGACATGAACAAGTGAATAACTTCCTAGAGATTGCAATTATCTGCATAAAAAACTTTAAAGGGGTTCCATGTCCTCCCTAATGGGTCGTATTTTACATTTTAAGTAAGTCTAAGATTAGAGAAGAAATTCCCCAAATGACTAAGGAGAACATTTTTTTCAAGAATAATGGAGATACTAGGGGTATATGTGTTAGAGGAACATTAGTTTCAAGAGCGATACAGACATTAGGGGCATATGTATCATAAACTTATTTCATTGTAGGTTTTAACAAAGGCTTGTTTGGACCCCGAAGTTCCACATGAGCATGATCGTTGGTGAAGTTTTATAATAGAATGGGGAGGGGATCCTGAAGAGGCTAAGTACGTTGATTCATTACCCTCTATTGAGCTTCTTCGATTGGTAATGTTTCCATGGCTCTTATAACATGCATCATGTCCCCCTCTTCAACCAAAAACTAGGTTGGATTATAACTAAACATAATCCATATTCCACTTGGTTATTAATATTTCCAATTCTTCCTTCTCCGTACTCACCCAAAATTTTATTTGTTGACTAAAAAATTGATAATGTTTGAGTGGGAGATAGCCCATCATTGACAATGACAGGTCTTGATCCATTAACAGAGGTATATCATACTAAAATAGTGGCTTGATTTGTGTTTGGGTTAAGAAGTGTTGGGTAGGTGTGGCCATCTCAGGATTTGTAAAACGAGAAAAAATCCTATCTGGGTTCACCCCAAAGGAAAAAGTCGCTATCTCGTAGAGAATGGGGTCAAGGAAGGGAAGTTCCTTTTCCACCATTAGCTTGGTATTCGCGGGCTCCCACGAACATAAATTGGCCACCGTCAAAGGGGTGAAAATATAGAAAATAGAGTTGCTAAAGTATTTTTGTCAAAATAGGCAAAATATTTAGCCGTCCCCAAAGAAACGACATAAAAAATAAACTCTTGCATACGAAATCAAATAGACAACGGTTCCGGGGACTATGTTACAGAATGGAAAGGTGTTAGGCACCTATTACTCAATTTCGATCTCTCATGGGATATGATACTATTCTTTTTTTTATCCAAAATGCAATTTGTGAGCATAATATGTGCGAAGTAAAATATGAGAGAAAAAATCGTCATGCCTACATCGTGTAAAAGATAGGGATGAGTCATTTTGAGGAGTATAAATAAAAATAAAGAAAATAATTTAAAAGGGAGCCAAAATGTGAGCAGCACACCGACTCACAATCCATCACAAAGAATGGAATACGCATTTCTAATAGGGCCACTAAAAATATAATAGAGAGACAAGGCTATACTATATTCAATACACTAAATCATAACTCATGTTTCGGAAGTGGATATGTGTGGCTAATGGTATTGCAAAAATGAAAGAGAATAAAAAAATAAAAATATAGTATAATGTGAGCAACACACCAAATCACGATTCACTATGAAGAAGTGAATATGCATGTCTTAGAGCAACCCTTACGGGTATGCTAAACTGGTATATATGGTATATATATGTGTGTTATGCGTAAGGCAGTATTGTATATATGAACATCGGTAGGGCATAAAATAACAAAGATACAATTGGACTAGTTGGTTTTTTGTGGGACCCGCACCCAAAACGGAACATCATGTTCCGCGCATGGAAGAAAATATATATATATATATATATATATATATATATATATATATATATATATATATATATATATATATATATATATATATATATATATATATATATAGGTTTAAGCGGAACATCATGTTCCGCCCAAGCATTCCCCTATTTCCCTCTTTTCTACTTTCACCCCCAAATGTTTCAAATAGTTTCAACAGTTATTTATTTATCCCTCTTTTCTATTTCAACGGCTATTTGTTTATCCAACGGTTACATTTTTTTTATAAATACGAACACTATCTTCATTTTCATTTATATTTTATTCTAAACACTCTCAATTTGCATTTATATATTTACACATGAATATTTTAATTACAAATTTTCAACTAACATGACATAAAAATTTAATTTTACTTATATATTTACACATGAATATTTAATAATATTTTTTTGTTATTTTTTATATAACATTAATTAATAATATTTTTTGATTTATTTATACACAACTATTGACTAAACAATATATACCACTATACAAATTTTTTTTACAACAACTATATATTAAATAAATTTGGCATGGAAATTAAAACAACTAAAAAATTAACTCTTTTTTTTTATCGTAGATGACGTCTTTGAGAAACAGAATATGGTTTTATTTTTTAGCTAGGAGTTGCATATAAAAATAAAATTGATTCAAAATTTAATTTTACAACTAACATAACATAAAAATTTAATTTTAATTATTTATTTACACATGAATATTTACTAATATTTTTTGGATTTTTTTTATATAACATTAACAAATAATATTTATTGGTTTCTTTGTACACAACTATTTACTAAATAATATATAAAACTATACAAAAATAAATTTACAACAACTAAATATTAAATAAATATAGCATGGAAATTAAAACAACCAACAAATTACCTCTTTTTTTTTTGCTCGTAGATGATTTCTTTGAGTAGCAGAATATGATTTTCTTTTTTAGCTAGGAGTTGCATATAAAAATAAAATTGATTCAAAAATATATTTTACAACTAACATAAACTAAAAATTTAATTTTAATTATATATTTCCACTTGAATATTTAGTAAGTAATAATATTTTTTCGTTAGATTAACATATCACATAACAAAAATTAATTTAATTTTATTTAGTATTTTTTCGTTATATTTACACATGAACATAACCCAAAAATTTAATTTTATTGTGTCTAAATAAAGACTGAAAAAAATGAAAAAGTATCTATTCAGAAAAAAAAAAATAATAAACATAATCACAATAAAACAATAAACATACCTCACAATAAACAGTTTTGTGTGTGAAGTGAGTGATTTTTTTGTGTGTCAAGAAAACAATAAAAATACCTCACCCGAAAGATAACCATCGGCTTCCAAGTGGGTGAATTTTTTTTATGCTAAAGCTTCTCATAAAAGGGGTAGATAAATAGGTATAAGGTAATTAATAGGTTGGTTGGAAGTTAGAAATATTGTTGAGGAATTAATGAGGGTTGGTATGTAAATAATAGAGAAAGTGTGGGGGCTTGATGGAATTTAGGGAAAGACTAAAACGGAACATGATGTTCCGCTTAGTCACTTGACATGACCCACACAAAACGGAACATGATGTTCCGCGGAACCAATTTATATCAATACGACACTGTTTTGTGTCTCAAAATGGTATATTTGTTTTTACCCATAGCATTTTTCTTCTTTTTTATCATCTAAATTTGCACTAGTCAGTTGTATTTTTACACTACCCGTAAGGGTTGCTCTTACAGGGTTGCTAAGAACAGATATATATATATATATATATATATATATATATATATATATATATATAAAGAATGGATAAAGTGAAAAAATAATAAAAAGGACTCGAATCTCGAGAAAACTTAAGACACCTATGTAACTAGAAATGGCATCAAACTCCACGTAGTTCGAATACACATAAGAGGGGATTTTACACATGAACTCCAAACTTGGATTTCCTCATTTTTTTAGTTTGTTGAAAAATGTGCACGGGTGGAGAAAGTTTAGGAAAATTACAATTTGGGGTTTGAAAATTAAAGCCTCTTTTTGAAATTTTTAGATTTATGAAACTATATTTTTATGTATATAAATAATAAAAAAAATGGATTATTAAGGGTGAGAAAGTAAAACTGAATCAAAAGATATGTTAAGATTAATAAAGTGCAATAAATGGCACTTTCTATATGAGCTAGAAAATGATAGAATTAGACCTTCTATGAAGCTTCACTTCATTTTTATCAAGTGATGTAGGCTAGTTTTGTATGGTGATGAAGTGGTGGCGAAATGGATGGCAAAGGTGGAGTGAAAGTGATGTAAGGAAATGTAGAGAGAATGTTGGGAAAATAATATTATTGGAAGACGACGCACTGATTTCGATGTAGGAACTCTCCATATTTCGAGAAGGGGTTCTTGAGAATGAGGTCATCGCCTCCTTATATAGAAAACGTTTTAGTGTTAAGAGGTCTGCTTATTGGCATAGGCCTAGGCCTACCTCTTGTACTAACTCCTGACTTGCTAGCTAAGAAACGTACCACTATTCCAATAAGCACAGGGCTAGGGGTGCCTATAGGTAGTCAACAATGGACTTTGTCAAAAAAATAAACAGAGCATACAATCTAAGCTATAAGTCTGAATCATGAACGGATGGGATCGTTGGAAAGGGTATTGAGAGACCTATGAAAATTCATTGAGGAATTCTCGATTCTGAGAGGTGACCAAAGTCAAACGAAGCTTATAATCGCTCGGTGTCCTCTAGTCCGGGATTTGAAGTAAAAAGATAAATGTGCGCAAACCACAAGGCTAATTTATGCATGGTATGGATCGTTAAAATGGATATTTGGACATGTATTAAAATGAATTAAGCTACTCTAAATTTTGATAGTTCACCAAAGTAAAACGGAGCTTGGATGCACTCGGTGTCCTCTAGGTTAGGGTTTTGAGTAGGACCTAGGGTCCGAGGGTGAAAGGGTTAGTGTTAGGGACCTAAGGAGGTGTTTGAAGGGTACTTGAATGGGGTGTCTACAGAGTCCCCCGACAGGAAAGATTAGGATAAACAAAGGTCATCAAAAGATAAACACCTTTATGGAAAGTTATGAGTGTTGAGGGAAAATGTTTGATTCTGAGGACCTATGGAGCGTAAGCGACAAATTTAGCTTGTCGAGGCCTCTATTAGTCATTCAAGGTAATCTCGTGGGCCTAAGGAGTTATAATTGACCGATCGGGTGGGCCAAAGTTAATTTTGAGGACCTAAAGAGTCAAAGAGACCTGATTTAGAGGGTCGAGGCCAATTCTATGAGCCTAGGTCAATTGTTTTGACCTAAAGAGTGAAAGAAAGCTGATTTAGAGTGTTAAGGCCAATTCTACAGACTTAGGTCAATTCTGCGGACCTAAAGAGTGAAAGAAACCTGATTCAGAGGATTGCGGCTAATTCTGCTAGTATAGGGTAAGAACGCTGACCTAAAGAGTGAAAGAGACCTGATTCAGAGGGTCGAGGCCAATTCTGCATGCCTAGGTCAATTTTAGGGACTTAAATAGTGAAAACGATTTGATTTATAGGGTCAAGGCTAATTCTGCTGGCACAGGTCAATTATGTGGACCTAAAGAGTGAAATTGACCTAATTTCGAGTGTTGATGCCAATTATGTGGTCCTAGGTAAATTCTACGGATCTAAAGAGTGATAACGACCCGATTCGAAGGGTCAAGGCCAATTCTATGAGCCTAAGTTAAATATGCGGACCTAAAGAGTGAAAGCGACCTGGTTTAGAGGGTCAAGGCCAATTCTGCGGGCCTAGGTTAATTCTGCGGACCTAAAGAGTGAAAGAGATCTATAGGATTGATGCCAATTTTGTGGACCTAAAGCGTAGAGAACGAGTTTTGATGGATTTTAAGCTTTTGACCTTTTTTGGTGGGATTTTTTTATGCAAATTTTTTGGATTTGTTTTTTTGAAATTTTTGTGGTCTTTTTTACAGTAGTTAAGGGGTCTACTGATAGGCATAGGCAAGGGTGTGCCTATTGGTACAAGGCATAGACTCCTGGGCCTCTCGAAGAAGGTTAAAGATTACTACCAATATGCATAACCAAGGGACTACCGATGGGCATACCCTCGGTCCCTTCTAAAAGGGGGAGGGTCGCTCATTTTTCACATATCCAAATAATAAACTTCCCCCTCTTTTTCTTTCTTGAAATCAATCTTTGACGTCATTCTGTAAAATAAACTTATGGAAGGCATGACCAATGACCCTTTGATGACTATCGATGACTGGGCTAACATGGAGTGGCGCGATGCTGAGGCACTAGTGCTTGGGTGATTGCTTTGAGACCGTGACTGACGAGAGGGTCTTGCTCAGGTAACCTGGGAATCATCTCTCCTCGAGGGTGAGGAATCCGAACAATTATGTGAGTGTTTGCACTTATTTTTGAGTTTATTGCTTATTTTTTATTTTCATTTTTACCAGGGCTATAAGTATTTTTCTATTGTGCAGGTGAATATTTTTTCAACGGGGATCTGATCTTGGGGTTCGACAGGGATTATGAAGGTGTAGGAGAAGCTCCCTCGGACAGTGAAGTTGACGGTAAAGGCTGTCGGATGTAGTCATTTGGTGAGGGCATTGGATAGGACATCGCGGTCTTCAGTAGTGTTGTACGCTTTGGGTGAAAGGTGGTGGGACACTACTCACAAGTTCCCTTTGGGCATGGGAGAGATGGCATTCATTCTGATGGATGTGCATCAATTGAAGGGGTTGGAGTGCGAGGGTCAATAGATCATAGTGGACCAGACACTGTGCATTTTTGAGGTTGCGATTCAGGCTGCCCTGAGAATATAGGGTAGTTTTTGGAGAATTATAAGAACAATATTTCTAGGATTATTCATAGCATAACTTTAGGCTAGTTTGACATATCCTGTTACAAATCGTCACATACGGTCAAGACGAACTGAACTCCAGCATCTTCAAGTTTGAAGACTTCTTGACATCCCGATAAGGTATAAAATAATTTAGAGTTTGAATTAATTTACGAAATTATATTTTTGGGATGTTTATTTTTCATCAAAAGATGGACATGACTTTTTATTTTCGAAAAAGAAAAATGTTTTAATTTATATCTCGTTCAAACGAGATTCATATTTCATTCAAACGAGAATAACATGTCGTTTGGAAGGTCGTTTTTACTTATTATTCTAATTTCTATCAAACGATGCTTACTGTTTAAGTTCTTTAGATATCATTAGAAGCGAGATCAGATCTCGTTCAAACGAGATCAATATCTCATTTGAATGACTCTGCATTATCGTTCAAATGACCCACCGATAGAAGTTTTGTATAAATACTCGTTCCATGTTCAGAATGTTTTAGACCTTTGGCAACTCCGTTTCTGCATAACTTTTGTGAAAATTCTTCACTTTTTGTGTTACAAAAACACTGCTTAATTCACAACAAAACATCCTTGAATATTGTTCTTGTGAATTCGTTTAAAATCCTAGAAATTTTTATATCTTTGCATACACCTTGTGGAGAGGATCTCCATGGCTGACTTGTGATACATGCGGGGATACATTGCTGAAGACTAAGGTTGAGACAGAAGGAGGAAGACTGAGTTCTTTGTGGTTCTCAAGGGAATTATTGAGGTCAACTTCGGTCATTGTGGTTCTTACGAGAATCATTGTTGCATTTCTCTTATAAGTGTGTAAGTTACGATTTGCAAATTAATAGTGGAATAAAAGGTTTTTCCCTGCGGGGATTTTTCCTTATACTTGGCCTTTGTTGAATGTTTGAATGATTTATTTGTTTTTTCACAATAGATGCATATTTAGGATAAAAAGATAAAATATGTTTAACATTGGCTTTCGCTTCTAAAATTGGTGTTGCAATCTTTGTTTTGGAAACACCCTGCGATTCTTTGCACTTTACAATTTGGTAGAGCACTGGTTATTACCTTTTCAAATTGGTATCAAAGAAGGTTGCACTTAGTTATTGTATAGATCCTTGTTCGAAAATTTTTGGGTGGTTGTTTTGTTTTCTCTCTTCTGCTTCTGTCTCGATGGATTGCCTTAGTAATGACGTCATTTATAATCGAGATGAGTTTGATAAGATTCTTAACTGTACTAAAAAGTCAAATCTTTTGAATTAGAAATTTACAAAAAGAATTAAAATTCTTGAAGAAGAAAATTCTCATTTTAAAAATGCTATTGAATATTTGCAAACGTTTCAAACTAAAAGAGATATCATTCGTGAGAAGTTTGTTGCATTTTATGATGACTTTAAATCCTTAAAATTGTCTAAGGAATAGAGTAAGAATAGTGTCCTTATTTTGGAGAAAGAATTAGAGGACGCTAAAAATTCTAGAGTTTGTGTTTGTGCCAATGAGGATAAAAATAATTTAATTGATGATTA
The DNA here is from genome assembly GCA_949130495.1 of Sambucus nigra. NCBI lineage: Eukaryota > Viridiplantae > Streptophyta > Magnoliopsida > Dipsacales > Adoxaceae > Sambucus > Sambucus nigra. Next base: position 146,905,447 of record OX422207.1, read on the forward strand.
TAAAACACGTGAGAAGACTTTTAGGGATAATTTTGCTTCCATTGATGGGGAGGGAGATAACATTCTAGGAATGATTGAAAATTTGGAGAAGGAGTCCTTAAAATTGGAAGAGTCTGATACTTTACTTGAGTCTAAAACTTGGAAGTTAAAAGATGATTTAAAAGGCTCGAGTAGTTGGAGTAGTGATGGTAATGGATCACATGTTTCTAATGCTTTTGTTGTTAAAGCCAAGACCATTGTTTGTTTTAGAGGGTCAACAAATTCTATGGACGTTAGAAAAGGTCAACCCATAGGTAACATTCCTCGAGTTTACACATGCTCACATTGTGGTAGGAAAGGTCACCTTAGAAATTTTTATTTTAATCTTAGAAGAGGTACTAGGAAGTTGAAGTCTAGTGTCTCGTTGGTTCCCAAAACCCCTATTCACCGTTTCACGCCTACTTGGATTAGGAAATCCGTTTTGGAGGAGATATATGGTAGTCTTGTTGATTTTGCCATGCATGCACATGATTCTTCTCTTCCTATGACTTATAGATGATTGTTTGCATGATTTTGTTTGTCATACTCTAGTTGTGCTTCATAATATATGTTTGCTAGTGTTATGATGTGTAAATCTTTTGTATTATATTTTTCTTTTATTGAGTCATATTTGAAAAATACAAAAAGCTTTTATTTTGATAAAATTTTTGAAAATACAAAAATATTTTAGTATTTTTTTTTGTATTTTAGTTTTACACATTTAGTGTGGAGTATTAGTGTGTTTGAATCCAATTCACTACACAATTTCCATTTGGCTAGGACATTTGGTTATGACTTTAGATTCTTAGATTGATCTTAACTATGTTTATGAAGTTGTTTCAAACTTGATTTGCTTTACGGATTAGACTTTGTATATGCCTCCACACACACACATGCACGACAATATTGGATTTTGACTTCATGATGTATAGAGCTTGGCGAGATGCTCCCCATTAATTTTAACATCTACATGTTTATGTGACTATTGAGATTTGTGCATGTAAGAATCGTTGCCCATGAGAGTTTGTTTATTATTGAAAAAACTGAGTGAACACGGAAAAGGGCCACGAGAGGCATGTGAACTCGTCGTGAAAGCCATTGTTTGAAAAGAGTCCAAGAAAAAATTAAGGCAATAAAAAGAGAAAATTTGCCAAAAAGGGGCCAAAATAGTTTTATTTGATTGGTTATTCAAAAGTAAAGAAAAGAATAGATATACGATAATGTTTTATCTTTTGAGGGAGTTTAAAGATCAACGGGATTGCACAATGATTTGTAGTTATGCATATTTTGTCATGATGCTATTGATTTCTAGAATCATTAATATTCTAGGCTTGTGTGCATTGTGCTTGTTTTGTTCAATATGTTAAACTTTATTTGTCAATTAAGGCTAAAGCTTACTTTGATAAAGTTTTTCCATCAATTAGAACTTCTTGAACATATTTGAGTGTTTGGATTATAATTAATTTATTAGTAGTTCACACCCATTCATTCCACCCCACACGTTTGAACACATTGATACTATGCCAGTGTGTAAAACTTATGCGTTTTATGTCATTTTTTGTAGTCGTTCATAACTATATATGTGTGCCGGATTTTCCTTGATGTATTTTGCATATATTATATATTGTATTGTATGTTATTTTTATAAGTTTTGCATTGTTTTTTAAAAATTAAAAATTTTCAAAAACAGTTGGTTATGTTTGCCTTTATAGTTATCACTACATGTGCTTGATTTATATATTTTTGTGATGATATATTATCTTCTACGTGATGCTTCGTATTTCATGTTTATGTTTATATTTCTTTGACTATTTTGGATAAAAACAAAGGGTGAGAGAAAGTTAAAATAAGTTTGATTTATGGGGGAGAGTTTATTTATAAGTTTGACTTTGTTTTAAACTCGATGCGCCATGAGGTATATGTTTTTGTCTCATGTGTGTAGGTACTTAAAGTGAAGTTTAAGACACAGGATGAAGACAAAGTTTGAGAAAGGAAAGAAGAAGTTTTAAGACAAAGAGACTTATGCCATTCCGTTCTAGGGTTAGGAAGGGTGTTAGTATTTTTTTCATAGGAGATTTTTTTTAATTTGGTGTTCAGTAATGTTTGTTTGTTTTGTATCGGAATAGCCAAAAGGGGATATTTGTAAGAAAAATTTTCAAGGATTGTTCATATCATAGCTTTAGGTTAGTTTGGTGTATCCCGTTACAAATCGTCATGCATCGTCAAGATGAACCGAACTCGAGCATCTCCAAGTTTGAAGACTTCTCGACATCCCGATAAGGTATAAAATAATTTAGTGTTTGAATTAATTTACAGAATTATATTTTGGGATGTTTATTTTTTTTTTATCAAAAGAAGAACATGCTTTTTTATTTTCGATTTTTTTTTAATTTTTATCTCGTTTAAATGAGATTAACATGTTGTTCGAAAGGTCGTTTACTTGGTCTTATAATTCGAATCAAACGATGTTACTTTCTAATTTTTTTAGAGCTCGCTAGAAGCGAGATCAGATCTCGTTTGAGTGAGATCAACATATCGTTTGAATGACTCCGAATTATCGTTCAAACGACCTATGGACTTAAGATTTGTATAAATATCTTTTTCGTGTTCAGAACGTTTAAGACCTTTTCCAACTCCATTTCTGCATAACTTTTGTGAAAGTTCTTCACTTTTTGTGTTATAAAAACACTGTTTAATTCACAACAAAACATCCTTGAATATTGTTCTTGTGAATTCATTTAAAACCCTAGAAAGTTTTGTATCTTTGCATACACCTTGTGGAGAGGATCTCCATGGATGATTTGTGATACATGTGGGGATTCACTGCTGAAGACTAAGGCTGAGGTTGAAGAAGGAAGACTAAGGTCTTTGTGGTTCTCGAGGGAATCATTGTTGTCGACTGCGGTCAATGTGATTCTTGCGAGAATCATTGGTGTATTTTGTTTGTAAGTTTGTAAATTGCGATTTGCAAATTATTAGTGGAATAAATGGTTTTTCCCTATTGGAATTTTTCCTTAAACTTGGCATTTCTTGAATGTTTGAAAGATTTATTTATTTTATCATAATAAATGCATGTTTAGGATAAAAAAATAAAATATGTTTAAAATTGGCTTCCGCTTCTAAAATTGGTGTTGCAACCTTTGTTTTGGAAGCACCTTGTGATTATTTTCAATTTACAATTTGGTAGAGAACTGGTTATTACCTTTTCAATTTGGAGGCTCCACTGCTCTCGGTCGTGGGAAGCAAATTTTCTTGGATTCTTGACACGATGGTTTAGCATCGAGGCTTGCGCCCCGATAAATTTTTTGCTTCTTCTTTATTTTTGAAAAATGTTAACACAACATATATATATATATATATATATATATATATATATATATATATATATATATATATATATATATATATATATATATATATATATATATATATATATATAATGCATTCTTCATTTTTGTATTTATCTTGAATTAAGTGACCTAGTCTATACGCAGTTTAATTTTTCAATGGGGGTTTCACTTATGAAAAAGTAACAAGGATGTTTGAAAATTAAATTATGTATTTTTTGAAAGTTTTTTCTAGGAACAAATACCAAGGAAAACATATGTAAAATGTTTATTTCGATAAAAAAGGGCTTATTTGAAAAATGAAAAAGGAGGAAAAGTAGGAAAAATTGCAAAACAGGGGATGTGCCAATCGAATACCCCTTCGCATACCTATCAGCATACTGGTCAGGTCAAAGTTTCCTTTTCATCCATGATTATTCTTCTCCTGCACTTCCATGTACTCAACAGGAGTTGTTAAAGTAGCAGATTAATTGTTTCGTCTATTGTGTAGGATTTCAAGTATGAAATGGGCCATTGAGATGGAGTTTTAAATCACACTTCAATTGCTTCCTTTCCCTTTGTTCTACAAAGTTTTTTCTCTTTCGAGATAACGATTTTCATGACTGAGGATTTTTGCTGCATATATTGTGGGGTTAGAAACCATGTGTTTGTATAATGTCAACTATGAATCATTTAAACCATGCCCGATTACTTTGTTACATAATCTCCCCATTGACTAGAATATTCTAAAAGTGGCGTTGTGGTTATGGTACCCTGAAGACCATATGTTTGACTTTGGCTTGGACGAGGTGTGTCCCAATTAGAAAGAGTTTTCTACTATATAAGGCATCAATCTTAGTGTTGCTGCGACTATGCCTAGTTTGTCTCGTTCTCCTCGGCTGTCGCTAGCTGAATTATTACACATCTCTCGTTTTGCTATCTGACTACGAGTTTATGGGGGAAATATAAACCTTCTGTAAATGTTAAATTCTATGTGTCAGAGAGTCTATACTGGAAATGGCTTTGCTAGTGCTGTAGCCTTGGGATTGACTGCCAGGATGCTCTGGGTGATTGGAAATATGAGAGCGGACTCTCAGGTGGCCACGATCTTACCGTGGATGTCTTATCATCGCAATCCAGATGTCTTATTGGTGGAGGTATTAAATGGCTTGAATAATTGAAAAAGAAGGTCAGGCCAACTTTTATAAGGAAACCCTTTGATGTTATTCATGTGGTTGTCGGAGAGACTTCACATGGTAGTTCCCCTTAAGTATCCTCTGAATTGTGTCCTAAAATTCTTTAGGCATCCCTTTCACAACTTTGATCCCTCTGTGGAGAACTGTGTTAGTTATCTAGTGTATCATAGAGCTAGACACCTTCATCGGTCAGTGTCGTGGTGGGGGCGAACTACAGTATTTCCTGCAATTGGGCGACTATCGTTACGTTTGGCTGTTAGGACTTTACCAAACTTCCTTCTAATTTGAAGAACCCTGTATCTTTGAATCACTTGATTCTATATTATATAGGTGCTCATTTAGTTTAGAAATATTGACAAAATTGAGCCATATCCTAGTTTGACCCAAAAGCCTTCAGACTCTTCATTTTAAATTCCTCAAATTGTTCTTAAAGGTAGAACACCAACACCTCACCTAAAATTGCATTCATGTGTTGAATTATTCATAATATGTGTGTGTGTGAGTTAAATCCCATTAAAATAATTTTTCCATAATTTTTGGGATATTTTAAAAAATTTCTATGATTTTTTAAACAATTTTTAGAAATTTAAAAATTGGCTTTTACAAATGTTGTGGGTTGTTTTTTAATTAATAAAATTTGTTAAAACCTTGTTTGGGTAAAAATCGAAAGCGCTAGATAATATTGTGGGTAAAATTTATATTTCTGTTAAACTAAAAACACGCGTTTTATGTGTCATCTTAGCCTTATACGTGTTGCACCTGTAACGGTTGGATCTGTGCTTCTTTACTCACATTCCTAAGAGTGATTGAGAACCCTTGGATCATTTTAATCTGTGACCTGCATGCGTTCTTACCTGATCCTTGTGTTTACATTTAAACCAATCAAAGCTTTTATAATCGCGGTGCATTGGTAGCCATTAGATTTCCTTCGATCAAATCATCTTTGTTCATTTTTCTGAGATCTTCTAGAGACTTCTCTTCCCTGTATAAAAGGTGACTTTGTCCTTTCAATTCTAACTTTTGGCTCACCTTATTTTTGAGAGAAAAAAAGAGAGAAGAGAGAAGAGAGAGAGAGAGAGAGAGAGAGAAAAGAAAAAGAGAGAGAAAATACAAACCCTAACCTAACTCTCGCCAAATCTCACCAGAAAATAGTTTTGAGAGTTGTGTTAGTTCTAGATTTGAGAAGAACCATCCTCTTTTGTTCTTAATCTCTTGTCCAACCAGTCACGTTTTTCCAATCTTATTTTCTTTAATAGAAATCTGAGATTTGTGAGTTTGTGATACACTTCATGTTTATATTTTGAGAAATCTCAAGTTTGTTGGTTTTTTTAAACTGTTATGTTTTGTTCAAACCGTAAACCAAAAAAATCATTTCTGATTTCATTTTTTGAGAGTACTCAAACTTAGATCTAGTTAAGATCTTGATTGGGGATTAACACTTTCAACCATTTCACATTTAGTGAAATATTTGTAAATATTTTCAAATAACGAAAGGGCTTAGGATCTTGGCTCTTTTGTATAGCAAGATTCCCTCTTGATCTGTGGATAATTTGAAAGATCTAAAGTCTTGAGTTTCGATTAAACTGATTTTAGAAATCTTCATTGCATTTTAGAATTTATTTGTAATTTGATAATCATTTGGTTTGTACTAAGTGTGTGTGGGTTGCATACATGTGATTTAGAGCACATCACCACTTACACTTTCACACTACAACACTAAACAATGTTGGTAGGGAGATTCTGAACATTTGAGTCGACGTAAAGCTAAAAGGAGTGGAGTTACAAAGCTGAGAGAACATCAACAACATCAGAGCCTTAGGAGAGGTCAGAAAACGCCAGAGGAGTTGGTAGAATTTTTGAAATTAGTTTAGGCTCGATTATGTGTCTTAATTATTATACAATTTGTAACTTGTTACTCTCTTTTAGTGCATTTTTACTTTTGAGGTGTAGAGACCTCCGTGGATGTTTCCCTAATTGGGTGGGATTTTACCGCATTAAAATTGTACTTGTATACTTCCTCTTCCTCGCATCGCTTTCTTGAGGCTGTGTTGATTTGATTTCTTTACAAGTTTTGTTTTTCAAAACTGGTAAACCTATACCTTAAATAACTCGTTCATACTGTTTTACACATCTTGTGTTAAGAAATTTATTTTAAGAAAAGAGTTTCTTCAACAAACTGTTCGGAGCCATTTAGATACTTTAATCTTGTATTAAAAGACTTAAGTGGTACTTTTTCATAATTTCATTTTCAGCTTTTGCATCAAGTAGGCTGGGAGAAAATTGTTCCTCCGCTCATAACCAACTTCTTTCCTATGGATGATTTGATTGAATCTTTGAGGATTACTGTATGGCCTTTGTGGCAGCGCTGTAGGCTCGCTACCCATTTGTCCCAATCTTTTAGGGAACCTTTGTTTATATTAGGTGATTATTTGAGGTGGTTATGGAGGAATGTGGTCACGAAGATTTGTGCTTAGGAAACTAGGTAGAGGTGGCTTATAATGTTTGATGCTCAAAAGGAGGGCGTTGTGGCTTTGTCCAAACTAATCAAGGCATATCGTCGCATGGAGTGCGTAAGGAAATGTTGTTAGTACTGGGATTCTTGGGGTCCTACGGGGACTGGTGATCATAGGTATGATGATGAGGCGAGCCCATTTGGTAGGTGAGGTCAGTATTGTGAAGATAAAGGTTAAGTTTGGTAATAGGTGTACCCGTGGTTAGGTATGCTAGGCCATGGGGCTGGTATCATTATGAAGGTATTTTGGGACTTTCTTTTCATTGATACTTCATGTAATTTCCTTATTTTGTAATAAAGAATCAAATGATGTTTTGAGATATCTTGTTGTGTCTTTTGAAGAATATTTTTTTAACTATCTATACTGATTGATAAGGCATATATAATCATTTTGTTCATTTTAAACAATGAGAGATAAATTAGTTTTATCAGTGGGAGAAGAGAATAGCATTTTGTAAAAAATAAAGGACCATGCCCAGGGTAGCCTACGTACCTCTGTAGGATTTGAAAATTATTTTCCAAATTTTTTTAAATAGGAAATTTTGAGAGGATCAGGTCCTATATAGTTTTGAAAAGAGAGGAAAGACAATTTTTTTAGAATAGAAGAGGGTGAGAGGAGTTATAGTGCGATGAGATTTGGACTGAGGGTATTATTTCTTAAGATAGCCCAAGTTGACTGGACACATCATCTCTTCTTTGTCAAGGTCTGTGAGCATAGAAATGCCATTTACCAGAATTTTCTTCACGATGTATGGCTCGTTAAAGTTAGGTTTAAATTTTCTCTCGGGTACCAGATGGTTATATATTTTCTTTAAGAGCGATATATCTTTCTCGCATACCACGGTATTTGAATTTCTTATTGAGTGACCATTCAATGCGACTGTTGTACCCTTGTATATGGTATAGAGCCTTTAGTCTTTTTTCATCCAAAAGTGCAAGTTCGTTATAATTACTTTGCTGGCAATCGGCTTCATTGACTTGTTTTTCGAGCATGACCCATGGAGAGGGTATTTCGAGTTTAAGGGGTATGAATGCTTCCATAACATATATCAAGGAGCAGGGGTAGCTCCAGTGGGTGTTCTGATTAAGGTGAAGTAGCCCCAGATGGTATATGGGATCCGATCTTCCTAATATCTGCAACTTTTAGGCATTTTACTGATTATGGATTTAAGGCTTTTGTTAGAAGCTTCGACAAACCCATTAGTTCGCGATCAATAGGGAGAGGATTTGTGCGTCTGAATCCCATACTCATCGATTACTTTTGCGACTTCAGTTCAAATGGAGCCTATTATCTAATACCAACTCATAAGGAACTCCGTACCGACAAATGATCTTCTTTCTCATGAACTTGGACAATTTATTCACCATAAAGCGTATGATTTGGCTTCAACCCATTTGATGAAACAATCAATGGTGTAAACGTAGCTGGGGATGTTTGGTACATTTGTATCTTAGGATACACACACAAAAAACCAATTTTAAACCGAATTTTATCTTAATTAATAATTAGGTTAAGAAAAATAAAATCCAAATTAAATTTGCCAACCCACACAATAAAACAAAACACATGAAAAAGAATTGAAGGAAAAATCCCTTTAAGGAAAAACCTATATTCAACAATGTTAAAGAGTTTGACAAACTCGATGAATTTCAAACTACTTAAAAATTTACTACGTATAAACTAATCTTCAAACCTTCAACAGACACAACACAATCCATCATCATCCATAGGAAATAGCTTTTCCCTCGGCATCCATTGATCAACCTCAGGATTATGGATTCCTTTATTCTTAAGTTGTAGAGCCTCGGCTCCACAAATCTGCAGTAGAGTAAACTCTCTAAGGGTTTGATGTAGTATTTGGAAACTAGGGTTTAAAAATCAACAAATCATTCTAGGGTATGAGTGATTTGGAAAAACAAATCTTGTTTCAAAGAAACAAAAAGATGAACACTTTTGGAATAGGTGTGGGGAATTTTTTTCACCAAAAGTCTTGAGAAAAGTTGTGCACAAATTTTTTTTTATAAAAAAAATGAATTTTGAGGTGGCGTTCTCGTTCGAATGAAATAGAATCTCGTTTGTGTGAAAACACTAGTTTCGTTAAAATGAGGTGAGGTCTGATTGGAACGAGATGCCTATTTCGTTCGATCATCCTTCCAACGAACTTCCAATGAGATTTGTTCTGTCAAACAGAGGCCATCTTGTTATATGTTCGCTAGAAGTTGGTTCAAATGAGTTAAGCACTTCGTTGCAATGAGATTTGATCTCGTTCGAACAAGATCAGGATCTCGTTCTAATGATATTGGAATCTTGTTCTAACGAACAATTTAAAAAAAAAAATCTATTTATGAAAAACACCTAGAGTAAAAAACAAACATCCCAGAATAATTTGACTAAGTAAAATGAAAACCACAAGTTCGTATACTTTCATAAAATGTTCATGATGATTCCAACCTTTTAAGTCTCATACATGATTCACGGTCACTAACACATCTTCAAAAAATCAAGGAGGCAAATGTGGATGCATTGTTCAGTTGGTAGCAACGGTTTGTAATGGGATACGCAAAAATACCTAAGCTATGAGCAATTATAAAATTTTGTTGTGGATTTTCTGCATTATGTCTTTGACATTCACACCTTCTATTCATTACAAATGGGTTCCGTTAAATTTCTTTTGCAAAGAGCTTTATCACAGATGATGTATTGAGTAGCAACCCTGGAAAGGGTGGTGCGGTCTTTCTTATTAGCCTCCTAGGGTTATTTACCATGCTTAACGAGGCACCAAATATCAAAATATCACAATCCAACTATATCTAGGTATTTTCCTATTTTGAGCTCAACGTGGTTGTAGTGGTGGGGTGAAAACTTCTTTTGAACTATAAAGGGAGATATTATTATTCCTCGGGCATGTCGACCATGATGGCTAAGGTCACCAATACATCGACAAAGCTGTTAATTGGGCGAGTAGGGTAGTGGTAGGTGATACCTTAAAATTGGGACGTGAGCTCTTCAAGGTTAGAGTGAAAGGGTAGGAGTTTCTCTTCTTTAACTTTCCACTTTCGAAGGACTTTCCCTATGATAATATTCGACTATCCATTGACATAAGCACGTATGAGTTTTTTCTCAAGGGTAGTCTTGAGACCTAAAATGCATACTTTATGCTATGTCATATTATTGGTGCAGAGAAAGTCCAACTTAATGGAGATAGGAGTGTGAGAATCATCGGGGGTGATTAGGACTTATTCAACGCCATATCCCTTATTGTTTGTAGCTCCATCGAAGAACATATATCGCCAGAACTATTATTAAGAAGTATAAAGAGTGTTTTCACACGGAAACTTGTAAATCCATACATTGGCTTCTCCTAGGGGATTGCCGATAAGGTAGTCCGAGATGTCTCTTCCTTTCATGGATTTTTGAGTGACATGTGCGATGTCGAATTCGGGTAGTAACATTAACCAACGACCCATGAGACTGGATAAGATAGGGTTCTATAGCAGGTATTTTATGGGATATATTTGAGATAATAACTTGATAGTGGATACAAGCATGTAATGTCAGAGATTTAGAGGGACCCAAACTAAGGTGACATTCGCCTTCTCTAATACAATGTATTTGACTTCATACCTTGATAGCTTTCAAATAGCGTAATAGATGGCTCTTTTTTTGTGTGATTCATCGATGTATTGGGCTAAGATAGATCATTCTGCAGTGTCCGTGATAGTGAGGCATGTAAGGAGGGGAAGAACCTATTACAGTGGAATGTGCTCGGACGTCGAGTAAGGTACCGATTGATCTTGTTAATGGCTTATTGACATTCCTTGTTTTAGACTTCGGTCGAATCATTCAGGAGAAGTTTGAATATAGTTTTGCAGATGGAGGACAATTGGTTGATGAACCGATTGATAACTGTAGTTTGCCGAGGAAGCCGCGAACTTCTTTCTCCGTCCAAAGTGGAAACATTTCGAGAATTGCTCTAAGTTTGGCAGGGTCTACTTTGATCCCTTTCTCTCTGATAATGAAATAGAGGAATTTTCCTTTTGTGATGCCGAAGATGCATTTTTATGGATTGAGACACATTTGATATTGCCACTATCACTCAAAGAATTTTTTTAAGGCAAGGATATGATAATCTCGATCTTTGAATTTTATGATCATATCGTCAATATAAACTTTGACCTCTTTATGGATAAGATCGTGTAATATGGTTATAAATTCCCTCTGGTAGGTAGATCCAACATGTTTTAGACCGAAAGGCATGACGATGTAGCAAAAGGTTCTCCATAGGTTGATAATTTTAGTATTCTCTTGGTGGTCGGGATGCATCTTAATTTGGTCGTACACGACAAAACCATCGACAAATGACTTGAGGGAATAACTATAAGTTCTATCAATCATCACGTCGATATTGGGTAAAGGGTAATCTTCCTTTGGAGATGCTTTGTGATCGAGCGCGAACCGTGCGTCGTGTAATACGCAAATCGTTGTTATCGGTTCGGCGACTCAATGCAAAAGAACCTAAAGTACAGCTACACTTGACAAGCAAGTAAAGCGGTAAGTCGGGTATCGAGAATCCACAGGGAGTTATTAAATTTCAGATGTTAATTGTTTAATTACTTCAAGAATAAAAGTGTAAAAGGTGATAGGTGGTTATGGTGACAAAAGAAAAGAGAAGTTAATGCTAAAATAAAGGAAAGCGAGGATCGGGATCGCATTCTACCAAACAGGTCGAAACAACTACTAACTAGAGTTAAGGCTCGAAAGCAATCTAATCGAGCATTTCCAATTAAGCATAAACATCACACAATAAGGAATTTAAGCCAAAGTTGCGAGATTAAACATTTAACGGAAATACAGGGGATCGATCGATCGACCCCTTTGGTCGATCGATCGACAGTATAATTCGTGGCAAAAATAAGAAGAGTCGATCGATCGACCCTTATGGTCGATAGATCGACCAAGCAGGGGCAGCCTGCAATCCTCCCTGTTTTGGCATACAATCCAACGTCGCTCCAGTCGTCGTAACTTTGTCGTTATGCATCGGAATCGCGCACCGTTCGCGGCCACGTGAAGCTATCGAGGAGAGCTACAACTTCCGTGTAGATGTCGGGCCAGGTGCCCAAGCTGTCAAAAGACTAAAATGCCCTTGCGCGTGCGGTTGTGTACGGAAATCGAGCGAAACGCATCCGGACTTCACACTTAGCATCCAAATACCTACAAAAGCTCAATTAACACCTGCGAAACATGTTATCATAGAAATTCGAGGGTTGTCTGGTTAACGAGCATAAATATAGGGAATAAGATACCCGAGGGGGCTAATAATGCGTAGGTTAACGGGTGAAATACGCAATATTTCCACCGTATCACACCCCCTAACTTACACATTGCTAGTCCCTAGCAATGAAATAAGATGCAACAAGAAGAACAAGTAAACCAACACAGGAGAGAGTACAAAAGTATGGTATAAAAGCAATAAAAAGATAAGGCCACTTTCGCGGGCGATTCGATTGCATTTAGCGTATGCAATAAGCCGTTAAACCCCTAGGTTACCCTAGTGGACGAGTGTCGTCTCGTGAGGGTTTTCAGGGATGAAACCCACAAACATCATAAAGTTTCCTCAAAATATGCCCAATCAAGTAAGACAAACTCATCAGTGCGAACAAGATTTCAACATGTTATTAGCATAGCAAACGAATTCGCATGAGAAGTCCGTAGTTATTAACATTATCGAATGCACCTCAATGAATTGAAACTCTAACATGTGGGAGGGGAGTGAGCATATGCAAGGTATGATTTGGCGAAAAACTTAAATAATTCGGATACTAAATATCAAAGCATGCATACATTCAATCCTCACGGGCATTACGCTCAACAAATAAATTCACTATGAGAAGGGAGGTAATACACGGGACATGCGGGCATAAAGAGTAATTGTAAATGGAAACTAGGCCGCACACATGTCACGAATGAGGAACGCTATATAGGAAATAAAAATTGCAATCTCAGTGAAAGGATACCGCACACTAAAAGAGGCGAAATGCATTTTCACAGATTATCAAAACTATTTAAACTTTTGAATTACATCTACTTAAGATCACATAGGTCTTGTAATAGGGTTGTAATGTATGGCTAGGTTAAGGTACGAAATGAAAGGTATATATACGGATTCAAAGTGTTTGGGATGAAACTCAGAATAATGTAAAAAGTGGGCAATATCAAAAGTTGGACAAGAATGTCCAAACGAGCATAGATATAACAATCGAGAGAGTAATCAAAGCTTATTGAAACACTACGAACAATATTTACAACTTTCTCTTTCTTTTTCTTTTCTTCCTTTTTCTCACTTTTTCTTTTGTTTTCTTTGCTTTTTGCTTTCTCTTTTTCACTACTTTCTTTTTCTGACACTTCTTACTCTTTTCATACTCAAATTGCAACCACACAACAATAATAACATTCAATTCCAAGCAACAATCCAAACAAGGGTATGTAAGGTAATATATATGGTATAAAACTCCAATTTGGAGTTGGTCATGGAATTTTGGGTAATGAAACGAAAGGCTAGTATATAGGCTCAAGTGGGTTGACTAGGGAACATATAAAAGGTGAGGTCAAGGTCATATGGGTGATATATCAAAGAGGGCCTATGATCATTTCACAAAGTATACGCAATTCGCGAGTCAAAACAATATATGAAAATCATGCTCAAGTAACACATTTCAATGATGAACTCAATTAATGAACGGTCAATGAAAGAATAAAGACATTACCAACGACTGTAACGTTTTCAATGAGAAAAGAATAGTGTATACACTCACAAATGAAGATAAGTCTCTAATCTCACTCGGTGTAAGTATATACAATGCAGCAAAAGCATACCGAGTTATAAAAACCTTAAGCCAATTCAATATAACAAGAATGGTGCATATGTTCACGGATAAAGTTTAATTCATGAAGGTATTCACAATATCAATGATTTGAGGACTAAAGCCTAATAACTTCTAAAATCGAGAACAAGCATCATTGATTTGTCTATTGGATCGGGTAATTATTGAAATTTATCACTGGAAACAAGGCAAAATGCCCAACAAAGGAGAAAAAAGAAAGAAAATATTTTTCAAATTTTTCAAATTTTTCACAAAAAGGCATACTTAGTAACTAAATGTGAGCAAATCCATGGACTACACATGAAATGGATAGAATATCCTACACCCCCTAACTTAAATGTTGCATTGTCCCCAATGCGTCCATTAAGAACACAACACAAAGAGAGGAAAAGAACGATATTACCCAAAATTGGAGAGATCTCCATAAGCACGAGTCCAATGAAATCTACAAAACAAGTTAGTACCGAGCATAGCAAAAACAAATAACAAAAAGTTAACTAATTACACTAGACTAAATTAAAAGGAAAGAAAAATAGGAAAGAAAGAAAATTAAAAAGCTAACTATTTGCAACCTACTATTTAGGCTTCACACTAACTATACACTAGAAGTCTAAATAGTTGAGGGTCCACCCAAAAAGGGATTTGACTTTGAAAGATCAACGGTGGACCCTCCAAAGCGAACATGCCTCCCGGAAGATATGAATTCCGTTTGAACAACGGAAGGCATGTGGGTGGTGAAAAAAGTGAACCATCGCCAATTTGAAATTTCGGGCGGACGATGGGGGATTTGGATAATAAGGGGGAAAGGTACACTTGAGGTCCAAGAAAAATCGACTCATCTCCCAAAGATTTTTCAAATGGAATGGGAGATGGTGCACACGTGGGGATAACATCCATCGAAAACAAATTCGGTAAGGAGTCCTCATCGGCAAAAAGTGTAGAAGTTTTAAAAGTTTCTACCGACTCATAGGAATCAACCGGTAATTCTAATGGTTCAATGACGGAAAACGTATATGGTGATGAAATAAATTCAATCTCAATCGACTCATCATCGGAAGGAGATTGAATTTCGGGGGAGAAAGATGCACACTCGATGAGAAATTCTTTGAAAAATTGAGGTGAAACACAAGTTTCCACCTCCTCGTTGTTTTGTGCATAAGAATTCATCTCATCGCAAAGTGCTCCTAGTCTCATTCCAGCATCATTTAGGCTTTCCAAACCTTGGGAGTAAAGAAGCAAAGTCTCTTCCAAAGTAGGCTTCCTCGGCTCAAGAGCCTCGGACTCCTCATTTGGTTGAAACTCGTCTTCGAAAGTAATGAAATAAGAATCGTCATTGGATTCGAATAATGAATCCAACTCAAACTCCCAATAACGATTTTCATTCCGATAAATGTTTTCAAGTCTTTCATTTTCAAGAAAATCTTGAAAATGAAAAACTTGAAAACTATCCCCAAAGTATGAATCATTAGAATAACCGTAATAACTATAATAGTAGGACATGATTACCTTGTTGTTTTCAGATGGAGAATCCGAGGAAGAAAGTGAGCAACCGCGAATCAAAGTTTCTTAGCGCTCAAAGTATGCAAATCCTGCAAAAAAGGTTAAAACAAAGAATACAAATACAAAAGGAAAAATACTACGAAATAATAAAACAATTACTATTTAAAACACACTCCCCGGCAACGGCGCCAATTTGATCGAGCGCGAACCGTGCGTCGTGTAATACGCAAATCGTTGTTATCGGTTCGGCGACTCAATGCAAAAGAACCTAAAGTACAGCTACACTTGACAAGCAAGTAAAGCGGTAAGTCGGGTATCGAGAATCCACAGGGAGTTATTAAATTTCAGATGTTAATTGTTTAATTACTTCAAGAATAAAAGTGTAAAAGGTGATAGGTGGTTATGGTGACAAAAGAAAAGAGAAGTTAATGCTAAAATAAAGGAAAGCGAGGATCGGGATCGCATTCTACCAAATAGGTCGAAACAACTACTAACTAGAGTTAAGGCTCGAAAGCAATCTAATCGAGCATTTCCAATTAAGCATAAACATCACACAATAAGGAATTTAAGCCAAAGTTGCGAGATTAAACATTTAACGGAAAATGGTCGCACGCGGATTAAATTCGGATTGTCGCTATAAACTCTAACGTTGCGTGACAAAGAAAGATAAACGCTTAACAATCCAACTTTGATACGCGCGGTTTCAATTAAACGCGATTTTGCACTAAACCTAGTTTTCGGAGCTCGGGGCCCGTAAATGGCGGAAATGAAATCCCGACCCTATTTATCTAAGGGTGCATGGTGAATTAACTAAATTAAACTAATTTAAACTAGAAAACATGAATTAAAGCAATAAAACTAATTATGAAAGCATGAAAGTTATCTAGAAAGCAAGAATAAAGGGAAAACAATCTATATTAAATGAGAGGGAAGATGAATAGTCAATCATACAAACCAAATGGATGTCAAACCAAGATGAATTGAAGAGAAACCAAGCAAAACCCCAAAAACCTAAGCTAAATCTAACCTAAAATCGTATATATGGCTGGTTCTTATTACAAAACCAAAATTTGGCTTATATAGTAAGTTAGAATAAAAGAAAAGAAGAAAGAAAAGAAAAGAAAATATCTGCAGAAAAACAGGGGATCGATCGATCGACCCCTTTGGTCGATCGATCGACAGTATAATTCGTGGCAAAAATAAGAAGAGTCGATCGATCGACCCTTATGGTCGATAGATCGACCAAGCAGGGGCAGCCTGCAATCCTCCCTGTTTTGGCATACAATCCAACGTCGCTCCAGTCGCCGTAACTTTGTCGTTATGCATCGGAATCGCGCACCGTTCGCGGCCACGCGAAGCTAGCGAGGAGAGCTACAACTTATGTGTAGATGTCGGGCCAGGTGCCCAAGCTGTCAAAAGACTAAAATGCCCTTGCGCGTGCGGTTGTGTACGGAAATCGAGCGAAACGCATCCGGACTTCACACTTAGCATCCAAATACCTACAAAAGCTCAATTAACACCTGCGAAACATGTTATCATAGAAATCCGAGGGTTGTCTGGTTAACGAGCATAAATATAGGGAATAAGATACCCGAGGGGGCTAATAACGCGTAGGTTAACGGGTGAAATACGCAATATTTCCGCCGTATCACTTTGTTCAGATCCATATAGTCAACATACATGCAGAATCTTCCTCCTGATTTTAGCATAGGGACGATGTTCGCTAGCCATCTAGGATATTTAACCACACGGATGAAGCCTATATTCAACCGTTTGACCACTTCATATTTGAATTTGAGGCACCACTCAGTTCAGAGCTTTCTCAATTTCTTCATAACATGCTTTCTTTCTGCATGATTAGGAATTTCATGCTGCACTATCTATGGGTCGATGCCAGACATGTCGCTATATAACTGTGGTGACAATTATTGTGCAACACAAATAGATAGGAGAAAAGCAATCACCAAGCAAGAGTAAGGAATATAAAATGACAATCACACGACAAAGGATGTATGTGGTTCGGCAAAGATGTGCCTACGTCCACGGTGGTGCAGTCAGTTTTATTTATATATACTCTGGAGAGTGGTTACAGAGAATACAACCTGTCCTTTGCCCCGGACCTAGGGTTTAATATATACATGTTCATTTTAGTAAGTGGGGGTATTGGACTCCCCCACTCTTCCATTTCTCCCTAGAACGTCCTTTAATGGTAACGTGGGAGGAGACTGGATCATAATCAATTAAGAGATGAGAGGTCTAGACTTTGGGCCGCCAGAATTGGGCTACTCGTCCAGGCCCATCGTCCTAATTTCGGGTACCCACAATTGACCCTAAGTTTGTTGGGCCATGCTTTTGGGCTCAATAAATTTAAATGATTTGCCATAATAGTTTTTTCGTACATTGTGCAACTCTTCAAAAGTTAGGAAACTGATTCTGGCGGCACCCGCTTCGTTGTTCGTGCACTATGATTAGCAACTCTTAAAAGTTTTCTAGAATAGTTACTTTTCGACTGTCGTTTCAACCTTCTCAGCATTCTTCCATTTCCTATGAGCTTTAGCGATTCATACTTTCTTCTCCCAGTCTCCATTTTCATTGCTTCCTTGTCATTTGGGCTCGTGATTCTTTATCGTTCGAGTCAAACTTCCATTTTGTAAGTCTCCTGTGCTTTCTCTTTGTACTTTTTCTGTGAATTGGTAGTTTTCTAGGGTTTTCCCATGGCAAAGATTGGGAATAGGTCGGTCTCCGAGTTTAGAAAGTTGTATAACATCCTAGAGTGGGTAGAGATTGAGTGTTGCGACTCCCCCTAGAAGCGTTAGAGAGATAGATGACGCCCATTGGATCCACATTTTGTTGCTTTCCCAAGGGGGACTCACTTTTCCGCCCAACGATTTGTTCTTGCATTTCGTTGGTTATTTTAGTATCGTTCCTGCACAGTGTTCGCCCAATGTGTGGAAGATAATTAATGGCGTCCATAGAACAAATCCGTTGTATGGCACTAAGATAGGGCTCGCCGAGGTCTGTTTTTGCTACTCTTTTTCTCGAACTAGCACTGGTGTCCTCTATCTCAAAGCTAGGAGCCCTGACAGGGTATTGGTAGTAAAGCTACCTGATTCCCATAAGGACTATTGGCAAGAAGGTGTCCTTGTTAGAAACTGGAAATTTTCTCCCCAGTTTGAAGGGTCGAGGTCTGAGAGGTTCTCTGTTCCCTTTTATGGGGAAGAATACATAGGTAGACTTTTCTCTGATCTTTCAATTTTTGTTGATTTGTGATCTTTCTGATTTTTCTCTATTTTTTTTCTATTTTTTCTCCAGCGAGGTCGAAAAACTTGGAACCTGCTCTCAGTGAGGTTCGTCTCTCTGAATTGGTCAAGGCCTGGACTATCAGGGAGCCTTTAGCTGATGGCGAGCACCCCCGATTCGCTGCCTTTCTGCTTGAATATAAGAACGTTGGATACAATTTTATAGCGAGGCCGATGGACAGTATCCCTGAGTTTGATACCTCCAAAGAGACTGCTGCGGATCCTATCCAGTTGGACGAGGAGGAGAGCAACTCTGAAAGTGATATCGTAGGTGGTACTGGTGGCACTTTGGGTGAAGGGAGCTCTAGTAATAGCAGTTCTTCTGAACGTGGGGAAGTTTTTGAAGCTCGAGAGTCGTCGAGCACATCTAGTAGTTCGAGCGAGGAGATGGTTCCTCCAAGAAAGAATTTAATTCTGGACGATGATGACGAAGATCACGTGCTCCTCGCTCAGAGTTCAAAGAAGCATAAGTCTATCTCTGGGGCCGTGGTTACTGGTTCTAGGTCTTCTGCTCAGGAGCAGGAGAATAAGAGGAAATAAGAAGAGCAAATGAGAGAGATAGAGAGAGAAAAAAGGAAGAAGATGGAGGAGAGGAAGAAGATAGAGAATCAGAAAGAGGAGGAGAGGAGGAGGATAGAAGCGAGGATGAAGGATGGGCAGGCCTTAGTCCCGTTGTCTGCACTGCCCGAGGGGGCTTCTGTTGCAATTTCTCCTCAGTTGGCCCCCGCGCTTCTCGAGAGAGCGGTTCTTCCTGCTGATCGCCAAAGGGCGCTTGGGTCTGATCAACTGGACCTACAGGCTAGCTAGAGGCTGGCTTTGGTAAGACCATCTCTTTTCTCCAATGTTTTAATGAATTCCATCATTTTCTTCTTCTAATGTCTTCTTCTTCTTGCAGTTTGTGATCGACTTTGCTGTGCTCTTTCGTTCTCGGGATGAGCTGGTGAAGAGAAATGGTGAACTGGAGCAAAAAAATAAAGCCTTGAGGTTGAAGGGTACAGAGCTCGAGGCTATTTTTAAGGCCGTTGATGCTGCTCGGATATCATCCGATCTGGCTCTTGCTACTGCCAACCGGGAGAAGGATGCAGAAGTTAAAGAGTTAAAAGAGCTGCGGTAAGCCTACGACCTGGTTTGCTCGAGCAAGATGGCTATCGTGGAAGAGAACAGAGTGCTGTCTGAGGAGCTAAAGAAGAAGGAGTCTGAGGCAGTCACTGCCAAGGAAGACTCATATAATTCTAGTTGGGCTGTAGCATACGAGGATGTTAAAGTTCAGATAGGCTATATTAGCCATCTGAACTTCAAGAAGGGCTGGAACAAGGCCCTCATAGCTGCCGAAGTGGATATTGCATCTCTTCTGTTCGATGAACACGATCCAGGGCCGAGGCCAGTTGTAGATGAAGTCCCTGCCCCAGCTATCGAACGTGCTGATCCTGTCCCCTAGACAATCCCTACTGACGTTTCCCTTGTTGAGGCGACAGAGGTTACTCCTGCTGAGGGCGGTGCTCTTGCTGATGCTGATAAAGGGAAGAAGCCATCGACTTCTGGGCAACCTGAGGTTGCTAATTAGTTTTTACTTCTAAGACTACCTTGTACTTTTGCTTTTTTTCTTGTAAATTTTCTTTTTGTTGCTCGATGTACTTTTAACCCTTATTAATGAAAAGGTTTGTTTTTCTCAGTGAATTGATTTGTCTTTTTCTCTCCCTTGCCCTTTTATTACTTGTAGTTGATTGATGTTGATGATTATATTCCTGCCACTTCTCAATTGGGAAGGATGCTGGGCCCCGATGTAACCTCCGAAGTTTGTCACACTTTTGTGAGGATCTGCAAATCTCTGCGACTGAGGAACAAGCGCTTTATAGAGCAAATTGAGCTCGTCGCCAAGCTGAAGGACAGGCTTTAAGAGATGGAGGATATTGGTGCCTCCGTCCAAGAGGAGGTTAATGTGCTGAGAGCGAAGCTGTTAGAGGCTTCTGAGATCAATCAAGTTGGGGAAGTTCTTTAGCAGGAGAATGAGGCTTTGAGGAGAGAGGTCTCACGAATTAGGGATCATGTGCCGAGCACTGCTCCAGTAGTATTACGAGGTTCTTCCTCATTGCGAGCTAGAATTGGCCAGGGTGATGTGCCTCCTGCACTGCAGGGTTCTTCTCTTTCAGTTATTTCGTGAGCTCGCAGGAACACCAGAGGTTCAGCTAGAGAAATGGAGGAGCTTCGTGATGATGTTCAGCGAGCGTATGTGATTGTTGCTGGGCTCCAGAGGGATGTTACTCGGCTGCGGCACCTGTTTAAAAAAGGACCTCGGCGAGTATGGGCCGACGATTACGACCAGAGCTGGCAAGATGCTCCGAATAGGCTTACTGAGTTTGAGGAGCTCGCTTTCATCAGGGGGTGGTTGAGTGCATTTAGGGATATGCAAGTTCCAAGGAACTCAATGCTTTGGTATCGCCATTAGATCTCCCCTTCCACTCGGATGCCCAATCCCTTTCGGAGAGATGATCAGTGGATACCCATTGATGCCATCCCTCGGCAACTATTGGAGTCGAATGCTAACGAAGTTGAGGAGGGGTTAGCCCCTCATCCTGATGATGGCCGAAGAGCCCAAGTGGCTGATTACCTTGCTCAGAGGCCTCATCCTCATTAGGATTTTTCTAGTAGTTTCTCTGTATTTTTTGTAGTGTAAATTCTTTGGGCGAGTTCTCCGACTAAACATGTATCACCATTGTTGTAATTATAGTGGATTAATAAAATTTATGTTTTGGGCTAATTTAACCGTCTAAATAAGTGCATTATATTTTCCATGTTCTTACTCCCTCGTGATCTTCTAAGTTTATATTATCACGTAAGTGTCCTCCCAGTCCAGTATAACGCCAAGATACCACTGTGCACCACTTTACCTTTTAGGTCATGTCGTCACACTTCCTTAGGCCTAAGTGTGGCAATTGTCGAGGGCACACCTGTTGTTGGATGTTCCATCCGATCATGATTTTATTTAACCAAAGAAGGTTTGGTGACCAGTTTAGATTTGGCCATATTGCCTAAGGATCTCCTGTAGGGCTTCATATATTGCGAGGGGCAATGTCAAGAGGTCTTTCGTGTTTCATAATGACAACCTGAGGAGGGAAAATTCCTTGCTATGGCGTAATGATCAATGTGCCTGTCATTTGAAAAAGATGTGCGATAAAGCTTATATATCTGTTACTTATCAGAATGCAATCGTTAAATAACTTTCATTAATGACAAGGAAAATGAACTTCCAGTTCTACGACAAAAGAATAAAAGAAAGATCTAAAAATAGAATTTCTTGAGATTGGCTGCGTTCCATGCTCGGGGTATTTCTCTGCCTTCCATCGTTTCCAAGTGATAGGTGCCCTGCAGATTGTCTCTTGTTATCTTGAAGGGTCCTTCCTAGTTTGGCCCTAGCTTGCCGTTCGATGGCTTCACTGCACTACCTAGGACTTTCCTTAGGATATAGTCCCTAACTCGGAATGTCCTTGGGTTGACCTTCTTGTTATAGTGCCTCGCGAGCTGTTGCTAATAGCTCGCAAGTTTTACTAGGGTTAGCTCTCGGTGCTCATCGGCTAGGTCTAGTTCGGCGAGCAATGCTGAATCATTATGGCCTTGGTCGACAAGGATGGACCTCATTGTTGGCAAGCCTGCTTCTAATGTGATGACTGCTTCTATCCCATATGTTAGTGAAAATGGGGTTTCCCCTGTTGCTCGTCGAGGAGTGTTTCGGTAAGCCCATAGAATATGTGGTAATTCATTTACCCATGCGCCTTTACCTCGTTCCAATCGCTTCTTTAACCCGTCGATCAGAGTTTTATGGAAGCCTCGGCTTGGCCATTGCTTTGAGGATAGGCTACCGAACTGAAATGGTGTCTGATTCCATGCTTGTCGCAAAAACTTTGAAAGGAGCCGCTCTCGAACTGCATTCCATTATCGGTGATGATGGTTCTAGGGATGCCAAAATGAGTGATTATATTTCTCCATATGAATCTTATCATATCTGCATCTCGAATGTTCTCTAGGGGTTTCGCCTCGATCCATTTTGTGTAGTAGTCAGTTACAACCAATAGATATTTGCGATTGCCGGGGTGGTAGGAAGTGGTCCCATGATGTCAATTCCCCATTGGGCGAATGGCCATGGGCTAGACAGGGATTTTAGGTCGCTAGCAGGTTGGTGGCCTATAGGAGCGTGAAGGTTACATTTCAGGCACTTGTGGACATATATCCCAGAGTCCTTTTGCATATATGGCCATCAATAGACTTCCTTCATTGCTCGAAAAGCTAAAGACCTTCCTCCGATATGGCTACCACAGACTCCTTCGTGAAGCTCATGCAACACTTTCTCGATATTTCCTGGGTGAACGCATTGAAGGTAGGGCCCGGAGAATGATCTCTTATACAAGTTGCCCTCTGGAGATAAGTGAAAGCGAGCAGCTTTGACTCTTATCTAGTGGGCGGTTTTCTTATCATTCGGGAGTGTGTCGTTCTTCAAATAGTTCCTTAAGGGGTCCATCCAGCTGGGAGCTGATCCTACCTGGAGTACCTGTTCCAAGTCTGGTGGTTTGTTGTCACGGTTGATGCTCGAACGAGTGAGGAAATCGATTGGGATGGTTCTTTTTAGGTCGGAGTCGACTGCCAAACTCTGGGCTGCTAGGGTGTCAGCATGGCTGTTCTGCCCTCTGGGAAACTGTTGGATATTGATCTCTTCGAAGCTCGCCATTAGTTTTTTTATTAAGGCGAGGTAAGATGCCATTCTTTCATCTTTTGCATTGTAGTATCCACTTATCTAATTGGAGACTAATTGGGAATCGCCGAACACCTGTAAATGTTTTGCCCCCAAAGTGCGTGCCTTCTGGAGGCCGGCTATTAAGGCTTCGTATTCTGCTTCGTTGTTGGAGGCTGCAAATACAAGCCTAATTCCTTGTTCAAGGATTATATTCTCTGGGGTAATGAGGACAGTGCCTACCCCTGCCACTTTTGAGTTGGAGGCTCCATCAACAAACAGTTTCCAGGTTTCCTCTATCGCGTGGTTCTCTTTTTACCTTGCTGGTTGAGGCTGGTTGGAAGGATCCTCGCCCGTGAATTCGGCTATGAAATCAACAAGGATCTTCCCCTTGATTGTGTTCCTTGGTTGAAATTAGATGTCAAATTGCCCGAGCTCGGCTGACCATTTAGAGAGTCTGCCCGACAAATCCGCTTTCCTCAGGATTGCTTTAAGGGGGTGCGATGTAAGGATGATTACAGTGTGGGCTTTGAAATAGTGCTTCAGCTTCCTCGAAGCCACTACTAGTGCAAAGGAGAGCTTTTCCAGTGGTAGGTACCTCTGCTCGGCGTCCAGTAGGGTCTTGCTCGCGTAATAAACAGAGTGCTGGATTCGTGCAACCTCGCACATTAATGCAGAACTGATAGTGTGGTTGGAAACGAAGAGATACAAGTACAAAGAATCTGTTGGTCGTGGTATGACGAGTAGTGGTGAAGAGCTTAAGTAAGCTTTGAGTTCAGCCAATGCCTGCGAGCAATCTGGGCTCCATTCTACCGTTTTGTTCCCCTTTAGAAGCTGAAAGAAAGGCTTGCATTTCTCGGAGGATTTAGAGATTAAGCAATTTAAGGCAGCGAGCATACCAGTGAGCTTCTGTACGTCCCGGATTGTTCGAGTAGGTTGAACCCTGTTAATTTCATCGATCTGGTCTGGGTTAGCCTCTATGCCTCTCTTACTGACCAAGTATCCAAGAAATTTTCCTGACTGGACACCGAAGGAACACTTGCTCGCGTTAAGTTTCATTCGGTAATTCCTGAGGATTTAGAAGGTGTTTGACAGGTTCGAGAGGTGGTTTTATTTCTTCTTTCTTTTAATGAGTATGTCATCGATGTAGACCTCCATGGTGTTTCCTATCTGGTTCTTGAACATCTTGGTGACCAGCCGCTGATAGGTTGCCCCTGCATTGTTGAGCCCAAAGGGCATTACCTTGTAGCAGTATAATACAACTGTCCTGATGAATGCTGTTTTGTCTTGGTCTGGGGCATATAAGGGGATCTGATGATACCCTGAGTATGCGTCCAGAAAACTCATTCGCTCATGAGCTGCAGTGGCGTTTACCAGTTAGTCTATTTTTGGGAGGGGGAAACTGTCTTTAGGGCACGCTCTGTTGAGGTCAGTGAAGTCGATGTAAACTCTCCACTTCCCGTTGCTTTTTAGAACTACTACTGGGTTGAATAACCACTTGGGGAATTATACTTCCCGTATGGATCCTGCATCCAGCAGTTTTTCAACTTCTTTTTCCATCGCCTTTGCCTTCTCGGGTGCAGTTCTCCGTGCCTTCTGCGTGATTGGTTTAAAGGTGGGATCGACGTGCAACTGATGACATACCATACTAGGATCGATTCCAGGCAGCTCGTATGGTTACCATGCGAAAACATCTACGTTACGTCTCAACAGAGTTGTCAATTCCTTCCGTTCCTGGTCAATGAGAGATGCTCCAATCAAAAAGACTCTGTTACTGTCACCATCTCCAGCCGTAACTTCTACCAGGTCTTCAACGACCCACTCGGAGGGGAGGAGCCTGGTCTCCTCTACTCCAGGTCTATAGTACTTTAATTTCTATTTAGAAGGTGTCAGACCTTCTTTGACTTTCTCGCTAGGCTGATCGGCCTTCTTCTATGGCCTTGGTCGGATGGCTGCTATGAAGTACCGTCTTGCCATCGCTTGATCACCGTGGATCTCCATTACTCCTCGCTCGGTTACGTACTTGAGTTTCTGATGGTAGGTCGAGGAGACTGCTTTCATTGCATGGAGCCATCCCCTGCCAATGATGGCTTGGTATGGCGAGTCGATGTCCACCACCAAAAATTTAATCATCTTGGAGACGTTTCCCGCACGTACCGGCAGTACAATCTTTCCCAGGGGCATAGTTATTTTTCCTGCGAATCCAACTAAAGGGACAATAGCTTTCTTTAGGTCGGCGACGCTTAACTTCAATTTTCTGAATAAGTCGAGATACATTACATCGGACGAGCTTCCTTGGTCGACAAGCAACTTATTGACGTCAAAGTTAGCTATCCCGAGGGTAATGATCAGATCATCGTGATGTGGGGTTCTCACTCCCACTAGATCTTCATTTGTGAAAATAATATGCTTATTATAGTTGACATCATCTGCTCATCGACGCTTTCCTGACTGTGATTTGGCTGGATCGATCTGAAAATCTTGCATCACCACTGTAAGTTTCTTCATCTCCATTCGAGCTGAATTTCCTTGGATCTGCTAGGCATCAGATGCCCCGTGAATTACCGCGAACTCATGTCCAGCGTCATCTTTAAGCACGTTGTTAGGTCTTGCCTTTTTATTGGCATCCACTTTTTCTGGCTTTTTATCGACAAAATCGTTCAAATGCCCGAACTGGGCTAGCTCCTCGAGGTGAGACTTAAGAGCTTTGCAATGCTCAGTCTTATGTCCTCCTTCTTTGTGAAAGGCGCATCTCAGCGCGTTGTTCCTCTTCTTGGGATCTCCTCCCATATTCTGGGCCACTTAATGAATGGCTCGTCTTTGATCTTTGCAAGAATTTTGTAAATTGGTTCTTTGAAAACGGTGTTGACCGCCTGAAATGCTTTCGACGCGTCATTATTGCCTCCATTTTTGGAGCCATTTTCCCCCATTCTTTCCTCCTTTCTTTTGGTTCTCAGTTTTGTCACTACCCTTGGTAGTGAGTTTAGCTCGACCGTTTTCTCCTGTACTGAGGCGGGTGACATCTTCCACCTTAGCGTACTTCTCGATGCGAGCCATTAGGTCATCAATGGTCATAGAAAAGAAGAGATGGGTAGACCAATTTTGAAAGAGGCCATTGCTACTTGCTTCGAGCAATCTTCGACCTCATTGAATAACTCCTAGTACCTCTTTGCATAGACTCGAAAGGTCTCTTGAGGCGTTTTCTTCATTGTCAGCAAAGCATCCATCCTTTTGGGATGGGAGTTACTAGTAATGAATCGGGCCGTAAAGAGCTCGGCCAAGGATTTGAAACTCCTGATGGATCAGTGGGGGAGCCTTTCAAACCACTTGTGCGCTACGTCATGCAGGGTCGAGGGAAAAATTCGGCACATTAGTGCATCCCGGTGGTTCCAGAGGGTCATGGCCTACCGATACTGCCTAGCATGATCAATGGGATTAGTCTTACCGTCATATATCTTGAACCTTGGAATGGAAAATTTCTTGGGGGCTTCTTCCTCTTCAATTTCCCTCATGAAAGGTGATTTCATCTGGGTTTTGAGAGCTCGCCTGGCGAGTTCTCGGGTCGATCTGGTACCGTGGTGGGAAGGATGTTGGTGCATCTCCCTACGGACTAGATTTCGTAAAATCTCATTGCTGCGAGTAGGGCTCTGGTAATGGTGAGTTTTTCGCAGCTGCTCGCGTAGGTAGTCGTCTGATTCGTTTCCCTTAACCTTTTGGGATTCTCGCCTAGGGCTCCTTCCTTGGCTGTGAGAATTGGTAGCCCGAGGACTAGGAGTGCGGTATGGACGTCTCCTGGTATTATGATGGATCTCTCTCTCTCCAATCTTTCTAGTCTTCATTTCAGGCGAGCATTCTCAGCCTTGTGTCTGCGAGAAGACTCCCTCTGCTCGTGGAGCCTTGCCTCGTATGCATCAATCAGTCTGGATATCTGCGTGGACCTCGCTGGTCCTTGGATTTCTTCTGAGGCTGGCCTTTCTAGGCGAGCCCTTTGATCTGAACGTTGAACTTCAGATATAATCCTACGAGGAACAGGTGGTTCTTGAATATCCCCTGCCTGGGTAGCATTGCTACTGTTACCAGACATTTTAAACTCCTTTTTTGGTGTGGGTTTTTCTCAGGGAAGATAAACGTTTCCCACAGACGGCGCCAATTGTGGTGACAATTATTGTGCAACACAAATAGATAGGATAAAATCAATCACCAAGCAAGAGTAAGGAATATAAAATGACAATCACATGACAAAGAATGTACGTGGTTCAGCAAAGATGTCCCTACATCCACGGTGGTGCAGTCAGTGTTATTTCTATATACTCCGGAGAGTGGTTACAGAGAATACAACCTTTCCTTTGCCCCGGACCTAGGTTTCAATATATACATGTTCATTTTAGTAAGTGGGGCTTTTGGACTCCCCCACGTCTTCCATCTCTCCCTAGAACCTCCTTTAATGGGAACGTGGGAGGAGACTGGATCGTAATCAATTAAGAGATGAGAGGTCTAGACTTTGGGCCGCCAGAATTGGGCTACTCGTCCAGGCCCACCGTCTTAATTTCGAGTACCCGCAATAACCATGCAATGACGTCCATGATTTCTTTCAAGAGTTATTTAAATTGCGATCGCTCATGCTCAATGAGGGTAGACCTTATCCTAATATCGCGCGGATTGCTATTAGAAACGAGGTTAATAACAATTGTCTCATCATCGTTAGTTTGAAAGTGGTTAGGTTGTTTAATTTTTTCCTTATTGAGATCAGTTAAGAATTGTTCATTTATTAGATCATTTTCACCATTTATTTGATTTGAATAATCAATGCAACTAATGTAAGGCAAAACATGATACTTAAATTATTTATTCATTTCATTAGAAATATTTTTTGGAAATACAACATTGAGAATCTCATCGAAATAAACCGCATTTTTATTGATATGAGTAACAAAAAAAATGAGGGATAAATTTTAGTTCAGCTTGCAATGGGTAAATAAAGGGGTTTAGGATGGCTAGAGAGAGGTTGATAGCAACACTATGCCAGTTAAGGAGTGACTTTTCAATGAGGATAATCTTTACAGAGGGGTAAAGAAACTCATCCTTAATATGGATCACACAGAGATGGAGCCCTAGTGTGTGGCAACCAAATGTCTCATTGATGTCACTGCTCTCAAAACTTTCAATGCTTGAAGGTCTTGAATCTGCATATTTGATGGTCAAGGGTTTCACCTTATTCTTTGGGTTTTCACTCCAGGTGATCTTGTCTTCAAAGAAGATTTCTAATTCGGGTTTCACTTCTTCTCAAAAGGATCGTACCACTGTCTAAGGAAATCACTAAAAAGGAAACCCTATTATTCCTTGGTAAAATGCCCATTTAAGGATTCTCCTAAGATAACCTCTTTCTCTTCAAGACCATCTTCTGATACGGCTACTGGAGGACCATGAGTTCAGTTAGTGATGGTTGGTAACCCAGATCGCAGGAGGAAGCTTCATTCATAACTTTCGATTAAATAATCCCCTGTTCATGGTGACATAGCCGTATTTCGGGCATAAAATCCATATTCTTGAACATCTGGATCACATTGACGTTGCCATGTGCGTCGTGCTTTGGGCATACTCTGTCATTGAAGTTATCCCCTGCTGGGATAGGAAGTGGATTAATCTTAAAATCTGAGAGGAGCATGTCATTAGCCCCATATTGGATCTCTAAAATAGGTCTATTTGTGACGATGCCACTCGAGTTATAACCGTCCCTAATGATAGTGATGACCTAATTATTGGCAAAGAATTTTAGCTTCTGATGGAGGGAGGAGGACACTCCTCTGATACTATGAAACGAAGGCCGACCAAGGAGCAAATTTAAAATAGGTTGGTATATCGATGACCTGAAACTCAATTTGTGGGTATATAGGGGCAACCCTAGTGTGAGATTTATTGAACCCACGACTTCTCGGTGGGTGCTGTCATAAGCATGCATGAGAATAGAAGCGGGGGTGAGATAACTGACTGTTATCCCAAGACAATAGAGAGTTATCAATAGATAGACATTCAAAGTGAACCCGTTATGGATAGGTGCCAATGAAACTGTCTTTCCCATAAATTCCATCTATATTTTGAGAGCATAATTAAGGTCATGACAGATCTTAGGAATTTCTTCATCGACAAAGGAGACGAGACTCATCGAATTCAGAGATCCAACCATGTGGATGACTTTTTCAGGGGTAAATATAGAAAGAACTGTGGGTCATATGAGGAGCTTGATTAAAGAATTTCTATGAAACTGGGAGAACATTAAAAGCTCCCATAAAGTGATGTTAACTTGGGTCTTCTTGAGATGTTCATGATTTTTACTTTCTTTGACCAACATCTCTGGTGTCGGGAGTTGTTCAGAAACTCCTATCCCTTTATTTATACGCATGCTCATTGATGGAAGAATAGAGTCTTTGTAGTATTGCCCTAACCGAGTCATGTGATTTATGTATGTTGAGAAGAATAGAAACCCTATTTCCTTGTCCACTTTCTATAATGACGGATACTTCATTAATTTTGATAGTAACTCTTCAAAAAAAATCATCCCACATAAGGAGGCTACCGTGTCCATGTTCCCACTATTTGGTTCATCATCTAAGTTATATGAAGGGTCTGAGTCATCTCCCCACCCGGTGGCAGTAATATTTTCTCTCCATGATAAACATATACATTCTATGAGTTCAACTTCTTTGTCGTATACATATTCCCACTCAACGCATGAGTGTTGGAAATAAGGAACTAGGTATTCCTTGAACCTTAGGATGATGAGCATTCTAAGAGATGTACATATTTTCTGGAAGATGTACATACTTTTTATCCTTAACAAACTCATTGGACATGACCTGCACAATAGTGTCTAAATTGAATTCCTCTGTTGACACAAACTAATTGTTTGATTGTAGGGCCCATTCCCGATCTTTCATGTATATATAACTAATTCTTTCACAACTGTCCTCTTCGAGGGACATCCTTAGTAGTAGTTCCATCCCAAAGTCTCTGAGTTGATTCTAAATAGCAGGTACCTCAACGCTCCCTATTTCTGAACGGGGTTAAACGGAGATGTGGGCCCTTATCATGAGAGATAAGGCTCAATCTAGTGCATTTTCTTGGTGCAAAAGTAAAATGAGATAAATTTTGAGGGATTGAGGGAAACTGACAGATAGAGCAGGTGTATTGGTGAGTCAAATTATGTTGGAAGGATTAATATCTGGATTCTTATTTAGAAGAATGGCATTCACATCATCACGGTGTGCTGATAGAGGGTTATGAGTAGTATTTGGTTTAGGTTAGATGAAGGAGCAATGACCCCTTATCAGTGAGGCCTTGAATGGAGTTCTCTAGGTTAAACATTGGTCAGTAATGTGCTTTATAATTTTATGGAAATTAAAATGAGCATCATGCTTGAAGTTCCTTGAAAGTCGTTCAGGTAATAGGTGAGGATGCAAAGGCTTAATGAGGTTTCGAGATAGGGGATCTTGGTAAACCTTTGAAAGGGGATCATGGAGCTCGGTACAGTACCTTTTGACTATTGTAGGACGATTTATGGGTGCCCATGGTGTAACAGGCTGAGAAATTTCATTGATGTCCGAGACAATAGTGTTAGCTGACTTGTCAAACTTATAAGGAATAAACTGTCTTATTGGCATCTTTGGCTCCGACAAGACTTTCATACTGATAACACCTTATGCTATCTCGAGCCCTTCCTCTTGAAGGGCTCTAAAATGAGGGTATTACTAACCTCCCTAAAAATTTCAGATATGTGGAAGGAAAATTTTCTTTGTAAGGCTCACTTGTTCTTCCTCGAAATGTCAATTTGTCATGATAGCAAATTTTTCTCTCCACCTACTGATAAAGTTGGTGATTGATTCCTTGGGATTCTTCTTGAGTAACTCAAGGTCACGAAGAGTGACTTCTAACTCCTCATTGTATTTGTATTGAGTCATAAATTCTTGGGTTACATCCTCCTAACTACGAATTCAGAATTCTTCTAGCGATAAGAACCATCGAAAAGAGTCTCTTTAAGGGTTTGCTAGAAAATCTATGTTATTATTTCTTTTGAATCTCCAAGTAGAGTCATAGAACAATAATAGCTATGAAGATGTATAATAGAAGGTACCCTACCTCCAAATTTTTTTATGTTTGGCATTTTGAAAAATTTTGGCAATTCGGATTTTGGTTAAGGAGATATAGTGGTGTATTCCATGAAGTTCCCTGAGATCAACATGAATATGCATTAGCAAATTAGACCCTAGTTGGGTGAGGTTAGCCATCAACTATTGAGCCGGCGATGGCCCATTAGCAGTTGGGAGACGCAGGACATGAGGGACTTATTGATACTCTTCTAGAAACCATATCTATTCTTGTGCTTGCTGACCCACGTCATAGGGGAAGACGATGTTAGGCTCGGGAACCTTGGGCTTTTGAAATTTTATTTCCATGCATCTCTTCAAAATTTTCTTGAAGATTATCAATCTTTTCACTAAGTTGAGCGAGGATTATCATTAGGTATGGCTGAACATTAGCATTTTGATCAAGCTTCTCAATGAAATTCCTCGGAGGGAGTGTTCGACTACCATGGAGGAAGCAGAGTAGGTTGTAGATCTATGAGGTGCTTTAATAATGGATCTGAGGTAATAGGAAGTCAAGCCAAAACTAGGGTAAGCTATTGCACCTGCGAGGGGAAGATTTTTTTACTGATGAAGGACATTTTTAATATTTTTGTAAAAAAGGGAGAAAATATTTTTCGGTATTTCTCTTCAAGAGAGAAAAAGAAATTCCCAATTGTAGTTGTTGTTATTATTATTATTATTATTATTATTATTATTATTATTATTATTATTATTATTATTATTATTATTATTATTATTATTATTATTATTATTATTATTATTATTATTATTATTATTATTATTATTATTATTATTATTATTATGTTTCACTTATATTATGTTTCACCTAGGATGCAAGTGAAATGCTGAACATGACCCGTATGGGAAAAAATAGGGTACGCAATGTAAAAGACGGGTTGCCATGATTCTAGACTCATGTACAGGGTCTTGTTTAAAAAATAGGAGAAATAAAGAAAAATTCAGGGAGCAAAACGACCAAAATTTTTGACAAAGTTTCTCTTTGAAACTGACAAACTAAGTATGATTGTCCTAGGGTAGGCGCCTGTATGAGATTGATCCATTAGAAGGTCAGCAGGAAGGTCCTCCCATTTGGCATGATTTCCATGATATAATAAGGGAAATCATCCAACGATATGTGTGGATAATCCCTTTGATATATCTAGGTGTACGTGAATTGCTTCACAATATCCCTCATAGAGAGGATACGTGTGAGAGAAAATTTGATATTCTCGACGTACATGAGTGATATCCTTGCTATATACCTTCCATTGTGAGTTCATTCAAGTGGTACTATGCAAGGGATCGTTCGATATACGTCGAAGGTACTAGGCGAATGAAAGTTGGGAATGATATTGCTTAGGTTAACCGCGCTTTGTATGATCGAAACCTATCTCGAAGTGACCCCCTAGTACGGGACAAATTTTGATCAAAATGTAGTGCTCGCGTGAAGTAGTTTGCAAAATACATGAGTCTTAATTAGTGTTTAATGGTGAGTTTTATATATGCTAAGCGGGATAAGTACTAATACTAAGCATAAGGTAAAGTATTGGAATATTCATGAGCGACATGTGATACGGGAGCTAGGCAAGGAGAGTAAAGGTAGGAAGTATGTACATAAAGCATAGAGCATATACAAAGAATGATCACTACACCGTATATCATCAGGGTCGTGGTTTTGGCCTATAGCCATCACTATGGGTCACAGTTTCGGGACGATATTAAGCGTGGAAAAATTTGGGAGAACCCGGGTCATGGTCCATACCCGCAACCATAATATCATGGGGAATCGCAGTCCATGCCTAAGACACAGAGGATATAATTTTGTTCACAATCAGTACCCATGGCCACAGTACCACGAGGGGTCATGGTTGGTCACGGTAAAAAATCGTGACCCCAAATTTTTTCATTTAAAAAAATAATTGGTCACATTTTAAAGTAAACATGGGGTCATGCTTTTGGATCGCGACCAAAAATTTGTGTTAATTTAAAAAAAATATTTCATGACCAAATAGTTTTTTTTTCATATTTTGCATCCTAAAAATACCTATACATTTTTCAAACCGGTTTACATTTCCATAAATAAATTTTTTACCGATATGTAATAAAAGTTAACTGATGCATGCTTGTGTGAATATGTAATAATACAACACAAGTTAACTAACGTATGTTTGCGTAAATAGTAATAAAAAACAACACATGCTTCCGTGAATAGTAACATAACAAAAAAATACAACACATGTTTGCGTGAATATATACAACAAAAATAAAAATATAATGAGTGCTTGCATGAATATGTTCCAAATGTTCCGTCTCCATTGAGGCCTGTAAACAAAACTTCAAAATGTCTTAAGTAGTAACTAACAAAGGACTTGAATCCCAAAAATAACTTTGGAATGCCTACGGAGCCAAAAATAAATTCCACGAAGTTCGTAAGATGAGTAACGTTAGGAATTAACCCATAATTCAAATATAGAGTGTCTCTTTTGCTTTATGAAAATTTATGTCAAATGCGTTGAAAGTGTAGAAAATTGTGAGGATAATCCAAATTGGGAATTGTGCTATGGGCCCTTTTTTGTTTTTTTATTTACGATAATATATATGAATGCATAATTTTGAGAACACTCCAAATAGGGTTTTTTTGCATTTTCTCCCTTCAACATCATGTTTGTTCCTAAGTATAATTATTTACAAGTTTTGATCATGTTCTCGTACCGAGAGTCTCATAACTATGCGATCATTTGCATTGTGTTACGTTGGTCCCGTGTGAGATTCTTGTGCCTCGTACGGGACCGTTTGGGGGTTGTTTTGAATTTTTTCCCTTCAACGGAATATTTTCAAGGCTAAGCCTAAATATTTGAATGTTTTGGTCACATTCTCGAACAGTGAGCCTCATGACTATATGGTTAGTTGCTAGGTATTATGTTGGTCTCGTGCGAGGTGTTTGTGCTTTTCACGGGACCATTTGGGGGTTGTTTTGCATTTTCTCTCTTCAACGACATGTTTTCAAGTCTAAGTTTGCAAGTTTTCGTCATGTTCTCCAACCAGGAGTCTCGTGACTATGTGATTAATTGCTACTTATTATTTTGGTCTCGTGTATGGTGTTCGTGCCTTCTACGGACCATTTAGGGATTGTTTTACTTTTTCACCCTTCAACGACATATTTTGAAGACTAAGTCTAACTATTTGCATGTTTTGGTCATGTTCTAAAATAGGAAGTCCTGTGACTACGGAGTTAGTTGCTATGTATTACGTTGATCCCGTGCGAGGTCTTCGTGCCTCCAATGAGGCCATTTAGGGGATGTTTTGCTATTTTGCCCCTTAATCGGCATGTTTTCAAGCCTAAGCCTAACTATTTGAGAGTTTTGGTCATTTTCTCAAACCTGGAGTTCTATGACTAAGAAGTCAATTGCTAAATGTTACGTTGGTCCCGCACGAGGTGTTTGTGCCTCATGCGGAGCAATTTAGGGTTTGTTTTGAATTTTCACCCTTCAATGGCATGTTTTCAAGCCTAAGTTTAACTAGTTTCAAGTTTTGATCATGTTATCGAACAGGGAGGCTCGTAACTACATGGTTAGATGCTAAGTATTACCTTGGTTTCGCGCGAGATCTTCGTGCCTCGTACGGGGCCATTTGGGGGCTGGTTTGCTTTTTTTCCCTTCAATAAGGTGTTTTAAATTCTAAGTCCAACTATTTGCAAGTTTGGGTCACGTTCTCAAACCGGTAGTCTCGTGACTACATGGTCAGTTGATACATGTTACATTACTCCCGTGCAAGGTGTTTGTGCCTCCTGTTGGGTTATTTGCGGCTTATTTTGCGTTTCCCCCCTTCAACGACATGTTTGAAGCCTAAGTTTAACTATTTGCAAGTTTTGGTCATGTTTTTGATCTAGGTGTCTCGTGGCTATGAGGTTAGTTGCTACGTGTTACATTGGCCCTTTCGAGGCGTTCATGCCTCCTACGGTGCAGTTTGGGAGCTATTTTGCATTTTTTCTCTTCAACGGAATGTTTTCAAGCCTAAGTCTAACTATTTGCAAGTTTTGGTTATGTTCTTGAACTGGTAGTCCTGTGATTACCTGGTCAGTTGTAATATGTTATATTGGTCCCGTGTGAGGTGTTCGTACCTCCTGTTGGGCCATTTAGGGGTTGTTTTGCGTTTTCTCCCTTCAACGACATGTTTTCAAGCCTAAGTCTAACTATTTATAAGTTTTTGTTATTTTCTCAAGCCAAGAGTCCCACGACTATGCAGTCACTAGCTACGTGTTACGTTGGCCCCTTGGGAGGTGTTCGTGCCTCCCACGGGCCCGTTTGGGGGTCGTTTTGCAGTTTCTCCCTTCAACGGTATGTTTTCAAGCCTAAGTGTAACTATTTGCAACTTTTGGTCATGTTCTTGAACTGAAAGTCCCGTGACTATGCGATCAGTTGCTATGTGTTACATTGGTTTTGTGCGAGGTGTTTGTGCCTTTTGTAGGGCCATTTGAGGACTGTTTTGAATTTTCTCCCTTCAACGACATATTTTCAAGCTTAAGCCTAACTATTTGCTAGTTTTGGCCATTTTCTCTAATTATTTTGGTTTTACTACCATATGAGCATATAATTCACCATTATATAGGAATAAAGCATTTAAAAAATTATGCATATAAAGTAAATAAATATGTGAGTTAAAGTAAAGAATACCTAGTTACTGCGGTAGTTTTGGCATGCTTCAACTACACACTATTGTATTTCTCTAGTATCCTATTCTATTTCTTTTTAGCCCTATTTTCTTGAATGAGGTACAGTTTAAGGTCTTCGTTAACGTGGATGAGTTGATCTCTACTGTGTTTGATGACTAACTTGCATCTTTTCAAGTCAACATCCATTGCGAATGGATAAATGAGCTCCAGGATAGTGCTTATTGAGGTAGCTATTCGATCAACCTTTTGCATGTCCGAGTTCGATAATGTCAAAAAATTTCTGATGAATCGAGAATCAATCATAAAAACAAGAAATAATGCAATGGAAAAGAAACATGGGAAAACTATGCTAGAAAATCTTGGGATGGAAGTTTATTTAAAAAGGAGCAAGTTAGAGGCCAAACACCTTAGAGATCAACTCACCCGTGTTGACATGACCAACCAACTGTACCTCGTAGGAGAAAAATAGGGTTCAAGATAAATACATTTGTAAGTCAAACTGAGCATCCAGTTCGAGGTGTCCATGCCCCTAAACATTCATAATTAAAACTAAACATTCATAAATAAAACTAATAGGATACAACTTGGATACAAATAGGATTATCAAGGGTCAATATAATAATATGATACAAATAGGATTGCTAAGGGTAAAATATGTTTTGATACTCAGTCATCTAAATTAACTAACAGATCCTTCAAATTAGGGTTGTCATTAAGAGCAGACTAGAACACTTTAGGAGCCTTTAATGCATCAACTTCAGTAGTCATATCCTTTAGTGCATTCACAACAACAGACCAATTGCCATCATTCATGCACTTTGAGTAGAGTACCTTCTTTATGTTTTGAAAGGCACAAAGAAAAGGCTCTTCGACTATTCAATTTTCACTCATCTTCTTTGATAAATCTATCATGATAAGTTTAGACTCGGGATCAACTTTACAAGCACTCATAGTGTTCTCTACCTTCACCCAGACACAATAGAGTACATTTTCTCTGAAATCTAAATAATTGAGTTCTAGGATTTGTTGGGCAATCCCATTATATGTTACCACCATATCTTTTGTATTTTTATCGCTTTTGCTAGCGACATAGATTGTCAAGAAATTGAAATTCATTTATTTTGCAGCAAAATATTTTCCTCAAATGGATATATAACGAAATTAAAATAGTTGGTGCAAAATTTATTAAACTATTTCGCTCAAAATTTGGGACCTTTTGCTAGGCGTGCAAGCCTTAATGAGACATTACCTCTTTTTAAATAAATTTATATTAGGATATAATTTCACCACTCGTCATTAAATAATAGCACACATAAGAGGCGAAAATTACGTCTTTTGATATCCATGCCCTAAAATCATTCATCGTGTAACTAATCCTTTGATTTTTGGAAATTTCGTTCTCATACTTCCTAAAGGTAAATTGTAGATCTTTGATCATAATATATAGACTACATAAAGTCCAACAATAGCAATTACGTTAATTATGTAGCTACTTACTCCTTCCAATCTTCAACTTTATCTTGCGATTCGAAGACATAACGAGCTGCTTGCTCGTATTATAAATTAGCGATTCTCATCTCTTTAGGGTTCCTAAAAGGAAATCCATCCACAATCTCGTCAGGTTCCTCAATCACTTGTTATCCATGAGGACTAAACCTTCTCAGCTCTTGTTCTAGCATATGTTCCCGAGCGTAGATGTATAATTCTATGGTTACATATTCTTCAGCAATTAACGCTCCAATATACTATGTATTCTTTGCATAATCTTTGAAGATTATCATCAATCGCTTAAAAGGATACATCTAGCGATACCTAATGGGATCACATAAAAAATCCTCGTTGCATAAATGCACAAGGAGACGAAGGACAATATTTCTCTGATACACAAACATCCTCTGCTAAACTTGATTTTGCGGCTCTAATGTTCTTTCTATTTGCCACTTTTGCACAAAGTAGGGTTAATCACAAATTGATTTTCATAATTTCCTAATGGAGATCTTTGTGTTCATATTAGCAATGCCTAAGTAGTAGAGGTATTAATTGAATGATGACATGACAATTTTGAGACTTATACTGTTTCAGTTCGTTTGCTTGGTAGCTTAATATCCTGACCAAATTACTGGAATAAGTAGTTGGAATCTTCAAGTTGAACAACGTGCCTAAGAGAATATTTTTTCTCACTAGTAGTTAAAGTGAAAGCAGTCGGGGAGATAGAAAGTCTTTCTATTATAGGATCATATTTTAACACAATTTCTTCTTTATTTTCATATATTTCAAATCCCAGTGCGCCCGCTCTCCATCTTTTGAATGAGATTCACCCAAACATGTTCTTATCAAATGTTCCACAATATTCTTCTCAGCGTGCATCACATTGATTACATTCCTTACACAATGATCTTTCTCATATGAAAAAAAATATTTATCGTTTGGATCATACATTCGTTTTACTCGGGTCATTCAGCTCACCCTAGTTTGACGTTTCAGGTTTATAAATTGAGGTTGTTTGCCTATGTACGTATTCCACACAGTCACGGCCTTCACCTTCTCCTCAATCCACTAACCAAAAAATTGATAAGGTCCCGTCCTACGCTCGTAATCGACATGCAAAAAGTTAGACTTGTCTTTCCTAAAAGGGTGGGTGGTCGGCAGAAATCTACGATGACATGTGTAACTCATCCTACCACTATGATTTAGACAACTGGCTTCAGTTTCCTCCTCATATATAGGACATCCATAGTAACCATGAACATTGAAGCTGGACAAGGTCCCATAATAAAGAATGTAGTGAATAACACACATCACCATTTTTTAAGTGTGAACTCTTCACGTTTATGAGAGTCAAATGTCGTCACGCCTTTATCCTATAACTCTTTAAGTTCTTCGATTAATGAGGATGAGAATATATCAAAATCAGCATTGAGACCCTTCGGCCCAAATATCAAAATAGATAACAATGTGAACTCCTTTCTTATGCACAGTGTCAGAGGGAGACATAAAGGCACCATGAGAAATGGCCAATAACTTTGATTAGTACTTAAATTACCAAAAGTATTAAACTCATCGGTTGATAATACAAGATGGACGCTGTCTGGTTCCTTTGTAAATTAACGGTGTTGTGCATTTTAAATTTTTCCAGATGATTAAACCAACAGATGAAGAATTAAATTCCCACCCACCTCGCATCGAGCGTGTCATGTCATGGCCTATGCTATCCACTGTATAATGAAAACCCTTTTTAACCATGGACTTGCGATATTTTACAGACTTGACTTTTCAATTCTCATAAGGCACATATCTAGGCTCATTGCATACAGGACACTGGTCCTTCTGTTCGTGCTCGTTGCAGTATAATATGTAATCATAAATGCATGCATTAATAGATTTGTACTTTAAACCCATACCCTTCAAGCTCTTCTTCATGCTAAAGTAATTTCTTGGAAAAATGTTCTCTTTTGGGAGAATGTCTTAACCCACTTAAGAATTCTGATTATGCTGTTGCCCAACGAACTAAATTGACTATTCAAATTATGAAAACCGATCATTGCATACAATACCAAGTGACCTTCTTCGCAATTTTTATGCAAAGGAATAGCCACATCATCTTTCAACCGTATGTATTCCCGATCTTTGAGTAATTCAAGATCATATTATTCATTGACTTGGTCATAATGAAAATTATTTGTATCTATAGGCTGGTGGTTTTGATCGTGATGGTATCCATAAGCATCATCAATTAGGTTGGTCAAAGGACGATGTGCTAGAGATTCGTTCCCCACTTCTACTCGGTGGGGTTCCTTCAGGCAGTACTGGTAATTCTTTCAGAACATATGGTTCATTCTTTTCCCCATGGAATGTTCATATCTTATAGTCTTGAATAATATAAAATGAAATTCAACGTCTTCCAAAGATTTAAATTTTCCACTCATACAATAGTTGCACGAACACGGAATCTTATCACTATTGATATTTCTATTTGCATATTTAATAAAAAATTTAATACCCTTCACATGATTATCAGTTACTTTGTGACACTCTCCCATCTGCTTTTGTATTGTAAAAGTGCCATTCAACAGTCTTTAAGATTCAAAACAAATTCAGAGCAAATTCATTAAACTCGATGAAAAAGAAATAGTAAAAGAAAATTCATTCAAACGGAACAGATATTACAAACAAATTCATTAACTTGATCAAAAAGAAATATTACCAGTTATTTCATTCAAATGAAACATATATTACATCAAAATTCATTAAAATGTTACGAATTTCTTCAAAAAAGGAAAACATTGTTCAAACCGTAGTCTTGGTCAATAAATTAACTAGTTAATTAATAAAATAATTTCCATAATTTGAGAATAATAGAACTTCTCCGTGCTCAACATATACAAGCTCATCTACAAAATCAGAGTATATTTTATAGATCAAAATTTAAGCTTCACCCATCACCCGAGAATGATTGTGGACATGTGTTCCGATAATTATGGAAATGAGAGTGCACGTACTAATAACCTAGCTATCGATCAAATTCCGTATATAATACGCCTCACTAAAGTTATAAGGACATGATTTTATAAATGCCCATTTAGAATCTAGGAGTTTTCTATGTGTCCTATATCACAGCTAGTATGTCGTAAACCGCTACATTTGGCACATCAACACGATCATCCATGACGACCTCTATCCGAATCCTAAGCTTCACGCACCCATCCTCTTCATACGTGCATAGTGCAACAACATCGAACAACGTGCAACGTGTGTCTTCAATAATTCCCACTAAATCCACTCGCTAAAATGGTATAATGTTTAATTTACAGTTTTTAATTTTTTCGTATTTATTTGGGATTTTTTCTAAAATGTTTTTATTGAAAAAAATCATATTTTCTAAGTTAAAATTATTTTTTTCATTCCTGTTGGCGAACTTAGAAATTGTCGCTTCCGTCATTCAAACAACTAATCCAGTCATTCAAACGACAGGCTGATGTCGTTCAAATGACCTCATCAAGCACATTGCATGTCACGAGATAAGTCGCTTGAACCTCGTTTGAAGCAGTCATCAAATGAACCAGTATTGTTTTGATGTTTTTACCTCGTTTGATGGTCGCGCGATGTGGGATCAAACGACATCTAATGTTGTTCGAGCGACATCCTTATGCCGTTCAAGTGACCGCGCCGACTTAATTTCTTTTTATAAATATCCGTTTTTGCATCAAGTTTTTTTAAGTCTCCACAACTCCGTTTTCTGCAGACAACTGTGATTTTCAGACTTCATTTTTTGAGTTTAAACCACTTTTGATTCACCAAATCGTCCCAAATATATATATGAATCATTCTAAACCATTTTTACTCATTCTACTCATATTGAGTACACTTATGGAGAAGAAGGCTATTTCTCCATTGCTGACCATTAGATCTCTTGTGGGATGTCTTGCTAACGACAACTAAACGACACCTGCGGTTATTCGTGTGTCATAACA
The DNA here is from genome assembly GCA_949130495.1 of Sambucus nigra. Taxonomy (NCBI): domain Eukaryota; kingdom Viridiplantae; phylum Streptophyta; class Magnoliopsida; order Dipsacales; family Adoxaceae; genus Sambucus; species Sambucus nigra. The sequence goes on from OX422207.1 coordinate 146,947,187, forward strand.
AACTGTATTTATATATATTTGTAAGTCATTACACAATAAAGTAATATAAAAAGGTTTTGCCCTGTGGTGACAATTAAGTTCAATACAAATTAATGAGAAAAGACAATCACCAAAGTAAATAAAGAATGGCAGTCACACAATACAATATTTACGTGGCTCAGCAAGAATGCTTACGTCCATGGTGGTGCTCTCAATATTATTTCTCTATACTCCGGGGAGAGTTTTACAGGAAAAATAATACATGCCTTTTGCCCCAGGCGTAGGGTTTGTTATATACATGTTTGTTCTCGGGGAGTGAGGGTGTTGGACTTCCCCACATCAGTCCATAACCCCTAGAATATATGCATACGAGATTTTAGGAATTTGACTGGGTCGTAAATGAATTGGTTGAGATGTGAGGCTCCCAGACTTTGGGACGTATTTATTGGGCTACTCGTCTTGGGCCCAGGCGACAAATCGAGGTACCCACAATTTCCCCTAAAGTTGTTGGGCCACAATTTTGGGCTCAATAATTTTAAATGATTTGTCATAATGTTGTTTTGTAAATTGTGCAACACTTTCCAAGATTGAAGCGCCTCTTCTGAACTGGTTTAGGCGGTAACCCGTCTCGTTGCCTGTGCGATATGATTAAAAACGTTTAAAAATCCTTCGAAGAAGTTTTTTCTTGTTGTCTCTTCAAGTTTCTCCATATTTCTAACCTTCTCCAAGCTCCCGATGTTGCTATTTCATTCTCAGGTATTCGTCTTCCAATTTCAATTTTATTCATCGTCTTTGCTTGTGACTTTGCATCGTTCCAAGATAAGTTTTTACTTCGTAAGTTCCTCTTGCTCTTTCTCTCTTCTTTTTCTATTGAAATTTATTCGTATCTGTAATTAGGGTTTGTAAATGGCAAAAATAGGCAATAGATCGGTACCCGAATTTAGAAAGTTTTATAACATTTCAGATTGGGTAGATATCAAGTGTGCCCCTATCCCTCGTAATGTTAGAGAGGTTGAGGATGCTCAATGGATTCACGTTATCTTATTGTCCCAATGGGGTCTTACTTTTCCTCCAAGCAATTTGTTTTTACATTTATTTGGTTATTTCAATATTGTCCCTGCACAGTGTTTGCCCAACATCTGAAAGATTGTTAATGGTGTTCATAGAATAAATCAGCTCCATGGCACCAATTTTGGGCTTGCTGGGATCTGCTTTTGTTATCCCTTCTCGTGAACAAGTTCTGGTCTTCTTTAGCTCAAGGCCAGGATTCCTGATAGGGTATTGGTAGTAAACCTACGTGATTCCCACAAGGATTACTGGCATGAGGGTTTTCTTACTAGAAGTTGGTAGTTTCCTCCCCATACTGAGGGGTCGAGGTCTGATAGGTTTGTGGTCCCCTTCTATGGGGAGGAGTACATAGGTAGGCTTAGTCTTTGCTCTAGTCATCGATCCTCTGTTAATGTATGATTTCTCTGATATTCTTCTCTCTTTCTTTTCAGCGAGGACAAAGAACTTGGAATGTGCTCTCAGCGAGGTTCAAGCTGCTGAGTTGGTCAAAGCCTGGAATATCAGGGAATTCTTAGCTGACGGTGAACACCCTCAATCAACGGATTTTCTCCTAGAATACAAAAATGTTGGGTCCAGCTTATTGCTTATCCTGTAGACAGTATTTCTGAGCTAGACATTACTGAAGAAGTTGTTGTAGATCCCATCTAGTTGGACGAGGAAGAGAGCAGTTTTGGTGAGGAGAGTGAGGGTGATAATAGGGGTGGCGCTGAAGATGGTTCCAGTGAAGAGATCTCTGGTGGTGAAGGATCTTCCAGCTCAGAAGAAGTTTCAGAGGCTCGAGAGTCTTCCATTGAATCCAACAGTTCTAGCGAGGAAGATATGGTTCCTCTCTGGAAGAATCTGATTCGTGATGATGATGATTATGATGTGCTTATTTCTGGGCGGTTGAAGAAGCAGAAGTCTGGTAGTGGGGATGTTACCACTGTTTCTCAGTCTGTTGTCAATGAGCAGGAAAAGAAGAGGAGGGAGGAAGAGCAGTTGAGAGAGAGGGAGAGAAAGAAATAATAGGAGAAGAAGAAGGTGGAGGAAAGGAAGAAGATGGAGGATATAAGGAAAGCCGAGAAGGAGAAGAAGGAGAGGGAAGAGGAGAGAAGGATAAAGGAGGCCAGGATGAAGTCAGGGCAAGCTTTAGTGCCTATATCCGCTTTGCTTGAGGGGGCCTCTGTTGACCTCTTTCCCCAATTGGCTCCAACGCTGCTCGAGAGAGCAATTTTACTTGCTGATCGTCAGAAGGCGATGGGGACCGACCCATTAGCTCTACAGGCGAGTCAGAGGCTAGCCTTGGTAAGGCTGATTTCGCTTTTCTATGCTCATAATATTCTGTTTAATGTTCCTTTTTAACGTTTTCTTTTCTTTGTAGTTCATGAACGAGTTCATCGTCCTTTAGCGTACCAACGACGAGCTGGTGAAGAGGAATGTTGATCTGAAGAAAAAAAATGTCGAACTGAAGGAGAATAGTGTCGAGCTGGAGGCCAGCTTGAAGACTGCCAATGATGCCCAGATGTCTTCCGACCTCGCCCTTACTAAAGCTAATCAGGTGAAGGAGGAGGCGTTCAAAGAGCTCAATGATCTGCGGCAGTCCTATGACTTGGTATACACGAGCAAGTTAACTGTGGTGGAGGAGAACAGGGTGCTAGCAAAGAAGGTGAAGAAGGTGGAGGAGAGCTCGTACAATGCCAGGTGGGCTACTGCGTACGAGGATGCTGAAGTTCAAATAGGCTATATCGGCCGACTGAACTTCAAGAAGGGCTGGAATAATGCTCTTTTGGCTACTGGAATGGACATTGATTCTATATTGTTTGACGAGCATGATCCTGGCCCAAAGCCTGTTGTGGATGAGGCACCTGCCCCGTCCATTAACGGTGGTGTTCCTGCTTCTCAGACCGTTCCTACTGGAACTCCTTCTGTTCAGGGAACATCAGTTGCTCCATCTGATGGAGGTGTTCCTGCTGCTGCAGACAAGGGAAAATAATCAACGACCTCGGAGTAAACTGAGGTTTCTAGCTATCCTGCTCTTAGTAACTTCTTTGTATTTTTGCTTTGTTTGTATAGTCCTTTTGATTACTGGTGTACGTGGACCGTTATATTTTAATGAAATAAAAATTCTCTCCTTTCTGCATACTGATTCTTCTGCTCCTTAATGCTTTTTATGGCTTGTAGTTGATTGATGTAGATGAGTATATACCTGTTACTTCTCAACTGGGAAGGATCCTTGGTCCTAACACGATCAATCAAGTTCGCCAAGCCTTTGTAAGGATTTGCATGTCTCTTAGTTCGAGGAATAAAAACTTTAAAGATCAGTCTGAGCTCGTCGCCAAACTGAAGGATAGACTCTAGGAGATGGAAGAGGTTGGTGCTTCTGTTTAAGAAGAAGTGAACCTTCTGAGGGCTAAACTCTTGGATGGCTCCGAGATCAATCAAGTCAGAGAATTTCTTCAACAGGAGAATGAAACCCTGAGGAGGGATGTGTTGCGACTCAGAGAGCACGCGCCGAGCATCGCACCTCAAGTTTTAAGGGGCTCCTCCTCACTGGCTGGTCCGCGAGCTGGTACAGATGATAGTGGAGAAGTTAGGGAGGCTAACGAGCTTCGAGTAGATGTTCGTCGAGCTTATGTGATAGTTGTTGGGTTTCAAAGAGATGTCACGCTGTTGAGGCATCTATTCAATAAAAGGTCCTCGGCGAGTGTGGGCTGATGGCTATGACCAAGGTTGGATAGATGCTCCGACGAGGTTGGCAAAGGTGGTAGAGCTATCCTTTATTAGGGGATGGTTAGTGCTCTCAGGGAGTTGGAGGTCCCCAGGACTCGGTGCTCTGGTATCATCATGAGATATCTCCTTCAACTCTGATGCCTAATCCTTTCAAGAGGGATGACCAGTGGGTCCTTATAGATGCTATCGCCAGGTAGCTATTAGAGCCAGATGCAAATGAATTCGAGGAAGAATTAGCTCCTCATCAGAGGCCTAATCCTCATTAAGATTTACTTAAATTTAATGTAACTCTTTGTAAATGTAATGAAGTAATAAAATTTTTATGTTTTGGACGATTTGCTAACTAAACATGTGTTGTGTATTTTTTACTTCATTAATTTTTCATTTGATTATCTTGGGCTCTTCGTAGCCGACTAGATTTGATATGGGTAAAGTTGTTTTGTTGTGTGAGTATCCTCCCAGTCCAATATTCTTATGAGATACCATTCTGCCCCACTTTACCTTTTAGGTCATGTCGTCACATTCCCTTAGGCCTATGTGTGGCAATGACGAGGACACACCTGGTGTTGGATGTTCTATCCGATCAGGTTTTTTGAGCCAAACACTGTTTGGTGACCAATTCGATTTGGTCGAACTGCCTAAGGGTTCCCTGTAGGGCTTCATATATTGCCAGGGCAATGCTAAGAGGTTGCTCGTATTTCATAACGAAAACCAGAGGAGGGTGACTCCCTGCTTTTATATATACTGAGTAATGTGCTTGTCGCTTGGAAAAGGTGTGTAAGTTATAAAGTCCATAAAACAGAATTAACATTTCATAGAATGCCACTGCCAAACAATCTTTTATTAATAAAAAATAATAAAAAATGAGTTGCCAATTCCCATAATGTGATAAAAGATCAGTGAAGAAAAACTAGATTATAATTTTTTCAGGTTGGCTGCATTTCAAGCTCGGGGTATCTCTCTGCCCGCCAGCATTTCTAAGTGATAGGCTCCTTGTAGGTCATCTCTTGTCACCTTGAATGGTCCCTACCAATTTGGACCTAGATTTCCATCTGATGGTTTTACTGCGCTGCCAAGGAATTTCCTTAGGACATAGTCTCTAACTGGAATGCCCTTGGATTGACCTTCTTGTTATAGTCCTTTGCGAGCTATTGCTGATAGCTTGCTAGTCTCACTAGGGCTAGTTCTCTGCGTTCGTCATCTATGTCAAGTTCAACGAGTAATTCTGCATCATTATGGCCCTGGTCGTCCAGCATGGGCCTCATGGTTGGGAGGCCAGCCTCTAAAGGTATGATTTCTTCCATTCCATATGTTAGTGCAAATGGGATTTCCCTAGTTGCTCACCGTGGGGTAGTGCGGTAAGCCCACAGAATATGGGGTAACTCGTTCACCGATGCGCTTTTGGCTCGCTCTAGTTGTTTCTTCAATCCATCGATCACTATTTTATTGGAAGCTTTAGCTTGGCCGTTGCTCTGGGTAGGCCACCGAGCTGAAATGGTGCCTAATCCCGTAGTCATTACAAAAATTCTGGAAGGGGCCGCTATCGAACTGCGTTCCGTTGTCAGTGATGATGGTTTTGAGGATACCAAAGCAGGTAATTATGTTTCTCCATATGAATCTCATCATATCTGCATCTCTGATGTTTTCCAGCGGCTCTGCCTCAATCCATTTGGTGAAGTAGTCTGTCGCGACAAACAGATACTTACGATTACCGGCAGTGGTAGGAAGAGGGCCTACGATGTCCATTCTCTATTAGGCGAAAGGCCAGGGGCTGGTAAGTGATTTTAGGTCACTGGCAAGTTGGTGGACCATAGGAGCATGCAGTTGATATTTCTCCCACTTGCAAGCATATACCCCAGAATCTCTCTGCATGTATGGCCACCAGTAGCCTTCCTTCATTGTTCGGAAAGCTAGCGATCTGCCTCCAATATGGCTCTCATAGATTCCTTCATGAAGCTCACGTAGAACTTGCTCGACGTCATTTGGGTAAACACATTAGAGGTAAGGGCTTGTGAATGGTCTCTTGTATAACTTTCCTTTAGGAGATAAGTGAAAGCGGGCAGCTTTGACTCTTATCTGATGAGCGGCCTTCTTATCGTCTGGTAGTGCACCATCCTTCAAATAGTCCCTTAGGGGGTCTATCCAACTAGGTGCTGATTCAATCTGGAGAATATGGCCTATGTCTAGCAGCTTGTCGCTCTAGTTGATACTCGGCTGGGTGAGGAAGTCGATAGGGATTGTTCTCTTTAAGTCGAAGTTAATTGCTGAACTCAAGGCTTCTAGGGCGTCGTCATAACTTTTTTATCCTATGGGAAATTGTTGGACACTGACTTCCTCAAAGTTGGACATTAACTTCTTTGCTAAGGCGAGGTAGGCTTACATTCTCTCATCTCTCGCATTGAAGTCCCCACTTATTTGATTGGAGACCAATTGTGAGTCACCGAACACCTGTAGCTATTTTGCACCCAATGCCTGTGACTTTTGCAAGCCTGTTATCAATGCCTCATATTTCGTCTCATTATTGGATGCTTCAAATCCAAGCCTAATCCCCTGCTCGAGGATTGCATCTTCTGGGGTAACGAGCACAATGCCTACTCCTGCCCCCTTAGAGTTGGAGTCTCCATCAACAAACAGTTGCTGAACACCTCCTGTCGAGTGATCTTCCCTCTGATCCACGGATTGAAGTTGGTCGCCAGGTTGTTCTCTTGTAAAATCCGCGATGAAGTCGGTGAGGAATTGTTCCTTGATTGCATTCCTTGGTTGAAACTGGATGACAAATCGTCTGAGCTCGACCGACCACTTCGATAGTCTATCGGATAGATCCTCTTTTCACAGGACTGCTTTAAGGGGGTGTGACATAAGGACGATGATAGAGTGAGCTTCGAAGTAGTGCTTCAATTTGATCGAGGCTACCACTAGTGCAAAGGCGAGCTTTTATAATGGTAGGTATCGTTGCTCGGCATCTAAAATGGTCTTGCTCGCGTAGTAGACTGGGTGTTGGATTCCTGTTCTTTCGCATACCAGTGCAGAACTGACGGCGTGGCTGAAAATGGCAAGGAATAGGTACAAAGAGTCATTCTCTTGAGGTATCAAGAGCAAGGGTAGTGTGCTGAGATAAGATTTGAGCTCTTCTAATGATCTCGATCAATCTTGATTCCACTCCACTATTTTGCTTCTCTTCAATAACTGAAAGAATGGATGGCACTTTTCGGAGGACTTCGATATGAACCGATTCAAGGTGGCGAGCATGTCTGTGAGCTTTTGTACGTCTCTTATCATGCGGGGAGGCTGTACATTGTTGATTGCATCAATCTGGTCCAGGTTGGATTCAATGCCTCTCTCGCTAACCAAGTACTCGATAAATTTTACTGACTGGACACCGAAGGAACATTTTGCTCGCGTTGAGTTTCATTAGGTATTTCCTGAGGATTTTGAAGGTCCTTAATAGGGCTGAGAGGTGGTCTTCTTTGTGCCTTCTCTTGACGAGCATATCATCGATGTAGACTTCCATGGTATCTTCTATTTGGTATTTGAACATCTTGGTGACTATCCGGTGGTAGGTTGCTCCTGTATTTTTGAGCCCAAAGGGCATAACTTTATAACAGTATAATCCAACGGTGGTAATGAATGCTGTCTTGTCTTGGTCTGGTGCATATAGAGGAATCTGGTGATACCCCGAGTATGCGTCCAAGAAACTCATCTTCCATGAGTTGTTGTGGCGTCCACCAACTGGATGATCTTCGAAAGGGGGAAACTGTCATTAGGGCAGGCCCTGTTAAGGTCAGTGAAGTCGATACGAATTCTCCATTTTCCATTGTTCTTTGGAACCACCACTGGGTTAGACAACCATTTAGGGAATTAAACTTCCTGTATGGATCCTGCATCCAGCAGCTTCTCTACTTCTTTCTTTACAACCTTGGCTTTTTTTGTCGTAATTCATCATACCTTCTGCGCGATAGGCCTGAAAGTGAGGTCGGCCTGCAACCAATGACAAACCACACTGGGGTCAATTCCAGGCAACTCATACGGTTCCCAGGCGAAAACATTTAGACTTCTCCTTAATAGTACTGTTAATTCTTTCTTCTCTCGATCTGTGAGAGAATCCCCAATCAAGAACTTCTTGTCTTTTTTGCTACCACCGACTGCGATCTCTTCCAGGTTTTCGATGACCCGCTCAAAGGGGAGGAGCCTGGCCTCCTCTACTTTGGGTCTTCCATACTTTAGCTGCTATTTTGAAGGTATCAAACCTTCCTGTTCTTCAACCTTTTATTTGGCCTTCTCGACCTTATTCTCTAGTTTTGGGCAGATGGATGCTATGAAGCACATTCTTGCCATCGCCTGACCTTTGTGGATCTCCATTACTCCTCGCTCAGTAACATACTTGAGATTCTGATGGTAGGTCGAGGGGATGCCCTTCATCGCATGTAGACATCCTCTACCGAGGATAGCTTGGTAGGGTGAGTCAGTGTCAACTACAAGAAACTCGATCATCTTGGAGACACTTCCTGCCCTCACTGGCAGCACAATCTTTCTTAAAAGGATAGTTACTTTCCCAGCGAAGCCAATTGGAGGGACAATGGCTTCTTTCAAGTTGGCGACGCTTAACTTCAATTTTTTGAACATGTTGAGATACATTACTTCTGATGAGCTTCCTTGGTCGATAAGAAACTTTTCGACATCATAGTTATCTATCTTGAGGGTAATGATCAAGGCGTCATGATGTGGGGTTCTTACCCCTACTAGGTATTTATCCGTGAACACGATGTGTTTGCTGTAGTCAATGTCATCTGCTCGGCGCTGCTTCCCTGACTGCGTCTATGCTGGATCAATCTGAAAACTTGCATTACTGCTGTAAGCTTTTTCACTTCCATTCGAGCTGAATTCCCTTGAATCTCTTTAGATTAGACGCCCCATGAATCACTGCGAGCTCATGGCCAACATTGTCCTCGAGCACGTTATCGGGACTTGTGTCTCCGTTGGTAGTGACTTTCTCTGTCTTCTTTTCCACAAACTCCTCCAGATGCTCGGTCTGGGCCAAATCTTCAAGGTAAGACCTAAGAGACTTATAGTGCTCAGTTTTATGTCGTTCTTCCTTGTGAAAAGCGCATCTCAGCCCGTTATTTCTCTTTAAGGGATCTCCTCCCATCTTTCTGGGCCACTTAACAAATGGCTCATCCTTAATCTTCGTTAGGATCTTGTAGATTGGTTCTTTGAAGACGGTGTTTATTGTCTAAAATGCTTTCGAGACATCATTCTTTCTTCCATTCTTAGAACCACCCTTGCCCCCATTCTTGTCTCCTCTCTTTTGGTTTTTGGCATTGTCATTGCCCTTGGCGGTAAGCTTTGCTCGACCATTCTCCCCTACACTGAGGCGGGTCACATCCTCAACTTTAGCATGCTTATCGATGCGAGCCATCAGGTCATTGATTATTGTGGCCTCCTTCTTAGTCAGGGATTGGTGCAAGAGGCAAGAGTTAGGTAGGCCAATCTTAAAAGAGGCCACTGCTACTTGCTCTGAGCAGTCCTCGACCTCATTGAACAACTCCCAGTACCTTTGTACGTAGTCTCGGAGGCTCTCCTGGGACATCTTTTTCATTATTAGCAAGGCATCCATTCGCTTTGGATGGGAGCTGCTGGTAATAAAGCGAGGTGTGAAGAGCTCTGCCAAGGACTCAAAGCTCTTGATGGATCTGTGAGGGAGCCTCTCGAACCACTTCTGGACCACATAATGACAACTCGAGGGAAAGATCCGGCATATTAGTGCGTCCCTGTGGTTCCAGTGAGTCATGTCCTGCCTATACTGCCTAACGTGATTGGTAGGGTCAGTATTTTTGTCATAAATCTTGAATCTCAGAGCTGCGAACTTCTTGGGGGCTTCTTCTTCTTCTATCTCCCTTGTTAAAGGGGATTTCATCTGGGTCCTGAGAGCTCACCGGGATAGCTCTCTGGTCGATCTGGCACCCCAATGTGCTGGGTGCTGATCCATTTCTCTCCAGACTAAATTTCGTATATCCTCATTGTTGATGTAAAAAATTAGATTTGACCTAATTCTTTAATCACAGATAAAATTAAAAAAGATAAAAGATTTTTAAAGTGGTTCAGCCTTGAAAGAATGGCCTACGTCCACTGTTTGTGTTATTGCTGACTGTTTGTAGAATTCTTGATAAGGGGTTTACCAAGAAATTCTGAGTCCCCGGCTAATGAGGAGGTTACAATGTATTTATAGCCTTGAGGATGTACATGCGAGAGAATATTACATAGTTGTCCAATAGGCGTGTACATCTGTATGATAATAATCAACATTTAATGCGCATTCAATCCTCTTAATTATCCGGTTATAACTGCTTTGTACGAGGTGCAACTCGGACCGCCTAAGTAGCTCGGTATACATGAGTTTCTTGGAGAACACCTGTTGCTCGGAGCGCCTGAGTTGGTCGGGGAGGTTGAGTTCCTCGGAGTCAAGGTGTTGTAAAAAATGTTCACGGATTCCATATAGATTGACGCGTGTCTCCACATAATTGGTCCATGTCAGCAGACGAAATTTAGTATCAACAGAAGCCCCCAATGTTTCACAGTTCGAGGTTGAGGATAAGTATGGAACATTATTCTTGAAATATGGCAGGATTAAATAGTCATCCTAAATTTTAGGAATATTTTTCTTGTATTTATTTCCTCTTTGAATTCATAGAATCTGTCTTCACGAATATTTTGAATTTTTCTAGCCGTTTCGGTTTTTGTGCTCCTTTTTCTTCTTTTAGCCGCCGGATATGCAAGCGCCTATCCTGGTAATCATTGTTCTTCTCTATTCCCGAGGTAAAGTATTTAAACGCTTCAAAAAATTCGATCGCCTTTTACTTTTTCAAATCTGCCTCTCAGAACTTCTTCCCTTCTTTTCTATCTTGTGCGTTCATTTCCTCCATTGTTCGTTGTTAACTGATCCACTCTTTTCCTGTAAGATCTTTTCCTTCTCTTTTTCTTTCTTCGTTCATCATGGTTTACCTTGTGGAGTCTCTTGATAAATTTCGTTCTGATTTTTCTATTCCTTCATGGGTCATATTGGAGGAACTTTCTGAACCTTCTGACTATTTTGGTTTGGCTGAGGGACATTGGTTCCCCAGTCTCTTTGTGGATGAATGTGGCTTTTCTTTTCCTCCAAACCCCTTGTGTTTGGGATTCTGTCAATATTTTGATGTGGTTCCTGCAAAAATAGCACCAAACACTTGGAGAATAGTTAATGGAGTTCATAGGTTAAATCAGATTCATGGAACCCGCTTAGGGATTCCAGAAATTATGTTTTGCTATAGATGGGTTGTCAGCGATAACACTTTTTATTTGAAAACTAGGTTTTTAAATAGGGCTTTAGTTGTCAATCTCCCAGATGCTAACAGGGATTATTTCGAGCATGGGGTTGTTATGAAAAATTGGCAACATGCTCCATTAATTGGAAATGATGTGTATCAGGGTCCTAGATGCCCTCCCTATGGCAATGGGATAGGTTGTTTTTATTTTATTTTATTTTTGAAATTATGTTTTCTTTTTGTTTGATAAAATGTGTTACTGATATTTTAATTTTTATTTATTTGCAGTTGATAGCAAAAGAAGATCTCCAAAGGAGACAGAGGTTAATTTAAAGCATCTGAAACTTATCTAGGGTTTGCACCAAACTGTTGCCGATGAACATATCAGATCAGCCTCGTACTTGTTGCAGTGCAAGAGTTACACTTCGTCTTTTATTGCTAGTCCAGTGATAAGTGACATAGAACCAACACCAGCTTCTGAAGGTTTTTCTCCTGAATCGCATATTCCTCTCAGTGACAGAATGAAGAGAAGAAGAGCTCTTGCCTTCTTTGATAAGTCTGCCTCTACTGCTGGAGAGGTAAAGAAAAGCAAGCAGGATGTCCCAGAAGAAGGGACAAGAAAAACTGATGCACCCCCTCTAGCTGCTACTAAGAAGGTTGCCGAGAAGCCCCCTGTGGCTCCGAGAAAGATTGTAGATGTTTATCCTCCAAGAGAGGTTATAGTTATATCACCGACCAATACCACATCCTTGGTAAAAAATGTTCCTGCTCCCACGAGGATGTTGAAGAAAAGCTCCTCGGATAAATTGGCTGAATCCATTTCTCAGCCTCTAACTGCTGGAAGTGGTGTTCCCACTTTTGTTGCTCCGAGCTCTACCATGAGCTCAGTGAAGTCTTAGATTATCCCCGAGATCCAAGGTGTTGAAGAAAATCTTTCTCGGGAGAGAGTTACCACTTTGGCAGCTCAACATATTGCCTCAGTAAGTATTACTAATCTAAACTTACATTTTTCCATGTTATATCCTTGTACTGACTTACAATTATTTTCTTTTTCCAGTTGGTAACTTGTTTCAACACCATTATAAAAAAGGATGAAGCTATTAAAGCTTCGAGCTCCTCGTCAGGTGTGGAGGAGGCTCTTGTAGGTTTGACACAGTCTTTAAAGGATTCTCGTCAGAAGTATGAAGAAGATAAAGCTGCTTGGGAGAAGCAACTAAAAACCATCGAGCAAGAGAGAGATAAATCTGTGGAGGCCTCTCAGGAGTTGGAGAGGAAAATGAAAGAATGTGAGAAGAAGAATAATGAGCTTAAGGAAAAGCTCAAAAATGCTGGAGAGCTTGAGACCAAGCTAAAAACTGCTGAAGAGGAGCTTGGTAGAATTCGTGACGTTGATCGTCAGAAGCAGGAGCTGGAAGGAATGATGAAGGCTGTTGAGGAATTTTTTTCTGAGAAGATTTCCTCGGAGAAGACAAAGAGAAAAATTGTTATTAAGAAATATTTTAGTACTGGCTGGGACAAGGGTTGGAATAAAGGCCTAGCTACCATGTCCTCTCAGATGGAGTTTTACAGTCTCAAATACTTCCGAGATTGCTGGGTTACAGCTCTTCAAGAACTAAAGGTCTCTTAGGATTATGAGTTGTTTCAGCGTCATACTCATGGCCATCCTCCCTCTCCTGGCGGAGAAGAAGAGGACGAAGCTACCTCTGAAGATTCTTCAATGATAGTTGGGGACCAAGTCCGAGCAACCTACCTCCTCGTCCAAGCTTTCTCTTCAATCCGAGCAACCTACCTCCTCGTCCAAGCCTCCCGAGGAAATCTTAGGGAGCAAGGAAAAGGTGTAGAGTTATTCGGGATCTTTTATTTTTTATTTTTTGTTGAATGTAACTTTGGGCCATGTACTTCTTTTCATGATGTAATAAAATTCGAAATTTTGGTTGTGCATCTTAACTCCCTTTTTCTTGCTCTGCTCTTATTATCAATCTATTTTATTCTTCTTGCTCTATCTGCACTTTTATTGATTCTTTCTATCTCTTTTCTTTACTAGTTTATGGATAGAATGGAGCTCTTGTCAGCCCATGATACTAAGCTGATGAAAAAATGCAATGACTACTTCACGGCTGGCCATGCTGACCTGAACGAAGCTCAAATCATCGATATCCTCAGTCCAGATACTTCTGAGTGAGCAGTAGAAGCCTACCAGTATCTGAAATGCTTGCTCGACCGTGCAGTTGCTAATAATGTGGCATATTATGAGATGATTGGAGACCTCCAGGGTACTATCGAGGAACTTCAAGAATAATACAAGGAGTCTTCTGCTCTTTTGCATCAGGGGTATGAGAAAAAATATCAGTAATTAAATGCTGACAAAGGATATGATAAGTTTGTCGCTGCTTATGATATGAAGGAGAGGACTCTGAAGACCGAGGTTGAAGAGCATAGGCAGATCGCCAAGCTGCTAGAGCAGGAAAACAATAACTTGCGAGGAGAGATATCTCAGTTGAAATCTGTAGAATCCACCTCGGGAGCCTTGGTTCCTGTCAACGACGAGGGTTTCTCTTTCTTGGAGGCTGAAAATGCCAATTTGAGAGACGAATTGTAAACTTTAAAGAGGATGACCCTCTACCTCTGCTCGCGGACGAGCAAGAGCTTCTCGGGGACGAGCAAGGGTTTCTCGCCTTTAAATTGAAGAGCAAAGAACTCAATCAGCTTTGGAGAATCAGGCCTTCCAGTTGATGGCGAAGAATCAAGCATTAACTGAGATGTCCAAGAAGATTCTGAACCTGGACGAGCATCTTTCTGCACAAAAATCTGCCTTGGAGAATAAAGAACTTTTAGTGAAGAACCTCCACGAGCAACTGGAGAGGTTGACCTACCAGTTTCACAAACAACCTAGAGAGTTCTGGATGGATGGTTATAATGAAGCCCTCTACCATTTAGATGATCGGATCCGGAATACAAATAACGAGGGTTACATCAAGGGTGGTTGAATGCATTGGGAGTGTTACAGTTGGAGCAGGGCCATTATCTCTGGGATTACTATGACCCAGGGTTGCTCGAGTTGCCTGTGCCACCTTTTAAACTGGACATGAGCTGGATTCCTTCTTGGGCTATTCCACAGTGTTTAATTTCCAAGTATCTCGGCGACTACAGTCTTCACTCTAATTTTGAGATATCTCGCCCGGAGCACTTACTTGATCGGCCCTCGGTAATGAATGTTAGGATGCTTCGAGACATAAACTTCATAAACTCTCCTTATGCCTTAGACGATCCTCCTGCTGGAGTAGAACCTGTTTCAAAGGCAGAAGGGAAAAAGCCAATAGAATAGGATTTTTGATGTAAAGGCTTTCTATGTAATATTTAATTCTTAATGTAATTTATTCTGGTTTTAATGAAAACGTTTTTAGTTTTCTTCGCAATCTTGACTGTCATTGTCTCTGAAATATTCTGTTTTATTTACTGATATGTATGTGTATAAAAAATGTCCTGTATTACTTTAAACTAACGACCAACTCGATTTGGTAAAAAATTGTTAATTATCCTGAGTTGGTAATGATTGGTAATAAGTATTTGATGACCAATTTTTTGATATATCACAAGTAAAGTAATTATATTTTATTCTTTATAGTGATTTATCATTTTTTACTTTTAAGCCATGAGACGACTTTCATTCCATGATCCTGCTTTGTTTAACCATCCTGTTTCCGACCAACCGTAGTTGGTGGATTTTTATTCCCGACCAACCATAGTTGGTGGATTTTTTATTCCCGACCAGCCGTAGTTGGTGGATTTTTTATTCCAGACCAACCGTAATTGGTGGATTTTTATTCCCGACCAACCGTAGTTGGTGGATTTTTTTATTCCCGACCAACCGTAGTTGGTGGATTTTTATTCCCGACCAACCGTAGTTGGTGGATTTTTTATTCCCGACCAGCGGTAGTTGGTGGATTTTTTATTCCCGACCAGCCATAGTTTGTGGATTTTTATCTTCGACCAGCCGTAGTTGGTGGATTTTCATTCTCGACCAATCGTAGTTGGTGGATTTTCATTATTTTTCTTCTGGTCTTGATGCGTAGTGTGTAGCACTGGTACTCTGAAAAATTTTCAACAAAAGGAGAGAATTGGGCAAAACATCCAAAACTTTATTTATATTGAAGAAAACTGTATTTACATTGGGATTGAACTACTGATAATATTTGCATAGATGCTCTTCATTCCATGAATTCTTAAACTCTTCTCCTTCTAAGGTCTCAATCCTATACGTCCCTGGTCGAACAACCTCTGTTACTCTGTAGGGTCCATGCCAGTTAGCTTCCAGTTTATTGTGTTTTTGAATCACTTTCTTTAGCACATAGTCCCCTTCTTTCAAGTCACTTTTCTTTACTCTCTTGTTGTAGAATATAGATGTTCGTTGTTGGTATGCAGCATTGCTGATCTCTGCTTCTTCTCTAACCTCCTCGAGCATATCCAAATCTAATCTTCTCATCAGGTCGCTGATAGGAGAATTGAAATTCAGCACTGTATGTGTTGGGAGGCCCACATCGGCAGGTATAACAACTTCACTTCCAAATGCCAGCATGTATGGAAATTCTCCTTTTGCTGCTCATGGAGTAGTACGATAAGCCCACAGTACAGAATGTCGCTCGTTGATCCAATTTGCCTTTGCATCATCCAGTCTTTTCTTCAAATCATTCAGCAGCATTCTGTTTGTCACTTCAGTTTGTCCATTGCTCTGGGGATGGCCTGGTGCAAAATGGGTTTTCAATATGTTTGACTAATGATCATATGCAGTGAACTCCTCGTTGTCAAATTGAGTTCCATGGTTGGTGATGAATGCATGGGGAAGGCCATATCTACAGATGATATTCTTCCAAATATATTGGTATACCTTTTCATACGTCATATCAACAAGAGGCTCAGCTTCCACCCACTTAGTAAAGTAATCCACTGCGACGACGAGATATTTAAACCTTCCTCTGGTCGTTGGAAGTGGCCCGACCAAGTCAATTCCCCACATGGCAAATGGCCAAGGGGAAGTAATGGGTGTCAACAATGCTTGGGGAGTTCTTCGGATAGAGGAGTAGCGTTGACATTTGTCACATTTTTTTGCATAGGCTATACAATCAGTCCTCATTATCGGCCAATAGTATCCTTGCATCATTATCCTTTGCAAAAGTGTCTGACCTGCTACATGGGCTCCACAAGACCCTTCATGGACCTCTTCGATCAAGTCTTTCACCTCGGTGGGATGTACACATCTCTGTAAGCCAGTTATGATTCCTCGTCTATATACGATACCATTATTCAATACATAACGAGCAGCTTTAAACTTCAACTTCTTGGCTGCGAGCTTATCAGTTGATAATGTCCCTTCTTCAATATAGGCCCTGATGGGATCCATCCAAGATGGTCCTAAATCAAGGGAAATGAAGTTCATCATATCTTCGTTAATGCTCCTGATAGCCAAAACTTCTATCGGGATTGTTCTTCGTAGCTCGGTGCGTGTTGCTGAGGCTAACCAAGCTAAGGCATTTGCTCTTGCATTCTCCATCCTTGGTACTGTAATTATCTGTACTGCAATCAGGCTTGATAAAATCTCCATTACTTTTGCATGATATTTAATCATTAATTCTCCTTTTGGTTGCATATACTCCCAGCATCTGATTTACAATCAATTGCGAGTCACTGAATACGATAACCTGCTCTGCCTCCATGGTTTTTGCTAAACTAAGACCTGCAATCATTGCTTCATATTCATCCTCATTATTAGAAGCCTTGAATTGGAAGCGCAAACCATACTCCACATCGACCTCATCCGGGCTGTTCAAAACAATCCTTGCTCCACAGCCTGTAGTGCAGGATGAGCCATCTACATATAGATTCCATATAGGTACCTCGTCCTCAAATTTTTTATCAGACAGAGTTCCTCGATGGAATATTTATTGCTTCCTATTATCCTCCTCTAGCACTTCTTGCTACTCATTGACCATATTCTCTTGCTCACCAACCAACTCAAGTTGCTCGGGGTTTAAATTTGATGATGATGTAACAGCCAGGCTGGTCGGTATTCAACTTTTGCTTCTCGGGAGTATCAGGATAAGTGAATTCTGTGATAAAATCTGCTACTGCTTGCCCTTTAAGTGACGACCTGGGCTCATCAATTATATCGTATTCACCCAACTCTACCGCCTAGTACATCAATCTTCCTGATTTCTCTGTTTTGTGCAAAGCTTGCCTTAATGGCATATCGGTATACACTACTATGGTATGAGCTTGGAAGTAAGGCCTCATTCTTCTACTTGCTTCGATCAATGCCAGTGCTAACTTTTCTAGCTTTGGATATCTGATCTCTGCTCCTCGGAAGGCCTTGGTAGTGTAATAAATTGGTTTTTGCACTCCATCCTCCATTCTTATTAATGTCGAGCTAATTGCATTTTATGAAACTGCCAAATACAGGTAAAATCTTTCTCCCATCACCGGCCTGGGCAACAGTGGAGGTGCTCCCATGTACTTCTTCAATTCTTGAAAGGCCTTCTCGCATTTATCGTTCCATTCAAAAGTCTTTCGAAGTGTTTTGAAGAATGGGAGGCATCTATCAGTTGCTCCTGAAACAAATCTGTTACGGGTAGCAACACATCTTGTGAGACTTTGCACTTCCTTCTTCATCGTTGGAGATCGTAGCCCCAATAAAGCTTTGATCTTTTTTGGATTTGCTTCAATACCTCGTTGGTTGACAATATACCTGAGGAACATACCTTCTCGTACTCCGAATATGCACTTGGTAGGGTTCAACTTCATTTGATATTTATCTAATTGATCAAAGGTTTGACCTAGATCAATTAGATGGTCAACAACCTTCTTGCTATTTGTCAACATATCATCAACATAAACTTCCATATTGTGACTAATTTGTTCTAGAAACACTTTGTTCATCAGCTGCTGATATGTTGCACCTTCATTTTTCAAACCAAAAGGCATAACATTATAACAATAATTTCCCCTAGGGGTAATAAAAGAGGCACTCTCCCTATCTTCAGGTTTCATTTTAATCTGGTTGTAACCAGAATAAGCATCCATGAAGCTCAACAACTCGTGTCCCGAGGTCGCATCCACCAATTGATCAATTCGGGGCAAAAGAAAATGATCCTTTGGATAAGCTTTATTGAGGTCGGTGAAGTCTACACACATCCTCCACTTGTTGTTCTTCTTCTTTACCATCACCACATTATCTAACCAGTCTAGATATTTGATATCTTCAATAAAATGAGCTTTTTGGAGCTTCTCGACCTCCTCTTGTATAGCTTGGTTCTTCTCGGGGTTGAACACTCTTCTTCTCTGCTTTACTGGCTTGATTTCCTTATTTACATTGAGCTCATGGCATAAACAAATTTGGGTCTATTCCTAGCATGTCCTCATGACTCCAGGCAAAAGTTTGTTTTCTGCTTTTCAGAAAAACTATCAATTCCTATTTTAGTGATGCATCCAACGATGAACCTATTTGAGTTGTTCGTTCCGGGTGCTCGTCGTCCAAAATGACATTTTCAGTAACTTCCACCACCTGACCTTTCATGAGTTGCGACTCGTCTCTGGGATCTATTGTTTCAATCTCTGCACCTTCATCCACTTGATAGGTAGTAGTCTTTTTCCTAGATTCCTCCAATTCTTCCTGCTCGGCAGATGAATAGTAGCATTCCCGAGCTACTTTTTGATCACCCTTTACAACTCTTACTCCAAAGTTGGTTGGAAATTTTAGGCAAGGATGTACAGTAGATGGTACTGCTTTGAACTTCTTCAAACGTACCCTTCCCATGATGATATTATAAGATGATTGAATATTCTTATCCATCAGAAAAAAGTGCTCTCTTTCTGTTTGATAAGCAGGCCATGTACCGATGAACATATCCAACTTGATCATCCCTAGTGGAAAAACTTTCTCTCCAGCAAAATCGAGGAGGGGCCTATGATAAGGCTCAAGTTGAGATAACTTTAAATTTAAGCTGTCGAAGCATGAATAGAGCATGATATCCGCCGAGATACCATTATCCACCATTACACTTGAGATTATTACTTCCTTCATCCTCATTTTGATCACCAATGGATCATCATGATGATATAACACACCTGCGAGGTCATTCTTGGAGAAACTGATGACTAGTTTTTCTTTGTTCACCTTCCTCGGGCGATCATCCTCAGCTAGATTTATTCGCTGAATGTATGAACAAGCTTGAGCCTCATTGAGGTATGCTTTCCTCTCTGCAGTAAGGTCTCCACCTCCTGCATCTACACATGTAATAACATTACAATCAAACGATCCAAAACGAATTGAAAATACCTCACTCTCTGGCTGTCTTGTCATTTTCTGGATCATCTTCATGACCTCTTTTCTAATTTTCTTCTGCTCGACGAGGAGATCTAGACCTCTGCCTTGCTTGGTCGCTGCTTTTTCCTTCATTTCTGCGATCAACATACTTGGTCAGCTTTCCTCGTCTGATGAGTGCTTCAATTTCATTCTGAAGAGCTATGCAATTTTTGGTCGTGTGACCATGGTCTTTATGGAACTCGCAATATTTGGCCTTATTCCTCTTGTTAGGGCCTGTCTTCATTTTCTCTGGCCAGTTTAGCTCCTCACTGTTCTTGATTTCTTCCAGAACATGGTTTATGTCTACTTTCAAAGGAGTGTAATTTTCAAATTTCTTCAACATTTCCCATGATGGCTTTGGTTTTGACTGCTTGTCACCACCATTGTTCTTATGCTCTTTCTTTTTAGCTTTATCAACTTCAACCTTGATCTCTTTGGTGTCCATGTTCTTCTTCGCAGCCATAGCCTCCTCGACATTCATGATTTTGGCCGCTTTTGCCATCAGTTCTGACATGGTCCTGGGTGGATCTTTGGCCAAAGTGTAGTACAATTTATTGGGCAATAGCCCACTCATCAAAGCGGTAATCACTGTCTTTTCCTCGTAATCAATAGCTTTGAGCTTCTCATTATTGAAACGAGTTATATAATCCCTGGTGCTCTCACCTGCTTTTTATCTAACACTTAACAAGTGTGCTACTCGTTTAACTGGTTTAGCTCCAAAACAGAAATTTCCAATAAAGAGCTCGGCCAGTTGAAAGAAAGTTGAAATCTTCCCCCGAGGAAGATTATTGTACCATATTTGAGCAAATCCGGTAAGAGTTCCCGAAAATGCCCTGCATCTCATCTCATCAGGCACGGCATAGATGTCAGCAGCAGCTTGGTATTGTTCTATATGAAGGACAAGATCAGTTTTTCCATCATATTTAGGAGTCACAACAGGTGCTTTGAACTTCGATGGTGTGAGAAAATCCACAATTTCCTGGATAAAAGGTGTCCCTTGGATAAAAGTTCTTTGTAGAGGATTCTTGGCCTTAACCATCTCCCCTAATCTATCCTCCAACCTTCGAATAGAGTCTTTCCATGCATTATTTTCCTCCTCGGGCCTATTGGTTCGAGCAATTGATCGTGTTGAAGTTGCTTCCTGGGATCTATCATGACGAGCAGCTGGTCGTGATTGGGTAGAACCCTCCCTTATATCGGATGGTCGTCAAAATTTCCTCTATAAAGCCTTAGGAGGACTCCTATTCCTCCTAGGGCCCAATCGATCAAAAGAAGAGGCCCTACTTAATCTCTCCAATGCACTAGTCCTTTCTGGAGAGAGGGTGATGTGTTATTTAGTATCTGTGGCTTGTACTGACGAAGTTCGACCTGGTTGATAAGAAAAATCATAAGATATTTCAGTGCGATATGAATCGGTATGCCCAGTATGCGAAGAAAGTAAATGGGTGTTTCTTTGAACGCTTTGTTGTCCTGAATGGGTTGACACTTCGCCCTGGATAGTTTGCATGAGTTGTCGCATAGTTTCTTGCATGGCTGTCTGGTCTTGGGCTAGATTAGCCATTATTCTGGCCAAATCTTGAACATTCGGAGGAGCAGATGGATTTGGGGGATTTCTAGCGTTTAAATTACTGGATTCTGGATTATCAGCCACTAGAGATGAATTGTTTTGGTGAAGAACGATAGTTTTAGTCATTTCCCATAGACTGCGCCAATTTGTTGATGTAAAAAATTAGATTTGACCTAATTCTTTAATCACAGATAAAATTAAACAAGATAAAAAGATTTTTAAAGTGGTTCAGCCTTGAAAGAATGGCCTACGTCCACTATTTTTGTAATTGCTGACTGTTTACAGAATTCTCGATAAGGGGTTTACCAAGAAATTCTGAGTCCCCTGCTAATGAGGAGGTTATAATGTATTTATAGCCTTGAGGCTGTACATGCGAGAGAATATTACATAGCTGTCCAATAGGCGTGTACATCTGTATGATAATAATCAGCATTTAATGCGCATTCAATCCTTTTAATTATCCAATTATAACTGCTTTGTTCGAGATGTAGCTCGGACCGCCAAAGATGCTCGGACCGCCTAAGTAGCTCGGTATACATGAGTTGCTCGGAGAACACCTGTTTCTCGGAACGCCTGAGTTGGTAGGGGAGGTTGAGTTCCTTGAATTCAAGGTGTTGTAAAAAATGTTCACGGATGCCATGTAAATTGACACGTGTCTCCATATATTTGGTCCATGTCAGCAGACTAAATTTAGTATCAACACTCATCTCCTCGATCTGGGCTCTTGCAACGATGAGCTGGTCATTGTTGCTCGAGTAAGTCATCATCTGACTCGTTTTCCTCAATTCTTTGGGATCAGCATCTAGGGATCCTTCCTCGACTGCGAGACTTGCTCGCCTGAGGGCTAGGAGTGCGGTATTGATGTCGCCTGGTGCTACGATGGAGTTCTTTCTCCATCCTTTCCAATCACCTTATGAGGCAAGCATTCTCAGCCTCTTTCTTACGAGCGGCCTCTCCTTGCTCTTGGAGCCTTGCCTCATAGGCATCGATCAACCTGGAGATTTTTGTGGACCTTGCTGGTCCCTGACTTTATTCTGAGGCTTGCCGCTCTGGGAGAACCCTCTGATCTGAACATCGAACTTCATATATGATCCTATGAGGGGCAGGCTGCTCTTGGATATCCCCTGCTTGAGGGGCATTGCTACTGTGACCAGACATTCCAAATTCTTTGTTGGTGAGGGCTTTCTCAAAGGAAGACGAACGTTCCCACATATGGCACCAATTGTGGTGACAATTAAGTTCAACACAAATTAATGAGAAAATGCAATCACCAAAGAAAATAAAGAATGTAAAGAATGGAAGTCACAGAACACAATATTTACGTGGTTCAGCAA
The DNA here is from genome assembly GCA_949130495.1 of Sambucus nigra. Taxonomy (NCBI): domain Eukaryota; kingdom Viridiplantae; phylum Streptophyta; class Magnoliopsida; order Dipsacales; family Adoxaceae; genus Sambucus; species Sambucus nigra. The sequence goes on from OX422207.1 coordinate 146,969,498, forward strand.
GAATGCCTACGTCCACGGTGGTGCTCTCAATATTATTTCTCTATACTCTGGGGAGCGTTTTACAAGAACAATAATACATGCCTTTTGCCCTAGGCGTAGGGTTTGTTATATACATGTTTGTTCTTGGGGAGTGGGGGTGTTGGACTCCCCTACGTTAGTCCATAAGCCATAGAATATCTGCATACAGGATTTTAGGAATTTGAATGGGTCGGAACTGAATTAGTTGAGATTTGAGGCTCCCAGACTTTGGGCTATATTTATTGGGCTACTCGTCTTGGGACCAGATGACAAATTGCGGTACCCACATACCCCTTTGGGGATTTTTTCTCAAATTTGTGTTTGTAATTATGTGCATGCTTGATTATGTATATTATGTCAATAACAATTATTTGCAAGAGTTAGGGTTTTAATTAAAATCTTGGCATAAAATTGGACTTTAATTAAACAAGTTTGTTTATTGATTGGTAGCACACTCTCAAATTGGTATCAGAGTCAATTACACAATTATACAGTGTAATTTTTTCGCAAAATATTTATGGATATCAATTTTTGTCTAAAAATTGATTTTTGAAAAAGCGCAAATTCAATGGAATACTTGTATAATCGGGTGCCAATTTTTGACGGGACAAGCTATGAATATTAGAAATCCCATATGAAATCCCATTTAAAGGACATTGATGAACGTGCCTGGGTTGTATGTGAAAGAGGGTAGACCCCTCTCACTTTCACCGCTAATAATGTCTCTAATCTTAAACCTGTGACTGACTAGACTGAGGATGAATTTAAATGGTGCACATATAACTCACGTGGGCTATGTGCAATTCCTGGATCCGTTACACCCAACGAGTTCCGATGAATTATGATGTATACCACGTTAAAAGAAGCATGGGATGTGATTCGACTTACCCATGAAGGCACTAATGCAGTTAAAGAATCTGAAATGCAAAATTTAACTACTCAATTTGAAACAATTACTATGCTTGAATCTGAGTGTTTTGATGAATTCTATGCATGCTTATCTGATATTGTTAACACTAGTTTCAATATTGGTGAACATATTCCTGATGCTAGAGTAGTTAAAAAGATTTTTAGATCGTTGCCTATGCCTTTTATCCTTAAAGTCACTGTATTAAATTCTATTGGAAATTTGAGTAGTCTGAAATTAAAAGAACTAGTACGTGACCTACAGACTTATAAAATTGACATGTTTCCTAATACGATTAAATCAAAAGATAAAGAGGTAGCACTTAAAGCCCAAGCTAGAAAAGTGAGGAGTCAGTTAGGAAAAGGGGTGAGTCGTCTAAGAGAAAAGATGAAGAGACGTTAGATTCATAGTTTGATTTTGATTTAGACGATTTGTCTTTGTTTGCAAAAATATTCAAGAAATTTCTCTTAAATAAAAATAATGGCAATTTCAATGATAAAAAGAATTTTGAGAAAAATAAATCTGAAAAGAAAAATGATAAAGATAAAAAGGACACGCCTAAAAGAGACGAAAAGAGATGTTATAAGTGTGATGGTAAAGGTCATAAGTCTTTTGAGTGTCTAACTAGGTTGAATGTTAAGGTAAAGGCAAAACTAATTTAAATGCCTCCCTTAGTGATGGAAGTGAGGTCGAGTCGGTGGAGTTTGGAGACGAGTCACCGCATGAATGTAACTTCACCTCATTCATGGCTAGTCATGTGAGTAATGATCGTGTGCCTCATGACGATGAGTATGCTACTTCACAGGGACACCTCGACAACGAAGGCTATGTGAGTGAGGGGGAGGATGTTGAAAGTGAGAGCGAGAGTGAGCTACATTGCGCCTACGCCAATTTGTATGCTGATTCATTTAAAACTAAAAATTATAACAAAGTGTTAGGTCTTAAGATCATCGCCTTAGAGAAATATTTTGGAGAGACAAGAGAGAGAGTCCTCCATTAGCACTACCTTGAGAAAGAGAGAGAAAGTTTGTGTTGAGAGAGAGATTTTTTGTAGAGAGAGAGAGTCAGTTTAGAGAAAGAGACTATTTGGAGAGAGAGAGAGAGATAGAGAGAGAGAGAGAGAGAGAGAGAGAGAGAGAGAGAGAGAGAGAGAGAGAGAGTTGTCTTGAGAAAGAGAAAAGGGACTTGACTAAGAAAGTGGATAGTATTACGAGTGATCTCCATTCCTCCATAGAGGCTTGGAAGAAACTTGAAGCCCTTGTTACCTAACTCACTCATGACCTTGAGAGGGATCGGGAGGTCATGGTAAAGATAGAGGACATATTCGAAGAGATGGGAAAGATGCTCCTCGCCCCTGCTTTAGGGTTTGGTGAAAGGCAGGGAATAAGTTTCAATCATGTGTCCATGCCTCATGTTACATTGAAACCAATTCCTAAGTTTACTATGAATTCATATGGCCAATATCCAAAACCCCAAAGAAGAGTTCGGTCAAGAAAAGCAAACGAAGGTTGGCCTAAGTATGTGTATTTTCCTAATACAAAAGAAAAGACCACCTTAGGGAGTTTTTTTATAATTTGGGTCAGACACGACATACGTTTTCTCCGCCATGTACCACTAGCGATATTACTAGTCTTATAGAGCAGGTTAAGTTTCTAATCGCCACATCTCAGAGTTTAATGGAAGAGTTCCAATGGATGTCTTTACCATTAGCGAATACTTCCAAAATCGCGGATATAACCAACAATGACAAGGGAAAAAATAAGGTTACCACTTCTTGGGTACCTCAGCATGACGTAAAATACCTTGTTGTTAATGCTTCTCTTAAAGAACATAATAGCTCACAGGGGGTTCTCCAGGCACATGACAGGTGACGTTTCATTTTTTTACCTACTTAGAGGATCGTAAGGAACGTAAATCACTTTTGGAGATAGGAGCAAGTGTAGCATAGTAAGACGAGGTACGGTAAAGATAACAGGATTTCTGAAGCTAGAGAATGTTTTTTACATCAAAGGTTGGAAAGCAAACCTTCTCAGCATTAGCGATCTGTGCGACGCTGACTTTGTAGTAAAGTTTGATTGAAACGAGTGCAATGTTTATGATCAAGCCGGTAAACTTCTATTGCAAGGGGTGATAACTGAAGATCATTGTTATGGGATTATGCCCACGTCTTCATTTGTCTGCAATAGCACCACGATCACTCATATGGATCTATGGCATCAACGTCTAGGTCACGTGAATTTTAGAGATTTGGAGCGATTAGATAAAAAGGACCTCTTACGTGGCTTGTCGTCACTTAAAAAGCCAACTTCCACAGTTTGTGGACCCTGTCAGCTGGGAAAGTAAGTCTGTAGCCCCCCAAAAGAAGTTGAATTTCATTACCACTTCCCGAGTGCTTCAGTCAATACATGTGGATCTTATGGGTCCTACTCATATCGAGAGTTTAGGTGGTAAGAGGTATATCCTCGTGATGGTAGATGATTTCTCTCGTTACTCTATAGTAGTTTTTCTGAGAGACAAATTCAATGTTATAGGGTTTCTTTCGACCAAGTGTCATGCCCTTCAAAATCAACACGGTGTCATTATCAATAGAATAGGGAGTGATAACGATACTGAATTTAAGGAAGAAAAGGTAGATAGTTACTGTGATAGCCTCGGGATCAAACATGAATTTTCGATCGTAAAGTCTCCTCAACAAAATAGGATTGTTTAGAGGAAGAATTGGATGATTCAGGAGATGGATGAATCTATGCTTCTAGGTTATAGAGCTTTTAGGAGATTTTAGGGAGAGACAGTGTCTACCGTGTGCCACACGGTGAATAGGGTTTACCTTTGTCGCCACGCACTTCAGACGCATTATGAATTGTGGACTAGAAAGAAGCCCAACCTTTTATATTTTGGTATTTTGGGGAGCCAATGCTACATCCTATGGGATAGAGAGAAATTAGGAAAATTTGACTCCCGAAGCGATGAGGGAATATTATTAGTTTATTCATTGACGAGTAGAGAATATCGAGTTTTTAACCTGAGTAGCTCTAAGGTTATGTAGTCAATAAACGTTACCGTGAAAGATGACGAACTGTCGCCATTTCTTGATTCTAGCCTTCATGCTGATGATCCTTTTGTGTGAGGATGACAAACTTCATGCTGATGATCCTATTGTCCCTCATACACCCAGGGTGGACCCTACTCCTAACTTAGGGGACACACCTTCTTGGGTTTGCAAGAGTCATGACCCTACTTCTATTCTGGGATATACCACCTTAGGAGTCAAGACTCATGCTCAGCTAGAGAACGTAGTTAGCTTTCTGTGATACACGTCTAAAGTCGAGCCCAAGAATGTCAAATAAGCACTCAAAGATGAACACTAGATATCTTCTATACAGGACGAGTTGCTTCAGTTTAGAAAGAATGATGTTTGGAAACTTGTCCCCAAACCTAGTGTGAAGAATATGATTCGTACCAAGTGGATCTACAAGGGTAAGATGGATGAGAATAATACCATTATTAGAAACAAGGCTAGGTTGATCGCTCAGGGCTACACACAGATAGAGGGTGTAGACTTTGACGAAACATTTGCTCCTATTTTGAGGCTTAATTCCATCCGTTAACTACTCGCCATCGCATGTCATTTATGCTTCAAGTTATATGAGATGGATGTCAAGAGTGACTTTCAGAATGGAATTCTACAGGAGGAGGTTTACGTGGAATAACCAAAAGGGTCTGAAGACCTTAAGCTCCTTGATTAGATTTATTTTCTGAGGAAAGCCCTGTATGGTTTGAAGCAAGCACCCGTGCTTGGTACGAGAGGCTTACTTCCTATCTCTTAGTCCTTGGCTTCAAAAGAGGGAGAGTTGATCAGATGTTATATGTTAGGAGAGGAGATGGTGCTATTTTGGTTGCTCAGGTCTATGTGGATGACATAGTCTTTGGATCCACGTGCTCCCGACATGCTCACGACTTTGAGGAGGAGATGAAGAGTGAGTTTGAGATGAGCATGGTTGGTGAGTTTACATTCTTAGTTGGTCTCCAAGTTCGTTAGATAGAGGATGGGATGTTCATCTCCTAATCCAAGTATGTTAGAGACCTTGTGAAGAAATTTAGTTTAGACTCCGCTAAGCACGCGCGTACCCCAATGAGTACCTCAACTAATCTTAGCAAGGACACTTCAGGCAAGGGTGTAGAGCAAACCTTGTATTAGAGTACGATAGGTAGTCTTCTCTACTTGACTGCCAATTGTCCCAGTATTGCCTTTAGTGTTGGAGTCTGTGCACAATAGCAAGAGTTGAACTTACTCTCTCTTTAACATATTATCAAATACGTGAGTGGGACTCTCTCATATGCCATTTGGTATTCCTTTGATACCGAAGACCGTTTATCCTCCTATTCAGATGCCGATTGGGCCGGGGATGCAAATAGATGTTACAACACTTCTGTTGGGTGTTTCATATTTATTTTTTCTCTTATCTCTTAGTTTATCAAGAAGCAAAACTCCATCTCTTTTTCCACTGCGCAGGCTGAGTATATAGCCATCGACAGTTGTTGCACACAACTTTTGTGGATGAAGCAGATGCTGGAGGATTATGGGATATCACAGGATACCATTACTATTTCTTATGATGACACGAATACGATACACATATCTCGCAATCCAGTCCCTCATATGCGCACAAAGAACATTAGGATACGCGAGCACTTTATCCATGAGTTAGTTGATGAGAAAGTTTTATCGTTGATTTTGTGTCTACCGACCTCTAGTTAGCCAATATTTTCACGAAGCCTTTAGATGTCCTTAGATTCGAGAGTCTTAGGAAGTCTTTAGGAATTTGCACAGTTGACTGAGGGGTGGTCGCCATGTCTAGAATAGGATACATTTGTCATGTTCATGTCACATGATTGCTATTTCTAGAGTGTATCATTTTTTGTAGTATTTTTTTTAATATCTTTATAAAAATCCAAAAAGATTTTTTTTTTAAATTGAAAAATCCAAACAGATTTTGTTTTTGCTAAATTTTTGAAAAAGACAAAAATATTTTCTTTATATAAATTTTTTTTGAAAAATACAAAAAGATTTTGGTATTTTGTTTACACATTTTATGGATGAACATTTAAGATAGCCAACGTCACAACTTCATTTCCATATACAACATGACTGTTTGATATTGATTTGAGATGCTACATCATTTCATCCACGTGCTTTATAATCTATGGAGTCATTCAGACGTGACTAGTGATATTCTTTTACATATTTTGCTCCTTATCTCCTTTAATTCACACACGCATGGTTTTATTTGAATTTTTTGATTGTTTGTCACATGTTGGTTTGAGTGTTTCCATCTCAATTCTGCCTATACATCAAATCAAATGTGATAAAACGAGAATAATAATAGTAATGCATGTCATATCCATTGCCTGTGAGGATTTTGTTTCAATATTTATATGTTCTGAGAAAAATGAGGAAGGGATACGAAAGGTAATCATAATATCCTTTGCGATTAAGCCACCATTTAATTTGGGTGAAAAAAAGTTGTAATGCCCCATATTTTTATGGATTTTAAATTTAGAGATTTATTAAATCTAATTGAGATAAATTAATTTAATATTAATCTAGAAATTTGATTTAAATATTTACTAGTGTGACGAGAGTTAGTAATTATTGGAAATTTGTCAAATATTACTAAATGAGTAAAGTAATGTATAAGATTGATTTTATAAAAATTGTCACGAGTGAATAAAATGACAATTATGAAAATTTAAGTCGGGACGCGTCTGTGTCGTGTCAGGACTAAATTATTATTATTATTATTAAAAGTGAATAAATTTTAAGTCGCCTGTATGGGCATTTCGATTGCGCCAATGTGTTTGAAAGGGTTGAGATAGTCAGAAAAGTGTACTCGGGGTTCTAGTTTGGGTCCCGGGGTGTTTTTAAGCCTAATTGGCATCCCGATAGGGTATTATAGAAATTTTATATTTTTGGACAATTAAACCCAAGAATTTTCTAAGGATATATCAGCCTTTAGGAGTTGTCTTCTAGGGTTAACAAAAAGAAAAATCAAAGAACGACCATTAGAGAAGAAGTTGGAGAGTTTTTCAAGCAACTCAAGGCCAAACACTCACCCGTTTACACCGCCACCACCACCAAAACGTAGATCGCGTGATGAGGAACGCAACCATACCTCTTTCGTCCACAAATCAGAAACTCAAATTCCAAGAAAGTATCTATCTTGCTTTATTTGTAGTTAATGTTTCAATCATGTTAGTCTAGGGTTGTTTAGAGCATGTTTCATGGAAGAAATTAATATTTTTGAGAGTTAAAATCATATGTTGTAGAGGAAGTAGACATATTCTGGACATCTAAATAACATGTAGAGGATAATCCATGAATTTGTATGGATTTAGAAGAAAGAAATCTGGCAAACAATTGGAAGAATGGAAATTAAAAGAAAAATTAGGGTCCTTGAAGTTTATGTCAATTTTACCCCATTAAATCGTTATACTTGATGAATTCGGACATATTTTACGTAGAAAATCATGTAGTTAAGTATATAGTACTTGTAGTAATGTTGTTTGGGAGTTTGGGGCTCATTAATGGAGATTTGGTTGAGGTTGGAGAGGTAAACCCGTGACTGGACAATGGCAGGTTTCGTCATAACTGCTTGATCGATCGATCGATCAAGAACATCGATTGATCAACGATCGATCGATCGAACCCATTCCTCGATCGATCGATCCCTCCTGGAAAACTACGTATTTTTCTTCTTTTGGTTTAATCCGATTAAAATACGTAGGAATCCTTGATTATTATTGTTAGAGCATAATGGAATATAGAGAAGACCAGTAGGGTCTAGGTAGAACCCGTTGAGTGAAAATTTAACGTAGGATGAAATTATGGGTTAACGGGGAGTTATTCACACATAGGAAATCATGTGTACGTTTAATAAAAGATCGAGACTTGTAAGGAAGTTAGACTAGAAGGTAAGTGAGAGTGCCTACTGAAATTATACTTAGGGAGATTGTAAGGACACAAATTTCCAATTGAGTCCATATATAGTTTTGGCTCAATTCCGGACAAAAATATTTACACATAGGATTGTATTTAATTGTAATATTCTCAAGCCTATGAAAAGTTAGTTTAAAGACGTAGCGGCAAAGAGTATAAAGCTTCATAATCATACCGGTTTCGTGCCTCGTTTATACGTCATCAAACTATAGTTCCATGCTCCCAAGGTATGAATGCAATCATATATGTATAAGAGCTTGGAGATTGTTTATTGGGTGTTAGGTTTAATTAAAACTGTGTTTTATTTTTAGAAAGAATTAATGAAAACTTTAAAATAAGTTTATAAAGTTTTCTGGGCTAAAATCGAATTTTCCAAACTTTCTGGAAGTTCGTTCGATATGTCATTCGAACGAGATTGTCGTTCGAACCCGATGTCGTTCGAACGAGATTGCCAACGACTTCCCATTATGGCATACTGGAACTTCGTTCGAAATGTCGTTGGAATGAGATGGTCGTTCTAATGAGGCTTCTAAGGAGCTTCTAACGAGTTCATACTGGAACTTCGTTAGAAGACTCGTTCGAACGAGACGCCAGGCGGGAACAGTTTTTTGGCAGTTTTAAGCAGCTTTTCTCCCACTTCCCCACTTATTTCTTAACCAACTTTTCACAGCATAAATATGTGCGGGAATCACTTTTGACTATCTATATTTTTCATATCCTTCTAACTCTTAGAGGGTGTTTTGAGAGAAAAAATTATAAAGAGAAAAAGATTAAGTTTTGAGTAATATTTTTCAAAGTAAAATTCATTTACCACTCTAGTTTTCACCCATAATTGTTTCTTCCAAGTTCTTAAATACATATATCTTGCTTGGAGTTTGGCACCGGGTTTATCTCTACACCGAATTGAAGAGAGTGTTTTGGTTTGCTTCTAAATCCCACAAAGAAGAAGTTATTTACTTTGATTTACCCACTTGGAGAAAGGCTCCTAGTTCGGGTGACGGTGGCCATATAAAGTCCTATCGGTGGATTTCGAGACCCCGGTGGAGCTCCAAGGTTATCCGCTAGGAAGAGGTGTCTACAAGAAGAAGCGTCGGGGCTTGAGAAGGATCGAGTCGTGTGATGTAAGTCTTTTGTCTTGTATTTGTAAAACCATATCTAGTGGATTTGTGGCTAGGTCCGTCCGAGGTTGTTTACCGTCTTGGGTTTTTCCTCGTACATCGCGACGTAGTGATCTCTTGTTTTATTTTATCTTGCAATATCACCTAGAACGCATGCTTAGGTAAAGAAGATAAAATTGGTTTAAATCACTTTTAATTTAATTTGGTGCATAATTAAATTTGGGTAATGTTTACTTAATTCAAGTCATTTTTCTAAATGGTTTATCCTAATTTGTTTAAATGAAAAATATGACTTAGGAAAATTCTCGGACTTGGATTAATTAATTGGTTTAAGTGAAATAAATATTTGTGTGTGTTTAATTAATTTTCACTTGGGTTTAATTTTAATATGTAATAGAAATTAAAATTTGTTTGTTTTATTGAACCATCACACATATTTACGCTTCCACATCTCGATATATATATAAAAGGCAATAATATATTTTAATTAAGAAAAATTAAAAGGGGGAGGCCATCCGGGCGAATTCACATTGGTATCAGAGCCAAAGCGATAAATTATTTCGTCAAAGATCCTTTAAATAATTTTTGGCTAAAATGGAATTTTTCCCATTTTCTAAATTTCCTATTTTCGATGGTTCTAACTACGCGTATTGGAAAGCGCGAATGAAATCGGCACTAAAATCTATCGATGCGAGGGTTTGGATGTCTGTTGTTAACGGGTGGTCTCCACCAACTCATTTGGTTAAAAATGAACGTGTTCCCAAACCGGCCGATAGATGGACTGAGAATGAGTTTAAACTTTCTAATTTTAATTCACGAGGTTTAAATGCCTTGTTTAGCGTGGTCACACCAGATGAATTCCGACGAATTATGACGTGTGAAACCGCTAAAGAAGCTTGGGATATTTTACAACTAACTCATGAAGGAACTAGTGTCGTTAAAGCTTCTAAACTCCAAAATCTCACCACTCAATTTGAAACTATCAAAATGAACGATAATGAAACTTTTGATGAATTTTATGATAGACTTTTCGATATTGTCAATTCATCTTTTAATTTGGGAGAGAAAATACCCGACAACGGAGTTGTAAAGAAAATTTTAAGGTCCCTATGTAATACCCCGCATTTTTTATTGAATTAAAATTGAACTAATTGAAGAAAAAAATAACTATGGCGGTATATATATTCGAAATGTTTGGAAATGAAAATTTAAAATGAATTAATTGAGATACGAATGTGCGACTTAAATATTAGAAGCGAATTAACGCGTAAAAGGATCTAGAGGATTAAATTTGGCGCAATGGCATTTTTGTAAATAAACTAACCCTAGGTATAAATAGAAAGGAAGAGAAGAAGTCTTCATTCTTTCATTTGAAATGGGGGCTAGGGTTTGGTAGAGAGAGAGAGTAAGAAGAGAAGAAGCTAAGAGGATTTCAATTTCTCCATACAATCCAAGGCAAGTTAATAACCTATATGTGTATATTATGTATCTATAATGAAATTTCACATGAACATGTATTTGGATCCCTAAATTAATATGAAACTAATGTTAAAAATGATATGCAATGTATTAGGATCATGCTCCATGTAGATTCAAATGCGATAACATCATTATAGGGATTGAATTGTTGAACAAACTCTTGAATTTGAGAAATCTATGAAATTGAGTAAATCGTCATATTAAAAAATTGTTTTGAGCTGTTTTAATTCCGAGAATGTATATTTCGTTCGCGCTGCCTGATAGAAAATCATATTCTGGACAACTTTTTAGTTTTAAGTTTTTTTAAAAACGGATCGGAAAATACTCGAATATGCGTTTTAAAATTCTGCACAGAAAGTTATCGTGAACAGGTCCGAACTGTATATGTTAATTTCGGATCTGTTTAAGCAGGATACGGTAGCGTACTCACGCATCCTTGTAGAAAATCACGTTCCGAACAACTTTGTAGTTTTAAGTTTTCCCAAGAACGGATCGGAAAAGCCTCAAATCGGCGTTTTAAAATTCTGGGCAGAATGTTGCCGAAAACAGGGGCGAATATTATATGTTAGTTTCGGGTCTGTTTTAGGTCGGCTATGGTAGCGTGCTCGCATGTCCTTGTAGAAAATCACGTTCCGAACAACTTTGTAGTTTTAAGATTTTCCAAAAACGGATTGGAAGAGCCTCGAACCTTCATTTTAAATTTTGGGCAGCATGTTGTTGAAATAAGAGTGATAATATTTTTCATGTTGTTAGTAAGATAATTGTGGTGTTGTGCCTAATATCCTAACTTGATCACATACTTAAGGTTATTAGGGATATATAACCTTGAAATGATTTGGTGTTGAATTAGTAAATTAATGATGTAAATTATGTTATATTATAAATAATGACTATTGTATAACTCGAGTAAGAGACTTGACACGATTGTATATATACATAAGTGTGAAATTGTTTTATATGTATATTGTCGAGTATACACTAGACTAGTCCTCCGGTCGACGTAGGCACATGTTGAATGCGGTTTTTTTTGTGATTGATCCGGTTAGGTTTCGCTTGGTTGCCGTGTCGGAGATAAACCACCGGAACCGGACACATGGTTGTAATGCGGGTTGGAGAGAAAGACCTTGAAACGCCATGTGATTTAGGACTTAGTATGATTGCCCTTGCCACGTAATATTGGGGAATATTCGTGTGTAGGCCTAGTGTTACGACTTGTTCCCCCGGGTAACGATAGTGACCCGATATGACTTATGTGAGATATTATGCTTGTGTCTTAAAATAATATCCCGAATCGATGCATTTGATATTATACTTGAAGGAAATATTTTGATACGTTAAATACTGAAATGAGATTAATAATGATTAATCAAGATACGATATGAGACTACACGTTACTCTAGTTTGGGTTGGGTAGTCCCGACATAGGAACATTGGTTGGGTAATTGAACAATTTAATTACTGGAGACGAGTAATGACTAGTGTGCTTTCATTATAAGTACATCTTATAATCTTGTAGCTTGTTTTCTTGCTTTGACGTTCGTCTATCTTGCTTCTTGCTCCTCTCCTATGTATGTATATTACATGTCCTCGCCCCGTTGGACAGTAGATCGTGGAGCTGGATGACCTCGCATCTATTCTTAGGATCTTGTAGTGGTGGACGCTGGTCCTTATCCTATTTTGTCACTCTTCCTTAGAGTGTGGTATCAGAGATTTCCCATTGTTAGGGATTTGATAGTGTTGAGAGGTTTACATTACACTCTTTACCTAGTTTATCTTTGGGCCCGTATGTTTGGGCATTTTATATTCAGTACTGATATTACTTGTGGATCCTATACTTGCTATGATGTGATTTGGTTACACGTATGGGAGTGTACATATTTGCTTTACTGCGTTTATTTAAATTATGTTTCTAATGCCAACATATTGACGCTCCGCTTTAATTTAATTGGGCGTAGCTAACCGAATTAGATATAAAAAGCAGGGTTGTCACAGTTGGTATCAGAGAAAGGTTTTAGAGCCTTTAGGGATCTGAGGGAGTCCGTTACGTTTTCCGCGCATCATTTCTTTGATACTTCGAACTTTATAACAAGGTTTTGTATTCTATGACTTCGAAAAAAAATCGAGCCACTGATCCGACACGACCGACTATGAGTGCCCGAGTGTATAGGAGGGGTTCTTTGTTTGGATTTCGCTTGCGAGACGCTCCACGCACAAAGGTTTACTTTTATCGGGAGTTAGGACTTTTTGCATGATATATCCAACACTTTAAACTCTTGCACCCAATTATATATGTGATATATGTTTTGAACTTTTCCTTCTAGTTCTCATACTCTGTGTTTACTCTCTTCAGATGAGGAGATGTAGCGGTAATCTAGCAGGAGTGACAGGACGGGCGGGGGATCAGGAACAGCCGCCCCCACCCGCACAGGGGACGGTAGGAGGTTTGTCCTAGGCCGATTTGGCGGCTATAGCACAGGCTGTAGCTACAGCAGTAGCAGCAGCACTTTCGGCGCATCCCGCGCCCGCACCAGTGCCAGCGCCAGCACCAGTACCACATGTTGTCATCGCACCACCTGCAGTGGCTGAGACGGAGCCAAAGGTGCCAGTAGTTGTGCAACCCACTTGGGCATCTGTTGTGAATGGGTTTGAGAAGAGACGTCCGCCTTCGTTTGCTGGTGACGTGGGTCCGTTGGAGGCGCTTCAGTGGAAGCGAGATATATGCAGACATTTGAGACTAGTTGACTCCACAGAGATGCAGAAACAGATTTTAGCTACCTTTCGTCTGACTGGGGAGGCATTGTGCTGGTGGGAGTCCATTACTTCTACAGCTCAACGAGATGTTATGCCTATTGCTGATTTTTGGGCTCATTTCGAGGCGAAGTTTGTACCTCTCGCACAACGTGTGGCTTTGAGGAGAATGTTTGATACCCTGAAGCAGACTAGTTCAGTTTTTGAGTATGAGCGAGAGTTCACCTCATTGGTAGAGTTTGCTCCCAAGGTGCAGGCAGATGATGCTTTGAAGACTCAGAGGTTTGTTGAGGGGCTATCTTGGCCAATTCGGGGGTTCCTACTGGCAAATCCGTCGTTTGACTTTAATGAGGTAGCGGTGAATGCAGCATTGCATCATTGCAATGATCGTTCTGAGCATGTGGCGGGAAAATGAGGGGTGATAGGCCAGCAGGGTAGGCCCCATGAGGTTGTAGTTGCAGGCCAACAGGGCCCACAGGGGGGCCAACAGTCAGGAGGCCATCGGGCCAAGCGGTACAGAGGTCGTCACCATGGGCAGAAGGCCCAGGGTCAGTCCATTCAGGACAATCCGATTCAGACCATTCCAAGTCAGGGTCACCCGCAGTAGGGCCAGGGCCAGGGAGGGCAGGGACAGCTGGGCCAATGGGGTCAGGGGGCGAGATATCAACACCGGGCCAATAGGCCCAACATCGGAGCTTTGGTGCAGCAGGCACGAGATGGGGGTCCTATTGTATGCTTCCAGTGCGGAGAGACTGGACATATGAGGAGGGCTTGTCCCCAAGGACAGGCGTAGGGAGATAGAGCACGGCAGCATGTACTCCCACCACCGCCACCACCATTTCTGGCATTGCCAATGGCAGCAACAACACCAATTCAGCCACATTTGTACCATGGGCGTGTATATGATGTTCAGCCTTTTCAGCCGCAGGTGCGACGACCAGTGATTCAGGGTACGTTTTATGTTTATAGTTATCATGCGAGAGTACTTTTTGACACTGGTGTATCACACTCGTTCTCCAGTTATGAGTTTGCTAGGACATAGGGGATGATAGATGTTGTAGAGGCGATAGTTGCCCATGTGAGTACACCTTTGATTGGTACGTACCTTCCCACGTTTGTAGAGGGGTCACAATTGAGATTGGGAGGCTTCACTTCTCTATCGACCTTATTTTGATTGTGTACCTACGACGTGATTATAGGATTTGATTGGTTGTATTCATATCATGCCCAGATTGACTGTCATGGGAGTGTGATCATATTTGCCATTCCTGGTCAGGAGATGTACCTAATAGCATTACCTGGTCTAGAGGGTGGAGCCATCACACATCTGTTTTACATCGAGGAGGATTCTCCTGATGTGGTGTCCGTTTCTTTGAATACGATCCCTACAGTGAGGGAGTTCGCGGACATCTTTGCTGAGGTTACTGGTTTACCTCTAGCTCGTGAGATAGAGTTTTGCATAGAGTTATCGCCGGGTACGAGACCGATTGCCAGGGCCCCTTACCGTATGGCACCCTTAGAGATGAGGGAGCTTAGGGAGCAGATTCAGCAGCTGTTGGGCTAAGGTTTTATCCGTAGGAGTACCTCGCCTTGGGGAGCTCCAGTGCTCTTTGTGAAGAAAAGGGATGGCTCACTTCGATTGTGTGTCGATTATCGAGAGTTGAACAAGGTAATGATTCGGAATAAGTATCCGTTACCTCGTATTGATGATATGTTCGATCAGTTGAGGGATGCTTCATTCTTTTCGAAGATTGATTTGCGTTCCGGTTATCACCAGTTGAGGATTCGGTAGGAGGATGAGCCGAAGACAACGTTCCTGACAGGATATGGTTCGTACGAGTTTCGGGTCTTGCCGTTCGGCTTAACTAATGTAACTGCAGTATTCATGGATTTGATGAATCGTGTATTCAGGCCATACTTGGATCAGTTTATTATCGTGTTCATTGACGATATCCTGATCTATTCACGGTCCGAGGAGGACCATACTGGACATTTACGATTGGCTCTTGAGACCTTGAGAGAGCATCAACTTTATGCTAAGCTCTTCAAGTGCGGGTTTTGGCTGCGAGAGGTGCAATTTTTGGGGCGCGTTGTGACGGAGGCTGGGATTGCTGTCGATCCTAGCAAGGTTACTGTTGTTGTCGAGTGGGGGCAACCCACTACGCCGACTGAAACTCGGAGTTTTCTGGGACTAGCGGGTTACTATCGAAGGTTTATTCAGGGCTTCTCGAAGATTGCGAGTCATCTTACCCATTTGACAAAGAAGGGTGTTACTTTCGTCTGGAGTTCAGAGTGCAGGAGGCTTTAGAAACTTTGAAGGAGAAGATTACGCCAGCGCCAGTCCTTGCGTTGCCGAAAGCTGGGGTTGAGTACTGCGTGTACACTGATGCGTCATTATAGGGGTTAGGAGCTGTTCTGTTGCAGGAGGAGAGACCGATTTCTTATATTTCGAGGAAATTGAGGCCTCATAAGGACTGTTACCCGACTCATGACTTAGAGTTGGCGAAGGTTGTTTTTGTGTTGTATTTATGGAGACACTACTTACTTGGGGAGAAGTTTATGTTGTTCACCGACCATAAGAGTCTTCAGTACATGTTCTCTCAGAAGAACTTGAACATGCGAAAGAGTAGATGGGTGGAATATGTGAAGGACTACCAGTTTTCCATACAGTACCACCTGGGTAAGGCAAACGTGGTTGCTGATGCTTTGAGCCGAAGACCCGTAACGTCATTGTCCGCCTTGGATGTGGAGGAGAGTGTTGAATTGTCAGGTGTTTGGAAAGCTCAGTGTAAGGAGCTAGGTAGCCTTGATGTAGGCAGAGCATTTATGGGGACTGTATCTATATCAATTTATATGGTTGAACGGGTTGTGAAGGCCCAGTCTTCTGATGACTTTTGTCAGGATAAAGTGAATGCATTGATGTCTGGGGCATTCAGGGTTTCTCGATCGGTTCTGACGGGGGACTTCGTTATCAGGGACAGATTGTTGTGCCGAATGATACCGAGTTGCGAAAGGCCTTATTATCTGAGGCGCATAGATCTAGATTCACTGTTCACCCCGGAGGTGATAAGATGTATCAGGATATGCACCGTATGTATTGGTGGGTTGGGTTAAAGCGTGATGTAGCCGAGTTTGTCTCAAAGTGTGCCACTTGTCAACTTGTAAAGGTGGAACATCAGAGACCTGGAGGGGAGTTGCAGCCGTTGTCCATTCCTGAGTGGAAATGGGAAAGCATCTCCATGGATTTTATTGTTGGGTTTCCAAGATCACAGCGCGGTCATGATTCGATTTGGGTCATCGTCGACAGACTAACAAAGGTGGCTCATTTCCTTCCAGTGAGGATGGATTATACGGCAGCACAGTACGCCACGATGTTTATTAACGAGATTATGAAGTTGCATGGGGTACCGCGTGATATCTTGTCCGACCATGGCAGTGTCTTCATCTCACACTTCTGGGGCAGACTTCAGGAGGCAATGGGAGTTCAGTTGAGTTTGAGTACCGCATTCCACCCTCAGTCTGATGGTCAGACGGAGCGGGTGAACCAGATTTTGGAGGACATGTTGCGAGTTTGTGTGTTGGACTTTAAAGGTGGTTGGGATATGCATTTGCCACTGGTGGAGTTCGAATACAATAATAGTTATCAACAGACTATTGGCATGGCACCATACGAGGCTTTATACGGCAGGCCTTGTCGATCCTCTACATGTTGGTTGGAGTTCGGAGAGCACCGGATGCTGGGTCCGGATATTGTTAGGGAGACCTCAGAGAAGGTTGACTTGATTCATGCACGGATGAACACCGCGCAAGATCGTCAGAAGACTTATGCTGACATAACGAAGAGGAAGTTAGAGTTCGCCGTTGGGGACCAAGTGCTATTAAGGGTCTCACCCATGAGAGGCGTTGTTCGCTTTGGTGCCTAAGGGAAGCTTTCACCGCAATATGTAGGTCCGTTTATAGTGTTGGACAGGGTGGGACCGATTGCTTACCGTTTAGCCCTACCTGACCATCTCCAGTTGTATTTCATGTATCCATATTGATGAAGTTCTTACGTCCCGAGGACTCACACCTACACATTGATTTAGACGGGGTTGAGTTGCAGCCCGATGGGAGCTTCGAGGAGAGGACGGTCAGGATCCTAGATCGTCGTGAGCAGTAGTTGAGGTCAAAAGTCATTCCTCTTATTCGTGTTATATGGAGTAATCATGATGAGTCTGAGGCCACTTGGGAGAGAGAGGATGACTTGCGAATTAGTCACCCATATCTCTTCAAGGAAGGTACGTGCGAAACTATCTTACTTGACTTGAATTGATTTATTTTATTTCGAATTTCGAGGACGAAATCCCGTTCGTAGAGGGGGAGAATGTAATACCCCGCATTTTTTATTGAATTAAAATTGAACTAATTGAAGAAAAAAATAACTATGGCAGTATATATATTTGAAATGTTTGGAAATGAAAATTTAAAATGAATTAATTGAGATACGAATGTGTGACTTAAATATTAGAAGCGAGTTAACGCGTAAAAGGATCTAGAGGGTTAAATTTGGCGCAATGGCATTTTTATAAATAAACTAACCCTAGGTATAAATAGAAAGGAAGAGAAGAAGTCTTCATTCTTTCATTTGAAATGGGGGCTAGGGTTTGGTAGAGAGAGAGAGTAAGAAGAGAATAAGCTAAGAGGATTTCAAGAGGATTTCAATTTCTCCATACAATCCAAGGCAAGTTAATAACCTATATGTGTATATTATTTATCTATAATGAAATTTCACATGAACATGTATTTCGATCCCTAAATTAATATGAAATTAATGATAAAAATGATATGCAATGTATTAGGATCATCCTCCATGTAGATTCAAATGCGATAACATCATTATAGGGATTGAATTGTTGAACAAACTCTTGAATTTGAGAAATATATGAAATTGAGTAAATCGTCATATTAAAAAATTGTTTTGAGCTGTTTTAGTTCCGAGAATGTATATTTCGTTAGCGCTGCTCGGTAGAAAATCATATTCTGGACAACTTTGTAGTTTTAAGTTTTTTTAAAAACGGATCGAAAAATACTCGAATATGCATTTTAAAATTCTGCGCAGAAAGTTATCGTGAACAGGTCTGAACTGTATATGTTAATTTCGGATCTGTTTATGAAGGCTACGGTAGCGTGCTCATGTATCCTTGTAGAAAATCACGTTCCGAACAACTTTGTAGTTTTAAGTTTTCCCAAGAACGGATCGGAAAAGCCTCAAATCGGCGTTTTAAAATTATGGGCAGAATGTTGTCGAAAACAGGGGCGAATATTATATCTTAGTTTCGGGTCTGTTTTTGGTCGGATATGGTAGCGTGCTCGCACGTCCTTGTAGAAAATCACGTTTCGAACAACTTTGTAGTTTTAATATTTTCCAAAAACGGATTGGAAGAGCCTCGAATCTGCATTTTAAATTCTGGGCAGCATGTTGTTGAAATAAGAGTGATAATATTTTTCATGTTGTTAGTAAGATAATTGTGGTGTTGTGCCTAATATCCTAACTTGATCACATACTTAAGGTTATTAGGGATATATAACCTTGAAATGAATTGGTGTTGAATTAGTAAATTAATGATGTAAATTATGTTATATTATAAATAATGACTATTGTATAACACGAGTAAGAGACTTGAAACGATTGTATATATACATAAGTGTGAAATTGTTTTATATGTATATTGTCGAGTATACACTAGACTAGTCCTCCGGTCGACGTAGGCACATGTTGAATGCGATTTTTTTTGTCATTGATCCGGTTAGGTTCCGCTTGAGTGCCGTGTCGGAGATAAACCACCGGAACCGGACAGATGGTTGTAATGCGGGTTGGAGAGAAAGACCTTGAAACGCCATGTGATTTAGGACTTAGTATGATTTCCCTTGCCACGTAATATTGGGGAATATTCGTGTGTAGGCCTAGTGTTACGACTTGTTCCCCCGGGTAACGATAGTGACCCGATATGATTTGTGTGAGATATTATGCTTGTGTCTTAAAATAATATCCCGAATCGATGCATTTGATATTATACTTGAAGGAAATATTTTGATACGTTAAATACTGAAATGAGATTAATAATGATTAATTAAGATACGATATGAGACTACACGTTACTCTAGTTTGGGTTGGGTAGTCCCGACATATGAACATTGGTTGGGTAATTGAACAATTTAATTACTGGAGACGAGTAATGACTAGTGTGCTTTCATTATAAGTACATCTTATAATCTTATAGATTGTTTTCTTGCTTTGACATTCGTCTATCTTGCTTCTTGCTCCTCTCCTATGTATGTATATTACAGGTCCTCGCCCTGTTGGATAGTAGATCATGGAGCTGGATGACCTCGCATCTATTCTTAGGATCTTGTAGTGGTGGACGCTGGTCCTTATCCTATATTGTCACTCTTCCTTAGAGTGTGGTATCAGAGATTTCCCATTGTTAGGGATTTGATAGTGTTGAAAGGTTTACATTACACTCTTTACCTAGTTTATCTTTGGGCCCGTATGTTTGGGCATTTTATATTCATTACTGATATTACTTATGGATCCTATACTTGCTATGATGTGATTTGGTTACACGTATGGGAGTGTACATATTTACTTTACTGCGTTTATTTAATTTATGTTTCTAAAGCCAACATATTGACGCTCCGCTTTAATTTAATTGGGCGTAGCTAACCGAATTAGATATGAAAAGCAGGGTTGTCGCAGTTGGTATCAGAGAAAGGTTTTAGAGCCTTTAGGGATCTGAGGGAGTCCGTTACATTTTCCACGCATCATTTCTTTGATACTTCGAGCCTTACAACTAGGCTTTGTATTCTATGACTTCGAAAAAAAAAATCGAGCCACTGATCCGACATGACCGACTATGAGTGCCCGAGTGTATAGGTGGGGTTCTTTGTTTGGATTTCGCTTGCGAGACGCTCCACGCACAAAGGTTTACTTTTATCGGGAGTTAGGACTTTTTGCATGATATATCCAACACTTTAAACTCTTGCACCCAATTATATATGTGATATATGTTTTGAACTTTTCCTTCTAGTTCTCATACTCTGTGTTTACTCTCTTCAGATGAGGAGACGCAGCGGTAAACTAGCAGGAGCGACATGACGGGCGGGGGCTGAGGAACATCCGCCCCCACCCGCACAGGGGACGGTAGGAGGTTTGTCCCAGGCTGATTTGGCAGCTATAGCACAGGCTGTAGCTACAGCAGTAGCAGCAGCACTTTCGGCACATCCCACGCCCGCACCAGTGCCAGCACCAGCACCAGTACCACATGTTGTCATCGCACCACCTGCAGTGGCTGAGACGGAGCCAAAGGTGCCAGTAGTTGTGCAACCCACTTGGGCATCTGTTGTGAATGGGTTTGAGAAGAGACGTCCGCCTTCGTTCGCTGGTGACGTGGGTCCGTTGGAGGCGCTTCAGTGGAAGCGAGATATATGCTGACATTTAAGACTAGTTGACTCCACAGAGCTGCAGAAACAGATTTTAGCTACCTTTCGTCTGACTGGGGAGGCGTTGTGCTGGTGGGAGTCCATTACTTCTACAGCTCAGCGAGATGTTATGCCTATTGCTGATTTTTGGGCTCGTTTCGAGGCAAAGTTTGTACCTCCCGCACAACGTGTGGCTTTGAGGAGAAGGTTTAATACCCTGAAGCAGACTATTTCAGTTTTTGAGTATGAGCGAGAGTTCACCTCATTGGTAGAGTTTGCTCCCGAGGTGCAGGCAGATGATGCTTTGAAGACTCAGAGGTTTGTTGAGGGGCTATCTTGGCCAATTCGGGGGTTCCTACTGGCGAATCTGTCGTTTGAGTGTTATGAGGTAGCGGTGAATGCATCATTGCATCATTGCAATGATCGTTCTGAGCATGTGGCGGGAAAACGAGGGGTGATAGGCCAGCAGGGTAGGCCCCATGAGGTTGTAGTTGCAAGCCAACAGGGCCCACAGGGGGGCCAACAGTCAGGAGGCCATCGGGCCAAGCGGTACATAGGTCGTCACCATGGGCAGCAAGCCCAGGGCCAGCAGGGTCAGGCCATTCAGGCCAATCCGGTTCAGACCATTCCAAGTCAGGGTCACCCGCAGCAGGGCCAGGGCCAGGGCCAGGGAGGGTAGGGACAGCTGGGCCAATGGGGTCAGGGGGCGAGTTATCAACACCGGGCCAATAGGCCCAACATCGGAGCTTTGGTGCAGCAGGAACGAGATGGGGGTCCTATTGTATGCTTCCAGTGCGGAGAGACTGGACATATGAGGAGGGCTTGTCCCCGAGGACAGGCGCAGGGAGATAGAGCACAGCAGCAGGTACTCCCACCACCGCCACCACCATTTCCGGCATTGCCAATGGCAGCAACAGCACCAATTCATCCACAGTTGTACCATGGGCGTGTATATGATGTTCAGCCTTTTCAGCCGCAGGTGCGACGACTAGTGATTCAGGGTACGTTTTATGTTTATAGTTCTCATGCGAGAGTACTTTTTGACACTGGTGCATCACACTCGTTCTCCAGTTATGAGTCTGCTAGGACATCGGGGATGATAGACGTTGCAGAGGCGATAGTTGCCCATGTGAGTACACCTTTAAGTGGTACGTACCTTCCCACGTTTGTAGAGGGGTCACGATTGAGATCGGGAGGCATCACTTCACTATCGACCTTATTTTGATTGTGTACCTACGACGTGATTATAAGGTTTGATTGGTTGTATTCATATCATGCCCAGATTGACTGTCGTGGGAGTGCGATCACATTTGCCATTCCTGGTCAGGAGATGTACCTAATAGCATTACCTGGTCTAGAGGGTGGAGCCAGCACACATCTATTTTACATCGAGGAGGATTCTCCTGATGTGGTGTCCGTTTCTTTGGATACGATCCCTACGGTGAGGGAGTTCACGGACATCTTTGCTGAGGTTACTGGTTTACCTCCAGCTCGTGAGATAGAGTTTTGCATAGAGTTATCGCTGGGCACGAGACCGATTTCCAGGGCCCAGTACCGTATGGTACCCTTAGAGATGAGGGAGCTTAGGGAGAAGATTCAGCAGCTGTTGGGCCAAGGTTTTATCCGTAGGAGTACCTCGCCTTGGGGAGCTCCAGTGCTCTTTGTGAAGAAAAGGGATGGCTCACTTCGATTGTGTGTCGATTATCGAGAGTTGAACAAGGTAATGATTCGGAATAAGTATCCGTTACCTCGTATTGATGATATGTTCGATCAGTTGAGGGATGCTTCATTCTTTTTGAAGATTGATTTGCGTTCCGGTTATCACCAGTTGAGGATTCGGTAGGAGGATGTGCCGAAGACAACGTTCCTGACACGATATGGTTCGTACGAGTTTCGGGTCTTGCCGTTCGGCTTAACCAATGCGACTGCAGTATTCATGGATTTGATGAATCGTGTATTCAGGCCATACTTGGATCAGTTTATTATCGTGTTCATTGACGATATCCTGATCTATTCACGGTCCGAGGAGGACCATACTGGACATTTACGATTGGCTCTTGAGACCTTGAGAGAGCATCAACTTTATGCTAAGCTCTCCAAGTGCGGGTTTTGGCTGCGAGAGGTGCAATTTTTGGGGCGCATTGTGACGGAGGCTGGGATTGCTGTCGATCCTAGCAAGGTTACTGTTGTTGTCGAGTGGGGGCAACCCACTACTCCTACTGAGATTCGGAGTTTTCTGGGACTAGCGGGTTACTATCGAAGGTTTATTCAGGGCTTCTCGAAGATTGCGAGTCATCTTACCCATTTGACAAAGAAGGGTGTTACTTTCGTCTGGAGTTCAGAGTGTCAGGAGGCTTTCGAAACTTTGAAGGAGAAGATTACGTCAGCGCCAGTCCTTGCGTTACCAAAAGCTGGGGTTGAGTACTGCGTGTACACTGATGCGTCATTACAGGGGTTAGGAGCTGTTCTGTTGCAGGAGGAGAGACCGATTTCCTATATTTCGAGGAAATTGAGGCCTCATAAGGACCGTTACTCGACTCATGACTTAGAGTTGGCGAAGGTTGTTTTTGCGTTGTATTTATGGAGACACTACTTACTTGGGGAGAAGTTTATGTTGTTCACCGACCATAAGAGTCTTCAGTACTTGTTCTCTCAGAAGAACTTGAACATGCGACAGAGTAGATGGGTGGAATATGTGAAGGACTACCAGTTTTCCATACAGTACCACCCGGGTAAGGCAAACGTGGTTGCTGATGCTTTGAGCCGAAGACCCGTAACGTCATTGCCCGCCTTGGATATGGAGGAGAGTGTTGAATTTTCAGGTGTTTGGAAAGCTCAGTGTAAGGATCTAGGTAGCCTTGATGTTTGGAAAGCTCAGTGTAAGGATCTAGGTAGCCTTGATGTTGGCAGAGCATTTATGGGGACTGTATCTATATCAATATATATGGTTGAACGGGTTGTGAAGGCCCAGTCTTCTGATGAATTTTGTCAGGAGAAAGTGAATGCATTGATGTCTGGGGGCATTCAGGGTTTCTCGATCGGTTCTGACGGGGGACTTCGTTATCAGGGACAAATTGTTGTACCGAATGATACCGAGTTGCGGAAGGCCTTATTATCTGAGGCCCATGGATCTAGATTCACTGTTCACCCCGGAGGTGATAAGATGTATCAGGATATGCACCGTATGTATTGGTGGGTTGGGTTAAAGCGTGATGTAGCCGAGTTTGTCTCAAAGTGTGCCACTTGTCAACTTGTAAAGGTGGAACATCAGAGACCTGGAGGGGAGTTGCAGCCGTTGTCCATTCCCGAATGGAAATGGGAAAGCATCTCCATGGATTTTATTGTTGGGTTTCCAAGATCGCAGCGCGGTCATGATGCGAATTGGGTCATCGTCGACAGACTAACAAAGGTGGCTCATTTCCTTCCAGTGAGGACGGATTATAAGGCAGCACAGTACACCACGATGTTTATTAATGAGATTATGAAGTTGCATGGGGTACCGCGTGATATCGTGTCTGACCGTGGCAGTGTCTTCATCTCACACTTTTGGGGCAGACTTCAGGAGGCAATGGGAGTTCAGTTGAGTTTGAGTACCGCATTCCACCCTCAGTCTGATGGTCAGACGGAGCGGGTGAACCAGATTTTGGAGGACATGTTGTGAGTTTGTGTGTTGGACTTTGAAGGTGGTTGGGATATGCATTTTCCACTGGTGGAGTTCGCATACAATAATAGTTATCAACAGACTATTGGCATGCCACCATACGAGGCTTTATACGGCAGGCCTTGTCGATCCCCTATATGTTGGTTGGAGTTCGGAGAGCACCGGATGCTGGGTCCGGATATTGTTAGGGAGACCTCAGAGAAGGTTGACTTGATTCGTGCACGGATGAAGACCACGCAAGATCGTCAGAAGACTTATGCTGACATAACGAGGAGGAAGTTAGAGTTCGCCGTTGGGGACCAAGTGCTATTAAGGGTCTCACCCATGAGAGGCGTTGTTCGCTTTGGTGCCTAAGGGAAGCTTTCACCGCAATATGTAGGTCCGTTTATAGTGTTGGACAGGGTGGGACCGGTTGCTTACCGTTTAGCCCTACCTGACCATCTCCAGTTGTATTTCATATATCCATGTTGATGAAGTTCTTACGTCCCGAGGACTCACACCTACACATAGATTTAGAGGGGTTTGAGTTGCAGCCCGATGGGAGCTACGAGGAGAGGCCGGTCAGGATCCTAGATCGTCGTGAGAAGCAGTTAAGGTCAAAAGTCATTCCTCTTATTTGTGTTATATGGAGTAATCATGATGAGTCTGAGGCCACTTGGGAGAGAGAGGATGACTTGCGAATTAGTCACCCATATCTCTTCAAGGAAGGTACGTGCGAAACTACCTTACTTGACTTGAATTGATTTATTTTATTTCGAATTTCGAGGACGAAATCCCGTTCGTAGAGGGGGAGAATGTAATACCCCTCATTTTTTATTGAATTAAAATTGAACTAATTGAAGAAAAAAATAACTATGGCAGTATATATATTCGAAATGTTTGGAAATGAAAATTTAAAATGAATTAATTGAGATACGAATGTGCGACTTAAATATTAGAAGCGAATTAACGCGTAAAAGGATCTAGAGGGTTAAATTTGGCGCAATGGCATTTTTGTAAATAAACTAACCCTAGGTATAAATAGAAAGGAAGAGAAGAAGTCTTCATTCTTTCATTTGAAATGGGGGCTAGGGTTTGGTAGAGAGAGAGAGTAAGAAGAGAAGAAGCTAAGAGGATTTCAAGAGGATTTCAATTTCTCCATACAATCCAAGGCAAGTTAATAACCTATATGTGTATATTATGTATCTATAATGAAATTTCACATGAACATGTATTTGGATCCCTAAATTAATATGAAATTAATGTTAAAAATGATATGCAATGTATTAGGATCATCCTCCATATAGATTCAAATGCGATAACATCATTATAGGGATTGAATTGTTGAACAAACTCTTAAATTTGAGAAATCTATGAAATTGAGTAAATCGTCAAATAAAAAAATTGTTTTGAGCTGTTTTAATTCCGAGAATGTATATTTCGTTCACGCTGCCCGGTAGAAAATCAAATTCTGGACAACTTTGTAGTTTTAAGTTTTTTTAAAAACGGATCGAAAAATACTCGAATATGCGTTTTAAAATTCTGCGCAGAAAGTTATCGTGAACAGGTCCGAACTGTATATGTTAATTTCGGATCTGTTTAAGCAGGCTACGGTAGCGTGCTCACGTATCCTTGTAGAAAATCATGTTTCGAACAACTTTGTAGTTTTAAGTTTTCCCAAGAACGGATCGGAAAAGCATTAAATCGGCGTTTTAAAATTCTGGGCAGAATGTTGCCGAAAACAGGGGCGAATATTATATGTTAGTTTCGGGTCTGTTTTAGGTCGGCTATGGTAGCGTGCTCGCATCGTTGTAGAAAATCACGTTCCGAACAACTTTGTAGTTTTAAGATTTTCCAAAAACGGATTGGAAGAGCCTCGAATCTGCATTTTAAATTTTGGGCAGCATGTTGTTGAAATAAGAGTGATAATATTTTTCATGTTGTTAGTAAGATAATTGTGGTGTTGTGCCTAATATCCTAACTTGATCACATACTTAAGGTTATTAGGGATATATAACCTTGAAATGATTTGGTGTTGAATTAGTAAATTAATGATGTAAATTATGTTATATTATAAATAATGACTATTGTATAACTCGAGTAAGAGACTTGACACGATTGTATATATACATAAGTGTGAAATTATTTTATATGTATATTGTCGAGTATACACTAGACTAGTCCTCCGGTCGACGTAGGCACATGTTGAATGCGATTTTTTTTGTGATTGATCCGGTTAGGTTCCGATTGAGTGCCGTGTTGGAGATAAACCACCGGAACCGGACACATGGTTGTAATGCGGGTTGGAGAGAAAGACCTTGAAACGCCATGTGATTTAGGACTTAGTATGATTTCCCTTGCCACGTAATATTGGGGAATATTCGTGTGTAGGCCTAGTGTTACGACTTGTTCCCCCGGGTAACGATAGTGACCCGATATGATTTGTGTGAGATATTATGCTTGTGTCTTAAAATAATATCCTGAATCGATGCATTTGATATTATACTTGAAGGAAATATTTTGATACGTTAAATACTGAAATGAGATTAATAATGATTAATCAAGATACGATATGAGACTACACGTTACTCTGGTTTGGGTTGGGTAGTCCCGACATAGGAACATTGGTTGGGTAATTGAACAATTTAATTACTGGAGACGAGTAATGACTAGTGTGCTTTCATTATAAGTACATCTTATAATCTTATATCTTGTTTTATTTCTTTGACGTTCGTCTATCTTGCTTATTGCTCCTCTCCTATGTATGTATATTACACGTCCTCGCCCCGTTGGACAGTAGATCGTGGAGCTGGATGACCTCGCATCTATTCTTAGGATCTTGTAGTGGTGGACGCTGGTCCTTATCCTATTTTGTCACTCTTCCTTAGAGTGTGGTATCAGAGATTTCCCATTGTTAGGGATTTGATAGTGTTGAGAGGTTTACATTACACTCTTTACCTAGTTTATCTTTGGGCCTGTATGTTTGGGCATTTTATATTCAGTACTGATATTACTTGTGGATCCTATACTTGCTATGATGTGATTTGGTTACACGTATGGGAGTGTACATATTTACTTTACTGCGTTTATTTAAATTATGTTTCTAATGCCAATATATTGACGCTCCGCTTTAATTTAATTGGGCGTAGCTAACCGAATTAGATATAAAAAGCAGGGTTGTCACACCCTACCCGATAGATTTATTCCAAAAGTGACCGTTTTAAATTCTTTACCAACTTTGGCCTCTACGAAATTAGAAGAGCTTGTAGGCGATTTACAAACCTATGAACTAGACATGTTTCCCTCCAAAACTGAAAAGAAAACAGAAAAGGGCGTTGCTTTAAAAGCCCGGAAAGAGGTCAAACAAGTTATAGAGAGCGAGAGTGATAGTGACTCGGAAGACATGGCTTTGTTTGCTCGGAAATTTAGAAAATTTCTTAAATTTAACAAAGATAAATTCAAAAATGATTTTAAGAAATTTGAAACTCCTAAGTATGAGAAAATCGAGAAGATCCCTAAACCTATCAATGAACAATTAAATAGGGACGAGTCAAATAGGTGTTTTGGTTGTGAGGGTTATGGCCATAGGGCATCTGAGTGCCCCACTAAACTAAGGAAAGAGTGTAAACGACCCATTGCATATAATGCGACCCTTAGTGATACTGATAAGGAAGAGGGACCCGATTCCCCCACTAAGCCTAATTTTGTGGCTTTTGTGGCTAGTCATGTGAGTGATAGTGAGAACTCATCGATTGATGAAACTTTAACATATGACACTTCCAAGTTCATTGTTTATGATTCTCTTGTTTTTGATGATAGTGAGAGTGGAGAAGAAAGAGAGAGTGAAAATGAAGAAGATGTTAATGTGAGTGAACTTCAAAATGCTTTTCAAGAATTATATAAAGAATCAATTAAGTTAAAAAGAGCTAATTTGAAGTTAGAAGCTTGTTTGAAAGAACGTGTCAATGTCGTTGATAATAGTATGTTGGTTGAAGACCTTAGGACACGAGAGAAAACTCTTCTAGAGAAGCTTGAATTTATAGAGGGCGAGAGAGATAGCCTTAGGGGTTTAATGGAATCTTTGAAAAAAGAGCTTCTTGCTTTTGAAGATCGAAATGTTTTATTAGAGTCTAACATTTTAGAATTGCAAAATAAATTAAAAGACTCTAGTAATGTCAAATTTGATTTGGAGTGTGGTTCGGAAAAATTAGATAAAATATTAGGAACGGTCCAAATTAAAAATGACACTTGCGGTTTAGGCTTCAATACTTGTAATGAATCTACTCATAAAGCCAAGACCAACGTTTTATGAGAATATACTAGGAATGAATTTAGAGATCACTCCTTAGGTAAATCTTTTCGACATGTTTTTACTTGTACACATTGTGGTCGAAAAGGTCATCTTAAGAAATTTTGTTTTGATCTTAAACGAATTCCTAGAAAATCCCAACGTAATGCAACCAATGTATTTAAAATTCCTACACCCCAAGATAGTCACTCTTCATTAATTTGGGTTAGGAAATCTGACTTAGTTGCCTTGCAAAATAGGGTTTTTGATTCTCATTTACTTTCACATGCTTCCTCCCTTGCTAAATCTAAAGGATGAATGTGTTAGTGCTTGCATACTTTAGCTTTTGTACTTCATGCTATATTCACATGCTAAATGTATGCTTGTTTAATCATTTTCTAGTCCTTATTTGATATCATATCACATGATAGAATAATGATTTTTGTTTATCATTTGAAGTTTTTATCTCCCGATAATTTAAGTTTAAAGAAGAATTCAAATGATTTTGGTTTGTCTTTTGAGTATATATTTTTCTTTTTGGTTATAAATGTCAAAAACTCAAAAAGATTTCATTTTTTGTGTATTTTTTTGTTTGACACACTGTAAGTGGCATATACTTGTGTTTGAATCCCTCCTTTAATGCTCCCATGTGGGTAGAACTTTTGGTTTAGATTGTCAATCCTTACAATGTTCTTTACCATATTTTTATGGAGTAGTTGGATTTTGTGTTGGTTAAAAGGATTCTATTTTTATATGCCTCTATTCACACATGCACGAGCTCCTTTGAAATTTTAACTTCATATGTATATTTGAGCTATGTGAGGCGTTCTCCTTCCAATCTTGTCATCTACATATTTGTAACTCAGGAGGACTAGTGCATGTCAAAATCCGTTGCACGTGAGATTTGTGTGAAAAATGAAAACATAATAAATAAAAATGTGGACGGGGAAGGGCTCCGAAAGGACTAAGTGATCCTTTACGATTGTAAGCCACCGTTTGAAATGGACCTAAAAGAAATACGTGGTCCAAAGGCCTAAAAACAGAAAATATGGCATTAAAAAGAAAAATAATTGCCAAGGCCTATGTTTGATTGATATATTCATTCAAAATAAATATAAATGCGTATTGAGGGAGATTGGATGGTTTATCAACGGTTTGCACAATGTCCGTTTATCCTAGTTGCGTATCTCATGTCATGACTCTATTAGTTCGTAGAATCATCAATATGCTAGGCTTGTATGCATTGTGTATGTTTATTCATTGAGTTCAATCTATATTGTCACATGAGGTTATATTTAAATGTGATGAAGTTTGCAATCAAATGAGAACTCCGTGAACGTTTATTAAGTGTTTGGGTCTAAATTTAATTGTTACTAGTTCACACCCCTACACTTCCGTTTCCACATGACAGTTTTTGCCATACGAGTGTGAAAACTTATTGTATTTTGTGTCATGTGTGTGTTTATATCTATACATATGTGCGTGTGCATTCTTGATATACTTATAGTACATATATATATGATATTTTGTTTTGCATATACTTTAGTTTTGGTATCTATCTTGGATTAGTTATACTTTAAGCTTCAACATCCTTTTATATTTGTTCTTTATCCTTTGCCTATTCCTGAACAAAAAGGGGGAGAATGATAGGGGGAGAAATGGTATCTTATCCTATTATAATCTTATCTCAGTTTAGGAGATTTAACTTAGGGGGAGTAGCTAACTTCTTGGGTTGATCATTTTGATAAAGGGGAGAATTAATTTTGGGGAGTATTTCTTTTAATTGCTTTAAATACTTTGATATTCCCTATGCAATTGATGCGTTTGCTTAAGTGTGCAGGAATTCTTCTAAAGCGGGCATATTTCAATGGAAAAGCGTTTGATCCTTGGGTTAAGTCAATTTTGGGTGGGTTATGTTATGAGTGTAGTGAGCTTGACGGCGCTTTAGGATTTTTGTTTGGTTTTTGTCCCGGAATAGCCAAAGGGGGAGATTTGTAAGGACACAAATTTCCAATTGAGTCCATATATAGTTTTGGCTCAATTCCGGACAAAAACATTTATACATAGGATTGTAATTAATTGTAATATTCTCAAGCCTATGAAAAGTTAGTTTGAAGACGTAGCGGCAAAGAGTACAAAGCTTCATAATCATATTGGTTTTGTGCCTCGTTTATACGTCATCAAACTATAGTTCCATGCTCCCAAGGTATGAATGCAATCATATATATATAAGAGCTTGGAGATTGTTTATTGGGTGTTAGGTTTAATTAAAACTGTGTTTTATTTTCATAAAGAATTAATTAAAACTTTAAAATAAGTTTATAAAGTTTTCTGGGCTAAAATCAAAATTTCCAAACTTTCTGGAAGTTTGTTCGATATGTCGTTCGAACGACATTGTCGTTCGAACCAGATGTCGTTCGAACGAGATTGCCAACGACTTCCCATTATGGCATACTAGAACTTCGTTCGAAATGTCGTTCGAACGAGATGGTCGTTCTAACGAGGCTTCTAACGAGCTTCTAACGAGTTCATACTGGAACTTCGTTAGAAGACTCGTTCGAACGAGATTTCGCTCGAACGAAATGTCGTTCGAACGAGACGCCAGGTGGGAACAGTTTTTTGGCAGTTTTAAGCAGTTTTTCTCCCACTTCCCCACTTGTTTCTTAACCAACTTTTCATAGCATAACTATGTGCGGGAATCACTTTTAACTATCTATCTTTTTCATATCCTTCTAACTCTTAGAGAGTGTTTTGAGAGAAAAAATTATAAAGAGAAAAAGATCAAGTTTTGAGTAATATTTTTCAAAGTAAAATTCATCTACCACTCTAGTTTTCACCCATAATTGTTTCTTCCAAGTTCTTATATACATATATCTTTCTTGGAGTTTGGCACCGGGTTTATCTCTACACCGAATTGAAGAGAGTGTTTTGGTTTGCTTCTAAATCCCAAAAAGAAGAAGTTGTTTACTTTGATTTACCCACTTGGAGAAAGGCTCCTAGTTCGGGTGACGGTGACCATATAAAGTCCTATCGGTGGATTCCGAGATCGCGGTGGAGCTCCAAGGTTATCCGCTAGGAAGAGGTGTCTACAAGAAGAAGCGTCGGGGCTTGAGAAGGATCGAGTCGTGTGATGTAAGTCTTTTGTCTTGTATTTGTAAAACCGTATCTAGTGGATTTGTGGCTAGGGCCGTCCAAGGTTGTTTCCCGTCTTGGGTTTTTCCTCGTACATCGCGGCGTAGTGATCTCTTGTTTTATTTTATCTTGCAATATCATCTAGAACGCATGCTTAGGTAAAGAAGATAAAATTGTTTCAAATCACTTTTAATTTAATTTGGTGCATAATTAAATTTGGGAATTGTTTACTTAATTCAAGTCATTTGTTCTAAATGGTTTATCCTTATTTTTTTAAATGAAAAATATGACTTAGGCAAATTCTAGGACTTGGATTAATTAATTGGCTTAAGTGAAATTAATATTTGTGTGTGTTTAATTAATTTTCACTTGGGTTTAATTTTAATTTGTAATAGAAATTAAAATTTGTTTGTTTTATTGAACCATCACACATCTTTACGCTTCCGCATCTCGATATATATATAAAAGGAAATAATATATTTTAATTAAGAAAAATTAAAAGGGGGAGGCCATCCGGGCGACTTAAGAGATAGAATACTTCGAGAGATGAGAAGTAAGTATGGAGTAACTTATATATGAGAATAAGAGTGACGAGTCGGTTATGCGAGATAACCGAGTAAAATGTGCTAAGAATGGTTAATTATAATTATGGGTCGTGGGCACACCTAATTTAGAAATGTGAATATATATATATATATATATATATATATATATATATATATATATATATATATATATATATATATATATATATATATGTGTGTGTGTGTGTGTCTATGTGATTGTGAATATATTATATATCTGTGTAAAAATCATACCCGAGCTACTTGCTATCCCGAAGGTTTCCGCGCCGGGACAGTCCTATCTCGATTGGGTCTTTATCGGGGATAACGACTTGTTCCCTAGAAGATAGTATCCTTGATTACAGGCTATCTGAGTTATAGTTAGATGGTCCTAAGACACGTGAGGGTATGTGCTGACCTCTTAGGACTGGGAACTATGCTTCGCCTCCTATTGTATGTGTTTTGTGTTAATACAGTTCGAGAGTGATTCTGAACTAGTATTTCCCTTAGTACGAGTGATACGGGGACTTGATAGCAGAGTATGCCAGCACCATAGGTTTTATGTGGGGTGCCGATAGTATATATATTATATGAGTGACTAATATATATATATATATATATATATATATATATATATATATATATATATATATATATAGACACACACACACACACACACACACACACACACACACACACACACACACTTAAGTATGGGAACTTTCTACTGTGCATTAAAGTAGTTATGTAATGAATAAATACTCCAACTTTATTATAAGCATTTGGGAATTTCATGACATCAGTTAGTTATTTTAAATAACATGAGTTATATGAGAGAGGTTAATTTTTAGAAATTAATTATCTTATCCATAGTGTTTATCGGAATGAAACCTTATGGAAAAGTTGAGTTAAAATAAATTTTTGAGATTAATAGTATGATAGGCGTGCACACTAGATGAGAGGTGAGAATTCCTCAAGAGTGTCGCATACTAACATGGTTGTTACATTAGCCGGTAAGCATTTTAAATACGTGCTAAACTATTTTTAAACTGTTTTACACTCGGGCTCTGACCCGTTTCCAGTTATCTCTTTCTCTTGTATGTATATATGTATATATTACAGGTGCCCATCCACAGGGGCGTCTTGCTTAGATTCTTTGGACCGGACGCGCTACAGCTTATGTGGGAGTTGCGGGCCATTGCTTAGACGACCTCAATGTTGATTCTACTCTTATCTTTGTTCTGATTAGTTAGGACATGTGTCGCCAGTTTCCCTATTCAGTTGGATTTGTCAGAAATTTATATTCGCTTGTTTTCAGTATTCTGTACTCTTTGGGATTTGATTACTGTCAGGATGATTTTATTTGTAGTTTCTAAACTTGGTATCGATTTATCTGTATGGTTACATTCTTGGGTGTTTATTGCCATTCTTAATATTTATGTGTTTCTTAAACTGTTGATTATTAAAAAGGTTTTCATATCTGGATTTAATAAAATGAAAATAAGGTTTTAAATTGTTTTGACACTTAGCTTAATTATTTAGGGTGTTTAAATTGAAAATTTTATTTTGCGACAGTGATGCTAAAAATGTACCAACCGTTCACCTTGATTTTAATTTAATAAAGGACTGATCACCCAATATTTAATTAGGCGGGGTGTCACAGGTGGTATCAGAGTATCAGTTTCTAGTGTCCTTAGGATCTGTGCGGCTTATTATGCTTTCAGCGTTACTTTGTTTGATATAGAGCCCTATGTTTAGGATTGTTGTTTTCTATGGTGAGATTCCGTTCTCCTGCTATAACGTATGTACATTAGTGAATCTTAATTGCATTGGGGCGTGTTCGAACAATGAAATATGGCAGGCAAGGGCCGTTGGGCGGACAACAGGAGGCAAGGCTTAGTTGAGATTGTAGAGCATATTCGAGGATGATGACCGTAGTTAAGGCCACCCCTATTATGACATGAGAAGCCAGGACTGTAAAGATAGCTAGGACGCAACCTATGATTTCCATGTGATGCTATAGTCAAAAGAGGTGCGAGAATGGACTGACCGAACATGGTACGACTGGGAAAACGTCAGATGAAACATTATAGAGAACTGTAAGTGGAAATTCTAGCGATGCGAAAATTATGTGTGTTAGCCAAAGGAGGTAGAGTATCCAAAGGTTTGGACATAGGACGGAGTGTGGCTAACTAAAAGTGAAAATTTCTTGGCTTGTCGGAACAAGGTTATCATAGTGGGAGTTAGCCACCACTTTTAGAAGTGGAATGCTATGCCTATAGGAAAGTCTTAGGTACAGTTTGACTGCATGTTCCTTCATCAGATGTTCAGGATAAGAAGTGAACGTTGTTCTGAACTCATCACAGGAGGACCTGACAAAGGTCCATTTGTGAATATGAATCTAAATTGTTAGAGAATCTTGTATCGAAGGGTGTAGATACAAATAGAGGAAATGACTCCAAGTGGGAGATTGACTCGTAATAATAGTTAATAACACTTAAAAAGGGAATTCTGCTGGATGGTCGATTCAGAGGTTGAAAATGTCGTACTTTGTCAATGAAGATGATTATGCTTGATTGTGTGGGAAGCTAAAAGAATCAAAGAATTTAGTCAAGAATAAGACTGGATACAATGATAGTAGTGTAGCACCACAAGGGGGTGTGGATACACATCAGGGGACCCATTTAAATGAATATGATAGCTGAATTCTTACCAAGCGATGGTGAATTCAATAAAGACTATTGTAGCCAGTAACATGTCCTTTAGGGCCAAAAAGTCTAAGGGAACAATGGGGGTAGCCATCAGAAATTGAGTCTACCAGAGTCCAAGAGAAGGAAAATCCTAATATGGTTAATATGATAGGTGATAAGTGGATTATGTGTTGAGGTATTTTCTGGAGAGTGAAATCACACATGCTAAATTTTTCCCAAAGTGGGTATAGGGGACAAGAGTATGGTTCCTAGTAAAGGACAACGATTAAAGTAGTTTTATTTTGGTTTGGACAGGCGTGTTACGTCAGGAGACCATTTGTTCAGTCCAGGCGATTGGCAAGGTACAATTATGAGTGTTATCCTCGGAGGATGAGGCATGTTTTATGTGACACGAGCGAGTCACTATATTTTGTTTATTGCTATATTAGCATGTGATACAAGTTTAATGAGTATAACTATAAACATTATTATTATGTGAATATTTTCCCTAGTGTAGCGGGATTATCTTTAGTGCTATCCGTGGAGGATGAATGCGTGTATTAATACTGTTATATACTTTATTGAGGTTACTCGTTTTAGTAGTGTGATATATGAGTATGATATTATTTTGGTTACAAATTTATAGTAATGGTTAGTAAGATAGTAGGCAGTTATTGTAAGGCTATCAGAGTGGTTGCCTTAGTGCCGCATGTTTTTTTTCTGGCGAGGCCTCACCTGCGAGAGGGTTGGACTCACACTTATATTATCTATTTTAGAGACTTCGGAGGGAATAGTGGTCTCGAGATATTCGATCCCGATGTGTGAAGGGTCTTTGTTCCTATGATTCAGTATATATTGGGTTTACTGTTGGGCGAAAAGACTTAACTCATTATGATGTTTAGCACTCATGATTTGGTGATAGGAAGAGCGCATTGATATATCTATCATTTAGAGATGTGGGAGTTAAGAGTTATACCCATATGTTTGGGGACAGCATTTCGAAAACCCCGATTGTATGTATTCGAGGTTTATGGAATGTGATTACCACCAATACTGAACGATAGTGAAATTGGCAAAATGTTCTTTGTTAATTGTAATTACGGGAGGAGATGTAACTTTTCTGTCAAAAGACGGAATAAAGGGGTATATGCTATGGACGGAGGGCCTAGCGGATTGCGATAACCGGCAATGCTAGGTAGTAGTGTATCAGGGGGTTCCTTGTTTGGATTTTGCTTTGCGAGACATCCCACGCATGAAACTTAGTGTAAGGTTGGAAATAGGGAGATGTTTGGTCATTAGTCCATGAGTTTGGCACCTCGGTAGTAATAGGAGCAGGTAATTATATTTGTAAGTTGGAAGTTGAATTATGATTTGAGGTCAGTGGAGCTGATTGTGGGGTAAGAAAGCATTGAAATCTTTGTTTTATCACCACAAGTTGAGGGGTGGAACGATAATAAGGAGGATTTAAAATTTTGATTTCTAGGGTGATTGAGAGTACCCAAGTGTTGTAACCGCGTTCGAAACACAAGGGAAATAAAGAGTTGGAATGATTTTTAGCGTGGATTATCTCGGAATAATTTTTGATACAAGAGAGAAGACTTGCATTTATTTTTATGTATAGAGCATTAGTGATTTATTTTAGTTGTTGTATTTATTCGAGAGAATTGTTGTACTTATCTAAAGAGATTTGAGATTAGTGGTTTCTCTTTTGTTGTTGTGGGATTTACATGATCTATTCCTTGTATTTTGTTGTATTTGGGTAGTTTTATCGATGAGTAGCACGTCGTTCGCTCTCCCCGGGAGGTCGGGGCGTTATAAAAATGTGGGCATCCTGGTTAACTGTTATTAGAGTCAAAAGTTGAAGGTACATGGGAATAGACGTGTAGAATATATGTTTGTGGGACTAGCATAATGAGGTGGAAGTAGTAGAGTAGATTAAGCGCCATGTGAAAGACGATAAATTCATATATATGAGTGCGATCAGAGTAGCACACCCGAACTTAGTTGGAAAGCTGTGGGAAGGCATTTAAAAAGGGGTATTCCTTGAGAAGGGTAGAATTTATTATTATGGAGAACACTCGGAGCGGAGTTGTAATTAGTCAAATGTGAGGGCGACTTGCGCATACAAAGAGTGATGATGTTAGTATGGTATAAAAGGTCCAGAAGTGCACATCATGGAGAAAAGTACACGGGTCAGAACTTTCGATATACGCCATGGAAAAAAGGGGTGTATTAAGTGTCACTTAATGTGAGAAATTTCAAGGAAAAGTCGATGTTTAGCTGGACATAGTGAGTAGTCTCTGCATGCACCACTCATATATAGATATCGGTTGGAATAAGAAGATCATCCAGAGAATTTTATGGCTATCGATAATTCCTGTAATGGAAGAGGCCGGTAAAGTCGATAAAGTTCCTTAGATGGGTTGCCATCCTCAAGGCAAAATCAAGAGTTCAGCCGAACATGTGGAACAAGTCGCCCAAGAAGGAAGTGATTGATATTCCTTTGGAGTGATTTACAATGTTAACTAGTGTGCCCCAGTCTTCCTTTAAAAGAAAGGATCGCGCCAGTACGTGGTCCTACAAGGTATTATTTTCTGAATCGGGATGAGATTTTTGAATCCCACCTTCAATATGGGATTTCAGGAAGCAACTGGGGTAACGTTTCCTTTTGAGTAGGATGTATCACCCATATCCGGGGAGTAGGCGCATGGTGATTAACGTTTAGTGGAGCCGCGTGAAGGTAATTTTGGAATCTTGGTGATGATTTATTTTTCACAACGGATATAGCTAGCAAGTGAAGTATTGTATAGTAGAGTTCTGTGGAAGCACGCGCACCTATTTGTCGTGAACGAGGTGCTTATTGAGGTTTTGGTGTGGAAAAAACTTAACTATTCTCCCTCTGTATGTTTAGAGGTGAACGGATAATCAGAATTTTGGATTGGTCGAGTTAGAGTCTAATGACTATGGTGGAATTACCACGGCTATTTTAGACGAACAAGAGTGGTCAGATGTTCGTACGGTTTCTCTCAGAATGGGAGTTTTGTATACAAAAAAATACGAGTAGTTGACACGTAGTGAGGTGCATCCTCCTAACGATATTAATAATGGGAATGTTGTCGGATAGGAGCACATTGTGAAGTCTCTTTTAATGAGAGTGCTTGCTGTGAGCCGGGGGCTATAGTGATTGAGCGCCTTAATAAGTAGATAGTTTGCATATTAATAAGGTATCCAGAATTGTTTTACCAGGTAGGCCTTATTTTCCGAATTTCGAGACAAATTCAGTTATTAGGGGGGAAGTATGTAATACCTCGTATTTTTATGGCTTTTAAATTTAGAGATTTATTAAATCTAATTGTGATAAATTAATTTACTATTAATCTGGAAATTTGATTTAAATATTTACTAGCGTGATGAGAGTTAGTAATTATTGAAAATTTGTCGAATATTACTAAATGAGTACAGTAATGTATAAGATTGATTTTATAAAAATTGTCACGAGTGAATAAAATGAGAATTATGAAAATTTAAGTCAGGACACGCCTGTGTCGTGTCAGGACTAAATTATTATTATTAAAAGTGAATAAATTTTAAGTCACCTGTATGGCCATTTCGATTGCGCCAATGTGTCTGGAAGGGTCAAGATAGTCAAAAAAGAGTACCCGTGGGTCTAGTTTTGGTCTGGGGGCATTTTTAAGCCTAATTGGCATCCCGAGAGGGTATTATAGACATTTTATATTTTTGGGCAATTAAACCCACGATTTTTCTTAGGATATATCGTTCTTTAGGAGATGTTTTCTAGGGTTAACAAAAACAAAATCGAAGAATGGCCATTAGAGAAGAAGTTGGAGAGTTTTCCAAGCAACTCAAGGCCAAAGACTCACTCGTTTGCACCGCCACCACCACCAAAACGTAGATCACGTGATGAGGAACGCAACCATACCTATTTCGTCCACAAATTAGAAACTCAAATTCCAGGCAAGTATCTATCTCGCTTTATTTGTAGTTAATGTTTCAATCATGTTAGTCTAGGGTTGTTTAGAGCATGTTTTATGGAAGAAATTAATATTTTTGAGACTTCAAATCATATGTTGTAGAGGAAGTAGACATATTTTTGACATCTAAATAACATGTAGAGGATAAGCCACGAATTTGTATGAATTTAGAAGCAATAAATCAGGAAAACAATTGGAAGAATGGAAATTAAAAGAAAAATTAGGGTTCTTGAAGTTTGTGTCAATTTTACCCCATTAAATCGTTATACTTGATGAATTCGGACATATTTTAT
Source organism: Sambucus nigra (assembly GCA_949130495.1). Classification (NCBI taxonomy): domain Eukaryota; kingdom Viridiplantae; phylum Streptophyta; class Magnoliopsida; order Dipsacales; family Adoxaceae; genus Sambucus; species Sambucus nigra. The sequence continues at coordinate 147,008,821 of OX422207.1, forward strand.
GTAGAAAATCATGTAGTTAGGTATATAATACTTGTAGTAATGTTTTTTGGGAGTTTGGGGATCATTAATGGAGATTTGGTTGAGGTTGGAGAGGTAAACCCGTAACTGGACACTGGCAGGTTTCGTCATAACTGCTTGATCGATCGATCGATCAAGAACATCGATCGATCGACCCTATTCCTCGATCGATCGATCCCTCCTGGAAAACTGCGTACGTTTCTTCTTTTGGTTTAATCCGGTTAAAATGCATAGGAACCCTTGATTATTATTGTTAGAGCATAATGGAATATAGAAAAGACCAATAGGTTCTAGCTAGACCTCGTTGAGTGAAAAATTAACATATGGTGAAATTATGGGTTAACGGGGAGTTATTCACACATAGGAAATCATGCGTACGTTTAATAAAAGATTGAGACTCGTAAGGAAGTTAGATTAGAAGGTAAGTGAGAGTGCCTACTAAAATTATACTTAGGGAGATAGAATACTTCGAGAGATGAGAAGTAAGTATGGAGTAACTTATATATGAGATCAAAAGTGACGAGTCAGTTATGCGAGATAACCGAGTAAAATGTGCTATGAACGGATAATTATAATTATGGGTCATGGGCGCACCTAATTTAGAAATGTGAATATATATATATGTCTGTGTGATTGCGCATATATTATATATCTGTGTAAAAATCATACCTGAGCTACTTGCTATCATGGGGGTTTCCGCGTGGAGACAATCTTATATCTATTGGGCCTTTATGTGGGATAACGACTTGTACCCTAGAAGATAGTATCCTTGATTACAGGCTATCTGAGTTATAGTCAGATGGTCCTAAGAGACGTGAGGGTATGTGGTGACCTCTTAGGACTGGGAACTATGCTTCGCCTCTAATTGTATGTGTTTTGTGTTAATACAGTTCGAGAGTGATTCCGAACTAGTATTTCCCTTAGTACTAGCGATACGGGGACTTGATAGCAGAGTATGCCAGCACCATAGGTTTTATGTGGGGTGACGATAGTATATATATTATATGAGTGACTAATATATATATATATATATTCTTAGGTATGGGAACTCTCCATTGTGCATAAAAGTAGTTAAGTAATGAATAAATACTCGAACTTTATTATAAGCGTTTGGGAATTTCGTGACATCACTGAGTTATTTTAAATAACATGAGTTATATGAGAGAGCTTAATTTTTAGAAATTAATTATCTTAGCCATAGTGTTTATCGGAATGAAACCTTATGGGAAAATTGAGTTAAAATACACTTTTAAGATTAATAGTACGGTAGGCGTGCACACTAGATGAGAGGTGAGAATTCTTCGAGAGAGTGTCGCATACTAACATGGTTGTTACATTAGCCGGTAAACATTTTAAATACTTGATAAACTATTTTTAAACTGTTTTATACTCGGGCTCTGACCCGTTTCCTGTTATCTCTTTTCTCTTGTATGTATATATGTATATATTACAGGTGCCCAGCCACAGGGGCGTCTTGCTTTGATTCTTTTGACCGGATGCGTTACATCTTATGTGAGAGTTACGGGCCATTGCTTAGACGACCTCGATGTTGATTATACTCTTATCTTTGTTCTGATTAGTTAGGGCATGTGTCGCCTATTTCCCTATTCAGTTGGATTTGTCAGAAATTTATGTTCGCTTGTTTTCAGTATTCTGTACTCTTTGGGATTTGATTACTCTCAGGATGATTTTATTTGTAGTTTCTAAACTTGGTATCGGTTTATCTATATGGTTACATTCTTGGGTGTTTATTTCCATCCTTAATATTTATGTGATTCTTAAACTGTTGATTATTAAAAAGGTTTTCATATATGGATTTAATAGAGTGAAAATAAGGTTTTAAATTGTTTTGACAATTAGCTTAATTATTTAGGGGGTTTAATTTGAAAATTTTATTTTGCGACAGTGATGCTAATAATGAACCAACCCTTCACCTTGATTTTAATTTAATAAAGGACTGATCACCCGATATTTAATTAGGTGGGGTGTCACAGGTGGTATCGGAGCATCAGGTTCTAGTGTCCTTAGGATCTGTGCGACTTATTATGCTTCCAGCGTTACTTTATTTGATATAGAGCCCTATGTTTAGGATTGTTATTTTCTATGGTGAGATTTCGTTCTCCTCTATAACGTATGTACATTAGTGAATCTTAATTGCGTTCGAGCGTGTTCGAACAATGAAATATGGCAGGCAAAGGCCGTTGGGAGGACATCAAGAGGCAAGGCTTAGTTGAGGTTGTAGAGCATATTCGAGGATGTTGACCGTAGTTAAGGTCACCCCTATTATGGCACGAGAAGCCAGGATTGTCAAGATAGCTAGGGTGCAGCCTATGATTTCCATGTGCTTCTATAGCCGAAAGATGTGCGAGAGTAGACTCACCCAGTGTGGTACGACTGGAATCAGATGAAACATTATAGAGAACTGTAAGTGGAAATTCTACAAATGCGAAAATTGTGTGTGTTAGTCAAAGGAGGTAAAGTATCCAAAGATTTGGACATAGGACGGAGTGTGGCTAATTGAAATTGAAAATTTCTTAGCTTGTCGGAACAAAGTTATCATGGTGGGAGTCAACCACCACTTTTAGAAGTGGAATGCTATCCCTATAGAAGAATCTTAGGTACAGTTTGACCGCATGTTCATTCATCAAATGTTCAGGATAAGAAGTGAATGTTGTTCTGAACTCATCACAGGAGGACTGATAGAGGTCCATTTGTGAATATGAATCTAAACTGTTAGTGAATCTTGTATCGGAGGGTGTAGATATGGAAATCACTTTGAACATTGATTTGTTTATTAGATTGATTCGATTTCTTATAATTCCACACTTTTTACAGCTAAGGAATATGTTGAGTTCATTTGTTAGGAATATCCAAAATTCGTTGTTTTTGTTTATTTGCATTTGTTTCCCTATCGAATTCGTTCACATTCCTTCATTTATGCTATCACCGAATTGGTTATTTTTGTCTTCTTTCATGGTTTGATTCTTTTTTGTATATTTTTGTTTTATTTGTTAGAAAAATTTTGAAAAATTTCAAAAAGAGAAGTTTATTACCTTGTGACACTTTCCCTATGCATTGCTTAGTGTTCTTCATATTTGTCTATTTGGGGACATCATAAAAAGGGGGAGCACAAACTATGGGGGAGATGTTTGTTTGATATAATAATTATTTTCTTGAGCTTAATTGATATTAATTTTTTCTTATCATTATATTTCAAACTATTGCATGTCACGAGTATTGTTTCTTGTCTCACATGTGTAGGTACAATATTGAGGATCAATTTATGCACACCCTGGTGATGGTAAAGAAACATTGGAGATTTGACGAATTGAAGATGATTGACATAATTTTGAAGACATGTTATTTAGTATTTCTAGTTTTTGGGTTTGGGATATTAAATTATATGTCATTAGATTTTAGATTGGGTAGCATAATTGGAATATTTTTATGTATGTACCGGCATAGACATAGGCGATATTCGTAAGGACGTGATTTTATAAATGTTTGCTTAGAATCTAAGAGTTTTCTATGTGTCCTAGATCACAGCTAGTGTGTCGTATATCGCTACATTCGGCACGTTAACACAATCATCCATGACGACCTCTATCCGAATTCGAAGCTTCATGCACCCATCATATTCATACGTGCATAGTGCAACAACATCGAGCAACGTGCAATGTGGGTCTTCAACCGTTCCCACTAACTCCACTCACTAAAATGGTATAATGTTTAATTTGGAGTTTTTAATGTTTTCGTATTAATTTGGAATTTTTCTGAAATGTTTTTATAAAAAAATTGGGTTTTCTAAGTTAAAATTAATTTTTTCATTCCTGTTGGAAAACTTAGAAATTAGCGCTTTAGTCATTCAAACGACCTCATCAAGCGACATTGCATGTCGCGAGATAGGTTGCTCAAACCTCGCTTGACGTAGTCATCAAATGATCCCATATTGTTTTGATGGTTTTACCTCGTTTGATGGGTTGCACGATATGGGATCAAATGACATATAATGTCGTTCTAGGGACATTTTTATGTCGTTCGAGCGACCCCGCCGACTTAATAGTTTTATAAATACATGTTTCTGCATCAAGGTTTTTCAAGTCTTTACAACTCCTTTTTCTACAAAATAACTGGGATTTTAAGACTTCATTTTTTCAGTTTTAAACCACTTTTGATTCACCAAATCGTCCCAAATATATATATATATATATATATATATATATATATATATGTGTGTGTGTGTGTGTGTGTGTGTGTGTGTGTGTGTGAATCATTCTAAACCCTTCTTACTCATTCTACTCATCTGGAGTACACTTATGGAGAATTAGGTTGTTTCTCCATTATTGACCATCAGATCTCTTGTGGGATCTCTTGCTGATGACAACGAACCTACACCTGCGGGTATTCGTGTGTCACAAGAAGATGTATTTCTATGTATTAGTAAGTCGTTACACAATATAGTGAAATGAAAAGGTTCTGGCCCTTTGGGGATTTTTCATCAAATTTGAGTTTGTGATTGTGTGCATGGTTGATTACGTATATTATGTCAATCACAATTATTTGCAAGAGTTAGGGTTTTAATTAAAATCTTGGCATAAAATTGGAATTTGATTAAACAAGTTTGTTTATAGATTTCTAGTGCACACTTAAAAGTCACCATGCATGGATGGCGATGAAGCATAGAATATTCAAGGTTTAGGAATTTACGAGGGGAATTTTTCGAGAGGAAACATTTGGGAGGAAAATGTTCCAGGGGGGATAGGGGAATGTTTGAGTCATCTGAGGGGGTGTACCTATTGTTGACTTAAGATTCATAACAACCCATGAATTTCACTCGTTAGGAGTGCATGTCCTTCCGAAACTCTAACACCTCCCATTTCATCTTAGCACCCTTTTTTAACCCCCTCATCACCTTACCTCTCATGGAAGAGATCTCGTCTAATAAAAATGCCTTGTGCTGTAATCTGGAACTTGGCATAAGTGAGGCCACACCTCTTGTTCTCTCTTTATGGTTCTTCCCTAACACCTTGGTTATGGGCATCTGATTAACTGTCACAAGGGTTGTACTCGGACTGAATGTTGAACACACCCTTTATCATTTCTTGTAACATAATATTGTATTTAGGACTACGATTTTAAGAATAACAATATTATAACATGTATATATGTGAAAACTGAATTAAAAACTCATCAAATTCAGTGCCATTTTTTTATAAATTTATTGTTCCCTTTTTCCCATTGAGCATGCAAGTACAAGTTAACCCGATTAGATTCTTTACCTTCTTTCGGAGCCGCCTTGGTCTATTCTGCCGATTCACCTTTAATATCATCATAAGATTTTTCTCCGAGTCTATGGGAATCAACCTTTTTTTGACCTGTTCATCTTATTTCTTATCCTCTCATTCATTTTTCCCTCTAAAACTTCATTGTCTAAGAAGTTGTTCCATTGATAAGTGGACATTTCAATATTTTGAGGAACATTGCCTTTCAGCCCTAAAATATTAGAACTCAATGCCTCCTTGGGGAAAAAATTATTTCAAATGTTCTTGAAATACATTTTCAAAGAAACATCTACCTTGGAAAGAACCTTTGGATTCGAACCGGTTGGGAATGAAAATGTCTAATTAAGTTTCTCCAAAATGCCATCCTTAAAGACAGAATCAACCTTCTTCAAGTTGTCTGTGCCCACGGTGCCCACATTTATCCTTCACAGAGATAGACAACGATTTTTAAAAAGATGAACGTCCCCTTTATCACTGGCCCCACCAATGGAAAAATCAATGATCTTCTTAGGGCCAACTTGGGATCCCTCAACAACAAAAGTTGGGGGTGTCAGATTAATAAGGTTTTCTTGAGTGTAAAGACTCGGATATGGAGTAGAATGAATCTTCGAAAGAGTAGAGTATTAATATCCTGGAGGAATTGAGAATTGAGCTTAGGATGTAAGAGAACAACCATTTGGCGGTGTTCCACTATTTTGTTGTTTATTGTCATTTTTGTTCAACATTTTTTACAATTAAAAAGAATTAGCGACATAAGTAAGAAATATAGTCTGTGAATCTCTCTCTCTCTCTCTCTCTCTATATATATATATATATATATATATATACCTTTTCGGTAACTTTTGAACATGCTCAACGTGTCTGGTTTCTATCCAATCACTATTAGTTTTTAAAAATCTATGAAATTCTGAATGTGGCCAAGTAGGCGGGAGTGTGTCTATGATTGACGTATAAAGATCTGTGACATAAAATCGGAATTCTTTATTCTTCAAATTATTTGCAAGCTAATTTTTAATATGCATGTGTCGTGAGAAGTCACAATCTGGGTGAATGCTCTCTTTACGGAATTATATCCACAAAGGATGAATATTTTTTTCAGCTTTTTATAACTTCCTCATCAACATCACTGCCCTGTCGGGATTATGTATGGAAAATATATTCTCTACTGCCTCATCCCAGCATTTCGACAATGAAAACATAATACGATCAAGTGGGTAGTCTTGCGAGAGATGAACTCCACAATTTGTAAGGTAATTAAATTGTTCAATTTTAATATTAACATACTATAAATCGGAGTTCCCTCTATATGACGGTCACTAATGAAAGATATTTAGTGTGGTTAAATTTCACCCTCATGTACTCTTGTTTATAGTAATTACTATAGTGAATCATTTTTCCTGAGAATATATATTGATGGGGTCGAATATGAGTCTTACGAGTGAAGACACAACAAGTTATGACTTTAATTAATCGTAAAAAAATTATAGTTTTTCATCCGATCAATCAAACACAACAATTTAAGTTCATTTTAATTTAATTGAACCTAAAATTACTATTTGTCCACCAATTGTGCATGCCCTTCCGCCAATTTGTGTTCACCCAAATAATAATCATTTAAGGAAGGGGTGAACAAAGCCACAAAAAGTTAACAAAATGAGTTTATTCTAAACATTTAGTCTTTAGGATAGAATAGTCATTAAGACAAGTAATTAGTTAAAGATTGTAGAGGGCACCCACTCTACTTCCCACAAGTAAGCCTAATGGGTCGAGGGGGGCTCATAGACAAGTGGATGCAGAAGTGGGAAAGGGGGCTACTTCACGGGCAGCCCAAATGAGCCCTTAGTTAATTAAGTCAAGACATGTATCTAGTGATGGGGTCCATAATAAGTGGGACTAAGACAAAAGGATGCCAAGATAGAGGATTGGCGAGAGGGTCCACGATGAGTAGGCCCATAAGATATAAGAAAGACAAGATAGAAGATTGTCTAGAGGGTCCCCAGCGAGCAGGACCAAAAGATTGAAGAAAACCAATACAAAGCATTTGTCGAGAGCTTCCATGACAAATATACTTAAGATCAAAAGAAAGACAATCGATAGGTCTTAAAGATGGCGAAGGGGTGCTCAACAAGAAACACTAAGACAAGAAAGAAAATGTGCGAGCATACCTAAATGATTGAGGGGATGCTCACAGTCAAGTAATTTTTAAATACCTCACATGATAAATAATTACTAACACTTTTTTTTCTTTTACAGGTACCCCATTGAGCAACCACGGCTCGAGCAGCCCAGTTGGGGACTTTGGGTAGTTTTGATTTGGTGGCTGAGTGACAAGGCTTGTTAGGCAATCTAAGGCCTAATAATTTCAATACCTAAGGAAAGAGAGAATAATAATAGGAAGGACCTAAGAGGTTACTCAATCACTCACACAGTCCACACTTAGTAAAATAAGTAAGTAGACAAGGTGTTGCTCACAAATTGTTTTAAATTAACCTTCTGGCGAGGGTCTCCTAGGTCCACTAACAACTTCTCAAAATTTGTTCAATAAGTTACCATTTGAAAAGATATTTACCAAATCATACTTTTTGGCACTATGTCCGAAATATTTTCTTTTTGCATTTGGTATGCACCAGGCGTCGCTTGTAAGAGGGGATATGCGATAAAAAGTACATTTCAGATGTTGTCTCAAAGGGTGTCTCATTTTGGCTCCTATATAACACATCAACCCTAGTTTTTACCTATAAATAATACCCATGGTTAAGGTCAAACAAAACAAACAAACTCAAGTTAACATTGTTATTCTGTCAAAATCTCATTAGAAAGTATTATTTCCCTGCTCTTTTCTTGGTATCTGAAGCGCTTGTCTCTTCACTCGCTACAACCATCATTTTTAAGTGATCTCTTTTATTTATTTATTATCACTACAAGAAAAAAGCCTTTTTATAACATTTTTTAAGTGTCATAAAATATTTTTATGACGCTTTATTTTTCAATAAAAGGCGTCATAATTTTGGGTGTCAGAATTGATACCCATAAAAAGTGTCATATTAGGTATATGTTATATATGACTTTTTTTTCAAAACTGTCATATCTGCTACAAAAAGGGTCATAATATACTCTATAAAATGTCATATTTGATTTAAAACGCGTCATAATACACATTTTTCAAATTTTTAACAAGTTCATATTAAAAAATTTATCACATGAGGGTTTAATATAAACGGTCATAAATTAAACATATAATAAAAAAATTAATAACCAATATTAATGTCGTAATCGACAAATAAATCTAAACACACACCAAAATTCATAGAATCATTTATTCCACATTCAAAGTTACAATTGATACATTATAGATTATATCGTTTAGCCAAGAAATACAACAACACTTCCACCAGTATATTTTTTTGTCTTACATAAAACGAAACTACATTAAATAAAATTGGCATAACACATCAACCAAATTAAATTTGTTTATCAAAATTCAGTGTTCCTCCGTAGTAATAATCACTTTATAATTTTAGGCAATAATGCGTCAGAGTCCTCTTCCCGCTTACGTTCACTATCATGTTTTCTGATAGCGATACACCTTTCACATGCCCCTGCATAAGTTAAAAGTATCATACATGAATCTGTAGAGCAATGTAAAACACAACATATGAATTCCAGTTTTTCCAAAGTATTAGGTCGTGTATAATTTAAGTCGAAAAGATATTTTATATAACACAGATAATTGTAAACAATTTTTAAAAAACTAGGAAAAAATGTGTGTATATTCGCTTTCTGGTATGTTTATTAGTTGTTTTATTTTTCGTCCACCAATACCCAATTTTCAAATGCGTGTGTATTCGACTTAATCAATTTAGAACACTTTTAATTTCAAAAAATTTCAGCAGAGTTTCCTTTGCTTATTCGTGAAATGCAACCTGTTTTAACATTAAAATAAACTCAACAATAACTAAAGCCACAACTAAACCACCGATAAATCCCTTCCACCGATTCAACATATATAAGATAAAAAAATCAAGTCCATCCACATAATGGTTCAACAAACTCATGTCCGAGTTTTAAGAAAATATAATAATAATCTCACACGACCCACACAGCCTAATAATATTCATACATTAGTCCCTTCTGAGGTGTGCATCCCTCTTTTTGGGTCGTTATGTTATTATCTTGCATTTCCACGCTCCAACCCCAACTCTAAAATTTTATAATTAGAAATTTGATACTTGGAACTACATATGAATCCATGAGTCTCATAACTACATGGATTGTTTTTTTTTTCATATTCGTCCACAAAGCTTAATTTTCAAGTTCTATCACATAAAATTTCCAAATTTTGATCAAATCTAAAACCCGTGAGTCACGTGACTACTCGGGTTGTTTCCACGACTTTTTTTGATCACATGTGAGGTGTTTATGCCTCTTTTCATATCGTTTTGATCTTATCTTACGTTTTCGTGCTCCAATATTGTTTTTACTTTAACCACGAGCATGGATCTAAGCGCGATTATCACACTATAAGACGCAAAGATTACTACTAATGCACTCGACGGTTTGCTTATTGGGTCTTGATTGATACTTCTTAAAACCAAAGGCGCAAACATTAGTGTTACCGCCTCCATCAAATTTTGAAAATGTATCACCCCAAAAGTATGGTCACTTCATTTTATAGATTAGTTTATCTTCTTACCACTTCATGTTGGAGCAAACGATCTTATTTCTATTGTTTATTAAATCATATGATATAAACTACCGGTAGAGGTTTGATTTATTTTTTATCAATTTATTTTTTGATTTGTTTGTCATTGATTCAATGTTGTGATTGGTGTGTTTAAGGTATTTAAGATGAGTTTGAGAGCTGATGCTAGCCGTTTGACATTTTACTATTTATAATTAGAAATCTTAATGTTGTGATATTGCTTAATGCTAGTATGTGCATATACATTGTACCTGTATAGTTTTTGGAATGTTCAATCGTTTTATGTTGTTTGTTAAGCCATTTGATGTAAACTAGTGGTAGAGCCATTTTTGTATTCATCTATATATTATTTTTTCATTGATTTGGTCTTTTGTTGTGATTGGTGAGTTTAAAATATCTACTTTGTCCTATAATGATGCTGAGAGTCGATGCAAAGTCAATATATAAATATTGTTCTCTGTAAATGTGGAATCTTAATGTTGCCTTAATGTTGCGATATGCTTTTATGTACATATACATCTCTCTATAGACTCGCTGAATGTGCGATCGATTTCTACTGTATGTTAATCATGTGATGTAAACTTGTGGTAGATATTTCAGTTTTTGCCAAAGTTTTAAGTTGAACAAAATTTTTATATAACAAAAATAATTGTAAATTTTTTAAAATTTGGGTAGAGGTTCCTCTGTTTATAGGACTATCCGCCCTGTTTAAAAAAAATTCAAACAACGATATGAAAAAAGGCCCAATTTATCAAACAAATTCATATGTTATTTTATTCACTAAAAGTAATTGGAGCAGACATCTTTACTAAATTATTAGCATAGAATGAGATAACTTACAGAAGTATACTGAGCCAATGTCGCCAATTCTTGCATCGTTACTTTTACCTATTATCTAAGTTATTTGTGGTTTAGAGGATCCAAATCTAGTTTGACATGTTACAATGATTTCAAAAAGGCATTTATTTTAATAAAAGGCATTGATTTCAATGTTAGAGAACATCACTGGGTTGGTTACTACTTACCTCAAACTTATTGTGGGGAACGTTATCCTTCAGAGAGAATGCCCCTAGAGAAACTCCACTCTCCTAGGACACTATGTTGAAGCGTCTCATCTGCTCTAGTCCTTCTTTGAGAACAATTGCGTTCTTACGATAATTCTCCATCACATTTTAGTATACCTGTGGACACGAGTTATTAGTAAGACATGTTATGTTGTGCATGTAGATATCATGCTTGGAAAACGATGAATGTATAATTTAATATCAGAAGAAATCATTATTGAAAAGAATTGGAATAATTGTGATAGAAGTAAGTTTTGCAAAAGCTATATTACCAAAACAAATTAGATTTTTTTAAATAGACTATAAGGATTTGAAATATATAATGAAGGGGACAAACCTAGTATCAAAGAGGGTAAGAGTGAGAATCATACCTGCTGCGCATGTGTGATGAAAGTTTTTGGGAGGGGGACACTCGCTGGGGCACCTAAAAACAACAATAGATTCAAGTTTGCCATTAGTAAAAGGATTTTGATTTATTTAGTTGATTTGATCTATGAGAGATGATTACTTTTTTTTATCACCGATGTACTATTTAGCCATAGGTAATATGTTAGTGAGGCAATTATAAGTATAGGCTACACCAAACATTCAGCACATGATGGATGAGCTTGAATTTACCCAAAGATAATAAATTTTCCAATATAAGTAAAGTAGGTACGTTGAAGGACTGAATACAAGAACTTGGAAAAGACAAGATTCTCATATACAATTCATAGGACTAAATCATATTCCTATATTATAATCCTTAAAATTTAAGATTAAAAACATGTGTCGTATGTGACGTGGTATTGATTAACATGAAATTGATTTAATTTATTGCATTTAGTGTCCCAACACATAAACAATTTGTTCGACAAAAATTAGTATCAGTGTAGTAATCAGACCCCTATTTTTTGGGGTATAAAGCATGATTTTATTCACGTGTTCAAAATCATTTTTAAATTTTACCTTTTGTAGTATTTAAACACATTCATATAATATTACACACAAAAAGAGAAGTGACCAAGAAATGGGAAAGGGTTCATCCAATTGAAACATTGACAATCAAGTTGTCAGTAGTCACTGCCTCAATCTGCTCCCCTATAAATTGACCACTTATCAATATACCTGCATAATATATCGATATATTGTAGTGCATCATAAATACACATATATACACATAAATATATAGAGAAAAACTAATCACCATAAGTCACACTCCATGTATAGAACCTATATGGATCTTCACCATTGAGGCATACCTATCAAGTAACTGAATAATCATCTTACCAATATTGTAAGTGATTTCAATTTGGGTCCTATATTTTATTTAGTCTATTAAGATCAGACAATGGGATTTAAGCAAGCTGAGTGGAATTAGCTTCTTAACGTAAAAATTAAATTTCAAAGATTTTCCCATAGTTCTATGCAATCTGTCCAATAAGGAAAACAATCTGAAGGCATTAAAATCGTCTTACCAATATTTTATTCAAGATATATGTCTGAGGATTTATGCCTATCTTGAGTTCATTCGATTCGCAACTTCTCTAATGAACCAAACAAATTTGGTCGTTCTTTTCTCGACGATTCGCAAGTGCAACATATCATCTCTAGATCACGCTTTATTTGTAGTAGTTGTGGTCCGTTCCTTACTTTAAAATTTGGTATCTTCCATCTTTTATTTCTCACCATTAGTTCTGTCCAAATTGATGTCATCATGTTCCAGTACCTGTCCGAGTATTGCCACCAGATCCTTACAGTAAAATAGTGGATGTAATTAGTGAGAATGCCATATAAGATAAATATCATAAGTTAGAATGCAAAAGTGTCTCCATTTACTCTCCGAGTTTCTCCTAATCAGATGCAGAATACCTTTGTATCTCTCAATCTCTCCTGCCGGAAAGATATCATCTTTCATACAGGGTCGGGCTACATGTTTTGGATGATTAAGCACAAATGAGGTTAGTAAGAATCTATCTGTTAACAACATTGTCTCATTAGAGGAAGATATGGAGAAAGAAAACTTAAAGTATAGGGCATTAGTGTAAGGCCCTAAAACACAATTAGTAAGGTTAATTATACGATTAAGTATAAGTTATGAGTTATAAGTTATAAATTGGTTATGTGGTTAAATGCATCATGAAAATATGTTTCTAAATGCATCATTATGTTTATAAAAAGTAAGCTAGAGTGTTGGTGCGAAAGTGGCGATGTTTGGTCGCCAAATGTGAAAGTTATGAAATTTTGAGTAAATAATTACTCTTCTGTTCGAGCCCAAATTAGGTGTACTAGTTTTATGATTTTGGGAAAACACAAAACATGAAAGTTGTATATGTTTAAGTTATATACTCATAGACACAAAGTGAGAGTAAATCGGGGCCCGAAATAGTGAGTTATGGTGATTTTACGAGGCAGGACAAATCTGTCATTAATGGAATTGTCCTATTGGACCCCCTGCCCAACGAATCGCGTAATACCACCTTAAAGTGGTCCCATAGCCACGTTTTTTAGCTCATAAGGCAGAACTTATCATCTTCTTCATTTCCTATTACAATCTTGAGAAAAATATGCTTATGGAGAGAGAAAAACAAAGTTAAGGAAGAATTTCTTTGAAAATTCACCATAAATCGAGGAATTCTCGTAAGGTAATTACATCTTTATTAAAGTTTGTCACATGGATGAGTTATATACTTGGCATGCTTTTATTTCTGATTTGGATATATATTTTAATGATACCCATATTGCTGAATTGTGTTGGAACAAGGATGGGTTAAGAACATAAGTTAGAACCAGAGCTAGGATCGTAAATGCATATTTTAAAGTCCTAAATTTACATCATCTTTTCGTAAAGCATTTTGATTTAGAAAATTCATGATTTTGATGTATATTTCTGCTAAAATATGTTTATTATATGTTTCCATGAATTATACCCAAGGTCATGGTTATGTATGCTTAAAAATGTTAAGTTATGCCTTAATGTTGTATTTTGACCTAGTTATGCTAAACATGGCATAAATCATGGAATACTTATTGGAATTGAGTGATTCAAGTTGGAGAGTAAAATACACTCATACATGTATAACATATCCGAAAATTGTGTTAAAATACCAAGGAATGAACCCTTGATGATAGTTTGAAGTCTTGGTTTAAAATCTTCCCTAAAGGAGCAAGAATGCATACCAGGTGTTTGACGTTTTGCTCGACATAGAAAATGAGCCCTAAAAATTATGAAACATTAAATTTGTATTATTCAATGTGTTTACTGATATTGGGTGGAATATCATGGAAAGTTATTTTGTACAAAAATTATGAGAATTTCATGAAGTTGAAGTTGTGTTGTTGTTTTTCTTGAGAAATGATTTGGAAAAGGCTGTAATAAAATGGGCATAACTTTGTCTAGCAAATTCGTAATTAAATTCTGTAAATTGTGTTAGAACCCTAATTTATTTGGTGTTATAGAAATGTGAAGTGTCATATTTAATTTCTCCTTAGTTATTTCTGATTGACCAAATGAGGTGATGTATTACTAGGTTTGATGCTAATCGGTGTATTCAAATACTAACGACATTGACTTGTTAGGTGGGGAAGCAGCTAATACTACCATACCAAGAAAGTAGTTGGTATTAATCTTAGCACTAAATCCAATGTGAGTGACCTTCCTTATGAAATATAAATGCTTATAATTTCATATGGAAATGTGTAGTTAAACACATGTGTCCGAAAATGTTTACGGGAGTGATATTATTTTTATGAAACATATGCATATGATTAAAAATGTTAAGCGATGTTATATAATGATATGGACTAGTGAGTCCTTTATCTAATGTTAAGGACTGTGGTGGATCCTACGAGATGTGGTGGTCCTGTTAATCCAACTTAAAGGTTTGTGTACTCGGGCCTAATAAAGGGACGTGGTGGTCCCTAATAACTGTGGTGGGTTAATTGGACTGTGGCGGGTCCAGGCTTGCGAGAGTTTCACAATTCCTGTTGGGTTATAGCATTAGAACAAAATAAAAGTGGTTATTCAAATTGGTTATATGTGTGTTATGTGGTCATTCACTAAGCCTTTATAGCTTACACTCCTATAATGTTTTGTTTCAGGTATGCTTATAATTTGGAGTTCACTGCCAAGTTAGGACCTTAAAACGGGGGAGTGACGGATAATTAGTATGGTTTGAATATCAAGATTCCTTTTGTGTAATTATTAAACTAAGGATCTTGGTTATGTAAAGTTATGTAGTACTTATAAGTTATAAGTAAAGGCAGTTATGTTTTCATCTACACATACCTTTGGGAAAAAAAAAATCTTATGCTATTTTCCTCAGAGATTTAAATTAAAGCATTGTTTAAGGCAATTTATCTCTAATTAAAAGTATGAGTTTAACTTAATTAATTCGGGGCGCGACAACTTGTTATCAGAGCGTGGTTATTAGGTTCTGGACAGGGTGTGAGGGTCTAGATTGGCAGTGGACACTAGAACGTGAGTTTTCTATGTGTTTGAATTTTGACTAACAATGTTAATATTAAATTGCTACTATTGTATTTTGTTTAAGTTAATTATATTGCAGTGAGTAATGGATCCACATGAGCCGCATGATGGCGCAGAGGGTGAGGCATCTTATGTTCCTAATAGTCAGTAAGGACATAGATATGTTCAAGTGGAGGAACCAGAGGTGCAACAACAACCTATTGATGACGTGGGAAGAATATTACGTGCCGTGGCACAACTTATGGAACAAGCAAGAGGTGGAGAACATGGTGGGTATAGGGACAAATTGCATGAGAGGTTCATGAAGTTAAATCCACCAGCATTTACTGGGACTACTTATCCGTTAGTGGCAGAGGGGTGGATTAGAAATATGGAAACAATATTCAAGGTGATGGAAGTGCGAGATGAACAAAAGGTTTTGTTAGCAACCTTTAGGTTAGAGGATGATGCAAAGTTATGGTGGGACGCAACATAAAGATTACTTACTACAATGGGGGGAGTGGTGCCAATAAATCCTCCACGAATTACATGGGAAAGGTTTGTGAAAGTGTTCTTTGAAAAATATTTCCCAAGGCTTTATAGGAAGGAGAAAGAGGAAGAATTTATCACGTTGAAACAGGGGAACCGAACAGTGGCAGAGTATGAAGCTTTATTTATATCCTTATCAAGATTTGCACCTGACTTAGTGAGGATGGAAGAAAGTAAATGTGATCGGTTTCAAACCAGGCTGAGTGTAGAGATAAAAAGCATGGTTGCTAATATGAAGATCATAGATTATGTGGACTTGGTTGATAGGGCCATGGTGTCAGAAAAATCAATGAAAGAAATGCAAGCTGAACACTCGAAGAAAGCTAGACATGATGTTATAAGATCATATGGATGGGAGACGGTAACCTCAACTCAGATTATAGCACGAGGAGTACCTAAGGGACAAGAATTTAAAAATAATAGAAGTGCACGTGGAAGATTTCAAGCTCGAGGTGAAAGGACTGGGATGAATCGGTTAGAAAATGCATCTGTGTTGGTGCCGAGGGCTATATTTTGTTATAGATGTGGTGGTCAAGGGCACATGTCTCGAGAGTGTACAATAGCTGAGACTACACCTTTGTGTTTCCATTGTCATCAACCGGGGCACTTACGAAAGAATTGTCCAGCGATGGGAGCTACAACATCAGTTGGGAGTGTGGCAGTAGGAGGTAGGAGTTCTACACAGAATGTAACCAGGGGAGGTAGAGGAGGTATATCGCAAAGTCAAGGCCAAGGCAGAGTGTTTGCACTGACGCAACAAGATGCACAAGCTATGCCTAACGTAGTGACAGGTACACTTCCTATTGGTGATAAAGATGCTTATGTGTTGATAGATCCTGGTTCTACACATTCTTTTGTGTCTTTGCTTTATCTGTTGCATCTTAATAAACCATTATCATCATTAGATTATGGTTTAGCTATTGTTACTCCAGTAGGGGGGTTGGTTTTTATTGAGAGGGTATATAGGGAGTGTGTGGTGCGAGTGGGTGAAAAAGAATTACTAGTTGGCTTATTACCTCTCGATATGCGCGACTTTGATGTAATACTGGGTATGGATTGGTTAGCTTCATGCCATGTATGTTTGGATTGCTTTAAAAAGGAGGTAGTGTTTCAGTTACCGGGTGAACCTGAATTTAAATTTATTGGGGAACAAAATGTCACTCCAACTTGTTTGATTTCTGCTACAAAATGTTATGAACTGCTAAGGAAAGGATGTGAGGGTTATCTTGCCCATGTGGTGGACATACGACAAGAGGCTGGAAAATTATCAGATATACCAGTAGTTAATGAATTTGCAGATGTCTTCCCGGAAGAACTCCCAAGGTTAGCACCAGACCGTGAGGTAGAATTTGCGATTGAGTTGGTACCAGGCGCCGCACCGATATCTATTGCACCATATCGCATGGCACCTGCAGAATTAAAGGAGATAAAAATACAGTTGCAAAATTTGTTAGACCGTGGTTTTATAAGGCCTAGTGTATCACCGTGGGGAGCCCCAGTATTGTTTGTGAAGAAGAAAGATGGAACCATGAGGTTGTGCATCGATTATCGTCAATTGAATAAGGTGACTATCCGTAATAAATACCCACTACCCCGCATTGATGACTTGTTCGATCAGTTGCAAGGAGCCAAAGTGTTTTCTAAGATTGATCTCAGATCCGGATATCATCAATTGAAAGTAATAGATTGTGACATTTCTAAAACTACTTTTCGTTCCAGGTATGGACATTATGAATTTCTTGTCATGCCATTTGGGTTAACAAATGCACCGGCCGTATTCATGGATTTGATGAACCGTATATTTCACCCATATGTGGATTCTTTTGTTATTGTCTTCATCGATGATATTTTGATATATTCTCGTAGTAGGGATGAGCATGAATGCCACCTGTGTATTATTTTACAGACCTTGCGAGAGAAGCAGTTGTATGCTAAATTTTCTAAATGTTAATTTTGGCTAGACAAGGTAGTATTTTTGGGGCATGTTATTTCTGCTGATGGTATTTGTATAGATCCCAAGAAGGTTGAAGCAGTAATGAATTGGGAAAGACCAACTAGTGTGACAGAGGTGCGTAGCTTTTTGGGATTGGCGGGCTATTACAAGAGGTTTATACCGGGGTTTTCTTCTATTGCATTGCCATTAACTAAGCTTACCATAAAGGAGAACAAGTTTGTGTGGAGTGGCGATTGTGATAAAAGCTTTGAAAATTTAAAGGGTAAGTTGACATCAGCTCCAGTATTAACTATCCCAACGGGTACAGAAGGTTTAGTTATTATAGTGATGCCTCGTATCAAGGACTCGGTTGTGTGTTAATGCAGCATGGAAAGGTAATTGCTTTTGCTTCTCGACAGTTAAAGATACATGAATGCAACTACCCTACACATGATCTTGAGTTGGCTGCAGTAGTTTTTGCATTAAAAATCTGGAGACACTACTTATATGGTGTTAGTTGTGAAATTTTTACTGACCATCAAAGCTTAAAATACTTGTTTACACAAAAAGACTTGAACTTCAGGCAAAGAAGGTGGATGGAACTTATAAAAGATTATGATTGTACGATACATCACCATCCAGGTAAAGCTAATGTTGTTGCTGATGCTTTGAGTAGAAAATCTATAGGCATAGTATCTTGTATTTATTGTATTCGAGTTGATCTGCTGAGAGAGTTAGCTTTAATGGGGGTGGAATTAACTTTGAATGAGTCTTACGGAATAGTAGCACATTTAAATGTTAGACCCACATTGATAGACTGGATAAAACAAGCACAAGGAGGAGATACAGAATTGGAGAAAGTTAGAGATAATATGAAAAAGGGTAAAGCAAATGAATTTTCTATTCGGGATGATGACATTGTTATGTATGGGAACCGTTTGTGTGTACCTAATGTGCCTGATTTGAGAAGAATGATTTTAGAGGAATCCCACTGTTCTTTATATGCTATGCATCCAGGGAGCACGAAACTGTATAGAGATTTGAAACAATGTTATTAGTGGTCGGGAATGAAACACGACATTGCAGATTTTGTTGCTAGATGTCTAGTTTTCCAACAGGTGAAGGTGGAGCATCAGAAGCCAAGTGGTTTACTACAACCCTTACCTATCCCTGAGTGGAAATGGGAGCATGTTATTACAGATTTTGTTGTAGGTTTACCAAAATCATCACGAGGGTTTGATTCTATTTGGGTTGTCGTTGATAGGTTGACTAAGTCTGCACATTTTCTTCCTGTTAAAACTACTTACTCCATGGATAGATATGCCAAATTATATGTGGATGAGATTATTAGATTGCACGGTGCACCTGTTTCTATTATTTCTGATCGAGATCCTAAGTTTACTTCTCACTTTTGGCCTAGTTTACAAGAAGCTTTGGGGACTAAATTGAAATTTAGTACAGCTTTTCATCCTCAAACTGATGGGCAGTCAGAAAGAACGATCCAAACACTTGAAGACATGTTACGAATCTGTGTGTTGGAGTTCAAGGGGAGTTGGGATGAACACTTGCCACTAATAGAGTTTGCTTATAATAATAGCTATCATTCGAGTATTGAGATGGCTCCTTATGAAGCTTTGTATGGGAGAAAATGCAGAACTCCAGTGTGTTGGACTGAAGTAGGAGAACGAAAACTACTTGGGCCAAAAATTGTACAGCAGACTACTGAAAAGATCAATCTTATCCATAATTACTTAAAGGTGGCGCAAAGTAGACAGAAAAGTTATGCAGACAACCGAAGGAAAGAATTGAAATTTGAGGAAGGTGATCGAGTATTCCTACGTGTTTCCCCTTGGAGAGGGGTTATGAGATTTGGTAAGAAGGGAAAGTTAAGTCCCAGGTACATTGGCCCTTATGAGATAGTGAAACGGGTTGGATCTGTAGCTTATAAGTTGGCATTACCACCAAAATTGTCTCGGATACACGATGTTTTTCATATATCGATGTTACGTAAGTATGTGCCCGATCCTTCACATGTGTTTATTTCACAACCGATAGAGCTTCAAGATGACTTAACCTACATGGAGGAACCAATTGCTACTGTAGATCGAAAAGAGCAAGTGTTACGTAGTAAAACCATTTCACTAGTTAAGGTGATGTGGAGAAGTCAGAATGTGGAGTATGCCACCTGGGAAGAGGAGGATAACATGAAGAAGCAATATCCTCATTTGTTTGGTAAGTTTCTTATGCGTTAAATTTCGAGGACGAAATTTTTATAAGAGGGGTAGAATTCTAAGGCCCTAAAACACAATTAGTAAGGTTAATTATACGATTAAGTATAAGTTATGAGTTATAAGTTATAAATTGGTTATGTGGTTAAATGCATCATGAAAATATGTTTCTAAATGCATCATTATGTTTATAAAAAGTAAGCTAGAGTGTTGGTGCGAAAGTGGCGATGTTTGGTCGCCAAATGTGAAAGTTATGAAATTTTGAGTAAATAATTACTCTTCTGTTCGAGCCCAAATTAGGTGTACTAGTTTTATGATTTTGGGAAAACACAAAACATGAAAGTTGTATATGTTTAAGTTAAATACTCATAGACACAAAGTGAGAGTAAATCGGGGCCCGAAATAGTGAGTTATGGTGATTTTACGAGGCAGGACAAATCTGTCATTAACGGAATTGTCCTATTGGACCCCTTGCCCAACGAATCGCGTAATACCACCTTAAAGTGGTCCCATAGCCACGTTTTTTAGCTCATAAGGCAGAACTTATCATCTTTTTCATTTCCTATTACAATCTTGAGAAAAATATGCTTATGGAGAGAGAAAAACAAAGTTAAGGAAGAATTTCTTTGAAAATTCACCATAAATCGAGGAATTCTCGTAAGGTAATTACATCTTTATTAAAGTTTGTCACATGGATGAGTTATATACTTGGCATGTTTTTATTTCTGATTTGGATATATATTTTAATGATACCCATATTGCTGAATTGTGTTGGAACAAGGATGGGTTAAGAACATAAGTTAGAACCAGAGCTAGGATCGTAAATGCATATTTTAAAGTCCTAAATTTACATCATCTTTTTGTAAAGCATTTTGATTTAGAAAATTCATGATTTTGATGTATATTTCTGCTAAAATATGTTTATTATATGTTTCCATGAATTATACCCAAGGTCATGGTTATGTATGCTTAAAAATGTTAAGTTATGCCTTAATGTTGTATTTTGACCTAGTTATGCTAAACATGGCATAAATCATGGAATACTTATTGGAATTGAGTGATTCAAGTTGGAGAGTAAAATAAACTCATACATGTATAACATATCCGAAAATTGTGTTAAAATACCAAGGAATGAACCCTTGATGATAGTTTGAAGTCTTGGTTTAAAATCTGCCCTAAAGGAGCAAGAATGCATACCAGGTGTTTGACGTTTTGCTCGACATAGAAAATGAGCCCTAAAAATTATGAAACATTAAATTTGTATTATTCAATGTGTTTACTGATATTGGGTGGAATATCATGGAAATTTATTTTGTACAAAAATTATGAGAATTTCATGAAGTTGAAGTTGTGTTGGTTTTTTTCTTGAGAAATGATTTGGAAAAGGCTGTAATAAAATGGGCATAACTTTGTCTAGCAAATTCGTAATTAAATTCTGTAAATTGTGTTAGAACCCTAATTTATTGGGTGTTATAGAAATGTGAAGTGTCATATTTAATTCCTCCTTAGTTATTTCTGATTGACCAAATGAGGTGATGTATTACTAGGTTTGATGCTAATCGGTGTATTCAAATACTAACGACATTGACTTGTTAGGTGGGGAAGCAGCTAATACTACCATACCAAGAAAGTAGTTGGTATTAATCTTAGCACTAAATCCAAGGTGAGTGACCTTCCTTATGAAATATAAATGCTTATAATTTCATATGGAAATGTGTAGTTAAACACATGTGTGTGAAAATGTTTATGGGAGTGATATTATTTTTATGAAACATATGCATATGATTAAAAATGTTAAGCGATGTTATATAATGATATGGACTAGTGAGTCCTTTATCTAATGTTAAGGACTGTGGTGGGTCCTACGAGATGTGGTGGTCCTGTTAATCCAACTTAAAGGTTTGTGTAGTCGGGCCTAATAAAGGGATGTGGTGGTCCCTAATAACTGTGGTGGGTTAATTGGACTGTGGGGGGTCCAGGCTTGCGAGAGTTTCACAATTCCTGTTGGGTTATAGCATTAGAACAAAATAAAAGTGGTTATTCAAATTGATTATATGTGTGTTATGTGGTCATTCACTAAGCCTTTATAGCTTACACTCCTGTAATGTTTTGTTTCAGGTATGCTTATAATTTGGAGTTCACTGCCAAGTTAGGACCTTAAAACGGGGGAGTGACGGATAATTAGTATGGTTTGAATATCAAGATTCCTTTTGTGTAATTATTAAACTAAGGATCTTGGTTATGTAAAGTTATGTAGTACTTATAAGTTATAAGTAAAGGCAGTTATGTTTTCATCTACACATACCTTTGGAAAAAAAAAATCTTATGCTATTTTCCTCAGAGATTTAAATTAAAGCATTGTTTAAGGCAATTTATCTCTAATTAAAAGGATGAGTTTAACTTAATTAATTCGGGGCGCGACAATTAGGCAGATGAAGTAGTCTTATAAAGCTAGCCATACTTTTGATGAGATCATGGAGATTGTTAATCTTATGAGAAAACATCACTAGTCCTTGATTGAAAGATTTTGGGACATAAAAAAAGAGTTAGAACCTTTAAGGTTAGAAATGAGTAGTCTATGTTATAAATGAGTTGTCCATTGATTCACAATCAGTTATTGTGCTAAAAAAATATGACATGGCCCTCCTGAAATTAAACCAATAATGATGAACTAATTTGAATTTTTATTCTTATTAACCAATATTTTCCCCGCTCTCATATTTGATGACAAACATATTGAGAATATGATTACGGTACACAAGATAAGAAAGGATAAAGTAGAGTAGCAAGAAGGGAAGTATTAAAGGGGCACTATGGAAAACATGAAACTAAGGAGCCCAAACAGAAGGACTCTTGGAATTTATGTGTGGTATGGAAAAGTCATAGTGCTATATAAGATAAAACACCCTTGCTTCTAAAAATTAATATATCCAACAAGTTGTAGATAAGAAAAAAAGTTGCACTAGTTCACATGCCAAACTCGACCAACCTGACGTTAAGACATAAGTCATAAAGACGATAGCCTGTTGTGGTACTAGTTTGGCAGGTAGAGTATGACTTTGAGGCATGCGTTCCTTTTCCTACTACTACGAGAGAAAGAGTCATCGACTGCTGAAAATACACTACATAAAAAAATGCTTTTTACTACGGAGGCTTTTGCGACGACAAAAAATTGGGTCTCTAAAACTTACTTTTTGAGACGGATAAAATTAACTGTCTTAAAAATTATAGCTTTTAAGACAGCTAATCTTACCCGTCTCAAAAAGTGTATCTTATGAGACGGCATATTGAGAGCCGTCTCAAAAGAAATACATTTTGAGACGGCTAAACCCAATTTGGTTTCCCCCCTTACCAATTTATACTCCCGCTTTTTTCTATTAGTAAGAACACAGAAAAAAGAAAGGAAAACAAAGGCAAACAAAAACAAACCAAGCGTGGGGTTCTCATCTCTTCTTCGACCGTTCTCCTCCCCCCGGGCTTCTCCTTCTCCTCCACGCGCTCCTCTACGCAATTCTCTCTCTTTCTTCAGCCTCCATGGTGATTCCCATCGATGTTCTACTTATCTAGGTTAAGTAGTTTAATATATACTTCTCATCGTTTAGCCTCCATGTTGATTCCCATCGTCCAGCCTCAATGTATTTCTTTTTTTATGCATTTAAGCTTTGTAGTAGATGAATATGAGAATTGATTATCTTTTTTATTTAAAGCCATGGTTTGTTTCAATCTGACATAGTGGTCAATGGACCCTTTCATTTCAAGATCTAATTAGGTATATTTAGTTTTGATTTTGTTTTGTGTCTTAACGTTTAGATTTGATTTGTTGATTTTTTTAAGGTATTAGGTTAACTTTTTGTTTTGAATCTTACTCTATTGTATTTATTTTCTTACAAAAGGTCACATTAAGTTTTGCAACAATTAAAAATTGTTCATTTTCTGTTATAGGTTGATTTTACATAATTAAGCATGTATCACCCATGATAATGGGTTGTTTATATTTATTTTTGAATTCACCTCCGTAGATGCTATTGATTGTATTTGTATTTTGTAATTGGAAAAGAGAAAATTAATGAAATCATTGTAGTATTGGTGAATCATTTGTTATACGACCATTCATCATATTCTTACTGTGTAAATATTATATAAAAGAAAGATAGTACACAAATTAATATTAGAAACTTCAAATTGAATAATATATTTGGCTTTATTCCGTGAGTCATAGTTCGAGCATGTAGATTATAGTAGTTTGTGCTGAAACCCATTTGTTTTTCATATTTGGTTCCATCCCTAATACACATGTTTTTCATTTACGGGTATTTGACAGGGAGTTACTGCTTGCGTGGTTGTTTTTCATTCATTTTGAAACAACTCGGATGTTCAAGTTACAACATTGAATTGATACGAATAAGAGGTAATTCTAATTCTTAATTATTGATCTATATCATTAGTTTTTGTACATATAGTTTGTAGTGGTGCTATGAAGTTGAGGGGGAGCCAATTGAAAACTTGAATTGATTTGTAGTGGTGATAGGAGGTTGAGGGTGAGCCAATTGAAAACCCGGATTGCCAATTGGTTGTTGTTGTATCCTTTTAGATTAATATAAGATACTATTTGTTTACTAGTTTGGGTGAATTTTAGTTAGATTATTGATATATTTGTTTGTGTTAATTAATTCATGTACTTTGCAAGTAGTTCATGCCATTCAAGTTTGAATTATTGATTGTCTATACTTGCTTGTGTGAGTTTACTATTAAAAAAAGTTCGTTATTACGGATAGTTCCTACAAAGGATCAGACTAATGACGTATACAATACTTGAATTCTCGGTGTAGATGATGCATAGTTGGTTCTCATCCTTGAGAGATTATGAGTATAATAGGAGCGTCCATCGACAAAAGGATCACCCTCATTCCATTTGTACAAATAAGAATCCCCTTTGTTACATGATTTCTTTTTTATATAGATAGATATAAGATATATGGGGCAATTACTTAAAAGTACATTTTGTGCTACCTAGGGCTATAGTCATATTAATCCTCATCTGACCCCAGATTTCTAAAATTAAATAGAAATGTACCCAGACTCAATGTTTAAAAAGGCGAAAGGCGAGGCGAGGCGAGGCGAGGCGAGGCGAGGCGAGGCGTTTTAGTCGCGGCGAGGCGAGGCATAAGCCTCACCGAAAATTAAAAAAAGAGAGCAAAATAATATTAAAAAAATACAAATAAAACCATAAAAATAAAATAACAAAGAAAATATAAAATAAAACTACAAAAAAACATACTTGAGGGTTTTCTCACATAGTTTGACATTTTTTTGTTCCCCCCAATATAACTTTTTTGAAAAAGAAAATCAATTTGAACATATTGGTTATTTTAAATATGACAATAAATTAATCAATGCAAAATCGTTTTGGCAAAATCATTTTTTTAGCTTCATTCACATATTGGTTCTTTTATAATACGACAATAAATTAATCAATGCAACTTAACAAGCAAATTTATTAAAAAAAACATTGATTTTCAAGCTAAGATTAAAAAAATAGCAACTTTATTAAAAAAAGTAATAAAACATATTAACCTAAGTTTATTAAAAAAAAACATCAACCTTTAAAATATATTAGTATAAGTTAAAGAAAACATATTAATCTAAGTTGAAAACCAAAAAATAGAAACCTTTTAAAAAAAGTCATATTGAAGTTAATTTTGTACATTTATTTCAATCAAACTATATATTTGTAACAAAATATAGTCTCAAACAAATTTATACACTTATTTTAAACAAATTAGTAAAGAAAAACAAAATTAAGTGAAACTTTAAAACTAAACTAAAATAATAAAAAAAAAAGAATAAGAGTTAGTAGAATAAAACAACATTTTTTTAAGTTAGGTGCAATTTTAGAAAAATGAAGAATTTTAACCTTTAAACAAACAGAATTTGTGATGAAATATTTTTTTTTCCTGCGCCTCAGCAAAAAGGCGTGAGACGAGGCGCGAGGCGCATTGAGGCGTAAGCCTCAAATTCAGCCCTGAGGCTTAAGCCTCGAGGCTTTTTTTCAGCGCCTCGCCTCGAGGCGTACGCCTCTTCCGCCTTTTTAAACATTGCCCAGACTAACTCCTTCCATCGGTTAAGATTCACAAGACCTACTCGCTTATTTTTCCTATGCTCAGATCAGTCCAAATGTTATATCGGGTCTCCTCATGGAGTGAGCCTGTTGGAGTATATAGCTAGTGATGGGGATGAAAGTATGTTTCCTTTAGGGTGAAAGATGGGAGGAGAGTGAAATTCTGGCAGGACTTGTGGTGTGGGGATTCTTGACTGGTTCCCTGACTTGTTATGTAGCATTGATGGGGATGTCATCCCCTAATTCATAAGTCAATTTCAGGACTTGGAGACGGAAACAGTTAAAGATTTCTTGATGCTTTGGGTGTAGCTGGACCCCTCCCTTTGGGATGAGGGACTCTTTGCAAGTAGGTGGTGGCGTGGAGGAAAGGTTGATTTCTTTAGGTAGACAACAGCGAAGGGGGAAATCCTCAGGAATAATAATGTGATAATTATAGCAAAGTTTTTGGTCAAACGTTGCTTTCTTTCCAAGAGATGAGGAGACGGGGTCATCTCCTCTTACACTGCTAGGCCATGAGAGGTCTTGGGAATGTGTTTTATTCAATTAATGTGTGTTCTAAAAGGCCCGCCTAAGCTCCGCCTAGTCTTGAGGCTTGAGAGAAATGCATCGCCTACGCCTTATTCTTGGTAAAAGGCTTAAGGCACACTTTTTTAAAAAAAACAAAGGATTAGTTGACATATATTGGTTATGGAGCATGAATATGAGAAAGATGGATACCAAACACATGGATATATTTTCAAAATTCGAGGTATGTAAAATTTTATTATATTACTAACCTTAGAATAATTAAAATAATAAAAAAAAAGAAAAATGCCTTTTTACGCCTAGGCTCCTAAGGCTTGAGGATTGACCTCTACGCCTCGACCACGCTTCGCGCCTTTTAGAACCTTACAATTAATTGGTGTTTGTTCTATTCAATTATCGGAATTTTATAATGAAGTTAGATTTTAATGCTATCTACAGTCATCAAGATGATGTATACCTTGAGTAAATTAACGCAAGTAATGAGATGTTCCACACGTTTGAGTGTCCCATCTTGGCTTAAAGCACGAGGCTACTACAAGAGACGCTAATTGATCAAACCTCAAATCGCAAAGTTGTAGGGAAGTATATAACTTATATAACATAAGTTATATAACATAATAGTTATATAACAATTATGTTATATAACTTATATGACATAACTATTATAACAGTTATATAACTGTTATATACATAATTGTTATAATAGTTATTAGTGCCAAATCACATCAAAAAACCAGCTCAATCAATTAAGAAACTGTCAACCAATCACAAGGTATCAAGAAAGTTCAAGAACCAACTCAAACCAATTAAGATCCAAAAAATGTGGTCCCAAATACAGCCTTAACTGGAAACAAATTTGAAATACTTGATAATTGTTCTTGTGCAGAAAAATGTGGTCCTAAATACAGCCTATATTGCAGTTGTTTCATGTTCAGAAAATGGACTAAAATAACATTTGCTTTTAAGTGGAGAATAGCCCAAAATCTTAACTGGCTACAAGAGACGAAATGTGACTGAAAATGTGACTTATGTCCCGCTATCTCAATATACCAAGAGAGGAAAAGCATGCAAGGTTTCCCATTATCTCAAAATCTTAACCGACTACAGGAATCTTTATTTTATGATAGGTTTCCAAATAATATGTATTCTGTCATTTAGTTTGATAAGTTTCCGGACATTATTTCGTACAAATCCGTAGTTTTTAAAAATTTGCATTAACCTGTTATGAGGTAAACAATATTTGCTTACAGAAACGGAGTTGAGACTGCGTTTTCAACTTTAGTGACTCAAATTTCGACACGGGAGGGCTCGTTGCTGCAATGGTCGAGCCGCTACCCCCACCCAATGGATAGAATTACTTCAAAACACCATCCGGGAGGTTCTGCGACGGCCGCATGATCATAGATTTCTTATTGGATGAAATGGACCTTCCATTTGTAAATGCATATTCGGAAGCTATTGGGGCACCAAGTTTTAAAAATGGATGCAATTTTTTAGCACAGCAGGATCTACTATACTTCCAGCAACTGCATCATTTGTCAGCCTATTTTCGTTTGGCATTCAGGTGTCTTAATTTTTTAGATTCAAAGCTCGCGTTCTGGAAATTCTAGCCAAAAATAAAAAGATAGCTAAGTACCTTCCTACTGAAGAATACTTCCGAAAGGGGATTTACATGTTTGATATACGGCAGAATGATCTGACTGGTGCATTTTACTCCAAATCTTTGGATCAATTTCTTGCTTCAATTCCTACAATTTTGCTAGAATTTGAAGACCATTTCAAGACCATTTTAGCATTGGCCTCATTGTTGAATTTATGATTACCAGGGCCCTCTTCACTGAGTTTCTCCTGAATTTCCTTGAGATTATTCCTAACCATATCAATATTAAATTGAACATGACTAACAGTGTTTTTATTCTAGATTTTGAGGTCTGTTTTAATAGCTTTGAGGTTATGGACAAGCTTAAACATAAGGCATCCAGATATATGAGAAGAATTCCAAGAAGAAGATATCACATTCATGAAATTTGGATGAGAGATCCACATAGATTTGAATCTAAAAGAGGATGGTCCATTAAATGGTTCGAGGTAAGAGATAATGAGAGTTTAATGATTAGAGGTCCAAATTATTTCTAATATTTATTGAAATAATGCTCAAGTCTAAAGAAGACTAGAAAGAAGCATAAATGCAATCCAAATCAATCATAAGCTTAGTAATCCCAATTAAACTTGGATTGCAAGCCTTGCAAAGGTTAGAAAACTCATCTTAAGATTTTGAGTTCCCTAAGCCTCTTATATTCCAGAATAGAATCTTCGTGAAAAAGTGTCAATCCCACTACAGTGATAACATACATTTTCAATCAATGATGCATACAGTGATAACATACATACATTTTGCTTTTGTAAAATGACGAAATTGATTAGTTCTAGCAAGACTTTTGAAAGCATGTATTCTCTCCTATCTTCTTCTGCTGAGTGGTACTTTCCTTCTGCAGTATTCTCCTTTAATAAAACCAAAATTTCTTTGCTTTGTTGTGCCTTTCTTTTAAATTTATTTCTTCTCAAAGATAAACAACAAGGGGAAGAAAATGGATGGGGATTAGGCTGCTGGCATTTAAAGTATTAAGACTTTTTTACTTTTTTCGATGCAGGGTGAGCCATCGATCCTTGCTCGAAGTCTTTCAACTTCAGTCCTAACTCCTGGATCAAGTGAAGGGGCATTTCCCTCTGATTTATTATCGTGTCCTCACTGGGTTCCTGGTTGCTGAAGTTAACTAGTATACACTTTTTGTAGGGTTGAAAATGAGATTTAGGGGTCAAAACTCAAAACATCAATCAAGTATCCTTAAAAGAGGCACGTACACCCCAAGACTCACAAAGGAAATATGCGGGAAGTGTCTTCTTCCTAATTGAACTCTAGTTTCCGAAATTGACATGTATATGCTCATTTTGTGGTGTAAAATAGACTTCAGCTGAGTTGGTTTCTTTGATCTACACACCTACCATGCTGAAGAAATTGAGAAAGATCCATTATTATTTGGTTTCCATATCAGTTTATCAGGCTGATTCACCCATGTTTCACCAAAATTAAAAATCTTAGATGATGTCTGAGCAGAAAAATAATTGTCTAGATTTTGTTTATCGCATTTCTGACTCGAATTCCAGAAACTGTTAATTATTTGGTCCTCCAGCACCTCCAATTTTTTTTATTCTTCAACTGCCTAATTATCCAGGAATATACTTATATCTCCATTCCTAATCTTTCAAAACATACGTTCTTCTGATATGCCTCTAGTTTCAACCATTCGGTTCCAAGAATGTTCTCCTTTTCTAATTGGGGCTGTAGAGGGGTATAAATTCCTATACTAAGCTGCCTTCATATATTGACCCCATAAAGAAGTTTTTTTTTTAAATTCCACCACATTTTCATGCTTAAAGCAGTACTTATATCCTTTAAATTCCTTATCTCTAGCCCTCATACACTGATTTTCCTTGTGATTGCTTCCCATTTACATCATTGGTATCTCTGATCTCTATTGGTTGAACTAAAAAAGAACCTTGCCATTAGACTATGCAGTCTGGTAATTACTACCTTAGGAGGACACATAAAAGATAAGAGGTATAATTGCATAGAGACTAACACTGATTTTATAAGCACAAGTTTACCTCCAGAAGAAAGACATTTTTTTTCTAACCAATAAGCTTTGTTCTAAATTTTTGGACCATTCCTTAATAGTAAATAATATTTTTTCTACCACTATATAGAAGGCATCCAAGATAAGATATAGGACCATTTTTAATTTTCATGCTAGTAGTCTGCCTCAAAAATGATAAAGCACATGGTTTGATCTTATTTAATACTTCTAGATAACTTTTGGGGGTACTTATCAACTACCCTGAGACACTCTTATAGGACCTCAAAACATTCATTAGCTTCTTCATTTCTCTTCTCATGCCTGAGCTAAAAATGATCAACTCGTTAGAAAAAGCCAGATGATTGAATATTGGACCTCCTATAGGTATTTTATAACCAACATAAGAGGACTGCAAAGCAAGGTTGTGAATGTTTCTTGAAAGAGCATATGCCATAACTCTATCATATGCTTTTGGAATGTCTAGCTTCATCATCATATTCCCTCCTATATTTTTTGAGCTGATTCTAGCCATACATTCTTGATCAAGCGCCACATTATCACTAATTGCTCTACCTTTAATAAAACATGATTGCATAGGAGAGATTATAGAAGGAAGGAAGTGAGATATCATGTCATTTAAGATTCTAGAAAAGATCTTGTTACAACCCATGACTGATGAGTCTACTGGCAAATCGACAACACCTTATGATTTTGGTTCTGGGCATTTAAATCTTGATCAGGCAATGGACCCCGGTTCTGGTTATTTAAATCTTGATCAGTGGATGATCACATCACCCATTTAGAAGACATAATCCATATGCTAAATAGGCCTGAGATGAGTATAACCCCTGCCAAAAAGTGTGTTCGAGTGTCTTCAGGTAAGTTAATTTTCTTTTTGGGGACCACTTTGTAGAAAATTTGAAAAAGAAGAAATAATATTCTCATTACTTGCTTCTCATATTTACAAGATATCGATTTATATACATGTCTCATAACAATTTTGTAAACATGGAATTATATAATTGGATCGCTTATAGCTAACTACATAACTGAATATAGCTAATTGTTAATTGTTTGAACTAACACATAACTTTACTTATCTAATTTGTGCATTGATTGTAGGCTTTGGATTTGATTTGAATCTCTATTAACTTAAGGCATCAATGATAATTGGGAGAAAATCCCAGTCATATGGATATGAGGACTCCTAAAAGAGTAAATAAATCCTATAGTTTAACCGGGTGGGCAGAAGCCCTAAACAGATTCGTCTAAATGGAGAAACTTAACCGTTTGTCATTATTTTAAATCGTAGTGGATGACTTTGCATGGAACGAAAATTATGAAAAATAAGTTCAAAAGTGAATAAGTACTTTATCATTTCAACGTATTCCCTAACTATCCACTGGTAGTGACTTTATTTATACTTAGCAGTTTAATCATTAGCTGTTAATTCAACATTATTTTAAGAGAATTTTGGATTACAGGGTCATACACTATGTTAGTAAAGAGTTTGAACAATCCATTGTCAGGTAGCCTAAGATTGAGAGACTATCTTTTGCAAAATCATTTTGGCAAGAAAATTCGACATTATGTTCTTTGCAAGCAGAGAGTACAAATCAATCCTTTATACAAGTTTTCTTTAATAAAGTGTATATCCACTTCGATCTACTTGAACCCATCATGCTGCACTGGATTATGTGTCATCCTAATTGATGAAATGCAACCAAATGTAGTCTTTTAAGATTGTCAAATGGCCCCTGCTACTCTCAGTTCTCAGTTTTCTGTGCATTACTAATTTTGTTCTATCATGAATGTTCTCAACTTTTGATTCTAAGTTATTCACTTTCTATGGACAACTTTGTGAGACTTAGTAGTGCTAACCATTATTTCTGTTTATGTGTTTATTTCATAATATACAATATGTTGCTCTGTTTTTATTTCCTTTTTTATGGCGTTGGTTGTGATATGCATTGGTGTGTTTTTGGGAAAAAAACAAATTCTAACATTAACATGAACCAAAATTGACAGTTGGAAGCAACGAAGCAGTAGCAACAGTGGGAACGAAGCACCACCAACAACAACGAAGCAATAGCAACAAGGCAAGAGTGAACAACGAAGCAGCAGCAACAGCAGCAGCTGTATGAACGCAGTGAACAACGAAGTAGCAGCAGCATCAGCTGTAGAGATAATAGGCCAGGTATATACTCTTCAATCTATTTTTCATTTTTTTATGTTTATTATTGTTGATCTCATTCGATAATTGAATCGATTGCTTATGTTTATTATTGTTGATTTCATCTTTTTCTATCCAAATTAAGACAAAATTAAGTACTAGTATCTTAACGCTTAGAATCTTATTATATTATAATGTTTTGATTTGTGAATGATATGCCCTTATAATTTTCCAAATAATATGTGCGTTCGAATTTTCATCCGGATATTTCAGTAAAGATTTTCAACTTTTTGATTGTCAATGTAGCTCCTAGGTTATTTGATCAGTTAGTGGTTGCTGGAACTGATATAGTGAGGGCAGCAATATCTTCTCTGAAATTGTGCCAAATTATCATTTGTTATTTGTATGTGCTAACTTCTATTGTTTACTCACTTAAATTTATATAATAATTGGTCTCCAAGCACAACCACCTAAAACAAAATCCCAGAATTCACATAGTTGGGCAGGGGAGTTGGACTAGTACAGTATAAATTATGTTAAAGGGAATTCTGTCTATCAACAACCATTTATCTGATAATCTCTTTTGAATTTTAATCCATATCGTTTAAATATCGAATTACCTTCCAGCCTCAAACACCATTGCGGAACTATCCAACTGAAGCTATTGGGACACTTTCATGCACGAGTGATGGTATATATCTCGCTGGCGGTGCTCCTTCTGGAAATATTTACATTTGGGAGGTAATAAAGACTTATTCAAGTCCTTCCATCTTTTTCTTATATTTTTTCATTTTTTTTGTGTGTTTTGCAGGGGTGGGTGGGTGGGGGTGGAGCGTAAACAAATACGTTGGTTTCAATTTCATTATTGTCAAATATGACACTGACATACCTTAGAGCATCATTCGATTGTGTTAATTTTGTAGGTAACAAATGGGAGATTGATCAAGATTTGGCGTGCCCATCATGTATCATTAACCTGTTTGGAATTATCTTATGATGATTCTCTTCTTATATCTGGCTCAAAGGATGGAATGATTTTCGTATGGTATATGATTAGGTAAAGCCCGAACCTTCCTTTTGTTGAACATTTGGGAATTTGAGATTTATGGTTCAGTTCATAAAATTTATTGAGATTTACAATGTGATCAAAGCTTCTATCTCAAAAGGGTTCATAACAAAGTGAAACACTATTAGAATGAGTTTTTGTATCAATTTAGAGTGTTTATGAGTTTATCGAGCTGAAACCAATAAAATAACAAACTTTGAAATATTATGAAACTTCGTTTGTTTATTAAATATTTTAGCTAACGGTCTTGATGAGCAACAATTTCTCATTCATGAGCCGAGCTCAAGCAATTTGACATCCCTATTCATAACTATTTAGAACTTCTTTTTCTCTTCCATAGAAATAGGATAGTAGTGATTGGTTCATTGTTATAACTTATAATCAATTCCATGGAAGTTTGCTAGATGAGACCAACTAGGTAATAACACATCTTTATTCTATTTTTCTATATGTATGTGATGGCGTGTTAGGTAAGAGATATATTGTGGGTATTCCTTCCTTAGTTTTTTATAATGTTGCGGCTATTTCTCTCATTTTTGAGTTAATTTTTATGTTTAAACATGTTGGTTTTCATAAATAAACAGAGGAGACTCTGTCGATTTTTTTTTAGAAATATCAAGTGTTTAAAAGTTAATAATATGAAGATTTACAATTTTGACAAGGTCTTTAGAGATTGTCATCTATAGGTACTATTAAAAAATATTATTTCCTTGTTTAAGGTAACTGACACTAAATAAATTTTATTGTAGGTCGAATTTTTTTGTGGATAAGGCAAGTCATTGAAGTCGTTTTGATGGAGGTTGTATGGTTCAAGATTGCGAGTTTACTTTGCTTACACTATTTTATTTTAGGAATAGACGGGATTTTATGTATTTTTTTCTAATGAGACAAGTGAAATTTTGTAGAGATATTTAGGTTGGTGGGCACAGTGTTGAAATTGTCTATTTTATCTTTGTATGAACTCTAATTTTAGTTGAATGGAAAGTTGTGTTATATTTGTTGAAATGAGATGTCAAATATGTCATATATTATTTTTAAGAGTTTTTGTTTAAAAGTATATTGAGCATATTATGTAATGGATGAAATTTTAATTTTGGCGCAAAAATTATTAAAGACGACTTCTTTGCCGTCTCAAAAGGGTTCCATAAATGGGGACTTTTTGAGACGGCTAAGTTATCGTTTCAAAAAACTCTTTGGGGACGTACGTTGGTGTCTCTAAAAAAACTTTAAAAGACGGATTTTTGGTCGTCTCAAAAGGGTCCTGTAAGCAATGACCTTTTGAGACGGCGTATTTCCCGTCTCAAAAGAATTTTTTGAGACGGCTTCTGCCGTCTCAAAAAGCTTTTAAAATGGGGGTCTAATACTACGCTCCTTTTCCGTCTCAAATGGCGTCACAAAAGGATTTTGAGACGGCTAGAGGACTTTTTGAGACGGTTGGAGCATCGTAGTCAAAAGTCATTTTTTTTGTAGTGATAGCATCAGAAGAGTAGCTATCCTTAAGATCCAAAGCAATCTATACGGTATATAAAGGTTATACCAGGCTTTCATCTTATCATGGTTGCTTGATGCATTATACAATCAAGAAAATGTGATTCGAAAAGATGAGCGATATTAAAATTCTCTTTAGTTAAATATATAATTTAGAGATATTAAAACAATTTCGATGTTAGAAAACACATACTTGTAAGGGTATCTTGGTAAACCAAATATAAACAAACACATGTGAAGTGATCCGTTTCAGACTATTGTATTGCTACATCAAGAAGTCTAAAATCCTCTACTACATCTTTCTTTTTAACCTGCAAAAGCATTGGGAAAATAATCAGATTAGATCACCATTTCTTAAACAACATAACAAGAAAAAAGGAAAAAAATATTCCTACCCATTATGAGGAACGAATACAAGCAAAGGCTTCACATAGGCGTATTAAGTTTGCATTTTATCTACGTGTTTCCTAAATCACTTGTTATCCCTACAAAAAGGCATAAAAAAATAGATTAATAGGTGAAAAATGATGCTTAAAAGATTTATGAAGGAGAAGTTATCATACATTAAGGTTTAAACATCGTAGTACTTCAAAGTAATTGGATGTGTGAACTTCTAAAAAATATCTATAAACAAAACTAGAAAAATAATGAACTCCATAAAAACATCATTTTCATCCACAAATGGAGAATAAGCTCCTTTATTCATACAAACCTTTTAATATTTCATATACTACATCACCTAAAATACATAAAATGGGAAGAAATTGCAAACACTTCCACATACTATAAATCGCAAGTGACATCCACCTACAATTGAACCGCCATCCATCAAAATTGCACTCTGGCACCTAAAATTAGAACCACGAAATAAAACAAAATCAAAACCTTAAATCAACATACTTGTCAATCTAGATGTGAACTAAATGATAGGAAACAAAATTTATTGTAGTTGTAGATGTAAAGCAGCAAACTTCCTATTGTCAACTGATGTAAAAATAAATACAATATAATACTTTTGCAGAAGATGTATATACCTCTCTAAATGTGTCTCTCAGAGCATCTGCTGACAGTCATTTGTCAGTTCATAATTTGTCATACTCTATTCTGAGCACCCATTACTAGTTGAATCTGCCTTACAATACGAGGACACTATGACTTAGTTAACGCCCTCCATAATGTGTTAAAGTTTACACATACGCAATAAAATCAGTTCCATACTAAGAGTGGTGTCATGATATATCCCTTCCATTTGTCTTTTAGTTGGATGAGTCATCTATGCCTCATCGACAAGAACCATGCTACATTTTTTAAATCTCACACATCCTCCCTATTTGAATTGGCCTTAATCAAATAAAATAAGTTGAGTATGTCGGTTAGTCATTTAACATTTCAAAGTTAACAGGCATCACATTTTCCTACTTGTCTTATGCTGAAAGTATGAGGAGATGGCATTTTAGCTTTGTGATGGAAAACCTCTTATGAAATTGTAAAACATCAATAGATTGCATTAAACTGCCTAAAACCAAGATGCCTACTCATCGGCCACTGACACCAACACATCCACCATCCCCTCCTCCCCTATACCCTCTTAAAATACGGTGTTATGTTTTTTCTTAAAAGATTGTTTTTATGATAGATTTACAGAGTTGTCAAATGTCCCCACATTTTTAAGACACGATAAACATTTTCCATAATAAATTTCAAGCCAATGCAAGAGTTAAAATTCATATTGTGTTTAGTCCACATGATATTACCAAAGAACTTCAAACTAACATAGCAAGAGAACTTGGGAGGAACACATGTTTAATTGATCTACCATGATCTTGACAGCAGTTGCATCTAGAAACCAACCTGATACCGATTCACTGAATCTCAAAGTCTACTGGAAATTTATTCCGAAGAAGATTCTAAATAAATATATGAAATTTAATTGGACAATGCTTATTTCAGATGATTTTCCAACTTCAAAAAGTGGGCCTTTTGTTTTTGCAAATTTCAGTGGCTCTCTTGAGTGAGAAAGAATCAACATAGGAATGGGTCCAAATAGTAGAGTTATAGATAACTGTTGCTTACCTGTTGACAGATTGACTTTATACTTATGCCTCATAAAATAATTCCACAAGCCTTTTTCAGTTTTGATGTTCCAATACAGCCTAAAACTTCCAGCTTTGATCACATCACCAAACCACCGATAGTTTAAACCTCATTCTTCAATTAGAAAACAAGATTGATCAATTTTCAACCATTGGAATTTACTACCATCTTGACTATTTGATCCCTATAAAAACTTAGAAAATAAACTATGAAGTCTATTATCACAAGTTTTGGAGCATTTAACGCTACAAGAATATCCAGAAGAATTGAAGAAATAACATGCTTTGTGAGAATTAACCTTTCACATTGAGATAGAAATCTGAGATTTCCATTTACTTAGTTTGTTTCTGAACTTCTCCCAAAAATCTTGAAAGAAAAGTTAAACGTATCGTTTCAACCGATATGTGGGTTAATAACATAAATAGATCATAAGACTCATTTCTCCCTATTGTAGATCTTCCACCAATTATCATCCATATACCGCCTTCCTTCTCTGGGTAATGCTCTTCATAAGTGCCAATAGAAAGAGATAAGTTTCTTATGTCATCAAGGAGCAAAGTCTGCAACCATTATTTTTCTTCAGGGTTGGCTCTTGCTAGTTCTACCTCTTCAACGTCGTAAGAAACCACCTTATCGCTTCTTCTTCAACATCTTAAAAAAATGGTATGTTACTAAAAGCCTATTTTGGTGTAATGACTATCGAGTCTTCAAGCATAAACTGATCAAAGAGAAAAACCACCAAATTAAGTATGAACACATCAATTTCAACAATCGCTATGATAGTTTCAACAGTCCTATACGAACAAAGCAACACAATGATATGTTTCAAAACCTTGCAATCCAGAAGAAAAAAAAACATGAATAAACAAAAATATCAATATGTGAGCCTAAACATTAATACTAAGTTCATCAAGAAGAATTGTTAAACTGAAAATGTAAAAATAAAAAATATTAAGAAAGCCCCAAATTATAACCCCGAATCCACAATAGAATCACTTACAACATTGTTCAAAGTCTAGATTTTAAAAAATTCCCAAATTCAAAATTTTAAACCACTAAATTTCAAGAACCATTTGTTTTAAAGCACCAAGATCAAACATGATTCCTTAAACGTTAAAACTAATGGAAAAAGTCCGTAAAAATTTAAATCGAAGAAAAGGAGAAGAAATCATACATGATTAGGTGTGTATATGTGAGTGTGTGCACGTCTCTGTGTACACCAATGTGTGTGTGTGCAACCATGTATGTGCATCTGTGTATGTGCATCAGTGTGTGTGCGTGCATATGTGTGTGTGTGTATGTGTATGTGTATGTGTGAGAGATAGAGAGAGAGAGAGAGAGAGAGAGAGAGAGAGAGAGAGAGTACCTGAATCACAGACAGGGGAAAATATTCCAAAGCGAGATGGAGGGAAAGAGTAGCGGGTCTTAAAATTTTGGAAAAAAAATTGAAAGTGTCACAATATGTTATCCTACACATATGTATATTGGATTTTTATTAAAAAAAGGGTAATAATTTTATCTTTTAATATGACACTTATATTGAAACTATCATGTATATTAACACTAATATTCTTATAATGACACTTTATAACTAATTTGTCATGTAAATAAGAGTATTATATTTTTAATGACATATTTTTTTAAATTTTCATAAAGTAATTTTTTAAAGTGTCATAAAAGGATATTTCTCTTGTAGTGTTGAAAAGTTATGACTAATCATTTGTCTTTCATGATAGCATTTACAAAAA
The DNA here is from genome assembly GCA_949130495.1 of Sambucus nigra. Taxonomy (NCBI): domain Eukaryota; kingdom Viridiplantae; phylum Streptophyta; class Magnoliopsida; order Dipsacales; family Adoxaceae; genus Sambucus; species Sambucus nigra. The sequence continues at coordinate 147,047,891 of OX422207.1, forward strand.
CACCATTGTTACCAAAAATAGATAGTTTTCTTCTATAACTGCTCTTGAGAGCTTGGAGACCTTGAAGACAACATTCATTGGAGTGGGTCACGCCTCACCAGATCTAGTTCTTCATAATCCCTAGTACAAGTATCCTCTTACATTTAGCGACTCTGTTGGGGATGTATTCTCATTGCCATGGATAAAAAAGGATACAATGTTTCAAAGCATATAGTGTTTAAAGATTTTAGAGCAACAAATGGAGTTCAAAGCGACCACAAAATACAATAAGAGGTGGTGGTATCAGAGTTAGAGCACCTTTGGGAGTGATGAACCTAGTGATCATATTTTTTTCGTTTTTATTGTAGAACAATGTTGATACGTCATGTTTGATCCAAACTTGCATGACGCCTGCGATGGCGCCTGTGAGAGGACCAATAAGCTCAGCAACAACGATAGAGGTGGCTCCATTGCAAAAAACTATGACGGAGTAGGTGATGGTTCCCACAAGCTCACTAGTGGTGAAGAAAGTTGGCATGGGGGAGTCATCCAATAAAGTTGTTACTATGGAGGAGGTGAAGAAATTGCTTTCATCTTAAAGGAGTCCTCTCACATGTATGAGGAGTTTCATAATCCCTACCTAGAGAGTATCAAAGTGAAACCATACGTAGAAGGGTATGTTCCTCCTAAGTTTATAAAATTTAATGGAAAGGGTGAAAATTCTAATGTGCACGTGAAAAGGTTTGTGGAATACCTAGGTGTGCATGGAAACGATAAGGAGTTGAAGTTACGAGAGTTCTCAAAAACTCTCACTGGAAAGGTGTGCACGTGGTACTCCCACTTGGTACCAAACAAAATTCCCACCTAGAAGATTGATAGATAATTTTTGTAGAAGTTCTTTTTAGCAAAGGACGAGTTCACGCTAAGACATCTTACATAGGAGGTGCAAAAGCCTGACGAAGAGTCGATGAACTACATCAAATGTTTTAGAGAGAGAGCATTGGATGTTCATGAGGATGTAGCAGAAGATAAAATATTACATATTTGTGTTTATTGGAGGAATACCAAATTCACTTGTTCAATGAGACAAAAGATGGCACATTGAGAGAGTTCACGCGAGTGGCTAACAACATTGCCATGATCATCAAACCCAAGCCCCGATAGTGGAGGACCTAAGTTCCTCTAACGGAAGGAAGATTTCAAGTCTCTAGGATCCAAATAATAAAATATGTGGGTGTGAGTCCTAAAGGTAAAAAGGGAAGCCAAAGGTTCAAGAGCAATATTCCAATAGGAAAGAGGAAGTTTGGAGATGATGTCCCACCAACGCTAACTTAAAGTGTAGTGGAGGCCATGGATTGTTATCACACATTAGTGTGATAGGGAGTGAAATCCCCCCCCCCCTCCCCCACTCTAATGGTCAGATACCAACAGCGAACGCTAAAGAACATGGCAAGTTTTGTGAGTTGCATCAAAGATTATAGCATGCTACGACGAACTATTTCTATTTTCAAAGAATAATTGGCGAGCAAGTACCCAATGGAACTTTGCAAATTTTGCCCGTAGATGTCAACAAAAACCATCTTCCAGCTCACCACTATGGCACAACAAATATGGTAGTACCATATGACGAAGAGGGAGCCCAAGGGCTTGAAGGATGGTGGAGTAATGAAAGAGAATGTGAGGAATGGCTAGTTGGCTTGGACAAAGAAGAGCAAGAAAATGAATGGGGCGAGCGGGTAAGTATCCCAAGAGGAAGAATTAATGTAGTCCTCCCTCTAAATGGGAGGGAGAGACATCAAAAGAAGAATATATGTGCAATTAACAAACATATGAGGTTAAACATAATTTAGAATGCGCAGCTATTGCGAGGAGACCAAATTTAAATGGTTCTTCAAACAAATTAGAGTAAAGCCTGATACCCGAATAGTAATCACCAAGAAGAACCTGGAAGCAATCCAGCAACTAGGGGATCCATCTCTTGATTGGCATGGTCGTATGGGGGATGATTAAAAGATACACATCTCGAGTAGTGTTCTCATAGGTAGACAAGTAGGTACATACTTCCACAATCGTCCTTTGTATGTCACAGACCTTGTAAATGGAATCAACTTTCTAAAGGAAATTTTGGATGGGGGTGCGTCGATCAACATTATCCCAATCAGCACCTTGTATAAGACTGGTAAGTCCCTAGAGAAGATTTTACCAGTGCCATTTATGATTTATGACTTTAATAGTGCATGGATATAGTTAGATTAGTAAATGTGGGGATCAAGTTGAGAAACTTCACATCTAACATCAAGTTTCACATTATCAATGCCAATACTAGCCACCAACTCTTGATAGGGAGAGTGTGGAAGCACTCGCACGATATTGTTTCGTCGACATTCCATCACTGCGTAAAAGAAAATATTCGTGGAACAAAGATTGTGATCAAAACTACTGAAAGGCCATTCTTGGTGGAAAAGGCCCACCTGGTTGATGTTGCATTTTACACCAAGTTGGATGAAGAGAGAAGTAATCTGATTAGGGGGTAGAGTAACCTCATTTGGCGAAGGAAGGTGTCCAACTCAAGAAACCAGTTCATGATAGATTGAGCCAATGAATTTCCCCTTCTAAAGGAAAATATAAAGGAAAGATCAAATTTAAAGATGAGGCAAGTCCACTACGAACTTGAAAGAAAATCATTTTTCCCAATGGGAAAGTTATCTACCATTTATAACAGTCTGCACGGGCGGAATTTTGGGATGAAAGCATCGACCCGGCACCTGAATGTTTTGTGTTTGATAATTCCCATATAGTAGAGCACATTGAGGAGCCAAAGGAAGCGCCAGAATGTATGAAAGATAGACCATGGGAGAAACTCTAGGAGTTGGAAGAAATAAGTCTAGGAATAGGGGTGACCAGTGACCCATCTTCATTTCCAAGAGTTTGAGTCCCAAGAAGAGGGAAGAGATCATTAACTTGCTCAAAGAATTCACAAATTTGTCTGCATGGAAATACACAGAGATGTCTGGGACTAATAAGGAGGTGATCTCTCATAAGCTGAATGTTTTGCCAAAATGCTTTACCGGTAAGACAAGCCACTCGGACTTACAAAGTTGAACTAGACTTAAAAATCAAGGTAGAATTAGAGAAGCCAATCACAGTGGGATTCATCAAACCTATCTAACATCTAATCTGTCTTTCAAGTATTGTTCCTATAGTAAAGAAGGCAAGAACCATATACGGGTCTATGTAGATGTTAAAGATATGAATCGTGCTTGCCCGAAGGATGAATTCCCGTTGCCCAGCATTGACATACTAGTAGATGCTAAGATGTCCATGAAATGTTTTTATGGATGGTTATGTGGGCTATAATCATATTAGAATGGATCCAGTTGATGAAAAAAAGACCGAATTCAAAATGCCCTTTTGGATTGAAAAATGCAGGCGCCACTAACAAGTGTACAATGAAGGCAATATTTCATGATTTGTTCCATGACATATTAGAATTTTACATGGATGACTTAGTGGTAAAATCCAAGAACGAAAGAAAACATATGCATGATCTAAGGAGGGTCTTTGAGGGGTTTCTTAAGTACAAGATGAGGATGAACCCCTCTAAGTGTGCTTTTGGGGTGGCTGCAGGAAAATTTCTAGGATTTTTTGTAAACAAGCAAGGGGTGTAAGTCGATGGGGATAAACAAAAATCCATTCTGATGATGTAACCACCGAAGAGCCAAATACAACTCAAGAGTTTATTGGGGAAGGTTTCCTACTTGAGAAGGTTTATACCAGCTTTAACGGAGGTCATTCACCCCTTTGCTCCTATCAGGAATGAAAAAGCTATCTGGATCTGGGGGGAGGAACAAAAGAAGGACTTTGAGAGGATAAAAGTAATATTAACTTCCCCCTCGACTATGATACCACCAGAAGTAGGTGCACCCTTATTTCCTTATCTAACTTCAATAGAGCGATGAATAGGAGTGTTTGCTTGCCTAGGTTGAGGCATTTATAGAGTGGCCTGTGTACTATCTATCACAAGTAATCTGAAGCACATAATATATATACACCAGTGTAGAGAGGCATTTATTGGACCTAGTTTTCGTTGCACAGAAGCTAAGACACTATCTGCTCGCATTCAAAATTCACATTATCACCAAATGTGATCCTATAAAATATTTATTGGCACAAACTATTCTAATAGGTACAGAAGCAAGGTGGTTCTTGATATTGTCTGAATATGATTTAAAATGTGGTGTCCCAAAGTCCATAAAGAGCCATGAAGTATCCGGTCTATTGTCTAACTTCCTAGGTCAGAATTTTGAAACTCCTAGTGAAGAATTGCCAGGTAAAAATTTTCAATCCTTCTTAGAGGAAGAGATGGAAGAACGGAAGATGTAATTCGATGGCTCTTGTGCTCAAGTGATAGGTGGGGATGGCATCATCCTATCAAATGAAAAGGAAAAAGTCACCATTTCCTTCAAGTTGGATTTTAATTGCGCTATCAACGAGGCAGAGTATGAGGCTCTCATAGTTGGCTTATTTGAGCCACTAAGAAGAGGAATCGGAGTGTTGTGTATATGAGGGGACTCTAACTTAGTGGTGAAACAAGTTAAGGGAGAGTTTTCCCTCAAGAATTCCAACCTAGCCCCATACATGTCAATTATTCAAAGGTTACTTGGTCAATTTTTGAAGGTAAAGATAAAGAGGCGTGAGCGAACAATGAATAGGCACCCAGATACATTAACACCGATATCCCGTAAGGTGGAGATGGAGGAGCAAGAGGGAACTATCACAGTTCGAAGGAGCACAATGCTAATAACACTGAAGTCACTATTCCCAAACGAGGACCTAGAGGACTGGAGGTACCCAATAGTAAAGCAGTTAGAGACAAGAAAAGGTAAGATGTCTGAGCTGGTAAACTACCACTTGCTCCAAGGGACACTCTATTTCAAAATCCCAAGGGGGATTTCTAGTGAGATGTGTAGGAGATGAAGAAGAAAGAGAAAGGTTAACATCAATCCACAAAAGGCATTGCGAGCTTACTAACATTCCCCTCTTCCGATGGTTGCAGCGAGGGGGCTATTATTGGCCCACTATGAGCATAAAGGCTGCTCCTCTACAATAGGGTTGTTTAGAGTTCTAGACCCAGTTAGATCAATTAGCTAAAGCTAACTTAGTGGAAAATTTTGAGAATTAGAGAAAACCTTACATAGCATATCTCAAGGATGGAGAGCTGCCAACTGAAAGAGCGGGTGAAATATATCTAACGAAAAGGGTTTCTCGTTTCTACTTAGTAGAATGGGAGCTCTACAGGAAAGGATATAATGAGAAGGCATTGTGGTGCGTATCTAAGGGACATGTGATGAAGATATCGAATAAAGCTCATGAACCTTCGTACATGTGTGGTGCTAAATTATATGACGAGTTGATAACGCTGGAGTATTATTAGCCGATAATGGAGACTGATTCTATTAGCTTCATGAAAAAATGTAGGGCATGCTAAGTACATGCAACATGGTCCATGCCCCCTCAGTAAGTCTGCAGAACTTAGCAGCCCCTACCCGTTCCACACCAAGGCATTCGATCTGGTAGGTAAGATTAACCCAGCTTCTCATGAAAAAGCTTTCATTATTGTTGGTACCGAACTTTATACGAAATGGGCAGAAGCGGTCCCCTTAAGGAGAGTCATCGATCAAGTAGTAAAGAAATTTATCAAAGAATACATAATATGTAGATTTGGCATACCTAAGGTTATCCTCGCAGATAATAGGAAACAGTTCGTGTGTAAAGAGATGTCACTCCTAACAGACGAATGAGATTGTTCATAACAGTTCAACTATCTATTATCCTTAGGGGAATGGCCAAGTAGAGGCTATGAACAAGACGTTGATTGACATTTTGAAGAAGATACTTTGTCATATGCTAGGGTCTTAGGATGAAAAGTTTTCAATGGTGTTATGGGCTTACAAAACTTCAAAGTGAAATCCAATGGGTTAACCCCTTTCTCTCTAGTTTATGGGACCGAAGATGTCTTGCATGTAGAGTTAACATCACCTTCAGCAATAGTGGCTCTAAGCAATGTCCTCATACCTGACCCCAAGCATGTACAACTGGAAGCTCTAGATGAGCACCAATATAAGGCCAAGGGAAATTTTAAATTTTGTACCCAACAACTATCTAGGGCTTATGAGAACTTAGAGAAGCCTAGAGAGTTCCAAATAGGGGACCTGGTCTTGAGAGCATCCACTCATCATTTGAGAAGCTTTTCAGCATCGAAGTTTAAGAAAAACTGGGAAGGACCCTTTGTGGTACGAGGAGTAGGAGAGTCATGTTATTGCCAGATATTAGAGCTTGAGAGTGAGTGCATTCAGTCCGTTAACTATAAGTGGATAAAAAAGTATTGTGCCTCAATTATCTAAGTTTTTTTTATGATTTCAAATAGTTTCTCTAAATTATATACTATTTTAGTAAAAAGAATATTGAGAAGGAAATCAATATAAATAGCATAGACAGATGATACTTTAAAGAAATGAATGAATACAAGATTTTTTTTATCAATCACACATGAGAAGTTGTATGATTATATTAACCTGTATTATCTCGAATATCTTTTGAGCACTCACTCGCTAATATTTTTAAGAGGATACACCCAAATTTTCTTCCTTAAATTATATGCCTAAGCTTGAAAGAAAGAAATATATGTTTTCTCATAGACAAAATATATTTTTGTCCCTGGAAGTTTAGGAAAGGGCATAGAGTCTGAGAAACTTTACTCACCATAATTTGGGGATTCATTTACCTACCAAGAATAAAGTATAATGAGAAAAGTCCCTGTACTTACAACAGTTGAAATACCCCATAAAACACGAGGCACACAATTTTCTATTTAGCCATTCGCAAACTAAATAATTGACAGATTTTTTAATTTTATCTTGAGAATAAGTTTCGAAAAGTGAGATAGTATTTTACTTTTGTTCTATAAATTATTTGTTTAAATGATTATTGGGGAATATTAAGAGGTGTTAAACCCCCAAGTCATTCCCTAAAAAGTTCCAAATGTAATATGGAACAAGTACCTCACATATTACATGGCAGTTTTGACACACAACTTGCCAAGATCATGTGCAAGTACTCCTACAGAAAGAGGGAGCAGTCCACAATAAACAGACAAAAGTTTAAATAATAATAATGAAAAAAAGAGATGGAGATAGACAAGTGGAAGGAAAAAAATATATTTTCATTCATATTGAGGACTTTCCTTTAGAAATAGAGCACTCTTTGCATTTATAAGAAACATAAGGTATATAAAACACATCAACTCGATAAAATAAGAAGAAGATTATCTCGTGAATGCAAATCAGCAAAGGAGGGGCCAACCTCTTGAACAAAATACTCCTCCAACCGAACCAAGTGAGCGTAATCTTCAGATTCACCATCTCGAGTGGCCTCAGCACGACGTTGCTCGCTCCTAGTTCGCCTGAATGTTCGTGCCTCCACCAATCTCTTATAAGTAATGCTAGTGAGATGACGAACAAAAGCATCGATCCAGTGCAATTTGAAATGATAGATACTCTCTAAATCATGAATGGCTTCGAAGAAGAGTAGAGTGTTCATACTAGTGAGGTAATCAGGAGCAGTGGATAAAAAACCATGCACATGGTTGGCGAGGGCCTTTAGATTGTAGATGGTAAGTATGTCTATGTTGAGGACACTCTGGGAGGTGAAAGTCTCTAGATGGTTCTAGAGAATCAAGTCCAAGATCTCTCGCTCATGATCTCTAAATCTATTCAGATGCTCTTCACTCCATAAGTCTCTCATAAAGACCTCAGGAGTCTCTACTTGAATATCATCGTAGCCCGTGTTCATAGAATAGGCTCAGAAGGAAGTATAGATGTCTCCTCGCCAGAATCCCCCCCCCCCCAAATTCCTATCAGACTGAGTGACCTCATAGTTGGGCTCATTATCATCAACTACATACATAGGCTTACTCGCATGTTCCTGAAAACAAAGATGTGGAGAATAGATGAGGAGAAGAATGAAATTAACTAAACGAATTCAACTAAAAATAATAAAATAGAAAGGAAACAATAAGGAGGGGAAATAGACTACCCCTAAGACTAAAGGAGTGAGCATGCTACCAGCTAACCTAAAAAGTCATCCTTGACCCACTGAGCCAACCTGACAAATGAAAGGCAAGATAATGTTAGCAGAGCACTTGCTTATCAAAATCAAGGTTATAAAAAAGATATTAAGAAAAATTATATCAAGTACGATAGTATAATACCTGAGAGTGCTAGCTACGGCACTCAAAATTTGTTCCACAGTCATACGAACACTTGCCTCACTAAACTGGGAATAAGAAAATAGGGGAGTGGGGGTGAGAGCTTGCATAGTAAAAGAAAGAATAAGAAAAAAAGGGGAAACAATAAAGAGTGAATAAGGTATAACAGTATAATACCTCACTCACAGTAATATCCCCAAGTTGTTGCATAGTCATGGGAACACTCGCATCACTATCCCGAGAACAAAGAAACATGAGGGAGTTAGTGAGCACTTTCATAGGAAAAACAAGTTATAAATGAAAGTATGTTGAAGAAAGCACCCGAGAAGCCTCCTCAATGATTCTCACATTATGTCCCATAGGCAAAGGGACTTCAACACCACTAGTCTGAAAATAAAAGAATAAAAAATAGGTAACAAACATGTATTATAAAGAAAAGAAAGTAAGAAAGATGAACCAAGTGTAATAACATGAATACCTGAGGGGAATCTCGAAGGAAGGTACACAATAGAGTCCATAGCAATGGAAACCTGTGAGGGGATCACCAAGAAAAGAAACAGATAGTGGTGACCTAAAGTGCTCGCAAATAAAGAAAATTTTCCTTCTTAAAAAAATGAAAAGGGTAACTCAAAGAATAATGGAATAAAAACCTAAGGTAGAGTGGAAGGTGAACTGCTCATTTGAAAACCAGTAGCAGAGGTGACCGACAAAGCAGTGCTGGTGCTAGCCTAAAACATATACAAGAAATAAGCCATTACTCAAGTAAAGCATAGAACCACAATTTATTGAAAACTAGAAACAACATAACAAAGTGCATAAACCCTAGGTAGGGGATAATATATCAAATCAACCATGAGGGGGGTATAAGTTCTCGTAGTGACCTTTTAACAAGTAAGCTTGTTAGAAAATAAAAAGGTGAAGAAAAAGGAATATGGCATAGGCTATATGATTGAGTACCTGTGTAGCGAGAGACTCGTGAATCAGGTATGTTCGAAGCCACACTATAGATAGGATGAGCAAGAAGAAAATAAACGTGGAGCCTGTTATCCATATGGAAACAAACCCTAGGGATGTCCCAGAGGGTGGCAAGCCAAGAATAACAACCCCAATGGGCAAAAGTATTCCCCCCCTGGTATAAAGGTGGCTCGAAAGGAGACACAGAAAAATAAAGTTCAGACACAAAAAAGATAGAATGAGGTTTATCCAAAAACAAGAGATAAAATATGCGTAAAGATTTTTTTTTAAAGAAGTAACTCTGAATGGATAGTGATAGAAGGCCCAATTGAAGAATTGCCTACTATAGAGGATCTAGGAGGCCTGGTAGGGGGATTAGGGGCTACAGTAATCTATCAAAGGGAAAAAAACATACATAAATAAGTTCATCAGATCAAGCCCAAAGCTAATAGGTGATAAGACTTAAAGATATTTAAAAATTATTGATGAATACCTTCATAGGACATGAGGACACAACGGATCGCGTCATAGTAATGGAAAACACGATGGAGAGTTGCAGAGTAAACAAAGATTAAAATTTTAGAAAAATATTAAAAAGTGAGGAAAATGTAAATCCAATAGTTGGTAGAAAACCTCTCTAACAAGGCTTAAATAGGAGACATGCACAGAGTTCCTCTCAGGAAGAAATGGTGCTTGAGAAATTTGGGGAGCAACAGACAAGGGGTGGCCCTCACCTCTGAGGGGCCACTCATCCCCAAAGTAGATTCTAATTCATAAGAAAGACAAAAGAAATAGTGAAAGTTAGAAAAATATATATTGCAAGACTCAAGAAAAAGAAGTTGATGGAAAGAAAATAGAAGTGAACTTACAGCGCTTGAACGAGGGTCCTACCCATAAAACAACTGCCCAGTCATGGGGTTGGTGGTGGAAGGAGAATAGATTGTAGTATCGCCATGATAACTATCAGGGTCTTTTGAAGTTGACAACAAAACATACGTGTCGGGAAAGTGATCTTAGTGCGTGTTAATAACACTAATGTCATTTAAAGAAGAACTATTGTCATCATAGGAATGGGTGCTTCCATAATCAATAAGTTCCTCTTCAAATGAGTAAGATGAGGAAATAGAACTTGAAACCAGTAACTTACAGTTTTACTAAGTGAAAAAGAAGTAACTATAGTACCTTATACGAGAGGGGTGGATGAGATGGAATGCTTAGAAAGAGGAATACCCAAAGCCTAATAGCCTTTCCCGTGCACAGTTTGAAATGTGTATTCAATACCATGTGTGTTCGTGTCTGACTCTTGGCCTAGTACAGTAGAGGGAGCAATGGGCTCAACCACCTTCTTTTTATTTTTCTAGTAGCTCGATTCTTCACAAATGAAGGAGGAGGAGCAAGTGTCTCTACTTGTTCTGGAACAAAATTTGACACATCTATGTGTTTGGATGCTTCCTTTTCTAAGGGGCCTTAGGCTTGGCTTTATGATTTTCCTTTTCTTCAGTTGCTTGACCCTCAGACTCATGATGTTTGGCATATATCAAGTCCTCACACAGTGGTATCACCAAAATATGGGTGACCTGCTCGAGAGGAGTATTTAGAAAAGTACTACAATACCAAAGCTCTTTTGGTTCCTTTTATCCAAGTATTTATAATTATTGGGAATTTTGGTGGGGATGGATTTATGGGGCACATCATTGATACAATTCTTGATCAGAAAAATTTGGCTTTACCATAAGCCAAACCATACGCAGCTAAATTAAGGGAGGTAATCACAAGAAGGAATAAGGAAACCACTAAAGCTATCAGTTCTTTGGAGCATCCCCTCGAAGGTGAAATTGGCATATGCCTCCAAACATAGTTCTGCTGGCGAGTGACTGGAGGGATAGTTTAGGGTGTAAGTCCCTTAGTCATATCCAAACTATCTCCTCACTCATGCTAAGTGATAAAATACTATTCCTTGGCCAATCTCAGTAAGTGATGGGAGAACACAAGAACATTGCCATAATATAAATATGAGGACAATGAGTTATTGACTCCAAATCTACATGATGATAGAAAATGCTAGGAGAGGTAATGAAGAAGCCTCAAGAAAAGACACCGCCTACTTATTTGGAGTAAGGTAGAAAAGATAACTCATTAATTTTGTCAATTATAGAGCCCAAGGCTTGCTTAGGGTACTTCTTATGTCACCTAGCAATCTGAGTAGCCTGACTGTGCAATGAGCAAGGCTCTGGGGCAAAATTGGGAAACCTCTCAAATAGGAATCCCATCAAGATAAAAGAGTTAACAAAATTAGTTACATCATAATGTCCATGAGAGATTTTCATGTATACATGGGCACAATACAACCAGGTATACATATAAACTAATATGAGTGCTACAAGGGGAACATCCCTCCCTTGAGCAAGCCTAACTACCATACGAAATAATAACTCACGAGGGGAGTTATTTGGCCTCCCCTAAAATGGGAACCTACTCAGGAAGTTCGAAAAAAATTCCAAGTGAGAGGTAGAATTGATCTTGGGGCCACATTAGATCTTGGATTCCCTTCTCGAACTTCTTTCTTTTGGGGTTGGTTCAAAGTCCCTAAACCAATACCTCTGATTGATGGCAACATAAAGAGGACATTCAGACAATGCCTGGTGGAGATCCTCGCATATCTCCCTTTTTAATACCATCCTCATAAACATCTGTGAAAATATGATTCCCTAAGAGTGGGAGGCCAGTAAAGTAGCAAATATCCTTAGGGTTGATGGAAAATTCATTCCAACTAGCAATGAAACTATTGGAATCCACACTCCAATAAGAGGCCATAAGATTGAAGGTGTTGGAATAATTTTCAGTAGTATAAGTTTTCAAACTATCAAGGTTCCTCGTCACACCAGGTCGCTCAACAATACCCTTGTGGGTAGGCTCATCCATAACATAGTCCACCTATAGGTCCAACTCATCAAGGGCACCTCCACAAACATCAATGTTAATATTAGAGTAAGTAAACTCACCTTTATCTACTCGAAAATCCAAGATGCTATCTGCCAAGATGATAGGAGTGTCAACAGACTTAGTAAAGCCCAGAAAGGGTTTCTCTTTGACCTTTTCCATAAATTCATCCTCAAACCTTTCGAGTGAGGGCATGAAGGTGTATCTTTTCCCAAAGTAAAGGGCAAGGCGGTAAAGACTTAAATTCGTTTTTGAACAAATATCGAAGAACTTTCTTTGTGCGTTAGATAGGGAGGTGGCATCATAAGGTCCAACACCACCAAACCCATAAGTGATGGCGGTGAAGGAAACAACGGTAGAGGTTTCCATGGTGGCAGAGCCTGTGGAAAGAATGGTGGATATGGTGACTTGGATGGGTAACAAACCTGTAAGAATCTCACTGCTAGCAATGGAAATGGCAGTGGAAGAAACCATGGAAGAAGAAGCCATTGCTATGGTGGAAGGTTTGAATGAAATAGATACGGAAAAGGAGGGGTTTGGGGGACGAAGTGATTTTCTCTCTCTAAGACTCTAAAAGTTAAAGGGTGCAAATGACCAAGGTAAGGGTCGCTTTTTTTGAATAGGTATTTATACCTTGGAAAGGTTGCACGCCCGACGCCTCAAAAGGAATAAAATGATTACCCAAATTATGGGATGCATGTTCCTAAGAAGACACGTGTATCCTTAAGACACTAAACAAAGGCTCAATTGATAGGGGCATTAAATGTCAAATAGAGTAATGATGTGACTGAAAAAGACCACTTGAATTCCAAGAAAAAAATGATTATTTCATGCAAAACTATTCGTTATAATCAATGCAAACACTTTTTCATGAGGGGGATAATGTAGAGGGGCACCCATTTAACCGCCAACAAAGTAAGCCTAATGGGGAAAGGGGGCTCATAGAAAAGTGGATGCAAGAATGGCACCCAGTAATCCAACACAAGTTTATCCTGGACTCCTTCTAAATCGTCTACTTGATAGATTTCCAAGATCATAATTATAAAACATGAGATTTCATATACAATTATACATTAAGTGTTTAATATACAATTTCTAACAATACATAAGGTCATATTTCAATATAAATTATGTGAGAATACACACACACGCACACACACACACACACTTATAATAGTTATAATCAATAAGTGATAAAATACGTATTAATGGAAAATAAAATTTTGCAACATTTAAGTGTGGACATTTTAGGAAGGAGGAAGAGCATTGATGGTCTATTTAGAGAACATTATTCGTATGTGTGGAATGTATTTTAAACACTTGTAAAAGATATGTATGTGTTTATCTTCTAAATTTAAGCTAGTTGGTTACGTATAACTAATTACTTAGCTACGTATGTATACTTGGAAGTTAAATATAGTTGATAAAATATAGAGCTTTACAATTATATTAATATTATTGCATTTAATTTGTGCCTAAAATGTTGGATTATGTCTAATTCATAATCGCCTGGCTTAATTATAAGAAATAATTTAATTTCATAACAATGCCTAATAAAATGTTATTAATCATAAATTCAATACTAATTTCATAACGATACCCAATAAAATGGAGAAATTTCCCAAAAATCGTTAAACAAATTTGAACAACAACCAATATATATAATTTTATACCTTGAATTTCATACCAATATAACGACACATATGCATAAACTCACAATGAAACACACACATGCATAATGAAACACACATAAAAGTTGAAACATACACACACACAATGAAGTGCGCGCGCACTCACACACACACACACACACACACACTGAATTGCGTGCACACACACTCTCACTGAACATACACACAGATTGAATCACACACTGAACACACAAACAAATGGAAAGAATGGACAGAAATGTACATTGTGTGGAGAGAGATACTGGAAAATCGAAAAAAATGGAGAGGGGGTTCGCCAAGAGAGAGAGAGAGAGAAAGAATAAGGGTAATAGTGATATGAAATTGAGGGTTCTAATTTTTATACCCAAAATAGGGTGTCCAAAACCATAACCCGGTCTATGACTTATTAATGACCTAAACATGGTCACGATTTTAGACCGTGACTCATGTACTATCACCATTTTGAAATGGATTTGGGGTCACGATTCTAAAATGTGACCTGTGTTTAGCACCATAGTGGGTCACAGGTCATCATAATTTTGGGCCATGACCCCTTGGTAACGACTCCTGACCGTAACCCTTGAACCCGGTCACTGTATATGGTCATGGGTGGGTCATAGTTGCCAACCGTAACAACAAGTGTGACAAAATAAGTGGGAAAATAGGCTATGAGGAGTCACGAATTTTGATCGTGACCCCATGAGTCATAGTTATTGACCGTGACCAACCCTTAAATGAATCCACCCACCACCCTGACCACTTATTTGATTACGGTAAATAGTTAGGGGTCATAGTTTTAGACCGTTACCAGCGGGTCACGATCCAAAATCGCGATCCATTTATGGTGACCATTTTTAATTTTTGATGTAGTGGATGGCATAAACAAAGTGTGAGACATGTGAAGATACATCACTAGGAGAAAGGTATGTGCAAAGTGAGTGTGACATGGGAATATGTGTAAGTGATAAAAATATACAAATATATACAAGTGAGAGTAATGTGGAAGCGTGTGAGAGACTATTGTGGATATCAACAAGTGGTATGTGACGCATGTGATAAGAGGGAACAAACATCGATATCTACAAGTGATAAGGAGCGTGAAAATGTGAGTGAGCAGAATGAAACATGGTATGTACATACAAATGAATGAAGCATGGGATAAAAAAGATTATATATATACATATATATATATATATATATATATTTGTAAGAGAATGAGCATAATGGGGATAATAATAAAATGTGAGCATGATAATAGGAAGAACATAAAAGTAAAAATATATACACACATGTAGAAAACTAGAGAAAAAGGAGAGAGAAAAATAAAACCCATGTAAATATAGTCTAGCTCCTGAAAAGAAATCAGCTTTTCATAGCAAAATCACCACTATATCAATCCCAGGATTTGAAAAATGGGCGAAAATTCTATCTGGGTCTGCCCCCAAAAAAATTCGCTAGCTTACAGAGAATGGAGTCAAGGAAGAGAACTTCCCTTTCCACCACTCGCATGGTATTCACGGGCTCCCATGGACATAAATTGGTCGTCGTCAAGGGGGTGAAAATATAGAACACAGAGTCGCCAACCTATTTTGATCAAAACAGAAAAAAGATGTAGCTATCCCTAAAAAAATGGCATCAAAGACAAACTGATGCATATGAAACCAAATAGATCGTGGTTCCGGGGACTAAGTTACACAATGGAAAGGAGTTACACACCCATTCTACCCTTTCAGTCTCTCATGGGCTATGGTAATATTCTTCTTATTATCCAAAATGCAAATTTGCATGTATAATATGTGCAGAGTGAAATATGTGAGAAAATAAATCGTCATACCCATGTCATAGTAAGGATAAGGATGAGTTATTCTTAGGAGTATAAATAAAAAGAAAGAAATAGCCAAAATGTGATAGACATACCGGGTCATAATCCATCACAAAGAATGGGATAAACATGTCTAACGGGGCTGTATTAATATGTGAGTCCCCGTATTTAACTTGCAACAAAAACCTTTTCTTGAGCGAAATTAAGTTAAGGATGAATACAAACCAATTTTCTCTTTTGAAAAACTCTTTTCAATTTTACCAAACCACACCAAATTGTGAATCACGTTTACTTAACCATATTTTATCTTATTTAACCCTAAGCATGCAACTAATGATTAAAGCAAGTAAAATAAAGTAAATAAATACTCACAACGCTGATGTACGATGGAAAATCCAATCAGTAAAAAACCTCGGACGGCCCAGGCCAGACAATCACAATGACAGTGGTTTTACAAAGTCATACGGTAGTCTTATACAACTACTCGATCCATCCACGAGACTTAACGCTCCTCTGATCTTCTACCAATCTTCACAGTGCCCACGTGGAAAGTAACCTTCTTCCCCGATGCTCATCCACAACAGTCACCTCCACGAATGCCTCGGTGTCCACCGATACAGCCTTGTGCCGTTTACGATGTTGAACACGAAAGTAACCTTCTTTGCCTCTCCACCAAAAAACCATCAATGTTCAAGTGTTGAACAAACCCAACTTGGTGCAACAAATATCACATAGACATATGGTAATGATAACTCAGATCTTTGTTAACTCTAAGGATGTTTAATGGTGAAAACACTTAGAAAACTTTGTGGAGAAACCTTTCTGGATTGTAAACTGTTTTTTGTACTGCACACACTTTGAGATAACTAGAACATACCTTATTTATAAATATTTTAAGGCGGTGGCATCTCTCGTTTGAAAGAGATACTGCGTCGTTCTAACGACAGTAACTCTCTTTCGAATGACTTCGTATGTCATTTGAATGACAATTCCCAGATTAGAGTCCAAACTAACTTAATCTCTAATCCATCCTTATCAGCTTTAAACGAAGTGTAATCGAGTAAAAACTTTAAAACATTTTCTTTTTAAAAAATAACATCCTTATTTTATAAAATAAAATTTCGAGTTTCATTAACATTATGCATTCATACTTGAGTGATCTCGGAATGCAATTAAACTTTGAAGACGAGAAATTCGCACCAATTAAACTTCGGCATAATTAATTCCTTACAGCTTTGCCGCAACGTCTTCAATTAATCTTCAACACATCATAGTCTATGAGTGGATCGTAACAATAAAAATCTACTTATGACTCAAACATATTTGGTTCCGAGAATAAGTTAAACTATAAATGGACTCAATTGGAAATTCGGTCCTTACGAATCTACCCCTTTGACTATTTCGGGACAAAAGCAACAGTGAAATGCCTAAGCCGGGTCGTCAATCCATATGTTGTCTAACTCCATCCCATAAAACCCAAAAATAAAATTACATCAGAATAAGTACATGATAAGACTTATAAACGATGGACCGATAAGCATGAAACTGTCTTGAATGTCTGAATATGATTTGGACTTGAAGTCTCGAATCTCTTTAAGCATACCTACACGCATAAAACATACAAATACCAAGTGAAGTATGGAGGTACAAATGATATAAATCAATATGAAAGCTTAAATCATAATCATTTGTTATGTGAGTAAATATTAAGTCACTTTGTGTAATCATGATACCACTTTGAATACAAATATGAAACTGACAAAAATCCCCCTACATCATAGACATATCTCCCCTTTTTTGTCTCGAATATACAATCCAGTGAAAAGACAAACACATCTAGAATAATATGCTACCAATTTGATTAAATGAACTTTGAAGAACAGCTAGATAAACATGAAACAACCAGCTAAGTATGATCAATCAATTCAAATCAGTAGCTAGAAAATAGGAAAATAACACAAAAAATATATCAAATCCAAGTAGGTGTGATTAAACTAATTAATGTAGTAAATGATCAAATCTCTAAATGAAGACTGCATAAACAGAATGTCCAGAAGCAACCTAGTACCAAAATATGAGCAGTATACAACAGGGTACTGAAACCGTAGAGGTTGCAAAATCTAGCCGTCGTTCGAATGAGCAAGGGACATCGTTTGAACGAAACATGATGTTGCTCGAACGATAAGCGATGTTGTTAGAATGACAGCTTCTCGCGATAATGGATCTCGCTCGAACGAGTAGATCAAAAGTTCACAGTTTCCTAAAAATATTAATCAGTGTTGCCTAGTGAAAAAAATTCTTAAGAACTGTAACTGAAAAGGGATCAATATTACGAAACAGTTGCTAAACTAAGAAAACTTAAAAACAAACAAATATGAGTAACATGATAACATATTACCAATGTTCTTAAACATGAAAATGGAATGTATGGGTGTGAACTAGAACAAATGAATCACAATTCCAACACATCAAAATGATCAAGAAGCTCTAATGGATAGCAATCAATCATCAAACTTTTATCTAAGCCATATGTGACAATTAAAGTGTGAGCTTAATGAACTAAACGAACATCATGCACATGGATCCGGAATTTCGACGATTCTACAAACAATAGCGTCATGACACGAATTTTCAACGTTAGGATTCTTTGTGCAAACCCGTTTAAATTATTTCCATCCAAACTTCCTCAAGTATATCATTTTTCCTTTTGAATTAACTAAACTAATTTGGCCCATTTTTGGTATATGATTCTTTTTACTGCCTTATGATTTTTTCGGGCTCTTTCAAATGGTGGCTTTCACGACGAGTCAGTTTTACACTGTCGCAGCCCTTTCTCGTGAACACTCATCATTTTTTATTTACTATCCCCACGTTAAATAGTTATTACATGCACATTCCCTCCTTAAGTCTACTTATTCATAGATGATAAAATTGAAATAAGAAGGTCTCACCAAACTCAAATATGCAAGAGCAGTCAAACATCCATATAAACTCGTGCATGTGTGAAATCATGGCATATACACAAAGTCAAATCAAAATTCATATCAACTTTGAAACAACCCCATAATACAATGGTTAACATCATTATAAGAATCGATAATACTGACCAAATGTCATTGCCACATGGATAATGGAAGGAAGGGGGTCCAAGCACAACAATATGCCATATCAAACATATTAACTCATGACACAAAAAAATGAAAATATTTTTGGCTTTTTCAAATATATTTTGACTCAAATAAAAGCAAAATCTTTTTGTGTTTTTCTCAAAAAATTTCAAAACCAAAAGTCTTTTTGTATTTTTTAAAATTTTTTATCAAAAACAAAATCTTTTTGTATTTTTAAATAAGATGCAATAAATGAAAAATATAATACAAAATGATAAACATGGTAACACACTCAACCTTTAGATTTACAGTGGGAAGAATCAAGTGCAGCCAAATGAGAATCATGAAGTTTTAGTCCTAAAGCCTCTAAGTTTGATTTCCTAACCCAAGTAGGTGTAACATAATGGGTGGTGATTTTGGAAATCGACACAACTTTATTCCTAAACTTCTTAGGAGAATTCCTAAGGTCATTAGAAAAAATGTCTAAGGTGACCTCTCCTACCGCAATGTTTGCACGTGTAAAGATGGTGGGAATGATTACCAAAATATCGACCTCTCCTCACGTTCCTAGTGGGCTCTCTCATGGGAATGGCATTGTCTTTGGGGATGGGAACTCTCTCGTCGTAGCCTATACCAAACCTATCTTTCTTGACTTGGATGGTGCCTAATATCCTATCTAATTTCTCCCACCTAGACTCCAAGTCAAACTTAACTCTAGACGAGTCTCTCAAACTCTCCTCCAACTCCTTAAACCTAGACTCAAGTAGATGCCTAGACTTCTCAAACTCTAGCAACTCCTTTTTCAAAGCCTCCATAAAACCTTTAAGGTTATATCTCTCTTTCTTGATGTACTCTAGCTTCTCCCTAAGCTTATTTTCCCATTCCCTAAGATCCTCAATCAACGCATCATTATTTTCTACGGCACAGTCATTCAACTTAGTTTGAAATTTTGAGTTAGCCTTTTTTACCTTCATCGTTTCCTCAAACCACTCTCGAAATGAAACTTGAAACTCTACTAAGTCGATCTCCTCATCCATTCTATCATCACCCACACCCTCTTGGGAAGCACTCTTAACAGCCTCGGAAGTGTCATGCACATGAGTATCCTCGGAGGAAGATATATCATCGTTGCTCACATGACATGCCGTAAACATTAAATAATTACGCTCAATGGGGGAACTCTCTCCCTCTTTAGGTTCATTATCACTTAAGGTGGTGTTGTATGCTATCTATTTCTTTCCCTCTTTCTTAAGTCTAGTGGGACACTTAGCTACTTTTTTACCATACCCCTCACACCCGAAACTTCTATCAGACTCATCTCTCTTAGGTTTCTCACTATTATAATTAGGGGTGGAGTCTCCCTTATTTTTTAATTTCTAAAACTTTTTGGCATCTTTCGATTGTTTTTGAATTTGTAGAAACTTCTTGAACTTTCTTGCCAATAAGATGACATCCTCAAAGTCAGAATCGAAATCGTCATTCAAAACTTTAGTTTCCTCCTTCATGGTTTTCAAAGCAATGCCCGTTTCTTTCTTTAGCACTTGCTTAGAGGTAACCATATTGAGTTCATGGGTTTGAAGGTCTCCTATGATCTCTTCTAGTTTCGACGAGTTAAGCAAACCAAGGGAATTCATAACAGTCTCTTTCGCATTAAACCTACTCGTCAAAGATCTCAAAAAAAAATTAATCACTTGGTTATCTAAAATCTTCTCACCTAGGTTAAAAGCTGCATTAATAATAGTGGACAACGTAGTATAAAACTCATCAAATGTCTCGCTCTCTAACATCTTAATCGTCTCAAATTGTGTAGTGAGATTTTGTAACTTAGATGCCCTAACTGTGATCGTGCCCTCGTGAGTGATTTCCAGTGTATACCAAGCTTCTTTCAAAGTTTCACAAGTCATGATACGATTATACTCTTCAGGTGTGACATGTGAGGAAATAACGTGCAGACCTTTAGAGTTATAGAGTGCAAGCCTATGTTCAGTCTCAGTCCACGACTCAACGGGTTTCAAACTAATGACCTCACTTTCTCGTGCGACAGGTGGTGTCCAACCTTTTTCAAAAGCTAACTAAACACGCTCATCAATGGATTTTAAAGTACTTCTCATTTGCATTTTCCAATAAGCATAATTAGTGCCATAAAAAATTGGAGTGCGAAAATGATCATAATTTCCAAAATTTATCCTTATAATTAAAAAGGGAACAAACACAATAAGAATGTATTTATAGATCTGATACCAATTTGTGGTTTCCCATATTTAATTTTCAACAAAAACTTTTGCTTGAGCGAAATTAAGTTAAGGATGAATACAAACCAATTTGCTCTTTTGAAAAACTCTTTTCAATTTTACCAAACCACTTCAAATTATGAATCGAGTTAACTTAACCAGATTTTATATTTTTTAACCCTAACCATGCAACTAGTGATTAAATCAAGTAACATAAAGTAAAGCAATACTCACAATGCGGATGTACGAGGAAAAACCCAATCGAGAAAAAATCTCGGATGGCCCAGGCCAAACAATCACTGTGACATTGGTTTTACAAAGTCAGACAATAGTCTTATACAACGACTCGATCGACCCACGAGACTTGACGATCCTCTGATCTACAAATATTCATAGTGCCCACGTGAAAAGAAACCTTCTTCCACGATGCTCGTCCACACCAGTCACCTCGACTAATGCCTCGGTGTCCACTGATACGGCCTTGTGTCATCTATGGTGTTGAACACGAAAGTAACCTTCTTTGCTTCTCCATTGAAAAACCAATAATGTTCAAGTGTTGAAAAATCCAACTTGGTGCAATAAATATCACATAAACATATGGTAATGATAACTCAGATCTTTGTAAACTCTAAGGATGTTTTATGGTGAAAACACTTAGAAAACTTTATGCAGAAACCTCTCTGGATTGTAAACTATTTTTTGTATTGCACACACTTCAAAATAAATGTAATAAACCTTATTTATAAATATTTTAAGGCAGTGGCATCTCTCGTTCGAGCGAGATACTACGTCATTCTAACGATAGTAGCTCCCGTTCGAACGACATCGTATGTTGTTTGAATGACAATGCCTTGATTAGAGTCCAAACCAACTTAATATAGCCCATGATAAAATGCCTACATCTGATTGCTTCTTCTCTTCAGCTATGTTTGGTGTGAGAGAATTTATAGGCGCCATGAAGGGAATCCAAGTAGTAAGAAGAACGTTATTTTGAGCTAGAAAAGGATAGAATTAGACATTCAATAAAGATTTGCTTTTGATTTTTGAAATGATGTTGGTTGATTTTTTATAGTGATTGATAAGCACCCAAAAGAGTATTTTTTTTATATCCCGAATAAATGTATTTTAGTTGCGAATTCTCGGCAAATAGGGTCTTATACGCGTAATGGTTTATTGTGCAGGCTTGATCGCCATTTACAGAGTTCAAATGCTTATTTTAAGGAAAATGTGCGATTTATGGAGGTAAACCTGAATTTCTGTAACCCTAACCTAGCCCTGTCCAGGCCTAAATCCACACCGAACCCCGTGTGTGGTATGTTGTACTTTTATAATTTTTATATTTTTTGTTTTGAGTCGTTTTATTTTTTAGGATTTATTTTAGATTTATTTACAATTTTCTAGAATTTATTTTCTATTTTTTTATTTTTTTATTTTTATTTTTATTTTTATTAGTTTTTCATTTTTAATCTTTATTTATTTTTTATTAGGATTAGTTTTTAGGATTTTTTTTCTAGTTTTATTAGATTTTATCTTTGTTTAGTTTTATTATATGAGGTTTATATTTTTTTAGTTTTAATAGATTTTTATTTTTTTCTTTTATATTTTATATTTTATATTTTAGTTTTTTTAGTTTTATTATTTTTTTTAATTTCTTTTTATTTTTAGAGTTTTTTTTAGTTTAATAGGTTTATTATTTTTATTTTCTTTTTAGTTTGATTTATTTTTAGTAGGATTTTATTTTTATTTTAAATATTTTTATTTTTTTATTTTTAAGGGTCCAAATAACACACACACAAAAAAAAAATCATACACACCACACTATCCTACACCCAAACACACTCATACACAATATTTTACCCTCTCACACATACCCTAACACCATACACCCTCATCACACATAAACAACCCCCACTCATCTTCTTCCCCAACAACCCATTTCTCTCTCTTCCCTCCACAACCAAAAGCACACCCGTCACCTCCATTCACAAACACCCAACTCCATAACTAACCTCACCTCATCATCTCTAAACCTCACCACACCGTACCCATCCCCTGTCGACCCGAAATCGTAAAAACCCGTTACCCCCGCCCCGCACCAACTCTGAACCAGTGTCAACCCGAACACTAACTCAACCCGAAACTACCCTTAAACCGAATCAACTTCTTCAACCCATTTCATCAGAAACCATACCCTTTTATCATACCAAAACCCAAACCCATTTATTCTAAGATCCATTTTCACCCACAAATCCAAAATCGTTTTCACCTACACAAATACCAAAACCAAAGTCATGCCACATGTTTTAAAACCATCTTTTGCCCAATTCCAAAAATACCCTCCAACCCCCTCACACTCTCATGACCTCACACAATACATGCACATTTGTGCATTTTCCCATTTTAACCCCAACTTATCCTCACGCCCCTCACATCCATTTAATCCCTACCCAATATACCTTTAGCTCCATGTGCTACTATATAATCATGAGAAGACTCATTTGAGAAAAGGAGAGAGACTTGGATAAGAAGAGGGATAGTTTAGAGTAGAAAATAAATTAGGGAGAAAAATATTTTGTAAATAGTTTTATTCTTTTGGAGATTTGGTGAGATTTAATTGTGAATGATTGAATTTTATTGAAGAAGATAGAGTTCAAATTGCCAATTTCAAGGAGACTTGTTGAAGATTTGTTGTCTTTCTCTACTCTTTTATTTTATATGCCTTTGATTATTTGTTCATCACGTTTAATATAATGTTAGACTGAATACCCTTTCAAGGGGTGGGATGATAGCATTATTTGATGTTAATCCATTTTAATCAGTTTATTTACATTAAAATTTCCTTTGATAATTAACTTTGCACTCTTACTTTCCATCTACGCCTCGATAGAAGGTAAATAGTTTTTGAGAGAAAATCGAAATTCGAGCTATAATACCCATTTTAGAAAAGAACTATAGATATGGGTTTCTCAAGTGTGGTATTATTCCTTGAATTTCAACTCTAAATTTATTTTATATGATTTACACCAATTTAATCGATCGATCCTAGCGGGTGGTTTGTTAAATGATGTTTGGATCTACTTTTTAAGAGTTATAGGAGTGTTAAAATTAATTTTCTAAAATGTTATTAATAAAATTACATTTGCAGCGAGAGTTGATTTATAATTTTGATAATAACTTGGAACGTTTAATTTGAATGAATTAATTAAATAGATTAACTAGAATAATTGGTGTAATTACATCCCTTGTTAGCTCTCACTTTTATTTTCTCACTCATCTCGTTTTTTAGATTTTTATTTAGTTTGATTTACTTGGTATCTTCACTTACTTTTTAGTTAGTTATTTACATCTTTGATTTAGTAGTCTTATTTCACCTTAATCTCAAAATTGTTTTAATATTGAAAAAGCTAACAAAAATTAAAAAAAAAAGAAAAAAGTCCAAAAAGAAAATAAACAAATGAATTGCATGCCTCTCTTGTATGTTTCTCCATTAGATTTGGATTGATTTCCTTACTTACGACTACACTCTAGTATTGATATATTTTTGTAGGTATGAAAGGTTTTTATTAGAGGAGCTTCAAACAATGATAAATACACAAAAAACAACTCTATCAAATGGCATCGTTGAAAATCTTTAGAGCTTGAAGCATTAGCGAGAATTTCTATTGTGATTCATTTGTTTTCCGTTTATTTTTATTTTTTGTAACATTTTTCATTTTTTAGAAGGCTTATATTAGGACTTTATTATTTTTCTTGTATTGCGGTGCTTAGAGACACTATTTATTTTTTATTTAGATTTGTAATAGTTAATTGTGAAGAAAAGCATGATAGGGAAACCGAACAAGGTAGAGAGACGGCGTCCAAGGTGAGGATTTAAAAGCCTCTCTACCTTGGGTCGGTAGGACTCTCGAGGATAACTGAGATAGACGTGATCTCCCCCCGATCGACTCAGATTGTTCATCACCCCACGGTGTAAAAACCGTGGGAGGTACATTTCTAAACCCTCGCGCCTCTCCTGTCAGCGAGTCAATTTTTGTGTGTGATTACGTGTTCTTATGTGATTTTATTCTCGCATTTATTTTCGAATGGTGTGATGAAATAAATTACTAAGACCGACACCCGGTCATTCAGGAGAAGGGATTTCATCACCCGATTCACTCGCTTATGTGACACCCCGCCTAATTAAATACCGGACGATCACTCATTTATTAAATTAAAATCAAGGTGAACAGTTGGTTCATTCTTAGCATCACTGTCGTAAAAAATACTTTTCCAATTTAAACACCCTAAATAATTAAGCTAAGTGTCAAAACCATTTAAAACCTTATTCTCATTTTATTAAATCCGGTTATAAAACCTTAAACCATTAACATCTAAAGAGTCACACAATAAGTAGAAGAATAAAATGAACATTCAAGAGTTTACCCAACAATAATAAATCCCAACATTAAAATACTAAGGAAAACATATTGACAGTAACAATCACGAAATAAAGGTACTGAAATTAAAAATTACAATTTCTGACAATACCAACTAAATAATAGAAAGAGGGCGACACATGCCCCTGCTGGATAAAACTGAAGTAGGAGTAGAATCAAATGGATGAAGTCGTCTAAACAACCGGCCTGCAACTCCCACCTAAGCTGCAGCTCGTTCCTGCCAAAGGACCCTATGCAAGACGCCCCTGTGGCTGGGCACCTGTAGTACATACATATATATACAAGAGAGAGAGAGATAGAAACGGGTCAGAGCCCGATAGTGTATATGATTTAAAAATTCGTTTAACAAGTATTTAAATTGATACAGGCCAATGCAACAACATATTAGTGCGACACTCTCTTGAGAAATTCTCACCTCTCTTATAATGTGCACACCTATCGCACTAACCTTCCAAATGGTTTATCTCATCATATATCACGCTATCCTTTCCCAATGATTTAACTTATCTTAGGTTATTCCCAGGATTTACAACTGAACAACACAAGTATTTAAAACGTAAGAATTCCATTTGTAACCAAAATTCTCATTTTTAGCTTTATTAATCAATAAAGTTTTCCAGTGTCATATTATACTTTCTCAAAACAAGTATTTACAATTTGAGTCATCAACCATGTCCTACTTACCAAATCACAGTAGGCAGTTCCAAATCTCATAATTTCATATATATATTAACTACTCGTATAATATATATATTATAACAGCACCCCAAATAAAAGCTATGGTGCGGGCATACTCTACTATCCAATCCCCGTATCACTCGTACTAAGGGAAATACAAATTGGGAATCACTCTCTAACTGTATTAACACATACTCAAACAATATTGAGGCAAAGCATAGATTCCAAGTCTCTAAGAGGATGGCACATGTCTGCGTCTCTTAGGACCATCTGAACTATCACTGCGATAGCCTGTACCAAGGATATCTATACACAAAAAATTATGAGGCGAAGCATAGATTCCA
The DNA here is from genome assembly GCA_949130495.1 of Sambucus nigra. Classification (NCBI taxonomy): domain Eukaryota; kingdom Viridiplantae; phylum Streptophyta; class Magnoliopsida; order Dipsacales; family Adoxaceae; genus Sambucus; species Sambucus nigra. The sequence continues at coordinate 147,074,318 of OX422207.1, forward strand.
AGTCTCTAAGAGGATGGCACATGCCTGCGTCTCTTAGGACCGTCTGAACTATCATTGCGATAGCCTGTACCAAGAATATCTATCTTCTAGGGTACAAGTCAATATCCCCCATAAAGGTCCCATCGAGATAAGACTGTCCCAGCGCGGTAACCTCATGGATAGCAAGTAGCGTGGGCATTATTTTCACACATAGATAGTATATGTATACACATAGTCATATAACTAAACTATTATCACCGTATCAATTTAGGTACATCTCAAGTCCCATAATTACGACATTTGTATTTATTTCTCATTATTTAGTTATCACATATAACCGTTCACACCTTACTTTAATTTGAGGAAGTTTTCCACTTACTACATAACGCTCATGGATTCTATCCTCCCAAGTATAAAATTCAGTAGGTATTAATCAATTTTCCATCGTAATCATTTTTACGTAATCTCTCCCTTTAATACAAGATTTCATCGTCCCTTATGTAATTATCCCAAAAATACAATTCTCGTCTCACATTAAAGGCCCAACATTATTCACATGTCCTACTGGTCTTCCATATCTCCCAAAACATTTTATTAAGGATGTCCAAGAATTATTTCACATTAACTTAAATTTAGCTAATTTAAAAAGGGAAATAGGAGTCTGCCAGGAGGGGTCGATCGATCGAGGTCTGGGGCTCGATCGAGCGAACCTTCAATCGATCGAAGCTCTGGGCTCGCTCGATCGATCAAGCAGGTCTGCGAAATCTGCAGATTTGCAGTTACGGGTTTCATCTTCTAACCTTCACCGATTCCATAATTTTCATACCCAATCGACCCAAAATTTATACTACTGACATTATATCATCATATTATGAAATTCCAACGTAAAGCATGTAGATTTCTACTATTAAACATGGATTAACAAGCCCCAAATTCATATAAAACTTCAAGAACCTTAAAATTTCATTAACATGGTTCTAATCCATCTTTTCCAGAATTTTCTTCATCTACACCTCATAAATTCGTGGTGTAATCCTCTACATGTTAAGGAGTTTCCAGAATAACAATTAATCCATCACTACATGCGATTTCCTATCTCATATCTTTGGTTTTCTTCCATAAAAACTCATTCTAATTACTCCTAAACTAATATGAAATATGCACCAACGAAATAAGCAAGATAAACACTTGACTGGGATTTTTGGTGTTCTGATTTGCAGATGATTTTGGTGTGGTTTCTTTCCCCGTCGCGCGATCTACGCGTTGGTTGTGATGGCGGTGCAATCGGAGGTGTTCTTGGCCTAGAACTCCTTGGAGAGCTTCTCCTCTTCCTCTCCAATGGTCGTCATTAGTATTTCATTGTGTTAACCCTAAAATATGACACTTTCCATTTGATATAACCCTATAAAATTCGTAGGTTTAATTACCCATAATTGCAAAATGTCCAAAACGCCCTCCCGGGGTACTAATTAGGCCTAAAAACGCCCCGAGACCCAAACTAAACCCCCGGGTACACTTTTCTGACTATCTCGACCCTTCCGGAGGCGTTGGCGCACTCAAAATGGCTATACAAACAACTTATAATTAATTCACTTTTATTAATCAACATTTAGTCCCGACACGACACAGGCGCGTCCCGACTTAAATTTCCATAATTGTCATTTTATTCACACGTGACAATATTATAAAAATAAATATCATATATTACTATACTCATTCAGTAATATTCAACAAATAACAGATTTCCAATAATTACTAACTCTCATCACGCTAGTAAATATTTAAAACGACATTCTGGATTAAAATTAAATTAGGATTAAAATTAAATTAATTTATCTCAATTAAATTTAATTAAATCCCTAAATTTAAAAGCCATAAAGATACGGGGTATTACATACTTCCCCCCTAATAACGGAATTTCGTCCCAAAATTCGGAAAATAAGGCCTACTAGGCAGCACAATTATGGATACCCTTGTCAGTACGCAAACTATCTACATAGTACGGCGCTCAATCACTATAGTTGTCTCCTCACAGCAACCCAGTTTTGCATTCTCATTGGAGACACTTCACATTGCGCTCCCAACCGACAACATTCGAATAGGTCACGCCTACTACATGACAACTAGTCGAATTTATTCATATACAAAATTCCCATTCTGAGAAGACCATACGAACAATTGACCACTCTTGTTTGTCTAAAACAGTCGTGGAATTCCACCATAGTTATCGGATATTTTCTCGACCGATCCAAAAATTCTGATTATCTACTCTCCTCTAAACATACGGAAGGAGAATAGTCGAGGTTCTTCCATAACAAAACCTTAATAAGTACCTCGTACGCGACAAACAGGTATGAGTGCTTCTACAGAGCATTCTTGAAATCATCGTACCAAGATTCCAAAATCTCCTTCACGTGGCTCCACTAATTTTTAATCACCATGCGCTTATTCCCTGGCTAAGGGTGATACATCCTACTCGAAGCGAAATCTTATCTTCGCTGGTTCCTGAAATCCCATATCAAAGGTGGGATTCACCAATCTCATCCTGATTCAGAAATTTATACTGTGTCGGACCATGCACTGGCGCGATCCTTCCTTTCAAAGGAAGTCTGGGGCATACTAGTTAATATTGTAAGCCAGCCCAAAGGAATATTAATCATTTCCTTCTCGACGACTTAATTCACATGTTCGGGATAAACCCTTGATCTTGTTTTGAGGATGGCAACCCATCCAAGAACTTTACCGACTTTACCAACCTCTTCCAATTTCAGGAATTTTCGATAAACACAAAATTCTTTGGTTGATTCTCCTCTTTCAACCAAACCTTACCTATGGGCGGTGCATGTAGAGACTACTCATTACGCCCCGCTAAACATCGATTCTTCCCTTGAAATGTCTCCATTAAGTGACGCGTAATACTCCCCTTCCTTCCTTGGAGTATGCCGAAAGTTCCTACCCGTGCTCTTCTCTCCGCGAAGTGCATTTCTGGATTTCTTATACCATACTAACATCATTACTCTTTGTATGCGCAAGTGGCTCTCACACTTGACTAATAACAACTCCGCTCCGGGTGTGCTTCATAACAATTAAATTCTACTCTATTCAAGGAGTATCAATTCTTGAATGGATTCCCACAGCCTTCCAATCAAGTTAAGGCGTGTTATTCTAATTGCACACTTATGTATGGATTATCGCCCCTCGTGTGACGTTTAATCCACTCTATCACTTCCACTTTGTTATACTAGTCCCACAAACATATATTTAACACGTCTATTACCACGTCCCTTCGACTTGGACTATTTTAACTTTAGTTAACCAAGATGCCCACATTTTTGCAACACTCTGACCGCCCTGGAAGAGCGAACGACGTGCTACTCATCTGTAGGACTAACTAAATTCAACGGAATAGAAGGAATAGGGCATTCAAATTCCATGTCAATAAAAGAGGAATAATAATTCTCAACCTTCCTCAGATAAGTACAACAATTTTCCCAAATAGGTACAACAACCAAAATAAATCACTAACGCTCTATTCATCAAAATAATTACAGGTCATCTCTTTTGTATAATATAAAGTTCTTTCCAGATAATCCATGCTAAAAATCATTCCAATTCTTTATTCACCTTGTGTTCTGTATGCGGTTATGACATTTGGGTATTCTCAATCACCCTAGAAATCAAAATTCTTAAATTCTCCTTATCATCGTTCCACCCCTTAACTCGTGGGGATAACTTTCAATACTTTCTTACCACAAATTCCGGCTCCAATGGCTTTAACACAAAGTTCAACTTCCAACTTACATACATAATTACTTGATCCTATTTCGACCAGGGTACCGAACTCATGGAATAGTGACCAAACGTCTCCCTATTCACTACACCAAAAACAGGAAACTGGCACGGTTTAAAACAGTGCCAGACGCAATCTGGCACGGTTCAAAACCGTGCCAGAATCAGGGGTGCCAAATTTTCTGGCGCGGTTTAAAACCGTGCCAGATTTTCCAAAAAGGCACGCTTTTAAACTTTGCCAGTTTTTTAATCTGGCACGCTTTTGGCACGCTTTTAAACCGCGCCAGATGTTAAATCTGGCACGCTTTTGGCACACGCCAAAACCGTGCCAAATTATCTATTTTCTGGCACGCTTTTGGCACGATTATAAAGCGTGCAAAATTGTTTTATAAGCGTTCTCATTTTTATGCATTGGCACGGTTTTGGCACGGTTTAAAACCGTGCCAGATTTTTCAGTTGATTAAAAAAAAATATTAGGAACCAAATCTGGAAAATCTGCAAATTCCAAATTCGGTAGGAAAAATATTTATTATTTGCCAAAACAAAATCAAGAAAATTCACAAATTATGAATATCGCAGGTTGTTGATAAACTAATGTGCATACAAACTTCAAAAAATTACAAGAGATAATACCAATATAAAGCAACACGTGACCATAAAAGTTGACAATAACTTCAAAAAATTACAAGAGTTAATAATTCCCATATCAAAAAAAAATTGGGCAGAGTTTCCTCTATTTTTTGAGCATTCCAAAACCTGCTAACATAAAATCTGCCCATATAAAGCCCGCACGGCCATAAAAGTCAACAATAAAACTACTATAGCCAGGACGACCATAAAAATAAACCATAAAACTACTGAAGACTGCTCGACCATAACACAAAAAATAGAATCCTGAATATTGATGACACTAAATACACAATCCCCCTGTTACAAAGCACTGACTTCTTCGTGCGTTCCAAGTGGATAACAGATAACGATTGAATGTCATCCTACAAAAAAAATAAGACACAAAAAAGATACAATATTAGTAACCAAGTCATTTTAAAAAAAATCATATTCAAGCAAAAAAAATTGCATATACAAGTAGAAAAATTGCATATACGACTACGCGGTCAGTTCCTAGAAGCTACATTGGTCCCGTGCCAGGTGTTCGTGCCTCCTACGGGATCGATTGGGGGCTGGTTTGGGTTTTCACCCTTTAACGGCCTGTTTTCAAGTCTAAGTGTAATTTTTGCAAATTATCGTCATACTCTCTAACCGGGAGACCCGGGACTACGCGGTCAGTTCCTACAAGTTACATTGGTCCCGTGCGAGGTGTTCGTGCCTCCTACGGGGTCGTTTTGGGGCTGGTTTGGGTTTTTATCCTTTAACGGTCTGTTTTCAAGTCTAAGTGTTATTTTTACAAATTATCGTCATACTCTCTAACCGGGAGACCCGAGACTACGCGGTCAGTTCCTACAAGTTACAAAGGTCCCGTGCGAGGTGTTCGTGCCTCCTACGGGGTCGTTTGGGGGCTGGTTTGGGTTTTCACCCTTTAACGGCCTATTTTCAAGTCTAAGTATTATTTTTCCAAATTATCGTCATACTGTCAAACCGGGAGACCCGGGACTACGCGGTCAGTTCCTACAAGTTACATTGGTCCTGTGCGTGGTGTTCGTGCCTCCTACGGGGTCGTTTGGGGGGCTGGTTTGGGTTTTTACCCTTTAACGGCCTGTTTTCAAGCCTAAGTGTTATTTTTACAAATTATCGTCATACTCTCTAACCGGGAGACCCGGGACTACGCGGTCAGTTCCCACAACTTACATTGGTCCCATGTGAGGTGTTCGTGCCTCCTACGGGGTCGTTTGGGGGCTGGTTTGGGTTTTCACCCTTTAACGGCCTGTTTTCAAGTCTAAGTGTGATTTTTGCAAATTATCGTTATAATCTCTAATCGGGAGACCCGGGACTACGCGGTCAGTTCCTACAAGTTACAATGGTCTCGTGCGAGGTGTTCGTGCCTCCTACGGGGTCGTTTGGGGGCTGGTTTGGGTTTTCACCCTTTAACGGCCTGCTTTCGAGTCTAAGTGTGATTTTGGCAAATTATCCTCATACTCTCAAACCGGGAGACCCGGGACTACGTGGTCAGTTCCTACAAGTTACATTGGTCCCGTGCGAGGTGTTCGTGCCTCTTGCGGGGACGTTTGGGGGTTGGTCTGGGTTTTCACCCTTTAACGGCCTGTTTTCGAGTCTAAGTGTGATTTTTGCAAATTATCGTTATACTCTCTAACCGGGAGACCCGGGACTACGCGGTCAGTTCCTACAAGTTACATTGGTCCCGTGTGAGGTGTTCGTGCTTCCTACAGGGTCGTTTGGGGGCTGGTTTGGGTCTTCACACTTTAACGGCCTGTTTTCAAGTCTAAGTGTGATTTTTGTAAATTATCGTAATACTCTCTAACCGGGAGACTCGGGACTACGCGGTCAGTTCCTACATGCTACATTGGTCCCGTGCGATGTGTTCGTGCCTCTTACGGGGTCGTTTGGGGGCTGGGTTGGATTTTCACCCTTTAACGGCCTGTTTTCAACTCTAAGTGTGATTTTTGCAAATTATCATTATACTCTCTAACCGGGAGACCCGGGACTACGCGGTCAGTTCCAACAAGTTACAATAGTCCCGTGCGAGGTATTCGTGCCTCCTACGAGATCGTTTGGGGGTTGGTTTGGGTTTTCACCCTTTAACGGCCTGCTCTCAAGAAAGTGTGATTTTTGCAAATTATCGTCATACTCTCAAACCGGGAGACCCGGGACTACGCGATCAGTTCCTACAAGTTACAATGGTCTCGTGCGAGGTGTTCGTGCCGCCTACGGGGTCGTATGGGAGCTGGTTTGGGTTTTCACCCTTTAACGACCTGTTTTCAAGTCTAAGTGTGATTTTTGCAAATTATCATCATACTCTCAAACCTGGAGACCCGGGACTACGCGATCAGTTCCTACAAGTTACATTGGTCCCGTGCGAGGTGTTCGTGCCTCCTACGGGGTTGTTTGGGGACTGGTTTGGGTTTTCACACTTTAACGGGCTATTTTCAAGTCTAAGTGTGTTTTTTGCAAATTATCATAATACTCTCTAACCGGGAGACATGGGACTACGCGGTCAGTTCCTACAAGTTACATTGGTCCCGTGCGAGGTATTCATGCCTCCTACGGGATCGTTTGGGGGCTGGTTTGGGTTTTCACCCTTTAACGGCCTGCTCTCAAGAAAGTGTGATCTTTGCAAATTATCGCCATACTCTCAAACCGGGAGACCCGGGACTACGCAGTCAGTTCCTACAAGTTACATTGGTCCCGTGCGAGGTGTTCGTGCCTCCTACGGGGTCGTTTTGGGGCTGGTTTGGGTTTTCTCCCTTTAACCGCCTGTTTTCAAATCTAAGTGCTATTTTTGCAAATTATCACCATACTCTCAAACCGGGAGACCTGGGACTACGCGGTCAGTTCCTATAAGTTACATTGGTCCCGTGCGAGGTATTCGTGCCTCCTACGGGGTCGTTTGGGGGTTGGTTTGGGTTTTCTCCCTTTAACCGCCTGTGTTTCAAATCTAACTGCTATTTTTGCAAATTATCGTTATACTCTCAAACCGGGAGACCCGGGACCTTGCGGTCTATTCCTACAAGTTACAATGGTCTTGTGCGAGGTGTTCGTGCCTCCTACGGGGTCGTTTGGCGGCTGGTTTGGGTTTTCACCCTTTAACGGCCTGTTTTTGAGTCTAAGTGTGATTTTTGCAAATTATCGTTATACTCTCTAACCGGGAGACCCGGGACTACGTGGTCAGTTCCTACAAGTTACAATGGTCTCGTGCGAGGTGTTCGTGCCTCTTACGGGGTCGTTTGGGGGCTGGTTTGGGTTTTCACCCTTTAACGGCCTGTTTTCAAGTTTAAGTGTGATTTTCGCAAATTATCGTCATACTCTCAAACGGGGAGAACCGGGACTACGCAGTCAGTTCCTAAAAGTTACAATGGTCTCGTGCGAGGTGTTCGTGCCTCGTACGGGATCGTTTGGGGGCTGGTTTGGGTTTTCACCCTTTAACGGCCTGTTTTCAAGTTTAAGTGTGATTTTCGCAAATTATCGTCATACTCTCAAACAGGGAGACCCGGGACTACGCGGTCAGTTCCTACAAGTTACATTGGTCCCGTACGAGGTATTCGTGCCTCCTACGGGGTCGTTTGGGGGCTGGTTTGGGTTTTCACCCTTTAACGGCCTGTTTTCAAGTCTAAGTGTGATTTTTGCAAATTATCGTAATACTCTCTAACCAGGAGACCCGGGACTACGAGGTCAGTTCCTACATGTTACATTGGTCCCGTGCGAGGTGTTCGTGCCTCCTACGGGGTCGTTTGGGGGCTGGTTTGGATTTTCACCCTTTAACGGCCTGTTTTCAAGTCTAAGTGTTATTTTTGCAAATTATCGTCTTACTCTCAAACCGGTAGACCCGGGACTACGCGGTCAGTTCCTACAAGTTACATTGGTCCCGTGTGAGGTGTTCGTGCCTCCTACGGGGTCGTTTGGGGGCTGGTTTGGGTTTTCACCCTTTAACGGCCTGTTTTCAAGTCTAAGTGTGATTTTCGCAAATTATCGTCAAACTCTCAAACCGGGAGACCCGGGACTACGCGGTCAGTTCCTACAAGTTACATTGGTCCTGTGCGAGGTGTTCGTGCCTCCTACGGGGACATTTGGGGGCTGGTTTGTGTTTTCACCCTTTAACGGCCTGTTTTCCAGTCTTAGTGTGATTTTTGAAAATTATCGTTATACTCTCTAACCGGGAGACCCGGGACTACGCGGTCAGTTCCTACAAGTTACATTGGTCCCGTGCGAGGTGTTCCGGCCTCCTACGGGGTCGTTTGGGAGATGGTTTGGGTTTTCACACTTTTAACGGCCTGTTTTCAAGTCTAAGTGTGATTTTTGCAAATTATCGTAATACTCTCTAACCGGCAGACCCGGGACTACGAGGTCAGTTCCTACATGTTACATTGGTCCCGTGCGAGGTGTTCGTGCCTCCTACGGGGTCGTTTGGGGGCTGGTTTGGATTTTCACCCTTTAACGGCCTGTTTTCAAGTCTAAGTGTTATTTTTGCAAATTATCGTCTTACTCTCAAACCGGTAGACCCGGGACTACGCGGTCAGTTCCTACAAGTTACATTGGTCCCGTGTGAGGTGTTCGTGCCTCCTACGGGGTCGTTTGGGGGCTGGTTTGGGTTTTCACCCTTTAACGGCCTGTTTTCAAGTCTAAGTGTGATTTTCGCAAATTATCGTCAAACTCTCAAACCGGGAGACCCGGGACTACGCGGTCAGTTCCTACAAGTTACATTGGTCCTGTGCGAGGTGTTCGTGCCTCCTACGGGGACATTTGGGGGCTGGTTTGTGTTTTCACCCTTTAACGGCCTGTTTTCCAGTCTTAGTGTGATTTTTGAAAATTATCGTTATACTCTCTAACCGGGAGACCCGGGACTACGCGGTCAGTTCCTACAAGTTACATTGGTCCCGTGCGAGGTGTTCCGGCCTCCTACGGGGTCGTTTGGGAGCTGGTTTGGGTTTTCACACTTTTAACGGCCTGTTTTCAAGTCTAAGTGTGATTTTTGCAAATTATCGTAATACTCTCTAACCGGCAGACCCGGGACTACGAGGTCAGTTCCTACATGTTACATTGGTCACGTGCGAGGTGATCGTGCCTCCTACGGGGTCGTTTGGGGGCTGGTTTGGATTTTCACCCTTTAACGGCCTGTTTTCAAGTCTAAGTGTGATTTTTGCAAATTATCGTTATACTCTCTAACCGGGAGACCCGGGACTACGCGGTCAGTTCCTATAAGTTACAATAGTCTCGTTCGAGGTATTCGTGCCTCCTACGGGATCGTTTGGGGGCTGGTTTGGGTTTTCACGCTTTAACGACCTGTTCTCAAGAAAGTGTGATTTTTGCAAATTATCGTCATACTCTCAAACCGGGAGACCCGGGACTACGCGGTCAGTTCCTACAAGTTACATTGGTCCAGTGCGAGTTGTTCGTGCCTCCTACGGGGTCGTTTGGGGGCTGGTTTGGATTTTCTCCCTTTAACCGCCTGTTTTCAAATCTAAGTGCTATTTTTGCAAATTATCGCCATACTCTCAAACTGGGAGACCCGAGGCTACGCGGTGAGTTCCTATAAGTTACATTGGTCCCGTGGGAGGTATTCGTGCCTCCTACGGGGTCGTTTGGGGGTTGGTTTGGGTTTTCTCCCTTTAACCGCCTATTTTCAAATCTAACTGCTATTTTTGTAAATTATCGCCATACTCTCAAACTGGGAGACCCGGGACTACGCGGTCTATTCCTAAAAGTTACAATGGTCTTGTGCGAGTTGTTCGTGCCTCCTACGGGGTCGTTTGGCGGCTGGTTTGGGTTTTCACCCTTTAACGGCCTGTTTTTGAGTCTAAGTGTGATTTTTGCAAATTATCGTTATACTCTCTAACCGGGAGACCCGGGACTACGTGGTCAGTTCCTACAAGTTACAATGGTCTCGTGCGAGGTGTTCGTGCCTCTTACGGGGTCGTTTGGGGGCTGGTTTGGGTTTTCACCCTTTAACGGCCTGTTTTCAAGTTTAAGTGTGATTTTCGCAAATTATCGTCATACTCTCAAACGGGGAGAACCGGGACTACGCAGTCAGTTCCTAAAAGTTACAATGGTCTCGTGCGAGGTGTTCGTGCCTCGTACGGGATCGTTTGGGGGCTGGTTTGGGTTTTCACCCTTTAACGGCCTGTTTTCAAGTTTAAGTGTGATTTTCGCAAATTATCGTCATACTCTCAAACAGGGAGACCCGGGACTACGCGGTCAGTTCCTACAAGTTACATTGGTCCCGTACGAGGTATTCGTGCCTCCTACGGGGTCGTTTGGGGGCTGGTTTGGGTTTTCACCCTTTAACGGCCTGTTTTCAAGTCTAAGTGTGATTTTTGCAAATTATCGTAATACTCTCTAACCAGGAGACCCGGGACTACGAGGTCAGTTCCTACATGTTACATTGGTCCCGTGCGAGGTGTTCGTGCCTCCTACGGGGTCGTTTGGGGGCTGGTTTGGATTTTCACCCTTTAACGGCCTGTTTTCAAGTCTAAGTGTTATTTTTGCAAATTATCGTCTTACTCTCAAACCGGTAGACCCGGGACTACGCGGTCAGTTCCTACAAGTTACATTGGTCCCGTGTGAGGTGTTCGTGCCTCCTACGGGGTCGTTTGGGGGCTGGTTTGGGTTTTCACCCTTTAACGGCCTGTTTTCAAGTCTAAGTGTGATTTTCGCAAATTATCGTCAAACTCTCAAACCGGGAGACCCGGGACTACGCGGTCAGTTCCTACAAGTTACATTGGTCCTGTGCGAGGTGTTCGTGCCTCCTACGGGGACATTTGGGGGCTGGTTTGTGTTTTCACCCTTTAACGGCCTGTTTTCCAGTCTTAGTGTGATTTTTGAAAATTATCGTTATACTCTCTAACCGGGAGACCCGGGACTACGCGGTCAGTTCCTACAAGTTACATTGGTCCCGTGCGAGGTGTTCCGGCCTCCTACGGGGTCGTTTGGGAGATGGTTTGGGTTTTCACACTTTTAACGGCCTGTTTTCAAGTCTAAGTGTGATTTTTGCAAATTATCGTAATACTCTCTAACCGGCAGACCCGGGACTACGAGGTCAGTTCCTACATGTTACATTGGTCCCGTGCGAGGTGTTCGTGCCTCCTACGGGGTCGTTTGGGGGCTGGTTTGGATTTTCACCCTTTAACGGCCTGTTTTCAAGTCTAAGTGTTATTTTTGCAAATTATCGTCTTACTCTCAAACCGGTAGACCCGGGACTACGCGGTCAGTTCCTACAAGTTACATTGGTCCCGTGTGAGGTGTTCGTGCCTCCTACGGGGTCGTTTGGGGGCTGGTTTGGGTTTTCACCCTTTAACGGCCTGTTTTCAAGTCTAAGTGTGATTTTCGCAAATTATCGTCAAACTCTCAAACCGGGAGACCCGGGACTACGCGGTCAGTTCCTACAAGTTACATTGGTCCTGTGCGAGGTGTTCGTGCCTCCTACGGGGACATTTGGGGGCTGGTTTGTGTTTTCACCCTTTAACGGCCTGTTTTCCAGTCTTAGTGTGATTTTTGAAAATTATCGTTATACTCTCTAACCGGGAGACCCGGGACTACGCGGTCAGTTCCTACAAGTTACATTGGTCCCGTGCGAGGTGTTCCGGCCTCCTACGGGGTCGTTTGGGAGCTGGTTTGGGTTTTCACACTTTTAACGGCCTGTTTTCAAGTCTAAGTGTGATTTTTGCAAATTATCGTAATACTCTCTAACCGGCAGACCCGGGACTACGAGGTCAGTTCCTACATGTTACATTGGTCACGTGCGAGGTGATCGTGCCTCCTACGGGGTCGTTTGGGGGCTGGTTTGGATTTTCACCCTTTAACGGCCTGTTTTCAAGTCTAAGTGTGATTTTTGCAAATTATCGTTATACTCTCTAACCGGGAGACCCGGGACTACGCGGTCAGTTCCTATAAGTTACAATAGTCTCGTTCGAGGTATTCGTGCCTCCTACGGGATCGTTTGGGGGCTGGTTTGGGTTTTCACGCTTTAACGACCTGTTCTCAAGAAAGTGTGATTTTTGCAAATTATCGTCATACTCTCAAACCGGGAGACCCGGGACTACGCGGTCAGTTCCTACAAGTTACATTGGTCCAGTGCGAGTTGTTCGTGCCTCCTACGGGGTCGTTTGGGGGCTGGTTTGGATTTTCTCCCTTTAACCGCCTGTTTTCAAATCTAAGTGCTATTTTTGCAAATTATCGCCATACTCTCAAACTGGGAGACCCGAGGCTACGCGGTGAGTTCCTATAAGTTACATTGGTCCCGTGGGAGGTATTCGTGCCTCCTACGGGGTCGTTTGGGGGTTGGTTTGGGTTTTCTCCCTTTAACCGCCTATTTTCAAATCTAACTGCTATTTTTGTAAATTATCGCCATACTCTCAAACTGGGAGACCCGGGACTACGCGGTCTATTCCTAAAAGTTACAATGGTCTTGTGCGAGTTGTTCGTGCCTCCTACGGGGTCGTTTGGCGGCTGGTTTGGGTTTTCACCCTTTAACGGCCTGTTTTTGAGTCTAAGTGTGATTTTTGCAAATTATCGTTATACTCTCTAACCGGGAGACCCGGGACTACGCGGTCAGTTTCTACAAGTTACAATGGTCTCGTGCGCGGTGTTCGTGCGTCTTACGGGGTCGTTTGGGGGTTGGTTTAGGTTTTCACCCTTTAACGGCCTGTTTTCAAGTTTAAGTGTGATTTTCGCAAATTATCGTCATACTCTCAAACGGGGAGACCCGGGACTACGTAGTCAGCTCCTACAAGTTACAATGGTCTCGTGCGAGGTGTTCGTGCCTCTTACGGGGTCGTTTGGGGGTTGGTTTGGGTTTTCACCCTTTAACGGCCTGTTTTCAAGTTTAAGTGTGATTTTTGCAAATTATCGTCATACTCTCAAACGGGGAGACCCGGGACTACGCGGTCAGTACTACAAGTTACATTGGTCCCGTGCGAGGTGTTCGTGCTCCTACGGGGTCGTTTGGGGGCTGGTTTGGGTTTTCACCCTTTAACGGCCTGTTTTCAAGTCTAAGTGTTATTTTTGCAAATTATCGTAATACTCTCTAACCGGGAGACCCGGGACTACGAGGTCAGTTCCTACATGTTACATTGGTCCCGTGCGAGGTGTTCATGCCTCCTACGGGGTCGTTTGGGGGCGGGTTTGGATTTTCACCCTTTAGCGGCTTATTTTCAAGTCTAAGTGTTATTTTAGCAAATTATCGTCTTACTCTCAAACCGGTAGACCCGGGACTACGCGGTCTGTTCCTACAAGTTACATTGGTCCCGTGTGAGGTGTTCGTGCCTCCTACGGGGTCGTTTGGGGGCTGGTTTGGGTTTTCACCCTTTAACGGCCTGTTTTCAAGTCTAAGTGTGATTTTCGCAAATTATCGTCATACTCTCAAATCGGGAGACCCGGGACTACGCGGTCAGTTCCTACAAGTTACATTGGTCCCGTCCGAGGTGTTCGTGCCTCCTACGCAGACATTTGGGGGCTGGTTTGGGTTTTCACCCTTTAACGGCCTGTTTTCAAGTCTCAGTGTGATTTTTGAAAATTATCGTTATACTCTCTAACCGGGAGACCCGGGACTACACGGTCAGTTCCTACAAGTTACATTGGTAGCGTGCGAGGTGTTCCGGCCTCCTACGGGGTCGTTTGGGGGCTGGTTTGGGTTTTCACACTTTAGCGGCCTGTTTTCAAGTCTAAGTGTGATTTATCCAAATTATCGTAATACTCTCTAACCGGGAGACCCGGGACTACGAGATCAGTTCCTACATGTTACATTCGTCCCGTGCGAGGTGTTCGTGCCTCCTACGGGGTCGTTTGGGGGCTGGTTTGGATTTTCACCCTTTAACGGCCTGTTTTCAAGTCTAAGTGTGATTTTTGCAAATTATCGTTATACTCTCTAACCGGGAGACCCGGGACTACGCGGTCAGTTCCTACAAGTTACAATAGTCTCGTTCGAGGTATTCGTGCCTCCTACGGTATCGTTTGGGGGCTGGTTTGGGTTTTCACCCTTTAACGGCCTGTTCTCAAGAAAGTGTGATTTTTGCAAATTATCGTCATACTCTCAAACCGGGAGACCCGGGACTACGCGATCAGTTCCTACAAGTTACATTGGTCCAGTGCGAGGTGTTCGTGCCTCCTACGGGGTCGTTTGGGGGCTGGTTTGGGTTTTCTCCCTTTAACCGCCTGTTTTCAAATCTAAGTGCTGTTTTTGCAAATTATCGCCATACTCTCAAACCGGGAGACCCGGGACTACGCGGTCAGTTCCTACAAGTTACAATGGTCTCGTGCGAGGTGTTCGTGCCTCCTACGGAGTCGTTTGGGGGCTGGTTTGGGTTTTCACCCTTCAACGGCCTCTTTTAGAGTCTAAGTTTGATTTTTGAAAATTATCGTTATACTCTCTAACTGGGAGACCCGGGACTACGCGGTCAGTTCCTACAAGTTACAATGGTCTCGTGCGAGGTGTTCGTGCCTCCTACGGGGTCGTTTGGGAGCTGGTTTGGGAAATCACCCTTTAACGGCCTGTTTTCAAGTCTAAGTGTGATTTTTGCAAATTATCGTTATACTCTCTAACCGGGAGACCCGGGACTACGCGGTCAGTTCCTACAAGTTACAATAGTCTCGTTCGAGGTATTCGTGCCTCCTACGGTATCGTTTGGGGGCTGGTTTGGGTTTTCACCCTTTAACGGCCTGTTCTCAAGAAAGTGTGATTTTTGCAAATTATCGCCATACTCTCAAATCGGGAGACACGAGACTACGCGGTCAGTTCATATAAGTTACATTGGTCCCGTGCGAGGTATTCGTGCCTCCTACGGTATCGTATGGGGGTTGGTTTGGGTTTTCTCCATTTAACGGCCTGTTTTCAAATCTAAGTGCTATTTTTGCAAATTATCGCCATACTCTCAAACCGGGAGACCCGGGACTACGCGGTCAGTTCCTACAAGTTACAATAGTCTCGTTCGAGGTATTCGTGACTCCTACGGTATCGTTTGGGGGCTGGTTTGGGTTTTCACCCTTTAACGGCCTGTTCTCAAGAAAGTGTGATTTTTGCAAATTATCGCCATACTCTCAAATCGGGAGACCCGAGACTACGCGGTCAGTTCATATAAGTTACATTGGTCCCGTGCGAGGTATTCGTGCCTCCTACGGGGTCGTATGGGGGTTGGTTTGGGTTTTCTCCCTTTAACCGCCTATTTTCAAATCTAAGTGCTATTTTTGCAAATTATCGCCATACTCTCAAACCGGGAGACCCGGGACTACGCGGTCAGTTCCTACAAGTTACAATGGTCTCGTGCGAGGTGTTCGTGCCTCCTACGGGGTCGTTTGGGGGCTGGTTTGGGTTTTCACCCTTCAACGGCCTCTTTTAGAGTCTAAGTTTGATTTTTGAAAATTATCGTTATACTCTCTAACTGGGAGACCCGGGACTACGCGGTCAGTTCCTACAAGTTACAATGGTCTCGTGCGAGGTGTTCGTGCCTCCTACGGGGTGGTTTGGGAGCTGGTTTGGGAAATCACCCTTTAACGGCCTGTTTTCAAGTCTAAGTGTGATTTTTTCAAATTATCATCATACTCTCAAACCGGGAGAACCGGAACTACGCGATCAGTTCCTACAAGTTACATTGGTCCCGTGCGAGGTGTTCGTGCCTCCTACGGGGTCGTTTTGGGGCTGGTTTGGGTTTTCACCCTTTAACGACCTGTTTTCAAGTTTAAGTGTGATTTTCGCAAATTATCGTCATACTCTCAAACGGGGAGACCCGGGACTACGCGGTCAGTTCCTACAAGTTACATTGGTCCCGTGCGAGGTGTCCGTGCCTCCTACGGGGACGTTTGGGGGCTGGTTTGGGTTTTCATCCTTTAACGGCCTGTTTTCAAGTCTAAGTGTGAGTTTTGCAAATTATCGTTATACTCTCTAACCGGGAGACCCGGGACTACGTGGTCAGTTCCTAGAAGTTACAATAGTCCCGTGCGAGGTATTCTTGCCTCCTACGGGATCGTTTGAGGGCTGGTTTCGGTTTTCACCCTTTAACGACCTGTTTTCAAGTTTAAGTGTGATTTTTGCAAATTATCGTCATACTCTCAAACGGGGAGACCCGGGACTACGCGGTCAGTTCCTAC
This sequence comes from Sambucus nigra, assembly GCA_949130495.1. Classification (NCBI taxonomy): domain Eukaryota; kingdom Viridiplantae; phylum Streptophyta; class Magnoliopsida; order Dipsacales; family Adoxaceae; genus Sambucus; species Sambucus nigra. The sequence continues at coordinate 147,090,794 of OX422207.1, forward strand.
AAGTTACATTGGTCCCGTGCAAGGTGTTCCGGCCTCCTACGGGGTCGTTTGGGGGCTGGTTTGGGTTTTCACACTTTAACGGCCTGTTTTCAAGTCTAAGTGTGATTTTTGAAAATTATCGTAATACTCTCTAATCGGGAGACCCGGGACTACGAGGTCAGTTCCTACATGTTACATTGGTCCCGTGTGAGGTGTTCGTGCCTCCTACGGGGTCGTTTGGGGGCTGGTTTGGATTTTCACCCTTTAACGGCCTGTTTTCAAGTCTAAGTGTGATTTTTGCAAATTATCGTTATACTCTCTAACCGGGAGACCCGGGACTACGCGGTCAGTTCTTACAAGTTACAATAGTCTCGTTCGAGGTATTCGTGCCTCCTACGGGATCGTTTGGGGGTTGGTTTGGGTTTTCACCCTTTAATGGCCTGTTCTCAAGAAATTGTGATTTTTGCAAATTATCGTCATACTCTCAAACCGGGAGACCCGGGACTACGCGGTCAGTTCCTACAAGTTACATTGGTCCAGTGCGAGGTGTTCGTGCCTCCTACGGGGTCGTTTGGGGGCTGGTTTGGGTTTTCTCCCTTTAACCGCCTGTTTTCAAATCTAAGTGCTGTTTTTGCAAATTATCGCCATACTCTCAAACCGGGAGACCCGAGACTACGCGGTCAGTTCATATAAGTTACATTGGTCCCGTGCGAGGTATTCGTGCCTCCTACGGGGTCGTATGGGGGTTGGTTTGGGTTTTCTCCCTTTAACCGCCTGTTTTCAAATCTAACTGCTATTTTTGCAAATTATCGCCATACTCTCAAACCGGGAGACCCGGGACTACGCGGTCTATTCCTACAAGTTACAATGGTCTTGTGCGAGGTGTTCGTGCCTCCTACGCGGTCGTTTGGCGGCTGGTTTGGGTTTTCACCCTTTAACGGCCTGTTTTTGAGTCTAAGTGTGATTTTTGCAAATTATCGTTATACTCTCTAACCGGGAGACCCGGGACTACGCGGTCAGTTCCTACAAGTTACAATGGTCTCGTGCGAGGTGTTCGTGCCTCTTACGGGGTCGTTTGGGTGCTGGTTTGGGTTTTCACCCTTTAACGGCCTGTTTTCAAGTTTAAGTGTGATTTTCGCAAATTATCGTCATACTCTCAAACGGGGAGACCCGGGACTACGCAGTCAGCTCCTACAGGTTACAATGGTCTCGTGCGAGGTGTTCGTGCCTCTTACGGGGTCGTTTGGGGGTTGGTCTGGGTTTTCACCCTTTAACGGCCTGTTTTCAAGTTTAAGTGTGATTTTCGCAAATTATCGTCATACTCTCAAACGGGGAGACCCGGGACTACGCGGTCAGTTCCTACAAGTTACATTGGTCCCGTGCGAGGTGTTCGTGCCTCCTACGGGGTCGTTTAGGGGCTGGTTTGGGTTTTCACACTTTAACGGCCTGTTTTCAAGTCTAAGTGTTATTTTTGCAAATTATCGTAATACTCTCTAACCGGGAGACCCGGGACTACGAGGTCAGTTCCTACATGTTACATTGGTCCCGTGCGAGGTGTTCGTGCCTCCTACGGGGTCGTTTGGGGGCGGGTTTGGATTTTCACCCTTTAGCGGCTTGTTTTCAAGTCTAAGTGTTATTTTAGCAAATTATCGTCTTACTCTCAAACCGGTAGACCCGGGACTACGCGGTCAGTTCCTACAAGTTACATTGCTCCCGTGTGAGGTGTTCGTGCCTCCTACGGGGTCGTTTGGGGGCTGGTTTGGGTTTTCACCCTTTAACGGTCTGTTTTCAAGTCTAAGTGTGATTTTCGCAAATTATCGTCATACTCTCAAACCGGGAGACCCGGGACTACGCGGTCAGTTCCTACAAGTTACATTGGTCCCGTCCGAGGTGTTCGTGCCTCCTACGGGGACATTTGGGGGCTGGTTTGGGTTTTCACCCTTTAACGGCCTGTTTTCAAGTCTCAGTGTGATTTTTGAAAATTATCGTTATACTCTCTAACCGGGAGACCCGAGACTACACGGTCAGTTCCTACAAGTTACATTGGTCCCGTGTGAGGTGTTCCGGCCTCCTACGGGGTCATTTGGGGGCTGGTTTGGGTTTTCACACTTTAACGGCCTATTTTCAAGTCTAAGTGTGATTTTTCAAAATTATCGTAATACTCTCTAACCGGGAGACCCGGGACTACGAGATCAGTTCCTACATGTTACATTCGTCCCGTGCGAGGTGTTCGTGCCTCCTACGGGGTCGTTTGGGGGCTGGTTTGGATTTTCACCCTTTAACGGCCTGTTTTCAAGTCTAAGTGTGATTTTTGCAAATTATCGTTATACTCTCTAACCGGGAGACCCGGGACTACGCGGTCAGTTCCTACAAGTTACAATAGTCTCGTTCGAGGTATTCGTGCCTCCTACGGTATCGTTTGGGGGCTGGTTTGGGTTTTCACCCTTTAACGGCCTGTTCTCAAGAAAGTGTGATTTTTGCAAATTATCGTCATACTCTCAAGCCGGGAGACCCGGGACTACGCGGTCAGTTCCTACAAGTTACATTGGTCCAGTGCGAGGTGTTCGTGCCTCCTACGGGGTCGTTTGGGGGCTGGTTTGGGTTTTCTCCCTTTAACCGCCTATTTTCAAATCTAAGTGCTATTTTTGCAAATTATCGCCATACTCTCAAACCGGGAGACCCGGGACTACGCGGTCAGTTCCTACAAGTTACAATGGTCTCGTGCGAGGTGTTCGTGCCTCCTACGGGGTCGTTTGGGGGCTGGTTTGGGTTTTCACCATTTAACGGCCTCTTTTCGAGTCTAAGTTTGATTTTTGAAAATTATCATCATACTCTCAAACCGGGAGAACCGGAACTACGCGATCAGTTCCTACAAGTTACATTGGTCCCGTGCGAGGTGTTCGTGCCTCCTACGGGGTCGTTTTAGGGCTGGTTTGGGTTTTCACCCTTTAACGACCTGTTTTCAAGTTTAAGTGTGATTTTCGCAAAGTATCGTCATACTCTCAAACGGGGAGACCCGGGACTACGCGGTCAGTTCCTACAAGTTACATTGGTCCCGTGCGAGGTGTCCGTGCCTCCTACGGGGACGTTTGGGGGCTGGTTTGGGTTTTCATCCTTTAACGGCCTGTTTTCAAGTCTAAGTGTGAGTTTTGCAAATTATCGTTATACTCTCTAACCGGGAGACCCGGGACTACGTGGTCAGTTCCTAGAAGTTACAATAGTCCCGTGCGAGGTATTCTTGCCTCCTACGGGATCGTTTGGGGGCTGGTTTGGGTTTTCACCCTTTAACGACCTGTTTTCAAGTTTAAGTGTGATTTTTGCAAATTATCGTCATACTCTCAAACGGGGAGACCCGGGACTACGCGGTCAGTTCCTACAAGTTACATTGGTCCCGTGCAAGGTGTTCCGGCCTCCTACGGGGTCGTTTGGGGGCTGGTTTGGGTTTTCACACTTTAACGGCCTGTTTTCAAGTCTAAGTGTGATTTTTGCAAATTATCGTAATACTCTCTAATCGGGAGACCCGGGACTACGAGGTCAGTTCCTACATGTTACAATGGTCCCGTGTGAGGTGTTCGTGCCTCCTACGGGGTCGTTTGGTGGCTGGTTTGGATTTTCACCCTTTAACGGCCTGTTTTCAAGTCTAAGTGTGATTTTTGCAAATTATCGTTATACTCTCAAACCGGGAGACCCGGGATTACGCGGTCAGTTCCTACAAGTTACAATAGTCTCGTTCGAGGTATTCGTGCCTCCTACGGGATCGTTTGGGGGTTGGTTTGGGTTTTCACCCTTTAATGGCCTGTTCTCAAGAAATTGTGATTTTTGCAAATTATCGTCATACTCTCAAACCGGGAGACCCGGGACTACGCGGTCAGTTCCTACAAGTTACATTGGTCCAGTGCGAGGTGTTCGTGCCTCCTACGGGGTCGTTTGGGGGCTGGTTTGGGTTTTCTCCCTTTAACCGCCTGTTTTCAAATCTAAGTGCTGTTTTTGCAAATTATCGCCATACTCTCAAACCGGGAGACCCGAGACTACGCGGTCAGTTCATATAAGTTACATTGGTCCCGTGCGAGGTATTCGTGCCTCCTACGGGGTCGTATGGGGGTTGGTTTGGGTTTTCTCCCTTTAACCGCCTGTTTTCAAATCTAACTGCTATTTTTGCAAATTATCGCCATACTCTCAAACCGGGAGACCCGGGACTACGCGGTCTATTCCTACAAGTTACAATGGTCTTGTGCGAGGTGTTCGTGCCTCCTACGGGGTCGTTTGGCGGCTGGTTTGGGTTTTCACCCTTTAACGGCCTGTTTTTGAGTCTAAGTGTGATTTTTGCAAATTATCGTTATACTCTCTAACCGGGAGACCCGGGACTACGCGATCAGTTCCTACAAGTTACAATGGTCTCGTGCGAGGTGTTCGTGCCTCTTACGGGGTCGTTTGGGTGCTGGTTTGGGTTTTCACCCTTTAACGGCCTGTTTTCAAGTTTAAGTGTGATTTTCACAAATTATCGTCATACTCTCAAACGGGGAGACCCGGGACTACGCAGTCAGTTCCTACAAGTTACAATGGTCTCGTGCGAGGTGTTCGTGCCTCTTACGGGGTCGTTTGGGGGTTGGTTTGGGTTTTCACCCCTTAACGGCCTGTTTTCAAGTTTAAGTGTGATTTTCGCAAATTTTCGTCATACTCTCAAACGGGGAGACCCGGGACTACGCGGTCAGTTCCTACAAGTTACATTGGTCCCGTGCGAGGTGTTCGTGCCTCCTACGGGGTCGTTTGGGGGCTGGTTTGGGTTTTCACCCTTTAACGGCCTGTTTTCAAGTCTAAGTGTGATTTTTGCAAATTATCGTAATACTCTCTAACCGGGAGACCCGGGACTACGAGGTCAGTTCCTACATGTTACATTGGTCCCGTGCGAGGTGTTCGTGCCTCCTACGGGGTCATTTGGGGGCTGGTTTGGATTTTCACCCTTTAGCGGCTTGTTTTCAAGTCTAAGTGTTATTTTAGCAAATTATCGTCTTACTCTCAAACCGGTAGACCCGGGACTACGCGGTCAGTTCCTACAAATTACATTGGTCCCGTGTGAGGTGTTCGTGCCTCCTACGGGGTCGTTTGGGGGCTAGTTTGGGTTTTCACCCTTTAACGGCCTGTTTTCAAGTCTAAGTGTGATTTTCGCAAATTATCGTCATACTCTCAAACGGGGAGACCCGGGACTACGCGGTCAGTTCCTACAAGTTACATTGGTCCCGTCCGAGGTATTCGTGCCTCCTACGGGGACATTTGGGGGCTGGTTTGGGTTTTCACCCTTTAACGGCCTGTTTTCAAGTCTCAGTGTGATTTTTGAAAATTATCGTTATACTCTCTAACCGGGAGACCCGGGACTACGCGGTCAGTTCCTACAAGTTACATTGGTCCCGTGCGAGGTGTATGGCCTCCTACGGGGTCGTTTGGGGGCTGGTTTGGGTTTTCACACTTTAACGGCCTGTTTTCAAGTCTAAGTGTGATTTTTGCAAATTATCGTAATACTCTCTAACCGGGAGACCCGGGACTACGAGGTCAGTTCCTACATGTTACATTGGTCCCGTGTGAGGTGTTCGTGCCTCCTACGGGGTCGTTTGGGGGCTGGTTTGGATTTTCACCCTTTAACGGCCTGTTTTCAAGTCTAAGTGTGATTTTTGCAAATTATCGTTATACTCTCTAACCGGGAGACCCGGGACTACGCGGTCAGTTCCTACAAGTTACAATAGTCTCGTTCGAGGTATTCGTGCCTCCTACGGTATCGTTTGGGGGCTGGTTTGGATTTTTACCCTTTAACGGCCTGTTCTCAAGAAAGTGTGATTTTTGCAAATTATCGTCATACTCTCAAACCGGGAGACCCGGGACTACGCGGTCAGTTCCTACAAGTTACATTGGTCCAGTGCGAGGTGTTCGTGCCTCCTACGGGGTCGTTTGGGGGCTGGTTTGGGTTTTCTTCCTTTAACCGCCTATTTTCAAATCTAAGTGCTATTTTTGCAAATTATTGCCATACTCTCAAACCGGGAGACCCGGGACTACGCGGTCAGTTCCTACAAGTTACAATGGTCTCGTGCGAGGAGTTCGTGCCTCCTACGGGGTCGTTTGGGGGCTGGTTTGGGTTTTCACCCTTTAACGGCCTCTTTTCGAGTCTAAGTTTGATTTTTGAAAATTATCGTTATACTCTCTAACCGGGAGACCCGGGACTACGCGGTCAGTTCCTACAAGTTACAATGGTCTCGTGCGAGGTGTTCGTGCCTCCTACGGGGTCGTTTGGGAGCTGGTTTGGGTTTTCACCATTTAACGGCCTCTTTTCGAGTCTAAGTTTGATTTTTGAAAATTATCATCATACTCTCAAACCGGGAGAACCGGAACTACGCGATCAGTTCCTACAAGTTACATTGGTCCCGTGTGAGGTGTTCGTGCCTCCTACGGGGTCGTTTTGGGGCTGGTTTGGGTTTTCACCCTTTAACGACCTGTTTTCAAGTTTAAGTGTGATTTTCGCAATTTATCGCCATACTCTCAAACGGGGAGACCCGGGACTACGCGGTCAGTTCCTACAAGTTACATTGGTCCCGTGCGAGGTGTCCATGCCTCCTACGGGGACGTTTGGGGGCTGGTTTGGGTTTTCATCCTTTAACGGCCTGTTTTCAAGTCTAAGTGTGAGTTTTGAAAATTATCGTTATACTCTCTAACCGGGAGACTCGGGACTACGTGGTCAGTTCCTACAAGTTACAATAGTCCCGTGCGAGGTATTCTTGCCTCCTACGGGATCGTTTGGGGGCTGGTTTGGGTTTTCACCCTTTAACGACCTGTTTTCAAGTTTAAGTGTGATTTTTGCAAATTATCGTCATACTCTCAAACGGGGAGACCCGGGACTACGCGGTCAGTTCCTACAAGTTACATTGGTCCCGTGCAAGGTGTTCCGGCCTCCTACGGGGTCGTTTGGGGGCTGGTTTGGGTTTTCACACTTTAACGGCCTGTTTTCAAGTCTAAGTGTGATTTTTGCAAATTATCGTAATACTCTCTAATCGGGAGACCCGGGACTACGAGGTCAGTTCCTACATGTTACATTGGTCCCGTACGAGGTGTTCGTGCCTCCTACGGGGTCGTTTGGTGGCTGGTTTGGATTTTCACCCTTTAACGGCCTGTTTTCAAGTCTAAGTGTGATTTTTGCAAATTATCGTTATACTCTCTAACCGGGAGACCCGGGACTACGCGGTCAGTTCCTACAAGTTACAATAGTCTCGTTCGAGGTATTCGTGCCTCCTACGGGATCTTTTGGGGGCTGGTTTGGGTTTTCACCCTTTAACGGTCTGTTCTCAAGAAAGTGTGATTTTTGCAAATTATCGTCATACTCTCAAACCGGGAGACCCGGGACTACGCGGTCAGTTCCTACAAGTTACATTGGTCCAGTGCGAGGTGTTCGTGCCTCCTACGGGGTCGTTTGGGGGCTGGTTTGGGTTTTCTCCCTTTAACCGCCTGTTTTCAAATCTAAGTGTTTTTTTTTGCAAATTATCGCCATACTCTCAAATCGGGAGACCCGAGACTACGCGGTCAGTTCATATAAGTTACATTGGTCCCGTGCGAGGTATTCGTGCCTCCTACGGGGTCGTATGGAGGTTGGTTTGGGTTTTCTCCCTTTAACCGCCTGTTTTCAAATCTAACTGCTATTTTTGCAAATTATCGCCATACTCTCAAACCGGGAGACCCAGGACTACGCGGTCTATTCCTACAAGTTACAATGGTCTTGTGCGAGGTGTTCGTGCCTCCTACGGGGTCGTTTGGCGGCTGGTTTGGGTTTTCACCCTTTAACGGCCTGTTTTTGAGTCTAAGTGTGACTTTTGCAAATTATCGTTATACTCTCCAACCGGGAGACCCGGGACTACGCGGTCAGTTCCTACAAGTTACAATGGTCTCGTTCGAGGTGTTCGTGCCTCTTACGGGGTCGTTTGGGGGCTGGTTTGGGTTTTCACCCTTTAACGGCCTGTTTTCAAGTTTAAGTGTGATTTTCGCAAATTATCGTCATACTCTCAAACGGGGAGACCCGGGACTACGCAGTCAGTTCCTACAAGTTACAATGGTCTCGTGCGAGGTGTTCGTGCCTCTTACGGGGTCGTTTAGGGGTTGGTTTGGGTTTTCACCCCTTAACGGCCTGTTTTCAAGTTTAAGTGTGATTTTCGCAAATTATCGTCATACTCTCAAACGGGGAGACCCGGGACTACGCGGTCAGTTCCTACAAGTTACATTGGTTCCGTGCGAGGTGTTCGTGCCTCCTACGGGGTCGTTTGGGGGCTGGTTTGGGTTTTCACCCTTTAACGGCCTGTTTTCAAGTCTAAGTGTGATTTTTGCAAATTATCGTAATACTCTCTAACCGGGAGACCCGGGACTACGCAGTCAGTTCCTACATGTTACATTGGTCCCGTGCGAGGTGTTCGTGCCTCCTACGGGGTCATTTGGGGGCTGGTTTGGATTTTCACCCTTTAGCGGCTTGTTTTCAAGTTTAAGTGTAATTTTAGCAAATTATCGTCTTACTCTCAAACCGGTAGACCCGAGACTACGCGGTCAGTTCCTACAAGTTACATTGGTCCCGTGTGAGGTGTTCGTGCCTCCTACAGGGTCGTTTGGAGGCTGGTTTGGGTTTTCACCCTTTAACGGCCTGTTTTCAAGTCTAAGTGTGATTTTCGCAAATTATCGTCAAACTCTCAAACCGGGAGACCCGGGACTACGCGGTCAGTTCCTACAAGTTACATTGCTCCCGTCCGAGGTGTTCGTGCCTCCTACGGGGACATTTGGGGGCTGGCTTGGGTTTTCACCCTTTAACGGCCTGTTTTCAAGTCTCAGTGTGATTTTTGAAAATTATCGTTATACTCTCTAACCGGGAGACCCGGGACTACGCGGTCAGTTCCTACAAGTTACATTGGTCCCGTGCGAGGTGTTCCGGCCTCCTACGGGGTCGTTTGGGGGCTGGTTTGGGTTTTCACACTTTAACGGCCTGTTTTCAAGTCTAAGTGTGATTTTTGCAAATAATCGTAATACTCTCTAACCGGGAGACCCGGGACTACGAGGTCAGTTCCTACATGTTACATTGGTCCCGTGCGAGGTGTTCGTGCCTCCTACGGGGTCGTTTGGGGGCTGGTTTTGATTTTCACCCTTTAACTGCCTGTTTTCAAGTCTAAGTGTGATTTTTGCAAATTATCATTATACTCTCTAACCGGGAGACCCGGGACTACGCGGTCAGTTCCTACATGTTACAATAGTCTCGTTCGAGGTATTCGTGCCTCCTACGGGATCGTTTGGGGGCTGGTTTGGGTTTTCACGCTTTAACGGCCTGTTCTCAAGAAAGTGTGATTTTTGCAAATTATCGTCATACTCTCAAACCGGGAGACCCGGGACTACGCGGTCAGTTCCTACAAGTTACATTGGTCCAGTGCGAGGTGTTCGTGCCTCCTGCGGGGTCGTTTGGGGGCTGGTTTGGGTTTTATCCCTTTAACCGCCTGTTTTCAAATCTAAGTGGTATTTTTGCAAACTATCACCATACTCTCAAACCGGGAGACCCGGGATTACGCAGTCAGTTCCTACAAGTTACATTGGTCCCGTGCGAGGTATTCGTGCCTCCTTCGGGGTCATTTGGGGCTGGTTTCGGTTTTCTCCCTTTAACCGCCTATTTTCAAATCTAAGTGCTATTTTTGCAAATTATCGCCATACTCTCAAACTGGGGGACCCGGGACTACGCGGTCAGTTCCTACAAGTTACAATGGTCTCGTGCGAGGTGTTCGTGCCTCCTACGGGGTCGTTTGGGGGCTGGTTTGGGTTTTCACCCTTTAACGGCCTCTTTTCGAGTCTAAGTGTGATTTTTGCAAATTATCGTTATACTCTCTAATCGGGAGACCCGGGACTACGCGATCAGTTCCTACAAGTTACAATGGTCTCGTGCGAGGTGTTCGTGCCTCCTACGGGGTCGTTTGGGAGCTGGTTTGGGTTTTCACCCTTTAACGGCCTGTTTTCAAGTCTAAGTGTGATTTTTTCAAATTATTGTGATACTCTCAAACCGGGAGACCCGGGACTACGCGATCAATTCCGACAAGTTACATTGGTCCCGTGCGAGCTGTTCGTGCCTCCTACGGGGTCGTTTTGGGGTTGGTTTGGGTTTTCACCCTTTAACGACCTGTTTTCATGTTTAAGCGTGATTTTCGCAAATTATCGTCATACTCTCAAACGGGGACACCCGGGACTACGCGGTCAGTTCCTACAAGTTACATTGGTCCCGTGCGAGGTGTTCGTGCCTCCTACGGGGACGTTTGGGGGCTGGTTTGGGTTTTCACCCTTTAACGGCCTGTTTTCAAGTCTAAGTGTGAGTTTTGCAAATCATCGTTATACTCTCTAACCGGGAGACCCGGGACTACGTGGTCAGTTCCTACAAGTTACAATAGTCCCGTGCGAGGTATTCTTGCCTCCTACGGGATCGTTTGGGTGCTGGTTTGGGTTTTCACCCTTTAACGACCTGTTTTCAAGTTTAAGTGTGATTTTTGCAAATTATCGTCATACTCTCAAACGGGGAGACCCGGGACTACGCGGTCAGTTCCTACAAGTTACATTGGTCCCGTGCGAGGTGTTCGTGCCTCCTACGGGGTTGTTTGGGGACTGGTTTGTGTTTTCACACTTTAACGGGCTGTTTTCTAGTCTAAGTGTGATTTTTCCAAATTATCGTTATACTCTCTAACCGGGAGACCCGGGACTATGCGGTTAGTTCCTACATGTTACATTGGTCCCGTGCGAGGTGTTCGTGCCTCCTACGGGGTCGTTTGGGGGCTGGTTTGGATTTTCACCCTTTAACGGCCTGTTTTCAAGTCTAAGTGTGATTTTTGCAAATTATCGTTATACTCTCTAACCGGGAGACCCGAGACTATGCGGTCAGTTCCTAAAAGTTACAATAGTCCCGTGCGAGGTATTCGTGCCTCCTACGGGATCGTTTGGGGTCTGGTTTAGGTTTTCACCATTTAACGGCCTGCTCTCAAGAAAGTGTGATTTTTGCAAATTATCGTCATACTCTCAAATCGGGATACCCGGGACTACGCAGTCAGTTCGTACAAGTTACATTGGTCCCGTGCGAGGTGTTCGTGCCTCCTACGGGGTCGTTTGGGGGCTGGTTTGGGTTTTCTCCCTTTAACCGCCTGTTTTCAAATCTAAGTGCTATTTTTGCAAATTATCGCCATACTCTCAAACCGGGAGACCCGGGACTACGCGGTCAGTTCCTATAAGTTACATTGGTCCCGTGCGAGGTATTCGTGCCTCTTACGGGGTCGTTTGGAGGTTGGTTTGGGTTTTCTCCCTTTAACCGCCTGTTTTCAAATCTAAGTGCTATTTTTGCAAATTATCGCCATACTCTCAAATCGGGAGACCCGGGACTACGCGGTCTATTCCTACAAGTTACAATCATCTTGTGCGAGGTGTTCGTGCCTCCTACGGGGTCGTTTGGGGGCTGGTTTGGGTTTTCACCCTTTAACGGCCTGTTTTTTAGTCTAAGTGTGATTTTTGCAAATTATCGTCATACTCTCAAACCGGGAGACCCGAGACTACGCGATCAGTTCCTACAAGTTACATTGATCCCGTACGAGGTGTTCGTGCCTCCTGCGGGGTCGTTTGGGAGATGGTTTGGGTTTTCTCCCTTCAACCGCCTGTTTTCAAATCTAAGTGCTATTTTTGCAAATTATCGCCATACTCTCAAACCGGGAGACCCGGGACTACGCGGTCAGTTCCTACAAGTTACATTGGTCCCGTGCGAGGTGTCCGTGCCTCCTACGGGGTCGTTTGGGGGCTGGTTTGGGTTTTCTCCCTTTAACCGCCTGTTTTCAAATCTAAGTGCTATTTTTGCAAATTATTGCCACACTCTTAAACCGGGTGACCCGGGACTATGCGGTCTGTTCCTACAAGTTACATTGGTCCCGTGCGAGGTGTTCGTGCCTCCTACGGGGTCATTTGGGTGCTGGTTTGGGTTTTCACCCATTAACGGCCTGTTTTCAAGTCTAAGTGTGATTTTTGCAAATTATCGTTATACTCTCTAACCGGGAGACCCGGGACTACGCGGTCAGTTCCTACAAGTTATAATAGTCTCGTTCGAGGTATTCGTGCCTCCTACGGGATCGTTTGGGGGCTGGTTTGGGTTTTCACCCTTTAACGGCCTGTTCTCAAAAAAGTGTGATTTTTGCAAATTATCGTCATACTCTCAAACCGGGAGACCCGGGACTACGCGGTCAGTTCCTACAAGTTACATTGGTCCAGTGCGAGGTGTTGGTGCCTCCTACGGGGTCGTTTGGGGGCTGGTTTGGGTTTTCTCCCTTTAACCGCCTGTTTTCAAATCTAAGTGGTATTTTTGCAAATTATCACCATACTCTCAAACCGGGAGACCCGGGACTACGCGGTCAGTTCCTTCAAGTTACATTGGTCCCGTGCGTGGTATTCGTGCCTCCTTCGGAGTCGTTTGGGGCTGGTTTCGGTGTTCTCCATTTAACCGCCTATTTTCAAATCTAAGTGCTATTTTTGAAAATTATCGCCATACTCTCAAACCGGGAGACTCGGGACTACGCGGTCAGTTCCTACAAGTTAGAATGGTCTCGTGCGAGGTGTTCGTGCCTCCTACGGGGTCGTTTGGGGGCTGGTTTGGGTTTTCACCCTTTAACGGCCTCTTTTCGAGTCTAAGTGTGATTTTTGCAAATTATCGTTATACTCTCTAACCGGGAGACCCGAGACTACGCGGTCAGTTCCTACAAGTTACAATGGTCTCGTGCGAGGTGTTCGTGCCTCCTACGAGGTCGTTTGGGAGCTGGTTTGGGTTTTCACCCTTTAACGGCCTGTTTTCAAGTCTAAGTGTGGTTTTTTCAAATTATCATCACACTCTCAAACTGGGAGACCCGGGACTACGCGATCAGTTCCTACAAGTTACATTGGTCCCGTGCGAGCTGTTCGTGCCTCCTACGGGGTCGTTTTGGGGCTGGTTTGGGTTTTGACACTTTAACGACCTGTTTTCAAGTTTAAGTGTGATTTTTGCAAATTATCGTCATACTCTCAAACGGGGAGACCCGAGACTACGCGATCAGTTCCTACAAGTTACATTGGTCCCGTGCGAGGTGTTCGTGCCTCCTACGGGGACGTTTGGGGGCTGGTTTGGGTTTTCACCCTTTAACGGCCTGTTTTCAAGTCTAAGTGTGAGTTTTGCAAATTATCGTTATACTCTCTAACCGGGAGACCCGGGACTACGTGGTCAGTTCCCACAAGTTACAATAGTCCCGTACGAGGTATTCTTGCCTCCTATGGGATCGTTTGGGGGCTGGTTTGGGTTTTCACCCTTTAACGGCCCGTTCTAAAAAAAGTGTGATTTTTGCAAATTATCGTCATACTCTCAAACCGGGAGACCCGGGACTACGCGATCAGTTCCTACAAGTTACATTGGTCCCGTGCGAGGTGTTCGTGCCTCCTACGGGGTCGTTTGGGGGCTGGTTTGGGTTTTCTCCCTTTAACCGCCTGTTTTCAAATCTAAGTGCTATTTTTGCAAATTATCGCCATACTCTCAAACCGGGAGACCCGGGACTACGCGGTCTGTTCCTACAAGTTACATTGGTCCCGTGCGAGGTGTTCGTGCCTCCTACAGGGTCGTTTGGGGGCTGGTTTGGCTTTTCTCCCTTTAACCGCCTATTTTCAAATCTAAGTGCTATTTTTGCAAATTATCGCCATACTCTCAAACCGGGTGACCCGGGACTACGCGGGCTGTTCCTACAAGTTACATTGGTCCCGTGCGAGGTGTTCGTGCCTCCTACGGGGTCATTTGGGTGCTGGTTTGGGTTTTCACCCATTAACGGCCTGTTTTCAAGTCTAAGTGTGATTTTTGTAAATTAGCATCATACTCTCTAACTGGGAAACCCAGGACTACACGGTCAGCTCCTACAAATTACATTGGTCTCGTGCGAGGTGTTCGTGCCTCCTACGGGGTCGTTTGGGGGCTGGTTTGGGTTTTCACCCTTTAACAGCCTGTTTTCAAGTCTAAGTGTGATTTTTACAAATTATCATCATACTCTCAAACCGGGAGACCCGGGACTAAGTGGTCAGTTCCAACAAGTTACAATGGTCCCGTGTGAGGTGTTCGTACCGCCCACGAGGTCATTTTGGGGCTGGTTTGGGTTTTCACCCTTTTACGGTTTGTTTTCAAGTCTAAGTGTGATTTTTGCAAACTATCGTCATACTCTCAAACCGGGAGACCCGGGACTACGCGGTTAGTTCCTACGAATTACGTTGGTCCCGTGCGAGGTGTTCGTGCCTCCTACATGGTCGTTTGAGGGCTGGTTTGCGTTTTCTCCCTTTAACGGCTTGTTTTCAAGTCAAAGTGTGATTTTTGCAAATCACTGTCATACTCTCAATCCGAGAGACCCGGGACTACGCGGGCAGTTCCTACAAGTTACGTTGGTCCCGTACGAGGTGTTCGTGCCTCCTACGGGATTGTTTGGGGGCTGGTTTGGGTTTTCACCCTTTAACGGCCTGTTTTCAGGTCAAAGTGTGATTTTTACAAATTATCGTCATACTCTCAAATCGGGAGATCCGGGACTACGCGGTCAGTTCCTACAAGTTACGTTGGTCCCGTGCGAGGTGTTCGTGCCTCCTACGGGGTCATTTGGGGGCTCGTTTGGGTTTTCACCCTTTAACGGCCTTTTTTCAAGTCAAAGTGTGATTTTTACAAATTATCGTGACCTATGACTATGCGATCAGTTTCTACAAGTTACATTGATCCCGTGCGAAATGTTTTTACGCCTAATCTAGATATTTTCAAGTTTGCATTACAATTATTAGCAATTGCATTTAACTAAAAAAGGAAATGATTTTTTTATTAAACATGTATGTTCTCTAATCTTTCTAGCTCTTTTATTCAGATAACTATAACCAAAAGATGAATCAATCGAACATAAACATTAAGAAATTTACAAACCTGTAGAATTGGTGTGTCGATTTCAACAAAGCCTACAGACTCTAACGGCACGTCAACAACTTCAAATTCTTCCTCTTTGTAGCTCAGGTCGCAACATACATACATCCCCCTATAAGTAAGGCGAAACAAATTATTCATATTGATAAGGCTACTTGTAATGGAAATCATTCCATATGAAATTGTTAAACTCACGAGTAATAACCTAGCTTAAACTCAGGAAATTCTTAAATCATTTTGATCATAGCTACATGTAATATAAACAATCAATTTACATGTAGCGACTATATATATGGTACGAAGGTATTATACACATCTTATGTAATATACACATTCATTTTGATCATAGCCATTGATTGTGTAGCCATTGATCGTTATTGATTGTGTAGCCAATCAATGGCTAATTTGCAGTGATAAAGAATATGCAATTCACATAATGTAAGGCATGTTCAAGTATATGTGATTGAAAAATAAAATAAACATAAGGAGGTTCACTTGCAACGGGGAACATGTAAGACCAAATATATATCAACAACATAAAAATTCAACAGAAACTTACATCATCAACGGCAATACCAAAATGGCCAAACCCAAATCCAATATCATACTTGTCAACTCCAACACGATACACAACATGCATCACAGTACATTGATTTTCTACTTAATGGTCTCTGTGAAGCAAATCACAGGTGCATATCATATAGAAAAATAAAATAATAATAAGACTGTCTATGCCGACTCATATTTTCGACTCAATGGGTGCAACTCGCTAACGTGTCGCACCTGTGTTGGATCATGTTCGGATTCCATTGTACCCCATTGGTGAGCGGTCAAAATACGAGTCAATATGAATATGACATGTCAGTGAGTCACACCCAAAAATGAGATTCGGTATAGATTCAAATGTATGCATTTCAATGTATGTAATGTATGCACATAAATGTATTAGATCGTGTATACAATGTATGCACATTCCAATGTATGCAGTGAGCCAATACAATAATATTTCTCTCATTTGGATCGTGTTTGGATTCCAATGTATGCACATCAATAATATTTCTCTCATATGATCGATTCAAATCCTTAAGAATACCATAAATTCAAAGTAAAACGCGATGATGCGTTGAATCACCAGTCTCTCTAGCTATATAGTTCAAAGAAGAAAGATGTGTGAAAACTCTAATGATGCGAGAAACAGGTAGTGCACATTTAACATTTTAAGATGAAATTGACTTTACCATATTAATTGTTAAACTTTATCCTCACTTGAATATTGTGAAAATTAGTAAATTATAATCTGGAACTTCTCAAAAAAGAAAGGATTTATACTTGATGCAAAAAAATTCCAATGGCTCTAGAAATTATAGCTCAGAATAACCCAAACACCTGAACTTCAAGACCCAACATGAATACACAACAATCAGTATATCTACATAATTTTAACAATCAATATATCCACAAAATAGAAACATTTATAAGGATTGTCTACAGAAAATGTTTTCTTGATGTCTGATTGCCAGCAACATTTGGGGTTCTAACATGTCAGTTTCCTCTTAAATCTCATTGAATATACTTAATGGAGTTAACATTCCCAACTGAGTTTATAAACCAAAACTGGTGAATATGAATTACCCGAATAAAGGATCAGTTCCAATAATGATAATCCAAAAAATATTTATAATATTTGGACATATATATATATATATATATAAGCATTTTCACAAAATATAAAAACATGTATTTACTTATTCCAAACAAAACCAGTCAGCTCAGAGTCATGTCATTGGTGTAAAATACATAAAACAAGGGTGTATATGTGATACATATATATGTAGTTCTTGACTCACCTCCTGTATTCCACATTTACAAGCCCAAGTTTCAAAAAGTCTTGGTCCATACCCTTGTTAGCCATAGACACGAAAGCTCTGCTGCTGAGTACAAAATCAGTCTGGTTGTTTCGATTAAGATCAGTTACTATCACTCTAGTCCCTTCATTGTTAAGAAGGGCTGCATTTTTGCACCTCATCTGCAAAATTAATTTAGATTAGACTCCCCCAAATAAAAAGAAAATTCACACTTACTATATTTATGCACATTTATAAACTAAAAACTCTAAATGTGCATACCTGAAAACATGAACCACAACCAGCTCCATCTTTGTAAATGCTAGGTCCAGCAACTGCAAGTTGCCCAGCACTTAAGCTTATAGCCGAGAAACCATACCCACATGCCCCAGCTGCATTTAATTCAAAAGATAATAATTACCCATTAGATAGATAGACGCAGAAAACATCATCTGGGTATATGCTAGGTTTTTTAATTTTCTGAACCGTACATCATATGGGTCCTGATCCCAAACCATGTAACAACAAAGGGATTAAATCCATACTTTATGGTAGATCTAATACCATAAAACATCGTAGTGTTCTTGTAAAAACCCCCCAAAATGACCCTACATCTTAATACCATCAAGTAAGTTACATACGAATTGAAATGAAATGAATGTGATTGAAACAATGAATGAATACCTTACAATGAATGAATGAACAAAAGCTCCGGGAATGAATGAATACCCCCAAAACGACCCTACACCTTACAATGAATGAATAAACAAAAGCTCCGGGAAAGAACAAAAGCTGCGCTGCGGCTGGGATAATAGCAGGTCACAGTGGAGAAAGAGGTTGGGTGGCGGTGGGGGTGGCAGTGTGTCATCGAGAGGGAGGGCGGAGGTGGGCAGCGAGTCTCGGAGAGAGAGATAGAGAGTGGCGGTGGGGGTGTCAGCGTGCCATCGAGAGGGAGGGGGGAGGTGGGCATCGGGTCTCGGAGAGAGAGAGAGAGAGAGATAGGTTAGAATGATTTGGTCCTCTTGAAATTTTGATCCCCGCTTGAAATTTTGGGGTTTTATTTTTTTAATGAAGCGTACCCATATTTGGCACTGTTTAAAACCGTGCCTGATTTTGGCACTGTTTTAAACTCTGCCAGATTACGATAAAATCGCGCCAGATTTTGGCACGGTTTTAAACTGTGCCAGAATCTCCTTCCTTCAGCGTGCCAGATTAGCATTTTTGGTGTAGTGATTTCCAACCTTACGCTAGGTTTCATGCGTGGGATGTCTCGTAAAGTGAAATCCAAATAAGGAACCCTCCCGATACACTACTACCTAGCATTGTCGGTTATTGAAATCCGTTAGGTCCTCCGTCCATAGCATATACCCCTTTATTCCGTCCCTTGACAGAAAAGTTACAATTTCTCCCGTAATTATGTTTAACAAAGAACGTTTCACCAATTTCACTATCATCCCGCATTGGTTGATGGTATTTGCATTCTATAAACCTCGAATATATACGATCAGAATTCTCAAAATTCCTTTCCCCAATAATAGGGGTATAACTCTTAACTCCCACATATCTTAAAGATAAATATAACACTGCACTCTTCCTATCACTAAGTCCGGAGTGCTAAACATAATACCGAGTCAAGTCTTTTCGCTCAATGGCAAATCCCGATACATACGGAATTATAATGACAAAGTCTATACATACTTTGGCATCGAATATCTCGAGCCCACTATCTCTTCCGAAGTCTCTTGGATAGATAAAACAAGCGCAAGTCCAACCTTCTTACAGGTAAAGCCTCGCCAAAACAAACATAAAACATTTTGCACTAATGCAACTACTCCGATAGCCTTGCAATGAATGCCCACTATCATACTACCCGTTTCTATAACATTTTAACAAAGACAATGTCATACTCGTGTATCGCATCGCTACAATGAGTAACCTCAACAAAGTACAAAACACTGTTAATATACTCATTCATCCCCCGCGGATAGCACGAAAGAAAAATCCCGCTATACTAAGGAAAAATATTCACATAATGGTAACATTTATAATGATATGCATTAACTCGTCTCACATGCTAATCTAGCAATGAACAAAATATGGTGACTCGCTCGTGTCACATAAACACACCGCATCCTATAAGGATACAACTTATACTTCCATCCTGGCAATCGTCTTGACTGCACAAATGGTTTTTGGACGTAACACGTCTGCCCAGACCAAAACAAAGTTATTTTTAATCGTCGTCCTTTACTAGGCACCGTATTCTTGTCCCTTTTTTCGCACTTTGGAACATATTATCGCGAGAAATTTCACTCCGCACAAAATACCTCAACACATAATCCACTTACCACCTGTCCTACTAACCAGGTTAGGATTGTCCTTCTCTCGGACTTTAGTAGACTTGATTCCTGTTAGCCATCCCGGTTGTTCCCTTAGCTTTTTACGCCATAAAGATCATGTTACTATCTATAATAGTACTTACTGAATTTACCATCACTTGGTAAGAATTTAACTATCTGAAGCATTTAAATGGTTTTCCTGATGTGTATCCACATCCTTTTGTGGTGCTATACCACCACCGTTGTATTCAGTCTTGTTCTCGACTAAATTCTTCGATTCCTTTAACATCCCCCACAAAGAAGCGTTATCATCTATATTGACAAAATATGACATTGTCAACCTCTGAATCGGTCGTCCATCAGAATTTCCTCCCCGAGTATTATCAACTATTATTACAAGTTGGTCTCCCACTTGGAGTCGTTTCCTCCACTAGTATCTACCTCTTTCGATACAAAATTTGCTCATGATTAGGATTCATATCCACAATTGGACTTCTGTCATGCCCTCCTGTGATGAGTTCAGAACCACGTTTGCTTCTTATCCTGAACAGTTGAGAAAGGAACATACGGTCAACACTGTACCTAAGGTTCTCCTATAGGCATAGCATTCCACTTCTAAAATTGGTGGTTGACTCCAACCATTATAACTTCGTCCCGAAAGCCAAGAAAATTTTCTCTAAATTTTCACTTTCAGTTTGCCACACTCCGTCCTATATTTAAGCCTTTGGATACTTTACCTCCTTTGGTAAACACATTCAATTTTCGTGTTTCTAAAATTTCCCACTGACAGTCTCTATACGTTTTTGTAATACGTTGGGTAAGTTTACCCTCGCACCTCATTTGACTATAACAGCATTTGAAAATCATTGCTGCACCTTAGTTTCTTTTCTAGTCATGGCTTCTCATGCCATAATGGAGGTGACCTCGACTACGGTCATCATCCTCGGATATATTTCATAATCTCAACTGAGCCCTGCATCCTGATGTACGCTTAACGGTCCTCTTCTGACATCCGTCATCGCTCGGCACACGCACACATCCGAACGAAATTAGAATTCACTAGTGTATACACATTATAGCAGGAGAACGAAATCTTGTCAAAGAAATCGACAATCCTAAACATAGGGCTCTATATCAAACAAAGCAACGCTGAAACCATAATAAGCCGTACAGATCCTAAGGACACTAGAACCTGATGCTCTGATACCACCTGTGACACCCCGCCTAATTAAATACCGGGCGATCACTCCTTTATTAAATTAAAATCAAGGTGAACAGTTGGTTCATTCTTAGCATCACTGTCATAAAAAATACTTTTCCAATTTAAACACCCTAAATAATTAAGCTAAGTGTCAAAACCATTTAAAACCTTATTCTCATTTTATTAAATCCGGTTATAAAACCTTAAACCATTAACATCTAAAGAGTCACACAATAAGTAGAAGAATAAAATGAACATTCAAGAGTTTACCCAACAATAATAAATCCCAACATCAAAATACTAAGGAAAACATCCCGACAGTAACAATCCCGAAATAAAGATACTGAAATTAAAAATTACAATTTCTGACAATACCAACTAAATAATAGAAAGAGGGCGACACATGCCCCTGCTGGATAAAACTGAACTAGGAGTAGAATCAAATGGATGAAGTCGTCTAAACAACCGGCCTGCAACTCCCACCTAAGCTGCAGCTCGTTCCTGCCAAAGGACCCTACACAAGATGCCCCTGTGGCTGGGCACCTGTAGTACATACATATATATACAAGAGAGAGAGAGATAGAAATGGGTCAGATCCCGATAGTGTATATGATTTAAAAATTCGTTTAGCAAGTATTTAAATTGATACAGGCCAATGCAACAACATATTAGTGCGACACTCTCTTGAGAAATTCTCACCTCTCTTCTAATGTGCACACCTATCGCACTAACCTTCCAAATGGTTTATCTCATCATATATCACGCTATCCTTTCCCAATGATTTAACTTATCTTAGGTTATTCGCAGGATTTACAACTGAACAACACAAGTATTTAAAACGTAAGAATTCCATTTGTAACCAAAATTCTCATTTTTAGCTTTATTAATTAATAAAGTTTTCCAGTGTCATATTATACTTTCTCAAAACAAGTATTTACAATTTGAGTTATCAACCATGTCCTACTTACCAAATCACAGTAGGCAGTTCCAAATCTCATAATTTCATATATATATATTAACTACTCGTATAATATATATATTATAACAGCACCCCAAATAAAAGCTATGGTGCGGGCATACTCTACTATCCAGTCCCCGTATCACTCGTACTAAGGGAAATACAAATTCGGAATCACTCTCGAACTGTATTAACACATACTCTAACAATATTGAGGCGAAGCATATATTCCAAGTCTCTAAGAGGATGGCACATGTCTGCGTCTCTTAGGACCGTCTGAACTATCACTGCGATAGCCTGTACCAAGGATATCTATACACAAACAATTATGAGGCGAAGCATATATTCCAAGTCTCTAAGAGGATGGCACATGCCTGCGTCTCTTAGGACCGTCTGAACTATCATTACGATTTCCTATACCAAGGATGTCTATCTTCTAGGGTACAAGTCAATATCCCCCATAAAGGTCCCATCGAGATAAGACTGTCCCAGCGCGGTAGCCTCAGGGATAGCAAGTAGCGTGGGCATGATTTTCACACATAAATAGTATATGTATACACACAGTCATATAACTATACTATTATCACCGTATCAATTTAGGTACATGACAAATCCCATAATTACGACATTTGTATTTATTTCTCATTATTTAGTTATCACGTATAACCGTTCACACCTTACTTTAATTTGAGGAACTTTTCCACTTACTACATAACGCTCATGGATTCTATCCTCCCAAGTATAAAATTCAGTAGGTATTCATCTATTTTCCATCGTAATAATTTTTACGTAATCTCTCCCTTTAATACAAGATTTCATCGCCCCTTATGTAATTATCCCAAAAATACAATTCTCGTCTCACATTAAAGGCCCAACATTATTCACATGTCCTACTGGTCTTCCATATCTCCCAAAACATTTTATTAAGGATGTCCAAGAATTATTTCACATTAACTTAAATTTAGCTAACTTAAAAAGGGAAATAGGAGTCTGCCAGGAGGGATCGATCGATCGAGGTCTGGGGCTCGATCGAGCGAACCTTCGATCGATCGAAGCTCTGGGCTCGATCGATCGATCAAGCAGGTCTGCGAAATCTGCAGATTTGCAGTTACGGGTTTCATCTTCTAACCTTCACCGATTCCATAATTTTCATACCCAATCGACCTAAAATTTATACTACTGACATTATATCATCATATTATGAAATTCCAACGTAAAGCATGTAGATTTCTACTATTAAACATGGATTAACAAGCCCCAAATTCATATAAAACTTCAAGAAACCTAAAATTTCATTAACATGGTTCTAATCCATCTTTTCCCGAATTTTCTTCATCTACACCTCATAAATTCGTGGTTTAATCCTCTACATGTTAAGGAGTTTCCAGAATAACAATTAATCCATCACTACATGCGATTTCCTATCTCATATCTTTGGTTTTCTTCCATAAAAACTCATTCTAATTACTCCTAAACTAATATGAAAGATGCACCAATGAAATAAGCAAGATAAACACTTGCCTGGGATTTTTGGTGTTCTGATTTGCAGATGATTTTGGTGTGGTTGCTTTCCCCGTCGCGCGATCTACGCATTGGTGGTGACGACGGTGCAATCGGAGGTGTTCTTGGCCTAAAACTCCTTGGAGAGCTTCTCCTCTTCCTCTCCAATGGCCGTCATTAGTATTTCATTGTGTTAACCCTAAAAGATGACACTTTCCATCTGATATAACCCTATAAAATTCGTAGGTTTAATTACCCATAATTGCAAAATGTCCAAAACGCCCTCCCGGGGTACTAATTAGGCCTAAAAACGCCCCGAGACCCAAACTAAACCCCCGGGTACACTTTTCTGACTATCTCAACCCTTCCGGACGCGTTGGCGCGCTCAAAACGACTATACAAACAAATTATAATTTATTCACTTTTATTAATCAACATTTAGTCCCGACACGACACAGACGCATCCCGACTTAAATTTCCATAATTGTCATTTTATTCACACGTGACAATATTATAAAAATAAATATCGTATATTACTATACTCATTCAGTAATATTCAACAAATAAAAGATTTCCAATAATTACTAACTCTCGTCACGCTAGTAAATATTTAAAATAACATTCCGGATTAAAATTAAATTAATTTATCTCAATTAAATTTAATTAAATCCCTAAATTAAAAAGCCATAAAAATACGGGGTATTACAGCTTACCAATTGTGTGCTACCATAACCATCATTAAATTTAAAATCAATCAACTAGGTAGCCTAATAGGAGAACATTTTTGCCAAGGCGATAACCCAGATAATTTTCATGATTTTTATCGCCCGCGAACTTAATTAAAATTTGACTACCCTCTCACCTAAATTTAAACATAAAAATTGGCTATGTGCTATTTAGGATTTATCCTTAACTTGTGTCTGTCCAATTCAATTTTTCGGTAGTCAATTTTAGTGAGTTCGTCCCAATTCAAAGAGTCCAAATATTTTTTCCACTCGTTTCTTCCATAAAATCAACAAATATTTTCTTCCTTTATTTTTCAAAAAAATCCAAAAATATTTTCTTCCATTATTTTTTAGAAAATCCAAAAATATTTTCTTTCTTTCATTTTCAGAAAAATCCAAAAATATTTTCTTTCCTTTTGAAAAAAAGTTAAAAAATCCAAAAAAAATATTTCTCTCCACATGGGCGAAGAACGTCCCTTACGGGACTACTTTGGTCATTTTCCATTGTCACGCGACACATGTGAGAGTGATCTCGAGCCGACTCTTTATGATATACTTAGTGGTCTCAGCTCTCTCACGAGTTCTGTTGATATTCTTGCACCATCTATACACGCACCTCCTAGTCCATCACCCTCGGTGTCAAGTGTCGACGTATTGCATATACTTTGTTGTGAACCCATTGTTCTTATGTCGATCACATGTCGCATGAGTGCCCTTGCTTTTCATATCCCTACGAGCCCACCATGGAACATGTGTATCCATATTACACTGTTCCAGAACCCACCTCGGCCTATTACCACGACGAATCAATTTCTGATTGGTGTGAGTATCCAAGTTATTTGTGGAGGCCTGATCACCCTTCCATGAAATACGAATCCCAACCTGATGTTGTGGATCCTCACATGTTCCAACAGTCATCATGGCAATCAACTTCACCCTATCCCTATCAATTCCCTCACTACATACCCAATAATTATCTGCCATTTGTCTCTCACGAAGATGTTTCTCCCGTGTATGACACATTTAACCCCATTCCCCACACTTCCTTTGAGTATTCTCCATATAGCCCTTCCAATAGCGAGTTATGTCCACCTCAACCACCGCCACCACCCGTCACTCCACCACCATCATCCACCTCCGCTCTCAAAAGCCTCTTGAAAAAGTTCCATCGTCAAGCAAGAGCAATCCACTCAAATTCAAAACCAAGCTCTTCAAAGGATTGAACAAAGGTTAAATGAAATTGACTGTAAGAGAGAGTCGGACTTCACCCCAAGTCAACCCATTGTTTCTCCCACATGGAGTGATGATGTGTCATCTTATGCCACTAACTTTGAGTGTGACCAACCCTATCCTCCTGAGAATCTCGACATTGAGACCTCCGTGGTCCGGGCCTCAAGTTGACACTTGTGTTGATTTATCCATCGATAGTGAGCCTGATCAAATCCCACCATGTCCACATGAACCCCAATTTGAGGTTCACACTCCCTTTCCCGCCGAATCTAAAATTATGCCTGAGTCTATGCCTATCGAGACCACCACGTCTGTTCCCGAGGAACCACTTCATTATAGGTTAGCTCCAGCTACGAGTGCTCACCATTTTCTCGAGATTGAATCTGAGATGGTTTCTACCTCTCCGGATATGGATCTTGTCCCATTATGCATGGGTCCCTTTGAGCCTAATATTTCTAGTGATTCCTCTATCAATCTTGGTACCTCGTTTGAACCACCCACCACAATTATTGGGGATATTCTTGTGGAGAATTTTACCCCTCCATCTTTCGATACCACACTCCCTTGTGAGTATTCCTTTACTCCTACTGACGAGTGTGTGTCCCCTACACTTGAGTTTGATCATCTTTCCCCACCCTTTATCCCACCCGATACACCTCAACCACCGCCACCACCCATCGCCCCTTCCATCCCACCACCTAGTTTGGATCTTGATTTTACACTTTTTATGTTTCCATCTACATTTTTAGATCCTCACCTAAAACCACCCTCAACCTTCCATGAGAGTATTTGTAGTGATACTCTCCACTTTCGTGACATCGAGCTTGTTACTCTATGGCTACCACTCTCTGGTGGTGTTCATTTTTCCCATCGACAGCTCCTCTGGTGGTGTTTTTACCAAAATGTTATCAAGACATGGAGTGTTGTGACATCGAGCTTGCATTTTTAGTTATCAAGACATCATGTTTGGGGTGGTGTTTCACACCACCCAATTCTTTACCATGTTTATAAACTTGTTTGCATTTTTATCGCATTCTTATTCAGGTTTCTTCTTGGCTACATCTATGCACTTCATTAGTGGTTGATTCTGGTAATATATTTCCTACCTTCTACTCTCAATTTTAAAAGCCATTTTACTTAACATCGAGGACGACGTTCTTTTTTGTTTAGAGGTGGAGAATTTTATCAAAATTGTACCTCTTTTGAAAAAATTTGAAATTTCAAAACCTGATTTTTAAAATTTTCTTGCAGTTTCTTTCATCTCATTCATTGACGTGAATGTTCAATCATCCATATTTTAAGTATAAGAATCGAGCTAGTGGATTTATTTTTTCTAAATGGCTTATGTAATACGTCCCAAGGCATGTTGCACCATGAATTTCTAAACTCAACAAAATCACATCACTACGATTTAGAGTTGAAGAGTATTATAATTCTCAAGAGAACCCTAAGGATCACTAGTAGAGACTTTAGCTTATGAGATTTGTGCCTTTCACCCTTTTAGAGTGTTTTACGCAATCTCCGAATCACAAGTTGATTCAACTTCCTTTGGGTTCGTACTTTAAATCATTATATAATCTCATTATTCTTCATTAAAAATTTTGGCTTGATAACTAAGAACGACATCACTTTCGAGTTGTAAGAAACATGTGTCTTGAAATTTGTCTCGAACACTAGATTTTCATCCACACACCTACCATTTACCATTAACTTCATGCATTACCTTCCCATATTCTTTCATATTCCACGAATAGACGTATTTTAGTTGCTAATTCTCAACAAATTGGGTCTTATACGCATAATTGTTTATTGTGCAGGCTTAATCGCCATTAGCAGACTTCAAATGCTTATTTTAAAGCAAATGTGCGATTTATGGAGCAAAACCCAAAATTTTGTAACCCTAACCTAGCCATGTCTAGGCTTAAACCCACACCGAACCCCGTTGTGTGTTGTGTTGTACTTTTACTATTTTTATATTTTTTATTTTGAGTCGTTTTTATTTTTTAGGATTTATTTTAGATTTAATTAGAATTTTCTAGAATTTATTTTCTATTTTTCTATTTCTTTATTTCGATTTTTATTAGTTTTTAATTTTTATTTTAATTTTTTTTTTAATTAGAATTAGCTTTTAGGAATTTATTTTCTAGTTTTATTAAATTTTATATTTCTTTAATTTTATTGAATTAGGTTTATATTTTTTTTAGTTTTAATAGATTTTTATTTTGTGTCTTTTATATTTTTATTTAGGATTTTAGTTTTTTTTAGTTTTATTAGATTTTTAATAATCATTTTTATTTCTTCTTATTTTTAGGGTCTTTTTAGTTTAATAGGTTAATTGTTTTTATTTTCTTTTTAGTTTGATTTATTTTTAGAAGGATTTTATTTTTATTTTAAATTTTTTCATTTTTTTTATTTTTAAGGGTCAAAACAACACACACACGCAAAGTTCACACACACCACACTATCCTACACTCATATACACCCAAACACACTCATACACAATATCCTACCCTCTCACACACACCCTAACACCATACACCCTCATCACATACAAACAACCCCCACTCATTTTCTTCCCTAACAACCCATTTTTCTCTCTTCCCTCTACAACACAAAACACACCCATCACCTCCATTCACAAACACCCAGCACCATAACTACCCTCACCTCATCATCTCTAAACCTCACCACACCATACCCATCCCCTGCCAACCCGAAACTGTCAATAACCCGCGACCTCCGCCGAGTACCAACTCCGAACAAGTGTCAACCCAAACACCAACTCAACCCAAAACTACCCTTAAACGGAATCAACTTCTTTAACCCATTTCATCCGAAACCATAACCTTTTATCATACAAAAACCCAGACCCATATATTCCAAGATCCATTTTCACCCACAAAGCCAAAATCGTTTTCACCTGCATAAAGACCAAAACCAAAGTCATGCCACGTGTCTTAAAACCATCATTTTCCCAATTCCAAAAATACCCTCCAACCCCCTCACACTCTCATGACCTCACATAATCCATGCACATTTGTGCATTTCCCCATTTTAACCCCAACTTCTCCTCACACCCCTCATATCCATTTAATCCCTACCCAATTTATCCTTAGCTCCATGTGCTACTATAAAATCATGAGAAGATCCATTTAAGAAAAGGAGAGAGACTTGGAGAAGAAGAGGGATCGTTTAGAGTAGAAAATAAATTAGGGAAAAAAACATTTGTAAATAGTTTTGTTTTTTTGGAGATTTTGTGAGATTTAATTGTGAGCGATTGAATTGTATTGAAGAAGATAGAGCTCAAATTGCCAATTTAAGGAGACTTGGTTGAAGATTTGTTGTCTTTCTCTACTCTTTTATTTTATATGCCTTTGATTATTTGTTCGTCGTGTTTAATATAATGTTAGGCTAAATCTCCTTTCAAGGGGTGGGATGATCCTATTATTTGATGATAATCCATTTTAATTGTTTATTTACAATAAAATTTCCTTTGATAATTAACTTGGCACTCTTACTTTCTATTTACGCCTTGAGATAGGGTAAATGATTTTTGAAAGGAAATCAAAATTTGAGATATAATACCCATTTTAGAATCGAACTAGAGACATGGGTTTCTCAAGTGTGGTATTATTCCTTGAATTTCAACTCTAAATTTATTTTCTATGACTTAAACTTGTTTAATTGATCAATCCTAGCGAGTGATTTGTTAAATGATGCTTGGATCTACTTTTTAAGAGTTGTAGGAGTGTTAAAATTAATTTTCTAAAATGTTATTATTAAACTTACATTTGCAACGAGAGTTGATTTATAATTTTGATAATAACTTAGGACGTTTAATTTGAATGAATTAATTAAATAGATTAACTAGAATAATTGGTGTAATTACATCCCTTGTTAGCTCTCACTTTTATTTTCTCACTCTGTAAGGACAAAAATTCTATAAATGTCCGGATAGCATCTAGGAATTTTCTGTTTTCCCTAGATCACTATTTATATGTCTAATGTCGCTACATAAACACGATCTCACTTAACGGCCTCTATCCGAATTCCAGGGTTCATGCATTTACCATATCCAACTAGTATCCCACATCGGCCTCAACGAATTCATGTTCCATGATTTTAGGCCCGAAATGCAAGAGGTATACTAGTGAAGTCAAAACAGGGAAATATGGCTTGATATGGAAGTTCAAGGGCGTTTTTAGAATTTTACAGCCACAGTTTGGAGGACCAGTCAACTGGAAAGTTAAAGAGTTTTCCGCAACGAAGACACTGGCAGAAACGGCACCTCATTCTGAGCTACGGTTAAGAAGTTATGCGTTTTTGAAATTGGAGAAAAATACTTAAAGAAGCCTAAAATTTTTTCTGTGTTGCAGCCCTGTTTCCAGCAAATGTCCCCGAGCCCAGATCGAACTGGTTTGGGTGGGGGGGGGGGGGGTCGAACCGGTTCGCAGGGACCCCGAACCGATTCGGGTCCCCTGTAGCCTGGCAGATTCCTAGTGCACAAAATGTTGTCACCACTCAACAAAAGTTTTTCATCACATGATGAGGACTCTCTGGCCATATTACCTTCATTCATTATTAAAGATGTTTGTTGAGTTGTTTTTTTCCCTATATAATGCACACTTCCCTTCCCATTTGATACACACATCATAGACACATTTTGGAAGACTTTCAAGATGTCATTTATACTCTTTTGGTGTATTTTGTGGAGGAGCCGATTTCTTCTTCATTGCTGCCCATCTGGAATTCTTGCGGGAGATTCCAGCCGACGACATCGGAACCGACATCTATGGGTATTTTCGTATGTCACACTTATTTTCAGTATAATCCGTGTAAACCTTTCTTTACAAATTATAGAGAAAATAATATGGTTTTGCCCTGCGGGGATTTTTCCTGATATGTTGTGTCACATGCTATATTTATTTTAATTGATAAATCATATATATGCATGTTTTAGGATTTAATTGAAAAACGGTGTTTAATTAAATAATTGTCGTATTTGAACAAAAGCGCACTCTTCAAATTGGTATTAGAGCCAATTACATAGTTATACCTTGTAATTTTTTGCAAAATTTTTCTAAGATATCAATTTTCTGAAAAATTTATTTTTGAAAAAGGGCGTGTTCAATGGAAAAATTATATAATAAAATGCTAGTTTTTGACGGGTCAAACTATGCTTACTGGAAAGCCCGCATGAAATCTTCCTTAAAATCCATAGATGAACGTGTTTAGATTTTAGTAGAAAAAGGGTGAACTCCTCCCTCCGTCACTGCTAATAACGTAACTAATCTAAAATCTGTGACTGATTGGACGGAAGAAGATTTTAAATGGTCATCGTTTAATTCTAAGGGGTTAAGTGCTATTTTCGGATCCATCACTCCTGACGAGTTCCGACGAATTATGACGTGATCCACGTCAAAAGAGGCATGGGATGTTTTTCAACTCACCCATGAAGGAACTAATTCTGTAAAAGAATCTAAACTATAAAATTTAACAACTCAATTCGAAACTATCACCATGCTTGAGACTGAATATTTTGATGAATTCTATGCTAGGTTATCTGATATTGTTAACACTAGTTTTAATCTTGGTGAACACATTCCTAATGCTAGAGTTTTTAAAAAGATTATGAGATCACTTCCTAAGCGTTTTATCCCTAAAGTCACCGTGCTAAATTCTATAGGAAATTTAAACACGCTTAAATTGGAGGAACTTGTAGGAGACTTACAAACTTATGAAATTGATATGTTTCCTAAAACCTTCAAACCGAAAGATAAGGGTATTGTTCTTAATGCTCAAAAAGGTGAGGGTTAGGCAAGAAAGAGAGTTTAATCATCTAGAAAAAGAGAAATAGAAACATCAGATTCTGAGTGTGATTTTAATTTAGATGATTTGGCTTTATTTGCAAAAAATTTCAAGAAAATTCTCAAATTCAAGAAAAATGAAAATTTCAAAGATAAAAGGATTTTTGAGAAATATAAGAAAAATGAAAAAGGTTTTAAATACCCTCCTAAAGATGGTGAGAGATGATATGAGTGTGATGGTAAGGGACATAGAGCTTTTGAATGTGCAACTAGACTGAATAGACTTGCAAAAGAAAAATAATGATAAAGTTGTCCTAACTGCTACCCTTAGTGACGACAGTGAGGTCACGACGGTGGACTTTGGAGACGAATAACCACATGAATGTAACTTCACCGCATTCATGGATAGTCAAACGTCTAGTGCTCCTCACGACGAGGAGGATGCTACTTCACAAGGACTCCTCGACAGTGAGAACGATGTGAGCGAGGGGGAGGATGATGCAAGTGAGAGCGAGTGTAATCTTCAAAGTGCCTACGCTGAATTATATAATGAATCATTTAAAATCCAAAAGCGTAACAAAGCGCAAGTTCTTAGGATCACCGCTTTAAAAGAAGACTCGGAAGAAGTGAGAGAGAAATAATCCTCCACCTGCACTACCTTGAGAGAAAAAGAGTCTGCCTTTATTGAGAAAAAGAGTCTGTTTAGAGAGAGAGAGAATTGTTTTGAGAAATATATAAGGGTCTTGACTAATCAAGTGGCTAGTCTTACGAGTGAGCTCCATTCCTCCATGGAAACTCGGAAGAAACTTGAAGCCCTTGTTACCCAGCTTACTCATGATCTTGAGAGAGCTCGGGAAGTCAAGGTACAAATCGAGGACAGATCTGGAAAGATGGGAAAGATGATCCTCGGCCCCACTTTAGGTTTTGGTGATAGACAAGGAATTGGTTATGAGGGTGCCACCACATCCCAAATTGCACCTGAACCAATTCCTGAGTTTACTACAACTCCATATGGACATTTTCAAAAATCACGTAGGAGAGTTCGACCAAGAAAAGCAAACCAAGGTCCACCTAATACTGTGTTCTTTTATACTTATTGCAAATAGAAATGGGCACCTCCGGGAGTTTTGCTATAGTTTGGGTCGGACACGTCGTACTACTGCTCCACCACAATATTCTGATGATTTTGCCAATCTAAGAGAGCATGTTGAGTTTTTAGCTTCCACATCACAGAGTTTGATGGAGGAATTTTGACGGATATCTTTACCGCCAGTGAATACTTATCGCATCCCAGATAAAACCAACAACAACAAGGGTATACAAATGGTTACCACGTCTTGGGTCCCTAAGAAAGTAGTAAAGGCCCTTGTTGTTCATATCTCTCTCAAAGCACATAATACCTCACGATGGTATTTTGATAGTGGTTGATCCAGACATATGACAGGTGATGTCTCATTTTTTACCCACCTAGAGGATTATAAGGATAGAAGAGTCACCTTTGGAGATGGGAGCAAATCTAGCATTGTAGGATGAGGTACAATTGTTTTACTAGGATTTCCTAAGCTAGAGAATGTTTTGTACATCAAAGTTTTGAAGGCAAACCTTCTCAGCATAAGCCAACTGTGTGACGATGACTTTGCCATAAAGTTTGATCGGGACGTGTGTAATGTGTATAATCAATTCGGTAAACTTTTAGTGCAGGGGGTGAGGACAGAGGATAACTGCTATGGGATTTTGCCCACATCCTCGCTTATCTGCAACAGCGCCACGATCACTCCTATGGATCCGTGGCACCAACGTCTAGGTCACGTGAACGTAAGTGATTTATCACGAGTAGCTAAAAAGGACCTAGTACGAGGCTTACCATCTCTTGGAAAGCCAACTTCCATGGCTTGTGTACCCTATTAGATGGGAAAAACAAATTCGTAGTCCCCACCGAAAGCTTCATTCCATACTACCTCCCGTGCACTTGAGTTAATTCACATGGATCTTATCGGTCCTACTCTCACTGAGATTCTGGATGATAAGAGGTATATCCTCGTGATGGTAGACGATTTCTCCAGATATTCAATTGTTGGTTTTCTAAGAGAGAAATTTGATGCTGTTGAGTTTTTAACGACCAAGTTCCGTGTCTTGCAAAATCAGCATGGTGTCACTATTAACAGGATACGTAGTGACAACGGTAAAGAATTTAAAGAAGCAAAGGTTGATCGCTAATGTGACAGTCTTGGAATCAAACATGAGTTTTCTTTTGTGAAAACTCCTCAGGAAAATGGGATTATTGAGAGAAAGAATAGAACGATTAAAGAAATGGCTAGATCTATGCTTCTAAGTCGTAAGGTTGCTAGAAGATTTTAGGCAGAGGCAGTTTCTACTGCATGCCATATGGTGAATAGGGTCTACCTACGTCCACACACAGTTAAGACACCTTATGAATTGTGAACTGGCAAGAAACCCAACCTTGTATATTTTCGTGTTTTGGGGAGTAAATGCTACATCCTACGGGATAGAGAGCAATTAGGAAAGTTTGACTCTCGGAACGACGAGGGAATATTGCTTGGATATTCATCAAATAGTAGAGCATACTGGGTTTTTAACCTGAAGAGCTCCAAGGTTATGGAGTCAATAAATGTCACCGTGCAAGATGAAGAACCTTCTGCGTGTATTGATTCTAGCCCTAAATGTGTGGATGAGGACTTTTCTGACAGTGATTTACTTGTCCCTCACCCACATTTTGTGGACTCCACTCCTTTGTTAGGGGACACACCTGCTTGGGTTCGAAAGAGTCAGTATCCCTCTGCCATTGTTGGCGATCTCACCTTAGGGGTCAAGACTCGTGCTCAACTAGAGAATGTAGTTAGCCACTTTTGCTACACGTCCACAGTCAAGCCCAAGATTCACAAAGAAGCACTCAAGGATGAACACTAGATATCTGCTATGCAGGATGAGTTGCTTTAATTTAAAAAGAACAATGTCTGGGAACTAGTCCCTCGACCTAGTGAGACTAATGTGATAGATACCAAGCGGATTTTCAAGAATAAAATGGATGAAAATGGTACCATAATCAGAAATAAAGCTGGGTTGGTTGCTCAAGGCTACACACAGATTGATGGTGTAGACTTCGGGGAGACATTTGCTCCTGTTGCGAGGCTTGAGTCCGTCCGCTTACTACTTGCCATCGCATGTCATCTGCGCTTTAAGTTATATCAGATGGATGTCAAGAGTGACTTTCTAAATGGAACTACAAGAAGAAGTTTATGTGGTTCAACCAAAAGGATTTGAAGACCCCATGCACTCGGAACACGTATATTATCTAAAGAAAGCCTTGTATGGTTTGAAGCAAGCACCCCATGCTTGGTATGAGAGGCTTACTTCCTATCTCTTAGCCCATGGCTTCAAGAGAGGGGGAGTTGATATGGCGCTATTCGTTAGGAGAGATGACGGTGCTATTTTGGTCGCCCAGGTCTATGTGGACGACATATTCTTTGGATCCACATGCTCCCAGCATGCTCATCACTTTGAGGAGGAGATGAACAGTGAGTTTGACATGAGCATGGTAGGTGAGCTTACATTCTTCCTTGGTATCCAGGTTCACCAGCTAGAGGATGGGATGTTCATCTCTCAATCCAAGTATGCTAGAGACCTAGTGAAGAAATTTGGTTTAGACTCCTCTAAGCATGCTCGTACACCTATGAGTACTTCTATCAAGCTTAGTAAGGAAACTTTAGGTAAGGACGTAGAGAAAACCTTGTATCGAAGTATGATAGGTAGTCTTCTCTACTTGAATGCTAGTCGTCCCGACATAGCCTTTAGTGTTGGAGTCTGTGCGCGATATTAGGCATCCCCGAAAGAGTCACACTTACTTGCTCTAAAACGTATTATCAAATACGTGAGTGGGACTCTCTCATATGGTATATAGTATTCCCTTGATACCAACGATCGTTTGTCCGCCTATTCTGATACCAATTGGGCCGGGGATGTAGATGGATGTAAGAGCACTTCTGGTGGGTGTTTTTATTTTAGCTCTGCTCTTATCTCCTAGTTGAGAAAGAAACAAAACTCCATCTCTTTATCCACTGCGGAGGCTGAGTACATCGCCGTCGGGAGTTGTTGCACGCAACTCTTGTGGATGAAACAGATGCTGGAGGATTATGGGATTTCACAGGACACCATGACCATTTCCTGTGATAACACGAGCGCGATACACATATCCCGCAATCCATTCCAGCATTCGCGCACAAAGCACATCAGGATACGCGAGCACTTTATACGACAGCTTCTTAAGGAGAAAGTCATGTCCCTGAGTTATGTTCCTATCGACCGTCAGTTAGCTGATATTTTCACGAAACCTTTAGACACCCTTAGATTCGAGTGTCATAGGATGTCTTTAGGGATTTGCACAGTTGACTGGGGGGATGGTCCGTGTCTAGGATAGGATGCTTTGTCACGTTTACATCATATGATTCCTATTTTTAGATTGTATCTTGTGTATTATTATTACTTTTATATTTTAAAAAAAATGAAAAGATTAAAAAGATTTTATTTTTTATATAAAATTTTTAGAAAAGAACAAAAAGATTTTCTTTTTATATAAATTTTAGAAAAGAACAAAAAGATTTTCTTTTTATAAAAATTTTAGAAAAGAAAAATATTTTTGTATTTGCACCAATTATGGATGAGCATTTAAGATAGCCAAGTCACAAATTTTATTCCATTTATTCATGTGACTATTTGATAGTGTTTTTAGACGATATATCATGTCATCGTTGTGCTTTATAATGTTTGGAGTCATTAAGATGTAATTATGTGTTACTTCCTACATGTTTGACTCATGATTTCCTTTATTGCACACATGGACGGATTTGTTTGATTATTGTACTTGACTTATCACATGTTGGTTGGGTGTTTTCACTTCAATCTTGTCCTTAAAACGAACCAAGCGTGATAAAACCTGATCAGAAAGGTGTGCCTGTAAAAACCGTTTTGTGAGATGGTGTGGTATTTTAAAAATGGGGAGGGGCTGCAAAAGGTAATTATCTATCCTTTGCTCAAAAGCCACCGTTAAAATGGACCTAAAAAATTGAGGAATTTTATTATCCGAGGTCCAAAGAGGTTAAAAGATCCCAAAAAATTTAAAGGCAATAAAAAGAATTACATGCAAAATATGGGCCATTAGGTTTCACCATCAATTCTCCAAAGTTTGAGAATTTAGTGTATCACCTCTAAAAAATATATATTTGAGGGATTTTGGTTGGATAATTCAAACGGGTTTGCACGTTCTTGAAGATATTGAAAAAGTGATAAATAGTTTTGGATGTTATTGGTGTGGAAATCACTTTTACTTTGATTTGTTGATTTGATTAAGATGATGTCATCTAAATTCAACAATTTTACACCTAAGGATTTTTTTGATGTTCATTCGTTAGGGGTACACGTATGCATCGTGCACATATGATTGATTGAGTTTATTTACCTATCGAATGTGTTCACACCCCTACATTTATGCTATCACCGACTTGGTTGTTTTTGTGTTCTTTCACGGTGTGATTCCTGTTGTATGTTCTTGTACAAATTTTGAAAAATTCAAAAATAGAACATTCTTTGATTCTTTCTGTATATTTTATGTACAAATTTTGAAAAAATTCAAAAAATTATAGAACATTTCTTTGTGACATTTTCCATGTTTATGCTTCTCATATCTGTCTATTTGGGGACATCATAAAAAGGGGAAGAATGAATTATGGGGGAGAAAATCTTGTTGATTTATTTATGATTTTCTTAAACTTAAATGATCTTTGGTTTGTTGCATATCATTATATTTCAAACTGTTGTGTGTCACGGGTATTTGCTTTTATCTCATGTGTGTAGGTACAAAGTTGATAACTATTGGATTGCACACCCTGATGAGAAAAGCTTTGGGCGTTTCTGAAGAGTTGATGAATTGAAGATGTTGAAGTCTGTTTTACGTCATGCCATTTTTTTGGGGGAGTTTACATAATTCGGATTTTTTTATGTATGTACCGGCAAAGACATAGGGGGATATTTGTAAGGACATAAATTCTATAAATGTCCGGATAGCATCTAGGAATTTTCTGTTTTCCCTAGATCACTATTTATATGTCTAATGCCGCTACATAAGGCACGATCTCACTTAACGGCCTCTATCAGAATTATGGGGTTCATGTATTTATCATATCCAACTATTATCCCACATCGTCCTCAACGAATTCATGTTCCATGATTTTAGGCCCGAAATGCAAGAGGTATACTAGTGAAGTCAAAACAGGGAAATATGGCTTGATATGGAAGTTCAAGGGCATTTTCGTAATTTTATAGCTACAGTCCGGAGGACCGGTCAACTAGAAAGTTGAAGATTTTTCCGTAACAAAGACACTGGAAGAAACGGCACCTCATTCCAAGCTACGGTTAAGAAGTTATGCATTTTTTAAATTGGAGAAAAATACTTAAAGAAGCCTGAATTTTTTTCTAAGTGTTGCAGCCCTTTTTCCAGCGAATGTCCCCGAACCCAGATCGAACCGGTTTTTTTTTTGGGGGGGGGGGGGGGGCGAACCGGTTCGCAGGGACCTAGAACCAGTTCGGGTCCCCTGTAGCCTGGCAGATTCCTAGTGCACAAAATGTTATCACCACTCAACAAAAGTTTTTCATCACATGATGAGGACTCTCCGGCCATATTACCTTCATTCATTATTAAAGATGTTTGTTGAGCTATTTTTTTCCCTATATAATGAACACTTCCCTTCCCATTTGATACACACATAATAGACACATTTTGGAATACTCTCAAGAAGTCATTTATACTCTTTTGGTGTATTTTGCGGAGGAGCCGATTTCTTCTTCATTGCTGCCCATCTGGAATTCTTGCGGAAGATTCCAGCCGACGACATCGGAACCGACACCTACGGGCATTTCCGTACGTCACACTTATTAGCAATATAATTCGTGTAAATCGTTCTTTACAAATTATAGTGAAAATAATATGGTTTTGCCCTGGAGGGATTTTTCCTGATATGTTGTGTCACATGCTATATTTATTTTAAATGTTAAATCATATAAATGCATGTTTTAGGATTTAATTGAAAAACGGTGTTTAATTAAATAATTGTTGTATTTGAACAAAAGCGCACTCTTCACACTCATCTAATTTTTTAGATTTTTATTTAGTTAGATTTACTTGGTATCTTCACTTACTTTTTAGTTAGTTATTTACATCTTTGATTTAGTACTCATTTCACCCTAATCTCAAAATTGTTTTAATATTGAAGAAGCCAAAAAAATTAGAAAAATAAAAAGTCTGAAAAGAAAATAAATAAATGAATTGCATGCCTCTCTTGTATGTTTCACCCTGAGTTTTGGATTGATTCCTTTACTTGCCTCTACACTCTAGTATTGATATATTTTTATAGGTATGAAATATTTTGATTAGAGGAGCTTTAAATAACGATATATATCGAAAAGTCATGTATATCGGCGATGAAGTGGTGGTGAAATGGATGGAAAAGATGAGGTGAATATGATGTAAAGAAAAGTGGAGATAATGTTTGGAAAATGATGTGCTTGGAAGACAGGGCACTGATTTCGAGGTATGAGCTCTCTAGATTTCGAGAAGGAGTCCTTGAGAATGAGGTCATAGCCTCCTTGAATAGAAAAGTTTTAGGGTTAGGAGGGCTTTCGATCATCACAGTCTAGGCTTGCCTATCGGTATACCTCCTTGCTTGCGAGCTAAGAGAAGTACCACTATGCCAATAGGCAGAGGACCAAGGGTGCCTATAGGTAGTCCAAAATGGATTTTTTTTAAATGAACATAAAATGAAAATCGTAAGTTCAAATCGCGTATGGTCGGGACCGTTCAAAAGAGTATTCAGAGACCTATGAAAGTGCATTGAGATACTCTCGATTTCAAGAGTCGACCAAAGTCAAATGGAGGTTTGAAACGCTCGGTGTCCTTTGGGTTAGGGTCTAGAGTAAAAAATGGAAAGTACTTGTGAATCATAAGGTCGATTCGTGCACGATATGGATCGTCAGGGTTTAGAGTAGGAGAGGGGAAAAACGTTGCTAATGCCGTTTAATACAAGATTAAACTGTATAAGCAACTCCGAGATGTTTGTTGGAGAAACCCTTTTCTTTTGAAAATAAAAATTATAAACAACAAGATGTGTTTACAAAAAACTTATGTACGAGAGTAATTAAGACTTTGTAATCAGTTTTTAAAACAAGACAGTTTTAAAAATTCAGCACACTTATAGACTGAGATGAGGAGATGAAGATAATCAACACACGGTTTTTAACGTGATAAAACCTCTCCCAACAGAGGAAACATCCACGGTGACTTCTAAGTCACAAAAACAAAAATCCACTAATAACAAATAATAGTTACAAACAATACAACATACATGCACACAAATCAACCTATTCTAAGTTTAGGAATATACCCCACTTGGTGTCCTTCTAACTTCTCATAGATCTGATTGTTGATGATGTTCTTTCAGTTTGATAACTTCCTTTGCTTTAGCTTCCTTATGTCCACTCAATGATCTTTGATCTTATACACAACACTTCCAGTGTAGTAGTGTGTTAAGTGTTTGTGAAGTGATTCCTATCAACAAGCATGAACTCACACACACTTAGATTTACAGACAGTCCTATAAAAATTACATATAAAGTCTATATGCTGTGATTTTATTTTCTTTCTTTCTTACAGAACTAAAAACCTTTTTGACCTTTAATATAACCCAGATTCCACGGATATCTCGCTTCTAAATCGGTCAAGATCTTAATCAATCTCGGTTTTAAAAAAATATTTTTGAGATTGAAAATCTCCAAGTGTGAATCCAACTAGGTTAAGGTTAAGTTTCGTAAGAATAGAAACCGTAAAACATTTTCAAAACCAAATCAGTAAAGATTTTCTTAAAACAAGTAAGAAATATGCAGATCTAGTGAAAATGTAACATGCAGAGTGTAGATCTAAAGTTTCTATGAAAAAGAAACACAGATCTTCACACGAATGTTTAAGTTGTAAACAAGATCATAGACAAAGAGGTTACAGCATCAAATGAACAAACCACTCTCTCTCAAACACTCAAGGTTGTGTTTGGGGTTAGGTGTATACGAAGGTTTGATTCAGAAAATGAAGTGTTTAGGGTTAGGGTTTGGTTTGGCTAACAGTTTTCCCTTTCTCTCTTCTCTCTCACTTCTCTCTATTTTTTATTCTCAGAAATGACGAATGCCCAAAAGTCTTGAAATGCTGAGAAGAGGGGGGTTTATATAGGGGTGAGGGAAGGTTCTAGAAATGCGCATGGAATCAATGGCTGAGATTAAGTCATCCTACGATTGACTTGATCCAAGGGTTATAAAACAGCGGTGGTTAAGTCCAAAGTGATTGGTTCAAAAGATGGCACACGGATAGGTTTAAAACACATGCAGACCATCGATCATCTATGATCCAACGATCATCAATCCACCAGCGAACCCTCTCACATAAC
Source organism: Sambucus nigra (assembly GCA_949130495.1). NCBI lineage: Eukaryota > Viridiplantae > Streptophyta > Magnoliopsida > Dipsacales > Adoxaceae > Sambucus > Sambucus nigra. Next base: position 147,130,851 of record OX422207.1, read on the forward strand.
AAACACAAATAGATGAACCAGGAGTATGACAAGTGTTGCAATATGAGTGGCACACACACACGCGTCTAAAGTAATTACAACAAGCACCCTAAAGTCTCTAGCGCATTTACATTCTACCCAAACAAACATTCCATTGAAAAATAAAGTTTTTAAAATAGAAATTCTACCCCATAAATTATATAAACACATTTTATTAATGACAACATTTATTTTAAAAAAAATGTTTAAAAAATGTTTAAAAATTCCCAAAAAATAATTAAAACCACATTTTAAGGGGAATTAATCACACAATCAATTTTAAGCAATATATACACATGTATGCACTTCTAATTGTGTGTAGTGTGATTCAATTTATACCATCATGGATCATTGAAGAGGATTAGAGAGAATGATTCTGAGGTTCTTTGGATTCTAGGATGGACAACCAATTTTGTCACTATTTCCAAATTAGATGAACACCTATACAGTATAGACTTAAGCAAGTCAAAGGTATAAGGTGCTTCATGAGGGACTTAAGGAGGTATTTGAAGGGTCCTAGAATTGGTTATATACAATGGGGATTTAAGTTTTGACCGATAATATTGAGGGGTAAGAAGGTTTTATGGTTTAAGGAATTTTTATTTGATATTAATTAATGGAAGTTGTTAAATCAAATCGGAGCCAAGGAGTCATTTATTAGTGATGCTCTATCACGCTAACAACCATGCAATTGGATTATAGCATACTTTCCATTAGTAGTGTCTTGAACCAATTCTCTACATTAAATTTGAGAAAACCTATTAGTTGTTTTCCTCTTATTAATACCGTCTAGACATTTTCTTTTACCATTTGTCAAATCACATGAACTTTGTGGGTTTGCTTCCTTATGTGTCCTTGAGACCATGTGTAGGACATGATCTCTTGGGTACCTTGAATTAACTAATGATATAACTTTGGTAGTATTTATTAGATATTGAGTGATATTTTAAAAAAAAATTAGCCACCTACAATATTTTTTTCTACAACTTTTCCCATCGATTTTCTCTTATACTTATTATTATTCCTTTGGTATTTATTTTCTCCCAACACGCGGAACCTATTGCATGGACTTTTAACCTTGTTTCCATCATTAACAACTTTTTTATTCACTTATTGTGAGCTTCTTCCTCCTTTTGGTTTGACCAAGATCCATGGTCCAACATTTGCCTCAGTTTCTCCAATATTATGACTCGTATCTTCTCCCCTGCATATAAATTATTAGTGTACTAGAGGACATGAATGTTCTGCACTATACTATCACCACTCATACTACATTTGCTAATATAACTAGTCATTATTGATGATATTTGACTACAAAATAACGCTCATTATTAAAAACTGAGAGTGTGCTTTTTATTCAATAAGAGAAACCAGTTTAATTAAGCCCAATTTTTAATAAACCAATTTTAAATACACACCTAGGTTATGCAACTAATGGTGATTGATTAATTTATAAACACATTCAAATCAGGCAATAGTTAATCACACAGAGCAAATGAGGAAAAATCCCCCAAAGGGGAAAAACCTTTTTATTTCTATATGATTTGTAAACACTTACATACATAGAGAAATAAAATTTGACAAACGAAGACCCTCAGGCACCGATTCTTTGTCGTCAGCAAGAGCTTTCGACGATATGGTCCAAGGACAACAATATAGAGAATCCTTTCTCAACACAAGATTCTCGACATATGTGGGTATGGTTGGGTTTAGCACGATTCACACAGAATTCTGAGTGTTTGTGAATCTTAAAGTGTTTGGGCTTGATAAAAGGTGAAGATTTGATAAATTAGGTATGATGAATGTTTCCTCCAAAGTCTTAAACAAAAATGTATCCAAATTTGGTAATTTATAGAAAGCGAAGAAAATAGATACACCGTATTTTTCTGAACTCGTCGGACCGGTCCAGAAAGGATAATCGGATGGGTTCGACATCTGGATTGGTTCATTTTTCTCTTTAAATGGATCGTTCCACTTGTTAAAACTTGGCAGAAGGTTTTCCAGAGCTGGATCAATCCGGTATCCAAACTTGGACAGTAAGACTTCAGGTCATCGAATCTGTTCGATTTTCTTCAGGATCGAATCGGTCCAGTCTCTGTTTTACTTCAGCTTCTCTGTATGTGGACTCTTATTAACCGAAAAACGTTAGCACGAACACACGATTGAAGGAAATAGGCATGACGCACGATGTTGGTGATGATGGATACGTGAAATGCAGAATTCAGATTGAGACCGTCGAAATATGATCGTGCTGAGACGAGTCGGTTGTAGCAGTATACGACATATATTTTAGAATCTAGGATAAAACAAAAATACCTAGATACTACCCCGGACATTTATAGAACATGTCCTTACAAATCCCCCTATATCTATTCCAGTACATACATACAAACAAAATCTGAATTATGATCCCCAACATAAAGAACCAAATGTCATATAATATAGTATTTCTAGTAAACCCAAAAACAGGAGAAACTCAATGAATGACTTCAACCATCTTCAAATCTTCAAACTTTTTTTGTCCTCATCAGGGCGTGCAAAAAGATTCCTCAATTTGATACCTACACACATGATTTTCACCAATTCAAAGTCTAACATGATTTTCACACCAATAACATCCAAAATTATTGAATGCTTTTTCAAGACGTTTTTCAGAAAGTGCAAAACCGTTAACAAAATTTCCAACCAATATCCCTCATGGATTTGAATGAACATATACAATTAACTAGGTTGGCCCAATTTTGCGGCTCTTTTAAATGACCTTGGAAAATTTTATTAGTTCCATTCTTTTTAAGGTCTTTTTAAACGGAGACATTACTCGTAAAGATTATTATTCTTTCCAGTCCCGCTTCCCGTTTTTCACTCATCAAAATTTTATTAAATACATTCCTCGCTGAAAACGGACTACCATGCACCTCTTCAATTGTCAAGTTTTATTGCATTTTGTTCGTTGTATAGGCAGAATTGTGTTAAAAACACTAACCAACATGTGATAAGACAAGCATAATAATCAACCAGATTCGTACACGAGTGCAATAAAGGAGATAAGGAGTCAAACATGTAGAAATATATCACTAAACACATCTCAATGGCACCCAAACATTGTAAAGCACATGATGAAATCAAGTAGCATATCTAGTCACTACCAAATTGACACATGAAATATGGAGATGATGAGGTGACTTTGGCCATCCTAAGTGTCTAACCATAAAAGGTGTAAACAAATTACAAAAATCTTTTTCACTTTTCATTTTTTCTTAAAAAAATGAAAATATTTTTGAACTTTTAATATATTCCTAAATAACCAAAAATCTTTTTGTATTTTTCAAAGAATAAAGAATAATGTAATATAAAAAATGAGACAAATGAGACAGTCTAGTAATAGGAAACAGATGATATGAACATGAAAAATGCATCATACTCTAGACATGGAAATACCCCTTAGTTAACAGTGCAACTTCTTAAAGACTTCCTAAGTCTCTCAAATCTAAGGGCATCTAAAGGCTTCATCATAATATCGGCTAATTGAAGGTCAGTAGACACAAAACTCAAGGATATGACATTTTCCTCTACAAGCTCGTGAATAAAGTGCTCACATATCCTAATGTTCTTTGCGCGCAAGTGTTGGATAAGATTGCGGGATATGTGTATCGCGTTCGTGTTATCACAGGAAATGGTCATGGTGTCCTGTGATATCCCATAATCTTCCAGTATTTCCTTCATCCACAGAAGTTGCGTGCAATAACTCTCGGAAGCTATATACTCAGCCTCAACAGTGGACAAAGAGATGGAGTTTTGCTTCTTGCTCAACTAAGAGATAAGAGCCGGACCAAAATAGAAACACTCACCAGAAGTGCTCCTACATCTATATGCATACCCGACCCAGTCAACATCCGAATAGGTAGACAAATGGTCATTAGTATCGAGGTAATACCAAATTCCAAAGGAAACAGTTCCACTTACGTATTTGATAATACATTTTAGAGCGAGTAAGTGTGACTCTTTGGGGGATGCCTGATATGGCGCAAAGAGTCCAATACTAAAGGCGATGTCTGGATGACTAGTAGTGAGGTAGAGAAGGATGCCTATCATACTCCGATACAAGATTTTCTTAATGTGCTTGCCTTAAGTGTCCTTACTAAACTTTGTCGATGTACTTATAGGTGTACGTGCATGCTTAGCAGAGTCCAAACTAATTTTTTTCACTAGGTCTCTAGCATACTTGGATTGGGAGATGAACATCCCATCCTTTAGCTGACGAGCCTGGAGACCAAGGAAGAATGTAGGCTCACCTACCATGCTCATATGAAACTCACTCTTCATCTCCTCCTCAAAGTTATGAGCATGTTGGGAGCACATGGATCCAAAGACTATGTCGTCCACATAGACTTGGGGAATCAAAATAGTACCGTCAACTCTCCTGACGAACAACGTTATATCAACTCCCCCTATTTTAAAGCTACAGGCTAAAAGATAGGAAGTAAGCCTCTCGTACAAAGCACGGGGTGCTTGCTTCAAACTATATAAGGCTTTCCTCAGATAGTAGACGTGATCAGGGTTCTTAGGGTCTTCAAACGCTTTTGGTTGTTCCACATAAACATCCTCCTATATAATGCCATTCAAAAAGGCACTCTTGACATCCATTTGATATAACTTGAAGCGCAGATGACATGCGATGGTGAGTAGTAAACGTACGGACTCAAGCCTCGCAACAGAAGAAAATGTCTCATCAAAGTCAACACCCTTTATCTGTGTGTAGCCTTGAGCGACCAATCTAGTCTTGTTATGGATAATAGTACCATTTTATTCTTGAAAATCCACTTGCTACCAATCACGTTAGTCTCACTAGGTCGGGGGACAAGTTTCCAGACATCATTCTTTCTAAATTGAAGTAACTCATCCTGCATGGCAGATATCCAGTGTTTATCCTTAAGAGCTTCTTTGTGATTCCTGGGCTCGATTTTGGACGTGTAGAAGACATGGCTAACAACATTCTCTAGCTGAGCACGAGTCTTGAACCCTAGGGTGGGATCTCCTAAAATGACAGTAGGGTCATGACTCTTCCGAACCCAAGAAGGTGTTTCCCCTAAGACAAGAGTAGGGTCCACCCTGGGTATAGGAGGCATAATGGGATCATCAAAAGAATGTGCGTAATCCTCACACAACTGGCTGGGGTCAACTAACGCCAGAGGTTCGTCATCTTACACGGTGACATAAATTGACTCCATAATCCTAGAGATTCTCAGGTTAAAAACCCGGTATACTCTACTGTTCGATGAATACCCTAACAGAATTCCCTCGTCGCTCCGGGAGTCAACCTTTCCTAATTTCTCTCTATCCCGTAGGATGTAGCATTTACTCCCAAAGACACGAAAATATGCCGGGTGGGGCTTCTTTCTAGTCTATAATTCATAAGGTGTTAGAAGTATGTGTGGACGTAAGTAAACACTATTTACCGTATGGCATGCGGTAGACACCGCCTCTGCCCAAAATCTCTTAGAAACATTATGACCAAGAAGTATAGATCTAGCCATTTCCTTAATCATTCGAATTTTTCTATCAATAATCCCATTTTGTTAAGGTGTCTTTACAGCCGAAAATTCATGTTTGATCCCAAGTCTATCACAATAAAGATCTACTTTTTCTCCTTGAATTTAGTGCCATTGTCACCACGCATTCTATTGATAGTGACACCGTGTTGGTTTTGTAGGACATGACACTTGGTCGTTAAAAACTCAATATCATCTGATTTCTCTCTCAAAAAACCTACGATAGAATATTTATATAAATCATCCACCATCACGAGGATATACCTCTTACCACCCAAACTCTCTATACTAGTTGGACCCATAAGATCCATGTGAATCAAGAGATTTTTTCCATTCTTAGGTACCTAAGAGGAGCTAACCTTTTGTTTTCCCTTGTTGTTGATGGTTCTAGTCCTAATGTTGGTAGTATTCACAGACAGTCTAGATAACCATTGGAATTCTCCCATTTGACTCTAGGAAGTAGCGACTAAAAACTCAACCTGCTCTCTTAGTATTGTGAGATTATTCGTGGCGTGTGATGGAGCATAAGTACGTCCTGTCCGACCCAAATTATAGCAAAACTCTCTCAGGTGACCTTTACTCTTACAATAAGTACAAAAGTACACAGTTTGAGGTCTACCTTGGTTTTCTTTTCTTGGCCGAACAACTTTCTTGGGTTTTGGTGAATGGCCATAGGAATTCGTCGTAAACTGAGGGACTAGTTAAAGTGAAATTTGTGACATGGACGCACCATCGAACCCGATTCCTGGTCTCTTACCAAATCCCAAAGCAGGGGCGAGGAGAATCTTTCCCATCTTTCCAGATCTATCCTCGATTTGAACCCTGACTTCCCGTGCTTTTTCAAAATCATGCGTGAGCTAGGCAACAAGGACTTCCAGTATCTTCAGAGCCTCTTCGGATGCACAGAGGTCACTCGTCAGATTAGCCACTTGTTTTGTCAAGTCCCCTTTGACTTTCTCAAAACACTTTTTCTCTCTCTCTCTCTCTCTCTCTAAATAGGCTTTCTCTCTCTCTTTATAAACATATTTTTTCTCTCTCTTTATCTCAAAATGGTGCACAGGGAGGACTCACTCTCTCTTATCTATCCTAGCTCTTTCTCTAACGCTGTAATCCTAAGAACTAAACCTTTATTACGCTTTTTGATTTTAAATGAATCAACATATAAATCTGGATAAATGCGACTAAGGTCACTCTTGCTCTCACTCCCTGCATCTTCTCTCTCACTCTTTGTGTCAAGGTCTCCATGTGAAGAGGCATCCTCTTTGACGTGAGGTGAATCAGAATCTCTTAGGTGGCTAGCCATGAATGCGGTGAAGTTTCACTCATGCGGTGATTCTTCTCCTGAATCCAATGACTCGACCTCGATATCGTCACTCAAGGTAGCATTTAGAACAACTTTGCCTTTTTCTTTAGCAAGTCTGTCAAGCCTTGTATCACACTCAAAAGATCTATGACCCTTACTGTCACACTCATAGCATCTTTCTTTGTTTCTTGTGGGTGTGTCTTTCTTTTCTTTTTCATAATTCTTGACATTTTTACTTTTCTAAAATTTCTTTTTATAATTAAACCTTCCACTATTTTTTAACTTGAGAAATTTTTGAAAATTCTTCACAAACGAAGCCAAATCATCTAAATCATAGTCAAAATCAGAATCTGACGTATTTTCCTCACTCCGTTTAGGCGATTCTACCCTTTTCCTAGCTGACTCAAAATTCTCTTTAGCTTGGGCCTTAAGAGCAATTAATTTATATTTTGCTTTAACAACTTTAGGAAACATGTCTATTTCACAGGTTGGAAGATCACCTAATAATTCTTTTAATTTAAGGGAGTTCAAGTTTCCTACAGAATTTAACATTGTGACTTTGGGGATGAAACGCTTAGGCAAAGAACGTAATATCTTTTCAACAACTCTAACATTAGGGATGGGTTCACCAAGGTTGAAACTAGTATTGACTATATCAGATAAACAAGCATAAAATTTTTCAAAGCATTCAGATTTCCAACATGGTAATTGTTTCAAACCGAGTTGTTAAATTTTGCAGTTTTGATTCTTTAACATCATTAGTTCCTTCATGGGTAAGTTGAAGAATGTCCCTTGCTTCTTTAGACGCGGTACACGTCATTATTCATCGAAACTCGTCTGGAGTGACGGTTCCCGAAATAGCACTAAGTCCTTTAGAGTTATACGTGGAGCATTTAAATTCATCATCTGTCCATTGAGCCATATATTTTAAAGTTGTCACATTTTCAACAGATGGTTGGAGGTGTCCACCCATTTTCAACAAGAATCCACACATGATCATCAATGGCTTTAAGGGTAGATTTCATCCAAGCTTTCCAGTGTGCATAGTTAGACCTGTCCAAAACAGAAATTTTACTAAATGATTTTTTCCATTTGAACAAACGTCTTTTCAATAAATCAATAAAAAAATTGTTATTCAGGAAAAAATTACGAAAAATTACACGGTAAAATTGTGTAATTGGCTCTGATACCAATTTGAGAGTGCGTTTTTTATTCTACAAGAGAAACCAATTTAATTATGCCCAGTTTTTAATAAACCAACTTTAAATACACACCTAGGTCATGCAACTAATGGTGATTGATTAATCGATAAACACATTCAAATCAGGCAATAGTCAATCACACAGAGCAATTGAGGAAAAATACCCCAAAGGGGAAAACCCTTTTTATTTCTATATGATTTATAAACACTTAAATACATAGAGAAATATAATTTGAAAAATGAAGACCCTCAGGCACCGATTTATTGTCGTCAGCAAGAGCTCCCCACGAGATGCTCTAAGGACAACAGTGTAGATAACCCTTTCTCAACACAAGATGCTCCACATATGTGGGTATGGATGGGTTTAGCACGATTCACACAGAATTCTGAGTGTTTGTGAATCTTAAAGTGTTTGGGCTTGATAAAAGGTGAAGACTTGATAAATTGGGTCTGATGAATATTTCCTCCAAAGTCTTAAACAAAAATGTCTCCGAATTTGGCAATTTATAGAACTCGAAGAAAACAGATACACCGAATTTTGCAGAGCTCGTCGGACCATTCAAGAAAGGATAATCGGATCGGATCGACGTCCGAATCAATTTGTTTTTCTCTTTAAACGGATCGGTCCGCTTGTTAAAACTTAGCAGAAGGTTTTCCACAGCCAGGTCAGTCCGGTATCCTAACTTGGACAGTAAGACTTCAGGTAATCAGACCGGTTTGATTTTCTTCAGGACCGGATCGGTCCAATCTCTATTTTTCTTCAACTTATCTCTATGTGGACTCTTATGAACCAAAAAACATTACCACGAACACACGATTGAAGGAAATAGGCATGACGCACGATGTTGCTGATGATGGATACATGAAATAGAGAATTCAGATTGAGGCCATCGAAATATGATCATGCTGAGATGAGCCGACTGTAGCGGTATACGACATATATTCTAGAATCTATCATAAAATAGAAATACCTAGATACTACCCTAGACATTTATATAACACGTCCTTACAAAAACTCACTCTGGTGCCCTATACGACCACACTGAAAGCATATATAATACATAATTCATACTCCACTCCATTTTTGGCCCCGTAGATTATAATTATGGAATGAAAGGCTTAGCTAAGTCAATATTCTTACACACCGACATATACTTTCCTGTAGTGCTTGTAATGGATGTATAATCCGTTTTAGTTGGCTTTTCTGTAAGGACATATTTTTATAAATGTCCGTCACAATAAATGATGGCGTATACCGTTATAACTGTCGAAGAAGTTCAAAAGTAATATACATCAAGACGGATCCAAATATATCAAGGTTCTTCATCAAAAATCCTCCACAAAGTTTACTTTGGTAAGGTCATGTTTTAAATACCTTAACTTTGCACTTAGAACTTTGGGATATTTTTAAAAAATATTTTCTAAAGTGTTGAAGCAGACTTTTTCGTCAAAATTTGAGAATACGTATTTTTTCTAACTGTTGGACGAATATTAAAATAATATTTTCTGACGTTCCAGTCGTTCAAACGACTTTGCTCTGTCATTCGAACGACATTGCATTGTCGCTCGAATGAGATCTCATTTTCATTCGAAGGACCGAGGCGACGCGGTTTTCTATAAAGAATCATTAAATGGTTTCGTTTTCATTAAGAAGTCCCAGCGTTTTGAAAGACAGAAAACTGCGAATCTGCAGAATTCTTTTGACTTCTTCTTTTAGGGTTTTCATCCCTTTTGTTTACAATGCACAAAAATCCTAATTACTTTTGTGTAAGTTGTTTTGTGGAACCTAAGAACATATTTTTCTATTTTTTCATACTTTGTGGGGAGAGCTCTGCAATCGACAGTTGTGTGCTATTGTGGAGGGAATCCTTGTGAAGATTTTAGACTGCGTGTCTGGACTGCGCGTCCTTGTGGTATAGCTGCGTGTGAACCATTGCTGATTTATTTCTAGTCGTTAATTTGGAGGTTCGACGAAGACACCGTGCGTTACTCTTGTGGGCGAAAGCAAGATGGTATGTATGTCAATGGTCTTGTAAACTTGTCAAAGTTCTAGAACTAAAAAATTTTGCCCTTCGGGGATTTTTCCTGAAATTTTATGTCGCATGCTATATCTTATTTGGTTTGATGCGTAGTTGCATGTTTAGGGGCTGAATTAATTTTGTTTAAAAATAGACTCTAATTAAATAAGGGTAATTTGAAATCTTGCGAATTAATTTAATCAATTATCACACACCGCATTTATTCGTTTTACATTTTCAATGCCCTTAATTATGTAATGTATATAGGGTTATTACTTCCCTACGCTATATACAAAATGGAGCTTGCTTTTACCCATTAATCCAATCTCTTATTTCCTGCCACATTATGTTATTGAGGCCATCCTTTCTATTATTCAGAGAGGGAGGCACAAAATCCTCTTGGATAACTTTCCTATTGTAAATATTTTCAAGAAGGTTTAACCCTTCGGGTTCAAACTTGACACACTATTGTATAAATTCACGCATGGCCCAATAATAACCAATTCTTATTGAAACAAATCGGGCAAACTTGAAGCATTCTCTTGACCTGATCCCAAAATCCACTTCATTTCAAGTACTCTGTAAGCCACATTATATTCCTTTGACGGTATCCGTGAATCTGATTCCTTGATCATTTCCTCTTATGGTGATGCAAGAAAATTTGTAAACCACGCGTTGATGATAGAGAATAATACGAGTGAGATATTAAGCCTAGCCGCGACTTGGGGCAGCTAGTGAGAGCCAAAGTCGTAAATTATCCAATTGTGATTGGAGTTTTTGAGGAAACGAGTTAATTTGGGTTATCCCATCGAATGTTTTTTTGAGGTAGTGAATATCGCATAACTTTTCGTTAGATGCCATGGATGTGGTGTGATTTACACGAGATGGGGTAAAGTTGCAAGTCAATTCTTGTACTACATGGTCTTTCTTATAGTATGTATCATTATTTGAATTAGTATTTTATGATTTATCCTACCTCATTGTCCGTTATAGCTTATTTAAATTTGTTTGAATGTTATTTCGTTTAATACAACTTAAACTTTATATGTGAACTACCAATTTAAATTGTAGAAAACTATGCAAACTCAAACTAAAGTTCAGACTGCTTAAAATGATAACAAAACAACATATGTGAATTTTGATAGTGTCAACAAGAGGAGTATTTGCTTGCATTATATGTAAAGACAAATGTGGAATAAACAAAAGAACTTCCCATCAATATTTAAATTCTAAATCCCGATGCCATTTACATGTAGAGTTCGTTATTCTTTTCCCATTTGATAGTTTTCTTTCATAGATGCTTAAAAATAAAACTCATGTTCTTGAAAAATAAAATTTGTTTGAGTCAAAAAATTTAAACATTCCAAAGAAAGAACTTTACAAACTTTATATTTTTATTTTTTTAATTGTCAGTCGTATTATAATTAAACATGAATAATCAGTGGTTTCCTAAGTAAATGAAAAGGCATAAAAATAATTGATTATAATTTAAATTTTAAATAATAAATCCCATTTACATTTGGAAAAACGTAGAATTGGTACCTACTAAAACTTTGAAAATTATACTACAGCCTAAAAATATAAATATTACAATGGATTTTGACTTCTCAATGACGTGTAAATAAAACCAAATGAATGGTTAGGGTGATCCTAAATACACCTAAAAATTATAAATAAATTTCTTTAGTAAACATCAACCGTCCATTTTATTCAACGATGTTAGCGTTTTATTAAAATATGTTCTCTAGGAGTTGAAGGGACAGACGGTCTATTCCAAAAGAAAAATCACTAATGAAACACAAAAATGAATAGTTGTTGCGCGAATGGTGGGCTGTAGAGAGAGTATTTAATTGAGGAAGGCGAAATCTCAAATATACCAACTTTTATTATTGAGAGAAAGGATATTAGAAGAATCAAGAAAATCGTGGAAAAATTTACATAACAGATCTGGGACACAACTATTATCTTACCACGTCAAATAAAGATGATCCTATTCAAATAATGTCAGGAGGTTCCTGGTTCTTGAATAACCATTATTTTATCAATAACAAACAAGGAGGAAAAACTTTCAACCATAAAAAATGATCCATACGAGCCTTTGGATACAGATACATGAATTTCTTATTGAGTACAATGCGCGAGCTACTGTTTATAAAATTGCTCAGGTGATATGAATGCCAGTAAAGATAGACATACACACGGGATCTGTAGAAAGATTATCAAAATAGGGAAAATTGTCAGGGGTTAAGTGTATGAATTAAAAACTAAAAGCTGACTCAACAAATTTAATTGCAGTTTATAGTCGGGAAAAAACAGAGAGGAAGCGAATTTAAATAAGCCAAAAAAACAAAGAAAAATGAAAAAATAAGTGTATAGCAAATCATAAGGAAGCTGGTAGTGGGTAGGCCCAAACCCATTTTACAAGAAAAAACGGATACAGAATACACAATAACAAAAGGCCAGAACAATAATAAAGAATAAAGCCCAAATAAAGTTTTAAATGAACCCAAAGGAGCTCATGATATAACCCAATCAGATTATAAAGACAAATAAAACTTGTTTACGTTGGACATTTTCAAACTCGTTATATCAAGAGTTTTTTTTCAATAGGGCTTATTTATATATGTAGTAAATATTTTCTATATATTTACAAATAAGACCTTTTAGAGAAAAAATATTTTTTTATGAGACCTATGAAACAAACAAAAAAAAAGATCGTAAGACCTATTTGATTAGATATTTAGTAAACGGGACTAATTGATAAATATTTTTTTTTTATAAAAATGGATTATTTGGGGTTTGACTCCCATTATTCGTGATTGGCCTAGACCCCCATAATTTTTAATTCTTAGAATTTGTCCCCATTTTGTCAAATTTTGTCAGTCGATCGTGAACTAACTCATTTTCAAGCCCAAAATGTCTAATATACACCTTATTCATTACCTAACAACCACTATTTTGAGAAAAAATAATTTTTGATTTAAAAACCATTTTCTAAAAAACATTTGTTATTCTAATATTTTTTGACTTTTTAAAACATTATTTTTTTCATAAAAAATGAATAGTTTTTCTTAATATAGAAACTATTTTTATAAAAAAATTTACGTATGTTATTTAATCATTATTTTTATATAAAAACTGTTTTTAAAAGTGTATGTTTTTAGTTGTACTATATTTAAAGACTTTGTAATGTTTTTACAAAAAAAAATATATGCTATTTAAAAAATGTACGTTGTTTTTTATCCCTTTTATTAAAAAAAATGTACCTTATTTATAAAAAATATACATTTTTTAAATAATAACATTCTATCATTTTTCACAACTTTTCATTTTAGACAATTTTTTACGTATTTCTAACTGTTTTTATTTTAAATTTTTTTTACCTTGTATATATTATTAATGCACTTTTTTATTAGAAATTTTTTTTTAAAATTTTTTTTCAAGTTATTATAAATTTTTTTATTTTTAAATAATATTTAAGACATTTTTTTTTATTTTAAAATAGTTTTATAAAAAAAAATATTTCTTAAAAATAGTTTCTTATAAAAATAGGAATGTGTGTGTGTATTTATTTATGTAAACTTATGATTGTTTTTATAAATTTGGTGGGGTTAGAGTGTTGTAATCTTGTGTGGTAAGCAATGAGTGTGGTAGTTGGGTAATAGGTAGTGTGTTTGTAAGAGCATCTCCACTGGTGGGAGTAAAAGCCAAAGAAATCTCTAAATATACAAAATGGTAACCCTCCAATGGTGTAAACAAGGGAACAAAATTTGTAGTTGAATTTCTAGTGGTTCTTCAAATTTAGAGAACGGGTACAAATTCTGTTATGGTTACTACGAACTTTATTTGTTCGTATCAATTCTAGCGAACAAATATAGTTCGTAGCAAATATATTTAGGTTCCTACAAACTTTAGAAGTTCGTAACAATTATATTTATGTTCCTACGAACTTCTGAAGTTCGTAAGAACATAAAATATACTTCTTACGAACTTTAAATGTTCGTAGCAACTTTCAGGCGTTAACCTTTGCAAATCACCACTCTGTAAACTACTGAGACAAAAGGTAAAAAACACTGTTCAAATTTGCAGATACACCTTTCGTGCATGTCCACCATTGGACATGCTCTAAGCATCCTAGGCTTCAACTTGTATTTTATTTATGACGAATTCTTACATTATACCATTTCTTTTGTATATCTGACACATTTTTAATGATTGATAGTTCAAAAATAAAATAAAAAATGAGAAAGTGACATATATTGACCGATTTTTTTAAAATAGTAAAAAAAAATCAATTTTGAGCTATTTTTTCGGGAGGTACGCTTAAATTTTTAAATAGCGCATAAAAAAATAAAGTCGAAAATATTTTTTTTTACTATTTTAAAATTTTGGTCCGCATACTGTGACCTAACGATATATATATATATATATATACACACACACACACACACACACACACATAAAAAGTGTTTAAAATGACAATGGTTATGGTATCTATGGTGAAATATGATTATTAGTTAATAAAATGATCATTTGACCTTCAGCCCCACTAATTATGACGTCACCATTTTTTTACCAACAATGATATAGATATCATTGATAAATTAAAGATTACACAAGATACTCATCTTTAGGAGTACCTACTTCTAAAAAGAATGATGATTCTTTTTAATCCAAACAAAGGAGAATATCCATGTGGCTAAAGATGCTATCACACACACACACATACACACACACACACATAAAAAAGAAACTACATAAATAGAGAAAAATAGAGCAAGAGCAAATCTTTATGGTCTTAAAATCATATTTCCCTCTAAACGATCAAATCTCCTCGCCTCCACTTTAATCTATTTTACTCTAAGATATCTCCCAATCCCAAAGTGTAACAACCCCTATTTTCTCACAAAAAGGCTGGCCAAACACAATACGTTGAAGATGGGGATTGTTTGTCAATTAATACCATTCTCAGCATCAAAATAATATAAATGATATATCAAGGCTCATAATTGAGGTTGAATGAATATTTCCATAACAATAAATAAATCCAAACCAACACCAAGTGTATAATAATTCTGACATGAAAGTAAATATCTCAACCCAACATAATGTAAATAAGTCTCGAGCTTATGCCCATACACATATTTCAAATGAAATAAATGACTCTAGCTGAAAAATACCTATGCTGGAGTCAATGAATTTGAAGATCCGATAAGGAAAAGAGATCGCAAGACTGATACGACAATAATCATGCTATCCTTGTCTAGGAGCACCCGGGGGGAGAAAACATTCAAATTTGGGCTAGAGCCCTAGATGTGCAAGAGTTAACTTGAACAATTTAAAATTCCATAAATACACTCATTGCAAAATAAATATTCCCCATCGTCACTCACATGCAATTAACATCTCACCCATTAACTAAGTGCGATATTATCCGCATCCCAACAAAGTCCCAAATAATGTATATGACCACATGCCAAATTAATATTGATTGGATTAATTACACCCAATTATTACAACGGAGTCGACTATGTTCAATTACCCAATCCCAAGGTATCCCAGTCTTATGTTTTTCTCACAAAAATGGCAAACATCTATTATTCACAATATAGTAAAATTCTGTGATTTATGTCTACATTCTTAGACAATTTAATTCATCTTATTTAATCCGGATAACTTATAAATAAGTCCTTTCATATATACTACACACAAAGTCATCCACCGTTGGTGTCTCGTTCGTGCTCTATCAGTAAGTTCGGAGGACTTTTTTTATCCAAAGCAGGTAGCACAAAACACACATAAGTTGGGGCGGTCCCTACGCAGTATACCAGTTCATAGCTCGTACCTAGTGGTGACAAAGGCTCCCAGCATCAACATCTACCTCTTGTAGATGGCACTACTACGTAGTACCTAAATAACCTTCACATCGTATAACCCACCTGTGTCGATGTGTGCTACGCATTCCGAACGCATTAAACTCCAAGTTGATAGGACCGTCCACGAATATTGGTATGTCCACATAAATACACATAAATACATATTATTTATCCCATATAACATGTATAGGTAACTACTCTGTATTACCCATATATTATCCACAATTATCCGTTCATTAATAATTTACCATCTAGTGAATTATTAATTCTATTTTCTTTAACAATTATTTAACCATCAAGTTATTCCAGTTAATATACGGGTCACATTTACATATTTAATAAATCCCTTGTTGCCCCAAACTTCATCTCACCAACTCATACGAGGTTTTAACAATATACAACATTAAATTATGGCCCGAACTCACCCTATCAGCAGGACCGAATCGATTCGGTTTCCTAGCCGAATCTATTCGCCCAGTCGAATCTATTCGGACCAAGGCCGAATCGATTGAAAAGGCCACTCCTTTCAAGATTTTGCAGTTTCTTTATACGAACTCTTTTCTTTTGTTCCTAAGTTTCAATCCAATCATGATTTCATTTATATAAACCCATAAATGGGTACTTAACACTTATTTATACATCTTATAACCATTTAATCCACATTCCCATATCAATTTCTGCCCCAAATTTCCCAGATTTCATAAGAGGATTTAAGATCTTTAATCCCATATTTATTCTACAAGAAATATTAAGTGTAGATAAGATTACGACGAATAAACATGTAATTAGAGTCACAAATCTATAGATCACAAACCTATATTAAGTCTCCTACATATGATTTTCGAGATTTCCCAAATTTAATCTCAAGAACCCTAGGGTTTCTATCATCAAATTTCAAGAATCGTTTCCAAATTTATGGGTTACAACCTATGTTACAATTAATCCTCTACATGCATGAGATTATTTCCTAACATTCATTCACCAAAATCCAACCTAAGATGCAGAAATCATTTGAGGTCATTATAATTCATCAAGAAGTATATTGGAAATTAAATCAAGCAAGATAATTCTTGCCTGGGTATACGGGGAATGAAATGTCCTTGAATTTCTTGAAATCTACTTTGAATTCCTTTCATTTATTTATATGGTTTCTTCCTCTCTCTCCCTATGTGTGGTGTGGCTAGGGTTCTAAGAAATAACCTCCTGGAAGTTAATTAACTTCTTAATTAAAGTGATAAATTTCTAAATTCCGAGTTAGGTTAAAATCTCAAAATTTGAACCCCCAAATGGGCCCTAATCCATACCCAAACTAGCCCAAAAGTTTCCCAACTTAGGTAAATATGCCCTAGGACCATTTTTAAAGGTTTAAAACACCTAAACGAGTTCGTATTCTCCCCGAAATATGTCCCAAATATTTTATCACAACATTATATATTTTGAATTGTGTCACACATCATTTATGCATTTTCTACGGCACAAGTAATTTTTATAAACATTAACATACAAAATCAACCACACATAATTATGACATAGCAAAGAATCACATATCCAAAATTAAATACATTAAATTTAACGATTAAGTCTAATTTCCATAATTTTTTTTTTATTTATTCTCAAAAATATTATTTTATTGTGTATTCTAGAAAATTAAGGGGTATTACATTCTTCCCTCTAATTACGGGATTCCGTCCTTGGAATAAAAAAAGTACGTACGTAGCTAGAAGAGTTCAAGATACTTCGTGTGCATGTCATCCTCCCTCTTCCAAGTCGACTCGTCCTCCCAATGGTGTCCCCACTACACCCTAACTAAAGGAACAACCTTAGATCAAAGTCGACTCTTCCGTCGGTCCAGAATGGCTACCGATATATCCTCGTAAGTACCGTCTGGCTGGAGCTATTTCTCACCAATATCAATGTGCTGGTATTCTATCTCATCTCTAAGGAACCTCTGTAATGCAGATATATGAAAACGTCGTGCATCCACTGCAAGTGGTTCAGTAATCCCAACTAATATGCCACGGGCCCAATCCTCTCCAGAATAGGGAATGGTTCCACATATGAGGGAGACATCTTCATTTTCTTCCCAAGACTCATCACTCCTTTCATGGAAAACACTTTGATTAACACCTGATCCTCAGCATCAAATTCTAAGTGTCTCCGGCCCACATCCAGGTAGCTCTTTTGCTTATCATGGGAAATCCGTATCCTGGACCGAATTATCTATACCTTTTCTGAGGTGTCCTAAATGAAATTTGGAACAAGTAAATTGTTCTCCCCACCTCTAACCAGCATGAAGGTTAACAATAAGGTCTCCCGTAGATTGCCTTAAACGATGTCATCCCAATCGTGAACTGGTAGCTTTTGTTATATGCAAACTACACTGAGGGAAAATACTGCTCCCAACTCCCCTTAAAATCCAAAGTGCACATCCGCAACATGTCCTCCAATATCAGATTCACCCTATCCATCTGCCCATTAGTCTGAGTATGATATGATGTGCTCAATCTAAACTCTTCCCCCACGGCCTACTGAAATCTCCTCCAAAAGTGGGACACAAATGTCCCGTCCCTGTTTGAGATGATGTTGAGCGGTACCCCATGCATCTTAACAATCTCTACAAGGAAAAGTCTGGCGTACTGCTCGGAGCTATAATCTTCTCGGATCGGTAAAAAGTGAGCCACCTTCGTCAAATTTTTTACGATTACCCATATGGAATCATACCCCCTCTGCGATGTAGGTATCCCAGTAATGAAGTCAATGGAGATGTTTTTCCATTTCCAAATCAAAATCTCCAAAGGTTGTAAAATGCCCGTAGGACGCTGATGGCCCACCTTCACCAGCTGACACGTAACAAACTTGGACACAAAAATTTTATGTCCCTTTTCATCCCGTCTCACCAATATTGACACCACATGTCGTGGTCTTATCCCCTCTGGGATGTACCGTAAAGCGTGACCCATGAGCCTCAGATATGATGGATCGCCTCAAATCCTCATCATTTAGGAAAACCATCTCCCCTGGATTCTCAAACCTCCACCCAACCCAATAGAATAATGCTCCACCCCATCGGCTAATAACTATCTCACTTGTTCCTAACAAAGTTGATCTCCTGCATGTGCCTTCACCACCCGAATAAATACTCGGGTGTGATGGTGAGAATTGTCATAAATGCACGTGTCAGGTCGTCGTATCCATGAAGTGACTTCCACTTCGCCTTCCACACTACCTCTAACTCCAGAATCGTCGTACGTCTTAAAGCATCCACCATGATATTCGCCTTCCCCGGATGGTACTGAAGGTTGAACTCATAATATTTCAAAAACTTTATCCTCCTCCTTTACTTCATGTTTAGCTCTCGTTGTGTGAACAAACATAGTAGGCTCTTGTGGTCTGTGAAAAGCTGAAATTTCTCCCCCAGGAGATAATGTCTCCATACTCACAGTGCAAAAACCACGGATACTAACTCCAAATCGTGGGTGGGGTAATGTCCCTTGTGAGGCTTAAGCTTCTAGGAAACATAAGCTATCGGCCTCTCTTGCTGCATCAAAACCCCTCCTAATCCCCTCAAGGATGCATCAGTGAAGACTTTATAGTCTATCCCTGCCCGTGACAACGTCAAAGCCGTGCTGTAATCAATCTAGCATTCAGCTCCTCAAATGCCTTCTAGCACACATCATCCCACATAAATGGTACTCCCTTACTCGTCAAATTCGTTAAGGGTCCGACTATCTTGAAGAACCCATGGATGAATCAATGGTAGTACCCGACTAGTCCCAAAAAGTTGCGTAACTAGGTGGGTATAGTGGGCTATCCCCACTCCATCACTGCAGAAACTTTCCCCGAGTCCACGAATATTCCCCGCTCAGACACAATGTGGCTCAAGAACTGTACCTCTCTCAACTAAAAACCGCATTTCTCAAACTTTAACTACACCTAATGATCTCATAACGTCTGTAAAACCACCCATAAATGCTCTATGTGCTCCTTCACAGTTTGAGAATAAATCAGGATATCGTCTATAAACACGATGATGAACTGATCCAAGTAATCTCTAAACACCCACACCCGATTCATCAAATCCATAAATACCGCCATCTCATTCGTTAGCCCAAATGGCATCACCAAGAACTCGTAAGACCCATATCTCGTAAGGAAAGTTATCTTTGATATGTCCTGCTCCTGAACTCTCAACTAGTGGTAACCCGACCTCAAATCGATCTTTAAAAAATACGTAGCACCCCTCAGCTGGTCAAACAAATCGTCAATACGAGGCAACGGGTATTTATTCCGTATAGTGACTTTGTTCAACTCCCGATAATTGATACAAAGCCGCAGAGATCCGTCCTTCTTCTTGACGAATAAAATTGGAGAACCCCATAGTGAAGTACTCCTTCTGATAAATACCTTCCCTGACAACTGCTCAATCTAATCTCGTAGCTCCCTCATTTCTCGAGGGGCCATTCGATACGGTTTACGAGCAATGGGTATCGTGCCAGAAATCAAGTCGATCATAAAATAGATCTCCACATTAGGTGGCAACCTCGAAATTTCCCCCAAAACACCAAAAAAATCACTCACCACTGGGATGGAATCTAGCGTCACTATAATCTCTGAAGAAGTAACCTCCTCGATATATTATAAATGCGTGCTCGACCCATCCCTAAGGTGCGACATCTCAACTAGGTACATCTCCTGCCCCAGAATGGCAAAGACGATGGACCTCCCATAACATCCACACATGCTCTATACGTATCTATCCAATTCATCCCTAGAATAGCATTGTACTCGTGCATATCAAGTACTAATAAATCGGCTAGAAAGGTGAGAAGTCCTATCTCAATCCCAATACCCCGACACACAGAGCGTATAGGTGCCCCTTTACTCATACATATTGTAGTGGCTTCTATCCCTGAGGTAGGACGACGAGTACTAGAGCGACTGGTGTAGCAGCTTTCGGAGCTAAAAATGGTAGGCATAGTCCCTGTGGTGCCTGTTGTCCCCTATGGCCCCCTGCTCTTGAGCTGTCTGGTTACCCCAAGGACACTGACTTGACGTATGACCCTTCTCTTAATAAGTAAAACAATTCCTATGAAATGGGAATCGCTTAGTCTGTCGGCCCTACTGGCCTCTACTCTGCTGTCCCTAGCCCTAATGGCCTCTTTACTGTTGGCCCTATCCCGACTGTTCCTAGCCCTGCCTATATCGGTCATCTGAACCTCTGAAATTCTTATTCTGATCAGCGAATGAGGTGACCCTAAACTGCTGGGTCTAAGATCCTCTCCCCCACTCACTTTGCCCTACTAGCTAGACGAATCTACTTCATGGCGTTTCTCACCCTTGTTCCTCCGGAATTACCTGTGATCCTAGCAATGGAGGAGTGCGGCATTCACCAGCTGATTATATGTTGTGAATGACGAATTCCCTAGAAGAGCCTTCCTGATGTTCCAGGTTAATCCCGCTATGAACTTATACATCCTCCTCTACTCAGTGCTAACATCCTCCTTTGCTAAGTACGAAAGGGCGATATACTCCTCTTCGTACTCGGTCATAGTACGCCCCTCCTGCTTGGCTCCATAAACATGCTCCTCATCTCAGACTGCATGGATAAGGGAAAGTATTTCCCCTCAAATCTCTCCCAAAACTCATCAATAGTTAAATTGTCCCTCTCTGCAACCGTCATTACCACCTCCCACCACTAATGCGTGACCCCCACTAATCAAAATGAAGATAACATTTTCTTCTGAGCTGGTATGCACTCTAAAATCCATAAATGTCTATCTATGTCTTTCTTCCACTCGTTCGCCACTAATATATATGGATTTCCCAAAAACTCTGGAGGTTGTCCCTTAACAAAGGCCTCTATTACCTTGTCCCACATAAATCCTGGTGCCTGAGCTGGTAAGGCCACCTGCTGTGGTGGTGGTGGCTGCTGTTGAGCCTGTGGTAGTGGGAAGTGCTGAAGCATGGCTTCCATAGCTGTGGAAACTGTCGAAGACACAATGGTGGTGATCTCTGCGGTTGTAATCAACTATGGGGCTCGTGGGGCCTGTGGCTGCTGTTGCTGCTCTGGCTGAGCCTTTTCCTCGATAGAAGGTGCGACTATGCTCATTGGCCTACCTATCCATCCGTTTTCCATTTGAAAGAAAACAAGGTTCGAATTAGTACAAACGTAAGAATGCAATGAACCTTAATCATAGGCTCTACATATCAAAGAACGCAACGCAGAACGTAATGAACACAACATAGATCCTAACGATACCAGAACCTGGATGCTCTAATACCAACTTCCACAACTCCTGTTTTCTCACGTAAAGGCTGGCCAGGAACAATACGCCAAAGATGGGTCTTGTCTGTCAACTAATACCATTCTCAGTATAAAAATAATATAAATGATATATTAAGGCTCATAATTGAGGTTCAATGAATATTTCCATAACAATGAATAAATCCAAACCAACACCAAGTAAATATCTCAACCCAACATAATGTAAATAAGTCTCGGGATTATCACCATACAAATATTTCAAATGAAATAAATGACTATAGAAGAAAAGAACCTATGCTAGATTTGAAGATCTGATAAGAAAAAGAGATCGTAAGACTGATACATTAACAATCTCACTATCCCTGTCTAGGAGCACCTGGGGGGAGAAAATATTTAAATTTGGGTCAGAGCCCTAGATGTGCAGGAATTAATTTGATCAATTCAAAATGCCATAAATACAATCGATGTAAAATAAATCTCCCCCATCATCACTCACATGCGATTAACACCTCACCCATAAACTAAGTGCGATATTATCCGCATCCCAGAAAAGTTCCAAATAATGTATATGACCAAATGCCAAATTAATATTTATTGGATTAAGTATACCCAATTATTACAACGGAGTCGAATATGTTTAATTACCCAATATCAAGGTATCCCAGTCTTATTTTTTTCTCATAAAAATGGCATAAACATCTATTATGCACAACATAGTAAAAGCATGTGATTTATGTCTACATTCTTAGACAATTTAATTCATCTTATTTAATCCGGATAACTTATAAATAAGTCCTTTCATATATACTACACATAAAGGCATCCACCGTTGGTGTCTCGTTCATGCTCTATTAGTAAGTCCGAAGAACTTTTTTTTATCCAAAGCAGGCACCACAAAACACACATTCCCTATGCAGTTTACCAGTTCACAGCTTGTACCTAGTGGTGATAAAGGCTCCTAGCATTAACACCTACCTCTTATAGATGGTGCTACTACCTAGTACTTAAATGACCCACACATCGTCTAGCCCACCTGTCTCGACGTGTGCTACTTAGTCCGAACGCACGAACCCCTAAGTCAATAGGTCCATCCACGAACATTGGTATGTTCATACAAATACACTTAAATGCATATTATTTATCCCATATAATATTTATAGGTCAATACTCTATAATTACCTTAAAGAACGCCCATATATTATCCATAATTATCCGTTAATTAATAATTTAGCATTTAGTTAATTATGAATTCCATTTCCTTTAACAATTATTTAACCATATAGTTAAATGTAGTATTCCAATTAATATATGGGTCATATTTACATTTTTAATAAATCCCTCATTACCCCAAACATCGTCCTGACAACTCGTACGGGGTTCTAAAACTATACAGCATTAAATTTTTGCCAGAACTCACCCAATCAGCAGGACCGAATCGATTCCGTTTCTTAGTCGAATTGATTCAGACCAAGGCTGAATCGATTCGAAATGCCACTACTTCCCAAATTTTGCAGTTTCTTTAGAAGAACTCTTTTCTTTTGTTCCCAAGTTTAAATCCAATTGTGATTTCATTTACATAAACCCATAAATGGTTACTTAACACTTAGTTATACATCTTATTACCATTTAATCCATATTCCCACAATAATTTCTTCCCATAAGAGGATATAAGATCTTTAATCCTAGATTTATTCTACAAAAACTATTAAGCGTAGATCAGATTATGGGGAATACACATGTAATTAGAGTCACAAATCTACAGATCATAAACATGTATTAAGTCCCCTACATATGAATTCCAAGATTTCCCAAATTTAACTTCAAGAACCCTAAGGTTTCTATTATCAAATTTCAAGAATCGATTCCTAGATTTATAGGTTACAACCTATGTTACAATTAATCCTCTACATGCATGAGATTAATTCCTAACATTCATTCACCATAATTCAACCTAAAACCCAGAAATCATATGAGGTCATTATAATGCATCAAGAAGTATATTGGAAATTAAATCAAGGAAGAGAATTCTTACCTGGGTATACAGGGAATGAAATCTCCTTTATATTCCTTTGAATTTCTTGATATGGCCTCTCTCTCTCTCTCTCTCTCTCTCTCTCTCTCTCTCTCTCTCTCTCTCTCTCTCTCTCTCTCTCTCTCTATGTGTGTGTGTGGTGTGGTGTGGCTAGGGTTCTAATAAGCAACCTCCTAGAAGTTAATTAACTTCTTAATTAAAGTGATAAATTTCCAAATCCCTAGTTGGGTTAAAATCCCAAAATTTGGACTCCCAAATGGGGCCGAATCCATACCCAAACTAGCCCAAAAGTTTTCCAACTTATGTACCTATTGCCTGGGACCATTTGTAAAGGTTTAAAACACTTAAACGAGTCCGTATACTCCCCGAAATACATCCCAAATATTTTATCCCAACATTATATATTTTTAATTGTGTCACACATCATTTATGCATTTTTTATGACACATTTAATTTTTATAAACATTAACATACGAAATCAACCACACATAATTATGACATGACAACAAATCACATATTCACAAGTAAATAAATTAAATTGACCGATTAAGTCCAATTTCCACAAATTTTTATTTATTCCCAAAAATATTATGTTATTGTTTATTCTAGAAAATTACATGTATTACACAAGGGATGGGTGGAAAAATCAAATAAATGGAGAGAAACTGTTTCAAATCTAAATTTCCACCCCAAAAAAAAATTAGATCTGAAATGAGAAAATAATATTGGGGGCTAAGAGGGTACTCCCCTCTACCATAAGGAAGTGGAGAGTTGGGAAGGGTGGAGAAAGGGGAAGAGCAGGGGCCAAATGGTTTTAAAGAAAGAAAGTGGGAGAGGTGTTATGATGTATAACACTTTAGGTACTAAAGCTAATATTTTTGTTCCATTTTGAATGGAAATCATCCAGTCAATGGTTTGACCAATAACTTACATTATTTTTTAGAGTGTCGTGTGCTCGAAACCTTGAACGAAGTGAAAGCACATAATTAAAATTATCTCCTTAATAGAAGTGATGTTGAGAATGCAAGTTCGTATAGATAGTCTGTATATTAGGTTACACACTAATTCAAATTTTTACCCAATTTTTTTCTTGATTAGAAATTAGGTGTGCAAGAAATAAAGTGTTCAACATAAATTCTCCAATCACACAAGCAAACCAAACATGCAAAGAAGATAAGAAAAAATTCCTTTCCGGCAAAACCTAGTATTCAGCATTGTGAAGAGTTTGACAAACTCTCATCGACTTACAGAATATTTATGTCCACTAAGTATAATGCACAGGGTCTTAAAATCTTTTACAGAATATGGCATAATCCAGCACTATTTAGAGGAAGCGGTCTTCCCTCAGTATCCACCAATTAGCCTCAGGATGCACGATCATATATTCTTCAGCAGTAGAGCCTCGACTCTACAAATCAATAGTAGAGTATAACTCTACAATGGTTTGATGCTAGGGTATAGAAACATGGGTTTGAAAAAACTCAATAAATTATATATGGAATGAATGATTTGGAAAAGAAAATTGTTCTTTGCAATCACAAATATGAGAACTTTTAGTTCAGATATTGGGAATTCATTTTCTCCAAACGTGTTGAGAAGTAATCATCAAAACAGGTTTTCATAGCAATGCGGCGAACTCATTTGAACGAAAAATTCTTCTCGCTCTAACGAAAACACTAGTTTCATTCTAATAATATCAAGTCTCATTCGAATGATAACCCATTCTCATTCTATCAAGCTTCTAACAACTTTGAGCCTGTTAAACAGAGGATTGTTATTTAATGGTCGTTCGAAACTCGTTCCAATGAAAAGATACTTTCATTCCAACGAGATCATAATCTTGTTCGAACGAGATTAAAACAAAATTATTTTTAAAATTTGTTTTATCAAAAAGCCTTAATTTAAAAAATAAACATCCCCAAATATAATTCGTATGAAAAATAAAAATCACAAGTCGTATACCTCCATAAAGTGTTGGTGAAAAATCCAATGCCTTATTCAAAAAATATGCTCGGTCACTTACTTAACTTTGAATCTCTTGGAGACAATGCATTTATTGTGTTTGGTTTGAAACTGTGGTTTATAATAGGATACGCCAAATCTAGAAAAAAGCCTAATCTATGAGCAATTATAAATTCTTGCTCTTATAAATCTCCCCCTTGGTTATTAGAATACAAAAAAAATGAAAATCAAATTACAATTAAAACTCCTAAGACAATGTATCCTAATATCCTCCAAAACCCAAGAACTGGAATGATATATGAAACTTTGTGATTAGGCATAAATTCTTCATATTTATCCCCTTAGTTTAGAGGCTTTTATCAGCTTGTGCGTGTAAATTGAGTTGATTTTTCTCATATAATTGATACTGACCTTTTCTATATAGTGCATTGAGTTTCGTGTTTTTCTCTTACATTTTGCTGGAATTTTACGCAAGTGAAGGAAAGAGAAAACTCAAATTCAAGAAAGAAAGAAAATAAGAAAAGTCTAGGGCAAAATGGTAATTTAATGCTAGGAATTAGAACACGGAACCTAAAGGAAAGTTGAAGACCTCAAGTCCAAAAGAATGCAGGAAGAAACGACATCCAAATCCGAGTCCCGGGTGAAAAGTTATGAAGCTTAAAAATGGAGAAGAAATCAAGAGAAAATGAAGGTAGAAAAAGACAACGAACCGAACTGATATCCGCTGAAGCGAACCGGTCCCCTTTACTAGAAAGTGCAAACCGAACCGATGCCAAAGAATTTGAACTGATCCATTATACTATATAAAATCGGACCGGTTCACCCCATTAATAAAGGAAAAATCTGACCAGTTCGGTTGGTGAAATTTTTATTTTTTATTTTCAAAAATAGAGTTGTGCATGGTTCAAACACTTGAAAAAAATGTGAGAGTTATGTAATATTGTATCACCAGACATTATAAAGGAGTTTTTTCAGCAGTTTGAAGGCTTCTTGAAGACAAGAGCCTTAGGATTATCGTTCTTCAACAATTTATTCATCTTTTGGCATCAAATTCAAGGTTTTTCTCCAATTCAAGTATAGTTCATTATTTCTTTCAATTTCTCTCATCTTTTTGCTTGATAATTCATTAGTTCTTAATTATAAATCTTTCATACCGGTTTATATATAGTTTCATCACGATTCTTATTACATGCAACGTAGCTGTAAGGACATAGTCCATCACACTTCGTATGTCGGATACCGCTATAAGTTTGTCGAAGCATTGGAAAGCATACATCTACAATCGACGATCCGAATTTCAAGTCGACTTCATTAATCATGCCCAATAAGGAAATATTTGGTAAAATATGTTTTAGTTTCATTTACAATTTGCATA
The DNA here is from genome assembly GCA_949130495.1 of Sambucus nigra. Classification (NCBI taxonomy): domain Eukaryota; kingdom Viridiplantae; phylum Streptophyta; class Magnoliopsida; order Dipsacales; family Adoxaceae; genus Sambucus; species Sambucus nigra. Next base: position 147,158,450 of record OX422207.1, read on the forward strand.
AAAGTGTTGTGATATTTTTTATAAAAATTAAAATATTTTTTCTTTTATGAAAAATGATTTTTGAATTATTTTAAATGTTTTTTATTTTTTCAAAAACATTTTTATCATAAAATCTTTTTGGATAACTGTTCTCAGATTCCTAAGAGTGTTGGGTTCTAAGTCTCCAAATGTTTTAAAACTCTGTAAAATGAATCTCGAGATTTGTGCCTGGTCGTTCAAACGAGATCCTATCTCGTTCGAACGAGACCAGAAGTCGTTCGAATGACATGACAGATCCTTCGAATGAGAACACACTGGGTTTAACAGAATACGTTTTCAAGTGTTTTTTTATTTATTCTCCATCTTTTTTAGGGTTCAAATTTTGATTTACAATTCACAATCCCAATATCTTTTTGTGTGAATTGTTTTGTGGAACCCATATCATAATTTTCTTTTGTTCATCCTTGGTGGCGAGATCTCTACAATTGGAAAGCTGCATGCTATTTCTGAGGAGACTCTATAAAGTTTATGACTGCGTGTCATTGAGGATCTTCTGTGTGTTGATTCTTTGTTGGAGACTACGTGTCCTTGTGGTGTAGCTGCGCGTGAACCACTAACTGCTGATTTCTAGACCGGTACTTTGAAGATTTGCTTAAGGCACTATGGGTTACACTTGTAGGTGATTATCAAGTGGTTTGTAAGTCAAAGGTCTTGTAAATTATTTCAAAGTTCTAGAAATAAAAGGTTTTACCCTTGGGGGGGGGGGGGGGGGGGGATTTTTCCTGAAATTTGGTTTCTTTTGCATGCTTATTACGTTATGATTCCATATCACTTAGATGCATGTTTTTAGGAATGAATTAAAACTTGGGTAAAAAATTTAAAATTGTTTGAAACCACCCCTAGGCAAATATTCTTGGGCTAACAAGTGGTATCAGAGCGGGTTACGCTAATTTATTGCGTTTGATCTTGTTTGCCTTGCACATTGGGTGGTTTGTTTTAATCTCAATGGATTTGTGTAGTTTTATCAAAGAATATTTTGAGATTTTGAAACTCGCACATGATTCTTCTATTGCTATATCTTATAAATGATTGTGTTAGTTTCTTTTGTCATACGCTAGTTATACTTCATGATATATCCTTGCTAGTGTTATGACGTGTGCACTTTTTGTATTATATTTCTTTTAGAAAATTTTGAAAAGTACAAAAAGATTTTTGTAATTTATTTAGCACCATTTATGAATGCACATTTTGGATGACCAAGTCAAAACATCATGCTATATCCTCGTGACTATTTGATAGTGTTTTGAGACAATATATTGTGTCATTCATGTGCTTTACAAAGTTTGGAATATTACTACCTACATGATTGAGTCATTTTGTCCTTTATTGCACACATGGACAAATTTGTTTGACGTTTGTTCTTGTCAAATCACATATTAGTTACATATTTTCATCTCAATTCTGTCTATTAAAATGAACCAAATGCGATAAAATAAGATAATAAAAGGTGTGCATGTTTTTACCATTTGTCGCGAGTTTGTGTGAATTTTTTATAAACGGTGAATGGATACGAAAGGTTTATCCTTTGCGATTAAGCCTCCGTTTAAATTGGGCCTAAAAAATTGAGGAATTTTAATTATCCGGGGTCTAAAGAGGCTTAAAAGAGCCGAAAAAATTGCATGGCAATAAAAAGAAATACAGGCCAATTATGGGCCATTAGGTTTATTCACCAATCAATGTTTGAGAATTCAGATCACCTCGAAAAGAAAATATATATGAGGGAGTTTGGATGGAGAATTAAAACGGCTTTGTACGTCCTTAAAAAGTCTTGAAAGTTCATGAAATCGTTTTGGACGTTATTGGTGTGGAAATCATTTATACTTTGATTTGTTGATTTTGATTTAAGACGATGTCATCTAAATTCAACAATTTTACACCAAAGGACTAATTTTGATGTTCATTTGTTAGGATTACGCTTACGCATCTTGCACATATGATATCATTGAGTTGATTTTCCTATCGAATCTGTTCACACCCATTCATTCCATATCCACGATTTGGTTATCTTAGCGTAAATTCATGGTGTGATTTTTTGTAACATCATTTTTTTTTGTATAAAAATCTGAAAAATCAAAAATAATTTGTGTTGTTTACCGTGACACCCCAATTTGATTTAATTGGTTTATTCTTTTTCTTGTTTATTTCGAACAAATAGAAAGGGGGAGAGCGAATTATGATTTTATGGGGGAGTTCAAGTATGGGGGAGATTTAAATATGCTTACATGTTTTATGTTTATATCATTTCAAACTCGATACATCACGAGGTTTTTGCTTTGTTTCATGTGTGTAGGTACAATCGAAGATTTTTAATTGCACACCCTGATGAGAAAATCTTGGAGTTAAAAAGTTGATTGTTGAAGCCAAATTTGAAAATTTTGAAGACTTGGTCAATTTATCTTTCCATTTTTGTTTTCGGGAGGGTAGATTTGTATAAGTCATATTTTGTTTGATAATTCAGATATTTTTATTTTGTACTGGCATAAACATAAGGGGAGATTTGTAAGGACATAGTCCGTCACATTTAGTATGTCGTATACCGCTACAAGTTTGTTGAACCATTGGAAAGCGTACATCTACAATCAACGATCCGAATTTCAAGTTGACTTCAACAATCATGCCCAACAAGGACAGATTTGGTAAAATATGTTTTAGTTCCATTTACAATTTGCATAAAAGTCTTGGGATATTTTTTATAAAAATTAAAATATTTTTTCTTTTATGAAAAATGATTTTTGAATTATTTTAAATGTTTTTTTTTTCAAAAACATTTATATCATAAAATCTCTTTGGGTAATTGTTCTCAAATTCGTAAGAGTGTTGGTTTCTAAGTCTCCAAATGTTATAAAACTCTGTAAAACGAATCTCAAGATTTGTGCCTGGTTATTGAAATGAGATCCTATCTCATTCGAATGAGACCAGAAGTCGTTTGAATGACATGACATATCGTTCGAATGAGAACACTTTTTGTTTGACATGTCATCGCCTTAAATGCTTTATAAATAGAGTGCCAGACGTATTGATTTCGTGTGGAGAAAACACTGGGTTTAACAAAACATGTTTCAAGTGTTTTTTGTTTATTCTCAATCTTTTTGAGGGTTCAAATTTTGGTTTACAATTCACAATCCCGGTATCTTTTTGTGTGAGTTGTTTTGTGGAACCCATAGCATACTTTGCTTTTGTTCATCCTTGATAGGGAGATCTCTGCAACAGGAAAGCTGCGTGCTATTGCCGAGGGAGACTTTATGAAGTTTATGACTGCGTGTCTTTAAGGATCTTCTGTGTGTTGATTCTTTGCAGGAGACTGCGTGTCCTTGTGGTGTTGCTGCGCGTGAACCACTGACTGCTGATTTTTAGACCGGTACTTTGAAGATTTGTTGAAGGCACCGTGTGTTACACTTATGGGCGATTATCCAGTGGTTTGTAAGTCAAAGGTCTTGTAAATTATTTCAAAGTTCTAGAAATAAAAGTTTTTGCCCGTATGGGGGATTTTTCCTGAAATTTGGTTTCCTTTGCATGCTTATTACGTTATGATTCCATATCACTTAGATGCATGTTTTTAGGACTGGATTAAAACTTGGGTAAAAAATTGAAAATTGATTGAAACCACCCCTAGGAAAATATTGTTGGGCTAACAGTAGCAATCATATTTTTTAGAAATTAAGTCATGTCCGGTTAGATTTCTGAAGGTTGGAATGCATGAACCCAACCTTAAATGGTTCACATGGATATACAAATAAGTTCTTGAGTTAAATAATTAATTGGAGCGTGTCAGTTCATTAATAACAACATCGTAGGATTTTTAACCTCGCTTTCCCTAGGTAACCGGGGTGTTTAAGAATGCGATGCACATGTTAACCATCTCGTCACGTGATTTATTTGTATTTTTTGATTTCATATGATGCGGATTTATTCCTTCATATGTGTAATGCTTGAAAATAATAAATTTTCTCCTTAATTAACTATTTAATTCTCTACTAATTTTGTATCCAGTCGATTCATTAGGGGTTGGGGATTGTATTCCGACCGTATCTTTTTTTCATTGTTTTAATTTCGTAGTTTGTTAACTCTTGCATGTTTAGTTAGTTTTTAATTTAATTTATATTTCATTAGTTGATAGGTATAATTCCAAACTCATCACATTTTCCTTTCTTTTTCTGAGTCATTCTAGGGCTACACGTCTTTCCTATGTGTCACCACGATTCTTCATCCTATTCCTATGTTCGATACCCGACTTGCTTGGATTATTATTTATGCGACCGGCTTACACTTGAGCTGATATAAGCATGCACTAGAGACACTTTTTTAAGTCGCGTCATGTTTTGGTGTCATTGCCGGGGATTAGGTAGACTTATAGGTTAGATCGATCAATCCAAAATTTTGCTCCAATTCTTAAAATGTCAAAAAAATAAAAAATAAATAAAAAATCCAAAAAAGTAAGAAGAAAAAAAAAATATAGCATCGCTCAAGTCCTTTTATGCAAAATCCTCAACCAACTGCACAATCTAATCCTACCCAAATTCATGAAAATCCTCTAGGAGAGTACGATCCCGATAGTCCACACACTCCTAATGCTCCCCAGTTTTGGGTTCCACCTCCTACACCGTCGAATTCTATCGCGAGTCATATGTTGAGTCTCACTCCTAGCACTTCGAGTGAGGAATTCGAGTCTATTGGAGAGAGAGCCTTGTCGAACACGATAGTGTAGGTGCGAGTGAGGGTGACGTGTCGTATCGTCCCATGAGAGACCTCTTATATCCGGAGCGAACCGTCACTTCGGGATATATTTTACTTTCTTATAATGTGGTACGATTTCACTTTCGCAATGGGATGATCCAGATTCTTCCCACCTTTCACGGTATGGATTCGAAAAAACCTTACCTCCACATTTGTGAGTTCAAAGAGGCATGAAGTACATTTAGCGATCAAGATTGTACTCATGATGTTATTTGCCTAAAACTTTTTCCTTTCTCTTTGAAGGATAAAGCAAAGACGTGGCTATAGTCTTTATCACATAACTCAATATGTTCATGCAGGGACAAGCAAGCAAAATTTCTCCTAAAATTCTTCCCTCAACATCGAACAAATTCCATCAAATCTCAAATTCAAACTTTCAAACAACAAGAAAATGAGCTATTTGATAGATGTTACGAATGTTTCAACGAGTTAGTTAGCATATGCCCCAATCACATTTTTGAGAAGTATAAGCTCATATCTTTCTTCAACAAAGGGATAAGCATAGTTTTTAAACAACTTGTCGAGACAATGTGCGAGGGACCATTTTGGGGATTAGATGAGAACCATGTAGAGTCCCACCTTAAGTTTGTCTTCGAGACCACTCAAGCATGAGACACATCCGATACTAACACCCAAACCCAGGTTCTACAACCTCCCATAACTCCTTCTGCGTCCAGTCTCTATCATTTGAACAAAGAAGCGGAGGTGCAACTTCAATTAAACCAACTTACTAAGTAATTTGGAGAATTAGTTAGATCAAGGGTAAGAGTACCAACCGGATCCACCCGAGAAATAAAATACAAGGTGTGTGCTATTTGTGAGGCAAGCCATTCAACGAAGGAATGCCTAATGATACTCGCCTCCAAAGTAATGCTACATGAGCAAGTGGAAGCGATAGGAGGATTTAAGGGTAATTTCAATGCCCCGCGTGGAAATTATTACAACCCTTCGTGGAAGATCCATCCTGGTTTTATCTACAGGAAACAACATGACGTGTTGAATCCAAATTCACACGTTTCCCCACCTCTACCTCCATATTTTCAACAAGCTCCGCATATGCAAGAACCACCTACCGCACCGTATATTACTCCACCGTGGAGAAATTTTGAGGATACTGTGAACCAATTCATCCATGCCCAAAATGCAACCAATGCTCAAAATGCTTGCATGCTTTCTAAAATTAATACGAACATCTCAACGTTGCAATCATCCTTAAGTATGAAAGAGAAGGGTAAGTTTCCGACTTAAAAAAAAAGACCTCCTCAAGGTCAAACTAGTGTTAGCTCTACATCCCATGACCATCAAGAGGAATGTCAACACGTCACCACTCTACGTAGTGGGAGAGTTAATGATTTATCACCCCTTTACACGATGCACCTAAAGACAAGGAGGTTTCACCCGATACGAAAGAGGCCAAAGATTCCCCCTTGGATGAGAGTGAAAATGATGACAGTAGTGAGCCCAAAGTCATAGTGAAACCACCCACTGTCATGCCTTTCCCTCAACGGATGGTTCCCCCCCAAAAGGAGCCTCATGGGATGATGTGCTAGACGTATTTAAATAAGTAACTGAATTTAACTTTTCTCAATGCCATAAAGAAAACTCTCGCCTATGCTAAAGTCCTTAAGGACTTATTGACAGTGAAAAGAGAGCTAAAGGTGAAAAAGAATGACTTTCTTGCACAAAATGTGAGCTCCGTTCTACTTAATGACCTCCCACCCAAGTTTAAAGATCCGGGTGTACCTACCATCTCGTGTATCATTGGAGAGAATCGAATAGAAAACTCCTTGCTTGATTTCGGGGCAACTGTCAATATTCTCCCTTATTCGATATATAGGCAATTGGAGTTGGTCAATCTCAAGACCACTAAGATTGCTCTCCAACTCGCGGATCGTTCCATGAAGATACCTCGAGGGATCATTGAGGACGTGATAGTCCAAGTCGACACTTTCTACTTTCGATAGATTTTTTCATTTAGGACACGGAGCCCTCCATAACCTCGAGCAATCATGTTCCCATCATTATCGGCCGCCCATTCTTAGCTACGGCTCACTTCTTAATCCACACTCAAAATGGGTGAATCCAACTCACATTCGGGAACATGACCCTTGAGACGAATATTTTCAATATCTCTAGGCAAGTGGGTGAGGAGGACGATTTTCATGCGGTAGACCGTATCGAGGAGATAGTAGAGGAGCATATAGAGGGAAATTTCAGTGGGGATGCCTTAGGAGCATGTCTAGTTTCGAGTAGTGAGAGTGACGGGACGTACACCGATTTTAAGGGGGAGGTGTGTTTAGTGACCGCTATTGAGAGAGAGAGAGAGTGAGAGCGTTGTCATGAGTGGGCGAGAGAGTTTAGATGAGAGTGTGAGAGAATATTCGGAGTCCGATCCAGAGAGAGAGTTATGAGATATA